>CM022302.1:181372941-182622941 GCA_011799875.1 Thinopyrum elongatum | reverse complement strand
TGCTAAATAAAATGCTATTCTACTCTCTTCTATTGCTGCAAGATGATGGCTTCGTGAAGATGCTAGTCTTCGATAGGACTAGGCCTTCTCTCTATTCTGGCATTTCTGCAGCCCAGTCCACATATACAGCCTTTCTCCATTGATAATGTTGCATATGTAGTATAGATCCTTGCTTGCTGAGTACTTCAGATGAGTACTCATGGTTGCTTTACTTTCTCTTTTCCCCATACCCCCACCTTGATGATACATCAGACGATGGAGCCCCGGAGCCAGATGTCCCAGCCGGAGCTTACTACCAGGAGGGTCCAGACGGCACTTACTACTGGATCGAGCCAGCCGACCAGGAAAAGGATCGGAGGCTCCCAGGCAGGAGGCCTACGCCTTTCGATCTAGAGTCGTTGTTTGTGCTAGCCTTCTTAAGGCAAACCTTGTCTAACTTTGTCTGTACTCAGATAATATTTGTATGACTGAGTTATGTATTCGGATCTTCGTGATCCCTGGTCTGTAATATTGTAGATCTCCATTTATTTGTGTTAGAGTTGTGTTGTGATATCTTCCCGTGAGTCCCTGTGCTTGATCGTGCATGTTGCGTGTATGATTAGTGCACGATTGAGGCGGGGGCGTCACAGGTTCTTTGTGTTGGATCGAGTATTATGAGTCTGAAATTGTTTGATGCGTATCGTATAATTAACTCATGGATACTTGTGGTGACATTGGAGTATCTAGGTGACATTAGAGTTGGCTGATGCGTATTATATGGTGTTATTTTAGTATGAACTCTTGGATAGATCGAACGGAAAGAATAACTTTGCGTTATTTTAGTACGAACTCTTGAATAGATCGAACAGAAAGAATAACTTTAAGATGGTTTCGTACCCTACAAACAATTTCTTCTTATGTTCTCCGCTAGATAAGAACTTTGGAGTGATTCTTCATCACACGTTGAGGGATGGTTATATGATCCAATTAGATTAGCATTGTTGCGAGATTGCACTAGCGAAAGTACGGACCCTAGGCCTCATTTTCAAGCATTGCAATACCATTTGTGCTCCGTTTTATCAATTGCTACCTTGCTATTTTTTATTGTTCCTATTACAAAAATAAATATCTACTATCATTACTACACTTGTATCACCATCTCTTCGCCAAACTGGTGCACCTATACAATTTACCATTGTATTTGGTGTGTCTGGGACACAAGAGACTTTTTATTATTTGGTTGCAGGGTTGTTTGAGAGAGACCATCTTCATCCTACACCTCCCACGGATTGATAAACCTTAGGTCATCCACTTGAGGGAAATTTGCTACTGTGCTACAAAACTCTGCGCTTGGAGGCCCAACATGAGTCTACAAGAACAAGTTGTGTAGTAGACATCAGAGACGTATCAGGAACCGGGATGGACCTACCACGCTAGACAAGATCCTGGATAGACCCTACCAGATCCATGGCACCTCGTACAAGACCGCCAACCACACGAACCATAACTGTTGGGTGATCAAACAGGCCGACAAGCTCACGACCGAGGAACAGGGAAAGGGCCCCCGTAGCGAGGATGATGATGAGCCTCGCGCGCTGAACAATGGAGGCCAGAAGCAATTCCCTCCTGAGGTAAAAAATGTGAACATGATCTACGCCACGCACATACCCAAGAAGGAGAGGAAGCGTGCGCTTCTGGACGTCTACGCCGTAGAGCTGGCGGCCCCGAAATTCAACCCATGGTCGGCGTGCCCGATCACCTTCGACCACAGAGACCATCCGACCAGTATCCATCATGGAGGATCAGTGGCCCTGGTGCTTGACTCCATTATCGATGGGTACCACTGATACGTCTCTGTCGTATCTATAATTTTTAATTGTTTCATGTAAATATTCTACAACTTTTATACTTTTGGCAACTTTTTATATTATTTTGGGGACTAACATATTGATCCAGTGCCCAGTGCCAGTTCCTGTTTGTTGCATGTTTTTTGTTTCCCAGAATATCCATACCAAACGAAGTCCAAATGCGATAAAAACTTATGGAGATTTTTTTGGAATATTTGTGATTTTTGGGAAAAAGAATCAACGCGAGACGATGCCCGAGGGGCCCACAAGCCCTAGGGGCGTGCCCCCGTACCCTGGGCGCGCCTGGAAGGCTTGTGGCCACCCTGTAAGGCGGTTGGCACCCTTCTTTCGCTGCAAGAAAGATAATATCCGGATAAAAATCGTGTTAAAATTTCAGCCCAATCGGAGGTACAGATCTTCGGGAGTTTAAGAAACGATGAAAGGCCAGAAAACAGGAATGCAGAAACAGAAGGTAACAGAGAGAGAGATCCAATCTCGGAGGGGCTCCCGCCCCTCCACCGCCATGGAGTCCAAGGACCAGAGGGGAAACCCTCCTCCCATCTAGGGGGAGGCCAAGGAAGAAGAAGAAGGAGGGGGGCTCTCTCCCCCTCTCTCCCGGTGACGTCGGAACGCCGCCGGGGCCATCATCGTGACGGCGATCTACACCAACAACTTTGCCGCCGTCATCACCAACTCTCTCCCCCTCTATGCAGCGGTGTAACACCTCTTCTCCCCGCTGTAATCTCTACTTAAACATGGTGCTCAACACTATATATTATTATCCAATGATATGTGGCTATCCTATGATGTTTGAGTAGATCTGTTTTGTCCTATGGGTTAATTGATGATCGTGATTGATTTGAGTTGTATGTTTTATTATTGGTGCTGTCCTATGGTGCTCTCCATGTCACGCAAGCGTGAGGGATTCCTGCTATAGGGTGTTGCAATATGTTCATGGTTCGCTTATGGTGGGTTGCTAGAGTGATAGAAGCTTAAACCCGAGTAAGGGGGTTGTTGCGTATGGGAGTAAAGAGGACTTGATACCTTATAATGCTATGGTTGGGTTTTACCTTAATGATCTTTAGTAGTTGCGGATGCTTGCTAGAGTTCCAATCATAAGTGCATATGATCCAAGTAGAGAAAGTATGTTAGCTCATGCCTCTCCCTCATATAAAATTGCAATAATGATTACCTGTCTAGTTATCGATTGCCTAGGGACAAATAACTTTCTTGGACAAAAAGCTCTCTACTAAAACTAACTTAATTGTTTCTTTATCTAAACAGCCCCTAGCTTTTATTTACGTGTTCTTTATTATCTTGCAAACCTATCCCTTTACACCTACAAAGTATTTCTAGTTTCATACTTGTTCTAGGTAAAGCAAACGTTAAGCGTGCGTAGAGTTGTATCGGTGGTCGACAGAACTTGAGGGAATATTTGTTCTACCTTTAGCTCCTCGTTGTGTTTGACATTCTTACTTATTGAGAAAGTCTACAATTGATCCCCTATACTTGTGGGTTATCAAGACCTTTTTCTGGCGCCGTTGCCGGGGAGCAATAGTGTGGGGTGAATATTCTCGTGTGTGCTTGTTTGCTTTATCACTAAGTAGATTTTATTTGCTGTTCTAAGTTGTTCTCTATCTTTATTTATGGATATGGAACACAAAATACCAAAAAAATTAGGTGTACTTGTTACTCATGGACATGGGGAACCTCCTAAAACCCTCAATGCTCGTTATGTGGAAAATATTAAACACTACTTTGATAATCCTGAGAAAACACCATTCAACTTGATAATGGGAGACACGTTGGATCAATGTGAATACTTTAGGGATTATCTCTTAACTCTAAAAGGGAAATTGTTATGGGATCAAATTCATATGTTGCATTGGTATGCTTGGAATTTATGCTTGAGATATGGTTATACTTGTTGCTCTAGGATGAAGGCTCCACACCTTCCCTTTTCATGTAAATTTAATGATAATGAAACTTTGGCTTCTTATGCTAATGGTATATATGATTACTATGATGTGGAAGAAATAGAAGAATTCGTTGCTTTTAAGGGTGCTTATGAAATTGAATCTTTGTTTGAAAAGTGTGAAAATTATGATGATGCTGTTTACAGACCTGAAAATTATGCTATACTTAAATATTACTATGAGAATTATGAATATAATGCCAATATTAATGAGTTTATTGAGAAAATCTCCGTTGTCCAAGAAGAGACTAATATTTTGCAGGAATCTATGGAAGAAGAAATTGATGACACTGTGAGCTTATTAGATGAAAAAGATGATGAGGAGAGCGAAGAACAAAAGAAGGAAGAGCGGATTAGCTACCCGTGCCCACCTTCTAATGAGAGTAACTCTTCAACTCATACATTGTTTAATCTCCCTTCGTGCCTACCGAAGGATGAATACTATGATAATTGCTATGATCCCTTGGATTCATTTGAAATATTCCTTTTTGATGAAATTGATGCTTGTTATGCTTGTGGCCATGATGCCAATATGAATTATGCTTATGGAGATGAACTTGCTATATTTCCCTATGTTATGAAAGAAATTTTTGCTATTGCACCCACACATGATAGTCCTGTTATCTTTTTGAATTCTCCCAACTACACTATATCGGAAAAGTTTGCGGTTATTATGGATTATATTGATGGGTTGCGTTTTACTATTACACATGATGATTTTGATGAATATAGTATGCATGTTCTTGCTGCTCCTACTTGCAATTATTATGAGAGAGGAACTACATCTCCACCTCTCTATGTTTCTAATACAATAAAATTGCAAGAAACTGCTTATGCTATGTATTGGCCTTTACTTGGTATGCATGAATTGTTCTTTTATGACATGCCGATGCATAGGAAGAGAGTTAGACTTCGTTGTTGCACGATATATGTTTCTTTGTGCTCAATACTAAATTAAAAATCATTGTTAATTAAAATTGGCTTTGATATACCTTGGGATCCGGGTGGATCAATTAGTTGAGCACTATATGCCTAGCTTAATGGCTTTAAAGAAAGCGCTGCCAGGGAGACAACCCGGAACTTTTAGAGAGTCATTTTATTCTATTGTGTGCTTTTATAAAGTTAAAAAATATATATAGAGGGGAACCTAAAACTTTTCAAAAAGAAAAGTGAAAGTAAGAAAGATGAGCACTGTTGAAGTGGGGGAGCTCCTTGAACTTTGTTCATGCCCATGGAAACTTTGCAAATCTTGAATTACAGAAACTTTTCAACAAACATAATTATCCCCTTGTACAAATCCATTGTATTATAAAAATAATGTGCCAATATTTGACTTTAGGATGATTAGATTGCTTGTTTGGTATGTGCAGTGCAAAAACAGAAACTTTGCTGTAGTGCGTGAATCTACATTCTTTACTAGAACGTCAAAAGTTTCTGAATTTTTACACAGTACTGCTATAATTTTTTTTTATTTTGTCCTAATTTTTAAGAATTATTGGAGTTACAGAAGTATGGTTAATGTTCAGATTGCTACAGACTTTTCTGTTTTTGACAGATTCTATTTTTGATGCATTGTTTTGCGTGTTTTGATGAATCTATGGATTGTATCGGTGAAATAAGACATGGTGAAGTTAGAGTACAGTGGGTATAATGCAAAAATAAAATATGAATTGGTTAGCAACAGTACTTAAAGTAGTGATTTGCTTTATTGTACTAACGGATCTCACGAGGGTTTTATTAAGTTTTGTGTGATTGAAGTTTTCAAGTTTTGGGTAAGAGCACGATGGATGAAGGAATAAGGAGTGGCAAGAGCCTAAGCTTGGGGATGCCCGAGGCACCCCAAGGTAATATTAAAGGACTCCCAAGAAACTAAGCTTGGGGATGCCCCGGAAGGCATCCCCTCTTTCTTCTAACGACCATCGGTAATTTTACTTGGAGCTATATTTTTATTCGTCACATGATATGCGCAAATTCTTGGAGCGTCTTTTATTTTTATTTTTCCTTTTTCTTTTATGCACCATGCTGGTATGAGATAGTCCTTGGTTGATTTATAGAATGCTTCATGAACTTCATTTATATCTTTTGAGTATGGCTTTATAGAATGCTTCATGTGCTTCACTTATATCATTTGAAGTTTGGATTGCCTGTTTCGCTACACATAGAAAACCGCCATTTGTAGAATGCTCTTTTGCTTCACTTATATTTGTTAGAGCGTGGGCATATCTTTTGTAGAAATAATTAAACTCTCAAGCTTCACTTATATCTATTTAGAGAGAAACAGGAATTGGTCATTCACATGGTTAGTCACAAAATCCTACATAAAAACTTGTAGATCACTGAATATGATATGTTTGATTCCTTGCAATATTTTTGTGATATAAGGATGGTGATTTTAGAGTCATGCTAGTGAGTAATTGTGGATTGGTAGAAATGCTTGTGTTAAGGTTTGTGATTCCCGAAGCATGCACGTATGGTGAACCGTTATGTGATGAAGTCGGAGCATGATTTATTTTTTGATTGTCTTCCTTACGAGTGGCGGTCGGGGACAAGAGATGGTCTTTTCCTACCAATCTATCCCCCTAGGGGCATGCGTATTAGTACTTTGCTTCGATGGCTAATAATTTTTTGGAATAAGTATGTGAGTTCTTTATGACTAATGTTGAGTCCATGGATTATACACACTCTCACCCTTCCACCATTGCTAGCCTCTCTAGTACCGCACAACTTTCGCCGGTGCAATAAACTCACCTTATACCCTTCCTCAAAACAGCCACCATACCTACTAATGACCCACAAGTATAGGGTATCAATCGTAGTCCTTTCGATAAGTAAGAGTGTCAAACCCAACGAGGAGCAGAAGGAAATGACAAGTAGTTTTCAGCAAGGTATTCTCTGCAAGCACTAAAATTATAAGTAGCGAGTAGTTTGATAGCAAGGTAATTTGTAACAAGCAAGCAAAGGTAATGGTAACAAAAGTGCAGCAAGGTAGCCGAATCCTTTTGAGGCAAAGGACAGGCCAAAACGGTCTCTTATGATAAGCAAAGCGTTCTTGAGGGTACACGGGAATTTCATCTAGTCACTTTCATCATGTTGGTTTGATTTGTGTTCGCTACTTTGATAATTTGATATGTGGGTGGACCGGTGCTTAGGTGTTGTTCTTACCTGAACAAGCCTCCTACTTATGATTAACCCCCTCACAAGCATCCGCAACTACGAGAAAAGTATTAAGAATAAATCTAACCCTAGCATTAAACTTTTGGATCCAAATCGGTGCCTTATGGAATAGCGCATAAACTAGGGTTTAAGCTTCTGTCACTCTCGCAACCCATCATATAATAACTACTCCACAATGCATTCCCTTAGGCCCAAATATGGTGAAGTGTCATGTAGTCGACGTTCACATGACACCACTAAGGGAATCACAACATACATACCATCAAAATATCGAACACATATCAAGTTCACATGATTACTTGCAACAAGATTTCTCCCGTGACCTCAAGAACAAAAGTAACTACTCACAAATGATAATCATGCTCAAGATCAGAGGGGTATTAAATAGCATAATGGATCTGAACATATAATCTTCCACCAAATAAACCATATAGTAATCAACTACAAGATGTAATCAACACTACTAGTCACCCACAAGCAACAATCTAAGGTTCCGGTACAAAGATTGAACACAAGAGATGAACTAGGGTTTGAGAGGAGATGGTGCTGTTGAAGATGTTGATGGAGATTGCCCTCCCCAAGATGGGAGAGTTGTTGGTGATGATGATGACGATGATTTCCCCCTCCGGGAGGGAAGTTCCCCCGGCGGAATCGCCCCCTCTGGTACTTATTTGCCCCAATAATTCTTATATATTCCATAAAAATTCTCTGTGAAGTTTTAGATCATTTGGAGTTGTGCAGAATAGGTGATCTGACGTAGCTTTTTCAGGTCCAGAATTCCAGCTGCCGATATTCTCCCTCTTTGTATGAACCTTGCATATTATGAGAGAAAAGGCATTAGAAATACTCCAAAAAGCATTATTATATCTAAAAACAATATAAATGACAGTAGGAAAACATGATGCAAAATGGACACATCACCTACCTATTATGGCATTTCCATAGCCATTCTGAGATATATTGCCATGCAACTTCCACCGTTCCGTTTATTATGACACGCACCATCATTGTCATATTGCTTTGCATGATCGTAAGATACCTAGCATGATGTTTTCATGGCTTGTCCATTTTTTGATGTCATTGCTATGCTAGATCATTGCACATCCCAGTACACCGCCGGAGGCATTCATATAGAGTCATATCTTTGTTCTAGTATCGAGTTGTAATTCTTGAGTTGTAAGTAAATAAAAATGTGATGATCATCATTATTAGAGCATTGTCCCATGTGAGGAAAGGATGATGGAGACTATGATTCCCTCACAAGTTGGGATGAGACTCTGGACTTAAAAATAAAATAAAAAGAGGACAAAGAGCACAAAAAAAGAGGCCAAAGAGCCCAAAACAAAAAAAATAAAAAAAATGAGAGAAAAGGAGAGAAGGGGCAATGCTACTATCCTTTACCACACTTGTGCTTCAGAGTAGCACCATTTTTTTGATATAGAGAGTCTCCTATGTTGTCACTTTCATATACTAGTGGAAAATTTTCATTATAGAACTTGACTTGTATATTCCGATGATGGGCTTCCTCAAATGCCCGAGGTCTTCATGAGCAAGCAAGTTGGATGCACACCCACTTAGTTTTTAGTTTGAGCTTTCATACACTTATAGCTCTAGTGCATCTGTTGCATGGCAATCCCTACTCACTTGCATCGATATCAATTGATGGGCATCTCCATAGCGCATTAATTTGCCTAGTTAATGCGAGACTTTCTCCTTTTTTGTCTTCTCCTCACAGCCACCTTCTATTCCACCTATAGTGCTATATCCATGGCTCACGCTCATGTATTGCATGAAAGTTGAAAAATCTTGAGAACATTAAATGTATGAAACAATTGCTTGGCTTGTCATCGGGGTTGTGCATGATGAAATACTTTGTGTGATGAAGATGGAGCATAGCCAGACTATATGATTTTGTAGGGATAACTTTCTTTTAGCCATGATATTTTGAGAAGACATGATTGCTTTATTAGTATGCTTGAAGTAGTATTGTCTTTATGTCAAATGATAGACTATTGCTTTGAATCACTCGTGTCTTAATATTCATGCCATGATTAGATTATGTGATCAAGATTATGCTAGGTAGCATTCCACATCAAAAATTATCTTTTTTATCATTTACCTACTCGAGGACAAGCAGGAATTAAGCTTGGGGATGCTGATACGTTTCCGTCATATCTATAATTTTTGATTGTTTCATGCCAATATTCTACAACTTTCATATACTTTTGGCAAATTTTTATATTATTTTGGGGACTAACATATTGATCCAGTGCTCAGTGCCAGTTCCTGATTGTTGCATGTTTTTTGTTTCACAGAATATCCATACCAAACGAAGTCCAAACGCGATAAAAACTTACGAAGAATTTTTTTGGATTATATGTGATTTTTGGGAAAAAGAATCAACGCGAGACGATGCTCAAGGGGCCCACAAGCCCTAGGGGCGTGCCCCCATACCCTGGCGCACCGGGGAGGCTTTTGGCCACCCCGTAAGGCGGTTGGTGCCCTTCTTTCGCCGCAAGAAAGATAATATCCGGATAAAAATCATGTAAAAATTTCAGCCCCATCGGAGGTACGGATCTCCGGGAATTTAAGAAACGGTGAAAGGCCAGAAAACAGGAACGCAGAAACAGAAGGAAACAGAGAGAGAGATCCAATCTCGGAGGGGCTCCCGCCCCTCCGCTGCCATGGAGTCCAAGGACTAGAGGGGAAACCCTCCTCCCATCTAGGGGGAGGCCAAGGAAGAAGAAGAATGAGGTGGGCTCTCTCCCCCTCTCTCCCGGTGGCGCCGGAACGCCGCCGGGGCCATCATGACGGCGATCTACACCAACAACTTCGCCGCCGTCATCACCAACTCTCTCCCCCTCTATGCAGCGGTGTAACACCTCTTCTCCCCACTGTAATATCTACTTAAACATGGTGCTCAACACTATATATTATTATCCAATGATATGTGGCTATCCTATGATGTCTGAGTAGATCCATTTTGTCCTATGGGTTAATTGATGATCGTGATTGATTTGAGTTGTATGTTTTATTATTGGTGTTGTCCTATGGTGCTCTCTGTGTCGTGCAAGCATGAGGGATCCCCGCTGTAGGGTGTTGCAATATGTTCATGATTCGCTTATGGTGGGTTGCTAGAGTGACAGAAGCTTAAACCTGAGTAAGGGGGTTGTTGCGTATGGGAGTAAAGAGGACTTGATACCTTATAATGCTATGGTTGGGTTTTACCTTAATGATCTTTAGTAGTTGCGGATGCTTGCTAGAGTTCCAATCATAAGTGCATATGATCCAAGTAGATAAAGTATGTTAGCTCATGCCTCTCCCTCATATAAAATTGCAATAATGATTACCGGTCTAGTTATCGATTGCCTACGGACAAATAACTTGTGACAAAAAGCTCTCTACTAAAACTAACTTAATTGTTTCTTTTTCTAAACAACCCCTAGCTTTTATTTACGTGTTCTTTATTATCTTGCAAACCTATCCCTTTACACCTACAAAGTACTTCTAGTTTGATACTTGTTCTCGGTAAAGCGAACGTTAAGTGTGCATAGAGTTGTATCGGTGGTCGATAGAACTTGAGGGAATATTTTTCTACCTTTAGCTCCTCGTTGGGTTCGACACTCTTACTTATCGAGAAAGGCTACAATTAATCCCCTATACTTGTGGGTTATCAACCACCTAACTAGAGTCCTCATGGACGGAGGCAGTAGCCTCAATCTGATTTATTTAGATACAGTGAGGAAAATGGGTATTGATCAGTCAAGGATCAAACCCAGCAACACCACCTTTAAAGGAGCAATCCCAGGCGTCGAAGCCCGCTGCTTGCTTTTTCGGCTCGCTCGACAACTTCCGCAGCGAAGACTTGATCTTCGACATCGTCCCTTTCTGCAATGGCTATCACGCACTTCTTGGCCGTATGACGTTCGCTCGCTTCAACGCTGTCCCCCATTACGCATATTTGAAGCTAAAGATGCCCGGACCCAAGGGTGTCATAACTGTTAATGGCAACACGAAGCACTCACTCCGGACCGAGGAGCACACAGTGGCTCTGGCAGTTGAAGTCCAGATCGGCAATGAGGCACCGAAGTCCCAGCCCGCCGTCAAGGCACGAGAGGAAAGCAAACGGGCCCGAGCTTTATCTCGGCTCTCGGAGCCTTCCAACGCTCAACATAAATAGGGGTACACACCCCACACCCCAGCCGTAAAGTATGTGCCTCGGATGCACAACTTCACACTTAAAATACTAAGGGCAGCCGTGGGGACCAACTATCCAAGGGCCCAGTGTTCGGATTGACCAAGCTATGGTCAAACACATCTTCGAACAATAATAGGTACCATCCAGGACCTATCTGTCATCAAGCTAATATATTGCGGTGACTTCTCAAGACCCTCTCTCAAGGGCCCGTCAGCCGATTACTATCCCCTCCAAGGAGTTCTCCCCCCCCCCTCAAGAGCAAAGGTACAGACGTGCAGCAGGGCATAGTTGGGACGTCAAACCACTCATTAAGGCCCTGTGTAAACCTTTCCTCTTAAAGTTTCTTTTTAAAGCAAAGTATCTATAATAGTTGCTTCGGCAGTCTGGATTGTACTGTTAGACATCACGAGTTCATCGAAATAAAGACCATTCTTCACGGTCCCATTGCAGTCATTTATGTTGCATTGCTCTTTCCGCTCTTCGACGCCGAAACAAACTAGTTCGATACATGTTGTCTTTAGATGCGATAGGCTAATAGACCGGGGGCTCGACTATAAAACTCGCCCCAAGAATCATTCTGGCACTATTTTCTATCTCATGTGCTCGGCGTCTCAGATATTGCATTATATGAATTGGTTCCGAATTATGTCTTGGGTCAATAGTTGGGTTGCCCGGATCCTGTGGTTACCCTCTTATGTTCCGCATGTTCGGCTAGGAGGGTAAATGGAGAACCATTGCGATTGTACTTCCAGCTCACCTGGTTAAGTACCTCAGTGGAGAAAGCCGAAAACTGACTGTCATAATAAGCGAGATCTGGTTGGCGATCCGATGACAAGTGTTAAACTAAAAATTGATGGAGGTTCACCATGTTATATGAAGGTTTGTCTTTACACAAACCAAGTGATAATGGTCTCTACCTCGGTTCATCGGAATATCACAAAAAACTGGGGGCTAGTCACTAGCCCACGCAGTCAAGCTCCTATGGTTAAGTGAAAGCACTAAAGCCGCATAGTCTTATTGCCTTGTTTCCCTCACACACTACCGCCTTCGAGCACCGAGACGTCGGCTAAGGGTTACAGTGTTAAGGAAGAAAACACCCCTCGTAGTATCTACAAGGGGGCTGAAGCCGACGACTGGTAACTTTCAGTATAAAATGACCGCACAGGAGTCAAAATAATCAAACAAAGCATGATATACCATGCAAAGCATTTGCATCTTCGAGCACAAAAGTTTAACTGTCATAGGATACATGATAGGCTCATTCATAAATTACATCTTTTGGGCACTGAGTCTTTATCGTCCGAGCACCATCCATCATGATGGGAAAATACTGCCCGGGGCGCCTATGCTCCTTCCCAGGAGGCGGAGGTCCAGTGGCCATTTCGGTTGGCTTGATCTTCGGCCAGTGCACCATGGTCTTCGCGAAGGCCATTCGAGCTCCCTCGATGCATACGGAGCGCTGCAATATATCAATCCGGGGTGCGGTGACACGTCTCCAATGTATCTATAATTTTTTATTGTTCCATGCTGTTATATGATCAATCTTGGATGTTTTATATACATTTACTAGCAACTTTATATCATTTTTTGGGACTAACCTATTGACATAGTGCCTAGTGCCAGTTGTTGATTTTTGCTTGTTTTTTACTTTGCAGAATATCAATATCAATACCAAACGAAGTCCAAATGCCACGAAACTTTTTAGAGATTTTTCTGGCAGGAAGATACCCAGGATGCTTCTGGAGGGCACGAGGCGACGCTCAGGGGGCCCACTAGGCACCAGGGCGCGCCAGGGGCCTTCGGCGCGCCTTAGTGGGTAGTGGGGCCCATGGGCACCCACTTGACCTACCTCTGCCTCTATAAATACTCTAAAATCCCAAAAACCCTAGGGGAGTCGGCAAAATACTTTTTCTGCCGCCGCAAGTTCCAGAACCACGAGATCCAATCTAGAGGCCTTTTCCGGCACTCTACCGGACGGGGCAACGATCATAGAGGGGTTCTTCAGCATACTTGTTGCCCCTCCGATGATGCGTGAGTAGTTTTTCACAAACCTACGGGTCCATAGTTAGTAGCTAGATGGCTTCTTCTCTCTTTTTGATCTTTAATACAATGTTCTCCTCGATGTTCTTGGAGATCTGTTTGATGTAACTCTTTTTTGCGGTGTGCTTCTTAGGATCCGATGAATTATGAGTTTATGATCCGTTCTATCCATGAATATTATTTGAGTCTTTGCTTAACTCTTTTATGCATGATTGTTATAGCCTCGTATTTCTTCTCTGATTTATTGGTTTGGTTTGGCCAACTAGATTGATTTATCTTACCATGGGAAGAGGTGCTTTGTGATGGGTTCGATCTTGTAGTGCTCAATCTCAGTGACAGAAAGAGACATGACACACATGTATCATTGCTATTAAGGGTAACAAGATGGGTTTTATTCATACGTGAGTTTATCTTGTCTACATCATATCATCATTCTTATTGCATTACTCCGTTTTTCCATGAACTTAATACACTAGATGCATGCTGGATAGCGGTCGATGTGTGGAGTAATAGTAGTAGATGCAGAATCATTTCGGTCTACTAATCTTGGACATGATGTCTATATACATGATCATTGCCTTGGATATCATCATAATTATTTGCTTTTCTATGAATTCCCCAACAGTAATTTGTTTACCCACCGTATGCTATTTTCTTGAGAGAAGCCTCTAGTGAAAACTATGGCTCCCAGGTCCATTTCCTATAATATTAAAACCAAAATACCTTGCTGCAATTTTCTTTTATTTATTTTATTTTGTGTTTTAGTTAGATCTATTTATGAAATCTCATACAATTTAATCTATCTCAATACCATTGAGGGATTGACAACACCTTCACGCGTTGGGTTGCTAGTATTTATTGTTTGTGTGCAGGTGTTGTTTACATAGTGTTGCTTGGTTTTAGTACTGGATTGATAACCTTGGTTTCATAACTGAGGGAAATACTTACCTCTGTTGTGCTACATCATCCTCTCCTCTTCGGGGAAATACCAACGCAGATTACAAGCATCAGGAAGAATTTCTGGTGCCGTTACCGGGGAGACATCATCAACATCTATCAAGTACCTACGCATAAACTCTCATCTCCTTGCAATTTACTTTATTTGCCATTTGCCTCTCGTTTTCATCTCCCCCACTTCTAAAACGGTTTTATCGAGAAAACACAAAAATGTTTTACTTTCTTGCTTCGCTTCTTTGTTTGGCATAATTGTATGTTTATTCAAAATCAGAAACAAAAATCTTATGGATCCTCATCCACTTGCTATCTTTTTAAAAGATCCAATTATGATGAACCAATTGCTAGTGAATTGAGTCCAGTAGATTATCTTTATGAAGTTTTTCTTGAGATTCATGAATTTGAAAATTATGATGAAGTGTTAAAAGAAGAAATTTATAAAGTGATTCACGGTAGCTCCTTGAATGAAAAGCATGATTGCGGTGATATTATTATAAATTCTATTAATGACAATTGTGCTAATAATATGCGAAATTTTGCTATGTCCACTACTTATTGCAATGATCATGATTGGGGTGATTCTTCTTATGATCTTGAAAATGTAATTAAGCCTCATGGTGAATATGATATTGATAATAGTGTTTGCAATAATATTGAAAGTGGGTTTGGAAGAGTGTCAACTTTAGGTAATAATGATCCCACCACTTTGGAGAATGATCAATCTTATGAAATTTTTCATAAAAGTGGGCTTGGAGAGGTCGTGACTTTATTTGATGATAATCCCACTATTTTGGAAGAGTGTCAACTTTGCATGCATGTGGATCATGAAGAGAATATTTTATGTGATACTTATATTGTTGAATTTGATTATGGTCCTACATGTAACTATTATGAGAGAGGAAAATATGGTTGTAGAAATTTTCATGTTACTAAATCACCTCTCTTTGTGTTGAAATTATTAATGCTTCCTTCTTCCTATATGCATATGCTAGAAATTGCTTGTCTTGATAAAAAAATCCCTATAAATGCCTATGCATAGGAAGTATGTTAGACTTAAACTTGTTTTTCACATGCTATATGATGCTCTCTTTGTGCTTCAATTTTTTGCCTTTCATGTGAGCATCATTAAATTATCAACGCCTAGCTAAAAGGCTTTAAAGGAAAGCGCTTGTTGGGAGACAACCCAATATTTTTATTTTCTGTTTTTATGTTTTCACACAATTATACTATTGTTATTATTGTCTTTTTTTTGTTTTAATTAGTGTTTTTGCCAATTAAAGCCTTTAGGATGGTTTGGGTGATAGTTGATTTGATCCTGTTGGAAAACAGAAACTTTTACGTCCAGTAGAAGAATTGTTAAAATTCGCTGGAGCATGATAAAATTTTGAGTTTTCTACACATAATTGATATACAAATTTCCCACATTTAAATATTTTTTCATATTTTTGGGGTTATAGAAGTATGGTTAAAGTTCAGATTACTACAGACTATTCTCTTTTTGACAGATTCTATTTTCCTCGCATTGTGTGCTTATTTTGATGAATCTATGGATTGTATCGCGGGGTATAAGCCATGGTAAAGTTAGAATATAGTAGGTATAATGCAATAATAAAATATGAATGGGTTTGTAATAGTACTTAAAGTGGTGATTTTCTTTATTATACTAATGGATCTTGTGAAGGTTTTGTTAAGTTTTGTGTGATTGAAGTTTTCAAGTTTTGGATGAGATCGCAATGGATGAAGGAATAAGGAGGGAAAAGAGCCTAAGCTTGGGGATTCCCATGGCACCCCAAGGTAATATTCAAGGAGTACCAAGCAACTAAGTTTGGGGATGCCCCAGAAGGCATCCCTTCTTTCATCTAACGACCATCGGTAATTTTACTTGGAGTTATATTTTTATTCGTCACATATCATGAGTTTTGCTTGGAGCGTCTTGTATTATATGAGTCTTTTCTTGTTTTGCTTTTTATTTTATCACAATCATCCTTGCGGGACACACCTATTTGAGAGAGCCATAATGATGCTATGATTTGTTAGAATTGCTCTACGTGCATCACTTAATTTTTTTTGAGCTATGGAATTGCTCTAGTACTTCACTTATATCTTTTTAGCACGGTGGTGGTTTAATTTTTTTTGAAGAAATACTCTCATGCTTCATTTAGATCATTTGAGAGTTAGTAAAAATTTGAAGAAATATACTCTCATGCTTCACTTAGATCATTTTGAGAGTTAGAATTTTTTTGAAGAAATATCATCTCATGCTTCACTTATATTATTTTGAGAGATGAAAATTTTGAAGAAATATTTATGCTCTCGTACTTCACTTAAATTTATTTGAGAGTTTGTTGTTAGCAATGGTAATTTGCTTACGATATGAAATTGGTTCGAAAGTGACAGATATTGAAGAGGGATATAATAAAAACTTTTGTGAAGATCATTGGATATTAAAACTTGATTCCTTGCAATGGTTTTGCGATATGGAGATAGTAATATGTGAGTCATGTTGGTGAGTAATTATGCTTTAGTAAGAATATTGGTGTTAAGGTTTGTGATTCCCTATGCAAGCACGAAAGTCAATAGTTATGCAACGAAGTTACATCCTACTTGTGGTGCATTATTCAGTGTTAGTTATGTTCAATGCTCGTTATGATCATTTTTTGTTTCTTGGTTGGTTGCTTCTCAATCTATTTGCTAGCCTTTCCTTTTAGTAAGCGGGAATACTGCTTGTGCATCCAAATCCTAAACCAAGTTGTGCCAAATGAGTCCACCATACCTACCTATATGCGGTATTTCCATGTCGTTCCAAGTAAATTTGTATGTGCCAACTCTAATTTTCAAAATGAATTTCCTTTTTGTGTGCCCGTACCTCTTATGAAGTAGCAAGGGGTGGGCAATATTTTCCATGCTAGGTAGGTTATTCTCAAGATGAGTGTTTATTCACTTGTCATTGCACGAGAGTGTGGCAGGCAATAGGGATGCCCAGTCCCGAAATGAAAAAAAAAATATTATGTTGTTCATAATAAATCCCTTGGGAAGTGTTGGTATGGAAGGCACCCGTGGATACGGCTAGCCATGGATTGTGAAAGAATGGTGGAAAAGTAATAAACTTTATTTTATGTTTGGGAACCTCCTATGATTTACCTAGCATGGAAGATATTGGGAATTCTCGGTCGTTTTCGTTGACAGGAAAAGCATGTCTCTCAAAACAATTTTATCTCTCAATTTAAGCTTTGAGCTCTGGCACCTCTACAAATCTCTCCTTCCCTCTACGAAGGGCCTATCTATTTACTTTTATGCAATTTTTATTTTTATTGAGTCTCCATCTTCTCTTATAAAGCACCAACTAGGGAACACCATTATCATACTTGTGCATTGGATGTAGCTAATATTTGAGTGTGTTTCATGAATGGATCAATGATTGAGCATAATAGGCTAGGGATAACTTTCTTTAGCGTTGATATTTTGAAAGACATGGTTACTTGTTGATATGCTTGAGTATTGATGTCTTCATGTCAAATTATAGACTATTGCTTTCAATCATCTAAAGTCCAAATGTCCATGCTACAAAAGAAAAGAATATCTGATGAATATGATAGGCAACATTCCACATCAAAAATTCTATTTTTATCATTTACCTACTTGAGGACGAGCAGGAATTAAGCTTGGGGATGCTAATACGTCTCCACTGTATCTATAATTTTTTATTGTTCCATGCTGTTATATGATCAATCTTGGATGTTTTATATACATTTACTAACAACTTTATATCATTTTTTGGGACTAACCTATTGACATAGTGCCTAGTGCCAGTTGCTGCTTTTTGCTTGTTTTTTACTTTGTAGAATATCAATACAAAATGAAGTCCAAATGCCACGAAACTTTTTCGAGATTTTTTTCTGGCAGGAAGACACCCAGGAAGCTTCTGGAGGGCACGAGGGGACGCTCATGGGGCCCACTAGGCGCCAGGGTGCGCCAGGGGCCTCCGGCGTGCCCTGGTGGGTAGTGCGGCCCACGGGCACCCCCTTGACCTACCTCCGCCTCTATAAATACTCTAAGATCCCAAAAACCCTAGGGGAGTTGACAAAATACTTTTTCCGCCGCCGCAAGTTCCAGAACCACGAGATCCAATCTAGAGGCCTTTTCTGGGACTCTGCCGAAGGGGGCAACGATCACAGAGGGGTTATTCATCATCCTTGTTGCCCCTCCGATGATGCATGAATAGTTTACCATAGACCTGCTGGTTTGTATTTAGTAGCTAGATGGCTCATTCTCTCTTTTTGATCTTCAATACAATGTTCTCCTCGATGTTCTTGGAGATCTGTTTGATGTAACTCTTTTTTGCGGTGTGTTTGTTGGGATCCGATGAATTGTGAGTTTATGATCAGTTCTATCCATGAATATTATTTGAGTCTTTGCTGAACTCTTTTATGCATGATTGTTATAGCCTCGTATTTCTTCTCCAATTTATTGGTTTGGTTTGGCCAACTAGATTGATTTATCTTGCCATGAGAACAGGTGCTTTGTGATGGGTTCTATCTTGCGGTGCTCAATCTCAGTGACAGAAAGAGACATCACACGCATGTATCGTTGCTACTAAGGGTAACAAGATGGGGTTTATTCATACATGAGTTTATCTTGTCTACATCATGTCACCATTCTTATTGCATTACTCCATTTTTCTATGAACTTAATACACTAGATGCATGTGGGATAGCGGTCGATGTGTGGAGTAATAGTAGTAGATGCAGAATCGTTTCGGTCTACTAATCTTGGACATGATGCCTATATACATGATCATTGCCTTGGATATCATCATAATTATTTGCTTTTCTATCAATTGCCCAACAGTAATTTGTTTACCCACCGTATGCTATTTTCTCGAGAGAAGCCTCTAGTGAAAACTATGGCCCCCGGGTCTATTTCCTATCACATTAATACCAAAAATACCTTGCTGCAATTTTCTTTTATTTATTTTATTTTGTGTTTTAGTTAGATCTATTTATCAAATCTCATACAATTTAATCTATCTCAATACCGTTGAGGGATTGACAACCCCTTCACGCATTGGGTTGCAAGTATTTGTTGTTTGTGTGCATGTGATGTTTACATAGTGTTGCTTGGTTCTCCTACTGGATTGATAACATTGGTTTCATAACTGAGGGAACTTATCTCTGTTGTGTTGCATCATCCTCTTCTCTTCATGGAAATACCAATGCAGATTACAAGCATCATGCGGCGTTGCATAACTTCTGCACTAAGCCGAAGTAGCTGCTCGGCAGTGGCTCTCAAGGCCAGGGCCTGACGCGGAGGTCCTTCATGGCCGGCTCTGCCATTCGGTGCAAGTCCACCAACTGGTTCATTTGGTTGTTAAAGAGGGGAGGGTGATCGGGCACCTGGAACTGCGCCAAAAACAACCTATGCTCGGCATTGATAACCCACAAGTATAGGGGATCGCAACAGTTTTCGAGGGTAGAGTATTCAACCCAAATTTATAGATTCGACACAAGGGGAGCCAAAGAATATTTGCAAGTATTAGCAGCTGAGTTGTCAATTCAACCACACCTGGAGATTAATTATTTGCAGCAATATGATCAGTAGCACAGTAATATGATAGTTTGGATAGTAGTGTTAACAGTAGGAATAACGGTAACAGTGGTAGCAATGATTTTGTAGCAGTTGTGATAGCAGCAATATCAATAGTAACATAGTAGAAACAATACGTGAAAAACTCATAGGCATTGGATCGATGAATTCGTTGGATGATATTCATCATATAACAGTCATAACCTAGGGCGATACAACACTAGCTCCAGTTCATAAATATAATGTAGGAATGTATTCCGTAAATAGTCATACGTGCTTATGGAAAGAACTTGCATGACATCTTTTGTCCTACCCTCCCGTGGCAGCGGGGTCCATAAGGAAACTAAGGGATATTAAGGCCTCCTTTTAATAGAGAACCGGAACAAAGCATTAACACATAGTGAATACATGAACCCCTCAAACTACGGTCATCACCGGAAAGTATCTCGATTACTGTCACACCAGGGTTTTTGGATCATAACACGTAATAGGTGAATATGACTTGCAAGATCGGATCTAGAACATAGATATAATGGTGATAACATAAACGGTTTAGATCTGAAAGCATGGCACCCGGGCCCAAAGTGACAAGCATTAAGCAGGGCAAAGTCATAACAACATCAATCTCAGAACATAATGGATACTAGGGATCAAGCCCTAACAAAACTAACTCAATTACATGATGAATCTCATTCAACTCCTCACCGACCAGCGAGCCTACGAAGGAATTACTCACTCCTGGTGGGGAGCATCATGGAATTGGCGATGGAGAAGGCTTTATGATGACGAGGATCGAAGATTCCCCTCTCCGGAGCCCCAACGGGCTCCAGATCTGGCCTCCCGATGAAGAACGGGAGGCGGCGGCGGCTCCGTCTCATGAAACGCGATAATTCTTTCTCCCTGATTTTTTCTTCGAAAATAGGATTTTATAGCGTCGGAGATAGGGTCAGCGGGGTCACCAGGTGGGCACAACCCACCTAGGCGCACCTGGAGAGGTGGGCACGCCCTTGTGGGTTGTGCTCACCCAGGGCCCCCCCCTCCGGTGGTTCTTGGCTGCAGTATTTTTCTTTTATTCCATAAAAATTCTCCAAAAAGTTTCGTTCCATTCCGAGAACTTTTATTTCTACACAAAAACAACACCATGGTAGTTCTGCTGAAAACACCATTAGTCCGGGTTAGTTTGATCATGCAAATTAGAGTCCAAAACAAGAGCAAAAGCATTAGAAAAAGTAGATACGCCAGAGACATATCAATTCCCCCAAGCTTAAACCTTTGCTTGTCCTCAAGGAATTCAGTTGATAAACTGAAAGTGAAAAGAAAAACTTTTACGAACTCTTTTGTTCTTGTTTACATAAATAAGCTTAAGTAGCACCCAGGTTTTCAGCAAAGATTATAACTAACCATGTCAACAATAACTCTTAGAAATTATATTAACTCATATCAATGGCATAAGCAACTAGCGAGCAATAATAAAATATCTAAAATGACAACACTTTGTAAAAACAATCGTGATATAATATGACAACAGTGGTATCTCGCTAGCCCTTTCTGAGACCGCAAAACATAAATGCAGAGCACCTCCAAAGTTCAAGCAGCGACTAAACATTGTAATTCATGGTAGAAAAGATCCAGTTATGATGCATCCAACATTTGCTATACACAATGCATGAGGATGACAATAGTGCTCTCAGATCTGGCGCTTATTTGAGAATGTGATGACACAACATAAAATTAAATAGATAGTCCCTTCGCAGAGGGAAGTAGTGATTTGCAGCGGTGCCAGAGCTCAGATTTTTAAAACAGAGATAAATGAAATTTTGAGAAATGCACCCTTCATGTTTACTTCGCGACCATTAGTTATCAATATCTTCCATGTTAAACACATTAGTGGCGGTTCCCAAGCGATAAAAGTAAAGGTTTACTCCCCCTCCACTAATAAACACCCTCCATGGCTAGCCGAATCCACGGGTACTGTCCATACCAACATCATTCCTGGGGCAGTTTTGTTTAATTATTTGCAATTTTTTTATTTTGGGACTGGGAATCCCTATTACCGCCCCTCTCGTGCAAGGACGAGTGAATAAACACTCATCATGAGAATAACCCTCTTAGCATGGAAGATAGCGACTACCTCATGTCGCTCTATGAACAGTCCAGGCACACAAAAACAGATGTTTATTTGAAGTTTTTAGAGGTGGCACATGCAAATTTACTTAGAACGGCAGGGTAATACCGCATATAGGTAGATATATGATGGACTCATCTGGAATAACTTGGGTTTTAGGATTTTGATGCACAAGCAGTATTCCCGCTTAGTACAGGCGAAGGCTAGCAAATAGGTTGAGAAGCGGCCAACTAGAGAGCGGAAACGGTCATGAACATGCATTATGCATAAGTAACATTGGATACTAGCATGAGTAGGATATGAACACCATGAACATAAATATCATAGAGGCTATGTTGGTTTTGATTCAACTACATGCATGAACATGTGCCAAGTCAAGCCACTTGAAACATTCAGAGGAGGATACCATATCATCATACCACATCACAATCATTTTAATGCATGTTGACATCCCAGATAAATCATTATCCACTCCTAACTACTTAAGTATGGCATGAGAAACTATAATCTCTAATTGTCATTGCAAACATGTTTGATCATAATAGGCTGAATCATGGATACTAGGTTAAACATATTTACAAAAACAGAATAAGTTGAGTTCATACCTGTTTCTCTCTGCCACAGCCAGTTCATCAAATATCGTCATTATTGCCTTTCACTTGCACGACCGAATGTTATGAAAAATGATAATAGTGCAAGAGTGCTGTGGACTAAGTTGGAATCTGCAAACATTTTATTCAAAAAGGAGAAGACAAGGTAATTTGGGCTCTTTGTTAGATCAACAATAATGCATATGAGAGCCACTCAACATTTTCATCGTGGTCTTCTCCTCGGTATGACTCAATAAACAGAAAAGAATTTCAGAGAAACACACTGAAATATTTTTGGAGTTTTTAGTTTTTCTCAGAGAAAGCAAACTAAAGAAAGAAAAATAAAAATGAGAAAACTACTTACACGGGAAAGCTCCCAACAAGTAAAATAAGAATAAGGAAATCTTTTTGGGTTTTTCTTTTTAATACTATAGCTAACTAAACTAAAAAGAAAAACCGGAAAGAAGCAAGAAACACTTTTTTTGATTTTCTCAAAGTTTTTCAAACACACAAGAAGAAAGCGAGAAAATAAATCTAGCATGGATAATACAATGAAAAAGTGTGAACACCGACAACTGGAATGAAATGTGTGAACATGAATGTAATGTCGATGGAAATACATACTCCCCAATCTTAGGCTTTTGGCCTAGCTTGGTAATCACCACTCGTAGTAGCCATCCGGTCCCACTTTGAGGTGATGTGGAGCGGGCACCTGAGCGTCCCACTCCTGAGGCTCCTCCTCTGCCTCTGCTTGGGCATTTTGGTAGGCAATAATGTCATCAGGCATGATCTTGTATCCGCCCCTAGCAATAGAATCAAACAAAGCAGGTGCAGGCAGCGGAATAATATCACGGGAATTCACACTGAAAACCAGGTTGTAAGGAATACTATGAATGGAGTTATCAATATCAGAAACTAGTGGCCCACCATTGCCTGGTGATCTAGATAAACCTTGGGTAAACGATAATCATGTTCGCGGATCTGAACATTAAAGTGACTCGCTAAACGAGTAGCATAAATACCGCCATGAATTTTGCCCTTGGATCTTTTAAGGTGCAGGCGACATGCAATAATAGCCCCTAGGCTAAAGGTGTTATTGCCGTATAGTGCACGGCGTAAGACAGCGAAATCGGGGGCACTAAGTGCACCAACCTTCTCTCTAGCAAGTAAACACTTTGCAATAAATAGAACAAAATAATGCACAGAAGGAAACTGCAAGCTAGTGGCAGTGACACTCGATACACCTCTCTCATCTCCCACTGACAGAGTGCGATTAAAATCCTCAAACTCTGCAGGTCTAGGCTCTCTTATTTGCCCATCAGAAGGCATCAATCATATATCACAAAAATCAGTAAGTGGTATCTGACGGGTTTCAGCATATAAATTAAACTGCACCTCAGGGGGATTATTCCTACTCAGAAAATGAAAATTTTGCACAAAGGAATTTGTAAGGAGATGGTATTGTTCACACTCAGTTGCGATGAAGTCTGTGAGCCAGCATTAGCAGCAAATTGTGCGAACTCTTGACGGATTCCGGCTCCATCCATGAAGGGGTTATGCGGCCATTCGCAAGGCCGCACCTCCGCCCTTCTCCGAGTTTGGAGGTCATTGTCCGATGACTCCCCAATGACTCCCTTGGCACTTTTCTTGGAGGCAAACTTCCTAAAGAAACTCATCTTATTCCTATAAATGAAATTCTGAATTTTTTAGTCCACAAAATTTTTGTCAACAAAACTTCACAAGATTGATAGCAACTACTCATAGGGAGGCATAGAGGCTATATTGATCATTCAAACTACTTAGAACTCTAAGAATTCAACATGCAAGCTCATCTACAGCAGCACCAAGAGTAGCTAATTATTCAAAATATAATCCACTAAAGCAAAAACTAATTGGAGCAATGGAGGAGTCACATACCAAGTAGCAATCCCCCAAAATAGTTTTGGAACGGAGCTTCGAGCAAAGAGATCAAAATCTGTGGGTTTGAGAGCAAGAACACGAGAGAGAGAAAGAGCAATGGTGATTTTTTTTCTGGAGGTAAGGGATGACATGTGCTAAAGAGATAAGTGAGGGGCCCACGTGGGGACCACAACCCACCAGGGCGCGCCTGGGGCTGCTGGCATGCCCAGGTGGGTTGTGCCCACCTGGTGCACCCCCCCTCTGAAGTTATTTGTACTAAAAATTCAGAAATATTCAGAAAAAAATCGTATTAAATTTTCAGGACATTCTAAGAACTTTTATTTTTGGGTCATTTTTTTATTACACGGGAAATTCAGAAACAGAAAAAGCATGGCATTTTATTTTATTTAACTATGAAAAACATAAAACAAAAGTTGGGAGCGGAAGGTTGTGCTTACTAAATTCATCAACTTCATACCTCTCAAAAATGATCCATTAATAAGGTTGATCAAGTCTTATTAACAACCACCTTTGATTAGCATGAAACCGAAGAACTTTCGTAAAACACTAAGTTACCTCGACGGGTATATGCATGTCCCCAACAATAAGCATTTCATATTTCTTTTTGGCAGTAGGTAGAGGTAGTTGAAAACTTCCAATAGTGAGTGTCGGAGATTTTTCGATAACATTAATACCATTCACTTGGAATTATTTCTTCGGAAAGTGCACCGTATGTTCATTACCATTGATATGAAAAGTGACCTTGCTTTTATTGCAAGCAATAACAGCCCCTGCAGTATTCAAAAAGGGTCTACCAAGGATAACCGACATGTTGTCATCCTCGGGCATCTCAAGTATAACAAAGTCAGTTAAGATAGTAACATTTGCAACAACAACGGGCACATCCTCACAAATACCGATAGGTATGGCAGTTGATTTGTCATCCATTTGGAAAGATATTTCAATAGGTGTGAGTTTATTCAAATCAAGTCTTTTATATAAGGAGAAAGGCATAACACTAACACCAGCTCCTAAATCACACAAAGCAGTTTTAACATAATTTCTTTCGATGGAGCAAGGTATAGTTGGTATTCCCGGATCTCCAAGTTTTTTAGGTACTCCATCCTTAAAAGAATAATTAACAACCATGGTGGAGATTTCAGCTTCCGGTATTTTTCTTATATTAGTGATGATGTCTTTCATATATTTTGCATAAGGGGCCATCTTTAAAATATCAGTCAAGCGAGTGCACAAGAAGACTGGCCTAAGCATTTCAGCAAAGCGTTCAAATTCTTCATCATCCTTTTTCTTAGTTGATTTAGGTGGAAAGGGCATGGGTTTTTGAACCCATGGTTCTCTTTCTCTTCCATGTTTTCTAGCAACAAAGTCTCTTTTATCATACCTTTTATTTTTAGATTGTGGGTTATCAAGATCAATAGCTGGCTCAATTTCAACCTCATTATCTGGTTGTTTATCATTGTCTGGTTGAGTGTCTTCATGAACATCATCATTATCTTTTTCATTATCACTAGGTGAATGTTCATTACCAGATTAAGTTCCAGCATCAGAAATAGAAACATCATTATTATCAGGAGGTTTTTCTTTCTCAGGTTCACTAGAGGCATGCAAAGTCCTATCATTTTTCTTTTTAGAAGGACTAGGTGCATCAGTGTTGATTCTTTGAGAGTCTTGTTCAATTCTTTTAGGGTGTCCCTCAAGATAAAGTGGTTCCTGAGTCATTCTACCTCCCCTAGTTACTACTCTAATAGCATGATCATTCATATTATTATTCATTTCATCAAGCAACTCTCTTTGAGATTTAGCAACTTGTTTTAATTGAGTTTGAACCATAGAAGCATGTTTTCCTACACCTCTAACATCATTAGAGATTCTAAATAACAAGTCACTCAAGCGAGCAATCATATCAGAATTATATTTCAATTGTTTCATAACATTTTCATTGAAGTGATCTTGTTTTCTAATGTAGTTGTCAAACTCATAAAGGCATTGACTAGGATATTTATTGTAAGGGATATCACTTTCATCAAATTTCATTAAAGAGTTTACCTCTACCACCTTTGGTGGTGGTGTGTCAAGTCCATGTATTTCTTCAATAGGAGGTAGATTTTTAACATCATCTGCTTTAATACGTTTTTCCTTCATACTTTTCTTTGCCTCTTGCATATCTTCAGGACTGAGATATAAGATACCCCTCTTCTTCGGAGTGGGTTTAGGAGGTGGTTCAAGAAGAGTCCAATCATCATAATTTTTCAATATATTATTCAATAATTCCTCAGCTTGTTCAACAGTTCGTTCCCTAAAAACACAACCAGCACAACTATCTAGGAAGTCCCTAGAAGCATCGGTTAGTCCATTATAGAAGATATCAAGTATTTCATTTTTCTTAAGAGGATGATCAGGCAAAGCATTAAGCAATTGGAGAATCCTCCCCCAAGCTTGTGGGAGACTCTCTTCTTCAATTTGCACAAAGTCAAATATTTCATGTAAGGTAGCTTGTTTCTTATGAGCAGGAAAATATTTTTCAGAGAAGTAATAAATCATATCCTGGGGACTACGCACACAACCAGGAGCAAGAGTATTATACCATATCTTAGCATCACCCTTTAATGAGAATGGAAATAACTTGAGAATATAATAGTAGCGAATCTTCTCATCATGAGCAAAGAGGGTGGCTATATCATTTAATTTAGTAAGATGTGCCACAACAGTTTCAGTCTCATAGCCATGGAAAGGATCAGATTCAACCAAAGTAATTAACTCTGGGTCGACAGAGAATTCATAATCCTTATCATCAACAAAGATAGGTGAAGTAGCAAACTTAGGATCACATTTCATTCTAGAATTCAAAGATTTTTCTTTTAGTTTGCATAATAATTTCTTAAGATCATCTCTATCATTGCAAGCAAGAAAATCTCTAGTTGTCTCCTCATCCATAACATAACCCTGAGGTATCTTAGGCAATTCATATCTAGGAGAGCTAGGCCTAATAGGTGTTTCAAGATTTTCAGTTTCAAGTATTTCATCAGTTTCAATAATTTCATCAGTTTCAACATTCTCAATATCTTTAGCTCTAGCAATTTGTTCATCAAGAAATTCACCTATTGGCATATTATCATCAAGCAAGGTACTAGCATCATCATGAGTAGCATTCATAGCAGAAGTAGCATCATCAATAACTTGCGACATATCATGATTAATAGCATGTGGTGGTGCTGCAAGTCTACTAAAATAGAAGGTGAATCAAGTGCACAGTGTGATAGCAGTTCCTTACCTCCCCTCGTCTTAGAGGGAAAAATCTTAGTCTTGGTATCCTTCAGATTCTTCATAGTGATAAATAGATAATAATCCCAAGTGACTCAACAAATATAGCAATGGTCCCCGGCAACGGTGCCAGAAAAAGGTCTTGATAACCCACAAGTATAGGGGATCGCAACAGTTTTCGAGGGTAGAGTATTCAACCCAAATTTATCAATTGCCCAATAGTAATTTGTTTACCCAACGTTGCTATGCTTTCAAGAGAGATGCCACTAGTGAACCTATGGCCCTTGATTCTATGTTCCATCAATACTAAAGTCTCTCAAATTGCTCTTTTTATTTATTCTTTACTTTCTACCGCTTTGGATATCATGATTAGCTTTTAATCTTGTAACTGGCAAGAACAAGGGGAGTGACAACCCCCTTGCCTTCGTTGGGTGCAAGCAATTGTTTTGTTTGTGTGCAGGTGCTTCTAAAATTGTTCGTGTGCTGGTCCTACTGGTTCGATAAATCTTGGTTCTTAACTGAGGGAAATACTTGTTGTTGTTGTGCTACATCACCCTTCCTCTTCAGGGAGTTGAACAACTTTGTCGTGAGTATCAGAAGAATTTCTGGCGCCGTTGCCAGGGAGACATCACCTAACAAATCACGTGCCTTCGCACAAACTTATCAATTTGCTTATTTTTATCTTCCTTGCCTTTTGCCTTTTTATTTTCCTTCTTCTTTTTGTTTGCCAAAAATTCAAAAATACCAAAAATATTGGTGTTGCTATCGCTGCTTGTGTTGCCATGTGCCTTCTATTTTCTTGCATCTTCACTTGCTAAAAAATTATTGATATGGATCCTTCTCCACTAGCCGGACTCTTCAAAAAAATTGTGGCATGATGTCTACTGCGCAACTTTATTCTTGTAGACTCATGTTGGGCCTCCAAGCACAGAGTTTTGTAGGACAGTAGCAATTTTCCCTCAAGTGGATGACCTAAGGTTTATCAATCCGTGGGAGGCGTAGGATGAAGATGGTCTCTCTCAAACAACCCTGCAACCAAATACAAGAAATCTCTTGTGTACCCAACACACCCAATACAATGGCAAATTGTATAGGTGCACTAGTTCGGCGAAGAGATGGTAATACAAGTGTAGTATGGATAGTAGATATCGGTTTTTGTAATCTGAAAATGTAAAAACAGCAAGGTAGCAAGTGATAAAACGGAGCACAAACGGTATTGCAGTGCTTGAAAACAAGGCCTAGGGTTCATACTTTCACTAGTGGAATCTCTCAACAGTGCTAACATAATTGAATCATATAACAATCTCTCAATGTGCAATATAGAATCACTCCAAAGTTCTTATCTAGCGGAGAACATAAGATGAAATTGTTGTAGGGTACGAAACCACCTCAAAGTTATCCTTTCCGATCAATCTATTAAGCTATTCCTATAAGTGTCACAAACAACCCTATAGTTCGTACTAAAATAACACCATATGATACACATCAACCAACTCTAATGTCACCTAGATACTCCAATGTCACCACAAGTATCCGTGAGTGATTATACAATATGCATCAAACAACTTCAGATTCATAATATTCAATCCAACACAAAGAACTTCAAAGAGTGCCCCAAGATTTCTATTATGCAAGAGTCAATAGTGTTCATCCCTATTCAACCTCAATTATTCTCTAGTTGGCAAGTATCATGTGGTGGGGAAAGATCCAGCATTATATGGCCAGTCAAATATATTTGATCATGAATTATTATTGTTGACAATTATCTCTATGATACAAAAGTTGGGAGGCGAAACATTAAGCCCCTATCTTTAATCATAGAAGACTATATGATAGTTGAGTATGTGGAGCTCTTACTTAAACTTTGTTGATAATAAGTTGAATTGTAATTGTTTGGTGACTAAGAACGTAGGTTGTCAAGTTTCAAGAGAATGCATTGTTTGAACCATAACATGTGAATTGATTGCTACTTTATCATGATGAGTTTTATGAGAAAGAGTTGTTGTTATGACGCTAGGAAAAGTGATTGAAATTATCATTGATCGAACTTATGCACTATGCTAGCATTAACACTTAATAAATTATTTCTTTTATCATTTACCTACTCAAGGACGAGTAGGAATTAAGCTTGGGGATGCTGATACATCTCTGATACATCTCCAATGTATCTATAATTTTTGCTTGTTCCATGCCGTTATATTATCATTCTTGGATGTTTTACAATCATTTTATAGCAACTTTATATCATTTTTTGGGACTAACCTATTGACATAGTCCCAGTGCCAGTTGCTATATTTTGCTTGTTTTTTACTTCACAGAAAATCAATACCAAACGGAGTCCACACGCAGCGAAATTTTTTAGAGATTTTTTCTGGACCAGAAGACACTTGTTGGACCAAAGAAGTACTAGAGGGAGGCTCCGAGGGGAGCACAACCCACCTGGGCGCGCCTGGGGGCGCAGGCGCGCCCTGGTGGGTTGTGCCCACCTCGGCCGCCTCCTGCACCGCCTCTTTGCTCTATAAATACCCCAAAAATCCAAAAACCCTAGGGGAGTCGACGAAACACAATTCCAGCCGCTGCAAGTTCCAGAACCACCAGATCCAATCTAGACACCATCACGGAGGGGTTCATCATCCTCATTGGTGCCTCTCCGATGATGCGTGAGTAGTTCATTGCAGACCTACGGGTCCATAGTTAGTAGCTAGATGGCTTCCTCTCTCTCTTTTGATTCTCAATACAATGGTCTCTTGGAGATCTATTTGATGTACCTCTTTTTGCGGTGTGTTTGTTGGGATCCGATGAACTTTGAGTTTATGATCAGATCTATTTATCCATGAAAGTTATTTAAGTTTCGTTGATCTCTTATATGCATGATTACTTATAGCCTCATATTTCTTCTTCGAATCTTTGGTTTAGTTAGGCCGACTAGATTGATTTTTCTTGCCATGGGAAGAGGTGCTTTGTGATGGGTTCGGTCGTGCGGTGTTCTTTCCCAGTGACAGAAGGGGCAGCAAGACACGTATTGATCGTTGCTATTAAGGATAACAAGATGGGGTCTATTCCTACATGAATAGATCTTGTCTACATCATGTCATCGTTCTTATTGCATTACTCCATTTTTCCATGAACTTAACACACTAGATGCATGCTGGATAGCGGTCGATGTGTGGAGTAATAGTAGTAGATGCAGGCAGGAGTCGGTCTACTAATCTTGGACGTGATGCCTATATAATGTTCATTGCCTGGATATCGTCATAATTATTTGAAGTTCTATCGGTTGCCCAACAGTAATTTGTTTACCCACCGTATGCTATTTTTCTCGAGAGAAGCCACTAGTGAAATCTACGGCCCCCGGGTCTATTCTTTATCATTTTTGCTTTGAGATCTATTTTTATTTGCTTTTGTTTTCAGATCTATTATTCTAAAAACCCCAAAATACCTTGCTGCACTTTTTCTTTATTTATTTTATTTTGTTTTATTGCGAGATGTATTTTCCCAAAATCATACAAATCAATCTATCTTTTACCCGAGAGGGATTGACAACCCCTCTTACGCGTCGGGTTGCAAGTATTTGTTGTTTGTGTGCAAATACCGTTTACATAGTGTTGCTTGGTTCTCCTACTGGTTCGATAACCTTGGTTTCATAACTGAGGGAAATACCTACCGGAGCTGTACTGCATCATCCCTTCCTCTTCAGGGAAAAACTGACGCGGATACGAGCCATCAAGAAAGGATTTCTAGCGCCGTTGCCAGGGAGACATCATCAACATCTATCAGGTTCCTAATCACAAATCTCATCTCCTTGCAATTTACATTATTTGCCATTTGCCTCTCGTTTTCATCTCTCCCACTTCACAAAAATTTGCCATTTTATTCGCCCTCTTTTTCGTTGTTTTCTTGTCAAATCTGTTTATGTGTGCAACCTTGCTTGCCTACTTTGTCATTATGGCTAGCATGACTACTCCTCCTTTGTCACCAGATTTTGAAGTTCTATACTTCAAGCAAAAACAAGGAGAAAATTTGAAAGTTGCTTGGTGTAGATTAATGGAATCTTATCGCATTAGCAATCTTAAAGGAGATGCAAGGATTTTGTTTTGATTTTTTTATAGGATTAGCTTTGCATCATAGACAACTTTGGGATTTTGCCGCTAAAGGGAATTTTATTGAACTTGATGCTAATGCTGCTTATGAGATCCTAGAGGGGATCTTGGGAATCCCACCAACCAAAAAGGGGATTTCTTTTACTCAAGAAGGGGTCCAAATTTTAGACAAGTTGAGTGATTTGCATAAACATATGGTCGAGTTGCAAAAATATAATGAACCTCACAAACATATTAGTGGAAACCTCAATCGCATGGATACTTTGATTACTCTTTGCAATAAACAGTTGGATATTTTAGATCTCAAGATGGTTTCCTTTCCTGAGAATTTAGGGAAGTGTAAAGAGCCTCCCGGGTTTGATAAATCCCTTGCAGAAGTTGCCAAAACTAAAGATGACAACACTTAGATCTATGCTTTATGCTTTATGCCTAGCTAGGGGCGTAAATCGATAGCGCTTGTTGGGAGGCAACCCAATGAATAAAATTTATTTTTGCCTTTTTCTTTCTGTTCTTGAGTGTTTGCACAATTATGCCTATGTTATGATTGTGTTTTTCATGTTTAATTAGTTTTTGGGCCAAGCAAAGCCTTTGGAATCATGTTGGGTGATAGTTGATTTGATCTTGTTGAAAAACAGAAACTTTTGCGTCTAGTAAAATAATTTTGAAAAATCACAAAAGCGAGGAAAAATTCTGATTTTTTTTACAAAAGATTTATATACAAATTTCCTACGTTTTCCTAATTTTTCAGAATTTTTGAAGTTAAAGAAGTATAGGAAGTTTTTAGATTGCTACAGACTGTTCTTTTTTTGACATATTCTGTTTTCGTTGCATTGTGTGCTTATTTTGATGAATCTATGGGTTGTATCAGGGGGTATGAGCCATAGCAAAGTTGGAATACAGTAGATATAATGCAGTAATAAAATATGAATGGGTTTTCAACAGTACTTAGAGTGGTGATTTGCTTTGTTATACTAACGGATCTCACGAAGGTTTTGTTAAGTTTTGTGTGATTGAAGTTTTCAAGTTTTGGGTGAGATCACGATGGATGAAGGAATAAGGAGTAAGAAGAGCCTAATCTTGGGGATGCCCACGGCACCCCAAGGTAATATTCAAGGAGAAACAAGCAACTAAGCTTGGGGATGCCCCGAGTGGCATCCCCTCTTTCTTCTAACGACCATCGGTATTTTACTTGAAGCTATATTTTTATTCGTCAGATATCATGAGTTTTTCTTGGAGCGTCTTGTATTATATGAGTCTTTGCTTGTTTTGCTTTTTGTTTTATGTCAAGTATCCTTGCTGAACACACCTATTTGAGAGAGCCAAAATTATGCTATGATTTGTTAGAATTACTCTTTATGCTTCACTTAAATTTTTTGAGCTATGGAATTGCTCTAGTGCTTCAATTATATCTTTTTGAGCACGGTGTATTTTAATATTTTTGAAGGAATGATCTCATACGTCACTTAGATTTATTTGAGAGTTAGTAATTTTTGAAGAAATTCTCTCATGCTTCACGTATATTATTTTGAGAGACAAAAAAAATTTATGCTCATGTTCTTCACTTAGATTTGTTTGAGCTATCAAAAGCAACATATGAAACTAGTCCCAAAGTGATAGATATTCAAGAGGGATATAATAAAAACTTTCATGAAGATCATTGGACAAAATAAACTTGATTCTTTGTAATAGTTTTGCGATATGATGATAGTGATATGTGAGTCATGTTGGTGAGTAATTGTGCTTTAGTAAGAATATTGATGTTAAGGTTTGTGATTCCCTATGCAAGCACGAAAGTCAATAGTTATGCAATGAAATTACATCCTACTTATGGTGCATTATTCGGTGTTAGTTATGCTTAATGCTCGCTTATGTGATTTTTCATTTCTTGGTTGGATGCTTCTCAATCTTTTTGCTAGCCTTCACTTGTACTAAGTAGGAATACTACTTGTGCATCCAAAATCCTTAAACCCAGTTTTGCCATATGAGTCCACTATACCTACCTATATGCGGTATTTCCGTGCCGTTCTAAGCAAATTTGTATGTGCCATCTCTAATTTTCAAAATAAATTTCCTTTTTGTGTGCTCGTACCGCTCATGAAACGGTATGGGGTGGCTGATATTTTTCCATGCTAGATGTGTTATTCTCAAGATGAGTGTTTATTCACTTGTCATTGCACGAGAGTACGGCAAAGGTATTAGGGATGCCCAGTCCCGAAATGAAAAATGAATTTACTTTATGTTGTTAAATAATAAATTTCTTGGAAAGTGTTGGTATGGACGGCACCCATGGATACGGCTAGCCGTGGAATGTGAAAGTATGGTGGAAAAAGGAATAAACTTTATTTTCTATTTGGGAACCTCCTATGATATATCTAGCATGGAAAGTATTGGGAACTACTCAGTCGTTTTCATTGACAGGAAAAGCATGCCACCCAAAATGTTTTATCTCTATCTTTTTTCACTTTGAGCTCTGGCACCTCTACAAATCCCTACTTCCCTCTGCGAAGGGCCTTTCTATTTACTTTATGCAATTTTTATTTGAGTCTCCATCTTCTCTTATAAAGCACCAACTAAGGGGCACTATGATCGTACTTGAGCATTGGGTGTAGCTAATATGCGAGTGTGTTTCATGAATGGATCAATGATTGAGCATAATGGGCTAGGGATAGCTTGCTTTAGTGTTGATATTTTGAAAGACATGGTTGCTTGTTGATATGCTTGAGTATTGAAATCTTCATGTCAAAACTAGACTATTGCTTTGAATCATATAAAAGTCCAAATGTCCATGCTACAAAAGAAAATAATATGTGATGAACATGTTAGGCAGCATTCCACATCAAAAATTCTATTTTTATCATTTACCTACTCGAGGACGAGTAGGAATTAAGCTTGGGGATGCTGATACGTCTCCAATGTATCTATAATTTTTGCTTGTTCCATGCTGTTATATTATCATTCTTTGATGTTTTACAATCATTTTATAGCAACTTTATATCATTTTTTGGACTAACCTATTGACATAGTGCCCAGTGCCAGTTGCTGTTTTTTGCTTGTTTTTTACTTCACAAAAAATCAATACGAAACAGAGTCCAAACGTAGCAAAACTTTTTGGAGATTTTTTCTGGACCAGAAGACACCTGTTGGGCCAAAGAAGTACCAGAGGGGGGCTCCGAGGGGAGCACAACCCACCTGGGCGAGCCCTGGTGGGTTGTGCCCACCTCGGCCGCCTACCGCACCGCCTCTTTGCTCTATAAATACCCCGAAAATCCAAAAACCCTAGGGGAGTCGACGAAACACAATTCCAGCCGCCGCAAGTTCCAGAACCACCAGATCCAAACTAGACACCATCATGGAGGGGTTCATCATCCTCATTGGTGCCTCTCCGATGATGCGTGAGTAGTTCATTGTAGACCTACAGGTCCGTACTTAGTAGCTAGATGGCTTCCTCTCTCTCTTTTGATTCTCAATACAATGGTCTCTTGGAGATCTATTTGATGTACCTCTTTTTGCGATGTGTTCGTTGGGATCCGATGAACTTTGAGTTTATGATCAGATCTATTTATCCATGAAAGTTATTTGAGTTTCTTTGATCTCTTATATGCATGATTACTTATAGCCTCGTATTTCTTCTTCAAATCTTTGGTTTAGTTAGGCTGACAAGATCGATTTTTCTTGCCATGGGAAGAGGTGCTTTGTGATGGGTTCGGTCGTGCGGTGTTCTTTCCCAATTACAGAAGGGGCAGCAAGACACGTATTGATCGTTGCTATTAAGGATAAAAAGATGGGGTCTATTCCTATATGAATAGATCTTGTCTACATCATGTCATCGTTCTTATTGCATTACTCTGTTTTTCCATGAACTTAATACACTAGATGCATGCTGGATAGTGGTCGATGTGTGGAGTAATAGTAGTAGATGCAGGTAGGAGTCAGACTACTAATCTTGGACGTGATGCCTATATAATGATCATTGTCTGGATATCGTCATAATTATTTGAAGTTCTATCAGTTGCCCAACAGTAATTTGTTTACCGCCATATGCTATTTTTCTCGAGAGAAGCCACTAGTGAAATCTACGGCCCCCGGGTCTATTCTTTATCATATTTGCTTTGAGATCTATTTTTATTTGCTTTTGTTTTCAGATCTATTATTCTAAAAACCCAAAAATACCTTGCTGCACTTTTTCTTTATTTATTTTATTTTGTTTTATTGCGAGATCTATTTTCCCAAAATCATACAAATCTATCTATCTTTTACCTGAGAGGGATTGACAACCCCTCTTACGCGTCGGGTTGCAAGTATTTGTTCTTTGTGTGCAGGTACCGTTTACATAGTGTTGCTTGGTTCTCCTAATGGTTCGATAACCTTGGTTTCATAACTAAGGGAAATACCTACCGAAGCTGTACTGCATCATCCCTTCATCTTCGGGGGAAAATTGACGCGGATACGAGCCATCAGTCTCCAACGTATCTATAATTTGTGAAGTATTCATGCCATGTTTACAACAATTTTATATGTTTTTGGTATGATTTGAATGGAACTAACCCAGACCGACTATGTTTTCAGCAAAACTACCCTGGTGTTGTTTTTTGTGCAGAAATAAAAGTTCTCCAGATGCAACGAAACTTTTTGACAATTTTTTTGGAAGGAAAGAGACACTAGAAGCTTCGTGGGAGGGCCAGAAGAGCCACATGGGCCCCACAAGCCACCTGGGCACGCCCTGGTGCCTCGTGGGCCCCCTGTGGCACCTCTTTGCGTGAGACCGACGCCAAAAAAATCCTATATATTCATAAACCCCCGAAAGTTAACCTAGAACTTCGACTCCGCCACTGCAAGCCTCTGTACCTTCAAAATACCATCTGGTGCCCTATTTCGGTGCCCTGCCAGAGGGGGAAATCATCCCTGGAGGCCATCTTCATCATTCTGGCGGCCACCATGATGAGGAGGGAGTAGTTCACCCTCGGGGCTGAGGGTATGTACTAGTAGCTATGTGTTTGATCTCTCTCTCGCGCGCGCGTTCTTGATTTGGCACGATCTTGATGTACCGCGAGCTTTGTTAATGTAGTTGGATCATATGGTATTTCTCCCTCTCTATCTTGTTGTGATGAATTGAGTTTTTACCTTTGAGGTTTCACTATTATCGGATTGAATACTTTTATGGATTTGAGAACACTTGATGTATGTCTTGCATGTGGACACCCGTGGTGACAATGGGGTGTTCTATTGATTAACTTGATGTATGTTTTGGCACTCAACTCGTGGATTCCCGAGGTGACATTGGGGTAATCTATGCATAGGGGTTGATGCACGTTTTCATCCTACTTTCTCTGGTAGAAACTTTGGGGCACTCTTTGAAGTTCTTTGTGTTGGATTGAATATTATGAATCTGAAGTTGTTTGATGCATATCGAATAATCAACTCATGGATACTTGTGATGACATTGGAGTATCTAGGTGACATTAGGGTTGGTTGATGTGTATCATATGGTGTTATTTTAGTATGAACTCTAGGGTTGTTTGTGACACTTATAGGAATAGCTCAATAGATTGATCGGAAAGGATAACTTTGAGGTGGTTTCGTACACTACAACAATTTCATCTTATGTTCTCTGCTAGATAAGAACTTTGGAGTGATTCTTTGTCTCACGTTGATGGATTGTTATATGATTCAATTATATTAGCACTGTTGAGAGATTGCACTAGTGAAAGTATGAACCGTAGGCCTTGTTTTCAAGCATTGCAATACCATTTGTGCTCCTCTTTATCACTTGCTACCTTGCTGTTTTTATATTTTCAGATTAGAAAAACCTATATCTACTATCCATACTACACTTGTATCACCATCTCTTCGCCGAACTAGTGCACCTATACAATTTGCCATTGTATTGGGTGTGTTGGGGACACAAGAGATTTCTTGTATTTAGTTGCAGGGTTGTTTGAGGGAGACCATCTTCATCCTACGCCTCCCACGGATTGATAAACCTTAGGTCATCCACTTGAGAGAAAATTGCTACTGTCTTACAAAACTCTGTGCTTGGAGGCCCAACATGAGTATACAAGAATAAGTTGTGTAGTAGACATCAACCACCACCACCACCTCCACCTCCAAAACCTCCGCCACCACCACCATTTCCGAATGCAAATCCTCCTCCAAAACCTCTACCACCTCTAAACCCACCACCACCACCACCCCCTCCAAACCCTCCACCACCACCTTCAGACAGACCATTGCCAAAAGAAAAACCACCTCCACCACTGGCTATAAGATTTTGAAGCTTCACCCTCCTCAGCACATGATCTCCACCCTTTTCATCTCCTAAAATTATCTTGTCATCACATCCATGCCCTCTGGATTCATCATGAACCAGTCCTCCTCGACGGTCTTCTCATCTCTCCTTATTTGCTCCTCTAGAGCGATCTTGCACTCCTCGAAGGCACATTTCCTCGCCCACTTCTCTCTGTGCTTGTCTTTCTTCTCGACCAATTCAACCTTTGTTGCCAAATGCTTGGCCAATGAAGTTTCTTTGAGCTTCACCATATCACCAGTTTGTTCCCTCAAAGAAATAGCCTTGGCCGACCTCTTCACCCTCTCATTCTCCTTCCTATTTCTATCCAGCTTACCCTTGTTTCTTCCTCCCTTTGGTGCATCATCACTATCTTCATCGCCCTCCAAGTTAACAAGTGAGCCTTTCTTTGGAGGAGCCTCCTTGTCCCTCAACTTCCACTTCTCACTATCCTTGAGCAAGAGCCAACAATGTCCAAGTGTGAATGACCTAGTTCATTGGCAATGCGATCCTACAAGTCATTTGAAAAGATGCAACGGTGAGATCAACTAGTCATCAACAAAATCATGAATTATGAGATAGTAGGAAAACTACTCACGTTGTTGTCGATAGTTGATCCACTAGGAGGGGCATTTCTCACTTGGGTCAAGCAACCACTCCAACAGCTACATGTTTTCTTGATAGTTATCCATCGGCCTTGAAGTGATTCCAAGGAATGGCCCGAGGGAACCGGCACAATCTTGTGATATTTGTCTTCAATACATTGCCAATACTTCTTGCCATTTTGATCTTTGCCGGTGACCGCATCGAGAGACACACTCTCCCATGCTCAATCAAGCAAGCGTCCTCCACCTCGGTCTAGTTTTCGGTCTTTTTCCCGAAATTGGCTTGGCTAGCATCAAACTCCTCCTCATCGAGCACTTCCACTTCATCATCACCGCCATCCCTCTCCTCCATCTCCGGATAGGGCTCGGCTTGCGGTTGCATTCCCGGTTCAAAATCCTCAAGTGGTGCACTCAAGTCCACCATGTTCTCTTCCAACAATTCACTATATGTTGGATCAAGATGGTAGCTACAAAATCGGATGACCGAAACACTAAGAATCCGTTCCAAAGTTCAATCAAATTTTACTCAAGCAAAAAGAATTTTTCTTACATTTCCAACGTTTCATCGAGCACGCTGCGGGCGCCGATGGACTCGACGGGATCAACCAGCTCATTGCCGATGGGAGAGGGTGAATGAGGGGCTTGGCCTCGCACTGCCCAGCCTTCTTCTTGGGGATTTTCGCCTGCATCTTTTGCACAATCGCCGAAGGGGATGAAGGAGGCGGCCGCGGGAGGGATGGAGATGAGGCGGCGCCGATGGTGCGGCGGCGGAAGCTTGTGCGGAGGCGTCCACGACGCCATGGACGACGTGGCTGCCCGGCCGCTTCTTTTTCCTGCCAGCGGCCGAAGGAAGATGCGCGGCGGCAGGCACCATGGCCGCAGCGGTGACGGGAAGACAAGGATGCCCCGATTGGGCCGCCGGTGGTCGGAAAACACGGGCAAGGGCCTGCAGCGGCTCCATACTGGCGATAGGGGAAGGGGACAAGACGATGCAGGGGCTGGCAAAATTGCGACGGCGGCGGCGCGGAAGAGAGGTACTTTCCCTTCCGCCAAACTGCAGGTAGGATAGGGTGAGCGGCAAATCCAGGAGGGAAAACAAAAGATTTGACGGTCGAAGGGCGATTTTTATAGCTCGCCCTAAAAAAATTACGGGCCGGCCGGATATACCGTACTTGTTCAGGCAGTTTTTCCGGTCTAGTACCATATATCAGTGGTTATTTTATGGGCCAGGCGGGTATAATGGCTCTGCTAAATATGCTCTTAGGTGTTCTTGAAAAATAGCTGCAACATCCACCGCCGCTGCCGTCCGCTCCAGCTGCACCGACCGCCGCCGCCATGGCCAGCCAAGGCCGCTTCAGCCACACCGACACATCTCGCCGCCCATGCACTAGCCACCAGGTGCTCGTTGAAGGAAATATGCCCTAGAGGCAATAATAAAGTTGTTATTTATATTTCCTTATATCATGATAAATGTTTATTATTCATGCTAGAATTGTATTAACCGGAAACTTGATACATGTGTGAATACATAGACAAAATACCGAGTCCCTAGTAAGCCTCTACTAGACTAGCTCGTTAATCAAAGATGGTTAAGTTTCCTAACCATAGACATGTGTTGTCATTTGATGAACGGGATCACATCATTAGGAGAATGATGTGATGGACAAGACCCATCCGTTAGCTTAGCATAATGATCGTTGAGTTTTATTGCTATTGCTTTCTTCATGACTTATACATATTCCTCTGACTATGAGATTATGCAACTCCCGAATACCGGAGGAACACCTTGTGTGCTATCAAACGTCACAACGTAACTGGGTGATTATAAAGATGCTCTACAGGTGTCTCCGAAGGTGTTTGTTGGGTTGGCATAGATCAAGATTAGGATTTGTCACTCTGTGTATCGGAGAGGTATCTCTGGGCCCTCTCGGTAATGCACATCACTATAAGCCTTGCAAGCAATGTAACTAATGAGTTAGTTATGGGATGATGCATTACGGAATGAGTAAAGAGACTTGCCGGTAACGAGATTGAACTAGGTATGATGATACCGACGATCGAATCTCGAGCAGGTAACATACCGATGACAAAGGGAATGACGTATGTTGTTATGCGGTTTGACCAATAAAGATCTTCGTAGAATATGTAGGAGCCAATATGAGCATCCAGGTTCCGCTATTGCTTATTGACCGGAGATGTGTCTCAGTCATGTCTACATAGTTCTCGAACCCGTAGGGTCCGCACGCTTAACGTTCGATGATGATTTGTATTATGAGTTATGTGTTTTGGTGACCGAAGTTTGTTCAGAGTCCCGGATGAGATCACGGACATGACGAGGAGTCTCGAAATGGTCGAGAGGTAAAGATTGATATATTGGAAGGTAGTATTTGGACACCGGAAGGGTTCGGAGTGTATCTGTACATACCGGAGTACCGAGGGGTTACCGGAACCCCCCGGTGGAAGATATGGGCCATATGGGCCATAGGAGGGAGGCTAACCAGCCCACAAAGGGGCTGGTGCGCCCCCCACAAGGGAGGAAGCCGAATTGGATTAGGGAAGGGGGTGGCGCCCCCCTTTCCTTCTCCCTCTCCCTCTCCTTCCCTCTTTCCACCTCCGGAGAAAGGAAAAGTGGGGGGGGGGGGGCGAATCCTACTAGGAGTGGAGTCCTAGTAGGACTCCCCCCCCCCTTGGTGCGCCCCCTTTGGTGGCCGGCCTCCTCCTCCCCTCCTTTATATACGGGGGCAGGGGGGCACCCTAGAGCACATCAGATATTCTCTTAGCCATGTGCGGTGCCCCCCTCCACAGTTTACTCCTCCAGTCATAGCGTCGTAGTGCTTAGGCGAAGCCCTGCGCGGATCACATCACCAACACTGTCACCACGCCGTCGTGCTGACGGAACTCTCCCTCGACCTTCTACTGGATCAAGAGTTCGAGGGACGTCATCGAGCTGAACGTGTGCTAAACTCGGAGGTGCCGTACGTTCGGTGCTTTATCGGTTGGATCGCGAAGATGTTCGACTACATCTACCGTGTTAAGCTAACGCTTCCGCTTTCGGTCTACGAGGGTACGTGGACATACTCTCCCCTCTTGTTGCTATGCATCTCCTAGATAGATCTTGCGTGAGCGTAGGAATTTTTTTGAAATTGCACGTTCCCCAACAGTGGCATCCGAGCCAGGTCTATGCGTAGATGATATGCACGAGTAGAACACAAAGAGTTGTGGGCGATAATAGTCATACTGCTTACCACCAACGTCTTACTTTGATTCGGCAATATTGTTGGATGAAGCGGCCCGGACCGACATTACATGACCGCGTTCATGAGACTGGTTCTACCGACGTGCTTTGCACAAAGGTGGCTGGCGGGTGTCTGTTTCTCCAACTTTAGTTGAATCAAGTTTGACTACAGCCGGTCCTTGTTGAAGGTTAAAACAGCACACTTGATGAAAAATCGTTGTGGTTTTGATGCGTAGGTAAGTACGGTTCTTGCTAGAAGCCCGTAGCAGCCACGTAAAACTTGCAACAACAAAGTAGAGGACGTCTAACTTGTTTTTGCAGGGCATGCTGTGATGTGATATGGTCAAGACATGATGTGATATATGTTATTGTATGAGATGATCATGTTTTGTAAAAGTTATCAGCAACTGGCAGGAGCCTTATGGTTGTCGCTTTATTGTATGAAATGCAATCGCCATGTAATTGCTTTACTTTATCACTATGCGGTAGCGATAGTCGTAGAAGCAATAGTTGGCGAGACGACAACGACGCTACGATGGAGATCAAGGTGTCAAGCCGGTGATGATGGAGATCATGACGGTGCTTTGGAGATGGAGATCAAAGGCACAAGATGATGATGGCCATATCATGTCACGTATTTCTATTGCATGTGATGTTTATCTTTTATGCATCTTATTTTGCTTAGTACGGCGGTAGCATTATAAGATGATCCCTCACTAAATTTCAAGGTATAAGTGTTCTCCCTGAATATGCACCGTTGCGACAGTTCGTCGTGCCGAGACACCACATGATGATCGGGTGTGATAAGCTCTACGTTCACATACAACGGGTGCAATCCAGTTTTACACGTGCAGAATACTCAGGTTAAATTTGACGAGCCTAGCATATGCAGATATGGCCTCAGAACACTGAGACCGAAAGGTCGAACGTGAATCATATAGTAGATATGATCAACATAGAGACGTTCACCATTGAAAACTACTCCATCTCACGTGATGATCGGACAAGGTTTAGTTGATATGGATCACGTGATCATTTAGATGACTAGAGGGATGTCTATCTAAGTGGGAGTTCTTAAGTAATATGATTAATTGAACTTTAAATTTATCATGAACTTAGTCCTAGTAGTATTTGCAAATTATGTTGTAGATCAATAGCTCGCGTATAGCTCCCCTGTTTTATTTTTGATATGTTCCTAGAGAAAACTAAGTTGAAAGATGATGGTAGCAATGATGCGGATTGGGTCCGTGATCTAAGGAATATCCTCGTTGCTGCACAGAAGAATTATGTCCTTGATGCACCGCTAGGTGACAAACCTATTGCAGGAGCAGATGCAGACGTTATGAACATTTAGCAAGCTCGATATGATGACTACTTGATAGTTTAGTGCGCCATGATTTACGACTTAGAACCGAGACATCAAAAACATTTTGAACGCCACGGAGCACATGAGATGTTCCAAGAGCTGAAATCGGTATTTCAGACTCATGCCCATGTCGAGAGGTATGAGACCCCTGACAAGTACTTTGCCTACAAGATGAAGGAGAATAGCTCAACCAGTGAGTATATGCTCAGAATGTCTGGGTACTACAATCTCTTGAATCAAGTGGGAGTTAATCTTCCAGATAAGATAGTGATTGACAGAGTTCTCTAGTCACTATCACCAAGTTACTAGAACTTCGTGATAAACTATAATAAGCAAGGGATGACGAAAACGATTCCCAAGCTCTTCGCGATGCTGAAATCGGCGAAGGTAGAAATCAAGAAATAGCATCAAGTGTTGATGGTTGACAAGACCACTAGTTTCAAGAAAAGAGGCGAGGGAAAGAAAGGGAACTTCAAGAAGAATGGCAAACAAGTTGTCACTCCCGTGAAGAAGCCCAAAGATAGACCTAAGCCTGAAACTGAGTGCTTCTACTGCAAAGGAAATGGTCACTGGAAGCGGAATTGCCCCAAATACTTGGCGGATAAGAAGGATGGCAAAGTGAACAAAGGTATATTTGATATACATGTTATTGATGTGTATTTTACTAGTGTTCATTGTAGCCCCTGGGTATTTGATACCGGTTCAGTTGCTAACATTAGTAACTCAAAACAGGAGTTGCAAAATGAATAGAGACTAGTTAATGACGAGGTGACGATGAGTGTTGGAAGTGATTCCAAGGTTGATAAGATCACCATTGCACACTCCCTCTACCTTCGGGATTAGTGTTGGACCTAAATAAATGTTATTTGGTGTTTGCGTTGAGCATGAATATAATTGGATCATGTTTATTGCGATACGGTTATTCATTTAAGTCTGAGAATAATTGTTGTTCTGTTCATATGAATAAAGCCTTCTATGGTCATACACTCAATATAAATGGTTTATTGAATCTCGATCGTAGTGATACACATATTCATAATATTGATGCCAAAAGATGCAAAGTTGATAATGATAGTGCAACATATTTGTGGCACTGCCGTTTAGGTCATATTGGTGTAAAGCGCATGAAGAAACTCCATGCAGATGGACTTTTGGAATCAATTGATTATGAATCATTTGATGCTTGCGAACCATGCCTCATGGGCAAGATGACTAAGACTCCGTTCCCCGGAACAATGGAGTGAGCTACTGACTTATTGGAAATAATACATACTGATGTATGCGGTCCGATGAGTGTTGAGGCTCGCGGCAGGTATCGTTATTTTCTGACCTTCACAGATGATTTGAGCAGATATAGGTATATCTACTTAATGAAACACAAGTCTGGAACATTTGAAAAGTTCAAAGAATTTCAGAGTGAAGTGGAAAATCATCGTAACAAGAAAATAAAGTTTCTACGATCTAATCGCGGAGGCGAATATTTGAGTTATGAGTTTGGTCTTCATTTAAAACAATGTGGAATAGTTTCGCAACTCACGCCACCTGGAACACCACAGCGTAATGGTGTGTCCGAACATCGTAACCGTACTTTATTAGATATGGTGCGATCTATGATGTCTCTTACCGATTTACCACTATCGTTTTGGGGTTATGCATTAGAGACAGCTGCATTCATGTTAAAATAGGGCACTAGCTAAATCCGTTGAGACGACACCATATGAACCGTGGTTTGGCAAGAAACCTAAGCTGTCGTTTCTTAAAGTTTGGGGTTGCGATGCTTATGTGAAAAAGCTTCAGCCTGATAAGCTCGAACCCAAATCGGAGAAGTGCGTCTTCATAGGATACCCAAAAGAAACTATTTGGTACACCTTCTATCACAGATCCGAAGGCAAGATATTTGTTGCTAAGAATGGATCCTTTCTAGAGAAGGAGTTTCTCTCGAAAGAAGTGAGTGGGAGGAAAGTAGAACTTGATGAGGTAATTGTACCTTCTCTCAATTTGGAAAGTAGCTCATCAGAGAAATCTGTTCCCGTGATGCCTACACCAATTAGTGAGGAAGCTAATGATGATGATCATGAAACTTCAGATCAAGTTTCTACAGAACTACGTAGGTCAACCAGAGTATGTTCCGCAGCAGAGTGGTACGGTAATCCTGTTCTGGAAATCATGTTACTAGACCATGACGAACCTACGAACTATGAGGAAGCAATGATGAGCCCAGATTCCGCGAAATGGCTTGAGGCCATGAAATCTGAGATAGGATCCATGTATGAGAACAAAGTATGGACTTTGGTTGACTTGCCCGATGATCAGCAAGCCATAAAGAATAAATGGATCTTCAAGAGGAAGACAGACGCTGATGATAGTGTTACTGTCTACAAAGCTCGACTTGTCACAAAAGGTTTTCGACAAGTTCAAGGTATTGACTACGATGAGATTTTTTCACTCGTAACGATGCTTAAGTCTGTCCAAATCATGTTAGCAATTGCCGCATTTTATGAAATCTGGCAAATGGATGTCAAAACTGCACTCCTTAATGGATTTCTTAAAGAAGAATTGTATATGATGCAACCAGAAGGTTTTGTCGATCCTAAAGGTGCTAACAAAGTGTACAAGCTCCAGTGATCCATCTATGGACTGGTGCAAGCATCTCGGAGTTGGAATAGACGCTTTGATAAGGTGATCAAAGCATATGGTTTTATACAGACTTACGGTGAAGCCTGTATTCACAAAAAGTGAGTGGGAGCTCTGTAGCATTTCTGATATTATATGTGGATGACATATTGCTGATTGAAAATGAGATAGAATTTTTGGATAGCATAAAAGGATACTTGAATAAGAATTTTTCAATAAAGAGACCTCAGTGAAGCTGCTTAAGTATTGAGCATCAAGATCTATAGGGATAGATCGAGATGCTTAATAGGACTTTCACAAAGCACATACCTTGACAAAGTTTTGAAGGAGTTCAAAAAGGATCAGTCAAAGAAAGAGTTCTTGCTTGTATTCAAGGTATAAAGTTGAGTAATACTCAAAGCATGACCACGGCAGAAGATAGAGAGAGAATGAAAGTCATTCCCTATGCCTCAGCCATAGGTTCTATAAAGTATGCCATGTTGTATACTAGACCTATTGTGTACCTTGCCATGAGTTTGGCAAGGGGGTACGATAGTGATCCAGGAATGGATCACTAGACAGCGGTCAAAATTATCCTTAGTTACCTAAGAGGACTAAGGAAATGTTTCTCGGTTATGGAGGTGACAAAGAGTTCATCGTAAAGGGTTACGTCGATGCAAGCTTTGACACTGATCCGGATGACTCTGAGTCTCAATCTGGATACATATTGAAAGTGGGAGCAATTAGCTAAAGTAGCTCCGTGCAGAGCATTGTAGACATAGAAATTTGCAAAATACATACGGATCTGAATATGGCAGACCCGTTGACTAAACCTCTCTCACAAGCAAAACATTATCACACCTTAGTACTCTTTGGGTGCTAATCACATAGCGATGTGAACTAGATTATTGACTCTAGTAAACCCTTTGGGTGTTGGTCACATGGCGATGTGAACTATGGGTGTTAATCACATAAAGATGTGAACTATTGGTGTTAAATCACATGGCGATGTGAACTAGATTATTGACTCTAGTACAAGTGGGAGACTGAAGGAAATATGCCCTAGAGGCAATAATAAAGTTGTTATTTACATTTCCTTATATCATGATAAATGTTTATTATTCATGCTAGAATTGTATTAACCGGAAACTTGATACATGTGTGAATACATAGACAAAACACCGAGTCCCTAGTAAGCCTCTACTAGACTAGCTCGTTAATCAAAGATGGTTAAGTTTCCTAACCATAGACATGTGTTGTCATTTGATGAACGGGATCACATCATTAGGAGAATGATGTGATGGACAAGACCCATCCGTTAGCTTAGCATAATGATCGTTGAGTTTTATTGCTATTGCTTTCTTCATGACTTATACATATTCCTCTGACTATGAGATTATGCAACTCCCGAATACCGGAGGAACACCTTGTGTGCTATCAAACATCACAACGTAACTGGGTGATTATAAAGATGCTCTACAGGTGTCTCCGAAGGTGTTTGTTGGGTTGGCATAGATCAAGATTAGGATTTGTCACTCTGTGTATCGAAGAGGTATCTCTGGGCCCTCTCGGTAATGCACATCACTATAAGCCTTGCAAGCAATGTAACTAATGAGTTAGTTATGGGATGATGCATTACGGAACGAGTAAAGAGACTTGCCAGTAATGAGATTGAACTAGGTATGATGATACCGACGATCGAATCTCGAGCAAGTAACATACCGATGACAAAGGGAATGACGTATGTTGTTATGCGGTTTAACCGATAAAGATCTTCATAGAATATGTAGGAGCCAATATGAGCATCCAGGTTCCACTATTGGTTATTGACCGGAGATGTGTCTCGGTCATGTCTACATAGTTCTCGAACCCGTAGGGTCCGCACGCTTAACGTTTGATGCCAATTTGTATTATGAGTTATGTGTTTTGGTGACCGAAGTTTGTTCGGAGTCCCGAATGAGATCACGGACATGACGAGGAGTCTCGAAATGGTCGAGAGGTAAAGATTGATATATTAGAAGGTAGTATTCGGACACCGGAAGGGTTCCGGAGTGTATCGGGTACATACCGGAGTACCGGAGAGGTTACCGGAACCCCCCGGTGGAAGATATGGGCCATATGGGCCATAGGAGGGAGCCTAACCAGCCCACAAGGGGCTGGTGCGCCCCCCACAAGGGAGGAGGCCGAATTGGATTAGGGAAGGGGGTGGCGCCCCCCTTTCCTTCTACCTCTCCCTCTCCTTCCCTCTTTCCACCTCCGGAGAAAGGAAAAGTGGGGGGGGGGGGGCGAATCCTACTAGGAGTGGAGTCCTAGTAGGACTCCCCCCTTGGCGCGCCCCCTTTGGTGGCCGGCCTCCTCCTCCCCTCCTTTATATACGGGGGCAGAGGGGCACCCTAGAGCACATCAGATATTCTCTTAGCCGTGTGCGGTGCCCCCCTCCACAGTTTACTCCTCCGGTCATAGCGTCGTAGTGCTTAGGCGAAGCCCTGCGCGGATCACATCACCAACACTGTCACCACGCCGTCGTGCTGACGGAACTCTCCCTCAACCTTCTGCTGGATCAAGAGTTCGAGGGACGTCATCGAGCTGAACGTGCGCTAAACTCGGAGGTGCCGTACGTTCAGTGCTTGATCGGTTGGATCGCGAAGACGTTCGACTACATCAACCGCGTTAAGCTAACGCTTCCGCTTTCGGTCTACGAGGGTACGTGGACATACTCTCCCCTCTCGTTGCTATGCATCTCCTAGATAGATCTTGCATGAGCGTAGATTTTTTTTTTTAATTGCACGTTCCCCAACACTCGTGTCCTCCCCGGCCATGGACCACCAAGTGTTCGTCCTGCGCCAGCATGCGGTAAATGTGACCGCTCCCGGGGGCCGGGGCGCGGCTAGCCCTCTCATGGTGGGGCGCGCGATGGAAGAGCAGTTGCGGGTGCCGCCATACCTGCTGCGGTTCACGGAGCATGACCCAGAGTGCTTCTTTGTCTTCTTCGAGCTGCCCGCCCTCCGGGACAACGCAGTTGCGCGGAGCTTCATCACGGTCGATGGTGTGCGCTTCGACATCAACCCATGGCATGAAGATGACCACGCCTCTCTGCTCAACCTCACCCTGCACGTGCGCGTCGTCATCGAGCACCTCCTGATGCAGTTCTGGTCGCTCGAAGAGGCGGAGGAAGCGCTGGGCAAGCTGTGTCGCGTCGACCGCCTCGACAGCCGCACGCACGAGCGCGGGCACACGAAGCACTTCGCCTGCTGGGTGTGGGTGTGGGATGTCGCCCACATCCCGACGACTCACAATCTGTGGGTCATGAAGAGGGGCGCCGGCCGAGTGGAGGAGATGCTCGGCTACTCGCCACCGGACCGCAACATGGCGCCGCCGCCAGGAGTGAAGCGCTACGACCTGCTCATCCACGTCGACAGGGTGGAGGACTGGACGCCCCGCTCACCCCCTCCTGGCACTCGGGGCAGAGCGGGCTCCCCTCCTCCGACTCTGAAGAAGCCGAGCCGTTGCCCCGTATCACGCCCGGCTCCTGGACGGCCAACGTGGAGGACGGCCAGGGACACGGCCGCAGAATTGCCCCGACTGTCCTCTCCTCCAGCTATCGTGGCTTCCCGCTGGGCGGCTCGCGGCATGACAACGACCACGACGACGACACCAATGGCCGCCGTTCCTGGCGGGACACCCTCCTCGGCCGCGGATGCACTGACAAGGGTAAGGACAAGGCGCAAGGTGCAGAGCCCTCAAGGAGGCGCAGCAGGACGCCAACCGCGCGCCACCACGGAGATGGCACCAGGGGGCGCAACAACGTTAGGCGCGTGCACGAGCCAGCCGCGATCAAAGCCACCCCTCCCCCCCTGCACTGCTGCTACGCCAAGCTCCCCAGCCGTCTCCAACAGATGAAGACCCGGTGGCCGCCTTCCTCGCCGACAAGACGGTCCCCGCCCCCTCAAGGGTGGACTGCATGCAGCTGGAGCTCGACGCCACCATCGCCAGCACGCTCAAGGAGCCACTCTAGTTCGCCTGCCAGGCCATGCCCACGCTGGCCATGACTGAGACAGAGGTGGGCGCAGTGACATGTCAGGTGTGCGCCCTGGGCCTCGTCGAGGAGGGAGTTGACCCTTCACAGCACGGCCTCTTCACCAACATCGCCCCAGCTATACTCCCTGCACATGTGACTCGCCGCTCCCCCCCCCCCCCCCCCCCCCGAAGACAAGAGTTGCCCCAACCCCCAGAAGAAGCAGCGCGCGTCAGGCGGCATAGAACATCTCCACTCCGGTGGTGCAGCGCGCGGCTCTTAGGCTGGTGCAGAAGCTGGGTCTGCTCGGGCCAAAGGAGAAGATGAACGACAAGGCGGTGGCTGCCCTCATCAAGCGCTTCGACGAGCCTCTGACGGACAGTGACATCCAGGGCATCTCCATGCTTACCGACCTCGACGCTGGAGCGCTCCGGGTTGCTGCTGGACTCGTTGGGCCTGATGCTGCGGCCGACATGGCCCCCTAGTTGCACAGCTCCTCTATGTATTAGCCTCCGCGGGCGATCGGCCTTAAGCCGATTAGAGTTAGGTTTCATCATGATTAGTACTAGGGACGTGGTTAGGTTAGCTCTGCAACGGCGAGATGTTGGGGCTATTGGTTGCTCCCGTTGTACCCCTGCTAGTTGGGTTGTGTGCTTATCTTTCTTTAGTAGTAATGTTAGCTTCGCGGAGAAAATGTGGTGTCCATATGAGTAGTTCTTACCCGCCAATTCTGTCCTGGAACTTGAGGGGTTTGAATTCCGCTGCAAAGCGCACAGCGATAAACGAAGTAGCCACGGCACACAGGATCAGCTTGCTCTGCCTACAGGAAACAAAAATTGATCTTTGGACGCCAGAGCTAGCTAGGGAGATTGGTGGTGCTCGCCTAGACGGCTGCGTAGTACTTCCCGCCATGGGTTCGCACGGTGGGATAGCTGTTTTCTCGGACAAGAGTTTGCTTGATGTGCAGTCCCATAGGATCGGCCTGTTCTCAATCTCAGCCAAAGTGACTGTCCTTCAATCCTAGGCCAACTTCTGGCTCACAACGGTCTATGGCCCTGCTGACGACGGGCGAAAAGATCAGTTCCTGCTCGAGATGGCCGCTGCTGGCCCAGCGACAGGAGAGCCTTGGCTCCTATGTGGGGACTTCAATATCATTCTAGAGGCCAGAGACAAGAATAACTGCAACCTTAACAAAAGGATGATGGGTAGATTCAGACATGCAGTTGACAATGTTGGCTTAAAGAAGATTAAGTGCAAGAACAGAAGATTCACCTGGTCAAACGAGCGAGAGGATCCCACCTTCTGCAGCATTGACAAATACCTTCTGCAATGTGCCCTGGGAGATGCTCTTCTCGTACTACATGCTCATGGCCACCTCCACATCTGTATCAGATCACTGCCCCCTCCTGCTTGCTTGCACCGTTGCACTGCCATGACCAGCTCGCTTCCGTTTTGAAGCCTTCTGGCCCAAGCTGCCACACTTCCAGGAAACGATTGCAAAGGCTTGGCAGAGGCCAGTCAACCACACCTGCCCATTAGTGAGGATCAAGATCAAGATGAGAAGAACGGCTGCTGACCTAAAACTGTGGAGCAAATCGTTACTCGGCGGGGCTCGCCTAAAATTCCACATCGCCTCTGAAGTGATCCTACGCCTGGATATAGCACAAGAGAAGAGACACCTGACGCAGCAGGAGTTTAGCCTCAGAAAACTCCTGAAAAGCAGAGTGCTTGGACTGGCTGACCTCGAGCGGGTCCGCAAGAGGCAAACCTCTTGACTGATCTGGCTGAAAGCGGGCGATGCAAGCACCAAGCTCTTCCATGCAAAGATGGCATCGAGAAGAAGAAATTTCATCCATTCTCTGAACTTGGAGGGCAGAATAGTGTCAGACCACAACGGCAAGGCTGCAGTGATCCACAAGCATTTCTACACCCTGCTGGGCTCCAAGCGTAGCAGGCAGTGTACAATCAACTGGGATGAGCTTCGTCTTCCTTCTGTTAGTGGAGAGGGGCTTCATCTCCCGTTCACAGAACCCGAAGTGTGGGCTGCCATCCTTGACTCCCCTGTGGACAAAGCACCAGGACCGGGCGGCTTCTCCGTTGGTTTCTTCAGATCATGCTGGGCAATAATCAAAGATGATATAATGGCGGTGCTCCAGCATTTTTACAATCTGGCAAACAGAGACCTCCTTCCTATAAACTCCGCATTGATCACCCTACTGCCAAAAAAGAACGGAGCAACCGAAGTTGATCACTTTAGGCCAATTAGTCTGATACATTCCATTGGTAAACTGATCCCAAAGGTGCTCTCCATTAGGCTCTCTGGTGTAATTGGACAAATCATCTCCCCGGCGCAAAGTGCATTCTAGAAGCGCAAGAGCATCCAAGATAGTTTTCTATATGTGCAGAACTGTGTTAGATCACCTACATCGAAAGAACAAACCTTCGTTTCTGCTGAAATTAGATATAGCTAGGGCCTTCGACTCGGTGTCTGGGAGTATCTGTTAGAAGTGCTGCAACGGCTAGGTTTTAGTGCGTGATGGACGGACTGGATGGCCGCCCTCCTGTCCTCCTCCTCGTCACGGTGCTCGCTAAACGACACTCTGGGGGACGCCATCTTCCATGCCCGCAGTCTCCGACAGGGTGACCCACTCTCGCCGCTGCTGTTCATTCTCGCCATCAACCCGCTGCACCGGCTGCTGGAGCAGGCCACGGCCACGGGACTCCTGTCCCCCTTGCCAGATCCATGCATTAAAATGAGGATTAGCTTATACACCGACGACGCCGTGCTCTTTGCTAACCCTTCAAAGCAGGAAATAGACGCGCTGATGGACATCTTAGAGCGCTTTGGACAGGCTTTCGGCCTTCAAATCAAGCCAGCCAAGTCATCGGTGACAGCCATTCGAGGGGAAGGCATCGACCTCAGTAAGATATTGCAAAATTTCGGTGGACAGACTATAGAATTCCCCCTCAAGTACCTTGGCCTGCCAATTACGTTAGCTAGACTTCGCATAGTGCATCTCCAATTCATTTTAGATAGGATCAAGGCACGCCTCGCGGGCTGGAAGGGACGACTCATGTCCATGGCGGGCCGACGAGTATTGGTATGATGCATTCTAACGGCTCTACCAACCTTTGCCATTTCTGTCCTCAAGGCGCCACGGAAGTTCTTCAAGGAGATACACAAGGCTAGACGCAAATTTCTTTGGGCTGGTGATCAAGACATCAAGGGCGGGCATTGTAAAGTGAGCTGGTTGAGGGTTTGTGCTCCAACAGATCAGGGGGGGCTCGGTATCCAGAACCTGTCGAAATTCAGTAGAGCGCTCTGTCTTCGCTGGCTTTGGTCTGCTTGGGAAAGACCAGAACGGCCATGGGTGGGCACCCCCCCCCCCAAAAAACAAACCCACCCCTCCCGTGTGACGATGCAGATCAGGACCTCTTTGCCAGTGCGACGGCGGTGACTATCGGTGACGGAGAAACTGCATCCTTCTGGCGCAGCTCCTGGTTGGGTGATGGACCGCTCTCCCAGGCCTTCCCAATTCTGTTCAAGTACACCAGAAGGAAAAACAGGACGGTCGGAGCTGCATTACAGGATTCTAGATGGGTCCAGGACCTGCGGCACGGGGATGCCAATGCTCTAATCCATGATTTTATGGCCCTCTGGTGTATATTACGGGGCGCTGGAATCACCATCAACCCCGCGCTGCGAGATGAGATCAGATGGACAAAGCATGCCTCGGGGCAGTACTCTACGCGTTCCGCTTACTTGCTGCAGTGTTGCGACACGCCGGTGCCGGAATTCCGTGCTCTCATCTGGAAGCCCTGGGCGCCAGGGCGGCTAAAGCTCTTCTTCTGGATGCTGCTGCTTGATCGCTTGTGGTGCAATGACATATTGCAGCGGCGCGGATGGGAGAATGGTTACTTCTGCCAATTTTGCTTCAGAAATCTAGAGGATTCAGTGCACCTCTTCTGGAAATGCCCCGTCACCATGCAAGTTTGGAACGCAATCAAAGAATGGACTGGTTGTGCTGCACTAAACCCTGAATTTTGGCGCACAACTGGGTCAACTATGGAAGCTCTCAAGCATATCGATCAAAAGTTGAACTGCAACAAAGAAAGGAAGGCCCTCAGGTCCATGGTGATCCTCATCGTTTGGGAAATCTGGCAGGAGAGAAACTCATGCACTTTCAGGCACAAGACTGCGTCGATCACCTCAGTCATAGCCAAGATCAGAAACAACTTGGAGCTTTGGCAGCTTGCCAGAGCCAAGAGCTTGGAGTACCCCTTTGGGGCCACGGTTGTGAGAGATTAGCATAGCCCTGTCGGATCTCGGGCCCAAGTTGGGGCGCGAGAGCAACTAAGATAGCATAGCGCATTTCTTTCATTCCCCTGATCACTTGATCAAACCTTGTAACCGCTCCCTTCTGCTAAATCAATGAAACGCCAGCAAGTGCTGGATCTTTCAACAAAAATCGTATCATTTCTTTGCTTCGGGGGAATAAAACATGCAGTGACCAATAATCGATAGTCAAATCATAAAAAGACCCATGAAGATACGATCTTTTATGAACACAGTATAGACGCACAAACACTTAAACAAATCGCATATACACTCACCCCTATGAACGCACATACGTATACCCTACCTCTATGAGCATCTCCGAGATACTGAGCCGGCATCACATCTTGAGATTGACAAGTCACCACAGGCGACTCCATAGTTGACGGGAACGTCTTCTCCCACTGAATGAAAAATCAGAAAAATACGAGCACCAATGCAAATCCTGGTGGGCTGGTTCCATCACAAAGAACCTAACCCATGAAGATACGATTTTGGCATGATCTATCACGATGCCAAACAATCACATACACTACTCTATGTTTTCTGTTTTTTTGCAGGGAACACTATGTTTTGTTGTTGGCGTCATGGTGCAGAAGAAGATTGTTCCCGTTTCGAAAAAAAGAAGAAGATTGTTCAACTCCATACCACTTCCCAAATGACACTCACAGAAGAAGGGGCTCTCACTCCCTCTGCATGGCTACATGGGCACCGACCGTTTCTTAGCTCGTGTTCTCTCCCTGTTCTATTTTCATGGCGCATCCAGTGCATACCACCACCACCACATAAATAGTGCCCAGCTGACAACGACGCGCGATCGTTGGCCGTCAAAATCTTTTTGGGCAAAACCGTCCAATTATTCGTCGTTACCGTCAACCCCATTTCTCCATCGCCTCCGCCCAAAGCCGGAGTTTCCATTTTCCTCCCACGATTGATCAATTTCGTGTTCTCGAGACCAGATAGGCGCACGCATCCGACTGCGAACGCCAAGCCACGTACGTACATTTTTGTTTTGTTTTGTTCGATTTACGATGCCCTCGTCGCTCTTGCATGCAGCCCATAAGAATCAATCGCCGAATTTTTGGTACTATTTCGTCGTCCCCTTGATTGTTATATTTTCTATATTTGTTTAATTTGGCATCCCCCACGTACATGCAGCCCATGACGATCGAGCATGGCGGAGCCTCCTTCTTCTTGATCGATCGCCATTGCTGTTGACGCGACAAGCGGCGGGTTCCACGCCGATGTGTTTCCTCTCGTTGTAGCTATCATAGGGAGAGGGGTCGGTCTGATCTGATCTGTTTCGGCGAGATGCACAAGCGTTCCAAATCCTGCGAGCCGTCCAGGAACGAGCAGCGCGGCGGCGTCCATGGGGCCACGGCCTCCGACGACTCGATCACGGGCAAGGTGGCGTCGTCGTCCTCGGCGACGGCGCAGTGCTCCACGTTGACGGTGTACCTCGTCAGGATCAACGGCACCGAGCACCTCGTCACCGCCGTCTGGAACAAGAACATCATCAACCAGTCCTTCACCATCACCATCGATCGCCACGGCGACGGCGCCGACGACGGAACGCTCAGCCTCAAGGTGGAGCTGAAGTCGTGGCCGTTCTGGAGCAAGAAGGGCCTCAAGAGCTTCTTCCTCGACGGCCACCGCCTGGACATCTTCTGGGACCTCCGGTCGGCCAAGTTCCTGGCGAGCAGCCCGGAGCCGGCCAGCGGGTACTTCGTCGCGCTGGTGAGCCAGGAGCAGGTGGTGCTCACGCTCGGCGACCTCAAGAAGGACGCGTACAAGCGGAGCAAGTGCCGGCCGTCGCTGGAGGACGCCGTGCCGTTGTGCCGCCGGGAGACCGTCTTCGGCAGGCGCAGCTTCGTGGCGCGGGCGTGGCTCGACACCAGCAAGAAAGATCACGACATTGTCATCGAGGCCTCGCTAGCCGGGCCAAGGGAACCAGAAATGGCGATCACGGTGGACGGCCGCGCTCTGGTTCAGGTCAAGAACCTTCAGTGGAAGTTCCGGGGCAACGAGACGGTGCTCGTCGACCAGTCGCCGGTGCAGGTTCTCTGGGACGTGCATGACTGGATCTTCGCCGGCCCGGGCTCCCAGGCGGTCTTCGCCTTCAAGCCAGGTGCTCCGCCAGAGGTCGACAGCGACGAGGCCGGGTTGGAGAGCGGGAGTGGCATTCCCGGTGACCCGGCGGATTACAGCTTCTTTCTTCATGCATGGAAGACGGACTGAAGCTGGGACATTCATCTTCTGACTTTGATGTACGGGCGAAATTGATTTGTTTATACGAAAACTGATAGCTTATTGAAAAGGAACTTCAAATCACTAGGCTGAATGAGGATATGCTAAGAATACTTCCTGGTAGTCTTGGAGCAAAGCAAAACAGGACGTAACCTATATGGATCATTTACTTCTAGTTACAGGTTCGCTATAAAAATGGCAAGGCATTTCAAATCAAACAAAAGGACGTGATTTAAAAGGATTCACAATACATACCACCGAGACAAACAAAAGGTATCAGGTATCAACATCACATTCATAAAAATGGTGTCGACATTTCTTTCGCACAGTTCCAGTATCGACAATGTTCCATCAGGAAAGATATGTGACCCTGAAAGAAAGTCTTATTCTAGAACGCCAACGTAGCAACTAAATATCTAGTTCGCATCTCGCTTTGGTTACCTGTCACAAGTAAACCATTTCCTCCAAAAGTATAGAGATACTCAGACCTCGAATGCTCCATCATGCTAACAAAATCAGAAGAAAGAAATAAGGATTGCAATGTCCGGAACTTGATCCTTCACTCCATCACAGCAACACCACCAGCTGCCTTGATCTTTGCGATGATTGCTTCCGCTTCCTCCTTCGTGAGTGACTGCTTCAGAATGACAGGGGCCTTCTCCACCAGCTCCTTTGCATCATTCAGCCCCAAATCGGTAAACGTTCTGATCTCCTTGATAATCTTGATCTTTGCAGCAGCGTCAAATTTCTCCAACTTGACATCGAATACTAACTTCTCAGCCTTTTTCTCTTCAGACTTCGCGGCACCAGCCCCTGCACCACCTTGAGAACCCATACTAAAACCCTGGCCGGAAATTGCCTGTGGTGCTGGCTGGTTTAGCCTGAGAAGGAGAGCTGGAGCTATCTGCTTGATCTCCTCAGGAGGAAGAGCGGCAATTCGGTCCGCTAGACCCACAACTTTCTCTGATGCTGGTGGCATAGGCCCATATGGGTCATAGACTTCAGGATACTTGTACCTCTTAGCACCAGTGTCTTTTGCGGCCTCGGTGCTGTGCAGACGAGCCAAAACTACTGAAAGTCGACTTGTGGATGACTGTCTTGAACAACATAGTCGTCTTGCTATGGAAGACAAACTCATCCTACTGTCAGCTAGGTATTGGCACAAAAATATAGCAAGGGATGGAGAAGAAACTAATGATTGGCTGCCCTGCATAACAAAAAAAACGAAATTAACACTAAATATGATCCATGGAAATCTCCTGCGTAACTAAATGCATTTTTAATTAATAAATAACCTCTAGCGCGCAAGAAGAAGCATATGTGTCGTATGTCAAATAAGAGCCGCTAAACAGAAGTCGACAAATCATGGTAACTACTTAAGCTTAGACGCAACCTAACCGACGATTTAGAGAAATGGAGTATTGGACTTGGAACTAAATGCTCAGCGTAACTCAGCTGCCAGAAAAGAAGGCAATTTTCCACCAAACCCTTTCACATTGCCTACAGAAATACTCCTACATATTTTAGCTTCCCCCAGTTCCGAAATTCCGCACCGCAAAAGACAAGGGCGAGCAACATAAGTTCCTCTATTCCATGAGAAGAGAGCTCAGTCCTTCGACATGATTGATAGGAGAAGTACATGAACTGGGGGATTCAATCTCTAGCTAGGGGGTCACCCAACGAGCCGGAACATTACAGCTCACCCAGTGAATGGCCGTAATCAATCTCACGGGCCAAGATTATGAACCAGACCTACAGGGCAATTTATCTGCTAAAGCAAACCCTTTGAAATGACAGCGGGGTGAGAGCAGCAGATGCCCACCCTAAACCCTAAAACCCTCACCCATGGCAAGGCACATGAAGCCCTCCTAGATCACCTCAACTAAAACTTCATCAGGTGTCAATCAGCGCATCGATCTCACACTCCCAAGTCTTCACTAGTTAACCCAGGGGCGGACCTAAAGAGATTTGCGGAAAATAATCTGCTTTTGGTAAACAAACCCGCAAACAAACTGCGGGCGTCATTTATACTACTCCACCACGCAGCAAACAAACCCGCAACAAGCCGAATGGATTGATGCCCCACCACAAGGATGTTGGCGGGAGCTGGCCTTCCGCGCGGCGAAGGGTGACACGCGGAGGACGGCAACGGAGGAAGGAGAGAAAGGGCTCACCGCGCCGGCCGTCGGAGAAGGGGTGCGAGATCTGGCGCGCCGCGGAAACGAAGAGGAGAAAGGGTCTCTGGCGGCTGGTCCTGGCGCTCGCTGAGCTCAGCCGAAACGGGGAGCGAGAGGGGAGGGGAGAAGATCCAGGTGGTGTGTTGCGCTTGTTGGGCTGTTCGAGTTTTTTTTTAGTGCTGTTGGGCTTGGAATGTGCTCTTGGGCCTGCCATTATAAGATAGAGAAATAAACCGAACTGGCCAGAAAATCATTTTCCCTGAATAGGAAAAGGTCAGAACTATTAAAAACAATAGCAAAAACGAACGAGCAAGGGTTTCGTTCGCAGCTGCCGCCGTCGCCGCCGCAAGGAATTTTTGGGTCTCCTCGTCTCCGGCTGTCATCTTGACGCTTAGAGGTGGGGACCTCGCATCTTCAGAGTGCTACGATCTTGATCATCGTACTAGCAAAAGTGCCCGTGCGTTGCAACGGGAAATGTAATTGGCAAGTGCATCGAAACATCCATCAACATGACACAACAACATTCGGACGGTGCAACCTGGTGCTACAGGCGGCGCATGCCCAAGGTCTAGCAGAAATGCATATAATTCGCGTATTAAAAGCCACGACATGCGATGTTTTTGGTACAATTTTTGTATGATAATTCCGTTCACACCAATTATGAATAAAATCAAAGTGCAACAGAACAATTAAAATGATGGGCAAATAATTGGGGAGAAATAATATAGGTAGAGAAATATATTGTATAGACCAGGAACGGATGACAATGAAGGCACACGTAGTCCCACTTGCGCACTGTCCCCTTGCGGGCATTGAAGCTTGTGGAAAGCCTTATCTTTTTGGATGGCTCATTGAAATAAAGATTTGCCTTCTCTTGCGGTGGGAGCAAGAAAAACTTCAGCCTCATGACATCATCTTTTCTAGCAACAATATTCCATGGTTTATGATCTAAAAGAAATTTGGCAAACCTAAGCTAGTTATATTTTACTTATGGCCAGCTAATTCCAAAAGGTATGCCAACACCCAAGGCAGCCCCGTCGTTCCAAATCAGCGGCGTGCTTGTCCTAAGAATGAAGCAATGAAAGCTGAAGTAAACCGTGAAGCGATGGAAAAGTAAGCTACCTAGCTAACCGCCATGTTTGAACCTTAACTGATGCTAGCTAGCACGCATAGTGCATATTAAGACAGAACCAAGAGCATGCACGTGAGAAGGCAGACCTAGAAAGAAGCCATAGAAGCGGCAAGCCTGATCGATCTCTACCATGCGGTGGCCGGTGCTTGTCCAGCGAGGCGAGGCCGATGAGGGAGACGTTGCCGGCAGATGGAAGCATCGGAGGATGTGGCAGTTGACGAAGGAGCCGGCTCGCGGGCTAGACGATCAATCATAGGCAACGCACACCGACTCGGGTTAGGTCGGTGAATCACGGGTGGCGCCGTCGAGGTCGGCTTGAGGGTTGCATCGTTGACGGGTGTGCAAGCCAGTCGTGCGAATGAACCTCTCCTCTGCTTGTCCTTCATGGCACGCTCCAAGCTAACGTAGTGTCGTCAGAACTCGTAGATCATTGAAGTGATCAAGCTCGTAGTCGTAGCCATCCATGTCCGCCATTGCTATGGACGTAAGAAAACCAAAAGAAATCTCACAAAAAAATACCAAAAGAAGACAATGCGAATAAGGATTTGAGAACACGGCGGATTCTAAGGAGACACTGTGTGTGTTCCCTCCTATCTTCTATCACAATGAACTAAATTTTTGCACATGTACCCGTGCGTTGCAACGGAAGTGAAAATCAATGTGTTCATTAAAACATCCATCGAAATCATCACTATAGCATTTGAAAGGTACCACCCGACTATGGCAGACAGGCATACGCCAAGGTCTAGAAAAAATGCATACCAATCGCACATTAAACACGAAACGATCCTTAACGCCGATGGTAGGAACACTGACGATTATCCTTGTAGCGTTTGTGTAGTCAGTTTCGCAGTACGTCAATCTGATTTTCGCGTACAGTTTGCAAAAACATTGGCCAGGCTTATAGTTTCGCGTGTGCCGCTGGCAGCAGCGATTCGGGATCAAAGCTGCATGTAGATCAACCAGGTATTTTTTTCAAACTAAAATAAAATTTGGTAGCAGCAACACACCAAGAAATAAAAACATTCACATGCACAACTCTGAACGCACAAACAGAAAGGTCGTTTTTTTTTTTTTTTTTTTTTGAGGCAACCCTGCGAAGTTTTATTCAACCGTCACAATGTTTACATGGACGAAGGGAATACCTTCAGGCTGGCCTAACCATACATGGCGACCAGCCCCAAGACCCAACGCATACTTCGCAAGGTTGTGAGCATCAAAGTTTGAGCTCCTAAATTTATGAACTATCTTACAAGAAATAAAAGAAACTGAATGCAATTTAATCTCCTGAATTACTGCACCATAGCTCGATGCACCACCCTTCTGGATTTCATCCACAACTCCTCTGCAGTCCGAAGCAACATGAATTCGTTGAAGGTACAAATCATCAGCAAGAGCTAGAGCTTCTCTTATAGCCAAGGCCTCCAATGTAGCTGGATCTCCAATCGTTCTGTAGACAATAGCTGATGCTCCAGCAAAAATCCCTGCTCCATCTCTACAGATCGCTGCAACCGCTCCGAATTTCCCTCGACCTCCCACCGCAGCATCGGTGTTGATTTTGGCGTGATTGTCCACCGGAGGCAGCCATCGCCGTGGTCTTGCTATAGCAGCATTAGCCGGAGTAACTTTCTGAGTATATATGACATTAATCTCTGATAAGTAGGAGCTTATGAAATCGTTGATCGACTGGGGACTCCGAAATAGTCCTTCATGAATTGCTTTCCTCCTAGCTCCCCAAATTGCCCACAAAGTTACCACCAATCTAACAAACTCCTCTGGCTTGAGCCTCTCTTGGAGGGCAAATAACCATCTCTTCGCACTATCGTGTTGAACAATGCATAACTGATCCAACACTTCTTCTGATGATAAAGCCCATGTACAGCGTGACACCGGACACTCGAGCAATGCATGCTTCCATGTATCATGAACTCCACATAATGGGCATGCTGCTGTTGTAGCCATATTACGGTGGTGAAGCACTTCACCTGCTGGGATTGAGTGCCTCGCAAGTCGCCATGCAAATACTTTGATCTTGGACGGAACTTGCATTTTTCAAAGTTTGTTCCACTCCCCACTCTCCCTGTTTATAAGCGATGATTCCTCAGTCCCCTCCAGCCAGTTTTCTCTGCTGATTTTCATTGTCACAAGCATACGGTATGCCGAGCCTACTGTGAAAATCCCCCGCGGGGTCTCGCTCCAAGCCCAAAAATCCTCAACACGTCTAGTGCAAAGGGGAATCTTCAAAATTTCTTCCGCGTCGAAAGGTGTGAAAACTGCTCTCACCAGTCCTTCCCGCCAAGAAGTTGTGGTTGTGTTGATCAGCTCGGACACTTGCTCTGGTGGAACCGGCAGCAGAGAAGTAATCGGCCGCTTAAAACTAGGCCTCAGTATCCAGTTATGGTGCCAAATATTGGTGGTCTCTCCGTCCCCAATTCTGCGAATAATTCCTTGAGCAAGTACATCCTGCCCATCAATTATGGCCCTCCAAATCTGAGATGGATGAGGTCCAAGATCTGCATCAAGCAAAGAGCAATTCGGGTAGTAGGCCGCCTTGAGTATTTGTGCACTTAGTGACTCATCATCATTCAAAACTCTCCATGCCCGCCGTGCTAATAATGCCACGTTAAACAGCTCCAAATCTCTGAATCCCAGACCCCCCATGTACTTAGGTCTGATCATCACATCCCAAGCAACCCATGCTGGTTTCCTCTTTCCTCTCTTACTGCCCCACCAGAACTGACGGATGAGGGAGGTCACATCATCACACACTCCCCTCGGAAGGCGGAAGCATGACATAAAGTACACTGGAATTGCTTGAGCGACTGACTTTATCAAGACTTCCTTGCCTGCAGCTGATAGTAATTTTTCCATCCATCCTCTTACTTTTTCCCACACCCTATCTCGTAAGTATTTGAACGTACCATTCTTGGAGTGTCCAACAGTTGGCATACCCAAATACCGATCACTCAAGGATTTGTTCTGCACCTGGAGGCTGTTCTTCACCCCTTCTCTAATGACTTGTGGACATCCTTTGCTAAAGAAGATGGAAGATTTTGCATGATTTACTCTCTGGCCAGAAGCATTACAATACCTATTCAGTAGGTTTGATACAAGTTCCGCACCCTCAACACTTGACTTGAAAAGCAACAGGCTATCATCTGCAAATAAAAGATGGTTAACGGCCGGAGCCGTGGGAGCCACCTTAACACCTGCGAGAAGTGACGACTGAGAACTGGATTTCAGGAGGTACGAGAGGCCCTCTGCTGCAATCAAGAAAAGGTAAGGGGAGATTGGATCTCCCTGCCAAATTCCTCTAGATGGTTTAAAAGCTTCTAATCTTTCTCCGTTGAACAAAACTGAAAAGGATACCGACGAAACCATGTTCATAACTGTGTCAATCCATACCTGTGCAAACCCCAATTTTTCCATGATAGCTCTCAAATAAGGCCACTCCAACCTGTCATAAGCTTTCATCATGTCCAGCTTCAATGCACAAAAACTGTTGCTCTTTGACCTGTTTCGCTTCATAAAATGCAAACACTCATATGCACAGATGATGTTATCAGTTATTAACCTCCCTGGCACAAATGCAGACTGCTCCTTAGAGATGATATCCGGTAGAATGAGCTTCAATCTGTTCGCAACTACCTTTGATGCAATCTTGTACAGCACATTACATAAACTGATGGGTCTGTATTGAGAGAGAAGTGTGGGGGTCGTCACCTTGGGGATTGAGACAAGTATGGTATCATTAATGCACTCGGGGCTCACCTCCCCTCTAACAATCTGTAGCACAATGTTAGTCACATCTTCCCCACAAACGTCCCAATGTTTCTGATAAAAATGGGCTGGAAACCCATCAGGCCCCGGTGCCTTTGTAGGGAACATTTGGAATAACGCACACTTTACCTCATCCGCAGAATATGGCGCACAAAGCTGCTCATTCATTGCCGCTGTAACTTTCCTTGGTACATGCTCGAGAACTGTCTCCACTCCCTGCACGCCTTCAGACGAGTACAGCTCTTGGTAGAAACTATTGGCCATCGCTCTCAATTCTGCCGGGTCATCGACAAGCACTCCTAGGGAATTTTGCAAGGCTCGTATCATATTTTTCTTCCTCCTCAAACTCGCTCGAAGATGAAAGAACTTTGTGTTTTTGTCTCCTGATGAAAGCCACTCAGTGCAAGCTCGCTGTCTCCACATTATCTCCTCTCGATGATATAGTTCAATCAACAGTTCATTGATCTTTAGTTTCGCATGTGATGGAGCTGTTCTCAAAGGATCGCTTTGCAGCTTATCCAACTCTGTTTTCATATTCTTTATCTCACGCCGGACACTCCCAAAGGATTGTCTACTCCAAGTTGATAGCCCCCTCGAGACAGCTAAAAGTTTCTGTTGCAGTTCCTGAAGAGTAGCACATGGTCCCGCCGTTGCCCACTTTGTCCCTATAGCTTCCCGAAAACCTTCATGCTTCTCCCACATCAGCTCATAGCGGAAAGTTTTTTGTGTTGTGCTGTTATGATTTCGTCCTAGATCAAGAATAATTGGGCCATGGTCTGACGTCGCTGTAACTAAGTGTTCAAGGCTCGCCAAAGGAAATCGAGACATCCAGTGTGCGTTCGCCAATGCCCGATCCAACCTGCACCTTGTATAAGTTCCACCAGTCACCTTTTTCTCCCAAGTCCAGAAACGGCCTTTATACCCGATGACAAGCAACATGCAAACGTCTACAGCTTCTCTGAATGCCTGCATTTGAGCATTATTACGTCTACCAATCCCCTCATGTTCACTTGGACGTAGAACTTCATTGAAATCTCCGATACAGAGCCAAGGAAGAGAGCTCAAAGTGCTTATGTTTTTCAAAACTGTCCATGTCTGATGCCTCAGGTGGGTCTGGGCCTCACCGTATACACATGTAAGCCTCCACTTGTCCACCCCCGTTTCTTCCTCGGACACGTCCAAATGATACTCAGAGTAACCTAAAATCTCAACTTTTATTTCATTATTCCAAAAAAGGCTTATACCTCCACTCCTACCTCGACTCTCAACAGCATAAGCTTTATCATAGCCCAAAGTACCAGCTAAACTCTCTACCCTAGTCCCTTCTATTTGAGTTTCAACAATACATAATAGGGTAGGGGCAAACTTCTTCGCGAACTCGCGAAGTTCATTGATTGTCGCGGCATTGCCCGCTCCGCGACAGTTCCAGCACATAGCACTCATTGGGCTCGGCGGCTCCCCTCAATGGAGGCCGCCAAATTCTTTACCACAACGCCTGACACTTCGCTGCCCTCTGATCCCATCTTGGTCCTCTTCGGCTCCCTCTTAGGAGGTGGGCTCACCACGCCCCCCTTGCTGGAACAATGGCTAGTTGACTGTCCACTGGATCCCCAAGCTACTGGCCCGTATTCCCTTGGGAGTTGTCTCCTAGGTCAAAGCAAACCCCTCTCTTCCTGCTGAGATCATCCATGCTGATATCCTCCTTTTCCGCTTCCGGGTCTTTATCTTCATCTGACCCATACGCTCCGGAGTCATCATTGCCAGCGCTCCTATTGCCACTAGTTCGACCACCCCGCCTGCCTCGGCGCCCTCTGTTTCCTCCAGGACCACGTCCAGAACGCATCATCCAGGTCGCTCAAAGATCTTTGAACACTAGTGCAGATTTTGGATGGATCCCATCGCCATGTTCCTTGAAGACATGGCCTAAGTGTCCGCACACGGCACACCAATCTGGCAAACGCTCGTATTTAACACGGTAGATCTGCCTCTGTTTATCTCTGACCAGTGACACAGCATTCTTCAAAGGCCTGTGTACATTAATTTTCACCCAAACACGGTAGAAATTCCCCGTGTAATCATAAGAATCCACCTCCACATGCAGAACCTCTCCAACCTTGGCGGCGAGAGCTGGCACCAGATGTGCAAAAAGTCTTGGGATGTCATGTATTTGGATCCAGATGTTGAGAGTATCCAGCTGAACCTTTGATGGTTGTGTTACCCCATCATACGGCGCCATGATCACAGCATGACCTCTGAAGTTCCAAGGCCCCTCCTCCATAACTCTCTCCCAATCTGCCAAACAGTTAAACTGCAGCGTATACAGGTTCGATTCAAGGGGCTTGCAATTCACCACTTGGGCCAGATCCCATGCTGATCTCATATTGCGGAAGAACCATGTCTGGCTGTATGGTTTGTCGATGTGGACTCTAGCCACAACCATCCAGCGAGCTGCATATTGGGGAACCGCTGCCTCATCAACGATCACATCGTCAAGGCCCTCTTCCTGGAGCCCTAGTTCCGCCATAAGCTTCTCGATCTCATTCGCGGAAGAAGAGCTGCCGGACTTGCCGGCTCCTTCCGCAGCCATCTCCAAACCCTAACCCGAGAGGATCCTCACCGGGTTCAACAAAAACTTGGAAACCCTAGCCTTGTTCTTCCCGCGAGACTCAACCAAGGCTGGGTAGCGATGCCAGATCGCCCCTTGCTTGGCCCGAATCAAGTTCCCCAGGAGATAGAACAGGGAGGGACGAAGCTAGATCTCAACGGCGGCGTAGATCGCCCCCGGGAGAAGAAACACTAACGAGAGGGAAAGTTGCCCTGTTTGGAGTGGTCGAAAGGTTTGTTTTCTTAGTACTCCCTCTGTCCGGAAATACTTGTCATCAAAATGAACAAAAGGGGATGTATCTAGACGTATTTTAGTTCTAGATACATCCCTTTTTATCCATTTTGATGACAAGTATTTTCGGACGGAGGGAGTACATGGCTGCTATTCTCCTCTTTCACGGGGCTTACGATCCAACATGGCCTCGCTGAGCCCAGCTAGCCGCCCAGACCGGCCCAACCCTCGTAGCCCACGAGGCCCAGCCGCCCCAGCAGTCAACCCTAGTGATCTTGACTCCGTGAGCCCCTCCCGATCGAGCAGCCTCTCCCCTCGTTCCCCACAGCTCCCTCATCCTCTCGATCCCTCCCCTCACGCGCCGCCAGCACCAGGGAGGTCTCGCCCCCGCGCGCACGTCCCCGGCCGACGCTGCCGGCGACTAGCCACCACCACCGCTCTGGCTTTCACCGCCGGTCTCATCTTCTCCCTTGCGCCCTCCTCTCCATCACGACCAGTCGCCGGCCCAAGCCACGCCGACTGGCCTGCCTCCCAGCGCCGCCTCTGACCCGCTCTCACCGGCAGCCGCTCGCGCTCCTCCGCCTGCACCACGCCATAGCCGCCCCACGTTGGCGAGCTCCAAGACGGCAGAAAACAAAACATTTTCTCAGATCTGCTTACCAAGGGACGGCGGGTTTAATTCCTAAAAACCACATGGGCCTTTGTGTAAAAAGGACGCGACGGTGAACCCGACAGACTCAATCCGTGCTTTATTATTAGGGAAAGATTTTGTGAGAATAATTTTACTCTTGTTCTTTTGACCATTTCATGAGGTTAGAGAGTTTTCTGTCCTCGCTAATCCGATTATTCAGATCTGATGAGTTTAGATTGGTGTGTCAAACTTTTTCTGTTGGTTTGATTCTTTGTGAAGTTGAAGTGTTTCATCGACATCATGGTGAAGATATTGTGATCCGACATCCTGCACTTCTAGGGGATCATCCCCGTCCCAAGTACGTTCACCGATCAACGCTTCCCATCTTTTTGGATGGACGATTCATGGTGCTTTCAAAAACCATTATTGTTAATGTTCATGCGGGTGAAAGAGTGACAACATCGTTGCTCCAGTCCAATTGTGAATTTGACTCAGGGTGGCACAGGGTGACGGTAAAATTCCTTCAAGTTTCAGACAAACGGTCAAGAAAGGAGCGGTGATGTTGAGTTCAGATAACTCTTATCTGTGATACCTAAGAGCATCTCCAGCCGTTCGGCCCCCCAGGACACCGAAAAAGCACCGCCTGGGGACGAACCGGCTTTAATTTTGGCGTAGGGGCGAACGTGTCCCCATTCACCACCCCCAGGTCGCCCCTAAATCGGCCAATCATGACACAAAATTCGTCCAAACTCAGCGATTTCAATCAAATTTGTACAAAAACAAAAAACATGATCTAAAACTACATTAAAAACGCGCCTAGCACTACTACACCGCTCCCGCCGCCCGCCTTCTACATGTCGAGGAGCCTATAGAACCGGGTGTAGTCGCCGCCGTCGTCGTCATCGTCGCCGCCGCCCTGCGCCCCGCCGGCGCCGCCGCCGTCCCTGCTGCACCCCTGCCCAGGGTCGCCGACGCACGGGGGGTTGGACGGCCCGGGCGCACCCTCGTCGTCGCTGTCGAGGACGACGATGCCGCCCTCCTCGCTTCCGCGGCGCCGAGCTTTGATCTCCTCGTAGGCCCGTCGTTGGTGCTCCACCTGCTCACGGACGTAGTCCGCCTTCGCCCACTTGAGGGCGGTCTCATCGTCGGCGGCCATGTCCTCGTGCTCCTTCTTCACAGGGAGCAACCCCGGCTCGGTCTTCGGTCGGACGAGGCGGTAGGAACGAGGGGAGGGGCGGCCACCCTCGTTGATGACGAGGGCACCGCTACGGGTGCGGCGCCCAAGCGGCGTCTCCTACGGCTCCGGCTTGACGGGGCAGAGCGCCGGCGAACCAGAGGAAAGAGAACCAGAGCCCGACGACGAGGAGGTTGCCCTCTCCATTCGTCGTGGCGTCCAGGAACTACCGCGACAGCGAGAGAAGGACGGGGGCGCCGGGTACTCCAGGCGCGGCGTGTTGCCGGCCTCGATGTGGTCGAGGACAGCTTCGAGGGTGCGGTCGGGCACACCCCACCATTCACGCCGCCTGTCGGAGTTGAGGCGGCCACGGCGCAGGACGCCGTTTGTGGAGGTGACCTGGTCGGCGTGGCGGCGGTCGAAGTACATCGTCCCCAGCGTGTGGCTGTCGGCGGCGTACCTCGACTCGTTCCGCTTCTCCTCCGACAGCGACGAGCGGATTCACGCTATCTCGGCGCGCCGTTCTGCACTGGTTAGCACCGGGGGCACCAGGACGCCACCGGTGCTCAGCCTTCACGAGCCCGGCACCCGCATGTCCGGGGGCGCCGGGTAGTCGGCCTCGTAGAGGAGGCACTCCTCGTCCTCGCGCAGATGGCGTCAGCCGAAGCCGTTTGCCGCCCCGGTGTCGCTTGGGTAACGCTCGACCATTGCTCGTCGGCCGGGGGAAGAGTGGGGGAGAGGGGATTCGGTGGCGAGTTGTGGTGAGAGGGGCGTCGGTGGCGATTATGGCGTTCACCGGCGGGGAGGTCGGCTTTTATAGCCGAAGATGGGCGGTGAGAGGTTGCCCGCCGGGTGCCGCGTGGCGGGAGCGGGCTGGACGCGCGTCGCGGCGCCTTCACTACGCCGCCTGTGAGGCATCAATGGAAGGCTGACCGGCGCGGCAGCGCGGTAGCCTTGGCATTGATTCCCGCGGGAACCGAGGCGATGAGGACGACGAAGGTGGCGACTCGCTGACTCGGCGGGCCCATTCCTGTTCACGCCAAAATCTATTTCCTCGGCGCCCCCAGGCGCCCCCCAGCGCGCCGGGTTCGGCCTGGGTCCGCCGGCGCCAAAATCGGCCTGAGCCGGCCAAAATTGGGCTTCTGGGGGCCCGACTGGGCCGAATTTTCGGCGCCGGCGACAAAAAAGGGGCCTGGGGGGCCTGTTGGGGGCGCGGCTGGAGATGCTCTAATAAGTGAGTTGTTCACTTTCACGCAGGTTAGTGATCAGTGTGTGATGGCGTTGAACGGATACTTCGGATGTTGGGAGCACAAAGTAGAGTAATGAGGAACTTAATTTTACTCTCAAGTGTTGACTGTGAAGAAGACGAGAAGGGATTACAGTTGCAAGTTGAGTCACATGGAGTCTGGGAGTAGCAGCAGTGCTCATGGTATAATCTCAAGCCCAATGTACATGGTGGTTCGACGCATGGATGAATCCAAGGTGGTGAAGAATATTCGCCAAGATGGAGTTATTTTTGTTAGTATTGTGTCGAATATTTTGTACAAGGTAGGTTATAGTTGGACTCTGAGTCGTACGATGTGTAGACAAGATATGGAGTCATGTCCAAGTAGAACACTTATAACCTAGGTCTCTTATATAATGAGAAGGTAGACACACGATATAACCTATGCCAACATAATAGCACAGGCGTGCAAGGGGGGGTCCGGCGGTGTGTGCCAGCGCCCGCGTGTCTGGGGTGCGGTATTGTGACAGTTGTCAGTGTCAAAACCGGCAGATCTCGGGTAGGGGGTCCCGAGCTGTGGATCTTGGATCGATGGTTAACAGGGAACATAGAAACCGCGTTTACCCAGGTTCAGGCCCTCTCAAAGAGGTAAAACCCTACGTCCTGCTTGGTTGTATTGATGTGTTCGTATGATAATTACATAGTTGATCTACCACGAGATCGGATGAACTAAACCCTAGGTGGGTATGGTGATCAAGGTTCTCCCCCTTTACAGACTAGCCTTCTTGTTTATATAGACACCATGGGTACCTAGGGTTATAGACGATCGATCACCATCAGGGGATAAACATGTTGTTTCGCTAACCAGACGTGGAGGATACGCCAAGTCTTCGGAGATTTCCTTCCGGAGCACGGGTCGCCTGTAGTCTGGCCTTCCTTCGATGAATCAAGAGCGACCCACCAGTCCGGCCCATGAGAGATAGGCCGGCAGCCCGAGGACCCCTTTGTCCGGGACACCCTCAGTAGCCCCCGAACTAGTCTTCGAAGCCGAAGTATATGTGAACATTACCGGTTTTGTGGACCAGTTCCCTTCCTTCTGTGGCATTTGCATCAAGCCTGCAGCCACCCTTAATCAAATCTTCGAGGGTTGCTCGGCTATGTCTAGCCATATGCTTCCTGGATTATGCCATAGTTTCTGAAGTGTACAAGTTACTTAGCCTCGAAGGCCAGCCGCTCAACTGTGAATAGTGACCCCATCTGACAACTTTTGCCGAAGGGTCGCGACCTGGCATGACCACAAGATAGTTATGAAAACTCGATTCGCGGTGGTGTTCCTCCCTCACTTCATCTGGGGACTGGGATTTCCCCTCCACCCCTTTGTCAGGGGCCTGATGTTTTTCTATGGGTTAGATTTCCATGATCTTGCCCCGAACTCTTTTCTGCACATCTCAGCCTTCATCATCATCTGTGAGGCCTTTCTTCGGGTCCGGCCACACTTCGGCCTGTGGCTCAAAGTGTTCAATGTCAAGCCGAAGATCGTGGATGGCCAGAAGGCGGACTACGTGCGGGGGGAGGGGGGGCGCAATGGTCAGCAAGCTCCCCCAGGTCGAGTGGCCAGAGGGCACCTTCATCAAAATTGTCAAGATCTGGCAGAAGGAATGGTTCTACACCACAGAGCCATGAGGCGCGGATTGGGCGGTGATTCCCGCCTTCAGATCCGGGCCCCCCATGAGGCTGGTCTCGTGGACCAAGAAGGGCCTTGACTGGGGGTAAACCAAGGAGGCGGCGTCACTGCAGAGCCGGATATCCAAGATGATTGAGAAGGGGGTTGAGTTCCCCAATGTGATTCAGATCATGCTCTGCCGACGCATCCTACCCTTTCAAGACCGAACCACCCTCGTGTGGGCTTACAAGCCCGAAGACCCCCGCCACCATGCTCAGCTTCTACCGCACTTCCCACGCCCAACTGTGGAAGGTGTTGTTCAAGCTGCAGAAGAACTGGTCGGCCGAGGAGGAATACATCATCCTCGACGCCACAAACCCCCCTCGCGAGGTATGATAAGTTCCACCCTTATGTTCGGATGTTCCTTTTTGACAAAGTACTTAACTCCCTTTTCTTCCCTCTGTGGAGCTGGCTGAAGAAAGCGAAGCGGATTGACAGCCCGACCCCGCTACTCGAGGGCCCCAAGACGGCCTTGCTGACAGCCATGTTGGCCACGGAGTCGTACAAGGCGCCAGAGAAGAAGGAGAAGAAGAAGAAGGCTAGAAAAGGCCTCCGTTCTAGAGGACCCCCGGACACTAGATCCGAGAAGACCCATGCCCCCTCTACCCTTGAGGGGGAGGAGGAGCAGGGAGAGGACAGGGAGGAAAGCGATTCCTCCCGAATAAAGAAGAGGGCGGCGTCCGAAGACACCGAGGAGGATCAGCCTCCTCCTGCCCCGAAAAGACAATGCAGGGCCAAGGTGGCCCTGTCCAGCAACAACTCAACTTCTGCCGAGGACTCCGAAGCCTCCGAAGAGGTTCCTTAGAGGACCCTCAGGGCCAAGCCTCGGGCCCAAAGGTATATATCCTAAGATGCTCCCATGCACTTTTAGCCGAACTAAGTCTGTTATTGATCGAGTGCCTGCTTTTAATATTGCAGCCCGCCACGCGACCTCCCTACCGATCGAGTCTCGGAGGGGGATTCTCCACCGGCCACGCTGGTGGAGAGCGGGACCGGGTCACGCACCTCGCCTCCCCTGGTCTTTGGGGAAAGCGAGGAGGTTTTGTCAAGGAGGACCCCTCTCCTGCCGAACACAGGGGGAGAAGGCAACGCCGTTATGCTTGAGGTGCATACCCCTACCGTCGAAGACCAGGAGGGTAGAACCCTTCTGGTGAATGAAGAGGGGAGGCCCGGAAAATCCGAGCTCTCCCCGAAAACAGTTCTAGAGCCGTCAAGGCACCAGGAGCCAACCATTCCGGTCTCCGCCAAGGGAGGAGCCGAGGTGCCCCCACCACCCCCGCCCGCTCCAGGGCGGGTTTAAATTGGGTGGCCGGACGTGATGGAGGAAGCGTTAACTAGCTCCTCTATCACTGAAGAGCACCGTGCCCTGATGGGTACGGTTCTGCAAAGTCTTCGGTCCGTGGACAACGGACTGAAGGAGGCTTTCAACGGCCTTCTAACGGGCTTCAAGGTAACCCATGTGATGCCCTTTTCCCTTAGAAAATTTATTTTATATGATCATGCAACCTAATAGACAGTAGCCCCGAGCCCTGAGTGAGTTTGAAAAACTCATACGGGGGTCGAATAACTGGAGATATAAATCATTGCAAAAGTGGGCCGTAGCCTCCGAGACTCTGGCTGGATTAAAGAAACCGGCAAAGGATCGAAAATCGATAACTCGGGAACCTAATGCGCTTAGTCTAATGTGCAGGCGTCATCTTCGACGACAACTGCCAATGCCGAGGAGTTGGCCGAGCTGAATCAGAAACTCAAGAGATCCGATGACAAGCTCGATCTGCTGAATAAGCGGTTCGATGAAGCGCAAGGCGAGTCCGAACTAAACTGTATATTACAGCCGTTTGTTCATGAAGTTTTTGAAGTTAACCTAAACAGGATGCAAATGACATTATTGCAGCTGCTGTCGTGGAGGTCGAGAACCTCAAGGCCGAGTTGAGGAGAGCTCAGCAGGAAACTGCGCAGCAGAGGGCAGCGGCCGAACAAGCGGCCACTAAACTGGCGACGGTGAAAACCGCTAGCCAGTAGCATGAGGCCAAAGTGGCTGAGGTGCAACAAGAGCTCAAGGATGCCGTCACAAAATGTGAGGCCCTTGAGCAGAAAAGTAAGGATCAGGCCACCGAGCTGACCTCATTGAGGTCGGCGGTCAAGGAAGTGCAGACGGAGGCGCGAGGACATCGGGAGGAACTCCACCAAGTCAAGCTTATTGCGGATGGTAAGCTGTACTTACTGCAAAGTGTCTTTGGTGGTAACAGGTTTGCTTTGCTCACGCGAATATGGCGTTCCCCAGGCGCTTTTGCGGACCTTCCGAGGAGTGCATCAGATCCAGCTTGGTACTTCGCGTCCCAGGAGGGTCGTACCGAGCAAAGGCTATTTTTGGGCGCAGTTTCAGGCACCCCCAACACCCTCCCCTCCTTAACAACCAGATGAAGCAGCTGATGGAGTTGCATCAGATGGCAGAGCTGGCAATGAAGGACCTCTATGTCAAGTTGTGGCCTTCGGAGCCACTGCAGAGCAGCTACTTTGGCTTGGTGCAAAGGTTGTGCGACGCCACGCCCCGAATTGAGGCCTAGAAGCGCTCTGTATGCATTGAGGGAGCTCGGATGGCCTTCGGCAAGACCATGGTACATTGGCCGAACATTAAGCCAACCGAAATGGCCTCTATCACCCCGAGCAATACTTTCCCATTGTGATGGATGGTGCTCAGGCGATAGAGGCCCAATGCGCAAAGGATGTAATTTATGAGTGAGTTTATTTTCATTTATCGAAGAAGTTTGAACTTTTGTGCTTTATAATGGAACTGGTTGGCCTTGTATATAATGCCTTGTTTGTTTATTTTGACTCATGTGCGGCCATTTTAAACTGAAAGTTACCAGTCGTCGGCTTCAACCCCCTTGTAGATACTGCAAAGGGCGTTTTCTCTTTAACACTTTATCCCTTAGCCGACGTCTCGGTGACCGGAGGCGGTAGTGTGTAAGGAAAACAAGGCAATCGGACTATGCAGCTTTAGTGCTTTCACTTAGCCATAGGAGCTTGACTGCAGGAGCTAGTGACTAGCCCCCAGTGTGTGTGATATTCGGGTGTGCCGAGGTTGATGCCATCTATTAGGACCGAGAGTATACCGACCAAAGGGGGTGAATGGGAGATTCAAACATTCTTGCGAATGTGATGAACTGATCCCAAACACAGCAGCGGACATAAGGTTAGGTATAAATGAACTTAATCAAGTACGTTATTGAGGAACGAATCTATCAAAGTAGGAAGCAATAATAGTTCGAGCATAGGATATCACAAGTTTGACAATAATGATGGTAATGCAATATGCAAATAGATGCAGAAGCATGAGAGAAAAAAACAGGGTGAGAACTACGAAAGAAAAGCACAAGAAAAAGGTGATGAGGTGAAAGAAAGCGACACAGGGAAGTCACGCAAGTATTAATACGATAAGTGCAAAGAGAAATTTATACGACTAGGACGACTAAGCTGAATGATGAGAATGCAACAGGGCGAGCAAGGAACTGTAATAGATGGGAACGACAGAGATGACAAAAGCGAATAATATGCAACAGTCAATGATTGATCAGATAAACCATCGTCATAGAACACGAAAGTAAACTGCTGAAGGTAATGCAGTAAGGTAAAGTAAACCAGTGGTGCTCGATGCCGACAGATGGATTTGGTAGACCAGTTCGCCCTTCTGCCCAAGGACTACATCTGGTTGCAGGGGTTGTGATTTAACACAGAAGATAAACTCTCTTCGGCCTATTCTCCTTCAACTCGGAGCTGATCAGACTCCAGTTGATTTCACTCGTGGTAGATACTTGTCAGCGATCTCCAAACCTTCGACAGACCTCTTCCCGAACCACAATGACTCTTGGTTACTAAAGATCTTGCTCTGTGAAGACAATGACTCTTCAACACTCAAGATGACACCTATCCATCTAGAGAGTGCGCAGCTCTCAAGAGTAATAGGTACAAGAACTCTTAACTCAGAACTACTATGATGCTAAACCATTGTCTAAGTTTTGGCTCTTGATTTTTCTCTCGGTGGATCTTAAACTCAAATCACTCGGAGAGGGGATGCTCAATCAATCTTCTCAGAAATCTTAAGCAGAGCAGCCAACGTGCAATATTGGAGCGGGGTGGCTATATATAGCCGCTGCCTTCCCTGAAGAGAAAAGGACCAAATTGGACAAGTGGAGCAGCCAATGGCCGAACGACACGAGTCCAACGGTCGAAAATTGAGCACAACGGTAACATTCCTTGCAGAGAAAGTAATGCTAACTCCTCAGTTTGAAAGATATCTCCTGCAGCACGAAGAACAACGTCTACTACTAGCAGATAATCATTCCAAACACAAAGAGATTTCTCTCAGTCTTGCATAGGTTTTGGGCTAAGCATCACAGTGGATCTAAGCTTCAAGAACCTATACCCCTCTTAATAGTACGGAGGTCCTATGACTCAAATGAATGAAATAAGAACAACGAAAAGAATACTACGTCTTCACTCTGTCTTCGACTTCCATTCGCTGCAGTCAATTTTCTTCGGACAGAATCTTTGAACCAATTGCTTCACATCAGCAATAAATTCTCGAGGGGTTAACTCCTTCACATCAATCTTCTCGCCTACATGTTTTCAACAGATGTAGCTCATTCTTCTCTGTAATGCAGATATTCTTCGGTGAAGTTCCTCGAACTTGGCACCGAAGACAGCATTCTCTTTGGTTAAGCATGGACTATTTCTCTCTGTATGCACTAGCAAACAAATCAGTCCATGCCTGTTTCTGTCAACAATCTCCAAAACACAAGAGGGCAAATATTGCACCAACAATCTCCCCCTTTTTGGATGATTGTTGACAAAAATAGAACACATCGAAAGATAGATAACAAAATGAAATGGATTGCGAAGGATAACAAAAGACGAGAGATAATTACGAAGATAAAACATGCTCCCCCTGAAGGTATGCATCATTTGGAGAATGGATAGGAGATAAATCGAAAGGTAGTGAGATGAATCTTCGTATGAGTGATATTGACATATAATCTCATTCGTGGTCTCTTTTAATGCACTGGACAGTGTCTGAGGTATTTCCTGCCATGCACAACCTTTGAAAACGATTTGTTAGATAGAGTGAATACTTTGAAATGATTTGTGACGAAGGATAATCCATGAGGCTTCACTCAGAATGCGATTTGAATCCACATGAGATATAAGTTCCCTACAAGTTAGATACTCGAGGAGAATTAGAGCAAGGTAATCACAAGTATATTGCTTGGAGTAGATATGCTTCAAAGGAAGTTTTCCTGCAATAAGGATGATACCATGCAAATAACCCTCTTATCTATCACTCGATGTTCTTCTCCCCTTTTTTATCAACAAGTGTCAAAAAGGAAAGATAATGCATGCAAGGAACTACTCGTCCGAAGAATCCTCAGAATCAGAACTCGAACTGTTTGGCGAAGCAGAGCAAGCTATGGTCGAGGCCGAAGCAGGAGTTGGAGACGCCGCATGGGCTTCGGGATCAGCTTCGGGAGTAGCAGCGCGAGGTGCATATGGCTTGAAGATAAATGTGCCTGATGTGTCTTCGAGGTCACCATGCAGTTTAACAAACAACAGGTCGGTGGAGGCGGAATGTTGAGGAAGCACTGGGGTTTGCCTTCAAATGCGAGGAACTTCAAACAACTCCAGATGATCATATTCTTTCTCGATACCCTTGGCAGATAGTTGTTTGCGAGAGTAATGCTTCCGCAGAAGGGCAGGAGTGCTTCTTTTGTTCCTTCTCATACAAGAGAGCTTGGCGAGCATAATTGTGAAGCAGATTTATCTCAGTCATCATTTCTAGTTTCACTTTTCGGTCGAGCTTGATATGACTTTCCAGGGCTTGCTGAGTGCAAAGACAAATCTCGTACAGTGAAGGATTCTCTTCACGAGGGATTTCAACTTTTGCCTTCTTGACCTTTGGAGCTTTAGCAGAAGCAGACATTGAAGTAGAAGCAGTAGCATCAATCGGTATCTTCCCTTTGCCGATGTCCTTCACAATCCGGAGAGTGTCACAGACTGGTGGCATATAAACTTTCGGAAAATGTGGGCAGAAAAACTTTTCCTTAATAAGTTGCTCAATGGCAAACATGACCCAATGTGCATATGGCTTCAAATCTTGAGGGCTATCAGCCGCGCAGGCCAGATTGCGAATGAAAACATCCGGAATGTCAAAATGAATACCCTGAGCTATGGCTAGAAGAGCATTTGTTACAAGCCATGAATGGTTTCTGGCCTGTTTGTTGGTGCGAGGGACTTGCAGAGGATATAGAACAACACTTTGTTCTCATAACTCAGATTCTTTGGATTTGCGTCTGTACATTCATCACCAACAAGTTTGGGGTCCATCAGCAGATGAAGTTGAGCTTCAGATACATCCCAAAAGTGCAGTTTATGTTCTCGAGTAGCATCAAATTTGCACCGAGGAGGATTCAATAGTGCTAAGAACTGGTCCGTCGAACATTTGATCTTTTCTTCTCCTAGCATCCATTCGAGGATCCAAGTACTGCTATCTGCAAGGTCCCCTGAGATATAAAGGGTGGCATAGAACTGAAGAATCACTACATTATTCCAGCCATGATTGAAACGAAGGAAGCTCTTCAGGAAGACCAGTTCAATCTGCTCGACGGTATGATGGAAGCAGGGTAGACTTTTGAGCTATGTGAAATCCAGAATCTTGTGCTTGAAAATGCGATTCTTGTCATACAGAATACGAGCATAGTACATGGCTTGTTCCTTTGTCCAGAATCTTGGTGACAAGGAAGTTCTTTCTCCATCATATGGGCTTGTTCCAAAGAATACAAGTTTTAAAAGATGAAACTGCTCGTTAAAGGCAGGACCATTCGAGCCATCTTCAACAGGAAACAAGGGAAAAAATTCCAATGGGTTTCTCAGATGTTCCTCTTCACCCATAAACCGGGTCCGAATGTCATCAGGTGCAGGCACACCTTCCTCAATAGGCTTGAGAGAAGCACGAGGATTCCTTGATTTCTCTTGTACAGATTGCTTTGAGGAACTTGACTGTTTATCATTTTTGCTCGTTGGAACTCCTTCAGTAGCTTTCAGTCTTTCGGGCACTAGGGCCTTTTCTTTCATGGAATTTCCTTCAGTTGGAGGCACAATGACCTCTTTCTCAGACACTTGGGGCACAACTGGTGGAGCAATTACTTCTTGAGCCATCGGGTCATCAGATTTCCTTTCTTCCTCTTCCAACTGTGGTGCAGTGGAATGAGGAGCAGGATCAACATCCATCTCGATAGGGGCACCAGATGATGCGACCAGGGTGGATTTGTCTCGGGAAGCATTTAGCTCCCCCTCATTCTTGTCAATCTCCTCCTTGTTTGATTCGAAGGGCTCAGCTTGCACTTGTCTCAAAGGCGATGGATCTGCCTTCTCAACTTCGACTTCCTCATCAACATCATCAACCGGGGCTTGTTAGTTTGGTGAAGCATTTTCTTCATCAGTCTTTTCCAGGAAGATATCAACAACATCAGGTTGTTCTTGGGCTGCTGGAGTAGGAGTGATATCCTCCACATGGCCAGCTTGCTGAATAGGTTCATCCTCATGAGGTGGAGATGGTGGAATCTACTGGAAGGGAGTACTAGAATCAAGTGGAGCATCAGTAATAGTCTGAAGGCGGCGATCTTTGTTTACTTTCGGATTGCTAACTCTCGCTTTAGCCTTCTGAGGTTTTTCTTCTTTAATTCTTCTTCGAGCAAGATCTGCCTTGCGGTCAATCTCCTCGTTTGTTCTGTCACACAACTGAGATACCTCCATGTGCAATCGCGAGTGCCAATCAATTTTCTCATTCCGCATGAGACTGAGAGCCTTGGTGAGTTCAACAATCTCTTTGTTCAGATAATTTCTTTCGGATTCAGAGTTGGCCTCTCTCCTCATTTGCTCGACAGCTTGCTTGTCTTTGATAGCTTGATTCAGCTTCTTGGAGATTTATCTCAGCTCAATGAAATGCTTCGTTACCATTTTGGTAACATCATCAGGTAGTCCCAGACTGCTTATATCATCAGATTTTGCATCATATGCAGCACTGTCAATCACATTGATCATGAGATTGAAATCATACTTCTGTTCCTCTGTGGAAGCAGGAACACAGGATCTGGCCTTCTTAGCAGATGCAACAGCTTTTCCTTCGGACTGCAGCTTTCTCTTTGCTGCAGGGTTAGTGAAAGATCTTGGAGCTACAGAACCCGAAGGTTTGTCAGTAAAGGGAATGGGTGCATGCCTTGGTGATCTCCTTGGAGAGGGTAACACTTTCACTGGTGAGGGGCTTTTGGATGGCTTGTTGAGAATGGCACGTTGGTCATATGTAGGATCGAAACTATGTCTAGAGGGGGGTGATTAGACTACTTAACCAAATAAAAATCTAACATTTTCCCAATTTTTGTTGTGGGCAGATTTTAGCAACTAGCATAAGTCAAGCAATCAACCCTACACATGCAATTCTAAGAGTGTAGCAGCGGAAAGTAGAACATTGCACATGAAGGTAAAGGGAAGGGTTTGGAGAGTGCAAACACAATGAAGAAATGAAGATTTTTGGCATGGTTCCGATAGGTGGTGCTATCGTACATCCACGTTGATGGAGACTTCAACCCACGAAGGGTAACAGTTGTGCGAGTCCACGGAGGGATCCACCCACGAAGGGTCCACGAAGAAGCAACCTTGTCTATCCCACCATGGCCATCACCCACGAAGGACTTTCCTCACTCGGGTAGATCTTCACAAAGTAGGCGATCTCCTTGCCCTTACAAACTTCTTGGTTCAACTCCACAACTTGACGGAGGCTCCCAAGCGACACCTAACCAATATAGGAGACACCACTCTCCAAAAGGTAACAAATGGTGTGTTGATGATGAACTCCTTGCTCTTGTGCTTCAAATGATAGTCTCCCCAACACTCAACTCTCTCACACAGATTTGGATATGATGGAAAGATGATTTGAGTGGAAAGCAACTTAGGGAAGGCTAGAAATCAAGATTCTTGTGGTAGGATTGGAATATCTTGATCTCAACACATGAGTAGGTGGTTCTCTCTCAGAAAATTTATGGTGGAAGTGTAGGCACGTTCTAATGGCTCTCTCACAAATGGAGAAGGGGGTGGAGGGGTATATATAGCCTCCACACAAAATCCAACCGTTACACACATTTGACCAATCTCGGTGAGACCGAATAGCTAAACTCGGTAGCACCGATTAGTTCAAAATGTGAACGTTAGGAATCTCAGTGGGACCGACTGGAACAACTCAGTGGGACCGATGTGCTAGGGCTTAGGGCAAACCTCATCTCGGTGACGCCGATCGCATCAACTCGGTGAGACCAAAGTGAAGCAATAGGGCAACAGAGAATTGGTCAAGCCATCTTGGTGTGACCGATTGCAATTTCGGTGAGACTGAAATAATTGCAACAGATAATAGGGAGTTGGCAAGGCCATCTCGGTGAGACCGAGATTCGTATCGGTGTGACCGAACTGTTAGGGTTTCCGGCAGTGGCTATGTCATATGAACTCAGTGGCGCCGGATAGGATGAATCGGTGGGGCCAAGTTGGAGTTTAGGGTTTTGACATATTTGGAATGAGAAAGTGGCTGAGGGTTTTGGAGCAATATCACTAAGCACTTTGAGCAAGCAAGCCATTAAGCAACACCTCATCCCCTTTTAATAGTATTGGCTTTCCTATGGACTCAATGTGATCTTGGATCACTAAAACAAAGATGAAGAGTCTTGAGCTTTTGCCAATATGTGTCCTTAGCATTTTGAGGGGTCCACATTTCTAGTCCATGCCATGCCATTCATTGAACTTCCTGAAATATTTATCTTGAATGGATATTAGTTCAATGAGCTATATGTTGTTATGAATTACCAAAACCACCCGGGGATAAGTTGCACTTTGAATCTCCCCCTTTTTGGTAATTGATGACAACATATAGATCAAAGCTTCGAAAAATGATAAGATGAATGAAATACATCGTCGCTTTGAGAAGTATGTGATAAGCAAGAGCCCCCCTAAATTTGTGCATTATTTAAAATTTGCGTTTGAATGCAAATGCACAATCGATTAGGATCATGGGTCACTCTTCCATGTCACATACATCTTGGTGGAGCGCACAAAATGATAAGAGTAGAATAACATGCATTCATCACCAAAGATACAAGTGATTGATCATACACAAACAATCATAGAGATAGACATGCAAGCACACATTAAGCATAGTATGAGCAAACACTATGATCATACAAGGTATCTCATGAGCATAACACAAATGTAGCATCAAGTAGCAACAACCAACCAAAGTAGCAAGGCAAATAAAAACCAACAAAGAGGCAAAAGACTCTCTCTCTCTCGAAGCCTATGACCTGTACACTTTCTCCCCCTTTGGCAACAAGTTACCAAAAAGTTTGAAAACGTATAGTGCTATGCGGCACTCTAGGCATGATCTCCGGGAGCTCCTCAAGGGGTCTTCTGTCTTGTTGCTCCGATGTGTGTAGATGGCATTGAGATAACTGCGTCTGCAAATGCTTCTGCTGAAGTCTGTTGAGCAGGAGGAGTTGACACTGGTGGTGGCACTATGGCAGTGGTGGCAGGAGCAGAATGATCAGGCCTCAAGTCTGCAACTGGCTCATCAGATGACCTCCATGCCCTTGGCACTATCTGGAATCTATCTGTGGCAGGTCTGTCATCTCTATCCTCAGCATCATCTTGCAACTTCTCAACAATGGTCTGAATCCCAGTAACCTTCACATCAAGGTTGTACATCTTGTCTTCAACAATCCTCTCTAAGCTATCCTGATTCTTAGTCAAGTTGGCCAGACTCTTCTCTATCCTCAGGGTTGCTTCTAGCAGATATGTGAGTTGATCTTGCTTGGTCTTGAGATTCACAATGGATGCATCTGAAGCACTTGCTGCTTTTGCTGCTTTGGCAGCCTTTGCCTTCTCAACTTTCTCCTGGGCCTCAACAGATGTTGGATGTGAAGCATCCATCACAACTTCATTGTCCTCAAATTCTGGCCTAAGAGGTAAATGCTCTCTATCAAGTAGAAATGTGCCAGTTCCAACCTTGGAATTGATCAACATTTGAATATGTGGTGCATATCCACATGACCTCTTTTGGTTAGCAGCTGTCCTCTTAACTGTCTCAACTATCAGACTCATTACCTTGAACTTCTGGGGTATATCAAACAGGTGGAGCTGGTTGATGGAATGTCCACGGATCATTCTCTCATCTCCAGATTTGGGCAACAATGTATGCCTCAAGATGTAGTTGATAGTGCTCAAACTAGCAAGCAGATAGTAGATGGAACCAAACTTGTGATTTTCAAGTGCTTTGTCAGGGATGGGTTTGTACATGTGAGCCATAGTGTTATGGTCCATCCTGGGCTTCCCATAAACATCTGTGTCATTCTCATCTTCTTCTGGAGCATTGATGAGTTCAGCCCACTCTGAGATCGATGACTGGTATCTGGTGCCCTCAGTCATCCACACTATCTTCCCATCTGGATAGAAATGTGTAGTGGAGTAAAATTGCATCACCATTTCATCATTCCACTTGGTGAGCTCTTGTCCAACAAATGCATCAACTCCAGTCAGCCTAAAGCTCTCATGAACATGGGGGAAGTAGTCCTCATTGGCATCAATGTACTTCCAGTCAACCCACTTCATATCACTCACTATAGGCTTCTTGTCAAGCAAAACTCTCTCATAGAAGTCCTGCTGTTCTCTGGTGTGGAAACGGTAATCAACATCAGTTCTTCTCCTTGTAGCATATGGATCAGTCTTCCTCCACAATCTCAGTCCATTGTCCTTCCTCAACTTCATGTTCTTAGCCACTGGATGATCGTCATTGTGGTCTAGAATCTTGGGCTTCAATTTTCTGAGCACTTGGGGCTCATCATCCTCTTGAACTTTTGGCACTGGGGCCTTATTCTTCTCTGCAGCAGGAATGTTCCTGGTGTATCTCTTTGGAGCTGTAGTCTTGGGGGCAGCAGGTGGAGCTTTTGACTTGGGCTTGGAGGGTGCACCAGTCTTAATGGCATCTGCCATTAACTTCTGAGATTTGGCTGGGGGTGCAACAGGTTCCTCCTCCTCCTCATCCTCATCATCATCATCATCCCTCATCATGGGATGGTCTGCCAATGACTCTGGCAATGGTTTTCTTAACTCTCTCTCCTTTCTCTTCTTCTTTCCATCATCAGCTTCTCATTCATCTCTTTGCTCAAGAGTGAAATCCATAGTCTCTTGTGTAACTGTTGACCTTCTGGCTTTAGACATGGGAGCTCTCTTGGCAGGAGCTTTCTTCTGAATACCAGGCTTTGTGGCAGCAGCTGTAGCATATTCCTACTTCAGCACCTTCTTCTTTGAGGTTAGTTCTTCCTCAACAACAAAGTCTTCATCCTCACTCTCTGAGGTCCTTTTCTTTCTCTGTCTAGTAGTAGCTTTAGGCAAGTTGCTAGGGGTGCTTCTGCTTCCCTCATCATAGCTACCACTAGGGCTTCTGCCCTCACTAAGGTTGACCTGTTCCTCTGACTTGTTCTGACTATCACTTGCCTCAGACATCTCTGCAAACTAATCCTGTGAATAGATGGATATGGTTAGAGTGGATGAGCATCACAAAAAGGAGCTTGTTTTGCAAAAAATTGAGTCAAAATCTTAGTTTTAGTTTTCTGCAGAAAGCATTTCGGAGCTACCAATATGATAATCTCGGTGACACCGAAGCACTTATCAGAGTCTAAACATACACCATCGGTCAGACCAAGTTGCAGTTCAGTGACTCTGAGATGCTAGGGTTTCACAGAGAAATTACTTTCGGTCTCACCGATCAGTACGCTTCGGTCAGACCAAGTTGTACTTAGTGCAATGGCCAGGGCCAATCGGTGGGACCGAAAACTCCATTTCGGTCGGTCCAAGATGAGCTCGGCAGAAACCTAACCCTAAGATTTTCATCAAATCTAGTCTAAAGGAATTTTTGTGTGGATAGAAAGTTCTCATTCGTGGCAAGAATCTAGGCATTGACTTTGTGCAAAGAATCGGAAGGGGAAATAGGCACACAGTATTCGAACCATACCCTAACTTGGTGTCGGTTCGCTACGGCGGCAACGGCGGAGAGGATTTTCATTGATGGCGGCGGAGACCTGCGGCGACGGCGCACAGGTGGAGATGGCGATGATCTAGAGACCAAGGGGCGGCAGTGCTGGGGCGCGGACTCGTGCGGTTTGAAGAATTTTTCAACCATACGGGTACGCAGAGTATATATACCCAGACGCTGTCGGTGGCACCGAATGGAATGTCTCGGTGGCACCGAGATGCAAAACTGCATCCATTTACTACAACTCAGTGAGACCGAGTCATTCTAATTGGTAGCACCGAGGTGAAAACCTAGATCAATCAAGTGGACTACCCTAAAATTTTTGTGTCTTTCCCGAATGCTAAGGAGAAGAAGAGGATTGAGTCAAAAGAAAAAGCTTTGGTGGGACCGAATATGAGTGTGTTGGTCCGACCAAAATTCACAAGAAGGTTTTGGATGTCAGCCCTCGACGGATCGGTGGCTCCGAGTGCTCCTCACCCGGAGGGTCCGAAAATGACTGGTTCAAATTTTGTGATGTAGCATGAATAGAGTCTGAGAAGAGGAAAAGCATAGATAGCTAGAGGAGTTTCTTAGGCATTCTTGTCCATCCATTTGGCCAATAAAAACCAAACAATCAAAACTACAAATGGATGTCCTCGAATGGAGAAATTATGCAACCAACATGCTCACACAATAAGATAGCAAATGAAATATGTGACAAAGCATGCACAAACACTTCTAGCATCTATCAAGCAATTGGCGATGACTAGGTCATCTATATATGAGTATATTGACTTAGGAGTCAAATGAGAACATTTGATCATAGGTCATACTCATCGTTTAAGCACAAGTGGGGTTACCACTTTTACATAAAGCATTAATGTGTTCACACCATTAGAGTTGCTCTAGCTCAATTCTTAGAGCAAAGCTCCCCTAGATGTGATATCCCCCCTAAAAGGGATGAACTAACCTTGGGTTTTGTCGATGATCACTTCATGTAGATAGTGAAGATGTGGATTCTCAATGTTGATGTAGATCTTTTGGAGCAATCCATTGGAATGTTGCACTTTCAATACCTACGTGGGTAAGTCCCACAAGGAACATACAAGGATATCCATAGACATAGAGTGAATTTCACATATGATGATGTCCATGAAAGCATTAGGTTACCTTGTCCCTTGTCTTACCAACAAGAGGGTTTGTGACTCCATGAACTAGTGCAAGATATGAAAGTTGATTGCGCAAGTCCTTGCCAAAATGAATATGAGTGAAGTATGTTGGCGGAGTCACCCTCAAGAACATCCTAGTTCTTCTTCTTTGGGATCCACATCAACTTGATGGGAATCCTTGGAGTTGTAGTCATACTTGATGAAGTAGAACTTGACGTAGTCTTGGGAACCCACTTGACCATGCCCTTAGGAGCTTCTTCAAATGAGTCAATCTCTTCTTGAAGCTTGTCCTTGCCTTTTAGCTTGTGGTCTTGTGGTGGAAGATCATCTTGTTCCCTTGAAAGAAGTGGGGTCATACTTCTCTTGTTAAGGAACAAACTTTGTCTTGGGGTATTGATCTTCTTCCCACTCAACTCCATTGGCATTGAACTTTCGTTCAAAACCAACACTTTGATTCTTCTGGTGCCTTCCTTGCTTGCGCACAATTTCCTCAAATTGCTTACTTCCGGCAAGGCTCTTGTAAACACCTTTCTCTATAATTCCCTTCAATAAGCTATTTTCTTGCTCAAGTGTAACTTGGCTAAGAGAATCATTAGTGGAATCAAGAGAACTACTATAAGCAACAATATTGGATTTAACATGGTTATTGTTACTACTAGAGGAAGAATCTTTCTTGCTCTTATTGCTAGATTTTACTTGTGGCATATAAGTAGACAAGAGGAGACGTTTGGCAAGATAAGAAGAATTCTTCTTTTGAAGATCATCATTGATAGCTTTTAGAAACTCATGCTCTTGCTCTAAATTTAGCTTCTCAAAGTGTAGCTTCTCATGAGTCCTTAGGAGCTCTCTATGATCCTCTAGAGTTGTTTCATGAGCTAACTTAAGAGTGTTTAGTTCTTTAGTTAGACGCTCAATCTCCTTCTTATCATTGTCATTCGTTTCATCTTGATTAGCATGATTACTAGCAAGTTCATCATAGTTTTCATCGCTAGTGTTGTCAACAAGTAAATCATCATCACCTAGCAAATCATCTTCATCACTATTGAACTCAACATACTCGGGGTGTGATACCTGAGGGACTTTAGCCATGAAGCAACTTCCAATTCCTTCATTTGGTGAGTCAAATATGTCGTAGGAGTTGGATGACACAAGCGCAAGACCAGCAACACCTTCATCTTGAGTATAGTTGGAGTCGGAGTGATAACTTCTCTCGGAGTAGTTGTCGGTGTCGGAACCGGATACCCATTCACCAACATGAGCTTGATGTCTTCGTCTTGTGTAGCTCTTTGATTACTTGTCCTTCCTTTCCGAATCCTTGCTTCTACGAGAGGGTTTTCATTCATAATGATCATCTCTACTCCTTCTCTCTCTTGAAGGTGATTCATCTCTTCTACTCCTCCTTTTTGGTGAATCTTCTCTTTTCTTGTAGGAAGCCGTACACTCATTGGAGTAGTGTCCGGGTCTTCCACAATTGTAGCAATTACGATCACGACTAGAAGATCTTTTGTCATTGTAGGACCTTGACTTGGAGCTTCTCTCTTTGCTTCTATTCTTGTAGAACTTGTTGAAGTTCTTCACCATTAAGCTCAATTCTTCATTGAAGACTTGCTTCTCACTTGATGTTGTAGGAGCATCACTTGAAGCTTTGTAGGCACCACTTGACTTGCTGTGGAGCTCTTCCTTATCCTTGAGTGACATCTCATGAGCAACAATTCTACCAATGACTTCCGTGGGCTTGAGATCTTTGTAATTGGGCATCATTTGGATCAAGGTGCACACAGTATCATATTTTCCATCCAAGGTTCTTAGGATCTTCTTGATGATGAATTTGTCGGTCATCTCTTCACTTCCTAAGCCGGCAATCTCATTTATGATGAGAGCAAGCCTAGAGTACATCTCGTCGACTCCTTCACCATCCTTCATCTTGAACTTGTCAAGTTGACTTTGAAGCACATCCTATTTGGATTCCTTGACGGACTCGGTACATTCGTGCATATCAAACAAAGTATCCCGAATTTTCTTTGCATTCGCAAGACGGCTGATTTTGTTGAATTCTTCGGGGCACAATCCATTGAAAAGAATATCACAGGCTTGAGCATTGTATTGCAACATCATCATTTCTTCCGCTGTCACTTCATGATCCGGTTCTTTTCCATCCTCGAAGAAATCACCTTGCAAGCCAATATGCACAGCAGCCCAAACGGCGGGGTTATGACCAAGAATATGCATTTTCATCTTATGCTTCCAACTAGCAAAATTAGTACCATCAAAGTAAGGACCTCTACGGTGGTAATTTCCCTCGCTAGACGCCATACTCTCCTAGGTTGTGAAACCAAGGCTATGATCACCACAGCTATGCAAATCAAGGCAAAATGAGACCAAAGCTCTGATACCACTTGTAGGATCGAAACTATATCTAGAGGGGGGGGGGCTGATTAGACTACTTGACCAAATAAAAATCAAACCTTTTCCCAATTTTAGTTGTGGGCAGATTTTAGCAACTAGCACAAGTCAAGCAATCAACCTACACATGCAATTCTAAGAGTGTAGCAGCGGAAAGTAGAACATTGCACATGAAGGTAAAGGGAGAGTGCAAACGCAATGAAGACACAAAGATTTTTGGCGTGGTTCCCATAGGTGGTGCTATCGTACATTCACGTTGATGGAGACTTCAACCCACGCAGGGTAACGGTTGCGCGAGTCCATGGAGGGCTCCACCCATGAAGGGTCCACGAAGAAGCAACCTTGTCTATCCCACCATGGACATCGCCCATGAAGGACTTGCCTCACTCGGGTAGATCTTCATGAAGTAGGCGATCTCCTTGCACTTACAAACTTCTTGGTTCAACTCCACAACTTGATGGAGGCTCCCAAGCGACACCTAACCAATCTAGGAGACACCACTCTCCAAAAGGTAACAAATGGTGTGTTGATGATGAACTCCTTGCTCTTGTGCTTCAAATGATAGTCTCCCCAACACTCAACTATTTCTCACAGATTTGGATATGGTGGAAAGATGATTTAAGTGGAAAGCAACTTGGGGAAGGCTAGAAATCAAGATTCTTGTGGTAGGATTGTAATATCTTGATCTCAACACATGAGTAGGTGGTTCTCTCTCAGAAAATGTATGGTGGAAGTGTAGGCACGTTCTGATGGCTCTCTCACAAATGGAGAAGGGGGTGGAGGGGTATATATAGCCTCCACACAAAATCCAACCGTTACACACATTTGACCAAACTCGGTGAGACCGAATAGCTAAACTTGGTAGGACCGATTAGTTCAAAATGTGAACATTAGGAATCTCGGTGGGACCGACTGGAACAACTCGGTGGGATCGATGTGCTAGAGCTTAGGGCAAACCTCATCTCGGTGACGCCGATTGCATAAACTCGATGAGACCAAATTGAAGCAATAGGGCAACAGAGAATTGGTCAAGTCATCTCGGTGTGACCGAAATAATTGCAACAGATAATAGGGAGTTGGCAAGGCCATCTCGGTGAGACCGAGATCCGTATCGGTGTGACCGAACTGTTAGGGTTTCCGGCAGTGGCTATGTCATATGAACTCGGTGGTGCCGGATAGGATGAATCGATGGGGCCAAGTTGGAGTTTAGGGTTTTGACATATTTGGAATGAGAAAGTGGGTAAGGGTTTTGGAGCAATATCACTAAGCACTTTGAGTCAAGCCATTAAGCAACACCTAATCCCCTTTTAATAGTATTGGCTTTCCTATGGACTCAGTGTGATCTTGGATCACTAAAACAAAGATGAAGAGTCTTGAGCTTTTGCCAATATGTGTCCTTAGCATTTTGAGGGGTCCACATTTCTAGTCCATGCCATGCCATTCATTGAACTTCTTGAAATATTTATGTTGAATGGATATTAGTTCAATGAGCTATATGTTGTTTTGAATTACCAAAACCACCCGGGGATAAGTTGCACTTTCATCATACATTGGAATTTCATCAAGATCATCTTCGCTGGATGACTCATCTGACGAGTTAGAAACGGCCTTCTTTGATTTCCTGACGATGGATTTCTTTCAGGGAGCACGAGGGGAAATAGATTTCCCAGACTTGCTTCCCTTGGAGGTAAAAGCATGATCCTTCTTCTTCTGGACGTCTTGCTGAGTCAGCGCGACATTTTTCGCTTCAACTTGGTTTTTCTTTGCTTCCCTAGCATCACGCTTGGCTTTGGCCTTCACCCTCTTAGCCGCTTCCTCGAGAAAATCAACGATGGTTTTGAGGGAGTCGGGATGAGCATTTGAAGGCTGTTGTGATCTGACTTTTTCATCATTGCGGCCAATGTAATTTTCAGCAATGCAGTCATTCCACGCTGGTGTGAAAGCAAATAGAATCTGGTACTTCTCGCAAACATTTTCATAATTGAACCATTTTCTTGCCCAGTGGCGGCGAATCCTTTGAAGCCTATTGTTGCGTTCAGTCGTTGATTCATCCTCAGGTGGAGTTCTGTAACTATCTGGATCAGACATTTTAGCTGTGGTATTCTTTTCCCTGCCACAACCACCCTGTTTAGGATTACCATCCGAGAAGATGGTTAGGGTGTCTGTGACCAATTCATCTTCGGGCTGACTGTGAGCAGAGGGAATCTCCTCATTATCTTCTTTGGATTCAGTCTCATGTTTCTTTTTTGGTGCTTTGGGAGGCTTTGAAGATTTTCCTCCTCCTATTAATCTCATTCAATCAGACCTTGGTGGAAACTGAGGCAATTCTCCTTCAGAATCTGAATACTTTTTGGAACTCTGTGCCATGACCAACCTGTGAGAAGAATAGATACGAGGGAAAAATGGGGTAGGGTCATAAACATGCACAGAAGGTATTTTGAACGAAAATGAATGATTTTGGAAGAAACATAGGAATTCATGGTAGTCTTAGAGAAGATATCCTCGATAGATTTAAACAAGCCATAGAATGTTCAAGGCTGGTTAAAGACTATCTAATCTTTCGGATAAGGACACGTGAACCCTAGGTCAAGGATAACAAGTACGAGGCAGATCTACAAACCGTACCAGTTAAATCTTAGTGATTTCTAAAGATCTACCGCAGTGAAATAAATCATGGAAAATAGCATCGGTAAGAATAGCCCTAAGAACAGAGTTAGGGACAGGAGCAGTTCCGGATCCAAGCGCCCTAACTTGGCAACTTGAATCACCTACGGTAATGCGGGAGGAAGGATTACCGCACCGGCATGATCAACCGTGACAAAATTTCATCGGAGTAGCACGGCGAAGCTCCTCGCCGGAGTTGCTTCGAGCAAGGGCTCGGGTGGAGGTAGACGAGGGTTTGAGGAACTGGGAGGAAGAAGACACGGTGAGGGATATTTATAGCTGGCGAGCTGAACCTCCTCTTTGAAATCTACGGCCCATAGTTGTGGGACATTCCGCATTCGACGGACACGATCACAATCGTGGGGATTGTGGGTAAGTGGCAACCGTTTTCTGTGAGAAACTCGGGAGGAGAGCGGGAGACCGAGATGTTTGAAGAAGGGCAAACGCCAAAAATGGTTAAAAGTTCGAAGTCGATTTCTTTTGCGACCAAGGACGTCGGACAGAAATTTTCTTTAGATCAAATTGCATGCTTATGATGGACAACATAGATTTGGATGAGAAAGAATAGAGGGATAAAAGGGTCCAAAACAAAACACTCAGACAGAAGAGAGGAAACACAGACAACACAGAGCTATGAGTGAGTTATTCATCGGACGAAACACAAACACGGTGACACGAAGACAAACACATGAACGAGAGCAAATAAACACAAAGAATGAGCACCAACAATATAGATCTCAGGGCTAAGAATAAACAAGTAGAATCCCTGAGATAGTTCCTGCAAGAAGGGTTAGTTCTTTTTCACAACCCACACTTGCGTGGGCAGCGAGCATCTCATTTGTTTTGTCTGAGCAGGGACATTCTTTCAATGAGTTCTGTAGTTTGCATGTGCATTTCGAGAGTAATCATACGAATATGCATTGAAATTGTTTCCAAAGACATGAGCATAATGATTTGAGGAGGTATGCATGTACTCCTTCTGTCAAAGGTTTGACTGATATTCATTCAAGGAAGTTCCAACGCCAATCTGTGAATGATAATCATTTCCTCGAAGAGAATCGCTCGGCATATTCAAGTTAGCAGTGACAGACAAATTTTCAATGATGCACTTCTTCACCCAGATTTGCTTCTTGGGTGAACCAGACCTGCAGTTAATCCCAACATACCGAACAAAAACCTTGCCATTCTGTTGTTTGAAGAATTTGTAGTTTGAGTTATTAGACTCATCAGAAATAACAGAAATGGGAGTGTCATATCCAGACAGAATTGCAGGTTCGAGAGTTTTACTTTTGGCAAGAACCCAACTCATTCGAGGGTATTGCTCGGGAGTCCAGTAGGTTCCATCAATGTTGAGTTTTCTTTCGAAACCCAATCCTTCCTTTTGGGGGTTTTTGTGCAGGATTGACTTCTTTAGCACATCACAGAGAGTTTGATGCCCTTTGAGGCTTTTTAGCATTCCTGTCTCAAGCAAGTTCTTTAGTCTGCAATTTTCATCAGAGATAGCAACAAATTCCTTGGAAGAGGGGTTAGAAATACCATTCATAGTTGTTGCAATATTCTCGATGACAACATTAGATATTTCAGCATTTGAATCAGCATTGCTACGTTCTAGGCATTGTGAGCAAGGAGGCACAAAATCATCAGGAAGTCGTTTAGATTGCTCGGCGAAGAGAGAAGCTTTTTCTTTTGCTAGCATGTTATGAGACTCTTTCAGTGACTCGAGTTCTTGATTCTTGTTAAGGAGTTCATCTGATAAACTCTCGTAGTCGACTGTAAGGGAATCATATCGATTGGAAAGATCATCAATAGTTGAACAAAAAGCATCATGCTCTTCAATCAACTTTTGATTCTTCTCCATCTCTTCGACCAGTAATCCTTTGGCTTTCCTAAGATTCTTCTCAAGTTTTTCAAGCTCATCTTGTTGAGATTTTGTAATCTTAACCAGTTTAGCATAGGCAATGTATTCAGGAGAATATTCAGTCATAGATTTTTGGTGTTTTGCTGATACCTGATCCATAGAGGTCTTTGCCATGAGATAGAATGCGATTGGTTCATCATCACTTGAAGCATTTTCATCAGTGTCTGACTCAAGTGATTTCTCAGATGATTCATAAGCAACGAAAGCATTGCTTCTTCCTAACCTTCAGTGAAGCTCTTCATCTTTTGATTCTGACTCGGATGTCTCATCTTCAGATTCCATATTCATTTCAGCACTTACTCTGTTCAGCTGTGATATTCTCTTCGTATTAGATTCGATGGATGCTCTGGCTTACACGTCAGTGACTGGTCTTGTCGAAGAGGATGAGAAGGATTCATTTTTCTTTGAGAGCTTAGTGTGACGATCCATTCGAGTGAATCCATTGCAGTGAAGATACATCCATATGTTGCTAGGTTTTTCATGCCAGCAAGGACAGTCTGCCATGAGGTGACCGAATTGTTTGCACTTGAAGCACTTTATTTCTTTAGGAGGTAACTTTCTTGAAGATTCAGGCAAGTCAAATTCGTCATCATTTGTGAGACACAGATTCTGTCTTCTGAGATCACTTATCCTTTCTGTGAGCATTTCTAGTTCCCTTGTGATAGTGTGTTGATTCTTGACATCTTCTGCTTGTGAACTGCCATAGTGTGAAAGAATTTCCCCTTCACTTTCCAAAGAAGATTCTTGATATCCATTTTAAGTTCCATCTTTTCTTCATGAATAGACAACAGCGTCATGACCTCGACGTAGTGAAGTTCTTCATAGTCTGGTCTTTGCTTGATTTCAGCTACGATTGGATCGAAGGTTGAATCAAGAGAACTCAGTAGCTTGTTAACCACATCTCTATCAGTGATATCTGTTACTCCTCGTTGATGAAGTCTTTCAACAATATTGGTCAACCGGTCAGTGAGTTCCATAGCACTTTCTTTACGAAGACTTCTGAAACCAGCAAACATGGAACAAAACTCTTCATGAGCCTTTTTGATGGCATCCCATAGTTGCTTTGCAGTGTCAAGCTTTCGGAACCGAATGAAAATGTCTTTCGAGATACTTTCACAAATAATATCTTTTGCTTGTGCATTCAACCAAAGTATAGCTTCGTCATCAGAATTTGGAGCATCAGGGTGCTGAATGGTGTATCCATTTTCCACAATCTGCCAAAGTTCTATGTTGATGGCTTAAAGTCTGATTCTCATTCTCTCTTTCCAGTAGACATAGTCATTTCCATCGAAGATAGGAAACCTTTCAGAGTGTGAGGATCTACCTGCATACGACATACTCAAAACTCCAAGGTTGTTAGACCTTTAATAAACAGAGACAGGGAGAACCTGCTCTGATACCAATTGTTAGGACCGAGAGTATATAGACCAGAGGGGGGTGAATGGGAGATTCAAAAATTATTGCGAATGTTATGAACTGATCCCAAACACAGCAGCGGAAATAAGGTTCGGTATAAATGAACTTAATCAAGTACGTTATTGAGGAATGAATCTATCGAAGTAGGAAGCAATAATAGTTCGAGCATAGGATGTCACAGGTTTGACAATAATGATGGTAATGTAATATGCAAACAGATGCAGAAGCATGAGAGAAAAAAACAAGGTGAGAACTACGAAAGAAAAGCACAAGAAAAAGGTGACGAGGTGAAAGAAAGCGACACAGGGAAGTCACGCCAGTATTAATAAGATAAGTGCGAAGAGAAGTTTATATGACTAGGATGACTAAGCTGAGTGATGAGAACGCAACAGGGTGAGCAAGGAACTGTAACAGATGGGAACGCCAGAGATGACAGAAACGAATAATATGCAACAGTCAATGATTGATCAGATAAACCATCATCATAGAGCACGAAAGTAAACTGCTGAAGGTAATGCAGTAAGGTAAAGTAAACCAGTGGTGCTCGATGCTGACAGATGGATTTGGTAGACCAGTTCACCCTTCTGCCAAAGGACTACGTCTGGTTGGAGGGGTTGTGATTTAACACAGAAGATAAACTCTCTTCGCCCTATTCTCCTTCAACTCAGAGCTGATCAGACTCCAGTTGATTTCACTCGTGGTAGATACTTGTTGGCAATCTCCAAACCTTCGACAAACCTCTTCGCAAACCACCATGACTCTTGGTTGCTGAAGATCTTGCTCGGTGAAGACAATGACTCTTCAACACTCGAGCCGACACCTATCCATCTAGAGAGTGCGCAGCTCTCCAGAGTAATAGGTACAAGAACTCTTAACTCAGAACTACTGTGATGCTCAACCACAGTCTAAGTTTCAGCTCTTGATTTTTCTCTCGGTGGATCTTAAACTCAAATCACTCGGAGAGGGGATGCTCAATCAATCTTCTCAGAAATCTTAAGCGGAGCAGCCAACAGGCAACGTTGGAGCGGGGTGGCTATATATAGCCGCAGCCTTCCCTGAAGGGAAAAAGACCAAATTGGACAAGTGGAGCAGCCAATGGCCGAACGACACGAGTCCAACGGTCGGAAATTGAGCACAACGGTAACATTCCTTGCGGAGCAAGTAATGTTAACTCCTCAGTTTGAAAGATATCTCCTGCAGCACGAAGAACAACATCTACTGCTGGCAGGTAATCATTCGACACACAAAGAGATTTCTCTCAGTCTTGCATAGGTTTTGGGCTAAGAATCATAGCGGATCAAAGCTTCGAGAACTGTCGGAGGGATTGACCACGGGTAGCCTCATCCACACCCCTTAGCGTTTCGAGACATCGGGGCTAGCAAAGCCCCTCGCACCTTCCAGACGCGCGGCCGGCTCCTTGGGCTGGCTGGGCCCGAGCGGCCGGCTCCTAGAAGACGGTGCTCTATCAGAAGGCGGCTACAGGGGAGGCCGGCCCCTAGCAGATGGCCCGTCCTCCCCTCGGAGTCTGCACTCAACCACTAGGACAAGACAGGGCGTGGCTACAGGGCCACCTGCTCCCCCCAAATCCCGGAGGAGCATGGCTACAGTGCGGGCTGACCGAGCGGACACCCCCTGCCAGGCACAGGACTGTAGCCATGCGACTCACAACAGGGCCCTCGTCAGCCAGGGTCACGCTACTGCAAAAAGCGATCAGCACGGCTTGCAGGCGGCGGGCCCTGCCTGTCCATGAGCCACCCGAAGATGGCGATCCCCTAGAAGACGGTGTTGAGGGGCGGGCCGGCCTCCAGCAGGCAGCCCTTCCCTCTCCCATCACGACTAGACCGAGTATGGCTACAGTGTGCGCAGACCAGGCGGCCGTTTACCCACACGGTGCGGGACTGTAGCCATGCGGCCCCTGACGAGGCTTTCATAATCGAGTATGAGACTGCAGCGAAGAGCAACCAGCATGGCCCGCAGGCGGTGGGCCCTACCTATCGTCCGGATTCTCGACAGCCAGCGGGGCCCACCAGGCGGCGGGCCCGAGCAGCCGACGGAGAACCCGGTGACCATAGACACTGACGTCCGGGTCCTACACCCGGCCGTATTACCATCGTACCCCTAGGGGGTAGGCCTATATAAACCCCCCAGGCTCACCCATGCAAAGGGTTCAGCCCCATTCCCACACACACCAGCATAGCTAGGTGGAGCAAGGTAGCAGCTCTGCCCTTCTTCCTCCTCCAGCAACCCAGCTCAAGGAGCAACCTTGTAACTACCATTTGATCATAGTCATCATGCGAAGACCCCGCAGAGCAGGACTAGGGGTGTTATCTCCTTGGAGAGCCCCGAACCTGGGTACGTCTCGTGTGCGATCGAGCTCGTGCTCACTCCCGCTTCCAAGGCCCGACGACGTCCTCCTGTCCCCAACCATGATAAGCCACCCCCTGGCATCTGTCACAAGAATACCCCGACAGCTGGCGCCCATCGTGGGGCGTTGTGCAGCGTCAGTCAGAGACACGTTCTGGACGGGAACCCTCTTCCTCTCCGGCGAGCACGTCGTGTCTGGCCTGATCAGCCAGCCCGATGCGCTCGTTGGCGCATGCACCAGCGCACCGCCTGATGCGGGGGCTGTCTTCCCCGCGAGCCGCCTCAGTGACCTCTACGGCGAGCTCAGCCTCTTCGACGAGTCCGCCTCCGACGCGCGAGCCGCCGACTCCCTCACCGAGCTCTTCGAGAAGCTCGCCCTCTCCGATGCGGCCTCCACCGATGCCTTCCCCGGCGACGTGGTGGTCATTGATGATCCGCTCCCTCCTGTCGCCAGCGACACCGACGTCGGCATCGTCGCGGAGGTGATGGTCACTGGCCACAACGGGGACTCCGCTGGGGCTGCCCGGACCCGTTGCGAGCAGCAATCCAGGGCCTGGCCACTCTCGTTGCTGCCAACGCCGATGGAGCAACTCTGGAGGAGTTCCGTGTCAGGCTCCTCGACAGCGCCAACAAGATGGTGGAGATGGCGGCCATGAAGCGCCGCACTGAAGCCAGCCAGCGCGAGATCGACTACATAGCTGGTGGCACACCGGCTGCGGCTGAGCCCAGCCGGGCCAGCGCCGTCCGGCAACGCGGCGCTGCTATCGCCAGCATGCTGGGTGTCGGACGCCCGATCTATGACACCCTTGTGCAGAACCTACGCGCCGCCCAGGCGGCGGCAGAAGAGCTGGAGCACTTGGAGGGCGATGAGTGGCGCAGCCAGATGGAGCGCCTCTAGGAGCTCATCAACGCTACGAACACGCAGCAAGACACGTGCAACCGCGTGATGGAAGCCGGCAAGTAGGCCGACAACCAGCCACCCCGCCGAGAGCACGAAGCGACCTCCCGATCCCCGAGCGGCGGTGGCCGCGATCAGCTGAACCCGGAGCCGGCTGCCAGCCGCAGCCGGCGCACTCACTTGACGGTTGCCCACAGCCGGCAAGATCCCCCAAGAGAGGATGGCCGGCGCCAGCAGGACGAACGTCCGCCTCCTCCCCGCAGGGAGAGGCGGGCCTCTCCGACGCCGGTTGATCACCTGACTCTGGGGGGCCGGCTAGGTCCCCACGAAGGAGTCGGCGAGAATGATGCACGCCACCGGATCGAGCGGCTGGCTCGATCCCTGGCGGTCGAGGAGGAGGATACAGTCGACCCGGCCTGCTTCGGCCCTCGCATCCACGACGAGCCCTTCCCCAAAGGGTTCTCGCTCCCTCGAGATACACCCAAGTACACTGGCTCTGTGAAGCCGGAGGACTGGCTAACCGACTACGCCATGGCTGTTAGCATAGCAAATGGCAACAAGCGCGTTGCCGTGAAGTACGTTCCGCTCATGCTCCAGGGCACGGCCCGGACATGGATGAACAGCCTCAAGCCCTACAGCGTCAACAGCTGGTTGGACTTCACCGATGTCTTCATCCGCAACTTCACCAGCACCTACAAGCGGTCCTCCAAGCCGCGCCAGCTCTCCATGTGCGTTCAGGGTCTGGCCGAGTCCACCCGCGACTACCTGACGCGCTGGGCCGAGCTGCGCAACTCCTGCGAAGGGGTGCACGAGGTGCAGGCCATCGAGTACTTCACCTCCGGGTGCAGAGAGGGCACCCTGCTCAAGCACAAGCTCCTGTGCGATGAGCCGGCTACATTGGACGAGCTCCTGGTCATGGCGGACAAGTACGCCACCGCCGACTCCTCCATGAAGTCGGAAATCCGGGTTGACGTGTCCGGAAAGATGCTCCCTCCGGCTCCCCAAGCGCCGGCTGGCGGCTCCAACCAGTGCCAGCAGCCGAATGACAACAAGCGCAAGGCCCAGCAGCCGGCTTCTAGCAACCGGCAAGTGGCGACCGTCGAGGACCAGCAGCCGGCATGTCAGCCCGGCCCCAAGCGTCAGCGGGGCGGCAAAGGAGCCTGGCTACCGGCCTTCTCCTTTGAGCAGACCCTCGAGGCCCCATGCAAGTTCCACAGTGGCGCGAAGCCGTCTAACCACACCACCCAGCAGTGCAACTGGCTCGCCAGAATTGCCAAGGGTGAGGGCCTGCCGCCTCCTCCTGCCGGCGCGGCGGCTCCGCCTCCTCAGCAGCCGCCCGCACGCCCAGTCGGCATGCTCCAAGACGAGTTCCCCGACGCCAACGCTACCTACGTTGTCTTCACCAGCCAAGCCGATGACAAGCACAGTCGGCGGCAGCAGCACCGCGAGGTCAACGCTATCGCTTCAGAGGTCCCCCAATTTATGCATAGGTCCGAGAGACCCATCTCCTGGAGCCGTGATGACCACCCGGCCGTGATGCCCATGCCGGGTGCTTATGCAATGGTGCTGGACTCCACCTTCTCAACGGAGAGGCGGGCCTGCCGCTTTTCCCGGACCCTAATAGACGGCGGCAGCAGCATCAACATCCTGTACCGCGACACCATGGAGAAGCTGGGCAGCAAGGAAAATCAACTTCTGCCCAGCCGAACCGTCTTCCATGGCATAGTCCCTGGGCTTTCCTGCTCTCCAATCGGCAAGATCAAGATTGACGTCTTGTTCGGTGACAAGACCCACTTCCGCCGCGAGCCAATCTGGTTCGAGGTGGTCGATTTGGACAACCCCTACCACGCGCTCTTGGGCCGGCCTGCATTGGCCAAATTCATGGCCGTGCCGCACTACGCCTACCTAAAGATGAATATGCCGGGTCCCAAGGGCATCATCACCATTGCCGGCGACTACCAGAAGTCCCTCAATTGTGCCGCTGCCAGCAGCCAGCTGGCCGAGTCCCTCGTCCTCGCTGAAGAGAAGCACCTCCTTGACCGGGTGGTGGCCATGGCCGGCGAGTAGCCGGACATGCCATCCAACCCCAAGGACGCGGAGACCCAGGCCTCGTTCCAGCCGGCCAAGGAAACCAAGAAGATCATCTTGGACCCGGCGCACCCGGAGAAGTTCGCTGTCATAGGGTCCGCCCTTGATAGCAAATAGGAAAGCGAGCTCGTCGACTTCCTCCGTGAGAATCGGGACATCTTTGCATGGTCTCCAAAGGACATGCCGGGTGTTCCGAGGGAGTACGCTGAGCACAAACTGCATGTGAGATCGGACGCAAGGCCAGTCAAGCAACCCCTCCACCGCCTATCAGAAGAGAAGAGAAGGATCGTTGGTGAAGAAATCGCCCGGCTTCTGGCAGCCGGCTTCATCATGGAAGTATTCTACCCGGACTGGCTTGCCAACCCAGTCCTCATTTTGAAGAAAAACAACAAGTGGTGCATGTGTATCGACTACACTAGCCTCAACAAAGCCTGCCCCAAGGATCCATTTGCCTTGCCCCGGATAGATCAAGTGATCGACTCCACGGCCGGCTGCGAGCTGCTGTCCTTCCTGGACACCTACTCTGGCTACCACCAGATCAAGCTGGACCCGGCCGACCGCCTGAAGACCTCCTTCATCACACTATTCGGCGCCTTCTGCTACATCACCATGACGTTCGGCTTGAGGAACGCCAGTGCCACCTTTCAGCGCTGTATGCAGAAGTGCCTCCTGAAGCAACTCGGCAGAAATGCCCATGTCTATGTGGACGATATTGTGGTGAAGACGGAGAAGCGTGGCACCCTTTTGGAGGATCTCAAGGATACCTTCGCCAATCTGCGCCGCTTTCAGATCAAGCTCAACTCGGAGAAATGTGTCTTCGGAGTACCAGCCGGCCAGCTCCTTGGTTTCCTTGTTTCTGAGCGGGGGATCGAGTGCAACCCCGTGAAGATCAAGGCCATCGATCGGATGAAGAAGTCGGCCTGGCTGCGGGACGTCTAGAAGTTCACCGGGTGCTTAGCATCTCTCAGCCGGTTCATCAGTCGGCTGGGCGAGAAGGCCCTTCCACTGTACCAGCTGATGAAGAAGACCACCTGCTTCGAGTGGACTGACCAGGCGGATGAGGCCTTCCTCCAGCTCAAGCGGATGCTGTCCACGCCGCCTGTTCTGGCCGCTCCGGCTGCCAAAGAGCCCATGTTTCTCTACATCGCCGCTACCAGTGGGGTTGTCAGCACCGTGATTGTGGTCGAGCGCCCAGAAGACGGCAAAGCCCAGCCGGTCCAGAGGCCGGTCTATTACCCCCACTACCAGAAGATGTGCTACGGTGTGTATTTTGCCGCCAAGAAGCTGAAGCAGTATTTCCAGGAGCACACCGTCACGGTTGTCTGCACCGCCCCCCTTGCCGAGATCATGGGTAACAGAGATGCCTCAGGCCGGGTGGCCAAGTGGGCCATTGAGCTAGCTCCCCACACCATCCTCTACCAGCCCCGCATCGCCATCAAGTCCCAAGCGCTGGCCGACTTCCTCGTCGACTGGGCCGAGACCCAGTACCTGCCGCCAGCACCGGATTCCACTCATGGGCGGATGCACTTTGATGGCTTGAAGATACACGCCGGTCTCGGAGCCGGCATCGTCCTCACCTCTCCCAAAGACGACAAGCTCAAGTACGCACTGCAGATGTAACATCCCCAGCATCACACTACAGTGACCACCCTCTGATAATGCCAAGTCATCATGTTCAACAGTGCTTGATCATCTTTAATATCAAAACCCCTTCCAAATTCCAATTCAAATTTCAAAGTTAATTTAAAAGTTGTTCAAAGCAAGGAACTAAAATGTTCGAATTTTAGTATATTTTCCCCTGATCATCTGTCATGTTGAATCCAACATCATTTGGTTCTTCGATTAATCTCTAGTAAAATATAAAGTGGTCCAACTGCAACAAACGTAACCTTTTCAAAATAAACAAATATTTATGAGTTTCCAAATGACTCAAAACTTTATGTGCCACTCCAAAATATTGTGCTTGAATTTTGTGCCAAATTTCAAGCTTAACTAAATTCATTTGCTATAGCAACTAAATAGAAAACAGTGGTAGAAATGTAAAGAAAAGAGAAAAGAGAAAGAGGAAGAAGAGGACCTAATCTAGTGGCACAATGGCCCATCTAGCAAAAGGGAAGGCCCAGCCCACCTTCCCCACTCATCTCCCTCCTCTGTACAGGAGGCAGGGGTCGTGGCAGGCATCCCCCCCCCTGGCCATGGCCGTGCCTAGCCACACATCGTCCATCCGCGACGCCTCCGAAGTTGATAAGGTTGCCTTGGCTCTCTCTTCCCCCTCCCCCCCACAACGAACCCTAATCCCCTCATTCTTCCCCCTCGTGTCTCCCTCTTAATCCCGAGCGTAGCCGCTGACGCGCCATCGCCATATTCGCGCACCAGAGCTTCCCCGAACCACTGTTCGTCATCCAGAAGATGCGCATCGGCACCCTCGACATCCACGCCAATGCACACGAGAAGGAGCGTCACCAAGCCATTGCCATCGTCACTTCTTCAACCTCGGGCGCCGCCACAAGTTCCTGTCGATTCGCTCGACCTCGTTCCTCTCCGGCTACCCCGACCCCCGCAACGCGTTCGCAGTGAGAAACCTCACCGAACCCCTCTACAATTGCCTCGGATTCGAGCTGTATCGCACCGCAATAGTCACCGTGTTTCGGTTGTAGCCCTACTGCTCCGCCGTGTTCAATGTCATCATTTTAGCCATCCCCGAGATGCGCCCGTGCCACCGTTGAGTTCGTAGGGCCTCTAGGGCGTCGCTTGGCTCGTCAAACATCTCAATCCACCCCTGAATCACCTGGCCGCGCTCGTCGCGAGCTCCTAGCCGCCTCGGCCACGCTCCCCTACTGCTGTTGCTGGTACGTGCTACTGCTTCTACTGCTGCATACTGCTTGCTGCTCGCCTGCCATGCAGCTCCGCTGCCTGCGGCTCGTCCCCTCCGTCGCACTTTGGACGCGTCCCTGCTGCGCTCTGGCTGTCCCTGGACAGCGCCCGCAACCGCCGCTGTCGCTCCCTGTTGCTGCTTTGCCGCTGCACTGAAGCTGCTACAGTAATTGACTTTCAGTTACTGTAGCGCTTGCGAGCTCCTGTAGCTTTTACATGTTTAGCTCTCTGGTCAGCAGCAAAAATGCAACAAGACATGGGTTGTCATAAATAAAAATGATGTGGATGGGTAGTACACTTGACAAACTCCAAGTTACTCCATTGGACCAAATCCAAAAGATCTACGGATTAAATCCTATGAAAATGACAAAAGACTATGTTTCGTTAATTGAAAGACATAAAAACAGAAATACTGCAGTAGCACTTTTCGGACAAAGTTTTGAATAAGCAAATGGGCACTAACGTAGATGGACTTGACACTGCCATGTAGATCACAGCAAAGTGCTCAGATTTGATATAAGGCACTAATTCATAGGATGTACAGAACACTAGCTATAGCCTCTGGAAAACATCTAAGTGAAGTTTATAAACTGAACAATTCTCAGACTTGGCAAAATTTCAGGGATTTTCCTGGTATTGTTAAAACTTTGAAAATCCATATAAAATAAACCGTAACTCAGATGAAAAAACTTTATACATGAAAGTTGCTCAGAACGACGAGACGAATCCGAATACGCTCTCCGTTTATCTGTCACATGCCTCTAACTACCTGAACATGGAACCGTTCCCCTCCGGTTCATCTGTCTGACAGACGTCTGGAACCGGGAAAACTTTCCCGGTAAATTCCCGCTCCGTCCATAGCACCTAGCATAGCACTAGGACACCCCTACGCTGCGTATACCGTGCCTTGCAATGTGATTGTTTTTGTGTAGCCCTGTATTTATATTATTTCTTCCCCCTCTTCTCTCTCGGTAGACCCCGACGTCGACGTAGCTCCCGAGGCCAACGCAGCTCTGGAGTACGACTACGTCCCCGACGACCCTGCCCTTGCCGTCGAGTAGACAAGCAAGCACCCCCATTTTGAGCATTCTGATATCGCCCACTCTCTTCTCTCTTATGCTTGCATTAGAAGTTACTGCTGCTACTGTTGCCCTATATCTGCTGCATAGTCTGTTTACCTGTAACCTGCTGTTGATACTTTCCTGTTATCCTAAACTGTTTAGATAGGATGGGTAGAGCCTGATCAGAGACCCACTTGTCCCGACTGCCCCGCTGGACTCTCAGAAGACCCGAGCAACGGGATTGAAGATTAGAACCTGGCACCGCGCGTCACTTCCCCTAAGATGCTCGACACTACTGGGTTACTATCGAGTGCCGAGGGTGATACCTCGTCAGCACTTATGATGATAACCTTGTAGGTTAGTTGATCGGTCATGGTAAGCGAGGGTGATTCCTCCTACACCACCCCCCATAACGACATCGTCGTGCAACTGTTCAAGTGTGGACCTCGAGGGTGATACCTCCTTCGTTCACCTTGACGAGAACATCAGGTGGGACTCCTTCGAGGGTGATTCCTCAGGGTTCCCCCTTGGTGTCGGACACACGGAGACTTTGGATACTATGACTGATTACTGAACTTTCATACTAAAGACGGGTCGGCCCTGAGGGGTACCCGCGCGAGCATGAATGCGAAGTGATGTGGAGTCGGGTTGACCTGAGAGGTGCCCGCAAGATAACTACGAGGCGTGGCCGGGCATTCTTAGCCCTTGTAGCAAGTCCTCGAGACGGGGCGACGGGGTCACATCGATCGTGAGTCTCTGCTCGTTACCGCGCGCTCCTAATCCACTACGGTTTGGATATTTGATCCGAGGGGCCTTTGGCCTGATAGCACTAACCATCACGTGGGCATAGTATGGGCGTTCTGCGTCGTATACTTTAGCCGAAGCTTAAAGGACGTCAGCAACTGATGCGGCACACGCTGGGTTGGACTGGGAACGCAACCGCGCTTGTATAAGGGGTTGCTAGGTCTGCTCACCGGCGGTGCACGTAACGTGCAGGAGTTCCCAGGGCGATGGCCCAAGACCCCTGGGGGCATAGGTTAGTCCGGCGTGCTGACCTCTCTGTTAAGTATTTGGTCGGGTTGCGGCGTGTTGCTTAGCCGAGGCCAGGCATGACCCAGAAAAGTATGTCCGGCCGGAGTTAAGCGAGCGTGGTGGGTAAGTTGGTGCACCCCTGCAGGGAAGAAACTTCTATCGACAGCCTGTCCTACGGTAACAGACACTCGGAGTTGTATCCCGATCGATACAACTAGAACATGACTGGAGATGAGAACTGGATAGTACGGCTCTGGGATTGCTTTCTCGTAGGGAGTCGAGGAAGAATCTCTGGCTGAGGTTGATGACATTACTGCTATAATTTACATTATGTTATTCTGCTCTCTTCTAATGCTGCGAGACCGTTGAAGATGCTGGAGATGCTAGTCTTCGATAAAACTAGGCTTTCCCCCTCTATTCTGGCATTTCTACAACCCAGTCCACATATACAGCCCCCTTTGAAAATGTTGCATATGTAGTGTAGATCCTTGCTTGCTGAGTACTTCGGATGAGTACTCACGTTTGCTTTAATTTCCTTTTTCCCCCTTTATCCATATGTCGCATCCAGACGACGGAGCCCCGGAGCCAGTTGTCCCCGTCGACGACCACTACTACTACCAGCCCGGAGAGTACTACTACTACGAGGAGCCGTCTGACGACCAGGAGTAGGATCGGAGGGTCCAGGGTAGGAGGCCCACGCCTTTTCGATCGTAGTTTTTATTTTGCCCCGCCTTTGTGAAGGCTTATCTCTCTGTTCTGTAATATATCTGTACCCAGATATCTGATGCTTCCGCTGACACTTGTATGCCATCGAGCTATGTATTCGAGCCCTCGAGGCCCTGGCTTGTAATATTAAGCTTGTATGACTTTATTTATGTTTTAGAGTTGTGTTGTGATATCTTCAAGTGAGTCCTTAGGCTTGATCGTGTGCATTTGCGTGTATGATTAGTGCACAATTAAGCCGGGGTGCTCACAGGTTGGTATCAGAGCCGACTGCCTCTAGGAGTCCCCCTTTCCAACTCTTTGGCCGAAGTTGAGTCTAGTGGTCGAAAACTGTTTTACTAACTTGGTTGTGTGGCTTGCGGGCCCACGTCGCCAACTGGCTGGTATTAGGATCTTTTATTCCTCGTCTAAACTCTGGTACTCTAATCTCTCTTCTATTCGGATTTAATAAATTACTAACACCGACACTTAGGTTCTCGCAACCGCTTTCTCCCGGAGAGCCCCCGCTCATTCCAGAAGATGGCGTGTCATCATCAGAAGACTCCGAAGATACTTCCCGAAGTTTTCCGGGACCCTTTACCCACTGCTTTTGCAGTTTACTAACACCAATAATTCCCGTGGATATCTACACATCCTTGCCGTTATATTGTCATGGCCAGTCACTCATGTATGTACGAGGTACCCCGTAATACTCCTCAATAATCAGGGAATCCTTTGAACCTACTGCCATGCAGCTTCCTTCGGACTGTGGTTAATTCCTCACATTACCGGGGATCTGTTCATCCCCAGTTGTTCTTGTGACTCCTAAAGCATTTTGAATTATTATCTGATCTCCCGAGAATCCTCTGCAGCTTACTGCTCCTGAAATTCTTGCTTGCTTGCAATATGGTTAGTTCCGTATGTCAAGTAATCCTTGTTGACATCCCTTGACACTATCATTCTGATCCCATTGATTCAATCTGTGTGCGGACACTCGCAATCATTAGTCTTTCCCAGAACTCGTCCTTCTAGCTCAGAAGACAATTTGGACATGAGTTGATTCTCGGCCAGTCAAGTTGCAATTGATTGCCCATCTAGCTCTATCCAACTTACTTGTCTTTTGATCAGAGCCTCTGCTTCTGATCCTTCGTTTTGGAATCATAACCCCTTTGTGCTTAATCGCCGAATTATTTCGATGTTTCTATAATCCGATGTATTTGCATCCCTTCTTCATCTGATTGAGTGTTGATACTCACAATCATATCCTTTGCGGTCCGCCAGGTCCTTTGGTGGATTGTTACCTGATAGTGTCTTCCATATTCCATAACCTTGATAGTAATTCCCCCGTTACCTAATACCTTCGATACATTGTATCACCCGCTTTGACTCCGATACTCTGCTTTCAGTTCGCATCCCTTGCTTTGGCATCTGGTTGTATAGATTCGTAAGATCGTCCCGATGGCTTGTATCTATGCTTCTGCCATCTGCGAGAACCTGGAAACTTCTATGAGTCATACTCTACTAGTGTTACCCCAGAGAAACTTTCAATATTTCAACTTCACTAAAAGCGAGAAGTGAATGAGAGGTTATGCATTGAAGAACTGGGAGTCGACCTTGAACCTTTGTGTTCATGCCCATGGACCTGATGTAGAACTTATCATAGAAGCTGTTCGTAAAAACAATTATTTCCTGGGTACAAGTTCATCTTGTATCCATGAGTTGATCCTTTGCAATCGTGGTTCCGGCCATGATTGTTCTTCTTTCATTCCATTTCTCGGACAAGTTAAGGCACTTGTCTGCTGCAAATCAATATGCATGTCCAACTTCTATACTGAAATACCTCGAGTAATACCCCCTACTATCTCGAGGATATCATCCTATTATACAACGTCCTATGAATTTTCCGATGGAGTGATACCTTTCCCTGTCATAGTCACTCCACGGGTTCTGGGTTGTCATCAACCGAGACCACCGAACAATGAATCGATTCCGCTCTACGATTCAGTGCTCCTAGTACTTTGTTGCTGGGAAGTTTAATACCCCGTCACATCATTCCCAACCTGATCAGTTATATCTTTATCGTGCCAACTTTTAACTGTGCTATCTGGTCCTTGTTCCCGGAGTAACTTCCGACGATGAGCTAAGCTTACGTCGATCTTCCTCATCTTATCATTTCACCTTGAGCAACAAACTTGATTTCGAACTTGTGCCATATCCGTGGTTTAAATAACCTTTCGCTTCATCCTTCCTTTTGCTTGATGTCGACGCTGTTCGATGGCATCTTCATGGAGTCTCTCGACAAAATTTGTCGTGACTAGAAAAACCATTCCTGCCCCACGATGATTTGTGATATCATCGATGACATTTTGACTTTCTGCCAACACAGACTTGGATGTGTTTGGTTACACCTTACATTCCGAGATAATCTTGGAAATGTTCCTTAGTATCTCTTGTGGTCATCCAATCGAACCTTTTACTTGAAAACACCATGTTGATGCTATCTCGAAGCATGACTGTGGTATTCTGAATATCAACAGCAACATTGGAGGCACATTGCTAAATGTTCCTCGATCAATTATCCAAACACCTTTGTATAGGTAAAACTCATAATTTCCTTACCCCTTTGTCTAAATGATTTCATACTTGGAGCCTTATCATGTATACCATGCCTTGCCTTCCCTTGCGAAAGATATACTCTTGATACTAGGGTATAAACACACTTTCCTTTCTGATGACCTGATTAATATACTAATCATAATTTTCTTTCCATTGTTTTGTTTAACCTTTCCAGTAATCTAGCTTACCTAAGCAGAATTAATTCCCTGCTTACGAAAACACCTCGATGTACAACCTTGTCAGAGTGAACCTGTTACTATTGTTAACGACATTCCAGTAACCCCCGATGGACGAGAACTTCGCCTATTGGTCCGCCTCGTTTTAACGAGCAGGAAAATGGTTCTCTTCGTCCCTCGCCCTTGGTGCCGATGTTGTTACCGACATAACTGGCAGACTATCTTCTGACATACCTTGTTGTCGTGACCGGTAAAATGTCACCGTCCTCCCTTTTATCGATCGACACTCACCACAGTTCCATAGGATCGGAACCTGACTCTTCTGTACAACTTTGATTCTGAAGTTTCCTATGCTCTTGGCTTTGTGTGTTATCCCGAAGTCACCTCTTACTTCCCCACTTAAATCTCGGGACGAGATTTCTTGTAGTGGAGGAGATTTGTAACATCCCCAGCATCACACTACCGTGACCACCCTCTGATAATGCCAAGTCATCATGTTCAACAGTGCTTGATCATCTTTAATATCAAAACCCCTTCCAAATTCCAATTCAAATTTCAAAGTGAATTTAAAAGTTGTTCAAAGCAAGGAACTAAAATGTTCGAATTTTAGTATATTTTAGTTAACTGAAAGACATAAAAACAGAAATACTGCAGTAGCACTTTTCGGACAAAGTTTTGAATAAGCAAATGGGCACTAACGTAGATGGACTTGACACTGTCATGTAGATCACAGCAAAGTGCTCAGATTTGATATAAGGCACTAATTCATAGGATGTACAGAACACTAGCTATAGCCTCTGGAAAACATCTAAGTGAAGTTTATAAACTGAACAATTCTCAGACTTAGCAAAATTTCAGGGATTTTCCGGGTATTGTTAAAACTTTGAAAATCCATATAAAATAAACCGTAACTCAGATGAAAAAACTTTATACATGAAAGTTGCTCAGAACGATGAGACGAATCCGAATACGCTCTCTGTTTATTTGTCACATGCCTCTAACTACCTGAACATGGAACCGTTCCCCTCCGGTTCATCTGTCTGACAGGCGTCCGGAACCGGGAAAACTTTCCCGGTAAATTCCCGCTCCGTCCATAGCACTAGGACACCCCTACGCTGCGTATACCGTGCCTTGCAATGTGATTGTTTTTGTGTTGCCCTGTATTTATATTGTTTCTTCCCCCTCTTCTCTCTCGGTAGACCCCGGCATCGACGTAGCTCCCGAGGCCGACGCACCTCAGGAGTACGACTATGTCCCCGACGACCCTGCCCTTGCCGTCGAGCAGACAGGCAAGCACCCCCATTTTGAGCATTCCGATATCGCCCACTCTCTTCTCTCTTATGCTTGCATTAGAAGTTACTGCTGCTACTGTTGTCCTATATCTGCTGCATAGCCTGTTTACCTGTAACCTGCTATTGATACTTTCCTGTTATCCTAAACTGTTTAGATAGGATGGGTAGAGCCTGATCAGAGACCCACTTGTCCCGACTGCCCCGCTGGACTCTCAGAAGAACCGAGCAACGGGATTGAAGATTAGAACCTGGCACCGCGCGTCACTTCCCCTAAGATGCTCGACACTACTGGGTTACTATCGAGTGCCGAGGGTGATACCTTGTCAGCACTTATGATGATAACCTTGTAGGTTAGTTGATCGGTCGTGGTAAGCGAGGGTGATTCCTCCTACACCACCCCCGATAACGACATCGTCGTGCAACTGTTCAAGTGTGGACCTCGAGGGTGATACCTCCTTCGTTCACCTTGACGAGAACATCAGGTGGGACTCCTTCGAGGGTGATTCCTCTGGGTTCCCCCTTGGTGTCAGACACACGAAGACTTTGGTTACTATGACTGATTACTGAACTTTGATACTAAAGACGGGTCGGCCCTGAGGGGTACCCACGCGAGCATGAATGCGAAGTGAGGTGGAGTCGGGTTGACCTGAGAGGTGCCTGCGAGATAACTACGAGGCGTGGCCGGGCATTCTTAGCCCTTGCCGCAAGTCCTCGAGACGTGGCGACGGGGTCACATCGATCGTGAGTCTCTGCTCGTTACCGCGCGCTCCTAATCCACTACGGTTTGGATATTTGATCCGAGGGGCCTTTGGCCTGATAGCACTAACCATCACGTGGGCATAGTATGGGTGTTCTGCGTCATATACTTCAGCCGAAGCTTAAAGGACGTCAGCAACTGATGTGGCACACGCTGGGTTGGACTGGGAATGCAACCGCGCTTGTATAAGGGGTTGCTAGGTCTGCTCACCGGTGGTGCACGTAACGTGCAGGAGTTCCCGGGGCGATGGCCCAAGACCCCTGGGGGCATAGGTTAGTCCGGCGTGCTGACCTCTCTGTTAAGTATTTGGTCGGGTTGCGGCGTGTTGCTTAGCCGAGGCCGGGCATGACCTAGAAAAGTATGTCCAGCCGGAGTTAAGCGAGCGTGGTGGGTAAGTTGGTGCACCCCTGCAGGGAAGAAACTTCTATCGATAGCCTGTCCTACGGTAACGGACACTCGGAGTTGTATCCCGATCGGTACAACTAGAACATGACTGGAGATGAGAATTGGATAGTACGGCTCTGGGATTGCTTTCTAGCTGGGAGTCGAGGAAGAATCTCTGGCCGAGGTTGATGACATTACTGCTATAATTTACATTATGTTATTCTGCTCTCTTCTAATGTTGCGAGACCGTTGAAGATGCTGGAGATGCTAGTCTTTGATAGGACTAGGCTTTCCCCCTCTATTCTGGCATTTCTGCAGCCCAGTCCACATATACAGCCCCCTTTGAAAATGTTGCATATGTAGTGTAGATCCTTGCTTGCTGAGTACTTCGGATGAGTACTCACGTTTGCTTTAATTTCCTTTTTCCCACTTTATCCATATGTCGCATCCAGACGACGGAGCCCCGGAGCCAGTTGTCCCCGTCGACGACCACTACTACTACCAGCCCGGAGAGTACTACTACTACGAGGAGCCGTCTGACGACCAGGAGTAGGATCGGAGGGTCGAGGGCAGGAGGCCCACGCCTTTTCGATAGTAGTTTTTATTTTGCCCCGCCTCTGTGAAGGCTTATCTCTCTGTTCTGTAATATATCTATACCCAGATATCTGATGCTTCCGCTGGCACTTGTATGCCATCGAGCTATGTATTCGAGCCCTCGAGGCCCTGGCTTGTAATATTAAGCTTGTATGACATTATTTTTGTTTTAGAGTTGTGTTGTGATATCTTCAAGTGAGTCCTTAGGCTTGATCGTGTGCATTTGCGTGTATGGTTAGTGCACGATTAAGCCGGGGTGCTCACAGCAGATTCACTTTGCCGCCTCCAACAACATGGCCGAGTACAAGGCACTCGTCCACGGGCTCCGGCTAGCCAAGGAAATCGGCATCCGCCGGATTCTGTGCTATGGTGACTCGGATTTGGTGGTCCAGCAGTCTTCCGGCGACTGGGACGCCAAGGACGCCAACATGGCAAGCTACCGCTTCCTCGTCCAGCAAATCAGCGGCCACTTCGATGGATGCGAGTTCCTTCACGTGCCACGGGCCGACAAAGAGCAAGCTGACGCCCTGGCATGGATCGGCTCCACCCGGCAAGCCATACCAACTGGCATCTCCCTCGAGTGCTTGCACAAGCCGTCTATCAAGCCTTCGCCGGAATCAGAATCCATCTTCGTGCCGGCTGACCCCGGAGCAGTCGGATCCTGCTTGGGGACTTCAGCAGTCGGCCCGGGGACTTCCGCAGGCGGCCCGGGGGCTGCAGCACCCGCACCCGGCCCGAGGACTTCAGAACTCGGCCCGGGGACTGATGCAGTCGGCCCGGGGAGTTCAACGACGCAGCAAGCAGCGGCCGGCTCCGACCCGCCGCCTCCCAACCCGACCACCCTGGTACCAGTTGCCATCATGACAGTGGTAGAAGCCCCGTCCTTGGCACAGCCCATCCTCAACTTTCTAGTGAGCCGAGAGCTACCAGCCGACGAGATCTTGGCCCGGCAGGTGCAACGCCAGGCGGCCGCATACACGATTGTCAACAGAGAGCTCGTTAGGCGTAGTGTGACTAGTGTTTTCCAGCGCTGCGTTGAGCCGGAGAAGGGCATAGAGATCCTCAGAGATATTCATCAAGGCGAATGTGGCCACCATGCCGCCTCTAGATCCCTCGTTGCCAAAGCTTTCCGCCATGGCTTCTTCTGGCCAACTGCTTTGGACGACGCCAAGGAGTTGGTCCGCAAGTGCAAGGGGTGCCAGCACTTCAGCTCCAAGCAGAACCTGCCGGCCTCTACACTCAAGACCATTCCCCTTACCTAGCCGTTTACCGTATGGGGATTGGACATGGTGGGCCCGTTCAAGACAACACGCGGCGGCATGACCCATCTGCTGGTCGCCGTGGACAAGTTCATGAAGTGGATCAAGGCGAAGCCAATCAAGAAGCTGAATGGCCCGACTGTTGTCACATTCATCGCAGATATCACCGTCCGGTACGGCATCTCGCACAGCATCATCACCGACAACGGCACAAACTTCACCAAAGGCACCTTGGCCCATTTCTGCGCGACATAGGGCATCCGACTGGACTTAGCGTCCGTTGCCCATCCGCAGTCAAACGGCCAGGTGGAGCGAGCAAACAGCCTCATCCTGTCCGGCATCAAGCCCCGGCTGGTCGATCCACTGGAGCGCTCGACCGGCTGCTGGATCGAAGAGCTGCTGGCCATCCTTTGGAGTCTTCGGACTACGCCGAACAAAGCAACCGGCTTCACACCCTTCTTCCTCGTGTACGGGGCCGAGGCTGTCATCCCAACTGACATTGAGTTCGACTCGCCTCGCGTCACCATGTACACGGAGGCGGAAGCCAAGGAGGCGCGAGAAGACAGCGTCGATCTGCTGGAAGAGGCCCGGCTGCTGGCACTCAGTCGGTCCGCCATCTACCAACAGAGCCTGCACCGCTACCACAGCAAGAAGGTCAAGCCGCGTGCTTTCCGCGAGGGCGATCTTGTGCTCCGGCTGATCCAGCAAACAGCCGGCCAGCACAAGCTCTCGGCTCCTTGGGAAGGGCCTTTCATCATCAGCAAGGCCCTGGGCAATGACAAAAGCCTAGGGCATGCAAGAGGGACAATGCCGGCCAAGAGACGGAGCGTCCGTGAAACGCGAATCTTCTCCGCCCATTTTACAGTTGATGCAGTGTATGTACCATGCTACCTTTTGTCCTAGCAAAGACAACAGGTCCCCCGAGGCGCACTCAGGGGCTACCTTTTTATCTATTTTGAAAAGCTTCGCCTATGAATGTGTTCTTTCATTCTTTCGCCCTGCACGGGTCCGGTCAGCCAGCCCGGGGGCTCGCCGCCTTGACCTAAGTTGGCACCACCCGCAGTCGGCCAAGTAGTGTGCCGATGCCAAAGCCCTCTCTTCGCTTCAGCTACAGCTCGCAGCGCGACTGTCCGGCTGGCAAGAGCTAAATGCCGGAAACGCTGTCCACACGAAAAACGACTAAGGTAGAACGCCAATACAGGCCAAGCCGGCTCCTCGCCTTACCCGCCCGGCTGCCCAGCAGCCGGCCGGGAGGTTTCTCGCTCGACCAGCTACGCTCTAGGCGGCCGAATTAACTTGCCTATTCTAAATGGCCAAGTCCCTGACCCGGCCACAGACCGCAGCACAGCTGTCCGGCTAGCAGGGCGGCAGCCAAAGGAAGATGGCAAAAGAAAAAGCCAAATAGAGCAAAGGCAAAACCGAGCTAGAATCCGGCAAGAGACACAAGCATGTGGGAAACAAAATTATTTACATTGCAAAGGCCCAAGGCCAGCATTCATAAGAGTTTAATACACCCCAGTGGGTGGAACTGCGCATGATTAACTTGTTCTTCAAAGTACAAGATAGAGAATTCAAAAGATAAAGACCGCCTAGGCCGAAGGCGCCATGGGCTGCTCGGACGGGTTGGCGGTGGTTGAGGCATCGGCTGGTGGGGCTTCCGGCTGACGGGTCTCGGCCTGGTCGATGTCTTCGGCCGGGTCGGGCTGAGTTTGGCTAGTCGCTCCACCGTCTGGTGTGACGTCATCGCCTTCCTCGCCCTCGCTCTCCCCTGTGCCTTCGTTGCTGGAGGCAATCTCCTCCGCCGAGTCCTGCCCCTCATTCGGGTTCTGCCCGAACCAAGAGGGTGGCACCTCAGTGCCGTCTTCCGCCCGCTCCGGGACGAAGACGCCAATGTCAGCGTAGTCGGCAAGGGTGGCCGCGCGCTTGACGATCTCCTCGCGCGCCGCCTCCAACTCCGGCCCCGCCTCCTGGTGGAACATGGCCAGCTGGTCCAGGTTTATGCCAGGGTACCACGCCTTGACAAACTCCAGCGTCACCCTGGCGCCTGCCCGCGCTGCGGCACCCTTCCAGGCCTCGAGCCGCTCGGCCGCCACCTCCAACCAGGCGGCGGTCCGACTGGGAGTCTGGGGCACCTGCGCACCCGGCCAGAGCCCCTCCAAGACCTATGACCCAGCGCGCTGAAGTCGGCGAAGCAGGCGGCGCGCTGGATCAAGGCGCATCCGGACGGCCAAGAGTTGCTCGCCCAGATTTCGGGGCTGGTTAAGCGGAATATCCGCGCCCAACCTCCTTCGCTGATCGTGCCGCTCCTCGATTGCCTGGCAGATGGCAACGGAGTGACCGGGGAGATACTCTGTTCAAAAAAGAAGACTAAAGATTTAGAAGTCGGCCTCCTGCGGCGGCTGGCAACTAAGCCATGAAGGAAGAAAGGATCTACCTTCGAGCATATTCTCGACCACCTCGTAGCCGTTCGATAGCAGCTTCTCCTTCTCGGCCCAGTCCGAGCGCTCAACCTCGAACTCGGCCTTGAGGAGCGCCTCTCCGTCCTTCAGCGCGCTGACCTGGTCCGCATGCCGGGCCGCCTGGTCCGCCAGCTCCTTCTGAAGCCGGTTGCGCTCCGCGACCACTTGGCTGCATTCCAGCTCCTTGGCCTAGAGTTGTCTCTCGAGCTCGCACACACGCGTCCTCAGATGGGCGGCAGCCTCTGCAAAAACAAGAAAGAATTGTCAACATCGACAAAAAGAAGTCACCGGGAAGATCCGGCCTGACTACTCAGCAGTCGGCCCGAATCTCGAGGGCTACACCCAATGGGTGCGCTTGCACGCCCCCACTAGAAGACGGCCTACATACCATGGCTCTTGTTCAACTCAGAAGTCCGGTTGGCGAGCAGCTGGTTCTAGGAGTTGTAGGTGGCCGCCCGTAGATTGTGATAGTCCTGCAGCAAGAGCAACACCTCAACATTCAGAAACACACCTTGAAGTTCCAACCTGCCTGCTCAGTAGCCGGCTTGGAACTCGGGGGCTACACCCAGTGGGTGCGCTGGCGCGCCCCCACTGAAGACCGCAAAAGCAAAAAAGATAACTCAAGTGCATACCCGGACGGTTGTCTGCATCGCCACCATCTCGTTCCTCGCCTGCAGGAGGGTGGCGCTGCGAGCTTTGAACATGTCGAGGACGTCCTGAACCGCAACATTCAGGGCGGCTGGGCCGGCTCCTAGTGTCCAACCAGGCAGAGCGGAGCTTGTGGCCTCGGTGTTGGCCACCTGCGAGCTCGCGACATCGGCACCTGCCGGCCTCGGCGCAAAAGTCGCCCACGCTGGGCGCATGCGCGCGGAAGCGCGGGTCACCATGACCTGGTTTGCCACCAGCTCGGTGCTGGATGGCGGCACCTCCAGCCCCTCGGGCTGGCCACCACCCCGCTCGCCAGCATCCGGCGCGCGCGGCGCCACTTCCACCTCCGGGACGATGGGGTCGGTCCCCTCCCGCTCCGAGGCCGCCTGGCCAGCTCCGGCTGCTCCAGCCGGCGCCCGGTCCTCCACCACCGGCGGATCCGGCTGCTGCAAGTCGGTTGCCCCCGGAACCGCGCTACGAGCCGGGTCCTCCGCAGCCTTGGCGTCGGCCTCCGCCTGCGCCTTTGCCGCTGCATCGGCCTCCGCCTGCGCCGCGGTTGCTGCCTCGGCCTCCGCCCGAGCCGTGGCCTCCCGCTCCTCCTGCGCCTCCTGCGCGTTCCTCTCCGTCGCCTCCCGAGGGGCGGCAGCTGGATCCACGCGGCGGGTCTCCTCAGAACCACCCGCTGGCCCGATCACCGAGGTGGATGGAGCCCGCAATATAGAAAGGGGAGCCCTGCGTGGCAAGGCAGACGAAGATAAGAAGTTTGCAAGGAAAAAGCAAGCGCAAATCAGAAACTCGCAAGAGAGAGACAACTAAGACAAAAGCAGTCAAGACACTCACCCAGACACCATGGGGCGGTCCTTCGGGGCCCTCCGGACGGCGGCCGTCTTTGCGGCCTCTTGCCGCTTGGTCGCGGCGGTCGTCGACTTGGTCTTCTTGGACGGCCGGCTGCCGAACATCCAAGCATCGGCGTGGCGCTTAGACCCGGTGGGTGCTCCAGTCGGCGCCCCGCCAGTCGAGGAGCCGGCCCCCGCCCTGTCGGTGCCTTTAGGGTTGCGTCGCCCGTCGCCGTCCTCATTGTCGTCCGGCCAGTCCCGAACGTCGCCCCCTGCGCCGCCTCCTGCGGTTCTGCCTGCTCCAGCGCTGCCTCCCCCGGTGGTGTCGTCCTCCTCCAACACGGCCGCCCCCAGCTCGGGGTTGCCCACGTCGCTTGCCTCCCGGTCCGCCATCCACTGGTGGCCAGGAGCCAGCGCGCCACCTCCTCCTTGGCCAACAAAGCGCTGCGCCACGTTCGGATGGTCAGGGTAGGTAAGGAGCACAACATGAGCAAAGAAAGGTGACCAGATACTAACCATAGGCGATGGGTTGGCGCGGCTGTACGGCGGCTTGCCGAAGCTCCAGTCGGTCTCCCTCAACTAGCTGTTGGAGAAGTAGTTCACGTGCCGGACCACCTCAACAGTCGGCATCTCCTTCGTCGACATCCGGCAAGTGTCCCGACGGCCGCTCATGTCGCAGATTGGGTGCGGCCGGAGTTGGAGGGGCGAAACCCGGCAGTAGACGAAGGCGGCCAGTAGGTCCGCTGGCTGGAGGCCCTCCGAGTCCGTCATCTCTTGAAGATGGTCGAGGGCATTGGTGATGGCGGCCGGCTGCGGCCTGCCGGGTTGCTGGCCCCAGTTGCTCAGGCGGCGGGCCGGCTGCGTAAGCCGGCAGGTTGATGTAGTCGTACGTCGGGTGAAGATTGCGGACGTAGAAGTACGACTTCTGCCACAACTTCGCCGACTCATGCAAGACGACGGGGGGAAACCGGGTCCCGGAGCCGGTGCGCCGCACAGTGACGCAAGTGCCGCACTGGGCCGGCTCGCCCTTGGCTGCAGTGCTGAGCTTGAGGTAGAAGAACTTGCCCCACAAATCAAGTGTGGGCAAGACGACGAGATAGCCTTCGCAAAAGGTGATGAAGGCTGAGAGGAGCACCACGGTGTTGGGCGTGAGATGGTGAGGTTGCAGATGGTAGTAGTCGAGGAACTCGCGGAAAAAGTTGCTCGCCGGCAAGCCGAAGCCGCAGAGGAAGTGGCTGCGGAAGACGGCATACTCGCCGGCTTGCGGCGCCGGCGAGATCTCCCGCTCGTTCAGAAGGCGCACCCCCACGTGCGCCTCTCTGGGCATCCGCCGCGTCAGGCGGAGGAACTCGACGTGCTCGTCGTGGATGTTCGAGCCATCCCACTCGCCTCGCGCCATGATTCGTGGCGACTTGGCGGCGGCGCGGAGAGGTCGGGTGGCGGCGAGTCTGCAGCGGCGCAGCGAGGCTAAGCAATGGCGAGCTGCGGTGGCGCCTCGAAGACGGACGACGCAGCGGCGGCACATCAGCAGCAGGAGCAGGAGCAGAGGAGAGGTAGGAGAAGAAGAAGAAGAGCGGAGGGGGGTGCGTGCGTTCGGCCGCACCCCCTCCCACCTACTTATACGGCGGTGGTGGCGGAGCCGAGGCGACGCGTCGTGGGGGCATGGGGATTAACTGCGCCCATGCCCCGCACGTCCCCGTGTATTCCGCGCCATAATGGCGCGCGATCATTGCGCCTGGGAAGGGTAACCGCCCCCCTCGACCGCGGCGGATCCGCGCGCACGCCGTGGCCCTGTAGTGGTGGGCCCAGGCCTGCGGCGACATCCCCTCACACGCGTGGGCTGGCAGGCCGGCCTGGCCTGCTGGCGCCACATGGCAGGTGAGCAACAGGCGGCAGGCACGCCGCCCGGCGCCCGCCACGACGATTCGAGTTCATCAGGCGGCCGGTCCAGCCTCGGCCGGCACTTGTCAGACGGCTTCCACCAGTCGAACGAAGCAAGGGCATAGGATCTCCCAGTGGAGGAAGCTGCTGAGGCACTCCGGCTTGAGCTGCGGTTCCTCACCAGCTTCGGGGACTACTGTTGGAGGGATTGACCATGGGTAGCCTCATCCACACCCCTTAGCATTTCGAGACATCGGGGCTAGCAAAGCCCCTCGCACCTTCCAGACACGCGGCCGGCTCCTAGAAGACGGCGCTCTCCCAGAAGGCGGCTTCAGGGGAGGCCGGCCCCTAGCAAATGGCCCCTCCTCCCCTCGGAGTCTGCACTCAACCACTACGACAAGACAGAGCGTGGCTACAGGGCCACCTGCTCCCCCCAAATCCCGGAGGAGCGTGGCTACAGTGCGGGCTGACCGAGCAGACACCCCCTGCCAGGCGCAGCACTGTAGCCATGCGACTCACGGCATGGCCCTCATCAGCCAGGGTCAAGCTACTGCAAAAGGCGATCAGTACGGCCCGCAGGCGGCGGGCCCTGCCTGTCCGTGAGCCACCCGAAGATGGTGCTCCCCTAGAAGACGACATTGAGGGGCGGGCCGGCCTCCAGCAGGTGGCCCTTCCCTCTCCCATCACGACTAGACCGAGTATGGCTACAGTGTGCGTAGACCAGGCGGCCGTTTACCCGCATGGCGCGGGACTGTAGCCATGCAGCCCCTGACGAGGCTTTCGTCATCAAGTATGAGACTGCAGCGAAGAGCAACCAGCATGGCCCGCAGGCGGCGGGCCCTACCTGTCGTCCGGATTCTCGACAGCCGGCGGGGCCCACCAGGCGGCGGGCCCCAGCAGCCGGCGGAGAACCCGGTGACCATAGACACTGACGTCCGGGTCCTACACCCGGCCGTATTACCATTGTACCCCTTGGGGGTAGGCCTATATAAACCCCCCAGGCTCACCCATGCAAAGGGTTCAGCCCCATTCCCACACACACCACCATAGCTAGGAGAAGCAAGGTAGCAGCTCTACCCTTCTTCCTCCTCCAGCAACCCAGCTCAAGGAGCAAGCTTGTAACTACCATTTGATTATAGTCATCATGCGGAGACCCCGCAGAGCAGGACTAGGGGTGTTATCTCCTTGGAGAGCCCCGAACCTGGGTACGTCTCATGTGCGATCGAGCTCGTGCTCACTCCCGCTTCCAGGGCCCGACGATGTCCTCCTGTCCCCAACCATGATAAGCCACCCCCTGGCATCTGTCGCAAGAATACCCCGACAAGAACCTATACGCCTCTTAATAGTATGGAGGTCCTATGACTCAAATGAATGAAAGAAGAACAACGAAAAGAATACTACGTCTTCACTCTGTCTTCGACTTCCATTCACTGCAGTCAATCTTCTTCGGACAGAATCTCCGAACCAATTGCTTCACATCAGCAATAAATTCTCGAGGGGTTAACTCCTTCACATCAATCTTCTCGCCTACATGTTTTCAACAGATGTAGCTCTTTCTTCTCTGCAACGCAGATATTCTTCGGTGAAATTCCTCGAACTTGGCACGAAGACAACATTCTCTTCGGTTCTGCATGGACTATTTCTCTCTGTGTGTACTAGCAAATAAATCAGTCCATGCCTGTTTCTATCAACAATCTCCAAAACATAAGTGCAAATACTGCACCAACCACTACAAAAAAATACACTTCCGTGATGATACGTGTCTGTCACAGTAGGTCATGTTTTCTGTCATGCATGTACATCCATGACGATTTTATGACAAAATCAAGATAGTCATACCTGTGCTGTCATAGAAGTGTTCCATGACATTACCAAAATTATCATCACGGAAGTGTCCACTTCCATGACGATAAATCACGCATCATAGAAGTGCTTTCGTCAAGGGTAACCGACACGTGGCATCCACCGTAACGGGTCGCCGTTAAGCTATCGGGTTCCGGTTCGGGTCCGATAACCCATTAACAGCTGGGACCAATGAGGATTTTCCATGTGTAAAATTATCATTGGCTATAGCAACCACGAGTCATCACCGCGAAAAGGACAAATGTCCACCGCCCAATGGATAGGAGGCGCCTATGATACGTCGACACGAGGCAAGGCCCAACAGCGGCCCATTTAGGTTAAAAAGACTGGCCCAGTCAACATTAGCGGGCTGGCCGATTAATGGCCTGCTTGCAGATGGCCCATTCGCACTTAAGGCCCGTACGTCTAGTGTCAAATCGTCCCATCAACGGCCCGTTCTAAACTTGTCATCATCGCGGCCCATGGTCACTTCTGGCCCATTAACAGTCCGCTAAGTTTTTGGGCCGAACTACGGCCCGTTGTGTTTCTGGCCTGTTAAAGGTCCTGCTTTATTTTGGCCCATTTATTAGCCATTGAAACTTTCGGCCCATAAACGATCGTGAAGGATTTGGGTCATATTCTGCCATGTCTAACATTCGGCCTATTAGAGGCCCACTGTAGATTTGGGCCACTTCCAGCCTGTTGTGATTTTTGGCCTATTAACGTCGGACGAAATCCATGGGCCATATGTGGCCCAACATCACATCGGGCTTATTAACGGCCCATATAAAACTGATACTAATCAAGCCCGACCGAACTTCCGGCCTGTTAAAGGCCCGTGTAGTAGGTCAGCGCATTTACGGCCCGTCTGAATTTCGGCCTGTGAACGATCCACATTGTAAATGGGCCACCACGAGCTGAGATGCATTTCGGCCTGCTAATGACCAGTGGGTTATTTGGCACAATCAGGGCCCAATCTCACTTTCGGCCTATTAAAGGCCCATGTTATTTATGGGCTCGAGATATTTACACATGTTAACGGCCTATTGTTATTGAGGGCCCAAATTATGTTTAGGCCTGTTAAAGGCCCTCTGTGGGCATAGGCCTACCAAAAATATGAAAGCTTATGCTGATTTAGGCCCAGATATTTTTAGTGGGCTACATGCAAATTACGGCCCATAATCATTTTTAGCCCAATTGGAATGGGCCCGACGAATGTTGGCACGTTGGGCTCCTACGAAGCTTTCGGCCGAATACATTACTAAGATAAACCTACACTATACAAAAATAGCGTCATAGTTTCTACAGCCTTTGGCAGCACGATAAATGCTGTATCACAACAAAATAAATTCCAGCCATACAACAAAAGGCCTGTTGGCATAAAGTTTACAGTCCTTGCAGATAAAAGCACCATCAGATGTATAGAAGCACAGATCATTTGACCTAAGTGCTAATGTCTCAGGCTGTAGAATCTGATGGAGCAGCATGATCTTCCCCTTTTTTCCGCCATTGCTCTTGAACAACGAAGCAAATGTCTGATAGTCTGGTTTCAAAACCATTCATATCTTGACGACATTTGTCAACCACTATTCTTGTTTCTGAAACGACCTCCATTAGGGATTGGACTTGTGTCTGGAGCACAGATATATCACTCTGTCTAGCCGGAAGATTTTATTCAGTAGGCGATTTGGATGAGGTTACCTTGACAACCAACCCAGAATTACGCAGGAGGGTGCTTTTTGCACTGTTAGTGGAGAGATATTGACGCACTGCAGCAAGAGGTGACATTGTGCCTGTGGTAGCCTCGTCACCTTCAGGTGGTTGTGGCTGTTCAATCATTTGTTCCATAGCTTGCTGAAAGTTTGAACTTGTAGATTTGTGTACTAGATAAGTTACTAATGAGACAAAAACAACAAAGTAGGTTTCACGTTTATACATAACTTATTTTGGTGAACTACTGTAATACATTAGCATGTATTGTAGTGCCAACTACATAATAAAATCACTTTCGGAACATATGTCCATGTAGCATGCCTACCGTATTGTCTATTTCCTCACATTCGTTGAAATCTAAGGATAAAGAGACATGGTTTAAAGTAGGATGAACATAGTATGACATCATTCATATCATAGGCAAACAGATATAAAACAAACAGGCTATTGTATCATTGTGTGGGCACGTGAACATCACAACTAGATTACAGATCAAGACCAAAAGAATATCCTTCATCTCTTTATATCGTGTAAGGTGAAATGATACGTTAAGATAACTGTGTATAAAAGTGAATAGAGTAACTGACATTGGTTGCAAACCAAGCAGTTAAATGAACACGTCACAGTAACAAGCAGTTCAAAGGCAAGAGGAGTAAGGACTTACAACAGCGGCTTGAACTGGTGTGCTCATGCCCTCCATCTTGCTGGTGTGGCAATCCTTGAAGATTTGCACTGCACTAGGTTCAGGTTCTTTTTGGTCCGCACGGGCTTTCCTCTGTATTTGGAACAAGTCCATATAGATACGATAATATGGCACAGAAAGAAGAAGGAACTAGAAGCTATTTACAAGAGCCTCGCAGTATGCAATATAGCTACGAGATCTTGTTGTCTGTTGGAATTTCACTTTAGAACGGTTGGTCTTGTTCTTCAAACAGTTAGCCTAGAAGAAGATACACTTGTAAGGCACATACGTAAATACAAGTTCAATATGTGATCTGATCAAATACATATACCCTACCTGATACTTTGGATCAGACCAGTGTTTAACAAGGGCTGTCCAGTCTTCATCTGTAATATATTCCACTGGAGATGTTTGGGCAATTTCATTGTTAGCCTTGCCTTAAAAGTGAGTTTTTCTAAGGTGATACCGATACTGTCGCAGAGCAGACTGAAAAACATGAGTGCATGCTTGTTTAGTTGCATCATCTTTTGGATCCATCTTGAACCTCATCTGTTGAAAAAAGAATGTGAGTCTTATTAGGAGGAAGCTAGAAAGTATGGGATAGAGCAAGACAATATTACAAATTGCGATGAATAACATTACTTACGGATAAATGGTCAAGGAAGGTGTTAAACTGGGTGTCGTCTTTCTCATTCCTGTACTAGATCCATGTTGGGAGGATATGTGCATGACACCTAACGGCAATGGCTGCCTCTGATACTAACTTGGCTGACTCTGTAGCATCACGTGGCCTTTTTAAACCTGCCTCAAAATGGATCTCCATTCTTCCTCCTTTAGATTTTGTTAATCTGTCAAGCATTATCCCTGATGTCTATTTCCGCTTGCGCCGTGGTGCTAGTTCAACAATGAATATGGAAAGTGTTAGTGCACATCAAACTATGAGAGTACATATAAAGGAGCATGCAACTGCAACTTGACTTGGTCAGGTACCGTTCTTGGTGATGCTGCTCATGAGGTTCATCTAATCTTGCCAAGTCCTGTTGTGTCAGCAGTGCTTCGGAAGTAGTGTTAGGTGTGAAGGCATCTTGGGAACTGGCCAGTTGCGGAGCAAACGAACGAGTAACTCGTTGAGATGCCGGTATAGTTGAAGCGGATGCTGTAGCTGGTGGAGCAGGTGATACTGTGTTTGTAGATTTAGCCGGTGGACTTGGACCTTCTACTGCACTTTAAGTACCAGTAGAATCTCAAGGGCAGATCCTTTTCCGTTGCACCCGACGAGTAACACCATTCCCTACTATATTCTTTTCCTTGCTCTTTTTTGACTTTGCCATGTCAAGCCATACCCACAACACAAAAGAATAAAATCGCTCTTCAGAACTCATTGATGCATGATACAGACAAGCAATACTTTGATGTAAGACAACCGTATGAAGATGGAATATGTAAGAAAAACAGGACGGCGTGACATATTCACAGCTACGATGTGTAAACTAAGCAGAAGGATTTTCAAGAAAATAGAAGTAATGCAAGCTAGACACCATATGAAAGATGCAACCAATATCACTCTGCCAAGTTAAAAGTGTCTTGTCATAAGTGGCATTTCGAAAAATTAGAAGCAGTACAACCTAGAAATCAATGCAAGATGCAACCACTATCAAACTACCATGTTAAAAGCGTCCAATCATGAGTGACTGATGCGGGATACACAACAACAGTACTTTGATGTAAGAACATGGTATGATAGATAGATGCAGTGTATTCTAGACATAGAAAGGTATGTCATATGCACATGTATAACGTATAAACTCAGTAGGTGCAATTTAATCAAAATAGAAGAAATACAAGCTAGACAACATATGCAACATGAAACCAATTATCACACTGTCAACTTAGAGCAAGCACCTGCGATGGTGGAGTAGGGGAGACGAACTCATCATGTAGACTTGGGACTTCAACTGCATTAGCAGTAGCAGTGGCAAATCTAGAGAGTCTCCGTTTGCGTCGGTCTGGAGGACCACCAACATCCACTAACTTACTCTTTTCCTTCCTCTTTTTTGATATTGCCTTCTGAAGTCAAAACCACAAGAAGATGAATAAAATTAGCTCTGCATAACTGGTTGATGCATGATACAGATGAACACTACTTTGATGTAAGGCAAGTGCATGATAGGAGGATGGAATATATACAAAAAAAGACAACATTGCATATTCACACATACGATAGGAGGATGGAATATGTACGAAAAATAGTAAGTAGAAGGCATTTCAACAAAATTAGAAGAAATGAAAGCTAGGCACCATATGAACATGCAACCAATATCACTCTATCAGGTAAAAAGTGTCTCGTTGTAAGTGCCATTTCAAGAAATTAGAAGCAGTACAAGCTAGAAGACAATGCAAGATGCAACCTACATCACACTCCCAAGTTAAATGTGTCTTATGGGTAAGTGATTGTTGCAGGTATAAGTTGTAAGCTATGCAGATGCAATTCAAAAAAATTAGAAGCAATACAAACTAGACATCATACGGAACACGCAACCACATATAACTATTCCAAGTTAGAGCAAGCACCTGTGATGGTGGAGTAGGGGAGATATGCTCATCATCTACACAGCTACGTTGACTGTCCAGCCTTGTGTTGTCTTGCGAATCTTGTTGGGAGGATGGTGGAGTAGAATCTGTAGAGACCCTCTGTTTGAGTTGCTCCGAAGGACCACCATCATCCACTGCCTTACTAATTTCCTTCAGCTGTATTGAGTTTGCATTGTGAAGTCAAACCGATAAGAAAAAGGAATAAAATTTGCTCTTCAAAACTCATTCATGCATGATACTGACGAACACTACTCAGATGAAAGGCAAACACATGATATGAGGATGGAATATGTACGAAAAACATGACGGTGTGACATATTCACACCTATGATGTGGTAACTAAGCAGAAGGCATTTCAACAAATTAGAAGCACTGCAAGCTAGACACCATATGAAAGATGCAATCAATATCACTCTGCCAAGTTCAAACTGTCTGGCGTTTCAACAAATTAGAAGTAGTACATGCTAGAAATCATATGCAAGACGCAACCAATATCAAAGTGGCAACTTAAAGGTGCCTCATCATAAGTGACTGATGTGGGATATGCAAGAACAATAATCTGATGTTAGAACATGGTGTGATCAGATATAGTATGTTCTAGAAACAGGAACACGTGTCATATTCACAGGCATGATGTGTAAAGTAAGCAGATGCAATTCAACAAAGTTGGAAGCAATACAAGCTAGACATCATACGCAACATAAAACCACATATAATAGTGCCAAGTTAGAGCAAACACCTGTGATGGTGGAGTAGGGGAGATGTGCTCATCATCTACACAGCTACGTTGACTATCTAGCCTTGTGTTGTCTTGCGAATCTTGTTGGGAGGATGGCGGAGTAGAATCTATAGAGATCCTCCGTTTCAGTTGCTTGGAAGGACCACCATCATCCAATGCCTTACCAATTTCCTTCTGCTTTATTGATTTTGCATTGTGAGGTCAAACCGACAAGAAAAAGGAATAAAATTCGCTCTTCAGAAGTCATTCATGCATGATACTGATGAACACTACTCTGATGAAAGGCAAAGTTATGATATGAGGATGGAATATGTACGAAAAACTGGACGGCTTGACATATTCACACCTATGATGTGGTAGCTAAGCAGAAGGCACTTCAACAAATTAGAAGCACTGCAAGCTAGACACCATATGGAAGGTGCAATCAATATCACTCCGCCAAGTTAAAACTGTCTCGTCATAGGTGGCGTTCATCAAATTAGAAGCACTACATGCTAGAAATCATATTCAAGACGCAAACCAATATCACACTGCCAACTTAAAGGTGTCCCATCATAAGTGACTGATGCAGGATACACAAGAAGAGTAGTTTCATGTAAGAACATGGTGTGATAGACATATATAGTATGTACCAAAAATAGGAAGGCGTGTCATATTCACACGTATCATGTGTAAGCTAAGCAGATGCAGTTTACACTAATTAGATGCAATACAAGCTAGACACCATATGCAACATGCAACCAGATATCACACTGCCAAGTTAGAGCAAGCACCTGGGATGGTGGAGTAGGGGAGCGGAGACTTGGAACTTGTAATGCACTAGTAGTACAAGGAGAATCCGTACAGATGCTCCATTTACGTTGCTGTAGAGGACCACCATCATCGCCTTCCTTACTCTTTTCCTTCCTCTTTTTTCATTTTGCCTTGTCAAGTCAAACCCACAAGAAAAAGGAATAAAATTTGCTCTTCAGAACTCATTGATGGATGATACTGACGACCACTACTTTCATGTAAGGCAGCCGCATGATAGGAGGATGGAATATGTATGAAAAACAGGACGGCATGACATATTGACATGTATGATGTGTATAGTGTAAACTAGGCACAAGGTGTTTGAACTAGTTAGAAGCAATGCAAGCTACAAACCATATGAAAGATGAAACCAATATCCCTCTGCCAAATTAAAAGGGTGGCCTCATAAATGTATTTGACCAAATTAGAAGCAATACATGGCAACAGGCTAGAAATAATATGCAATATGCAACGAATAAAGGTGTCTCATCGTAAGTGATTGATGCAGGATACAGAAGAGAGGTAGTTTCATGTAAGAACATGGTTAACAGATAGATGTAGTATGTACCAAAAATAGGAAGGCATGTCATATTCACAGGTATAATGTGTAAACTAAGCATATGCAATTTACCCTAATTAGAAGCATTACAAGCTAGACACCGTATGCAACATGCAACCACATATCACACTGCGAAGTTAGAGCAAGCATATGCGATGGTGGTGTAGGGGAAATGCGGTCTTCAAGTACAGAGCTATGTTCAATTCTTCATTTAGACTTGCTGTTTCTTGAGAATCATGTGGGGAGGATGAAACTGCACTCTTTATAAGAGTAGCGCGTCTCATACTAACCCACGGGCGTGACTGTCTCATCATAAGTGATAGATGCAGGATACACAAGAACAGTAGTTTGAAGTAAGAACATGGTATGATAGGCAGATGTAGTATGTACCAAAAACAGGAAGGCGTGTCATATTCACATGTATAATGTGTAAGCTAAGGAGATGCAATTTAACAAATTAGGAGCAATACAAGCTAGGCACCATATGCAACATGCAACCAGATATCACACTGCCATGTTAGAGCAAGCACCTGGGGTTGTGGAGTAGGGGAGATGAGATTTGGAACTTGCACTGCAGTAGGAGTAGCAGGAGAATCTGGAGAGATCATCTGTTTCGGTTGCTCCAGAGGACCACCATCATTCCGTGCGTTCGTCCTTTTAGATTTTGCATTGTCAAGTAAACACACAAGAAAAAGGAATGAAATTCGCTCTTCCAAATTCGTTGATGCATGATACTGACGAACACAACTTTTATGTAAGGCAACCACATTGTAGGAGGATGGAATATGTACGAAAAACGCTAAGCAGAAGGCATTTCAACAAATTGGAAGCAATGCAAGCTAGACACCATATGAAAGATCCAACCAAAATCACTCTACCAAGTTAGAAGTGTCTCATTATAAGTGGCATTTCAACAAATTAGAGGCAATACATGTTTGAAATGATATGCAAGATGCAACCAATATTACACTATCAATTTGAAGGTGTCTCGTCAGAAGTGATTGATGAGGGATACATAAGAAAAGTAGTTTGATGTAAGAACATGGTTAATAGAAAGACGTAGTATGTACCAAAAACAGGAAGGCATGTCATATTCACAGGTATAATGTGTTAACTACGCAGATGCAATTTACCCTAATTAGAAGCATTACAAGGTAGACACCATATGCAACATGCAACCACATATCACATTGCCAAGTAAGAGCAAGCACCTGCGATGGTGGTGTAGGGGAATTGCGGTCATCAACTAGAGAGCTACATTGACTATCTTCATTTAGCCTTGCTGTTTCTTGAGAACCATGTGGGGAGGATGACACTGCACTCTTTAAACAAGTAGCGCGTCTCACAGTAACCCACTGGGGTGACTGTCTTATCATAAGTTATTGATGAGGGATAGAAAAGAGCATTAGTTTGATGTAAGAACATGGTTAATAGACATATGTAGTATGTATCAAAAACAGGAAGGCATGTCATTATGAAAGGTATAATGTGTAAAGTAAGCAGATGCAATTTAACCAAATTGGAAGCAATACAAGCTAGACACCATATGCAACATGCAACCTCATTTGACAGCGCGAAGTTAAAGCAAGCACCTGGGATGGTTGTGTGTGGCAATTGAGATCATCAACTGCAGAGCTACGTTTACTGTCTCCATCTGCTGACACTACACCCTTTAGAGTACTGAAATGCTTAGTGCTTATCTTTGAATTACACTAGAGCGACTTCTGTCTTTTCTTTTGTGTATTCATCAACACTGCGTCAGAGTCTGAAATACCCATGCATAAAAAAACAATAGTGTGAGTATGGATGAAGTATGTGCATAAGTTGTACAGTGTAAAAGTAGCAGATAGCAGGTGGGTGAGAAATAAATGACGGGAGACATATGATAGCTCTACAACATGCATGGCACACGAAATTACTAGATTCTACTCCCTCCATTCCTAAATATTTGTATTTTTAGAGATTTCAAATGGACTATCACATACGGATGTATATAGACATATTTTAGAGTGGAGATTCACTCATTTTGCTCCGTATGTAGTCACTTGTTGAAATATGTAGAAAGACAAATATTTAGGAACGGAGGGAGTAGGATTTTGAAATATGAGCACATGGATGGCTGGGAAATGCAGATGCTCCTCTAGCACACCACAAGGTGTGGTCCTATGAAAATAACAGTCGACTGAAAACAAATAGGTCAGTCCATTTTTTCTGCACCATCCAATGTATAAAGAACGGGCAGATCGTCTTCATCTACCTCCAGCCAGTCAGTGTTGACGATCTTCCTCGAAACGCCAGTGACCACCGGCCCAGTCCCCTGCCTCCGCCCTCCCCTCGACCTCACCGCACCGCCGTGCTTGGCACCGCCCCCCGGCCATCCCTTCAAGCCCGCCGACCTCCAGATCGGGCGCAACCAGCTCCTGCGCCCCACACCCCTATGATAGACATCGATGCACCGCTTCCTCGGCGAATAGGCGGACTAGGTGCTTCGCGCGCCTAAGCGGGTGCTGCTTCTTTTAATTGCGAATCAACTGACCCTGAATTGAAATCCAGGCGGGCGACTGACCTCTAGCTAAGGTGAAATAGTAAATGGGAGGAAACTGATACGTCTCCAATGTATCTACAATTTTTTATTGTTCCATGCTATTATATTATCTGTTTTGGATGTTTTATATGCATTAATATGCTATTTTATATTATTTTTGGGACTAACCTATTAACCTAGAGCCCAGTGCCAGTTTCTGTTTTTTCCTTTTTTTTGAGTTTCGCAGAAAAGGAATACCAAACGGAGTCCAAACGGAATAAAACTTTCGCGATGATCTTTCTTGGACCAAAAGGAAACCAGGAGACTTGGAGATGAAGTCGGAGGAGCCATGAGGCAGCCACAAGGATGGAGGGCGTGCCCAGGGGGGTAGGGCACGCCCCCCACCCTTGTGGGCCCCTCGTGCACCTCCTGACCTAATTCTTTCGCCTATATATACTCTTATATGCCCAAACCACCAGAGGCATCCACGAAAATACTTTTCCACCGCCACAACTGTAACACCCCAAAAAAATTCTGAATTTTTGAAATCTTTCCTTTAAAAATAAAATGCTTTGAAAATCATTTTTTTATCATATTACTTTTCTACCATTTGAAAACCCTTTCAAATTTTAATTTGGTTTCGAATTTTCTTTAATGATTCTGTTTTGAAAGGTTTAAAATTATTTGGATAATTAATTTGGAGGTTTTCAAACAGTTTCATTTAGAAAAGTTTTTGGGAGTGATTTAAAATTTATCAAAGGAAATGGCCCTTTTCACTTCCCTCTAACCCTTCTAAAATTCATCCAACAAATTTTCTTCCAATCCAATTTCTTCCCACAAGTCACCCACATCATCTAGGACAGTATCCAACTCTCCTACCCCACAAAAATAATTTTTACAATTCAAATAAAATTCCAAAGTTGGAATTCATATTTTCCATCATTCCTTTGGTTTACAAAGGAACCACAATTTCCACAAGGTTTCTACCTCCACCAAAATTATCTCATAAAATAGATGGTACCCACAACCCATTTCACCAAAAACCTTGGGGTCCAAAGTTCAAAATTTTCAAAATTCATAGAGTTGAAATTTGGACCAGAAATCATTTTCTTGCTCAAAACCAAATCTAAACTTCTCCAAAAATTCTGAAACTTGGTCAGGCCCTCTCCTTTGCATCAACACATCACCACAAAAATTGCCACAAATTCTAAAAATTCCTAGCACTATCTGCCATAGGATTATAGGGGTATCTATGCACTGTTCATAGATGAATAAGTTTCAGTTAACTGAATTCGTCTTTCAGTGGCAGAGACGATCGGTGCCGTGCACCCCTCCCCTTCCTTCTCCTTCACGGCGACGCCAAGGTTCATCAATGCCTCGTCCTTCTTGGCCCACTCCACAGTCTCTCCTTGCCGGTGAGCTGGCAGCTGGCCGGTGCAACCCCCTGCACCATGCTCATCCGCGGCGGACGAGCGGATCCGCCTCGGCCACCGACTCCCATTACTGCGCCGCAGCTTCCCCGCCTACCTCCTGGCCACGCGTTGCTCCTCTCTGCGTCCTCGCACGCCGTCTGCACCGTCCACCCTCTCCCTGGCCCGCTGGCAGTTGCCGAAACCAGGATAGCGCCGCCGCACCATACGGGAGCTCCGCTCCGGGATAAGTTCGAGGAGCTCGAGCCCGTCCACGCCGAGCCTTCCAGAGTTCTCCACCGCCCTCATTACTCCCTCGCCGCCCATGACCACCACCCAAACCTACCTCGCCGACCACCATAACTCCGGCGCGATCCGAACCTCGCCGGACCGCCTCGGATCGCCTATAAAAGGCCCTCCCGAGCTCCGTTCTCCTCACCCATCGCCTCCACCACCTCCCAATCGCCCCTATGCCACTTCCCTGACCTCGAGGAGGTCTCCTCCCTCCTCTCCGGTCACCGCTCCGCCGCCTCTGTTCCCGATCGGCTCGACGCCATTACGCCACCATCACCACTCAAATCTGGCCAGTAGCCATCTCATCCACCAAACAATCGATCCCGCACTCCAATTCCATTCCCCGAGCTCTCTCCGACGAGATCCCAACTCCACTGAACCATCGTCCGCCGCCGCAGACCTCGCCGGCGTTCTGTTGCACTCCGGCGACCACCACTACCTCCCACCGACGCGGTAGTCTACCCAAAGCACGCTCCAACCATCGCAACCTCCTAAAACCCCGGCGATCACCGATGGTGATCGCCGCACCTCTTCTGTCCTCGCGCGCATGTTCAAACTTTTGAACCTGACGGGTGGACCCCACCCCGCGCGCTCTTTTTCTTTTTTTTTTTCTCTATTTTAATCGAAGGCGTATTCTCTGTTTTACGCCTTCCATGCTGAAAAACGTATTTCAGCCGAAGCGCTTTCTGTTTAAACTGTGCAGGGACTGCTGTTTTATAGAAAAGCCCCTGGTTTTGAAAGTCTAATACCTTTTTAACCACAACTCTGTTTGAGTTGAATTTTTTTTTGAAATTCTTATTTTTCTCTCTAGTTTTTTAAGTATTTATTTAAAAATGTTTTGAGACAACTTTTTGCACTGTTGTCAAAATTTTAATTTGAGTTGAATTTGAATATTTTCAGAAAAAGAAGAGGGAAATCTTGCCAAGAATTTCAAAGGGTTTTCACCTGACTACTTTGGACAAGGCAAGCATTATTGAATTTGGGACATGGTGATTGCATTTGCATTTGCATGTTTGCATCGGTTGGAATTGCACCACATAATCACAAGTGCATGCAAGTTTGGTCATATCACTTCTTATGCTTGTCTTGCACTTCACTCAAACAAGGAAACTTACTGACTTGGTATTGCTGTGAGATATTCAGGAGAGTGTCTCCTGCCTTGGATGTGCTGGTGGGCACGGGCCATTATTATTGACACGGTGGTGTCACGTGATGTATGTGGAATATACCGGTGAAGATAATTAACACCTCCTGAGTCGGCCTAGATCGAGTCTTGTTCCGTTACACCTAGCTCGATACCGTGCTACCACGGGTCCTTCCGCAAGGAAGGTATGGCCGAGTAAGTTGTTAACCCCTGTCCAGGTACACACCGTACAGAGGGCCACGATGAGGGTTTCCAGGGCCTTGGACTAAATCCAGTCATCCGGTCAGGGGGCATGGGTGTTTCCGGTTGTAAACGAGAGGGGACACCCCTTGGAATCCGCGCATATTAATAGTGATCCCATGCAGGACGTTGGTCTCCCCGTCTTAGAGTTTTTCTTGAACGATGCTTTCGGTGATTCCTGGCTTCCGGAAAGTTAATCTGGTGTGTGCTGGTTAGGTGTGTTTTCAACCCAAAGACCGTAATGGGAATTAGTCAGTGTCACGGTGCTGACTAAAGAAATCCTTTACTTGTGGGTAAAGAGTACACCCTCTGCGGAGTTTAAACCTATTCGAATAGCCGTTGTCCACGGTCTAGGGCGTTAGCTGGGTGGGTCAAGTGTCGGTCCCGGTGTCGGTCTCCAGAGGAAATAATTTTAATATGCCTGAAATATTTTGCAGGATAATTGTTGACACCCTGTTGCTACCATGAATAATTTTATGCTTGTTAAATATTATTATGGTTATGCATAATATTGAGGACTAACCCGTTTCTCTTATTTTGAATTTTTCCTGAGTGTCTCAGGGGCTGGCTAGACTACCCCGGGCACTCAATTTTATTTTCAAGACCTCTCGTGGCGTCTCTCGAGTTAACAGGCGGCTTATCCCGCCACTACTCTTGTGGACACCCGATTGGCATTTCTCTTCAAGTCCGACCGTGGCGTCACTTGACACCCGACTGGCATTTCTCTTCAAGTACGACCGTGGCGTCACTTGACACCCGACTGGCATTTCTTTTATTTTGCTGAGTGTCACTTGGGCTGGCTAGACTACCCGTGGCATTCATTTGTTTAATTTCTAATAAGTTTGATCATGACTAACATGCTATGTTCACGTTCATATCATTTATTTGTCATGATTTAACTTTCAGTTAGCATGAGCATATGCATCCATTATATCTTCTGTTCATAATGTTTGCGAGTACATTCCAACGTACTCACTGGCTTGTCCCTGGCTATTTACTTGGCCAGGCTTGGAGGAGGACGAGCTTGTGGAGGAGGATTGCGCTAGCGAGCCCGACGCTTAGAGGAGTCCCAGTCAGTCAACCTGTGAGATAGGAGTCTACCACATGTATCATCCGCTGAGCTTCCACTACACAAATAAAATAGTCAAGCCTCACTCTGACGCTTGGCTCTATGTTATTGTACTAGTATTGTATCAGCACCACACCACTGTCATATTCCGCCACTGCCTTATATTGGCGAGTTTGTAATAATGTTGTTGAGCTCCCAGACTCAACCTTGTGTAATATTATCTTTTACTGGTTATCTGTATCAAGGAAGTCCACCAGTTGTGTTGATCTTGGGGCTCGTGTGACTTAGGGCTATTCTGGGATTTATTCTCAGAATTGGGCCCGACAGCAACCTTCTGTACCCGTGAGATCCCATCTAGGGGCCTTTTTCGGTGTCCTGCCGGAGGGGGATTCGATCACGGAGGGCTTCTACATCAACACCATTGCCCTTCCGATGAAGCGTGAGTAGTTTACCTCAGACCTACCGGTCCATAGCTAGTAGCTAGATGGCTTCTTCTCTCTCTTTGATTCTCAATACCATGTTCTCCTCGATGTTCTTGGAGATCTATTCGATGTAATACTTTTTGTGGTGTGTTTGCTGAGATCCGATGAATTGTGGTTTTATGATCAGCTTATCTATGAATATTATTTGAATCTTCTCTGAATTCTTTTATGCATGATTTGATATCTTTGTAATTCTCTTCAAACTATAGGTTTGGTTTGGCCAACTAGATTGGTTTTTCTTGCAATGGGAGAAGTGCTTAGCTTTGGGTTCAATCTTGCGGTGTCCTTTCCCAGTGATAGTAGGGGCAGCAAGGCACATATTGTATTGTTGCCATCGAGGATAAAAAGATGGGGTTTTCATCATATTGCTTGAGTTAATTCCTCTACATCATGTCATCTTGCTTAATGCGTTACTCCGTTCTTTATGAACTTAATACTCTAGACGCATGCTAGATAGCGGTCGATGTGTGGAGTAATAGTAGTAGATGCAGAATCGTTTTAGTCTACTTGACATGGATGTGATGCCTATATTCATGATCATTGCCTTAGATATCGTCATAACTTTGCGCTTTTCTATCAATTGCTCGGCAGTAATTTGTTCACCTACCGTAATATTTTTTGTCTAGAGAGAAGCCTCTAGTGAAACCTATGGCCCCCGGGTCTATTTTCCATCATATTACTTTCCGATCTACTATTTTGCAATCTTTTATTTTCAAATCTATAACCAAAAAACCCAAAAATATTTACTTTATCGTTTATCTATCTCCATCAGATCTCACTTTTGCAAATAACCGTGAAGGGATTGACAACCCCTTTATCGCGTTGGGTGCAAGTTGTTTGATTGTTTGTGTAGGTATTCGGTGATTTGTGCGTTGTCTCCTACTGGATTGATACCTTGGTTCTCAAACTAAGGGAAATACTTATCTCTACTTTGCTGCATCACCCTTTCCTCTTCAAGGGAAAAACCAACGCAAGCTCAAGAAGTAGCAGGAAGAATTTCTGGCGCCGTTGCCGGGGAGATCTACGCCAAGTCAAGCCATACCAAGTACCCATCATAAACTCTCATCTCTCGCATTACATTATTCGCCATTCGCCTCTCATTTTCCTCTCCCCCACTTCTAAAACGATTTTCGAAAAGATTTGCCTTTTTTCTTCGCCCCTCTCTTTGCCTTTTCTTCGCCCCTCTTCCGTTCGTCTTCTTCGTTCATTTTCGGTTTGCTCATTTGCTGGATTGGTTTGTTGCCACCATGTCTGAATCTGGGGAGGTTATCGTTGAAAATCTTGAGGAAAAGCTTGAATCTTGTTCGTTGGATCATGAAACTGAAACTCCTCCTAATTACAAAACAAAAATCTTTTGTGTGGGGGACGGTAATATTATTGGAAAAAGTGTTATTCAAGAGTTCTTTGATTGTATGGGATCTATGCATATTAATAAATGATCTATTCTTCTCGATACAAATTGTTATGCGGATGCCATTGTTATGCTCGTTGAGAAATTAGAAAAGAAATTTGTGCATATTCATCCTGCTTTGCAAAAGGTGTTTTATGAACTTCCCAATATTAATCATCCTATAGCTAAAAAGATTGCCACCATTATCCTTATGCGCGAATTTGATTTTATAATAGAAGAAGCTAGGGATATTTTTGCTTTCTATAAAAAGGATGTTGAACACCCTCCTATTGAAGATATCCTCCATGATAAAGAAACTATGCGTAGTTTGGAATCTAGGGACTATCAATCTTACAGTGAAAATCTTAGGAGGAGAGTTCCTTATTCAGAAATCTCTCAATCTTTGTACCTAGAGGCTTTTGAGGAGTTTGATTGGACTACAAGGGGAATTTTTGTAGGATTTGATAGGGATTGGTTGAATAAAATGATGAAAGAACCCATTAGAAATGAGATACGTGTTTTATATGATGATATATATGGTGACGATCCTGATTATGGGTTTATGAATGTTAAAATTACCAACCAAAGTCCTTTTCATGATTTAAATTCTTCTACTAGGAGGGAAATAAAGGAAATAATGGATTTATTAAGATGAGTTTTGGAGGATTTGATGAGAAAATAATTGCATACCAAAGATGACAATACCTAGATCTATTCGTGTTTTTATGCCTAGCTAAGGGCGGTTAACAATAGCGCTTGTTGGGAGGCAACCCAATTTTATTTTTGTTCTTTTCTTTTTGGTTCTGTTTTGTAATAAATAATTCATCTAGCCTCTGGTTATATGTGGTTTTATGTTTTAATTAGTGTTTGTGCCAAGTAAAACCTTTGGGATGGCTTATGGTGATAGTTGATTTGATCTTGCTGAAAAACATAAACTTTTATGTCCAGTATCAGAATTTTAATAATTTACTGGAGCGTTGAAAAACCTTGAATTTTTAATACGAGATTTATATATAAATTTACTATGTTTTCATAATTGTTTATAATTTTTGGATATACATAAGTATTAGAAAAATTCGGATCTTCGCAGACTGTTTTTGTTTTTGACAGATTCTGTTTTCTTTGTGTTGTTTGCTTATTTTGATGAATCTATGGGTAGTATCGGGGGGGGGGGGGGGGGGGGGGTATGAACCATGAAAAAGTTGGAATACATTAGATATTACACCAATATAAATAAATAATGAGTTAACAACAGTACCAAAGTGGTGATTTATTTTCTTATACTAACGGAGCTTATGAGATTTTCTGTTGAGTTTTGTGTTGTGAAGTTTTCAAGTTTTGGGTAAGGATTTGATGGACTATGGAATAAGGAGTGGCAAGAGCCTAAGCTTGGGGATGACTAAGGCACCCCAAGGTAATATTCAAGGACAACCAAGAGCCTAAGCTTGGGGATGCCCCGAAAGGCATCCCCTCTTTCGTCTTCGTCTATCGGTAACTTTACTTGAGGCTATATTTTTATTCACCACATGATATGTGTTTTGCTTGGAGCGTCTTTTGAGAGGGACACGCATGAATCGTGATTTATTAGAATACTCCATATGCTTCACTTATATCTTTTGAGCTAGGCAATTTTGCTCTAGTGCTTCACTTATATCTTTTTAGAGCACGGCGGTGATTTTATTTTATAGAAATTGATGAACTCTCATGCTTCACTTATATTATTTTGAGAGTCTTTAAACAGCATGGTAATTTTCTTTGGTTATAAATTTAGTCTTAATATGATAGGCATCCAAGAGGGATATAATAAAAACTTTCATATAAAGTGCATTGAATACTATGAGAAGTTTGATTCCTTATGATTGTTTTGAGATATAAAGATGGTGATATTAGAGTCATGCTAGTGAGTAATTGTGGATTTGAGAAATACTTGTGTTAAGGTTTGTGATTCCCGTAGCATGCACGTATGGTGAACCGTTATGTGATGAGGTCGGAGCATGATTTATTTATTGATTGTCTTCCTTATGAGTGGCAGTCGGGGACGAGCGATGGTCTTTTCCTACCAATCTATCCCCCTAGGAGCATGCGCGTAGTACTTTGTTTCGATAACTAATAGATTTTTGCAATAAGTATGTGAGTTCTTTTTGACTAATGTTGAGTCCATGGATTATACGCACTCTCACCCTTCCACCATTGCTAGCCTCTCTAGTGCCGCGCAACTTTCGCCGGTACCATACACCCACCATATACCTTCCTCAAAACAGCCACCATACCTACCTATTATGGCATTTCCATAGCCATTCTGAGATATATTGCCATGCAACTCTCCACCGTTCCGTTTATTGTGACATGTTCCATCATTGTCATATTGCTTTGCATGGTCATGTAGTTGACATCGTATTTGTGGCAAAGCCACCGTTCATAATTCTTTCATACATGTCACTCTTGATTCATTGCACATCCCGGTACACCGCCGGAGGCATGCATATAGAGTCATATTTTGTTCTAAGTATTGAGTTGTAATTCTCGAGTTGTAAGTAAATAAAAGTGTGATGATCTTCATTATTAGAGCATTGTCCCATGTGAGGAGAAGGATGATGGAGACTATGATTCCCCCACAAGTCGGGATGAAACTACGGACAAAAAATAAAATAAAAATAAAAGAGGCCAAAAAAAAGAAAAAAAAGAGAGAAGGCCCAAATAAAAAAAAAGAAAATAAAAAAAAGAGAGAAAAGAGAGAAGGGACAATATTACTATCCTTTTACCACACTTGTGCTTCAAAGTAGCACCATGATCTTCATGATAGAGAGTCTCCTATGTTGTCACTTTCATATACTAGTGGGAATTTTCATTATAGAACTTGGCTTGTATATTCGAATGATGGGATTCCTCAAATTGCCCTAGGTCTTCGTGAGCAAGCGAGTTGGATGCACACCCACTTAGTTTCTTTTTGAGCTTTAATAAACTTATAGCTCTAGTGCATCTGTTGCATGGCAATCCCTACTCACTCACATTGATATCTATCGATGGGCATCTCCATAGCCCGTTGATACGCCTAATTGATGTGAGACTATCTCCTTCTTTTTGTCTTCTCCACAACCACCTATAGTGCTATATCCATGGCTCACGCTCATGTATTGCGTGAAAGTTGAAAAGGTTTGAGAACACCAAAAGTATGAAACAATTGCTTGGCTTGTCATCGGGGTTGTGCATGATTTGAATATTTTGTGTGATGAAGATGGAGCATAGCCAGACTATATGATTTTGTAGGGATAAGCTTTCTTTGGCCATGTTATTTTGAGAAGACATAATTAACTTGTTAGTATGCTTGAAGTATTATTGTTTTTATGTCAATATTAAACTTTTGTTTTGAATCATACGGATCTGAACATTCATGCCACAATAAAGAAATTACATGGATAAATATGTTAGGTAGCATTCCACATCAAAAATTCTGTTTTTATCATTTACCTACTCAAGGACGAGCAGGAATTAAGCTTGGGGATGCTTGATACGTCTCCAACATATCTATAATTTTTGATTGTTCCATGCTATTATATTATCTATTTTGGATGTTTTATATGCATTAATATGCTATTTTATATTATTTTTGGGACTAACCTATTAACCTAGAGCCCAGTGCCAGTTTCTGTTTTTTCCTTGTTTTTGAGTTTCGCAGAAAAGGAATACCAAACGGAGTCCAAACGGAATAAAACTTTCGCGATGACCTTTCTTGGACCAAAAGGAAACCAGGAGACTTGGAGATGAAGTCGGAGGAGCCACGAGGCGGCCACAAGGACGGAGAGCGCGCCCCCCACCCTTGTGGGCCCCTCGTGCACCTCCTGACCTAATTCTTTTGCCTATATATAATCTTATATGCCCAAACCACCAGAGGCATCCACAAAAATACTTTTCCACCACCGCAACCTTCTGTACCCGTGAGATCCCATCTAGGGGCCTTTTCCGACGTCCTGCCGGAGGGGGATTCGATCATGGAGGGCTTCTACATCAACACCATTGCCCTTCCGATGAAGCGTGAGTAGTTTACCTCAGACTTACGGTTCCATAGCTAGTAGCTAGATGGCTTCTTCTCTCTCTTTGATTCTCAATACCATGTTCTCCTCGATGTTCTTGGAGATCTATTCGATGTAATAATTTTTGCGGTGTGTTTGCCGAGATCCGATGAATTGTGGATTTATGATCAGCTTATCTATGAATATTATTTGAATCTTCTCTGAATTCTTTTATGCATGATTTGATATCTTTTTAATTTTCTTCGAACTATTGGTTTGGTTTGGCCAACTAGATTGGTTTTTCTTGCAATGGGAAAGTGCTTAGCTTTGGGTTCAATCTTGCGGTGTCCTTTCCCAGTGACAGTAGGGGCAGCAAGGCACGTATTGTATTGTTGCCATCGAGGATAAAAAGATGGGGTTATCATCATATTGCTTGAGTTAATTCCTCTACATCATGTCATCTTGCTTAATGCGTTACTCCGTTGTTTATGAACTTAATACTCTAGATGCATGCTAGATAGCGGTCGATGTGTGGAGTAATAGTAGTAGATGCAGAATCGTTTCGGTCTAATTGACACGGACGTGTTGCCTATATTCAAGATCATTGCCTTAGATATCATCATAACTTTGCGCTTTTCTATCAATTGCTCGGCAGTAATTTGTTCACCCACCGTAATATTTTCTATCTTGAGAGAAGCCTCTAGTGAAACCTATGGCCCCGGGTCTATTTTCCATCATATTACTTTCCGATCTACTATTTTGCAATCTTTTATTTTCAGATCTATAAACCAAAAAACCCAAAAATATTTACTTTATCGTTTATCTATCTCTATCAGATCTCACTTTTGCAAATAACCGTGAAGGGATTAACAACCCCTTTATCACGTTGGGTGCAAGTTGTTTGATTGTTTGTGCAGGTATTCGGTGATTTGTGCGTTGTCACCTACTGGATTGATACCTTGGTTCTCAAACTGAGGGAAACACTTATCTCTACTTTGCTGCATCACCCTTTCCTCTTCAAGGGAAAAACCAACGCAAGATCAAGAAGTAGCAGAAACCTTGTGCATTTAGTATCACGAAGAAGGTGCAGTAAGAAGTACTCAACTAGTTTCTTTAGTGGGATGAAAACGGTATGAGCAGAGACGTAAGATTTGCACGAATAAGGGAAGAGGAGTACCTCTTTCTGCTGGCAGTGCTACGTCCTCCTTTTGTTTTTCCAATGATCTTCTTGTGGTTCACTGGAAATGAGAAGTTGTGGAGGATGGTGGAGCCTTGGACGAACCCATGGCCAAGTTGTTGAGTGTGTTGCGGTGGCCGTCTGTCGGCGGCGAGGAACCAGATCCGAGGCGGTGAACGACGGCGTAGCGGGAACAACTCCGGTGCGGTGGATGGTTGCGAGAGTGGAGTGGCAGCGGTGAGGCACAGGACGGCATGGTCTAAGTGGTTCTAGTACGGTGCACGTCGACGTCGGCGTCGTGGAGGCAGCTCTGCCTCAGCTTCAGCTGCTAAGTCCTTGAGGGTGTTGCGGTTGCGGTTGCATTGGATGATGACGTCGGGGTACCGGCTCCGGCGTGATGGAGGAGGGCGGCGGTGGATTGGGCGCGATGGGGTGGAGGACGGAGCAGGCTGGGGTTTCGCGGCTGGTGGAGAGGGCATTTTGGCACCCACGGAGTATGAATGGGGAAACAGAGGGAGGGGGGAACTAAGGGGGAACAATGTTTAGGTTTGGGACGCGCTTGTTTGAAATTTGGGAAAAGTTACAAACTTTGCCCCCATCTAAAATTTCGGACATATTGCGGGTCGGGGGTAGGACAGTAATCTCAGGTGTCCCAAATGGTGGGCGGGATAGATTTCGGCCGAGCGCATGGGTGTTTAGGCGCCCACGGCGTATGAATGCTTCTCGGAGGTGGTTGAGACTGGCGTCTTGGTGAAGTTACAAACCTACCCTGGTTTAGACCTTTGGACATCGGGCCGATAGGCTACACGGGTCAGAGTTAGCACAGCAATTTCCTACCACCAAACATTAGTCTCGCACGGTTTTAGGTGACCAAAGGCTTATTTGGCGCTTCGTTCAATATTTGGGAGCAGAAGCATTAACATTTACAGTTCTCTTGAATTGAACTTACAGGATTTGTCAAACTTCACAAATCTTGACTCTTGAAAATCCTAAAACTACGATTATTATGGAATGGAGGGGTACATTTGAATATACATTGTACACGAGTATATATTAAAAAATATGCAACTTACCTCAATTCATGCATGGTTCCAGATATAATCTCCTTGGTTGCAAAAAAATAGTTAGACATGCGTATGAATATATAGCATGTTCAAACGCACAACAAAGAATGATGCCCCCTTTTAGATCTGATTTACAAATGCCATTATCTCAGATTCAAATAGATGAATTCACTTCCTATGAATTCGAATCTTCGAAACCCCCTTTATGTTGAATTCAACATGTATTCTATTTCGTAGCTAGCAATTTGGAATGTATCCATCTAAGTGACAAATGTATAAAGTGCTTGACACTAACAACATGGAGTGCACTAATTAATGTTTATATATGAATTGCAAAAGCAATGCATTGTCTGGATTTCAAACCACTCTCACTCTATGGATCGATAATATGAAATAAACCCATGCACATGCTCGAATTCAATAGAGTATGCGTGTCTGATAGACCGATGTTCGTTCATACGCAAATTGCAAAATTCATGATCTCATCCAAAAATAATAATGCCATTTATATTTTAATTTAATGCGTAGAACCTCCTTTTACACGTAGATGCACTATGCCTCAGCCCGTTCTCACACACGCGCTATATATCTCTCTATCTGACGCATAAGTGCACACACTTTATATACATCAGCATTTCTCTCTCACACATGCTCACACTCTCTCCCGGGGTGTCTCACACACACACTCTCTATATATCTCCCTCTCTCTTTCTTACTACTATGTACCACTCTTTTCACTAATCTCAGTTGGAAAACACTATTTCTCTCACATGCATACACACACACACGGTCTCTACTAACCCTCTATAGGCACATATATGTGCCTACGCGTCTCCCGCATGCACACTATCTTTAAGCTTCTCTCTCACACATTGCCCCCCCCCCACACCTCTCTCTTAGTAGTTGGCAGATATGATTCTATCAGATCATTCGGTAGGACATCCCTGACTGTTAGGCTAGATGGTAATACGAGGCAAAGTTTTACCCAAGTACGGGCCCTTGCAGTTGAGGAAAAAGCCTACTCCTGATACTGTATATTTGTGATAGGGGTGTGTACAAAGTACACTTGAATACTAGGCATTATGTGTGTGTATATACTATCGACGAACTAGCCCCCGGGATTATATAACATACTCGGGGGCTAGGGTTACAAATCATATATAGTCGGCTTATCATCAGTGGGGATAGAGTCCTCCACGACTCTGGTAGCTTCGTCTTGTACGCCGAGTCCTCCACATGGGTCTTCGTATAACGCGTCTCAGTCCAACCTATGTGGCACAGGATGGAACCGACCCATGAGTCCTCATGTTGACCCACCACAACTAGAAATGATGTGCCCACCACACCACACACACAATCGGCCACTAAGAAAATAAGCATATACAATAGTACAAAGTTATACATGAAAGTTAATTGCATGGTGCATCCAATAATATTTGTTCTGCATTGTGAATGTTTATCTTTTCTCCTAAAATATTAGTCACAGGAAAGATAAACGAAGGGCATATCTCTCTTTGTCTCCACCGGACACCCCCTCTCTCTACACCACTTTCACGTATGCACACAAACTATCTCTCGGCCCTCTAAAAGTATGCCCCTGACACATTCACGCGTGACGGTCACTGTATTTCAAGCGAAAACACTATATGGTCACTGGACTTTAGAATATGCTCATTACGGTCATCGTATACATTCTCGTGGTGATCATACGGTATCTAGCTCATGATACGTCTCTGTATTTTGTTGATGCACTGACGGACATTGTATTTGATGCGTGCTCCGTATTTTGTTGACGACACTTACGGTCATTGTATTTGAAGCGAAAGCACGATATGGTCACTGGACTTCAGAATAAGCTCATCACGGTCACCATATACATTTTGTGGTGCTAAGCAACCTATGGTTGGATGGTTAGGAGGAGAGTGGTTTCCCCGGTCCACCAGGGTTAAAGTCCTGGTGCTCGCATTTATCCTGGATTAATTTCAGTATTTTCCATTGATGTGCGTTCAGTGGGAGGAGACGTTCCCCTCGACTACAAGGCACCTATGGTGACTTCGTAAAATCTCAAGATCATATGCTGTCTCACTCTCTCGAAGGTGCTCATAGGGGTAGGCTGTGCGTGTGTGCGCTTATAGTGGTGAGTGTTTGCGCGTATATATATGAGCGCTTGCGTCTGTACTGTGTTAAAAAATACATGTCGTGATTATACGGTCACTGGCTCACCCATACAACTCCGTAATTTGTTGATGACACGATCAATTGACCAGTCAAACATTCCACGTGGCGCAACTAGTGTTGCACCATCAGCGCACATAACCGTGGGGCTCACCTGTCAGCGCGTATATGAAAGAAAGAAATGGTAGCTTGAGTCTGTACTGTGTTAATAAAATACATTTTATGGTGATCATACGGTCACTGGCTCACCATACAGCTCCGTAATTTGTTGATGACACGATCAATTGACCAGTCAAACGGTCCACATTCACCAGCGCACATTACCGTAGGGCCAACCCGTCAGCGTGTATACGAAAGACAGAAATGGTAATAAATTAGAGGTCGGTGGGGATTCGAAGTTGTGAGACCTCTGGTTGGCAGCCCGCGCGCCCTAACCACAGCGGACAAGGTCGCCTTATGATGATATGCTGAGCCGGCCGTTTTAATTGCACGCACGCACGAGCCACTGTGGTGAATACAAACACATCACACATGCGCACAAACACGCCCGCAATGCCCGCATGCATGCATGCAATACTCACACATACACATGCACACACGCAACACTCGCACGAACACACGCACGCATGCAGGCGTGCAACACTGACATGTACACATGCACTCATGAACACACGCACGCCCGCATGCATGCATGCAACACTGAAACGTACACATGCACGCACGCAACACTCGCACGCCTGCATGCACACGACGTAAGAGACACGCTCAACCTATACGTGTATGCACCCTTTGTTAAGGACATGGATTGTTACGGGTATTAATCAATCTTATCTGTGATAAGCAGAACATTGATGTTTGCAGCGGTCTTTATGAATCACAACATATCGAATGGGCTATCAATGTATATATGAAAATTTTAAAATTCTCTTACATTATATAGTAGGCTTATCAACCTACATGAATTAGATGACGTCACACTCAATGAACAATCATCGGTTTATGAAATGCCCGCTTCTCACCGCCCTGGCCCACCAAAAGGTCCTCTGCCGTGCGCTGCCTGCGTTGGATCACTGACATGCAGGCCAGGTACCCAACGAGGCCACACGTCAGTGGAAGAACGGTGCGGTGTTGTACGTTAGAGTCGAGGGCGCTGCTCGCTGCACGCCCGGCTGAACACGCCTCCTTGCTGCATTCAAACGCCTCCATGAAACCCGTGCGGAAGCTGAGAAACCCACTCCGGACACACGTCTGTTCATGACCGGGCCGGCATTAAACGCAACACCGGCCGAGCTCCTCCCGTCTGCCATCTATTTAATGTCCTATTTAAACGAGGCCAAACGCCGGCCAAGAATCGCACACCTCCGCCGCTCCCCTATCTCCTCCTTCACCATTTTCTCCACTCTTACAATGGCTTACGAAGAGTAGTTATCCGGCATCCAAGCCAGCTGGGTGGCCCGCCGAGCCCGCCTGATACGAGCTATGCAGCTTGCTGATCCACCTCCCTCCCCTCGCCTGACGGAGCCAGTTGCCGCCCCAAGCCGGCGCGTGGTTGAGCAACTCGCCGCTCCAAGCCAGCTCGACAAGGAGCGGCGAGCTGCTCCACGCCAGCAGGGCGGGGAGCACAGGCATCATCGCTGCTGTCCACGCCGCCGCCTCGTACCGCGCCTCCCGTGTCTGCGACCGCGTCTCCCATGTCTGTGGCCAAGACTCCCATGCCTGCGGCCGCGCCATGCAAGCAAAGACAGAAGCCGGATGCACAGAGAGCGATGAGTCGGTGGCCAGCGCCTCTGTGTCCGCCGCCATCATCGACGAGAAGTAGAACACGGGAGGCCGCCGCCGCTTGGGTCCCATCAAGGCCACTGCCGAGGCGACGCCGGCGTACACAACAGGTGTCTTGCCGGATCCTTCTGTTGCGAGGACCTTCGTCGACCCCGGATGAGCTCCACGGAAGTGGAGAAGCCCCCTTCAGACTCCATCTTGGGCATTAGCCAACGATGTCAGTTGAGCGGTGGGGAAGCGAGCCGTCCTTTGCGCTGAAGCATATACCTTCGGGGCTCCCAGCAGTCCGGTGATCGTGCTACCAGACATGAGGAAGAAAAATGGATCCGCGGGCGACCATTTAGGCTAGGTATTATTATACCTGTGCTGTTTAGGAGTAGCACCGCTTAGTTGATTTGAATGTAATGAAATCCGTCATGTTTATATGAAAATCCGGTATTTTATATGAATTCCATCATTGTTTATATGAAATATCGCCGTGTTTGCATGAATTTCGTTCGGTTGGTTGAGTTGCTATTAGAATGTGTGCGACTATGGTTGGATGGCGTAATTTGCGGGTCGCCGGTCGGTCTGCGGCCGGCCCGGGCGGCGAGGTGGGACAAAAAAAGCATAGCTCATGCAAGCTCATCTCCAACGCGCGCGCTGGAGGATGCATGAGCACCCGAGCTCTTCCTCGTTCATCGGTGGCAAAGGCACGGGTGGACAAAAGGGTCGCCAATATTTTGGCTACCCCGGGCAAGATCCAAACAGCCCCTTCCAGCCCCACCCCTCCTAGCACATTCAAATCCCTCGTTCGCCGTGAAATTTTGCCATGTGTTGTTTTCATGGATATTTTGCTATGTGAAGACAAATTTAAATATGAACGAATAATCGGTGTCTGTCGTCTTCTGCTGGGACACAGTTGGATGGCCTCATAGTAGTAGTAGTGTAGAGTACTAGTACTACTAGATAGTGAGTGTTTACTACTGTATCATGTACTCCCTCCGTTCCCAAATATTTGTCTTTCTAGACATTTCAAATGGACTACAACATACGGATGTATGTAGACATATTTTAGAGTGTAGAAATTCACTCACTTTGCTTCGTATGTAGTCACTTGTTGAAATCTCTAGAAAGACAAATATTTAGGAACGGAGGGAGTACGTACTAATTGCAACGCATGCATGTGTTAGCAGTATAATGACCACGTACGAATTTGATGGTAAGATTTGTGTAAGTTGGATGTCATATTATTGCTCTAACATGTGGTCAAAGTTAGCCTCCAAAATGCATTTTAGACCCTGTATGGATTGAGGGAGTACATGCATTGCTGAGGTTTCGTTAATCCTTGCATGTTACGTTTTTATTGAAGCTTGAAATGTGAACATGTGAATGGGAGGGACTACTACAACCCTTCCAAAAGAACTGTAGTACTAATGGTATTGTACTCCCTCCGTTCACCATCTCACATGCTCAGTACTTTTGCGAACAATGGAAGTAAATTTATTCCACCACTCAGCATCTATTATGGATACATTGTGGATTTCAAATTGAGTCATATAGACCGAAAAGTAGACACTTAGGGCATCCACAATGTATGCTTTTTGTTTCCTCTAAGCCCTCTCTCTCTTCTTAGAGGCATGCCTCTATACATTGCATGAACTGCCTCTAACAAAAAATTGGCTAGCATCGCGTCTAACCTTAGAGGCTGCCTCTAACAATGTAACAATCCATCTGGTCCCACTTGTCAGCCTTAGGAAGCATAAGAAAGTACAAGAGAAATAGTACTGATTAGACAAATGTGGTGCTAATCAATACTTTTAAAATTTCTGCTAGGGCCCACCTTAGAGGCTGGTTAGAGTCTCTATACATTGTGGTTTTTTCATTTGATAAGAGGCAAACCATGTGGGGCCTACCTTAGAGGCAAGGCTCTATACACTAGAGATGCTCTGTAGTACTACTTTTGATGTGTCCCGTCAACTCCCAGAACGAGGAGAAGCTTGCTTAGTACGCCCTCTCCCCCGCCCACGGGTGCGGTGGCTCGCAGAGTCGCAGGACGAGGAGAATCTTGCTTACTATGCCTACGCCCGCTCCCTCGCCCACGCGCGCGGTGGCTCACAGGACGAGGAGAAAATTTTACTACTCCCTCCGTTAGACATATACTCCCCTACCTTGGTTAGAGAGATCATCATATTGTTTGAAATATATGTCTTTTAGTAGTAGGAGTAGTACAGTGGTAGGAGTAGTACTACAGCAATTTCTTGGAGTCCGTGGTGCAGCAAGCTACCCTAGGCTGCCCGTAATGAGAGTATCATAAGTAGTATCATGCATACCAACTAAGCAATGTTGATGAGGTGGCATAGAATTAAATGAAGAAAGAGATGGTTGAGTATCATATCATGATACCGTATCATATTAAATCATGTGCTAGTTTGTGTCATGCATGGTAATAAATGTAGTCATCTACTCCCTCCATTTTTATTTACTCCGCACATTAGAGTAGACTGAAGTCAAACTTCCTAAAGTTTGACCAAGTTTATAGAAAATAATATAAATACTTACCATAACAAATCTATATGATGTGGAAGTACACTTGATAATGAATCTAATGGTGTTGATTTGTTATTGTATATGTTAATATTTTTGTCTATAAACTTTGTTAAAGTTTACAAAGTTTGACTTTGACCAAAGCTAATACGCGGAGTAAATAAAAACGGGGCGAGTATGATACCAATATATGATAGTAGGCATTACGGATGTAGTATCATACACTAGTATCATATGCATGATACTAGTACATGATACTCTCCATTACAACCAGCCTAAGGCTCAATTTCAAAATCTCTCCAACCAAGGTAGACGGTGAGTGGTGGAATTAATTTCGTAGTTTGCACAAGTACTTAATTAGTACGCTCATTTTTCTCAAAACATTATGTTTACCGATGCATTAATTACAACAAATGCATGCATGACCACTAAATTTCCATGAACTTCTACATGCATTGGTGAGTTTTCTCTTGATACTGCTTGCATCGGGTGATTTAATACACCTCGAAATCCAAACATGTGATGGTAAGTACTAGTAGAATTGAGACTTATAAAACGGAAAAATGAATATTTTTAGATGAGCCCTATAAACCGGAAAGGAGGGAGTAGTAAGTAGTACTACCTCCATAGTCGGTATGTACTCCGTAAAATCAGATTTTCCCAAAACTAAGTCGCTCAACCTTTATTTCCTTGTTTCCCTTCCTGCCTCGTTACCTCGAACAGACTATGCCAAACTCCCATGACTGCCGCGCGGGAAAAGACGCGCCCTCGCCTTTTTTAGTATGGGTTTGTATCGATGGATCGCGCGAAGCAGCAAAAACCAAGCCGTGTCTTATACTCCTCCGTCGTACTAAAAGAGTGGAGACGCTCGCTTTCAAGAATTATGTACTTCCTCTCGCCGACATGTGGGACATATAGCAACCGGGTCGACGTGTCATGCACCAAATAACAGTGCAGAACAGCATGGGGACGCACCCCAGTCGTAGCGCCCCAGTAGTAGTAATGAGCAATGAGACGTCAAATCACAATGCCGCACCTTTCCCCCAGACGGACGAAGCAACCATTATTATTTCACACTTCGCTGAATCCGCTTCTCCATCATCTCCTTCAAGAAAACCACGTATTGCTTCTGCCATTGTTCTACCTCAAGAGGGACGCGCATCGCCTTGGTACATCATGACATGTGGGACCGCATGACAGGCCATGCTCCCCCGCCCATCGCTCGGTAAAATCACCTCATTTTTACTACTTCCTCCATCTCGGTTTATAGGGCATGCATGTCGTTCTAGGTTGATAATTTAACTAGCTATATATGTATTATATGTGATGAAAAATATATGTTTAGAAACTACATCCGCTTAAGAATCCAATGATATACTTTTTGTGACATATAACTCATATTTAGTTAGTCAAATGGATGACCTAGAACTACGTGCACACCCTATAAACCGAGATGGAGGGAGTAATCTGGATACTACTAGTATCTTTTTAGATCAATATAGTCGGGATTCACCAAGGAGCAAAACCAAGTGGTAGGCTGCTCCTGTCGCGTTGGCGTAGCAACTCAGCAGGGTCAGTCTGCACACGAAATGGTGACACACTTACAGGACCCCTTTGGCCGACATGTGGCTCATCCACCGTCTTGTTCCATGTGCGATGCACCAAATTACAGTTCAGAGCAGCGGTTGGACTTGGAGGCACCCCGGTCGTAGCGCCACAGTAGTAGTAAATGAGTGATGAGGGGTCAAATCACAAAGCCCCACCTTTCCCGCATTAAGCTGGACGGACGAAGCAAACATCATTTCACTCTAGGGTGCAAGAGCATAAAGAAAAAACAAAACCAATGATGCTTGTGGCAGCTACCTAGGGCGCCCTAGGGTAGGAGCCTCCACTACAAATCCGCTTCTCCCTCGTCCTCTTGAAGAAAATTGATGATGCGTGCGGCGGGTAGAGTTTGTAGGAGTACTACGGCGTGCGGGGCCATGCCGTAGTAAACGGGAGAGGGATTGAGTTCAAGTCGACGCCTTAATATGGGTGGGCCGCTCGGTTTTACGGGAACGGGGCAGCATTTTGGGTTTGGGGAGCAGTGGAGATATACGTACAAAAAATTGTGGACGTAGGTTGGACCGAAAGGCAATGACGTATGGGCCCCGCATTTTGATATACACGCGGCCGCGTGAAATTTGCTACTCAAAATAATGCATAAAAGTTCCTCCAAAAACATATATAACTAATGGGAAGTGAATGTATGCTTAAAATGAAAATGTAATACAAAGAGAAAAAATGAATTGCAGTTAAAAGAATGACATTTCTAACCAAAATGTGAATGTGAACTACATATGTCTGCACGTGACCAACACATACATTGTCAATACAAAATCTAATGCAAGAAATAACTTATGAGTAACATGCACGAATTGATGATGTGGTGCTTGCATGCATAGAGTACAAAAACAATGTGATTTATGACTTGCATGCATGACGTGTTCATGTGCCATAGTTGCATGTCCAGGAAAAAAGCTACTAGTGGGTTGTACTAGCTATTTAGGAATAGAAGATGTATATATGGAAGTTGTAGGGAAAGAGATGACATGTATCTCAATTCCTATGAGTAGGGATTGGAAAAGAGATGTCATTTGGTTCACATCATAGGAACTTTTCTATTGAATCTAGAGATGACATGTATCTCAATTCCTATGAGGAGGGATTAGAAAAGAGATGTCATTTGGTTCACATCATAGGAACTTTTCTATTGAATATAGGCTAATGTTTATTTTCCTTTTAAATTGTGGGAGTATAGGAATCCATTCATATGAACCAAGTGGCTCTAAAGCTGTAAAAATGATATCATGTTTATTTTCCTTTGAAATGTGGAGTATATAAATCTATTCCTATGAACCAATTGGCTCTAAAGGAAAAAAATCCTATAAAAATCATATCATATAGAGTTCCTATGATATTCCTCCACACCAAAGGATGGTTGAAATTGCTGCAGGTGATACGACGGTCTTTCTTTGTACACTCCACCCCCATCTTTATAGTTACCTCTCGAAGATGAATGAAATGATATATACTCGGTATTCTATATGTGCATTTTGGTATACGAAAACTCGTTAAAAGTTTGCGAGGTTCAAAATTTCAATAAAGCTATATGCACTACATTTTGGAATGGAGGGAGGAGCAGACGGCAGTTGCTAACATTCACGTGGAAGATTTGTGTGTTGGAGGAGTGGATGTTCTATTAAATGCCATGCAAAACTGACACTGTCGGATGCCGATCTAATGGTTCTTACGGCGTTTGTCAGGAAACGGCTTGTGGCGAACGTTTGTTAGATATGATTTATGGACACATGCATTGCATTGATACATGCCCCCTCTCTCTCTCACGCACACACGCACCCTCACGAGTCACGACTCTCCCGAGTCCTCTCGCACCCACCGTCTATCTGTAGGTAGATGACACACACATATGTGCTCTTCACACCCTACCCTCAGAACTTCTAAAAAATAAAAGATGTCGCAAACCTTTTATTTTAACTCACACGCCACACACTTATACTATTACTCTAGTGGCGAACGTTCTTTGGGCATAGTATATTGTACTCTCACGAAGAGAAGCGGTGCACGCATGCACTAGTTCTCTCACACCCACTCGCGGGTACACGTAGGAGCGCATTTTTTTGAAGCTAGGAGCGCATTTGTTTACAAAGAGGCATCCCAATTGACATTTTGACTAGTCTAGTTTTCAACTTGATGGAGGGTCGGGGACTGCACGTGAATGATACAGTACATAGTGCGTCCTGGACGTGGCGATTTGATAGTGCGACCTGGAAGCGGTGGCACGTTATTGATCGAGTTATTTTTACTTGAACCTTAAATGAAAAAAGTGGTTCGCGCGTATTCAATTTAATAACGGTTGCTACAACAAAATCACTCCACTATATATATAAGCAGGAGCCTCAGCGCTTCCTTTACTAGGGTTCCTCTCTTTCACTCTCTCATGCTCTCCAGATCTAAGCAAGACATAGGTGGCCACACTCTCTCTCTGCTCACGGCTGGTCACAAATCCGGCCGGACCACCTCGGCCGGGGCAGGGGTGTAGGTGCATCGTTCACGCGGTCGTCGACGGTGAGGGAGGAGACCAACAGCTGCCCGCACGTCCCGATCGGCGGCCGTGCCGTTCTCTCCGAGACAGCGCCGGCTCGGGAGGGCCTCCGACCCCTTCTTCCTCCCTGCAGTATTGTGGCCAAGATGCAGCCTCCCGACACCATCTTTGCCACATCCCGACGACCCTCAGGTATATATTCCTTCCAAACCTGCCTTTCTCTACTGCCCCAGCTCACCAGGTGGCTGTGTGTGGATCTTTTTCTACTTCCGTCGGCTGTTCCAAAGCCACCTAGACTTTTACTATTATTAGAGGTAAAGCTAGTTCATACAGTCAAATCTAAGAGTTGGTTCAAACAGGGAAGAAAGTGGGAAAGCTGTAGCATGAATCTAGGACTTGGTTCTAAGAGGAAGCGGGGGAAAGTAGTAGATACTGGCTACCCAACTGGTCTCTTGGTTGAAAAGGCAAAGAAAGCGGGGTGGATGGCGAAGGGTGGGGGGGGAGTGGACCTGTCTCTTGGTCGAAAAAGGAAAGAAAGTGATGGGTGTTGGGGGACAACACAAATGAGAACGAGCAGGTCTAGATTTCCTGTGGTCACATAGGAAAATGTCACCGAGGAGATAAAAAATGGGACAAATGTAGACATGATGCCTGAATGTTTGCCGCTCTCGGCAACCACATCTGCCTCACCACTTTATGCCCCTGCTGTCCCTATGCCTATATCGCTACCGTTAATGTAAAATCACATGAAGCATTAAGCAATGCCACCTAATGTCACTATTAAGTAATGGTCTAGTGCCATCGATAAATTGAAGTAATGCCACCTAATGTCACTATTAAGTAATGGTCTAGTGCCGTCGATAAATTGAAGCAATGACACCACCATTTTATGAAGTGCTTCCATCTTGCTTTATTTCCCATGAATTGTGTTTTTGCAGTTACACTTAAATCTCACACTGCTAACATTGCTTCATCCCAGTGGAACTGAACAAATTTGATTGCACATTTACTGACCATGTGCTACTCTCATGATAGTAATACTAATGCTATTGTTCTGCATGTTAATCTAGTGGCAGTGTTGATGTGATGTGATGCTACTTCTTACTTAATGGCACTTTTTTATACTGTCAATGTAGTGGCAATTATAACACAATAGATGCTGTTGTTAATCATATGCCACTGGAAATAACCATCACTGCTTAACTAACCATATTTCATATTTACGCAAGCAGGGATGTCTGTCTCCATATCGTTTCTATTTGTGCAATCAGAAGTACACACCTCAATTTTAGCAGAACTGCACAAAATCATATGGCTATTCCTAGCTGCCGTCCTCTAACCACCCGTGTTCCAGGTATTCCTACATTGGTAGTAACTAGGTAGAATGACCAACGCAATCTAAAAGAAGCTGATTCGTATGTTTTACTTCCTGATTGCAGTGCAAGGACGAGCGAAAACAACTGCATCCTAGTCGGGAATGCACTTTCTCCCAATTCACGAATGGACAGAGGACTAGCTGGCATGACTGCATGGAGGTTTTTGGGACAGGTGCGTGGACAAGAGGCATTGCGGTCTATTTATTTCTGCAAATAGCGGTGCTTAAATTTAGTGGAACTGCACAAGAAGTTCAGATGGTCAGTACACTACATGGTCCAGTTCAGCATTCCAACTAAGAACACAATTATAATTGGTTATTCTGGAATGAGAGAACCTAACCCTGGATGGTGGCAACAAGAAAAACCAGAGTGAACTCCAGGAAATTAAAGCCTGCCTAGGGAGGCCCTTTGCTCAGAGAAGCCTTGCTTGATTTTTCCTGATTTGTAAACCTTCTCACAACTTTGTCTTTTGCTGTGAACTAGTAAATGTTTGTTATGTTCTATGAATCATGGAGATGTATAAAATTGCTTAACTTATGCTTTTCAAGTATTTTATGAAGCCGAGTTTAACGTGAATGTTTGACATGAACGCTGGACTAGCGTGTGAATGTTTGGAATTTACATTGTGGCCTCAGTTAACTGCATGAACCACTGTAACAAGATACGTAGTTGCTTATATGTCAGACAGCAGATTATTGATTGTTTGCTGGTCGATAGCCGACTTTTCTAGTGTTGAAGCGAGCTGAGCCAATGTGCCGTGTTTTGCACAACTGCTTACAAGTGGGGTAGCACCAACAGTGTTTACAAATACTTAACCAGCCTTACGTACCCTATGTATACGTCGGTGCACAGTTCTCGAACAAGTACTCTATTTCATCAAACACACACTGCTCGTATGATAAACCGTGACAACTTATGTCTTACCATGCCATATTACATGAAAAAACTAGTGAGGACGCATCTGTTTTGGCAACAATTAGGATGGTTCTCACATGATTCACGGGCACACAAAAGTAGCAGTAGTTCCCATAGACGGATTCAAACAGAGTACTAGCCCCAGAGGGCTCGATAATAGGCAAGATTCGGATAATTAGACACAATCCAAACTACTTTTAAACGCTAGCTGGGGAAACTATTTCATGCCTCGATCTAATTTGGGATGGACACAAGACGGACCTTGCCATGAACATCATCGAGGACGTCCGGCAGCAGCTCAATCCTGTGAACCTTCCTGAAGATAACCTTGTGGCCTTGCCACTCATAAACTTGTTTGTGGAGGCATGCCACGTCATCTTCCTGCGTAAGCTTGACAAGAACAGTATGCCTCACAAACGAAGGAGTAGCTTTGAACTTCTTGTGCTTCAGTACACCCTAGACAACACGCCTGACAACAGTGAGGCTGGAATACATCTCGACTTTGGTATAAGTGCAAATGGCTTCCAGGATCCAACAGCCTAAGAACTTTGTTTTCCCAGTGCGTATATTCAGGTCATCCGCCTCATAGTGAGTGACATGTACAACCACACAATCCTTGTCTGCATCAGGGCTCTAATTGAAACAGAAACGAATTCTGAATTACTTTCCAATATAAAAAACACAAGTTATTTAAACCACTATGTAGAATCAAAAGTATGCATGACAGGGAAGGTAGCATGGCATCGAAGCTAATAAAATTTTGCATTATTTATCACCACATACTTAGATGAAAAACCATAATCGAGATCTGCAGAGAATAAAATCACCTTGGGCAGCTCAGCGGGGGGGGGGGGGGGGGGGGGGGGGGGGGCACACATCTCGAAGGGGGAAAACTGCTCCTGCAGGACCACGGGGGCTGTAACCTCAAACGGGGCGTTGACCATCTCAGTAGTGGCCGTGAGCGTATCTGGGGTCGGCTTGGTGGCGGCCTCCATCTTCTTGGAGCTCTCTGTCTCGTGGGGATCAGCCTCCCGTGTCTACTCCAACATCGGCAGATCTTTGCCTGGTTCTCCTTGGTCCATCATGAAACTGACGAATAGGAGACAACCAAAAGGAAAACACAATCGCAATGACAATGAAACAAAAAAGAGAGTGAGGATCGGTTACTGCTTTGCAAAAGTTCTTTTCTTCTGAAAGAAAATATACCAACATCACGGATCCGCCTACCTTCCCTTCGTTGGGAGAGAAGAATAATGGCAGATGCGAGTGTTGGCTTTCTTGAAGACGGTGAGGGAGAAGGGGATTCAGCGAAGAGTGAAATGATGGTTGCTTCGTCCGTCAAACTTAGACTGCGGGGAGGTGGGGTTTTGTGATATGATGGCTCGTTACTGCCGCGCTATGACCGGGGTGACTCTCCGCCTGCATACCGCCTTCTAATTTGGTGGATGGCATTTGGGCCCGCGCGCTGCATGGCCTGCATGTTGGTGAACCAAAGTAAAACGACATTCAGTAGAGGGAGATGTTTCGATGACCTCGGAGGAGCCAGAAGCGGTAGTGTATCCACTGTACTAGTAGTAATTATTTTTTCTAGGTAGCTGTAGAGTGTCTCCACTGCACTAGTAGTAATTGTTTCTCTAGGCCCAAGACAAAACAGCCCATCCACCCTAGTAAATAATAAAATCAATTCAAAAGCCCATATATTTACTTAATGAGAGGCGCTACCCAGCACACCGCCCCCAAAAAAACCTGGGTGCTATTCTTCCTCCTCACTCCCACCCACCTCACGTCAGCTCGCTCCACTCGTACCCCCAAATTCCTCACCTCACTCCTATAGAAAACCCGAGCTCCCCTTCTTCCTCACTACTACAGAAAACCCCAACTCCCCTTCTTCTTCACTCGCACTACAACTAGGCTCGTCATTCGTTACTCTTCTCAAATCCGTGAGCTCGACGCGACGCCCTCGAGGAAAATGGAGTCGGCTGACCCCAGCGCCATGAAGATGAGGCTCCCGCCAGCGGCGACGCCTGTTGTAGATCCCACACCCGGCAGCGCGGGGAGAAGCGGCGAGCCCGCCCCCACCGGATCCCAGGAACCCGTAGAATCTCGGGTGGACCGCATTAGCGATGTCCCGGACGACATCCTTGGGGAGATCATCTCGCTTCTCCCCACCAAGGATTGCTGCCGCACCCAAGTCCTCTCAACTTGGTGGTGCCCTCTATGGCGCACCGTGCCACTTAATCTTGACTATCGTCAGCTATCTCTCTTTAATGATTTTGAACTCCCCAGAGCCATCATCTCCTCCCACTAGGGCTCTGTTCAAAGCCTCTGCATCCCGTCATGCTACCTGAGCAAGCATAGCATGCCCTGCATGGTGGACGCCTGGCTGAAATCCCCTGAATTCACAGAACTACAGCTGCTTGAGTTCTACTATTCCCCAGGAAATCACCTACCAGATACCGAACACCATGTACTTGTGCCCTCAGCACCGATGTCCATCTCGCGGTTTTCCTCCTCTCTCCACACCGCCACCTTTCCGCTGTGCTACCTACCAGACAATCTGGTACTAAACCTTTGACTCCCATTTCTCAAAAAACTTTCACTTGTGCGGGTTCGTATATCGGAGGCCTCATTGCACAGCATCATCCACTCTAGTTTCCCTGCCTTGGAGTGCTTGGTGCTTGTTTTCACAGTTAGAATCGGTTGTCTCCAAATAAAGTCGCCTAACCTTGTAAGAATTGGAATTTCTTTTGACGGAAGGCAACTCATCATCGAAGATGCCCCTTCACTTCAAAGGTTGATCCTTGATTCTAGTTATTCACCGTCGCAAATAACTGTCGTCTCTGCGCCTAAACTGGAGACCTTGGGTGTAATACATGATCTTTGTGCTCATTTCAAGATGGTGTTTGGCTCCACAGTTCTTTAGGTACTGTATATTATCATCTACACTTGTAATCATAAGCTGCATTTTAAATTTCTACGCATAAGTTCTATATCATCTTGGAGTACACATTTTGTACTAATATTATGTTCTATGCTCAATGAAGAGTTTGTCCATGGATAGCCTATCAATGGTGCTGGATTCTGTCAAGATCTTATATATCCAAATGAATAGTTTTGATCCGAACAAGATTATTGGCTTGTTGCAATGCTTTCCATGTCTGGAGAAGTTGTATATAAAGGTGATAATTTCACGCACATTGGAAGCCCGCATATAGTGTACTAGAATTAACTATTAAGTTGTTGCTCTTTCAACACTCTTTTTTTAGACCTTAACTATTTTCAATCTTCATGTATATTTAGGCAACAGGACGGGGTAAGAAAGTTATAACCAATCGGTGGATTCGTAAGCACCGGGATTTTCTCACTTCTCATGACATTCGATTGAAGACAATAACGCTGGAACGATATGTAGCCAACCATGCAAACACTAGATTTGTCACATTCTTCCTACTGAATGCGAGGTTACTATTGTCCATCAGGCTTAAGTTTATCAGCAGCATGGTTTTGACGGATGGGTATGTCGAAGAGAAAAAAAAGGAGTTTCAGGTGGACAAAAGGGCTTCTGAACGTGCCGGGCTTCTATTTACAACATCTTCTGGTCATAATCCGGTAAATTTTATGACCCAGGATGTTCATTCTGTGGACCTGACCGATCCATTTGACTGTGACTGCTGAAAATAGTGCTGGAGTTAGATGTTGTTGCCCTTTTCAATCTTGGTTTTGTCTAAACCAGATGAACAATTAACCCTCGTGCTTTTGTATAGTTTGTAAGCTGGAGTTAGATGTTGTTGCCCTTTTGAACTCGGCTGTGGCTGTCATATTTTCTGTGAAATAAGGCAAATGGCTTGCCATTTGTTTAATTAAGAGAGAAATATTGTAACAAATCCTAACCAAGGGAAATAGCATCACTCTCGCCGGCTGCTTGAGCTCACGGTGCGTTATAGAACCCAAGTGATTAGCCCCCACCAGCACCCACAAACTTATTCGGAACTAGCACACCAAATGGGCTGTGGCGGCGGCAACCGGACGTGGCGGCGGCAGAAGCGGGCACGGCGGCCGCACCGCGTAGGAGGGGACGTGAGAGGGAGAAGCTTATTCGGGAGGAATATAACGTCGAGGGGAAGCTCCTGGACACGGCGAGGTGGTGAGGGGAGGGGGAAACGGTCGAGGCAGAGGGCCCCAATGCACAGAGCGCATGCATTGGCATGCCAAAGGCGTGGTCACCGCGTGCACAGGAACACACAGTGCGTTCTATCCCGTTACATCATGTCTAACGTGTAGTCTCTCCAAGATAGGTTACCTCAGAGGTGATGGCTCGAAGAAAAACACTGTGGGTAGATGGGAATGATCCACAGAAGTTTTCTGTAGCAAACTTGGTCATGCAGCTGAGGTGAAATGGGATGGCCACTAAGAATCAGAAGATGTCATCCAAGCTTAGGGTAGGAAGGACTATGATCCTGTGAATTTTGGTAGGATTTGGACCAGTATTTGTCATAGTTGCTTCACAACTGCCCAAACTGGTCCAGAAACTGAATCATGGAGTGGCACTCTAATGGATGCTTGTATTGAGCTGAAATTTGGAGGAGACTAGTTATTATGTCATATTAAGATACTGTATAAATTTCATACCATTTGGATAAACCAAAATGGCACTTCCTTCACACAGCATCCCACTGGACAGAATCTTAGAAAAATTCTAAGGAACTATTAGGTAGATCAAATGAGCCCAAATTTAGAGGAGAGGTGAAATATAGGTAGAAGCATGTTCTCGAAATTATTCATGAATTATGGAGCAATAAAAATTATAGTTGCTTCACAACCCAAAATAATTACCAGAAACAAAGATTTGATGTTGTGATCACATATATGATGGAATGATGCTCAAATTTGGTGGAGAGCTATTATTTGGGCATATGAAGGATCTTGCAACATTTCAACTCATTTGGATATGCCTAGCTTGCACTTCCTTCACAAGACCTCTGTTTGAACAGAAACTTTGAAAAATTGCTCAGGAATATTTACTAGGCAAATGAGGTTGAAATTTGGCATGTGGCAATGATATGGATGGGAAAGAGTGCACAAAAAGTTTGAGAGCAAGCAAGCAAAGATAATGGGTACTTGCTTCACAAACGGCCAGCTAGGGCAGAATCAGAAAAGAAATATTGGTGAAATATTTTTGAACTTGGCAAGGAAGTATTTTGACATATCTGAGGAAGATGTGTCCCAAAGGATTTATGAGAATTATTTGGGAATCTTTGGAATGCTGGAAATGTGGGTTGCTTCACAACCCAGGGCAGATAGGGTTATTCCTTTAATAGGAAAAAGGAATATTCCCAAGAAAAGAATATTGGGATTGGGCCAAGATGGAAATGGCAAGGTCTTGGGATGGTTTTGAGATTGACAAGCCACTTGGGAGAGGAATCGAGGGTGATCTCTCCACGTTTCAAGACCACTAAGCCACTGAAGGGCAAATCCAAACAAAAATCAAAAGAAAAAGAAAATGGGCAAAATCCAGGGTGTTACATGGTCCGTGCGATCGAACGTGATCGGGCAGGCTAACCATGGATTGAACTTTGGCGCTACAGGCTCGACGGAGTATACATCTCGTAGCGCTCGCTTCCTCTCCTTCTTCGGTATGTGGGTTGCATAGATCATATTCACCGTCTTGACTTCGGAAGGGAAGGGCTTTTGGCCTCCATTATTCGGCCTGCGGGGCTCATCATCGTCCTTGCTGCGTGGGCTCTTGCCCGAGTCTTCGGCGTTGAGCTTGCCGGCCTGCTTTATCACCCAACAGTTATGGTTGGAGTGATTGGCAGGCTTTTCGGACGTGCCATGGATCTGGCAGGGCCTGTCCAGAATTGTATCTAGCCTGGACGGGCCGTCGCTGTTGCCTTTAGGGGCCTTTTGTGCTGTCTGGACTTTGGGTTTTGGAATTCGGCATTTACTACCGTTTCCTCGCCTTCGCCATCATTGTGGCGATGTTTGTTCTTGCTGCGTCGTGGCTTTCCATTTCCGTCTCGGACTTCGAAAGTATCAAGGGTATCGGGATTGGTGGTTTTACGAGCAAGCCAACTGTCCTCGCCTGCGCAAAAGCGGGTCATGAGTGAAGTAAGGGCTGCCATGGTTCATGGTTTATCCTGACTGAGCTGCCTTATGAGCCATTCATCCCTGACACTATGCTTGAAGGCGGCCAAGGCTTCGGCATCCGGATAGTCGACAATCTGGTTTTTCTTGGTGAGGAATTGGTTCCAGAACTGTCGGGCAGATTCTCCAGGTTGTTGCATAATGCGATTTAGGTCGTCGACGTCCGGAGGCCGGACATAGGTGCCCTAAAAGTTTGCTCGAATAGCGTCCTCCAGCTCTTCCCAACAACCTATAGAGTCGTCTGGGTGGCTGTTGAGCTAGTGCCGAGCTGGGCCTTTGAGCTTTAGCGGCAAATATTTAATGGCGTGGAGGTCATCTCCTCGTGGCATGTGAATGCGGAGGAGGAAATCCTCTATCCATACGGCTGGATCCGTGGTTCCATCGTATGATTCAATGTTCACAGGTTTGAAGCCTTTCGGGAATTGATGTTGCATTACCCTCTCTGTGAAGCATAAGGTGTCAGATTCTGGGTTCCGCAGACCCTTGAGAGGTTCGAACTCTGGGGTGCATGCAAAGTACTCTCCCTCCCCAGTCTGCCTGCTCAACGATTCCATGATCTAGCTCGACAAACCCAAGGGACAAGGGACACAACAGTTTATCCTGGTTCGGGCCACCTTGCGGTGTAATACCCTACTCTAGCTTTGTGGTGAATTGCCTCGGAGGGCTGAGGATGAACTAGTACAGTGATGGAACGACCTCAGGAGGTGAGGTGTTCTTGAGCTCGATGAGCTGGTGAGGTGGTGAGGGTGGAACGGATCTGATCCCCCCGCCTATGGTGGTGGCTAGGTCCTATTTATAGTGGCCTTGGTCCTCTTCCCAAATGTAGGTGGGAAGGGATCCCACAACGGCCAAATTCGAAGGGAGACAACTAGTACAAGTTATCCTGACAAAAGCAGTCTTCGCCTGCAAAAGCCTTTGGCGGTGACGCTGCAGTGGGCTCTGCGATGACCTCCGTCCTGCCGTCCTGGCGGTCTTGGTCTTGTTGCACCGATATGGAAACCTTTGCTTGATTCCTCGGGTCTCCGCGCCTGCGCTTGCCTCCTTGGCACCAAAGAGGAAACTGGTACACTACGCCCGCTGGCGCCCGCCTGATCTTGGTCGTCATGGCTCATGTCAGGTGAACCTCGCAAGGTGCGGCTTGCATTGATATCTCCGCTCCTCGGGAGCCAGCCTGGGGAGGCCGCCCCTCGTGGAGGTCTTGGTGTCGTCCGCCTCGCGAGGCTTGGCCCCTCGCGAGGGTCTTGGATTGTTGTTGCTGAAGCTGGGCCGTACCAGGCTGTCGATGGAGCCACGCCATGGGCCGCAGACAGGCAATTCTGGGCACCCCCGGTCCCAGGACGCCGACAGTAGCCCCCAGGTCCAAGGCGCGCTCGAACTTGGCTTCGAGGCGAAGCCAAAGGGCAAGTGCGGAGTGCCACGGGCCCTAACCGCCTGCAGCCTCGGTTGTCGCGTGGCGATTGGTGGGACGTGGGCACCTCCGCCTCCCCACGCTGCCTCAGCAACTGCTCTCGATTGACAAAAGGGCTGGCGACCACTGTGAAACCTTTATTGCCTTCCTTCGTCTTGCCCCAGACCCCCTTCTCCTTCTGCCCAGAGAACTCCCAGATCCGCCAATCTCCCCTGAGCTCGCTACCAATGGCCTCCGAGCAGGCGGGATCTTCAGCTGCGGCCGTGTGCTCTATCCCTTGGCATGAGCCGGCCTTGAGCGCGTCCACCATCACCGAGGAGAAGCACCTCGGCTCCGCGCTCCATCTGATGGTGAAAGGCAGCAACGAGGGGGGTGAGACAAAGCTCTGGGTCGGCTTCGCCAAGCTGGAAGCCCTGGGGAGCACCGTCTACCCCTTCTTCTGGCACAGCGTCCTCGCCGGGTTGGTTCCCCCTTTCTCCAAATTCTTCTACGCCGTCCTCCGCCATTACGGGCTCCATGCCCTCCATCTTCATCCCAACTCTGTCCTCCTCCTGTCGGTCTTCGCCTTTTATTGTGAGGCGTTCTTGGGGGTGATGCCCTCTATTGCGCTCCTCCACCACTTCTTCTACCTTCGGATCAACGGCAGCCAGTGCTCGGGGTGCGCCAGCTTCATCGCTGCCAATGGCAGCAATGCGATCTCTCGGACGGGGAAAAAGGTGGAAACCTTCCGGAACAAGTGGATCTTCCTGGACGCCAAGTGCGCCGACACTCAGCTGGAACTGCCGACCTCGCAGCCGTCGCCCCTGGAAGGATGGGCTCGCGAGAAGCTCATCGATCCCAAGGCGAAGCTATTGCTGGAGAGGATGGCGGCAGACCTGAAGACCGATGACCCGAAGGCGGAGAAGCTGACGGGGGCCATGATCATCAAGGAATTCATGACGCAGCGCCTGGCTCCGCTCCAGGCACACTCGCGCCCCCTGTGGAAGCTCAAGGGCGTAGAAGAGGGTCTCCGGCTGCGCCCGGACGACTTGTCCAAGGAGGAGTTGGACAAAGTTGTCCGCGCCCTGCTTGGGGTGGATCAGGGCTGCCCCCCGGACTCCCATCTTCCGTTGTACCGCCGCCCTGATGGGGAGAAGATTGCTGATGCCATGCCTGTCTTCAACGAGCGCGGGCTCGTACCTCAGGGGCCTTCCCAGCCTCCGAGCTCCCCTATTCCGGTGTCCTCCGGTGAGCTCGACGAGGAAGAGGGGACGGACTCGGAGGCGATGTGGGAAAGCGCGGGGGAGACCTCCCCTCCGCGCCAGACCGATCTCCTCCGCGGCCTTTCTGACGATGACGACGCCAGCGAGCACCCGGTCAGGGAGGCTCCATGCTCCGCAGGCGTCACCACGCGGTCCAAGGGCACCCCTCCAAAGAAGCTGAAGCCAGGGGTCCCGAAGAAGGGCAGGTCGGCGCTGATCCCTTGAGGCAGCGCCTCTGCCTCGCCGCCAGTCGTTGCTGCTGTAAAGCCGGCCGCACGCCCGCCTACTCCTGAGGGCACGACGGCTCCCGTGCCCGCGAAGCCTACAGGCCTCGCGCTCCTGAAGAGGACAAGGGACTATGTTGCCATGGACCAGTAAGTGCGCCGTCTTGCCTTTGCTTCCTACTCTTGTCTTGGTATCTTAACGTCTGCCTCTTCTGTGGCCAGGCCAATATCGGCGGCGAAGAAGAAGAAGGAGGGGGGTGCAGCTGTTGCCGCGACCAGGGAGCTCGCCGTGGCCACACCACCTTTGGCGCAAAAGGACGGGGCCAGCCTGCGTGTTCCTGCGGCTGGGTCGTCCCCTGGTGGCTCGGAGACCCAGCCTCAGGAGGAGGCGTCCCCTGCAGTCAGGCCTGCTCAGGAGGCGCTTGCCCTCAGCTCACCTGCCGAGGCCTCGAAGCCTCCGGAGCCCCCGGCCTCTTCTACCACTGCTGCCTCGCCGGTCTTGGTGCCTGCGCCGTCTCCTCCCCCGTCCATCGTGCCACTGAACCATGGCTCTTCTGCCGCGCCCGGTGCTCTGGAGGAGGCTCTTTCCGCGTTGAACTAGCTTCGCGTCGACCTTCAAGGTGTGGACCGGCGCCTGGCGTTAGGGCGTCTGGAGCTGGTCTCAAGGTGGCTTCGAGCCGACGCATCTGTCAGGACGGCCTGGTGCCAAGCCATGACGGCCTCGGAGGAGGGTGAGAAGGCAGCCGGCTTGGCCGCGGCCACTTGCGACGTGGCGGTGAAGGACGCCAAGGCCGCCGAGGAGTGCTGCCAAGCGGCGGAGGCCGAACTGAGTACTCTCCACGACGAGCAGGCCGCCGAGGCCCGTTAGCGCAAGGTGCAGGAGGTGGAGCTGAAGGCCCAGAAAGCTGCAGTTGCTGTTCGCGACGCCGAGCTGGAGCGGGCGGCCCGGGAACAGGCCATAGAGCGCGGCCGCCTGGAGAAGTTGAAGGAGGAGGTGGAGGCGGAGAAGGCCCAGCTAGAGGCCAGGGAGAGGCTCCTTGCCAAGGCTGAGGAGGCAGCCATCGTGGGGCGCGCTGCCTTCGACTCCCTCGAACAAAGGTCCCGCAAGGCACTGCAGGACCTCTACGGGAGTGAGTTGAAGGAGCTGCTGGTGACCTCGGAGGAGGGCCCTGCCAAGCTACTTCCCAAGCTTGTCACGATGCTCGAGGGCATTGTCGTTGGATTTGGCCCCATGGTGGAAGGGGAGGCCCGCGCGCTTTCCACCTCGGCCGTGACACGCATCTTCTACCACCTCCGTCTTCGCGACCCCAACTTCTACCTCGGTGCCATGCTTGAGCCTGTGGACCTAGATCGCTACAACGCCATTGCTGAAGCCATGAAGGACCAGGTGGAGGCCCTGCTGCAGAAGTTCCTTGTCGTCGACCCCGTGACTACGGCTGGCGGCACGGGCGACGGCGACGTTGTCGATGACGGGACTCCCCAGGCGGGCGATGGTGGCACCCAAGGCTGAAGGAGAAGCTTGATGGTGGTGCTTGCTCCATATTATTTCCTGCAATATGAACCATGCCTCGCAGAGGCGTAAGAACCCATGTTTGGTATTTTGGAGAAACAATATGTCTTGTAATAATTTGCTAGGATTTTGCGATTTCCTTCCCGTTTGCTTTATTGTTCTGCGTCGGCAGGGCCCGGCCCCGCGCATACCTCAGTCGCCATTGGGTCGTCCGAATCGCCAAGACAAGACCAAGGGGTGAGGGGCTACGTGACCAGTTAGGCCCTTGGGTCGCGATGCCCAAGGGTCCCCCTTGACGTACAAACAGCCCCCAGGAAGGAGACGCGATATTAGGCCTTAGCATTCTGTGTTGGCAGGGCCCGGCCCCGCGCGTACCTCAGCCGCTGTTGGGTCGTCCGGATCGCCAGGACGAGACCAAGGGGTGAGGGGCTACATGACCAGTTAGGCCCTTGGGTCGCGATGCCCAAGGGTCTCCCTTGACGTACAAATAGACCTCGTACATGTCCTTGCCGGGCTCTCGCTCGGGAGGGTTGCGCGAAGACCAGGTTCGAGGGACCTGGCGAGGTGGCGTACGCCAGGAGTGACCTGAGCGTAGCCCCCGTGCCCAGCCCCCTCGCGCTACTCTCCCGGGGGAAAGCAGCGCGGTGAGGCTAAGCACCGAGCCTGGTGGCCCCCTGAGGTTACTGCGGCCGTGAGGCCACCCTCAGTTGTTTATCACCAGCGCGGAGCATGCCACTACCGTTCTTGCACGGGCATAGCCGCTCCTCGACCGTGTCGACTGCCAGCGCGGAGCATGGTGCTTCCACTGGTATGTGGGAGGGGGCTCCCTCTGAGGAGAGCCCCCGGGGCGTGTACAGCCCCGCCATGAGACATGGCTTGCACGGCAGGGCTAGAGGAGGTGTGTCTGGGCACCCGTGAGCTAGCGCGGGACTCACGGGGCCCTACCTCAAGGCGGGTTGCGCCTGGTCTTGATTAAGAGCTCTTGTAATGATCCTGCAAGATGGTTAGGCAACCTGCGCCGAGTGAATCTCCTGAGGTTACCACATGAGAAGGCCAAGCACCAATGGCCCCAGGAGGTGACGTGAACGGGGCTGGCCCGCCAGACAAAGCTCAGCCGTTGGGTTTATCGACACTGCAGGGACGGACCCGAGCACAGACGCCGTGCCCAGTCTTCTCATGCGGATGTCCTGAAGAAAGACAACCGGCGCGCGGCTCCCGTGGTGACGAGGCACCGTGTCGCGCGCCCTCACTCATCCGCCCACGATTAGCTCATGCGAGGACAGGCACCAAGGACCATGGGAGGTGACGTACACGGGAGCTGGCCCATGAGCCAGAGCTTAGTCTCTTGGGTTTAGCGATGCTGCAGGGACGGACCCGAGCACAGACGCCGTGCCAGCCCTTAATCATGAGGCGGTCATGGGTGGGCTTGCAAGGGCGTACGACGTTCATGGCAACGAAGTACTGGGCAGGCAGATGATAATCATAAAGCGACCGATGGCAAGAATAAGGCTAGTTCTGATAGACGCAAAGTGATACATGCCACAGGGATGGACCCACGCGGCTTGGGGATGATGCAGCCCAAGGGGCGCCCCCAACGGAGTGAATCAAGATGCAAAAAGGGACATGTCACAGGGACAGGCCCACGCGATTTGGGGATAATGCTGCCCTAGGGGCGCCCCCAACTGAATAAACTGGAAAATGTCACCTGGTACCGTTGCTGAAGAGATGTTGGAGTAGCTGAAGATGTGTGCTGAAGAAGTCGCTCGTCACGAGTCGCCTGGGTCTTGAACCTCGGGAGGCTCTGGAGGCTCAGGGGGCTCGCGGAGAACCGTCGCCATCTCCACCAGGACCGCTTGATGCCTGGTCTCCTGGGCCACCAAGACGCGTCGCAGGTGGCACTGGAAGGTGACAGCCGCGTTCGGTAGGCCGTACGGCATGCGAACGTAGCTGTGAGGGGGGCCCTCGCACCGGCCAACACGCGATGGCCAGAAGCGCTCCTGAGATGCAGCCCTGTTGAGGCCGAGGTAGTCGATGCAGACACGCAGCTCACTGTCCTTGCCAGGACAAGGAGCTGAGCCAGGTGGCGGGCGGCGGTTACCGCGCATGGCTCTTGCCTCTTGAAGCTCCTCGGTTACCTTGATGACGGACTCTTGAGCACCAGGCACCTCGTGCCTTGTGCCCTCTTGGCAGAAGCGCGCGCTGAAGCACGCCTCCACGTGGTGCCCGAGCGCCTCCCTCATGACATTGGCTAGTTCAGAGGCCCTCCAGAGGAGAGCCCCCGGGCCCAGCCTGAGGGGGGCGCCGGGCACGCCTTCCTATGTGAGAGAGGGGGGCGCCCCATCCGAGGGCGCTGGTCCTGAGGTGGTGCCGGTGGAGACACCGTTCTCCTGAGGCTCTTGGCGGAGCAGCTGTTTCTTCTTCTTGGGGATAGCCTCAGGAGGGTAGGTGGTGCCTTCGTTGTCTGGGTCCTCAACCGCCGCAGCCTGGTAGGCACGCTCGATAGAGCACACCGCGTCCTTTTCCTCGCAGGCGATCGTGATGATGTCGCGGTTCCCCGGCATCTTGAGGACATTGTAGCCATGATGAGTCACCGCCATGAACTTGGCCAGGGCTGGGTACCCAAGGATGGCATTGTACGAAAGGTGGATGTGGGCGACATCGAAGTCGATGAGCTCGGTGCGGTAGTTGTTGCGCTGGCCGAAGGTGACAGGGAGGCAGATCTGCCCTATTGGGGTGGTGGAGCCGTCGGTCACTCCTGAGAAAGGCTTGGTGGGCTGCAGCTGATCATAGGGCACTTGGAGGCAATCGAACGTTTCGATGGAAAGGACACTGAGCCCTGCACCACCATCAATGAGGGTCTTGGTGACGAGGACGTTGCTGATGACGGGAGAGCAGAGCATCAGGAGGGCACCGGTGGTTGCCGCACACTTGAGCTGGTCTGACGAGCTGAAGGTGATGATGCACTTGGACCACCTGAGCGGGCGTGTGGCCTCAAGCCTGGGGAGAGCCGCGTTCACCTCACGGGCGAACTGCTTGAAGATGAGCTAGGAGGCTGGGGCCTGAGCACCGCCCAGGATGCAAGCGACGGCGTGAGGCTCCTGGAAGCCCCTAGCCCCCTCATCCTGGTGGTGGTCGTCATTCCTTCTTGGTGGCGGTGGCAGCGGAGGGAGGCCGGCGTTGCCCTGAGGATGGTCCTCACGAGGCTGATCTCTCCAGGTGCCCTTGCGAGGCTGGCCCTGCCAGCGGTCCTCACGAGGCTGGTCACGCCACTCCTGGCGAGGCCCGTGGTCGTCCCAGCGTCCTCCGCCTCGGCCTCCTCCGTGACCGTAGCCTCGATTGTTGTGCTCGGGGCGTCGACCGAGGCGCCCGTCGCGGATGGCCCTGAGCTCGTGGCAGTCGTTGGTATTGTGGTTGTGTACGTTGTGGAAGACGCAGAAGGGACGGCTGCCCTTGGATGACTCGGGGTCTGGGGGGCAGCCCTGATCCACCCCAAGCAGGGCGCGGACGACTTTGTCTAGCTCCTCCTTGGACAAGTCGTCCGGGCGTAGCCGGAGACCCTCTTCTGCGCCCTTGAGCTTCCACAGGGGGCGCGAGTGCGCCTGGAGCAGAGCTAGGTGCTGCGTCAGGAATTCCTTGATGCTCATGGCCCCCGTCAGCTTCTCCGCCTTCGGGTCATCGGTCTTCAGGTCTGCCGCCATCCTCTCCAGCAACAGCTCCGCCCTGGGATCGGTGAGCTTCTTGTGAGCCCATCCTTCCGGGGGCGACGACTGCGAGGTCGGCAGTTCCAGCCGAGCATCGGCGCACTTGGCGTCCAGGAAGATCCACTTGTTCTGGAAGGTTTCCACCTTTTTCCCTGTCTGAGAGATCGCATTGCTGCCATTGGCAGCGATGAAGCTGGCGCACCCCGAGCACTGGCTGCCGTTGATCCAAAGGTAGAAGAAGTGGCGGAGGAGCGCAAAAGAGGGCATCACCCCCAAGAACGCCTGGCAGTAAAAGGCGAAGACCGACAGGAGGAGGACAGAGTTGGGATGAAGATGGAGGGCATGGAGCCCGTAATGGCGGAGGATGGCGTAGAAGAATTTGGAGAAAGGGGGAACCAACCCGGCGAGGACGCTGTGCCAGAAAAAGGGGTAGACGGTGCTCCCTAGGGCTTCCGGCCTGGCGGAGCCGACCCAGAGCTTTGTCTCACCCCCCCTCGTTGCTGCCTTTCACCGTCAGATGGAGCGCGGAGCCGAGGTGCTTCCCCTCGGTGATGGTGGACGCGCTTAAGGCCGGCTCATGCCAAGGGATAGAGCGCACGGCCGCAGCTGAAGATCCTGCCTGCTCGGAGGCCATTGGTAGTGAGCTCGGGGAAGATTGGCTGATCGGGGAGTTCTCTAGGCAGAAGGAGAAGGGGGGCTGGGGCAAGACGAAGGAAGGCAATAAAGGTTTCACAGCGGGCGCCAGCCCTTTTGTCAGTCGAGAGAAGTTGCTGAGGCAGCGTGGGGAAGCAGAGGCGCCCACGTCCCATCAATCACCACGCGGCAACCAAGGCCGCAGGCGGTTAGGGCCCGCGGCGCTCCGCACTTTCCCTTTGGCTTCGCTGTCGGCCGCTGGGAGCTCGAGAAGGGAGAGGCGTCCCTCCTTAGCTCTCACACACTTGGTCGCCAAGTTGAACATCTCCGGAGCCGTGCACAGGTCTTCATGTATGGCGAGCGCCTCCTTCATCTTGACATCGCGGACACCATCAGAGAATGCTGAGATGATGGCCTCATTTGACACCTTGGGGATTTTGAGACGGACGCTGTTGAAGCGATGGATGTACTTCTGCAGGGTTTCTCCTGGCTACTGCTTGATGCATCGTAGGTCGCCCGCGGCAGTTGGGCGGTCGCGGGTGCCCTGGAAGTTGGCGACAAAACGCTCACGCATCTCGCCCCAGGAGGAGATCGATCCTGCGGGCAGGTTCAGGAGCCATGAGCGCGCGCCATCCTTGAGAGCCATGGGGAACCAGTTCGCCATGACCTTCTCGTTGCCATTGGCCACCTCGATGCTTAGCTCGTAGAGTTGCAGGAACTCAGCAGGGTCGGGGGTGCCGTCGTAGCGTGGAGGCAAGTCGGGCTTGAACTTCCCCAGCCAGACAACGCTGCGTAGCTCGGGAGTGAAGGCTCGGCAGCCCGCAGTGGTTACGGGAGCCCGACGTGGAGGTGGAACTTGATCTTGGCGCTCACACGGCACCACCACATGCGGCGCGCGGTCTTGGCGTGGGGGTGCTGGGAGCGCAGGAACATCTTCTTGCGGCCGCTGGACCTCCTGGCAGCTTGCTTCTTCGCGCGCGGGCGCCCCGCGCGGCGGGTAACGCATTGGGGCCGCGCACCTTGGTGCGAGGGCGACGTCTTGACGGGGAGGTGGTGGAGGCGCTCCGTGGGCTACGTCGCCCACGGCAAGTGGCGGGCGAGGCAGCGAGAGAGACGGCGCAGGCAAGCCCCCTGCGGTGCTGACAAGCTCGGCGATGCGCTCGAGCCAGTCCTCGTAGAAGTCATCGACGGGGCGGTAGCATAAGAGCTCGCGCGCCATGAGCAACGCAGCTTGCGTGTCCGCCGGCCCGCGACGAGCATGAGACGATGAAGCAGCCAGAGTCAGCGACGGAGTGGCCGTGCGCCCATCACGCCGCACGGAGGGGTGCAACGATGAAGCTTGCTGCTCGTGCCCCGTCGGGACGGTGGCAGCGTTAGCAGCAGGCGATGGAGAATGGCAGGGAGGCCCGCCGACGGGCGCTGTCTGGGCGACGCGAGCGGCGAGGGCGGCCCAACGCTCAGCATGGGCTCGACGGGCGTCAGCCATGGAAGCGGTGGAGCAGCGGCGGGTCGACCGACGGGAGAAAGGCTCCGACGCACCCCAACCTGGCGCGCCAAACGTCAGATTCTAGGTTCCGCAGACCCTTGAGAGGTTCGAACTCTGGGGTGCGTGCGAAGAACTCTCCCTCCCTAGTCTGCCTGCTCAACGATTCCACGAACTAGCTCGACGAACCCAAGGGACAAGGGACACAACAGTTTATCCTGGTTCGGGCCACCTTGCGGTGTAATACCCTACTCCAGCTTTGTGGTGGATTGCCTCGAAGGGCTGAGGATGAACTAGTACTGTGATGGAACGACCTCAAGAGGTGAGGTGTTCTTGAGCTCGACGAGCTGGTGAGGTGGTGAGGACGGAACGGATCTGATCCCCCCGCCTATGGTGGTGGCTAAGTCCTATTTATAGTGGCCTTGGTCCTCTTCCCAAATGTAGGCGGGAAGGGATCCCACAACGGCCAAATTTGAAGGGAGAAAACTAGTACAAGTTATCCTGACAAAAGCAGTCTTCGCCTGCAAAAGCCTCTGGTGGTGACGCTGCAGTGGGCTCCGCGATGACCTCCGTCCTGCTGTCCTGGCGGTCCTGGTCTTTTTCCACCGATATGGAAACCTTTGCTTGATTCCTCGGGACTCCGCGCCTGCGCTTGCCTCCATGGCACCAAAGAGGAAACTGGTACACTGCGCCCACCGGCGCTCGCCTGATCTTGGTTGTCATGGCTCATGTCAGGTGAACCTCGCGAGGTGCGGCTTGCATTGATATCTCCGCTCCTCGGGAGCCAGCCTGGGGAGGCCGCCCCTCGTGGAGGTCTTGGTGTCGTCCGCCTCACGAGGCTTGGCCCCTCGCGAGGGTCTTGGGTTGTTGTTGCTGAAGCTGGGCCGTACCAGGCCGTCGATGGAGCCACGCCATGGGCCGCAGGCAGGCAAGTCTGGGCACCCCCGGTCCCAGGACACCGACATAAGGGGTGTGCAGCGCCCCTGGCTCGGGCTATGTCGCATCGGAGGTCTTCGGTCCTCCGAATCTGCTGCTGTTCCCAGATTCTATCGTTTTGGTTTACCCGATCATAGTATGCTTCCTGGTATGCGGGCGAGTCTTTCCTAGGTCCGTAAATGGACCTGGTGTGACCTCCCCTGGCGTCTAGGTCATGGCGAAGATCGTACTCGTAAGTGGGCCGCGCTTGATCCTTGCCGTAACGGCGAGGTGGGGCGGCTGGGCGTTCGGCCTCGTCAGCTTCTCTGTCCCATCCTCTAGGGGGACGGTCCGGCTGTTTGGCTCGTGTGTATGTTGGGCGTGTTGGTTCTAAGGCTTCACCATCGAACTGGGGTAGCAATTTTCACTTAGGATAGCTCTTAACTTGCTGTTCGTGGTCGTACCCCTCTTCGGCGACTAGGACTTTGGTCCATCGATCATTGAGGGTGTCTTGGTCGGCCTTGATTTTGTGCTTTTGTTTCTTCAGGCTGCGAGCAGTGGCTAAAAGCCTCTGTTTGAACAGTTCCTGCTCCAGCGGGTCTTCGGGGACAATGATATCGTCCTCCCCGAGACTGGCCTCCTCTTTAGATAGTGGGAGGTAATTGCTGTCTTCGGAGTCATCACAGCCTTCTGGACTGAGTGGGTCCTCCTGCCCCGCAGGGTCATCCTGGTCATGCTCGTTGGCTGCGGCTCCGGCGGGGTCATCCGTATTATTCTCAGTGTCGTTCTCTGCCGAGTCTATGTTTCTCGTATGGCATCGGCGTGGCTTTGACCGGCAGCGTTGTTTTCGTCGCTTGGGTGGCTCGTCTCTGGGCTTGCCTCTTTCCTGATTGGGGGTGCCGTCGCTGTCTTTGGGGGTGTCCACCATGTAAATATCGTAGGTGAACGTGGCCGTCCAGCGGCCGGTGATGGGGGGACCGACCTCAGTGTTAGCCGCTGTTACATCCTCCTCATCCATGTATTGGGCATTCTCCGAATTGTAGTCTAACATATCGGTTAAATCATCGATGGTTGCTACCAAATGGGTGGTGGGTGGGGCGCAAAATTCCCTGTCGAACGCCTCGAAGGGTTGGCTATTGAAGGCAGAGGGCAGGTTCTCCTGGATGGTCATTTTTTAATCCGGTCCAGTGCCTTGTTCAACATGTCGAGGGTTACCGGGCTTGAGGGCTCTGGGCCAGACCTTGTGGTGAAGAAGTGGAGGTCGGTCTATGACTCAACCAATCTATGTCTCCGAACGGCCCTATCTTCAGGACTCGGGACCGAAACCTCGCGAAGCACTGGATTGTCTTCGGAAACTGAGGGTGTACTTTGACCCTCCCGTGCACCTTCCACATCGATGTTTGAGATTGGGTCGTTTTGGGCCGGGGGTGACCCCTGGCCGCTGTTCGCCGACTCGGGGTGCGGGCTCGAAGCCAGCAGGGTATTGTGGGGGAGGAGCTCGGCTGAGATCGAATCTTGGCCTCTAAACTCTGGTTCTGCCTCGAGGGCCGGGGATAAATCCTCCGCCGATATAGGTTCGGTTGACAGTGGGGTGAGGTCTCCTCTCTCGAGGAGTCCTTCCTGGCTCAAAGCCGTTGGGTAGACTGGGACCGATTCGCAGATTGGATCGGAGGTGTAAGCCGTAGTAGGCGCGGCAAGGCCTGCGGGGGTGGTGAATCCGGCGAAAACCAGATCCCCCCGCGCGTCAGTGATGTACTCCAGATTGCCGAATCGAATCCGGTGTTCGGGAGCGAAGTTGTCGACAAGACCAAGATGGCCAGTCGGATCGACATGTAGCACGATGCTGCCAAAAGCGAAGAGTTGTCCAGGGACGAAGAGGTCCATGGAACCGATGTCCTCTCCAAGGACTAAACGAGCCATCGATCCTTCCGGTGATCCAGTCAGCGGAACTCTCAATGAAAGCACCAATGTCGATGTCAAAACTGGTAGACCTCGGGGTAGGGGGTCCCAAGCTGTGCATCTAGGATCAATGGATAACAGGGGACGATGAACATAGTGTTTACCCAGGTTCGGGCCCTCTTGAAGAGGTAAAACCCTACGTCCTGCTTGATTGTATTGAATATATGATGGAGTTTATAGAGTAGATCTACCTCGAGATCAGCATGAGCTAAACCCTAGGCTATGAGGTGATGAATATAGCTCTAACCCTAATGACTACAACCCTCGGTTTATATAGACACCAATAGGGTTAGGGTTACCGAAGATAGATTACAACAAGAGAGAAAAGAATCTCGTCCACCCTTAACTTGGAGGGCACACCACGGCTTCACAGGTCTCCGGTCACCACACGGCTCCACCAGTCTGGCCCACGTACAATGGGCCGTCGCCCCAAGGACCCCTTAGTCCATGACTCCCTCAGTAGTCAATAAACGAGAGAATTGCACAATGAGCGGCTGACACCAGGGACCTAGCAGGTCGCGCAGTTGTTATTTACTTTTTTTAGGAACAAGAAGTTGTTATTTACTAGTTTTAGAGACGGATCAGGGTAACAACGGGCTATGTGGGGGCTGTGGCCCGTCTAGCCAGGGTTTTATTTTATGTTTACCACATCATGAGCCCAGTTGTGTTTTTTTTCTTTCTAAAAATGGCTAGCCCAGTTCTACCTTTTTTAAAGAAATACCCAATGGAGGCCTACTTTCTTTCTTAGCCCTGCTGGGCTGCAAATCTTTCAAGGCGAGAGCGATGTATTCGCTTACCCAGAAAATGAAGTAGTAAGAAATGGGATGTAAATTTTAAAAACACAGCAAACCGGCAATTAGTTTCAAATATCTTTTTTTTTAAGATTTTGAGATTTTGAATTTAATTGTTTTTTGCGGGGAAAATTATGTTGGATTTTAAATTGATATAAATTTATTATTTTTAAATTAGTTTGAACCCAATTCGAAATTTCGGTATTAAAACAGTTCGGACCGCACCGAAATATGAAAATTTGGTTGAATTTTTAACCGTGGCCAAAATATGGGTTGTAATGGTAACAAAAAGAATATGGGCTTAAAAGAATACTTAAGAATTAGCCAATGGGTTGTACATTTATTATCAATAATGGCAGATGGGTTGTATGTTGTTTTCCACATATTTGAGACTGACTTGTGGGCCTACTAGGTTGACGCGTATGCTTTCCTAAAAAACGGTTGACGTGCAGGCAAGGCCTTGTCAACTTAGTCAACACACGAGAGCAGTTACTCTTGGATTTCCATCCAACAGCCATCATGCTTCTTCAATCTCTGCTCTTCCTGCTCCAGCCGCTCAAACCAGCGCCGGCGGGACTACCTGCTCCCTTCTCCCATGGGCGGCTGTGCTGCCGCACAGGCCTCACCGCCCCACCCTACTCCCATCGCTGGCCTGGCCATCCCTCTACTCACCCACACCTGCTGTTATTCTCTGGCGACGGCAGATGAACCAGTAAACCCTCGTACTCCCCTCCGCATGGGAAACAACTGCCGAGTCTTCCCTGGCTCCATGTCGTTCCCTTCCTAGGCCTCGCCATCGTCCACCGCCCTGGTGCTCTCGGAGCTGCGTAGTCAACATGGTCAACGAACGACATCCATCGGAAGAGGATTGTACGTGGAGAGGCTGACAGCTGGGTCTACGACCGCACGCAAGGAAGTGCCTCCTTATTACGCGCATAATAATGATTCCTCCACCTGACAGCGGGGACCCACCGGAAGGGCCTTTGTATTTTGCGAAAAAAAATGTTCCTCCCGCTGACAGCTCGGACCCACCAGCTATATCTTCGCATGCAAGGAAGTGCCTCCTTATTACGCACAAAAAAAATGAATACTCCCCCTGTTAGCTGGGACCCACCATAGTTGGAGGCTGACTTGTGGGCCTACTAAGTTGACGCGGACGGAGGACTTTATCAACTTAGTCAATATGAACGATTCTAGCTCCAATGACCGTACGATGTCCATCCAACGGCCGTAGTGCTTCTTCAACCTCTGGTCTTCTTGCTCCAGCCGCCCAAACCAGCACTGGTCGTGCCGCCTACTCCTGCCTCTCATGGCCGGCTCTGCTGCCGCGTAGGCCTCACCGCCCCACCCTACTCCCATCGCTGGCTTGGCCATCCCTGTACTCACCCAGACCTCCTATTATTCTCCGGCGACGGCAGCCTCCCACTGCAGCCCAACCAGTAAATCCTCTACTCTGCTCCGTGTGGGAAACAACTGTCGAGTCTTCCCCGGCTCCGGGTCATTCCCTTCCTAGGCCTCGCCGTCGTCCACCGCCTTGGTGCTCTCGCCGCGGCATGGTCAACGTGGTCAAGGAACGACTTACATCGAAAGAGGACTACACGTGGAGAGGCTGACAGCTGGTTCCACGGCCGCAGCAAGGAAGTGCCTCCTTATTACGTGCAAAATAATGACTCCTCCACCTGACAGCGGGGACCTACCGGAAGGGCCGTATTTTGCGAAAAAAACATTTCCCCCTGACAGTTGGGAGCCACCAGCTATATCTTCGGACGCAAGGAAGTGCCTCCATATTAGACGCGAAAAAAATGAATCCTCCCCCTGACAGCTCGGACCCACCATCAATAACTTCGCACGCAAGGAAGTGCCTCCTTATCCTCCCTGACAGCCGGGCCCCAACTGGTCAAAGCGTACGTAGCGTTGTCATTCTCGTCGCGAACGTGTACGTACATACTGGTCGATCGGTCTCTTTGCAACGATGAACCGTGGCCGAGCAAGCAGCGGCACGTGTAGTAGTAGAGCCCCCGACGTAGCAGTTCAGGCAGTCCCTTCTAAATCGTGTACACGTACGTACAACCACATGCCAAAAAATACGGCCACATACGTACATACGGGCACGGTCTCGAACGCCTACTCGCGTATATATACGGCCAGGGCTCGTGTACATGGAGAGGCAACAGACGGCAGCAAAGGCGTCCTCTTCATCGGGCAGCCAACCGGCTGGGTCGCAACGGAGAAACAGCGTCCTGTTCATCGGGAGGCAACAGACTGGGTCGGAATGCGTCCTGTTCAACGGGAGCCAACCGGCTTGGATGGAACAGCCGAAACGGGGTCTGGGGTACCGCAGTACGGAGGAAACGGCCTTCTGTTCGACCGACTATGGTCGAAACAGGGTGCTGTTGATTGGGAGGGGTGTGGCGTACCACAAAACGGAGGAAACGGACTTGTGTTGGAGCGCTATGGTCGAAACGGGGGTCCTGTTCATCGGGAGGGGTGTGGCATACCGCAAAACGGGACTCTACGGGCTACTATTCCTCCACCGTCGACTTCCTCCAGCCTCCACCTGCTACTGTTCGTCCACCGTCGACTTCCTCCTGCCTCCACCAGCTATTATTCATCGACGGGGTCCTATTCATCCAGCCTCCACCAGCTACTGTTCAACCAGCCCTCCACGGGGGTCCTGTTCATCCAGCCTCCACCGAATACTGTTCAACCAGCCCTCCACGGGGCCCTGTTCAACCAGCCCTCCACGGGGTCCCTCCACCGGCTACTATTCATCCACCCCCACCTCCTTGATCGGGGTCCTGTTCATCCAGCGGCAACGGCCTCTACTACCACGGGGTCCTGTTCATCCAACCCCCACCAAGAACTATTCATCCAACCCCCAACAATGCTCACTGTTCATCAAGAGGCAGCAGGTTTGATCGGCTTCAGTTAGCAGCAGTAGCGAAGGAATCGCTCGATCGGGTTCAGTTAACAGCAAGGGATCGATCGCTCTGGTTCAGTAACACGTAGCTAGTGCAATCGCTCGGGTTCAGTAAGCGAACGCCTCACTCGGGTTCAGTTAGAGCCCAACGCCTCGCACACACGCGTGTATGTGTACGAGAGAAACGCGCAATCCCTCGTGCATCGCTCGGCCCCGACCACACACCGTAACCGGGAACTCCCCAAAATTTTCCTCGCCCTCGCTTCTACCACGATTTTTTCCGTCATAGACGGCCCAAAGAATGTCATGTAGGTGCGTCCCCGGCCCGCCCAGGATGATAAGCCCATTTTCTATCATGATTTTTTGTCATAGAAGAAGGAGCCCACCACATCTATGATGATATCAGGTTTTGTCACAATTATCGTCATAGAAGTGTCATAAGCATGATAGAAAAAAATTCGTTTGGGCCAAAATGTCATGAATGTGTCTTTTTTTTGTAGTGAACACCATCGTCACTTGGTTTCTGTGACAGCAAACCCTTTGTTTGACACGGAATAACCTCCATTGATTTTTAGTTTGACACTTGTCATCGGTCGCCGATCAGTTCTCGCTTATTATGACAGTCAGTTTTTGGCTTTCTCCACTGAGGTACTTAACCAGTAGAGCTAGAAGTACAATCACAGTGGTTCTCCCTTTACCCTCCTAGCCAAACAATGCGGAACATAAGAGGGCGAACACAGGAGCCGAGCAACCCAACTATTGACCAAAGACATAATTCAGAATTGATTGATATAATGCAATAACCAAGACGCTGATCACATAAGATGAAAATAGTGCCAGAATGATGCTCAGGGCAAGATTTATAGTCGAGCCCCCAGCCTATTAGTCGATCGCATCTAAAAAACACGTATCAAACTAAAAATGATTTCTGCATAAGATGCGGAAAGGAGTATGCAACACAAATGACTGCAGTTTGACCATAAAAAATGGTCTTTATTTCCTTTGAATTCATTACGTCCAACCGTATAATCCGAACTGCCAAAGAAACTGTTACAGATACCTTGAAAATAAACCTATCTGAGGAAAGGTTTACACAGGGCCTCCATGAGTGGTTGGACGTCCCTACTGTGCCCTGTTGCATGTTGATTGCTTGTATCTGCGTTGGTATTTCCCCGAAGAGGAAGGGATGATGCAGCACAACGGCGGTAAGTATTTCCCTCAGTTATGAAACCAAGGTTATCAATCCAGTAGGAGAACCAAGCAACACTATGTAAATAGCACCTGCACACAAACAACAAAAACTTGCAACCCAACGCGTAAGAGGGGTTGTCAATCCCTCAACGGTATTGAGATAGATTATATTGTATGAGATTTGATAAATTGATCTAACAAAAACAGAAAATAAAATAAATAAAGAAAAATTGCAGCAAGGTATTTTTGGTTTTAATATGATAGGAAATAGACCCGGGGGCCATAGTTTTCACTAGAGGCTTCTCAAGAAAATAGCATATGGTGGTAAACAAATTACTGTTGGGCAATTGATAGAAAAGCGAATAATCATGATGATATCCAAGATTAGTAGACCGAAACAATTCTGCATCTACTACTATTACTCCACACATCGACCGCTATCCAGCATGCATCTAGTGTATTAAGTTCATGGAAAAACAGAGTAATGCAATAAGAACGATGACATGATGTAAACAAGATAAACTCACGTATGAATAAAACCCATCTTGTTACCCTTAATAACAACGATACATGCGTGTCATGTCTCTTTCTGTCACTGAGATTGAGCACCACAAGATCGAACCCATCATAAAGCACCTCTTCCCATGGCAAGATAAATCAATCTAGTTGGCTAAACCAAACCAATAAATCGGAGAAGAAATATGAGGCTATAACAATCATGCATAAAAGAGTTCAGCAAAGACACAATTAATATTCATGGATAGAACTGATCATAAACCCACAATTCATCGGATCCCAACAAACACACCGCAAAAAAGAGTTACATCAAATAGATCTCCAAGAACATTGAGGAGAACATTGTATTGAAGATCAAAAAGAGAGAACCCCTCCATCTAGCTACTAGCTATGCGTAGGTCTATGGTAAACTACTCACCCATCATCATAGGGGCAACAAGGATGATGAAGAACCCCTCCGTGATTGTTGCGCCCTCCGCCAGAGTGCCGGAAAAGGCCTCTAGATTGGATCTCGTGGTTCTGGAACTTGCGGCGGTGGAAAAAGTGTTTCGTCGACTCCCCTAGGGTTTATGGGTTTTTAGAGTATTTATAGAGGCAAAAGTAGGTCAAGGCGGTTCCCATGGGCTCCACTACCCACAAGAGCGCGTCGGAGGCCCCTGGCGCGCCTGGTGCCTAGTGGGCCCCACGGGCCTCCTCTTGTGTACTCCAGAAGCTTCCAGGGTCCTTTATCACCAGTAAAAAAACTCCAAAACGTATAGTGGCATTTGGACTTCATTTGGTATTGATTTTCTGTGAAGTAAAAAACAAGCAAAAAACTGCAACTGGCACTGGGCACTATGTCAATAGGTTAGTCCCAAAAAATGATATAAAGTTGCTATTAAATGTATATAAAACATCCAAGATTGATACTATAACAACATGGAACAATAAAAAATTATAGATACATTGGAGTCATATCAGCATCCCAAAGCTTAATTCCTGATCGTTCTCGAGTAGATAAATGATAAAAACAGAATTTTTGATGTGGAATGCTTCCTAACATGTTCATCACATATTCTTTTCTTTGTAGCATGGACATTTGGACTTTAGATGATTCAAAGCAATAGTCTATAATTGACATGAGGACATCAATACTCAAGCATAATAACAAGCAACCAAGTCTTTCAAAATATCAATGCTAAAGAAAGCTATCCCTAGCCCATTATTCTCAATCATTGATCCATTCATGAAACACACTCAAATATTAGCTATATCCAATGCACAAGTATGATAGTAGTGTTCCCTAGTTGGTGCTTTATAAGAGAAGATGGAGACTCAAAAAATAAAAATTGCATAAAGTAAATAGATAGGCCCTTCGCAGAGGGAAGCAAAGATTTGTAGAGGTGCCAGAGCTCAAACTTTAAATTGAGATATTAAATTGTTTTGAGAGGCATGCTTTTCCCTTCAGCGAAAATGACCGAGAATTCCCAATATCTTCCATGCTAGATAAATCATAGGTGGTTCCCAAAAATAAAGTTTATTTCCTTTCCACCATTCTTTCACAATCCATGGCGAGCCGTATCCATGGGTTCCTTCCATACCAACACTTTCCAAGGAATTTATTATCATAGTACTTTTTTGCATTTCGGGACTAGTGATACGTCTCCAACATATCTATAACTTTTTATTATTCCATACTATTATATTATCCATCTTGGATGTTTTATATGCATTATTATGCTATTTTATGTCATTTTTTGGGACTAACCTATTAACCTAGTGCCCAGTGCCAGTTGTTGTTTTTCCTTGTTTTTGTCTTTTACAGAAAATCAATATCAAATGGAGTCCAAATGGAACGAAACTTTTTGACGATTTTTATTGGACCAGAAGACACCCACGAAGCTTCGGGAGGAGGCCAAAAGAGCCATGAGAGGGCCTCGCGCCCTAGGGAGGGCGCCCTCAGGGCTTGTGGGCCCCTCGCAGCTCTCCTAACCCTAATTCCAGCTCTATAAATACCCAAATATTCCCCATATACCAGAGGGCACACCAAAAATACTTTTCCGCCGCCGCAAGCTTCTGTTCTCATGAGATCCCATCTTGGGGCCTTTTTTGGCACTCTACCGGAGGGGGATTCGATGACGGAGGGCCTCTACACCAACCTTGCTGCCCTTCCGATGATGTGTGAGTAGTTTACCATAGACCTACCACTACTGTAGGATGCTGCTAACGCGACACTATGATCAGAGACCCTTTGACGAAACTATGTGCGATGCATTAATCGCAAACGGTGATGTAAAAAAACCATCAAAAAAGATGCAAAACGTTTGTGATGGTGGATACATCAAACACGGTTCAGATTTTAGTTGCGTGTGCGATGCAGGGCATACGGTAGATCCGTACGAACTGTTTGTGATGAGATAGAACAACAGAAACGGGCAGCCATATCAAGGTGTGTGCGATATACGGCATTGATACGTCTCCAACGTATCTATAATTTTTTATTGTTCCATGCTATTATATTATCTGTTTTGGATGTTTTATATGCATTAATATGCTATTTTATATTATTTTTGGGACTAACCTATTAACGTAGAGCCCAGTGCCAGTTTCTGTTTTTTTCCTTGTTTTTGAGTTTCGCAGAAAAGGAATATCAAACGGAGTCCAAACGGAATAAAACTTTACGATGATTTTTCTTGGACCAGAAGACACCTATGAGACTTGGAGTCGAAGTCAGAAGACCCACGAGGCGACGGCAAGCTGTAGGGGTGCACCCTAGGGGGGCGCCCCCTGGCTTGTGGCCCCCTCGGGAGTCCACCGACCTACTTCTTCGTCCTATAAATTCAGATATATTCCAAAACCCTAGAGGAGAGCCACAAAAATACTTTTCCACCGCCGCAACCTTCTGTTCCCGTGAGATCCCATCTTGGGGCCTTTTTCGGCAATCTGCCGAAGGGGGATTCGATCATGGAGGGCATCTACATCAACCCTATTGCCCCTCTGATGAAGCGTGAGTAGTTTACCTCAGACCTCCGGGTCCATAACTAGTAGCCAGATGGCTTCTTCTCTCTCTTTGATTCTCAATACCATGTTCTCCTCGATGTTCTTGGAGATCTATCCGATGTAATATTCTTTTGCGGTGTGTTTGTCGAGATCCGATGAATTGTGGATTTATGATCAGATTATCTATGAATATTATTTGAATCTTCTTTGAATTCTTATATGCATGATTTGATATCTTTGTATTTCTCTTCGAATTATCAGTTTGGTTTGGCCAACTAGATTGGTATTTCTTGCAATGGGAGAGGTGCTTAGTTTTGGGTTCAATATTGGGGTGTCCTCACCCAGTGACATCGTAGGGGTAGCGAGGTACGTATTGTATTGTTGCCATCAAGGATAAAAAGATGGGGTTTTCATCATATTGCTTGAGTTTATCCCTCTACATCATGTCATCTTCCTTAAGGCGTTACTCCATTCTTTATGAACTTAATACTCTAGATGCATGCTGGATAGCGGTTGATGTGTGGAGTAATAGTAGTAGATGCAGAATCGTTTCAGTCTACTTGACACAGACGTGATGCCTATATGCATAATCATTGCCTTGGATATCGTCATAACTTTGCGCTTTTCTATCAATTGCTCGACAGTAATTTGTTCACCCATCTTATTATTTGCCTTCAAGAGAGAAGCCTCTAGTGAAACCTATGGCCCCCGGGTCTATTTTCCATCATATATTTTCAGATCTATATACCAAAAATACCTTGCTGCAATTTATTTAGTTTTATTTTGTTTTACGTTTTGGCAATCTTATATACCTATCTCTATCAGATCTCACCTTTGCAATTGACCGTGAAGGGATTGACAACCCCTTTATTGCGTTGGGTGCAAGTGTTTGATTGTTTGTGTTGGTGCATAGATTGGGGACTTGCTTGTACCTCCAAGTGGATTGATACCTTGGTTCTCTAACTAAGGGAAATACTTATCTCTACTTTGCTGCATCACCCTTTCCTCTTCAAGGGAAAAACCAACACAAGCTCGAGAAGTAGCAGGAAGAATTTCTGGCGCCATTGCCGGGGAGGTCTACATCAAGCCTACCAAGTACCCACCATAAACTCTCATCTCTTGCATTACATTATTCGCCATTTGCCTCTCATTTTCCTATCCCCCACTTCTAAAACGATTTTCAGAAAAATACAAAAAGATTTGCCTTTTTATTCGCCCTTCTTCCGTTTGTCTTTTCGTTTGCTTTTTGGTTACTCGTTTGCTAGATCGGTTTGTCGCCACTATGTCTGAATCAGGGGAGGTTATCATTGAAAATTTTGAGAATATTTCTACCCTAAATCTTGAGGAAAAACTTGATTCTTGCTCTTTGGATCACGAAACTGAAAACCCTCCTAATTACAAATCAAAAACTTTTCATGTGGGAGACGGTAATATTATTGGGAAGAGTGTTATTCAAGAATTCTTTGATTGTATGGGAGCAATGCCTATGAATAAGAGATCTATTCTTCTTAATACGAATTGTTATGCGGATGCTATTGTCATGCTCATTGAAAATTTGGAAAGAAAATTTGTGCACATTCATCCCGCTTTGCAAAAGGTGTTTTATGAACTTCCCAATATTAATCATCCTAAGGCTAAAAAGATTGCCACTATCATCCTCATGCGTGAATTTGATTTTATCGTTCAAGAGGCTAGGGAAATTTTTGCTTTCTATAAAAAGGATATCAAACATCCTCCGATTGAAGAAATCCTACATGATAAAGAAACCTTGCGTAGCTTGGAATCTAGAGATTTTCAATCTTAAAGTGACAATCTTAGGAGAAGAGTTCCCTATTAAGAAATTACCCAAACTATCTACCTTGAAACTTATGATGAATTTGATTGGATAACTAGGGGAATTTACGTAGGATTCAATGATGATTATGGTGATGATCCAGACTATGAGTTTATGAATGTCAAAGTTACTAATCAAAATCCTTTTCATGAATTGAGTTATCCTACTAGAAATTAAAGAAAAGAAATAAAGGATTTGCTAAAAAGGGTTTTGGAATATTTGGTTAAAAGGGAATTGCATAACAAAGATGACAATACCTAGATCTATTGCAATATGCCTAGCTAGGGGCGTTAAACAACAGCGCTGATTGGGAGGCAACCCAATTTTTTTTGTGTTTTTTTTTTGCTTCTGTTCTTGAATAAATTAAACATTATTACCTCTGTAGTAATTGTGTTTTGGTGTTTTAATTAGTGTTTGTGCCAAGTAAGACCTTTGGGATGGCTTACGGTGATAGTTGATTTGATCTTGCTGAAAAACAGAAACTTTTGCGTCCAGTCACAGAATTGTTTAAATTCACTGGAGCATGGAAAAACCCTGAATTTTTTACACAAGGTTGATATACAAATTTCCTATGTTCCTAATTTTTCAGAATTTTTGGAGTTACAGAAGTGTTAGAACCATTCAGATTTTCGCAGACTGTTCTGTTTTTGACACATTCTGTTTTCTATGTGTTGTTTGCTTATTTTGATGGATCTATGGGTAGTATCGTGGGGTATGAACCATGGAGAAGTTGGAATACAGTAGATATTACACAAATAAATAAATAATGAGTTCACAACAGTACCAAAAAGTGGTGATTTATTTTCTTATACTAACGGATCTCATGAGTTTTCTGTTGAGTTTTGTGTTGTGAAGTTTTCAAGTTTTGGGTAAAGATTTGATGGACTATGGAATAAGGAGTGGCAAGAGCCTATTCTTGGGGATGCCCAAGGCACCCCAAGGTAATATTCAAGGATAACCAAGAGCCTATGCTTGGGGATGCCCCGGAAGGCATCCCCTCTTTCGTCTTCGTCTATCGGTAAATTTACTTGAGGCTATATTTTTATTCACCACATGATATGTGTTTTGCTTGGAGCGTCTTGTATGATATTAGTCTTTGCTTTTTAGTTTTCCACAATCATACTTTCTGTACACACCTTTTGAGAGGGACATGCATGAATCGTGATTTATTAGAGTACTCTATGTGCTTCACTTATATCTTTTGAGCTAGGCAATTTTGCTCTAGTGCTTCACTTATATCCTTTTTAGAGCACTGCGGTGGCTTTATTCTATAGAAATTGTTGAACTCTCTTGGTTCACTTATATTATTTTGAGAATCTCTAAACAGCATGGCAATTTTCTTTGGTTATGAATTTAGTCCTAATATGATGGGCATCCAAGAGGGATATAATAAAAACTTTCATATAAAGTGCATTGAATACTATGTGAATTTGATTCCTTATGATTGTTTTGAGATATAAATATGGTGATATTAGAGTCATGCTGGTGAGTAATTGTGAATTGGTAGAAATACTTGTGTTAAAGTTTGTGATTCCCGTAGCATGCACGTATGGTGAACCGTTATGTGATGAAGTCGGAGCATGATTTATTTATTGATTGTCTTCTTTATGAGTGGCGGTCGGCGACGAGCGATGGTCTTTTCCTACCAATCTATACCCCTAGGAGCATGCGTGCTGTACTTTGTTTCGATAGCTAATAGACTTTTGCAATAAGTATGTGAGTTCTTTATGACTAATGTTGAGTCCATGGATTATACGCACTCTCACCCTTCCACCATTGCTAGCCTCTCTAGTACCACGCAATTTTCGCTGGTGCACTACACCCACCATATACCCTTCCTCAAAACAGCCACCATACCTACCTATTATGGCATTTCCATGGCCATTCCGAGATATATTGCCATGCAACTTCCACCGTTCCGTTTATTATGACACGCTTCATCATTGTCATATTGCTTTGCATGATCATGTAGTTGACATCGTATTTGTGGCAAAGCCACCATTCATATTTTTTATACATGTCTCTCTTGATCATTGCACATCCCGGTAGACCGCTGGAGGCATTCATATAGAGTCATATTTTTGTTCTGAGTATTGAGTTGTAATTCTTGAGTTGTAAGTAAATAAAAGTGTGATGATCATCATTATTAGAGCATTATCCCATGTGAGGAAAGGATGATGGAGACTATGATTCCCCCACAAGTCGGGATGAGACTCCGAAAAAAAAAGGAGAAAAAAGAAAAGAGGCCAAAGAGCCCAAAATAAAAAAAATGAGAGAAAAGAGAGAAGGGGCAATGCTACTATCCTTTTTCCACACTTGTGCTTCAAAGTAGCACCATGATCTTCATGATAGAGAGTCTCCTATTTTGTCACTTTCATATGCTAGTGGGAATTTTCATTATATAACTTGGCTTGTATATTCCAATGATGGGCTTCTCAAAGTGCCCTAGGACTTCATGAGCAAGCGAGTTGGATGCACACCCACTTAGTTTCTTTTTGAGCTTTCATACACTTATAGCTCTAATGCATCCGTTGCATGGCAATCCCTACTTGCTCAAATTGATATCTATTGATGGGCATCTCCATAGCCCGTTGATACACCTAGTTGATGTGAGACTATATCCTTCTTTTTGTCTTCTCCACAACCACCATATTCTATTCCACCTATAGTGCTATATCCATGGCTCACGCTCATGTATTGTGTGAAAGTTGAAAAAGTTTGAGAACATCAAAAGTATGAAACAATTGCTTGGCTTGTCATCGGGGTTGTGCATGATTTAATGCTTTATGTGATGAAGATGGAGCATAGCCAGACTATATGATTTTGTAGAGATAACTTTCTTTGGCCATGATATTTTGAGAAGACATGATTGCTTTATTAGTATGCTTGAAGTATTATTGTTTTTATGTCAATATTAAACTTTTGTTTTGAATCTTATGGATCTGAACATTCATGCCACAATAAAGAAAATTACATCGATAAATATGTTAGGTAGCATTCCACATCAAAAATTCTGTTTTTATCATTTACCTACTCGAGGACGAGCAGGAATTAAGCTTGGGGATGCTTGATACGTCTCCAACGTATCTATAATTTTTGATTGTTCCATGCTATTATATTACCTGTTTTGTATGTTTTATATGCATTAATATGCTATTTTATATTATTTTTGGGACTAACCTATTAACCTAGAGCCCAGTGCCAGTTTCTGTTTTTTCCTTGTTTTTGAGTTTCGCAGAAAAGGAATATCAAACAGAGTCCAAACGGAATAAAACTTTACGATGATTTTTCTTGGACCAGAAGACACCTACGAGACTTGGAGTCGAAGTCAGAAGACTCACGAGGCGACGGCAAGCCGTAGGGGCGCGCCCCCCTCTGGCTTGTGGCCCCCTCGGGAGTCCACCGACCTACTTCTTAGTCCTATAAATTCAGATATATTCCAAAACCCTAGAGGAGAGCCACAAAAATACTTTTCCACCGCCGCAACCTTCTGTTCCTGTGAGATCCCATCTTGGGGCCTTTTTCGGCGATCTGTCGGAGGGGGATTCGATCACGGAGGGCATCTACATCAACCCTATTGCCCCTCCGATGAAGCGTGAGTAGTTTACCTCAGACCTACGGGTCCATAGCTAGTAGCTAGATGGCTTCTTCTCTCTCTTTGATTCTCAATACCATGTTCTCCTCGATGTTCTTGGAAATCTATCTGATGTAATATTCTTTTGCGGTGTGTTTGTCGAGATCCGATGAATTGTGGATTTATGATCAGATTATCTATGAATATTATTTGAATCTTCTCTGAATTCTTATATGCATGATTTGATATCTTTGTATTTCTCTTAGAATTATCGGTTTGGTTTGGCCAACTAGATTGGTATTTCTTGCAATGAGAGAGGTGCTTAGTTTTGGGTTCAATCTTGCGTTGTCCTCACCCAGTGACATAGTAGGGGTAGCAAGGCACGTATTGTATTGTTACCATCAAGGATAAAAAGATGGGGTTTTCATCATATTGCTTGAGTTTATCCCTCTACATCATGTCATCTTACTTAAGGCGTTACTCCATTCTTTATGAACTTAATACTCTAGATGCATGCTGGATAGCGGTCGATGTGTGGAGTAATAGTAGTAGATGCAGAATCGTTTCGGTCTACTTGACACGGACGTGATGCCTATATGCATAATCATTGCCTTGGATATCGTCATAACTTTGCACTTTTCTATCAATTGCTCGACAGTAATTTGTTCACCCATCGTATTATTTGCCTTCAAGAGAGAAGCCTCTAGTGAAACCTATGGGCCCCGGGTCTATTTTCCATCATATATTTTCAGATCTATATATCAAAAATACCAAAAATACCTTGCTGCAATTTATTTAGTTTTATTTTATTTTACATTTTGGCAATCTTATATACCTATTTCTATCAGATCTCACCTTTGCAATTGACCGTGACGGGATTGACAACCCCTTTATCGCGTTGGGTGCAAGTGTTTGATTGTTTGTGCAGGTGCATAGATTGGGGACTTGCTTGTACCTCCTACTGGATTGATACCTTGGTTCTCTAACTGAGGGAAATACTTATCTCTACTTTGCTGCATCACCCTTTCCTCTTCAAGGGAAAAACCAACGCAAGCTCAAGAAGTAGCAGGCATACAGTTCGCTCTGATGAACTGTTTGCTATTAGGGAATGCAACAGAAATGTTTAGCCAGATCAAGGTGTGTGTGATATACGACATATAGTTCACTCAGACGAACTGTTTTCGATTAGGGAACACAACAGAAACTTTTCAACTTAACAAGATGTGTGTGATATGCGGCATACAATTCACATAGATGAACTGTTTGTGATGAGCCAAAAGAACACAAACGATTCGTGTAAACAAGATGTGTGTGATACGCGGCAAACAGCCCACTCGGATGAACTGTTTGTGATGAGAAAATATAACACGGACGGTTACTACAGTTAATTCATGTGTGATTCTGTGTGTACAAAAAACTTTGAAAAATGCAAACTAATTGCTTGTGGTGGCTAGGAGTATCGCACATGATGCGTCTGTGAGTACTCGTGTGCGATGATTAGTAAGTTACACATACGTTTCCTTATGTTAACACGTGTGTGATAGCTAACACGTGACACCGCATACGGTAGTCGGGTTGTGTGCTCCACTTAGTCTTCCCGCACTCCAGGGAAGGCTTCCGCGCTCCAGCGAATCCTTCCCACGCTCCACATGGGTGAATTGTAAAACCCCTGCCTCTTCCCTCATCGGTTTCCCGCCACCAGCTAATGGCTTGTTGCATATGACCCAGGCGGCAACGCACCGTCGCGACACTATGCGCAGATCTAGTTCTCACCCATCTACCATTAGTTATTCCAAGCATGCCAGGCAATGACCAAAGCTTCGACGTCGACCCCTACCTACGTTACATCTTCGGCGAGGAGAACGAGCTGGAGTAGGTTAGGGGAGCAAGAGCTTCATCGGCCGGTGCAGGCACCATGGCCCATCGGCAGCGATATCGCTGTTACAGTCCTTAGGCGCATAATCGACATATTGCAGAGGAAGTGTGATGAGCAGTTTGCCATCCACCATGCATAAGATCCAGAGCTGCTAGGCGGCATGATCGACGACCCACCCGAAGAGCCGACCCACTCAAAAATTACGTCACAAGTCCTCTCCTCATCACCCACAAAACAGGTCTTTCCTGTCAAGTCATTCCGCCATGACCAGTAGGAGGAGTTTCGGGTCGACATATAACCAGGGAGCAAAGACCAAGGTCACGAAAGCACTAGAGAGGTCCCGCCACTACGCGGCAGCCGCAGCAGAGATTCCTGGCGCGCCACGGAGCCCTCGAATGAGCTCTCACCGACACGCGAGGGCTCTCACAAGCCCACTCGCCATGTTGGCGATCACGATGAGATGGCGGTGCTGAAGTCCTTGGCCAGCGACGATGACATTCTCGCTGGCCTAATTAAGTAGCAAGAGCTGGTCGACGGCTTGATGAAGCTGTTCGAGGTTAGCGATGCCTCGGTTGAGAAGGCGACCGACCTCGTCGAGAAACCCATGTGTGACAATGTGAAGCTCCTCAAGGTGCTCGCCGAGACGGAGGAGGAGGCCGCCGGCTGGAAGAAGCTGCATGAGCAGAGCAGTGCCTCGGGGATGATGCTGAAAGCGATCATCGAGGAACTGATGGGTGACTTGAGGAAGCTCCGGATCGAGCGCGAGCAGGAGGTGGAGGAATCCGTTGCTGCTGTCAAGCAAAGTCATGAGGAATTGAAGAAGGAGCTGGAGGATCTCATCGCCTGGCGATCCATCGAGGAGTAGAGACAGTAGCGACTCAGATCATTGTCTGCGATTTCCTTCTTCTCTTGCCCCCGTGTCTTCCGTTCTTTGCCGCATGTGGCATTTTAAATTATCCGGAATATGTAAGACAATTATTATCCGTGCCATTGTAAATTTATCATCATATTATCCATTGCCATTTTATTTCTCATCGTATTATCCGTTGCCCTATGTGGCATTTTAAATTATCCAGAAGATGAGTTGAAAACACGAACAAAGCAAATGCTAACGTTGAGCGGGGCCATGGGATCACAAGCAAACACCCTCCATCCAGGTGCTTTACTTAACCACGTGTTAAACAGCGGCTCGGCAGCCATTAATTGAGAAGCTGTGAGCGAGGCGGGCGGCTGGTGGATGGAGGTCAAAGAGTTCGCTTCCCGGTGAGCATGCGCGGCCTTTGCTGCTCGCACATGTCCCGTCGAGCCTGCGAGGTGGACAGGTCACACGCGTCCCATCGAGCCTGCGCGGTGAACTGCTCGCATGCGTCCCGTCGAGCCTGCACGGTGGACTTCTCACGCTCGTCCCGTCTAATCAAACAGCTGCACGCACGCCACCGAGTATGGTTAAATTTTGGCACAAAATACAAAGATGACCAATGAACAAGGACTGAGGTAGTACTATCCCATAAGAAAAGAGGGACGCGTGGCCACACACTTAAATGGTTACGAGAACACACACGATTCACATAATACAACCGTTTGCGATATTAACATGTCAACTATTTGTTTCAAAAGGACTTCGTTGGCTATTAATGTGTGCGCCTTGTCTCAAACTGGACGATTTTTTTAACACGGCATATATGTGCCATGTCATGAAACCATGCCAAGTTTCACGTTTTTTGGGTGAGTTTTTGATTTACTGGGATTTAAAAACCGAGATTCTCAATGTTTCAGGACGACGAGACATTTGTAATTCATTCCCATTCCTTCAATGAGACCTAAACATGCACCCAATGACACATGTACGATTTCCCACCCATTTTGCTTCACTGGAGCATGTGCTTGTAGTTCAAATTTGAATTATGGACTACATTAAATGTCTAGAAAACTCAATTAATATATAAAATGGCCAAACAAACCCTGAACAGTTTGAAATTTCAGCACGACACTCCTGTTATTCTATGTTGCCTGTAGAAAACAAAATACAAGGCGATAAGAGGCGGCGATTATCGTTTCACCCACAAGAGGGGCATGTTTCCCTACCGGAACCACGAGGGTTGCGAGAAGCTTCGGTTTGTAAGAGGCTTGTAATATAGCTTGGCCCAAATTGGACATTTTTTTACAATAACATATACGTGCCATGTCGTGACACCATGCCAAGTTTCATGATTTTCTGGTGAGTTTTGGATTTACGGAGATTTAAAAACCGAGATTCGCAATGTTTGAGGCCGAGCCAGGATGCCGATATGGTTGAATTCATTCCCATTCCTACAATGGGACCTAAACATGCACCCCAAGGACACATGTACGATTTTTCTAGCCATTTTGGTGCACTGGAGCATGTATTTGTAGTTCGGATTTGAATTATGGACATTAAATGCCTAGAAAACTCAATTAATGTATTAAAAAGGTCAAACGAACCCTGAATAATTCCCAAGTTCAGCGTGAATCTCCTGTTGTTCCATGTTGCGTGTAGAAGAAAATACAAGGCGAGAAGAGGGAGCGATTATCATTTCGCCCACAAGGGGACATGTTTCCCTATCGAAACCACGAGGGTTCTTGCGAGAGGCTCCAGTTTGTAAGAGGTTTGTAATAAAGCTTGGCCCAAATTGGACAATTTTTTTACCATGACATATATGTGCCATGACGTGACACCATGCCAACTTTCATGATTTTCTGGTGAGTTTTGGATTTATGGGTATTTAAAAACCGAGATTCCAGATGTTTGCGGACGAGCCAGGACGTCGATATGGTTGTAATTCATTCCCATTCCTTGCATGGGACCTAAACATGCACCCAAGGACACATCTATGATTTTTCTAGCCATTTTGGTGCACTGGAGCATGTATTTGTAGTTTAGATTTGAATTATGGACATAAAATGCCTAGGAATCTCAATTAATGTATAAAAAGGTCAAACAAACCCTGAATAATTTTAAATTTCAGCACGGATATCCTGTCGTTCCATGTTGCCTGTAGAAAAAAATATAAGGTGAAAAGGGGCAGCGATTATCATTTCGCCCACAAGGGGGACACGTTTCCCTATCGGAACCACGAGGCTTCTTGAGAGAAGCTCCGGTTTGTAAGAGGCTAGTAATAAAACTTGCCCCAAAATGGACAAATTTATTTCCACGACATATATGTGCCATGTCGTGACACCATGCCAAGTTTCACGATTTTCGGGTGAGTTTTGGATTTACGGGGATTTAAAAACCGAGATTCTCAATGTCCGAGGTCGAGCCAGACATCGAGACAGTTGTAATTCATTCCCATTCTTTGCATGGGACCTAAACATGCATCCAAGGACACATGTATGATTTTTTTAGCCATTTTGGTGCACTAATTTGAATTATGCAATTAAATTAATGCTTATAAAACTTAATTATAATGTATAAAAAAGGCCAAATGAACCCTGAATATTTAAAGCAGTTCGGGTCAACCGTCTGTCACCCGTGGGTAAGCACTATGCGCATGCGTCGTGCTAGCTCACACTTCCTTCTTTACTAAGTTTTCCATATTAATGTTGTTATATATCCAAACACACTACTATTTCCCGCCACTCCTCCCATCGGTTTCCCGCCTCTTCTCCCATCGGTTTTCCGCTGCCAGTGTCAGTGCTCATAGAAGGCTAGGCGGCGACACACCGACCATGTAAATATTTTTACACAGTTTCTATAAGCACAAACATGTGTGATAGTAGGGAGTAGGTCCCTTAGGGTGACCAGCGTGAAACGCCTTAAAGGCAAGGAGGCAATTCTTATCAGCAAGGGGCGTCTTCCCATCCGCTAACCTAGTCGAATAGAACACAGAAGTTAAGCGTGCTGGGGCTGGAGTAGTCTTAGGATGGGTGACCCGGTGGGAAGTTGCATATCTCAAGCTTCATTAAAGCGCCGTGATATGGTCATTATAGACATTTATCATCTAAATGTATCTGTAGTGACCTGTCATGACGATTATATAAACATTGGGATCCTTGTTTTGGTAATTTGTAGAATATGTTTTTTATTGGTTATTTTTTGTTCTCAGAAATCGAAGAATTATCGACATCTGTAGGCCCACACAAACTATCCCTTTGACCCAACGCACGAGAAGGGTTTCCTCTTTGCTCTGTGTGCTATGTTAGAGCAAATCAAGTTTCAGCACATGTGTTGGATGACATCCCCTACCCCCCCCCCACCTGCCTCGAAGTTGTGGAACCGACATCGTACGTCTTTAACCTGGCTGAGGGGTACGATGTTCAGTTTGTAATGTTACTAGTGTAGTTGGTGGCCCATCGAATTGGTGCATTCAGGATTTGAACAAATCACACACCAGACCCATACATTTTTTTCGGGCTGCATGCAGGGTATAGGGGGTGTTTTGATTGAGCACGTCTCCCTTGTGCGGTTTATAGACGCCGCACATATCTATGGGCTCCCCGAGGTCTATATATATATCATCCTTGACCGATAACGAGGGGGCCCACACAATCTATCCCTTTGACCCAACATACGAGAAGGGTTTGACCATGATGGTTTCCTATTGCTATGTGTGCCATGTTAGACAAAATAAAGTTTGAGCGCATGCGTTGGACGACACCCCCCCCCCCCGCCGCCTCGAAGTTGGGGAACCGACATCGTACGTATTGAACCTGGCTTGGGGTCAGGTATGGCGTTCGGTTTGTAATGTAGTTGGTGCCCCATTGAAGTTGCGCATTGGGGATTTCAACACATCACACACCACCCATACATATTTTTCGGGCCGCATGCAGTGTATAGGGGGTCTTCTGATCGACCACATCTCCCTTGTGCGGTTTTTTGTGACGACACACATATCTGTGGGCTCCCCGGGTGTATATATATCATCCCTTTGACCGATAACGAGGGGTATGTGTTGGCCATGAATGGATTCCTCCTAGTTCATGTTAGGGCCGGTCACCGTCACATGTCGTTCAAGCAAAGTTTGAGCTCATGCGTTGTCAGGATTCCCTCCCACATGCTCGGATTGGTGGGTTGGACCGACACCGTACCCTGCGTATCTCGTCCTTAATTACCTGGCTTTCATGGTGGTTGTCTGTATCGGGAGGCAGGCGCCACATCTAAATTGTACATTATTCGATATTGAAAACACACATCGCCCCTCCCAACGTACATCATTTTGGGCCGCATGCAGGCGGTGCTGGTTTTGTGGTCCCTCTCGTGCGATTTTTTATGCTGGTTCAATCTATTGGCCCAAGCGGTGTGTATATATATATTCTATCCAGTTTTGATCGATAACAACAGTTGTCGTTTGACCAAGTGATAGATTCACTGGTCCGTCTTACGGTAGGTCATGGCGACATGCATGTATGACCAAAGTAGTACGTGCATCCTCCCCGCCGACACGAAGTGGGAGGTGGGTCAAGCACCCTAGCTAGGTAGCTACGACATTATTTCATTATAGATATATCCAAGGGTGCTTTCGAGTTTGCGAGGCAGGTGCCACCAAAGTTGTGCATTTTGTATTTAAAGTTTTAAACATCACACCCTATATTCCTACATATATTTGGCCACTTCTAGGTGGTTCTTGACTTCTGGCCCCTCTCATCGATCTTCGACGACGCGCCCAACCGTGGGCCCGTGCGGTCAAAGTTGTGCATTGGAACTTTGAACATAACAGACCACCCTTTTCATTCATATATATTTGGGCCGCATGCCGGTGTGGTTGTCTTTTGACCCTCTCTGTCGTTTTTTGCTGTGAAGACTCGGATGATGCTCAACGGACACGGGTGTACTGGCTTAACCGTGTGCGATGCTTGTGCACTATGAAATCACCACGAATGCGCAAGCGCGATCAAGGGTGCAGGTAGTGGATTAACCGTGTGTCATGCTAGTGGGCTGTGAAATCACGACGGCTGCGCAAGCGCGAGCAGGGGTGGAGGTAGTGGCTTAACCATGTGCGATGCAAGTGCGCTGTGAATCACCACGACTGCGCAAGCGCGAGCAAGGGTGGAGGTAGTGGCTTAACCGTGTGTGATGCACGTGCATTGTGAAATCACCACGACTGCGCAAGCATGAGCAAGGGTGGAGGTACTGGCTTAACTGTGTGCGATGCTAGTGCGCTGTAAAATCACCACCTACGCAAGCTAAAGGCAGGTAGTTTATTTAGATTGAATTCCACGTCTGCGTCTAAAAATTAGGACGAACCGTGTGCGATAGACTAGCTAGCTAGAAATCTAAAAACAAACTACCCGCCTTGAGCGTTGCAAAAATCGGCGGTTCCACCACTTTTCCTTATTATCATACACGCATATTCTTACTGGACCATGTGCGATCTTGGGTGCTCCCGCCCCGCATCAATTCCTTTACCCAAATTTTAGTAGCCGTGGTACTTCAACCGTCGCCCCCACTCCTCCAACACCGACCTTATAGTAAAATTGCAGTAGCCGAGGCATTTGAACCATCGCCCTCCCTCGTCCACCACCATCTCCACCCACCATTACTAAAATTTTCAGTAGCCGCGGCGTATCCTCAAACACCACCCGCCTCCCCCCCTCGAAAGTCCCCCCACCCACCCCCCTCAAACCCTAGCTCACCGCCACCACTGCCGCCAACCCCTGCCGGTCTGCCTGTTCCTCCTAGCTTAGATAATAAAGTTCATGTTACCCAGAGAGCGCACCATGGCTCTATGATCTTCCAACTGGAAGGGTCCCGTCCATGACATGTGCAACATCCTATCAGCAAATCTTACCTTTTCTAGCTTGCCAACCCGTACCCTTTGTTGTAGTAGATTTTGCCATGCGGTGTTTTAACTGTGCCGTGTTTAATTATTTCAGTTATGCAAAAGTGTAATGTTCAATAGGGCTATGTGATGTTTAAGTATGAATTGTCCACTTCAGTTTCACGAATGGCTATATTTGGTTGTTTATAGTGAGTAGATGCCTTGTTTATCTGTATTTAGTTGTTAGGTTGGTTGCAGTGAGCATTTGTCCAGTTTTCAAGCAGATGCCTTGTTTATCTGTGTTTGCTTGTTAGGTTGGTTGCAGTGAGCATTTGTCCAGTTTTCAAGCATATGCCCTGTTTATCTGTATTTTCTTGTTAGGTTGGTTGCAGTGAGTCTCTGTCCGGTTTTCAATGGCTATATTTGGTTGTTATACTGATCATTTATGCCTTGTTTATTTCAGTCATTCTCAATGTGTCGGTGCAACAAACATTCACGTTTGGTTGCCCAGACTTATACACATGCGTGCTGGCATCGCGTGTCCTACACCAAGTTACAAAGCAAAACCACGGCAGAAGAACCGCTCTTCGTGAGATTAAGGAGCAGATCAAGAAGACCAAGACAGCAGAGCATCACCTTAGGGAGGCTTCCCTTGCTGGGCAGGAGAGCCTGGCCGGGTCAAGGCCACCCCAGGGGCAAGTCCAAGATTTCCCCGGCAAGCTTGCCGGATCCGCCAAAGGCGAGAACTCCCACCAAGGCACTACCGCTCAATCGCTCCACCGCACCACAACGCAAATCACCCATCAATGCGGTGTCGAGCCTCCAGGTGATTAAGTGGCTACCACCAAGCACGTGGCAGCCCATTAGAAGACAGATTGCTCTCATGTGACACCCGTCCAGAGGCGTGTCGAATAGATAAGCAGAGGATGGTTAAGCGGTACGGCAGGCTTGCCGGGCTTCACCCTCAACATGTCACCTAGCAGTGCATTTAATGCACTTTGTCCTAACTGCCAGAGTTAGGTATGATAGCACTGTTAGCTATATAATCACTAGATAAAGTCTGTTTTGCCATTGTGGTCACCCCTTGAGCTATAAAAGGAGGTCCAAGGCAAACTAGCAAAGGATTCGGACCCTTGCATACTTGTACGCGCGTAGCTGCTCTCCCCGAGACCACCTTGCCGGGCTTGAGCGTTGCGCATTCATCGTGCTCCTCCATCCAATCCACCAAAGCAGGAGTAGGGTTTTACGCTTCCCAGCGGCCCGAACCTGGGTAAAAACCACCAGCGTCACCACCGTCGTGTTGTTTCATGGCCTCTGCTCTTTGTGCAACATGATTTTTCCCCTTGCCGAACCACAAGGGGCCGATGGCCCGATAGGTGATCGTGTCCACCCCCAACATCTTTGGCGCGCCAGGTAGGGGCAAAGGCATTTACACGAACCTGAGGTTGTGAACAGCGCGTCCATCATCATCATCGTCTTCATCCATGGCGCCCAAGAAGAAACCCGGCGCTACCGCGCACCCTTCCACTTTGAAGACCCCCTCGCATGTGGTTGCGGATGCCGTAGGTGCCACGATGGCGTTGGATGGAGCGGGTACCACGGAGGACGCGACCGGCGCAGGCGGCGCCATCATTGTGTCCCCCGCAGACGAAGCTGGAGCGGGAGGCGCCGGGGGAGGGTAGCATCAACAACATCCCAACGGGCATGACCCACAAGCTCCGGGTGGAGGGAACGTTCAGTCTCCACCGCCCCACCGCACTAGTGGGCGCAGCCACTGCAATGACACCCGCTCTAGTGCTAGTCGTGGCCCTCTAGCCGTGCCTGCCACGGGCGCGACAACTGAGCACGCACCTCGCCCAGGGTGGGGCGAGCAAGACAGAGCGCCGAACGGGGTTGCCGATCCCCGAGCGTAGCCCACTCATCCCCAGACTACCTTGGCGGCCGGTTCACGACGGCATGAACGCGGCGCCGCACCTGCTGGTACTACTAGGAGTCGAGCGACGTCATGGTCTGCCTCATCAGCTATGCTGAGCACGGCTACGGAAGCCATGGCACGGGCCCAACTCCTACTGAGATTCGTGCCGGTGACTGATCAAATGGATGAATGGAGAGCCACCATCCAAAGTTTGATTGGCTTTGCTGAAGCTGGAAGATCACAGCAGGTAGAGCCATCATGGCACCCACGAACAGCAACAGCGGCCCGGGATGATGGTCGTGTCGAGGAGGCCGCACCAATGGTGTAGTCTCCTCCGCGACAATAGACCCAGAGGTGACAGAAGCAGGAGCAGCATGTCCACAAACCCGATGAAGCATCGATGGCCTCTTCCGATCCACGAGCCCACAGGGATTAGCGACAGGTCCTGGAGGATCTGCGGAGGGAAGATGCACGCGTCACCATAGAGCGACGCTGGGAGACCCGCCATCAATCTGACAGGCGAAATGGCCCAGACGTTGATGAACCCGCGCCCAGTGATGGCGGGTACTTGCCTTACGAGGTTGGGTGCCCCGCCTTCACTCATGAGCTGCGGCAAGTCCGCTGGCCGTCTGCCCGCGTCTTCAAGCCTGAATTACTAGAAAAATACGATGGAAAGTTAAAGCTGACAGAGTTCTTGAGCATTTACACAATTGCCGTTCAAGTCGCCGGGGGCAGGGATGAGAAGGTATTCGCCAACTACTTCCCTTTGGCACTCAAGCCAAACGTGAGGCCGTGGCTGATGCACCTGCCAGAAAATTCCATTTCGTCATGGGCTGACCTGTGCAATGAATTTGTTGGCGCCTTCACGGGTGGCCACCAAGAGCCTGGGCGGCCCAGTGACCTGCAAGTCCTTCCATAGAAGGAAGGGGAGAGCTTGCGGAAGTATATGCAAAGGTTCAGTCGAGTGCACCGTAACATTCTAGAGATACATCCAGCAGCTATGATTGTCGTGTTCCATTCGAACGTGCGCAACAAAAGGATACGGTCCAAAATGAACGTCCGGCTGCCCAAGACCATCAATGAGTTGTACACGTTGGCGGATAAATGTGCTCGGGATGAAGAAGGAAGGCGACTCCCTGGGGAGGAGAATGTCATCGAGGTCGATTCAGAGGACGATGACGAGGCTGCTAACCCAAAGAGGAGGAGACGGAGACGCAACAAGAAGCGCAAAGATAAGTCACTATTGGCCGTTGAGAGCGCTGGCAATCTCAGCACCGGCAAGAAGGCCAAAACCGAAGCCCCCAGCAAGGAAGCTGCCGCGCGCGCTGATTTCTGGGAGGCTGCGGCGGCAAAGAAAGCTGTGAAGTTCGATGGGCCATACTAGAAGATCCACCGCACTAAAGGTCACGATCTCCAAGAATGTCACCAAGTCGAGTAGCTTGTCAAGAAGCAGAAGGCAGAATATGAGAAAAGAGACAGGGAGAAGGACCAAGAGGGTGCCGGAGGAAAAGGCCGTGGCAGTAGAGGGGGCCACCGCGGCAAGGCCCCACAGCAAAAGGAGAAACCTGCTAGAGGCCGTGGGAAGAAAGAGGGAGATAGTGAGAGTGATGAAGGGGATGAAGAAGAAACCAGCGAGCAAGAATTCCAAAAAGCAACTGAAGCCATGTGTATTGACGGAGGTGCATCTTTGCACTCCTCTCACTACCAGCTCAAGCAGTGGGCACGAGAGGTCAATGCCGTGGAGCCAACTGCAAACTCCCAGAAGCCGCTCAAGTGGTTCTGCACGCCTATCATCTTTGATGAAGAGGATCACCCCGAACGCACTACCGTGGTAGGGTGTTTGTCGTTGTTGGTCTTCCCAACAATCCGCAACCTTAAAGTCACAAAGATGCTAGTTGACGGCGGGGCTGGGTTGAATCTGATCTCCCCCAAAGTGGTCAGCAAGCTACAGATCCCTGATGAAGAGCTCAAGGTTACTGGCACGTTCCAAGGAATCAACCCCGGTAGGAGCCATCCTAAGGGAAAGATTACGCTGCCAGTAACGTTTGGTGGGGAGCTGAATTACCGGACCGAAAGGGTTGTGTTTGATGTTGTTGAACTCCCCTTGCCGTACAATGTTATACTTGGTCGTCCAGCTTTGGCAAACTCATGGCAGCGTCCCACTAGGCTTACAACACCTTGAAGATGCCAGGGCCACTGGGCGTCATTTCCATTCCATCAGATAAGAAAGATGCAATTATATGTGTGGATAAGATGTATCAAGACGCGGTAGCAGCTGAAGCTACAGAAGCCACGGCTCCCACCAAGGAGGCAAAGAAGGGAAAGAAAGCTAGCAGAGATGCCGACAAAGACTCCGGGAAGCGCGCCTCTCCGGAGTGTGCTGCACCTGTTGAGGACCTGCCGGAGAGTTCCACTAGCAAAAGGCCCAAGGCTGCTCCACTTGCTGTGAAAAAGGTCATGGCAAGGCAGGATGGTGCTGATGGTACGTTCACCATTGGCGCCACCCTTGATGACAAATAGGAAAGCGTGCTCGTTACCTTCCTATGGGCGAATGTTGATGTGTTTGCTTGGCAACCATCTGACATCCCCGGTGTTCCCAGGGAGGTAATCGAGCACCACCTTGCTGTCTGCCCTCATGCTCGACCCGTCAAGCAGAAGGTTAGGAAGCAAGCTTTAGAGCGGTAGCAGTTCATTGCCGAGGAAATCAAGAAACTCGAAGCAGCTGGTTTGGTCAGAGGAGTGCTGCATCCAACATGGTTAGCGAACCAGTGGTAGTGCACAAGGCAAATGGGAAATGGAGGCTCTGCATTGACTTCACAGACTTGAACAAAGCATGCCCGAAGGACCCTTTCCCCCTGCCGCGCATCGATCAGATTGTAGACTGCACTTCTGGGTGTGATATGCTTTCCTTTTTGGATGCGTACTCCGGGTACCATCAGATATTCATGTCCAAGGAAGATGAAGAGAAGACCGCGTTCATAACTCCGTGTGGCACGTACTACTTTGTACGCATGCCTTTCGGGTTAAAGAGCGCAGGATCCACTTTTGCAAGAGCAGTACAGATTGGTTTCAAACCACAGCTCCACAAAAATGTAGAAGCTTATATGGATGATATAGTGGTCAAAACCAAGGACAAATCAACACTGATCCAAGATTTGGAAGAGAGCTTTGCGAACTTGCACAAGATCAATTTGAAGTTAAACCCTGAGAAGTGTGTGTTTGGTGTCCCCTCCGGCAAGCTACTTGGTTTCTTTGTGTCTCACCGAGGGATAGAGGTAAACCCCGACAAGATCAGAGCAATCGAGCAAATACAAGCACCCAAGACTGTCAAGGATGTGAGGCGCTTAACTGGATGCGTTGTCACACTAAGTAGGTTCATTTCCAAGTCTGCCGAGCGTGCATTGCCTTTCTTCAAGATTTTGAAGAAGGCAAGTCCGATGAAGTGGACCCCGGAGGCAGAAGTAGTGCTGCAAGACCTAAAAGCCTATCTTTCCTCTGCTCCCACCTTAGTCGCTCCTAAACCCCAAGAGTCGTTACTGCTATACTTAGCAGCGATGAACCAACTGGTTAGTGCAGCACCGGTGGTGCAGCGAGAAGTGGATGAAGAAGCAGATGCCACGGCTGTCCCCTCCGAAGATGAAATTGAACCAGTCACGGCAGAATTGGGCGCAGATTTAAGGAAAGTAGAGCAAGTTAGCGAAGGCAATCCCAAAACCGCGGCAAAGAAGAAAGTGGTGCAACGGCCCGTGTACTTTGTCAGCTCCCTGTTACAGGGGTCTAGGTCAAGGTACTCTGGGGTGCAAAAATTGATCTTTGGCCTCATCATGGCCTCAAGGAAATTGTGCCACTACTTCCAAGCCCATGAGATCATAGTTTTCACTCTTTTCCCGCTGCAGCGCATACTGAGGAACCCCGAAGCTACCGGTAGGATAGTTGAATGGGCACTAGAGCTGTCAAGCTTTGGCCTAAAGTATGAAAGTACCTCAACCATTCAGAGCAGAGCGTTAGCTGAGTTCATTGCAGAATGGACGCCTACTCCAGATGAATAAATACCAGAGACAGTTATCCCCGGCAAGGAGGCGCCTCAGGAGTGGGCCATGTACTTTGATGGTGCTTTCTCGTTGCAGGGCACTGGAGCCGGCATGCTTCTTGTTGCTCCCACCGGAGAGCATCTCAAGTATGTAGTTCAAATGCACTTTCCATGGGAGAAGGCCACCAATAACACTACTGAGTATGAGGGGCTTCTTGCCGGGATCATAATTGCGGTGGAGTTGGGAATCAAGAAGTTGATCATCCATGGAGACTCGCAGCTTGTGGTGAGACAAGTTAATAAGGATTACCAGAGTCCGTTGATGGAGGCATATGTAGAGGAAGTGAGAAAGTTGGAGGAGCACTTTGATGGATTACAAGCAGAGCATGTGCGACGTGCAGAGAACAACATTGCTGATCATTTATCAAAGTGCGTTGTGCAAAAGCTCCCTGTGGAACCAGGAACTTTTATCCTCCACCTAACTCAACCATCAGTGTCCCCTTCAATGATGGCGAGAAAAAGGAGGAAGTAGTATCTCCCCAAGATGGGATCTCACGGGAACAGAAGGTTGCGTCGGTGGAAAAGTATTTTCGTGGCTCTCCTCTAGGGTTTTGGAATATATGTGAATTTATAGGACGAAGAAGTAGGTCGGTGGACTCCCGAGGGGCCACAAGCCAGGGGGGCGCGCCCCTACGGCTAGCTGTCACCTCGTGGGTCTTCTGACTTTGACTCCAAGTCTTGTATGTGTCTTCTGGTCCAAGAAAAATCATCGTAAATTTTTATTCCGTTTGGACTCCGTTTGATATTCATTTTTTGCGAAACTCAAAAACAAGGAAAAACATAAACTGGCACTGGGCTCTAGGTTAATAGGTTAGTCCCAAAAATAATATAAAATAGCATATTAATGCATATAAAACATCCAAAACAGATAATATAATAGCATGGAACAATCAAAAATTATAGATACTTTGGAGACGTATCAAGCATCCCCAAGCTTAATTCCTGCTCGTCCTCGAGTAGGTAAATGATAAAAACAGAATTTTTGATGTGGAATGCTACCTAACATATTTATCTTTGTAATTTTCTTTATAGTGGCATGAATGTTCAGATCCATAAGATTCAAAACAAAAGTTTAATATTGACATAAAAATAATAATACTTCAAGCATACTAATAAAGCAATCATGTCTTCTCAAAATATCATGGCCAAAGAAAGTTATCCCATCAATAGATATCAATATGAGCGAGTAGGGATTGCCATGCAATGGATGCACTAGAGTTATAAGTGTATGAAAGCTCAAAAAGAAACTAAGTGGGTGTGCATCCAACTCGCTTGCTCACAAAGACCTAGGGCACTTTGAGGAAGCCCATCATTGGAATATACAAGCCAAGTTATATAACGAAAATTCCCACTAGTATATGAAAGTGACAAAATAGGAGACTCTCTATCATGAAGATCATGGTGCTACTTTGAAGCACAAGTGTGGAAAAAGGATAGTAGCATTGCCCATTCTCTCTTTTCTCTCATTTTTTTATTTTGGGCTCTTTGGCCTCTTTTTTTTTATTTTTTATCTCCTTTTTTTCTTTTTTTTTTCGTCCGGAGTCTCATCCCGACTTGTGGGGGAATCATAGTCTCCATCATCCTTTCCTCACATGGGACAATGCTCTAATAATGATGATCATCACAGTTTTATTTACTTACAACTCAAGAATTACAAATCGATACTTAGAACAAAAATATGACTCTATATGAATGCCTCCGGTGGTGTACCGGGATGTGCAATGATCAAGAGAGACATGTATAAAAAATATGAATGGTGGCTTTGCCACAAATACGAAGTCAACTACATGATCATGCAAAGCAATATGACAATGATGAAGCGTGTCATAATAAACGGAATGGTGGAAGTTGCATGGCAATATATCTTGGAATGGCTATGGAAATGCCATAATAGGTAGGTATGGTGGCTGTTTTGAGGAAGGGTATATGTTGGGTATAGTGCACCGGCGAAACATGCGCGGTACTAGAGAGGCTAGCAATGGTGGAAGGGTGAGAGTGCGTATAATCCATGGACTCAACATTAGTCATAAAGAACTCACATACTTATTGCAAAATTCTATTAGCTATCGAAACAAAGTACTACACGCATGCTCCTAGGGGGATAGATTGGTAGGAAAAGACCATCGCTTGTCCCCGGCCGCCACTCATAAGACAATCAATAATACGTGCATGCTACGGGAATCACAAACTTTAACACAAGTATTTCTACCAATCCATAATTACTCACTAGCATGACTCTAATATCACCATATTTATATCTCAAAACAATCATAAGGAATCAAACTTCACATAGTATTCAATGCACTTTATATGAAAGTTTTTATTATATCCCTCTTGGATGCCCATCATATTAGGACTAAATTCATAACCAAAGAAAATTACCATGATATTTAGAGACTCTCAAAATAATATAAGTGAAGCAAGAGAGTTCAACAATTTCTATAAAATAAAGCCACCGACGTGCTCTAAAAAGATATAAGTGAAGCACTAGAGCAAAATTGCCTAGCTCAAAAGATATAAGTGAAGCACATAGAGTATTCTAATAAATCACAATTCATGCATGTGCCTCTCAAAAGGTGTGTACAGAAAGTATGATTGTGGAAAACTAAAAATCAAATACTCATATCATACAAGACGCTCCAAGCAAAACACATATCATGTGGCGAATAAAAATATAGCCTCAAGTAAATTTACTGGTAGACGAAGACGAAAGAGGCGATGCCTTCCGGGGAATCCCCAAGCTTAGGCTCTTGGTTTTCCTTGAATATTACCTTGGGGTGCCTTGGGCATACCCAAGCTTAGGCTCTTGCCACTCCTTATTCCATAGTCCATCAAATCTTTACCCAAAACTTGAAAACTTCACAACACAAAACTCAACAGAAAACTCATGAGGTCCGTTAGTATAAGAAAATAAATCACCACTTTTTGGTACTGTTGTGAACTCACTATTTATTTATATTGGTGTAATATCTACTGTATTCCAACTTCTCCATGGTTCATACCCCCCGATACTACCCATAGATTCAGCAAAATAAGCAAACAACACATAGAAAACAGAATCTGTCAAAAACAGAACAGTCTGCGAAGTTCTGAATTGTTCTAATACTTCTATAAATCAAAAATTCTGAAAAATTAGGAAAACATAGGAAATTTGTATATAAATCGTTTGTAAAAAATTCAGAGTTTTTCGTCGCTTATGTGAATTCTTAAAATTCTGCAACTGGATTCAAAAGTTTCTGTTTTTCAGCAAGATCAAATCAACTATCACCGTAAGCCATCCCAAAGGTCTTACTTGGATCAAACACTAATTAAAACACCAAAACACAATTACTACAGAGGTAATAATGTGTATTTTATTCAAGAATAGAAGAAAAACAAAAAATATTGGGTTGTCTCCCAACAAGCGCTTTTCTTTAAAGCCTTTTAACTAGGCATTGAGATTTCAATGGTGCTCACATGAAAGATAATAATTGAAACACAAATACAGCATCATAAAACATGTGACAAACAAATTTAAGTCTAACATGCTTCCTATGCATAGGCATTTTATAAGCAAACAAATTATCAAGACAAGCAAAAACTAGCATATGCAAGGAAGAAGAAAGAAACAATAGCAATCTCAACATAACGAGAGGCAATTTAGTGACATGAAAATTTCTACATCCATATTTTCCTGTCTCATAATAATTACATGTAGGATCATAATCAAATTCAACAATATAACTATCACATAAAATATTCTCTTCATGATCCACATGCATGCAAAGTTGACACTCTTCCAAAATAGTGGGATTATCATTAAATAAAGTCATGACCTCTCCAAGCCCACTTTTATCAAAAAATTCATAAGATTGATCATACTCCAAAGTAGTGGGATCATTATTACCTAGAGTTGACACTCTTCCAAAGCCACTTTCAATATTATTGCAAACATATTCATCATGAGGCTTAAATAAATTTTCAAGATCATAAGAAAAATCACCCCAATGATGATCATTGCAACAAGTAGTGGACCTAGCAAAACTAGCATCCCCAAGCTTAGGGTTTTGCATATCATTAGCACAACTGACATTAATAAAATTTATAGTAGAACCATTGCAATCATGCTTTTCATCCAAGGAGCTATCATGAATCACTTCATATATTTCTTCTTTTAACACTTCATCACTGTCGTGGGAAACCACAGCCACCTATGCATGGGGCCATCAGCCCCTTGTGGTTCGGCAGGGGGGATGAGCACATTGCACAAAGAGCGGAGAACGTAGCGCAGCACGACAGAGATTACATGGGTAGTTTTACCCAGGTTTGGGCCGCTGCGAGGCGTAAAACCCTACTCCTGCTTTGGTGGATTGATGGTGGATTGTGGTGGAAACGCAGCGCTCTTGCCCGGCAGGGTTGCCTCGGGGCGAGGGCAGCTACGCGCGTACGAGTGTACATGGGTCCAAATCCTTTCTATGGTTGCCATGGCCCTCCTTTTATAGATCAAGGGGTCACCACAGTGGCAAATCAGTCATTGTGTACTGATTAGATAGCGAACAATGCTATCATACCTAACTCTGCAGTCAGAGCAGAGCACATTAAATGCGCCGCTTAGTGTCACATCGTGGCGTGGCCGGCAAGCCTTGCCGGGCTGCTCGGCCACCTTTTCGCATGTCTGCTTGACACGTCTCTGGACGGGTGTCATTTGGAGGTGATTTCCATAGGAAGTGGCTGCCACGTGCCAAATAACAGCCACTTAGTTACTTGGGAGCTTGACACCGCACCGATCGATGACTTGCATCACTATGAGGTGGAGCGGTGGAGCCTTGGCGGCGTAGTTTGCCCTCGTAGCGCCCGGCAGGCCTGCCGGGACGGTCTTGAGGCTCGACTTCGGGGACACCTCGTCCTCGCCAGGCTCGCCTGCCAGGCAAGGGAGGTTTCTCCTTAGTGGTGTCTTGCTCATTTAGCTTGTCTTGGTCTGGACTTGGACGTTGCGACCTTGCTCTTTCAAGCCTGTGCATGGTCTGGGCAACAGACCCAGGGTTTGTTGCACCGATAGGAGCCCCCGGGCCTGGCCCGAATGCGCTGCCGGGCGTCGTCGGGGTAGGCCCTATCCAATGCACAGGCAAGAGGGGAGCAGTTGCTTGTCCCTTGAGATCTTCTTTGCTTCTTCATTAATCTGAGCCCAGGTCAGTTCCCGGTTCTCCCGCGCATCGCATAATGCCAATTGTGGTGGGGCCATCCTTGTAATGGCCCATGAATGACTTTGACGAATGGGTGAGTAACTGCCAATTCACTCTTCCCACCACGCCCTTATCCTTTGGCCACGTATGCTGCATGCATTGAGTGGGGTAACTAACGGAGGCGCGTGGTGCAGGAGAGCGTCAAGGCAGGGGCCCGGCCTTCTTGGATTGGTGGAGATGGACGGTGGTTACCCACCGATGGATCAGCCCCCAGCCCCCAGCCCGCCTATAAAAGGGGGCGGGGGGAAGCGGAAGTGCTCATCCACACACCTCTTCTCGCCATTTCCTTCTTTCTTCTTGCAATGTTGAGAGGGAGAGGCCGGGGGCAGGCCCCGGGCTCGGGCTTGGGGTTGATGACACCGAAAGCTTGTGTAGGCACCCGAGGAGTGAGTCTAGTCCGGGGCCGGAAGGGATGCGGCGGTCGAGACACTTGCAGCGCAGGAGGTACCAAGCTTTTCCACTATGGTGGAATGCTTGTCTCCTCTGCTCGGGTCGGCCTTCTGGCGGGGAGCACTAGACCTTGACGCGAACCACTGCGGCTTCTTGCCCTGACACCGGAGCTCCCAGGGCTTCCGGCATCTGTCTGGGGTGCAGCGCTCGGGTCCCTCGGTAATCCCAGCACTACCCCCTTTGGTGAAGTCGGGGCGAATGTCGAAGACGGCGGCATCTTCCTGCCCTCCAAGGTGGGGAGCGATGCTCCTCGCGCGTCTCGGATGCCGTCGTCGCCCGCAGCTTCTCTGGGGGAGGCAACAGCTCGAGGAGCTGGCGCCCCCCTGGAGTGGTGGTGATGAAGAAAGAACGAGGGAAGACGGAGAAGGCGGGTGGCAGGGCGTCAGGTCGGAGTACGATGGCACCGACACCTTCGTCTCGTATTGCCGACCTGCCGCCTCATCTTTCCGTTCTTCCCCTCCCTCCCCGGCACCATCATCACCGGCCTCTTGGTTACCGGGGAGGGGCCGCTCTCTTGGTGCCTTCGCCTCCTCTAGCAGTCTTCCAACTGAGCCCCGGTGGTTCTCCCCACCAGTGCTTTTGCTGGGGCTTCTGGCTGGTCCTAGAGGTGGTGACCAGGGCACCGCCGAGCTGCTTGTTCTGCTCCTCTCCTTCGCAGCCTCGCCACGCTCGATCTTGTTAGGCTGCGCCCGGCAGGTCCTGATGGGGTCGAGTGGGGCGTCTTGCTCAGGCACTCCTTTTGCCCTCTTCCTCTTCAACCGCAGTGCCTAGGAGGAGAGGGACAAGAAAGGGATTACGGGGCACTTATCTTTTTTCAATCTAAAATATGTAGGCACTTGCCAAACTTTAGTCCAAATAATGTAATCTTCTTTATCCATGTTGGTGTTCTGTAAGATCTGTACTTGTTCATCAGCATATTAATCCGGGCACTTGTGCATGCATCATACCCATGCAGAGGTGAAATGCCTCTATACGTTCAAGTAAACAAGTTATCTCCGGCAAGCTATCCTGTCGGTACCCTCGAATTGTTGCCGTGGGGCTAAGCCTGCCAGGCACAAATCACAAAGAGGGACCAGCCCCCTGCCAAGCCTTCTCCGCCAAAGGCCACTGCAACCATCCTGACCGAAGCAACGTTCGAGTCAAAGGATGGGAGCACCTAAGTTTCGAAGGTGACGATGTTTTCATATGCACAAGTTTCTACTTACAGAACACGTAAGGATAAGAAGAGAACTTATCTGTTTGGCTTGCCGAGGATCGTCATGTAGGCTCGTCTTCATTTCTTCTTTTTGGGACCGAGTCCATGGCAAGAACCCAGCAACTCAATGCAGATGAAAACAATGCCTCATGCGACCTCATCTATATGATCATGCTATGCTCATGATATGCTTATGCATGCATGCAAGTTTTGGGGGGGCCCCAGCGCTTCGTTTATTTTTGTTGCTCTGGGTCTGCGCCTGGCTTTGTACAAGGGGTTACATGGAACAGCGGCAAGGCCTGTACAAAAGGGTGGCTGTCTGGCAGGGCCCGACAGCCGCGCCTTACAGGTAGAACTTACGAAGATGCTCAATGTTCCATGAGTTTTGCAACTGAATGCCATCTCCGGTCTCCAGACGGACTGCACTAGGTCTGGTGACTCGTACTACCCGGTAAGGGCCTTCCCACTTCGGCGTCAACTTGTTTGTACCCTTGGCGGACTGAACACGCCCAAGGACAAGGTCGCCTTCCTCAAAACCCCGGGCACGAACCCTGCGGCTGTGATAGCGACGCAGGGCTTGCTGGTAGCGTGCAGCACGCGTAGCGGTCCGGAGACGGTTCTCCTCAAGTAGCACAGTGTCGTCACACCGGTGCCGTTCCTGTGCTACTTCATTGTAGGCAAGCACTCGAGAAGATCCAAATATGAGTTTTGTGGGGATAACTGCTTCTGCCCCATAGACTAGGGAGAAGGGAGTCTGCCCGGTAGCTCGATTTGGTGTCGCTCTGAGGGACCAAAGAACCACCGGCAGCTCATCGATCCATCGCCTGCCACACTTCTGCAGTCTATCAAAGGTTCTTGTCTTGAGACCTCGCAGCACTTCAGCGTTCGCCCTCTCAGCTTATTCATTGCTTTTGGGATGGGCGACAGAGGCAAATGAGATCTTGCTTCCGAGGGCATGAACATATTGTATGAAGGCACGACTCATGAATTGGGAGCCATTGTCGGTGATGATTCGGGCAGGCACCCCGAAGCGGCACACCAATCCTTTCAAGAACTTGATAGCTGACTGTGCGGCCACCTTTCTCATGGGCTCCACCTCTAGCCACTTTGTGAACTTGTCGATAGCGACGAACAAGAACTCAAAGCCCCCGGTAGCACAGGGGAAGGGGCCCAAGATATCAAGCCCCCAGACCGAGAAGGGCCATGACAAAGGGATCGTCTGAAGAGCTTGGGCAGGCTGATGGATGTTCTTGGAGTGGAACTGGCAGGCTTCACATTTGGTGACGAGCTCAACTGCATCTTGGAGGGCTGTGGGCCAATAGAAACCTTGCCGGAAGGCTTTTCCAACCAGAGCCCTTGATCCAATGTGTGAGCCACACATACCCTTGTGTACCTCTGCCAATAGTTCCTTTCCTTCCTCCCGGCAAATGCACTTCAATTTCACACCGTTGGACCTCCTTCTATACAGTGTGTCATCAACGAACTGATACATACTGGCCCTCTGGGCTACTCTTTCAGCTTCTTCTTGCTCTTCGGGGAGTTCTCTAGTTTGGAGGAAATGGACTATGTGCCATGCCCAGGTTGGGGCCAGGGGCTCGGCAACAAGAACCAGCGGCACCTCCTCATTCGCAGGAGCGCACTTCTCAACCGCAGGGACCGGTGGTCTGGCGGGATGGTGCAGCTCACTGATCGAAGGGGAGTTGTTCCCGCCAAGCCCTCTACCGGGAGCCTTGGGAGGCTCTGCCGGGTGAGGCTTGCCGGAGTCTAGTTTCCTCCTCTTTCTGGCCATTGTTGCCGGCGATACGGAGGGCTGAGTCAGATGGAGAACAAAAGTCCCTGGTTCCACAGGGAGTTTTTGCGCAGCGCACTTTGACAGATGATCAGCAATGCTGTTTTCCGCACGGGGCACGAGCTCTGTTTGCAATCCATCAAAGTGCTCCTCCAACTTTCTCACTTCCTCGACGTATGACTCCATCAATGGACTTTGGTAATCCTTGTTGACTTGTCTCACCACAAGTTGTGAATCTCCGCGGATGATCAGCTTCTTGATTCCCAGTTCTGTTGCAATCCTGAGCCACGCAAGGAGCCCTTCATACTCTGCAGTATTGTTGGTAGCCTCCTCCCGGGGAAAGTGCATCTGGACGACGTACTTAAGGTGCTCCCCAGTGGGGGCAACAAGAAGCACGCCAGCCCCTGCACCTTGTAGGGAGAAGGCACCATCGAAATACATAATCCATTCTTGGGGCGCTTCCTTGTCGGGGATGATCATCTCCAATACTTCTTCATCAGGAGTTGGTGTCCACTCTGCGATGAATTCTGCCAGTGCTCTGCTCTAAATAGTTGACGTTCTTTCAAACTTCAAACCAAAGTTGGACAACTCCAAGGCCCATTCCACAATCCTGCCGGTGGCCTCGGGGTCTCGGAGTATGCGCTGCGAGGTGAAGCGGGTGACAACTGTGATCTCGTGGGCTTGGAAGTAGTGGCACAGTTTCCTTGAGGCCATGATGAGGCCAAAAATCAACTTTTGCATGCCAGAGTACCTTGATCTAGCTCCTTGTAACAGAGAGCTGACGAAGTACACTGGGTGACGAGGACATGTATTGGGGGTAGGGTAACAGGCCTGACCTAAAGACCCTACCCTAGGACACCACACACCTTATACTAGGCCCCAGGGCCAGATCAGCAGTCAGATGTTCTGCAGAGTGACATTCACTCAGAAGGCAACAACCACTCGGAGCATAGCACTCCACTCGACGAACTCATTCCACTCGGAGCACCTGATCTCACTCGGATATGCGAAGACCAAACAGTCGACGAGGCAGTCGGAGCATCATTCTCATAGTGGAGGTTTCGTAGTGGGCTGACATTATGGCATTTATGCCCTTCTTTGTAACATAGGAGGTGAGGGGGTGGCGTACTCTATATAAGCCACCCCCACCACTAGACTGGAGGCCCTCATTCTTCTCCTCCTAGCTCTCTCTCTCTCGCCATTAGTCTCAGGACTTGTCCAGGCATGAAGATCCATTCTTCTCTCTCCCACACATACATTGTAATCTCCGGATACATACTCAGATAAAGCAAAGCCTCTCCGGAGCACGAGACGTAGGGTTGTTATCTCCACCGTGAGAGGCCCGAACTCGATAAAACCACCGTGTTACCCATTTGCATCTCGATAGATCATGCTCCTTTACCCTACCCGCTTCGTACTATCGGAATCATTCCCACGACAGTTGGCACCCACCATGGGGCATGACGTCTGTCGAGCCATGATGCAGATGGTTTTTTCTTCAATCGCCAGCAAGAGACTAATTTTTGCAGGTGACCCAAGCTTTCTTGGGATGATCTCCCGAGATCAAACAATCATAGCTACAAATTGACATTGGAGTCCCGGCCATCACACCATCTACGGGAGGATAACTCCTCATCATACGAAAGGATCAGGAAGTTGCTCATCTCATCCTGTCCTCTTTACAATCAATCTATGATCTGCTAATTGGTTTTTGTTTCTTTTGCATGTCACACTTGTGAACGACGGAAGAGGAGAGAGCCATGACAATGGATGTCCTCGCAGACGCTCAGCCCCAGTAACTCCCCGTCGGTGCCGCGCTGCAGCACGCCACCGTCGCCGTCCTCAAGATCCTCCTCGGCTCCGAAGGCGATGGCAAGCAGGTCTCCTCTGCACCGCACCCGCCTCCGGTGAGTTTCACTCAGACGAAATTTCATCACACGAACGGGTTCCTCGCCTGACCTCGCAAGCCATGGAGATCGACGCCGTCGTCTCGCTGTCCGGTCACCCGCGATCGCCGCAGCGCGTCACCGCCGACCGTTCTGGCGGCTACGCCGTTGTCTCGCTGTCCAGTGACCCGCGCTCGCCGCAGCACGTCACCGCCGACCGCTCCGGCGGCTACGTCATTGTCTCGCTATCCAGTGACCCGCGCTCGCCGCAGCACGTCACCGCCAACCGCTCCGGCGGCTACACCGTCGTCTCGCTGTCCGGTGGCCCGCGCTCGCCGCAGCGCGTCACCGCCGACCGCCCCGGCGGCCGCAGCGCGACCAGAAATGCCACGGTCAGATTCGCCATCACTGCCAGTGCCGCCAGGTCGGTTGCCATGCTGCTCCATGCCCGCGAGGTACATATCCCGAACTTCTCTCCGGCACCGCCGACGGCCCCGCTCCCGTAAGTCCATCGCCTACCAGGTACGCAAGTCAATTATAGCAGTTAATTACCAGATTACTTATTGCGATAGTTAAGCTAGCCCATGCAAGCCCATGCAAAAACTTCTCGCCCACGACCTCAAGTCCTTGGGCTGTTACCCAATCATTTAATGGTCCGCCGGGCATGCAGAGGAGTAAATGCGCCAGTTTTCTCTGCCCTCGGTTGATGACTAACGCGCAGGCACTCACTCGGTCAAGCCCATCACTGAGCCGATTCACCTGTACGCTCGGCCCTGTCATCCTCCGACATCAACTGCCCGACGCAGCACAGACTCCTCCCTCAGGCCAGTGCGCACGAGTTTCCTCTCCGGCGCCGACATTTTGCCACGTTCAGGTTCACCCTGACGAACAGTTTACTCGAATGGTCAACAAACTGCCGCGACGGTTGGACACTCGGCTGCCCCCGCGTGTCGCCACTCTGTTGGACACGACTTTTGCACTTGCCGCCCCATGCACGGTCACCAATACAGGGCACTCTACTGATCACTCGGACGGATTCACTCGGCCGTTCAATTGGTCGGGGGATTTACTTGGACAACATGCGCTCCAGTCAACATCCACTCGGACAGTCCGCCAGCACTCGGCCGCCCGCGTGTTGTCGTCACTCGGATGTCACATAGTCGGACGCGTCTACACCACTCGGCTGTCCCGTGCATAGCCACTCGGCTGGGCATGTCCTCATCACTCGGCTGCCCCGCGCGTCGCCGCTTAGTTGGGCACGTCTTCATCGACTTGCCCGCTCGGCCGCCCCGCGCGTCGCCGCTCAGTTGGGCACGTCTTCATCAACTTGCCCGCTCGGCCGCCCAGCGCGTCGCCACTCAGTTGGACGCGTCTTCATCAACTTGCCCGCTCGGCCGCCCCACACGTCGCCGCTCGGCTGGGAACATCTTCATCGACCTGTCCGACTCGGCCGTCCCGTGCATAGCCACTCGGCTGGGAATGTCCTCATCACTCGGCCACCCCACACGTCGCCACTCAGTTGGGCGCGTCTTCATCAACTTGCCCGCTCGGGCGCCCCGCGCGTTGCCGCTCAGTTGTGCGTGTCTTCATCAACTTGCCCGCTCGGCTGCCCCGCGCGTCGCCGCTCAGTTGTGCGCATCTTCATCGACTTGCCCGCTCGACCGCCCCGCGCGTCGCCGCTCATTTGGGCACGTCTTCATCAACTTGCCCGCTCGGCCGCCCAGCGGGTCGCCACTCAGTTGGGTGCGTCTTCATCAAATTGCCCGCTCGGCCGCACCACACGTCGCCGCTCGGCTGGGAACATCTTCATCAACCTGTCCGACTCAGCCACCCCGTGCATAGCCACTCGGCTAGGCATTGCCTCATCACTCGGTTGCCCCGCGCATCGCCGCTCAGTTGTGCGCGTCTTCATCAACTTGCCCGCTCGGCCGCCCCGCGCGTCGCCGCTTAGTTGGGCACGTCTTCATCAACTTGCCCGCTCGGCCGCCCCGCGCGTCGCCGCTCAGTTGGGCACGTCTTCATCAACTTGTTTGACTCGGCCTTCCGCACACCGCGACTGCATCTGCCCGACTTGTGGAGAAACACCTCTTCATCACCCAGCCGGATGCTCCATCGACACTCGGCCGCCCCGCGCGCCGTCACTCTACTGGACGCGTCATCATCACTCGGGAGCTCCACGCATCGCCACTCGGCGAGACACGTCTTCGTCACTTGGCCGCCCCGCGCATCGCCACTCAGCCGGACGCTCCATCGACACTCGGCCGCCCCGCGCGCCGTCACTCTACTGGACGCGTCGTCATCACTCGGCAGCTCCGCGCATCGCCACTCGGTGAGACACGTCTTCGTCACTTGGCCGCCCCGCGCATCGCCACTCAGCCGGACGCTCCATCGACACTCGGCCGCCCCGCGCGCCATCACTCTACTGGAATCGTCGTCATCACTCGGCAGCTCCGCGCATCGCCACTCGGCGAGACCCGTCTTCGTCACTTGGCCGCCCTGCGCATCGCCACTCAGCCGAACGCTCCATCGTCACTCGGCCACCCCGCGCGCCGTCACTCTACTGGACGTGTCGTCATCATTCGGCAACTCCGCGCATCGCCACTCGGCGAGACACGTCTTCGTCACTCGGCCGCCCCCGCGCGCCGTCACTCTACTGGACGCGTCGTCATCACTCGGCAGCTCCGCGCATCGCCACTTGGCGAGGCACGTCTTCGTCACTTGGCAACTCCGCGCATCGCCACTCGGCGAGACACGTCTTCGTCACTTGGCCGTCCCGCGCGTAGCCACTCGGTTGGTCACCTCATCACCACTCGGCCGCTCCGCGCGTCGCCACTCGGTTGGTCACCTCATCACCACTCGGCCGCCCCGCGCGTCGCCACTCAGTTGGTCACCTCATCACCACTCGGCCACCCCGCGCGTCGCCACTCGGTTGGTCACCTCATCACCACTCGGTCGCCCCGCGCGTCGCCACTCGGTTGGTCACCTCGTCACCACTCGGCCGCCCAGCGCGTCGCCTCTTGGTTGGTCACCTCATCACCACTCGGCCGCCCCGCTCGCCACTCGGTTGGTCACTCATCACCACTCGGCCGCCCCGCGCGTCCCCCTCGGTTGGTCACCTCATCACCGACTCGGCCGCCCCGCGCGTCGCCACTCGGTTGGTCACCTCATCACCACTCGGCCGCCCCACGCGTCGCCACTCGGTTGGTCACCTCATCACCACTCGGCCGCCCCGCGCGTCGCCACTCGGTTGGTCACCTCATCACCACTCGGCCGCCCCGCGCGTCGCCACTCGGTTGGTCAACTCATCACCACTCGGCTGCACCGCGCGTCGCCTCTTGGTTGGTCACCTCATCTGTGGCACCCCGGCTCAGAGTAAACCGGAACGCCCCGTATTCCAGCCCAAGGACAAGTCTTCTGGAATATGGCACTGTTGGCATAGAACAAATCAGCTCTTTATTACTGTGGATATGGTTACAAAGGGTACATGGATTACATCGGCACGGCGACACTACGCCGGGTAGCTCTATGCTAACAGCGGAGTAACTCTCTCTCGGCAGTGGAACAGCGACGACGGTGATGGACTCCACTCCGCAGGGACTCTGGCTAGAACGCGTATCCTAGATCGCAAGCACAGGATCCTCGGCAAGCAAGCAATCACGGCATGACCTGCAAACTGGCATGACACGCCAGGTGAGTACTTTGAATGTACTCGCAAGCTCACAGCAAACATCAGCATTAAAGCAAGACAACATCATAGCAATCCAAAATTAACCAGCATGGTTATCTAGCAAGGTAGCTACTGAAATGACTGCAGTAAGGTAAAGCGTATTAAATCCATACTTCAAATAATCTCAGGCTCCAATCCGAACCTATACCAAGCCCAATCCCAAGCATGTGGTCATCCGACCACTCAACTCACAGCCATCCCATGGCTAACATATCAAATACCTGATTCCATCTGCACGACAAGTCTGACAAACTTACTCTCCTCCGGGTTGTCTCACAACCCTCAGAATACTCATGAACCACCGAGTACTTCTGATCATACGACGAGTTCTTCCATCATTATTATCACTACCATGGTTGACCACCTAGTGAGGTCTGGACGGACTGTCCAATACCGTGGACACGGCTATTCGAATAGATTTTACACTCTGCAGAGGTTGCGCACTTTACCCACACTATGGAGCACTGACCTCGTGATCCCATTCGGGTGGATCAGCGTTGCTCCAACGAAACCTGCCTGACCCGTGACTCTCCCATCGTACCACCGGCAATCGCACTCCCTCGGAGTCAAGCCTTGGGTGGCCCCTTGTCACCTCGTGACACCTGCCACCGTCGTGGCCAAACTATACTGTCCCAAACGGGGACGCCGGCACAAAACTCAACTGGGCTCACAAGGTTATCGCCGCCTATCAGGCCAGGGTAGCGTGCACGCATAACCTTCCCTGTCAGGCAGTACCGATGAAAGAGCACGCGATGAGACCAAGTCAAGGCCGTCCCATACCGGCAAATGTTGTTGCACGGATAAGTCCGGACAGGTGACTCAAGGTCAACCATGAAATATCTAATCCTCGAACAATCTCTGTCATGGCTGACACTCCGATATCATAGCAATCCAATAACGAATATGCTTAAGCCACTACTACTAATTCATCTCTACGAACTGCCGGATGAACTCCAAAATAATCATAGACAGTGATCTCAACATCACAATATCAACAAGTGGGTAAGCTACTAGTCACTAATAATCCGGTACTCAACATGGTAGTCACCTATCCGAGGATTAACTCCAACATTGCATAATCCAATCCATTTCACAGATACTCATACTTGCTGATAAAGCAAATAGTCAAACTATGACATTGCAATGCGATGATGCAGATGAGAGTTGTGGCTTGCTTGGGGATGAAGGAGTCATCCGGAAGGAGTGCGGAGAGTCCGCGGAGTTGACTGCCGGAAACAGTTCTCTCCCGTAGGGGCTGATTAGGGTAAGGGTATAATGGTCATTTTCAGAATGTTAAAACATAGTGAAAATGATACCAAAAGTTTGGGCTCGAAGAGACGAAGACGTGGGCGTTGGTTTCACCTCGATCGGAGTCTCGGGTAAAAAGTTGTGAGAGTTTTTCTGCTAGGGACCCATCTGTAAATAAAACTCTCACAAATAGGCCCTCAGCTGAAAAACAGATCGCGCCTTTTCGGAGAATACGCTTCCCTGCGGGGAAAACGTATTTTAGCCCGAAGCAGCAGCGGAGTACGCTTTCGTTATAAGAAAACGTATTTTCGGAAAAACCGTCTCCACTTATGGCGCGGGCCCGAGCGTTGACTTTCGTCTGCGGCTGACGGGTGGGGTCGGGCGTTGCGGGGCCCGCTTGGCCCCGGTCGTCTCCTTCCTCTCGCCCGTTCCCCGCACGGAACAGAGGAGGGCAGGGGAGGGGCGCTGCCGGCGACGGGCCGTGCGGCTCCGGCCGTCTCCCGCCCGCCCGAGGCCACCGGCGGGTGCGGGGCAGCGCGTCGCGTCCGTCCAGAGGGAAAAGCAGCGCCGGTGAGGAGTGGGACAGCGGCGACGGGCGGCGCCAGGGGGAGGACAGAGAGGTGGGGGTGGTGGTGGTTGCCAGCGATGCGGGCCGTCCCCGGCGAGGGAGAGGGGTTGGGGCGGCTCGCAGAGGAATGGGGAGTGCGGTGGTGGAGTCAGGGAGGCGAGGGAAGGCCGGGCCTGAGCCAATTTAGGCGGCGGCCGGCGAGGATGGCTCGGCCATGGGAGGGGCAGGAGAGCACCTCAGGCTCGGTTGAGTGCTCGGGGAGAGAGCTGGGAGTGAGGGGAGGTGGTTGGTGTGGACGAGAGGGCTCGGGACAGCTTTATATAGCCGCGGCGACGGCGAGATGATAAGGACGGCCACGACAGCATTCTTATCGATGCACTGGAGCGCGGGGTGGCGTGGCTATCCGCTTCCGGTGTCGGCGAGCGGCCGACCTGACGAGCCTTTAATGCGGCGCGACGGCTCGGGGAAGAAGGAGCCAGAGATGGAGGTGACAACTCGGGTCACGGGCGAACAGAGCCGCGACGGCAACCGTCATGGCGTGGAGAGGAGGTAATCAGAGGGGAGAAGGGTCGGGAGAGGGGCAGGTGGAAGCCGCGGAGCCGTAGGACACATCCGGACGAGCCGAGGCCGGCCGGAGATGACCGGACGGAGCTCACAGAGAGCAGAGCGCCGTTTTGGCATGCTCTCTGCGTGGTCACCACGTGCATATGATGCCACGGCCACGTCTTTGACACTAAATATTGTCCAGTGTGTAGTCCCTCTAGGATACATTGCAAATGAGGTGATATATCGATGAGATGAGCTGTAGGTAGACGGGAGTGGTCACTGGAAGTTTGCTGTAGCAAACTTGACCACACCACTGCGATGAACAGAAAAGTGATATGGTTAAAATGAGATGTCTGGGAGGTCTCGGGTAAGAAGGACTACAGCCCTGGAGGTTTTGGAAGGAATTGGACCAATATACATCATAGTTGCTTTGCAACAGCACAATTGGTCCAGAATCAAGATCATGATGGTGCACTCAAATGAAGAAGCCACTTGAGCTGAAATTTGGCAAGGCAGAGTTATTTGGACATATGAAGATTATGTAAAAATTTAATACCAAATGGACATGCCAAAATGGTACTTCCTTCACAGCTATCCTCTCTGTCCAGAAAGTTGGAATAATTCTAGAGAAATATTGGGAAGATGAATTGAGCCCAATTTTTGTGGAGAGGTGTGATATGGGTAGAACCATGTTCTGGAAATTATTCATGAATTATGGAGCAATAAAAATTATAGTTTCTTCACAACCCATAATAATTACCAGAAACAAAGATTTGATGCTGTGATCACATAGATGATTTAATGATGCTAAAATTTGGTGGAGAGTCAGGATTTGAGCATATGAAGATGCTTGCAAAATTTCAACTCATTTGGATACTCCTAGCTAGCACTTGCTTCACAAAGGTTCTAGTTGACCAGAAGCTTTGGAAATTAGCCAAAGGAGATTTATTACCCAAATAAAGTTGAATTTTGGCATGTGGCAATGATATGGGTTGGAAAGAGTGCACAAAAATTTTGAGAGCAAGCAATCAAATATAAAGGGTACTTGCTTCTCAATCTGACAGATAGGGCAAAATCAGAAAAAGGAATCTTTGTGAAATATTTTTGAACATGGCAAGGAAAGGTTTGACATATTTGTGGAATATATGACCCAAACAATTTATGAGAATTATTTGGGGAATTTTGGGAATGATGAAAATGTGAGTTGCTTCACAACTCAGAGCAAACGGGGTTATTCCTTTAATAGAAAAAGGAATATTCCCAAGAAAAAGAATATTGGGAGTTGGTCCAAGATGGAAATGACATGGTCTTGGGATGGTTTTGAGGTTGGCAAGCCACTCGGGAAGAAGAATGAAGGGTGATCCCTCCAGGTTGCAAGACTACTAAGCCACAAAAAGCGAATCCGGACCAAAATCAAAAGAAAAAAAATGGGCAAAATCCAGGGTGTTACAAACCTACCCCCCTTAAAGAAATCTCGTCCTCGAGATTTGGTTGCTCAGGGATCAAACTTGAATATTTCCACTTAAGGAAATTGTTTCCAACTCGGGTTTCCTTTTTACCTTTGTATAATGTTCCTGCTGAATTTCATATGACTGACTGCCTTGCTTCGGGGTGGTTTGCTTTACTGGACCCTTTTCTGGCAAATCTTAACTCATAGGTTACTCTGACTCCAATCCTTTTATGTCTGCTATCTTGTCTGAGGCAATAAATTATCCTGACCAAACAATGTGCCTTGCTCGTAAGTCCGAGGGTGATTCCTCCTGGACGTGTCGTGACGAGGTCCAATATAATTGACCGTTTGCTGAGTTGTGAACAGATTCTCTCGGTGGACACGAAATCTTTTACTCATTGCATTGGGTGACTTCAAATGGCTGTGTGTCCTCCAGGCTCAAAACAGTACTGTGAATCGTACCGTTCTCCTGGCGGAATCTGACTTCTCACACGGATAGCTAGGTCATCTTGGGTATCTTCACTGTCTTGGGTATAAGGCTCCTACCAAATATTTGACTGTCACCTGTCGTGACCAGCGTAAAGGTGTACGGTCTTATTGTGATATTGTCCATAGACTTGGCTGATAGTGGTCCTGACAATAGAATCTTGTTCACGGCAGGTTAGTCTTTAACTGATTTCCATTTGTGAGGTCATATGCTTCAAAACTGTTGTTCATCCTTCTGATTATTCAGTCTATCAGTATCTCCATATGGATGGTAGGCCGTGTAATACTTTAACATGGTTGTTGAATTTGAACTGCTGAGTTATTCTTTCGATTGACCTAACCCACTTGGTTGCGTTTTTCTGACAATTCTGAGCATATCTGGTTGGCTGAGCGGGTTGTCTTGGTATGGGGTCCTTGCAATTGGGATAGACCCGTGGGTATGTACCCATGGTGGCTGGTATCGAACCCGGCTGCTCTGAGTATCTGTACCATATTGATCTTACAACCATTATCATACCTGTTTGAACAACCTTGCTCCTTCATTATGGTTCTCTCGCCTGAATCCTTAGCTGAAAGAACTTGGCCTGATGTGTCCCTGATTCTTCGGATGACCATGGGTGTTGTCTGGTGCAATATTCCGGTAAGCATATTACTTTACAAGTTGTAGCTGTAGGGTAACGATCGTCTGAACCCTTGAATAAAACCGGCAAATAAACCAGTAGCCACCAGAACGGTCTTTACAACTCAGATCTGGGACTTTTACTGGAGTAACTCAACCCCGACTCACGACGGCTGAAAAGCAGCTCAGAGCATGAGATGGTGTCGATAAGAAGAAAGTAGCAACTCCCTAAGACGGCCAAAAAAAACAGCTCAGAGCATAGGGTCATTGCTATGAAGAGAAATTCAACAGCTGCCCGAGACGGCCGAAAAGCAGCTCAGAACACGGACAGTTGTTGACAAGAGAAATAAAAATCGGCATCCACCCCGGACGGCCGGAAACAGCTCAGAACACAAGCGTGGTGCCGTCACTAAAGAAAGATGGGCAAGGGTTCATCCGTGTCCCATACAGCTCACTATTATGTATATACCTTACCGTTTCTGCTGTCGGTTACTTGTTGTATGCAACAGGGTATTCGGCTATCCTTCTTGCTGAACTCTAAGTTCATAGCACATTATGGCTTGATTCCAGGGCACGGCAGGGTTCAAATTGTACTCGTAGCAGACTCAAACCCTGTATATATATGAATCGTACCTTTGGCACAGAATGCACTGTGGATCATATACAACTTGCCTTCTTGCTGATGCGATCATTACTGTTGTGAAAGTTGCACTGACGTATACTTGATGCTGATAATTAATCCAGCTAGGATATCATTTATATTCAGGCCCGATATTCCCGATATAACACAGTCTGGTGAAAATTCCATATTGCTGAGCTGAGCTTTCAAATGACCGTCTCTTCACTGATTCTTTGGGTTCAGGGTCAATGAGCAACTTCCATAAGGGGAAAATAAGGTAACACCAAGGGCCCAAATAAACAAAAGAAACGACTAAAACAAAGCACACAAAACAACAAGATCACACACAAGCAATAATATGCATTCCTACTTAAGTACACACTTTCGCAAGAACTCCGGTGTTACGGTCTAACATGCTGTGGCGATGTGCACGAAAGTGAATCAATGTGTGGAAGGAAGTTGGTGTAAACAAGGCTACACCAAACACGGGCTTGACACTGGTGGCAGCTGGAAGGATACAGAGGCGGGAACGGACTTGATGATCGTGGATCGGAACACAGAGGTCACGACCACATCATCATTAAGCGTACGGAAGAAACCGTACTTGTCCAAAGAATGGATGGCTGGGTTGAATAGCGATGACAAGAAAGGCTTGCGGGCATTGCCCTTTTCTGATAGCAAGGATCTGTAAGGGTTGCCACGCGGCTAGAGGGATAGCGCGATCCGGGATAGAAACATGTCTATCACCGAACCATAGGGGTGGTTGAAAAGGATATATTGGTGTGGTACCTGTGCATCAATCCTGCAAGGGATCGATACAACCAGGCACCTTGGCATCACTCCGCTGGGACGAAGATGACACCAAACACCAAGGAGCATGCAACTGGAGGGTGCAGGTAGTGAATCGAAACCGATGCCACCTACACTCACCAGGGCAACCGTTAATGATAACTAGTCTATATGCATGCTATGCAGCAAACAAGTGCAACAAACAAGTGCAGCAAACCGACAAGGCTCTATACTACCGCTTACTAACGCTCGCGCTGACTAGGGCGTCCTATAGCCAGACCTGCTCTGATACCAACTTCTGTGGCACCCCGGCTCAGAGTAAACCGGAACGCCCCGTATTCCAGCCCAAGGACAAGTCTTCTGGAATACGGCACTGTTGGCATAGAACAAATCAGCTCTTTATTACTGTGGATATGGTTACAAAGGGTACATGGATTACATCGGCACGGCGACACTACGCCGGGTAGCTCTATGCTAACAGCGGAGTAACTCTCTCTCGGCAGTGGAACAGCGACGACGGTGATGGACTCCACTCCGCAGGGACTCTGGCTAGAACGCGTATCCTAGATCGCAAGCACAGGATCCTCGGCAAGCAAGCAATCATGGCATGACCTGCAAACTGGCATGACACGCCAGGTGAGTACTTTGAATGTACTCGCAAGCTCACAGCAAACATCAGCATTAAAGCAAGACAACATCATAGCAATCCAAAATTAACCAGCATGGTTATCTAGCAAGGTAGCTACTGAAATGACTGCAGTAAGGTAAAGCGTATTAAATCCATACTTCAAATAATCTCAGGCTCCAATCCGAACCTATACCAAGCCCAATCCCAAGCATGTGGTCATCCGACCACTCAACTCACAGCCATCCCATGGCTAACATATCAAATACCTGATTCCATCTGCACGACAAGTCTGACAAACTTACTCTCCTCCGGGTTGTCTCACAACCCTCAGAATACTCATGAACCACCGAGTACTTCTGATCATACGACGAGTTCTTCCATCATTATTATCACTACCATGGTTGACCACCTAGTGAGGTCTGGACGGACTGTCCAATACCGTGGACACGGCTATTCGAATAGATTTTACACTCTGCAGAGGTTGCGCACTTTACCCACACTATGGAGCACTGACCTCGTGATCCCATTCGGGTGGATCAGCGTTGCTCCAACGAAACCTGCCTGACCCGTGACTCTCCCATCGTACCACCGGCAATCGCACTCCCTCGGAGTCAAGCCTTGGGTGGCCCCTTGTCACCTCGTGACACCTGCCACCGTCGTGGCCAAACTATACTGTCCCAAACGGGGACGCCGGCACAAAACTCAACTGGGCTCACAAGGTTATCGCCGCCTATCGGGCCAGGGTAGCGCGCACGCATAACCTTCCCTGTCAGGCAGTACCGATGAAAGAGCACGCGATCAGACCAAGTCAAGGCCGTCCCATACCGGCAAATGTTGTTGCACGGATAAGTCCGGACAGGTGACTCAAGGTCAACCATGAAATATCTAATCCTCGAACAATCTTTGTCATGGCTGACACTCCGATATCATAGCAATCCAATAACGAATATGCTTAAGCCACTGCTACTAATTCATCTCTATGAACTGCCGGATGAACTCCAAAATAATCATAGACAGTGATCTCAACATCACAATATCAACAAGTGGGTAAGCTACTAGTCACTAATAATCCGGTACTCAACATGGTAGTCACCTATCCGAGGATTAACTCCAACATTGCATAATCCAATCCATTTCACAGATACTCATACTTGCTGATAAAGCAAATAGTCAAACTATGACATTGCAATGCGATGATGCAGATGAGAGTTGTGGCTTGCCTGGGGATGAAGGAGTCATCCGGAAGGAGTGCAGAGAGTCTGCGGAGTTGACTGCCAGAAACAGTTCTCTCCCGTAGGGGCTGATTAGGGCAAGGGTATAATGGTCATTTTCAGAATGTTAAAACATAGTGAAAATGGTACCAAAAGTTTGGGCTCGAAGAGACGAAGACGTGGGCGTTGGTTTCACCTCGATCGGAGTCTCGGGTAAAAAGTTGTGAGAGTTTTTCTGCCAGGGACCCATCTGTAAATAAAACTCTCACAAACAGGCCCTCAGCTGAAAAACAGATCGCGCCTTTTCGGAGAATACGCTTCCCTGCGGGGAAAACGTATTTTAGCCCGAAGCAGCAGCGGAGTACGCTTTCGTTATAAGAAAACGTATTTTCGGAAAAACCGTCTCCACTTATGGCGTGGGCCCGAGCGTTGACTTTCGTCTGCGGCTGACGGGTGGGGTCGGGCGTTGCGGGGCCCGCTTGGCCCCGGTCGTCTCCTTCCTCTCGCCCGTTCCCCACACGGAACAGAGGAGGGCAGGGGAGGGGCGCTGCCGGCGACGAGCCGGGCGGCTCCGGCCGTCTCCCGCCCGCCCGAGGCCACCGGCGGGTGCGGGGCAGCGCGTCGCGTCCGTCCAGAGGGAAAAGCAGCGCCGGTGAGGAGCGGGACAGCGGCGACGGGCGGCACCAGGGGGAGGACAGAGAGGTGGGGGTGGTGGTGGTTGCCAGCGATGCGGGCCGTCCCCGGCGAGGGAGAGGGGTTGGGGCGGCTCGCAGAGGAATGGGGAGTGCGGTGGTGGAGTCAGGGAGGCGAGGGAAGGCCGGGCCTGAGCCAATTTAGGCGGCGGCCGGCGAGGATGGCTCGGCCATGGGAGGGGCAGGAGAGCACCTCAGGCTCGGTTGAGTGCTCGGGGAGAGAGCTGGGAGTGAGGGAAGGTGGTTGGTGTGGACGAGAGGGCTCGGGACGGCTTTATATAGCCGCGGCGACGGCGAGATGATAAGGACGGCCACGGCCGCATTCTTATCGATGCACTGGAGCGCGGGGTGGCGTGGCTGTCCGCTTCCGGTGTCGGCGAGCGGCCGACCTGACAAGCCTTTAATGCGGCGCGACGGCTCGGGGAAGAAGGAGCCAGAGAGGGAGGTGACAACTCGGGTCACGGGCGAACAGAGCCGCGACGGCGACCGTCATGGCGTGGAGAGGAGGTAATCAGAGGGGAGAAGGGTCGGGAGAGGGACAGGTGGAAGCCGCGGAGCCTTAGGACACATCCGGACGAGCCGAGGCCGGCAGGAGATGACCGGACGGAGCTCACAGAGAGCAGAGCGCCGTTTTGGCATGCTCTCTGCGTGGTCACCACGTGCATATGATGCCACGGCCATGTCTTTGACACTAAATATTGTCCAGTGTGTAGTCCCTCCAGGATACATTGCAAATGAGGTGATATATCGATGAGATGAGCTGTAGGTAGACGGGAGTGGTCACTGGAAGTTTGCTGTAGCAAAATTGACCACACCACTGCGATGAACAGAAAAGTGATATGGTTAAAATGAGATGTCTGGGAGGTCTCGGGTAAGAAGGACTACAGTCCTGGAGGTTTTGGAAGGAATTGGACCAATATACATCATAGTTGCTTTGCAACAGCACAATTGGTCCAGAATCAAGATCATGATGGTGCACTCAAACGAAGAAGCCACTTGAGCTGAAATTTGGTAAGGCAGAGTTATTTGGACATATGAAGATTATGTAAAAATTTAATACCAAATGGACATGCCAAAATGGTACTTCCTTCACAGCTATCCTCTCTGTCCAGAAAGTTGTAATAATTCTAGAGAAATATTGGGAAGATGAATTGAGCCCAATTTTTGTGGAGAGGTGTGATATGGGTAGAAGCATGTTCTGGAAATTATTCATGAATTATAGAGCAATAAAAATTATAGTTGCTTCACAACCCATAATAATTACCAGAAACAAATATTTGATGCTGTGATCACATAGATGATTTAATGATGCTAAAATTTGGTGGAGAGTCAGGATTTGAGCATATGAAGATGCTTGCAAAATTTCAACTCATTTGGATACTCCTAGCTAGCACTTGCTTCACAAAGGTTCTAGTTGACCAGAAACTTTGGAAATTAGCCAAAGGAGATTTATTACCCAAATAAAGTTGAATTTTGGCATGTGGCAATGATATGGGTTGGAAAGAGTGCACAAAAAGTTTGAGAGCAAGCAATCAAATATAAAGGGTACTTGCTTCTCAATCTGACAGATAGGGCAAAAGCAGAAAAAGGAATCTTTGTGAAATATTTTTGAACATGGCAAGGAAAGGTTTGACATATTTGTGGAATATATGACCTAAACAATTTATGAGAATTATTTGGGGAATTTTGGGAATGATGAAAATGTGAGTTGCTTCACAACTCAGAGCAAACGGGGTTATTCCTTTAATAGAAAAAAGAATATTCCCAAGAAAAAGAATATTGGGAGTTGGTCCAAGATGGAAATGACATGGTCTTGGGATGGTTTTGAGGTTGGCAAGCCACTCGGGAAGAAGAATGAAGGGTGATCCCTCCAGGTTGCAAGACTACTAAGCCACAAAAAGCGAATCCGGACCAAAATCAAAAGAAAAAGGAAATGGGCAAAATCCAGGGTGTTACATCATCACCACTCGGCCGCCCCGCGCGTCGCCTCTTGGTTGGTCACCTCATCACCACACGGCCGCCCCGCGCGTCGCCACTCGGTTGGTCACCTCATCACCACTCGGCCGCCCTGTGCATCGCCTCTTGGTTGGTAACCTCATCACCACTCGGCCGCCCCGTGCGTTGCTACTTGGTTGGTCACCTCATTACCACTTGGCCACTCGCGCGCCTTCAGAGAGCTAAGTCATTCTACATGCACTACATTCTGTTATTTCCGCGTTCCCGAGTATCGTGTAATTCACACATACTTGCTTGGTACTAGTTATGTGACTCCCGAGTCCAACTTCCATTTTTTCGCATACATCATTCACAAACACCATGTGTTCTTCATTTCAAGTTTGCATCAGTCCTCCGGGGCTGCAACTCAGTCGAAACACTACACTTCCGTTTTATTTGAGCCAGTACTCCAACGAGTTCAGTCGGATCCTTCACTTCGACAAGTTCGAATGGATCCTTTGCTCTTCCAGACTCTTGCTGGTTAACCAGTAAGCCCCTTGCACTCCCAGCGGGTGTCTATGGGTGTTATTGACACAAATTATTTCAGCACACATCAAATTTCCTCGAGAAATTGTTACGTTGGCTTGTGCTATTTTTCATACACGAGTTACGTGATCACTCGACGGCCCTATGCGCCAACTTCATCCCTACTCGGACTCTTGGTCACCGTACCGATCCTAGTGCACCGCAACACCGACCTTGTCGCTCTGTTGACTTCAAACACATCCGGCCGACCCCTCTGTTGGGTCCTCTTCATCGTATCAATGATATAGACCTCGTCAGGCATGAGACAGATAAGTCACTTTTGTAATCAAACTACACACTTCACTCCTTTGCGAGTTTGCCTCTTTCGAGCATCACTCGGAAGCTCATCCTCACCATTACCCAAGTCCGACTCGATGAATTACAATTTATCCATTCAAAACTATATTAATCATGTTCCGACAGGACCGCGGTCGAAGCCTATAGTATGCTCAGGGGCTACGCCACACTCGGGGGCTACACCGCACTCGGGGGCTGCAGCTCATTCAGAATCACACTCTCCTGAGTGGTTGAATACTTCATCACCAGGCAGATCTTTCACTTCAAACAAATGCATCCGATCCGCCACTTTGACAAGTTACATAATCACTCAGACACTTTGCGCGCCATCTTCATTCCTACTCAGACTCAGTTGTCACACCGATCTTGTTGCGTCGCTACATCGACCACACTACACCGACCTCGTCGCTACATCGGCTTCGAAAGCATATGGCTAACTCCTTCGAGGACCATTTTTGCCAATCGGCTGCCTCACACGTCATCACTCGGCCACCCCATGTGTCGCCACTGGGCTGGACACGTAGTCATTCACTCGGCTGCCCCGCATGTCACCACTCGGCCGCCCCGCACGTCGCCACTCGGTTGTGCAAGTCTACACCACTCGGCCGCCCCGCGCGTTGCCAATTGGTTGTGCACGTCGTCACCACTCGGCCGCCCCGTGCGTCGCCACTCGACTGCCCCGCATGTCACCACTCGGCCGCCCCGCATGTTGCCACTCGGTTGTGCATGTCTTCACCACTCGGCCGCCCCGCGCGTCGCCACTCGGTTGTGCACGTCGTCACCACTCGGCCGCCCCGCGCGTCGCCACTCGGTTGTGCACGTCGTCACCACTCGGCCGCCCCACGTGTCGCCTCTCGGTTGTGCATGTCTTCACCACTCGGCCACCCCGCACGTCGCCACTCGGTTGTGCACGTCGTCACCACTCGGCCACCCCGCGCGTCGCCACTCGGTTGTGCACGTCGTCACCACTCGGCCGCCCCGCGCGTTGCCTCTCGGTTGTGCACGTCTTCACCACTCAGCCGCCCCGCGCGTCGCCACTCGATTGTGCACGTCGTCACCACTCGGCCGCCCCGCGCGTCGCCTCTCGGTTGTGCACATCTTCACCACTCGGCTGCCCCACGCGTCACCACTCGGTTGTCCACGTCGTCACCACTCGACCGCCCCGCACGTCGCCTCTTGGTTGTGCACGTCTTCACCACTCGGCCGCCCCGCGCGTCGCCACTCGGTTGTGCACGTCTTCACCGCTCGGTCGCCCCACGCTTCGCCACTCGGTTGTGCACGTCTGCACCACTCGGCCGCCCCACGTGTCATCTCTTAGTTGTACACATCCTCGCCCCTCGGCCACCCCACACGTCACCATCCTTTGGACATATCTTCACCACTACACCCCAACACGGGAACGACTAAGTTACTCATATGATCCACACTCTGTAGCGAGCTTACCTCTTTCGAGCATCACTCGGGGGCTACGCACAACCGAGGGTTATGCCACCCTTAGGGGTTACACCCATTTGATCAACCTGTTGATCACATCAGGAATATTTTTCTGACCATACATGATCGGTCCGCCGAAGATCTATAAGGGTAGCACTGTCCACTCGGACATTCACCCAAACCATTACCTGGAGTCATCTTCAGGACTGCAAAAGGGTGAAAACGAAGCTCCTCTACGGATACACTTGGCCCTTATTCTAGGCTCCAAGGCGTCAGTTTCACAAACTTGGACTCAGAGATGGCATGTGCTGGTGTTCCCCCGGGATAATGAGTGGCCTCTCTCCGGAGAGTCAGCCCACACGCTAGCCACGCCACTCGGGTTTCATGGCACGTCCACATCGGACCACTAGTCTATCTCCTCCGGGAGACATACGAGTGCCACCAAGTTTTTCCTTGCAGTCAACATACCCCGATCAGTCGGGAAGCACGTCCACTTGGACAAATACCCCTTTCATGCAAAAGGGTGAAAACAAGAAGCTAACGGTCAATGTAAGAAGTACTACTGGAATGAGTACTCCTTGAAGTGTCCAACTTTTCTCTCCAGTCAGCAGTTTCAAGACCGAAGTTATTTACCGTGCTGAGTGCACGAAGATTCACCTGCTTGACCCAGTTCCAGGATGAATTTTCTTACCGTGAGTGCATGAAGATCAGTCCGACTGATTCAGCTCCAGATTGAACTTATTTACCATGCCGAGTGCATAATGACCCATTCCGAATGCATGAAGACCTGCCACAGTTCTAGGCTGAAGTCATTTACCGTGCCGAGCGCACGAGGGTTCACCTATTTATTTCAGTTCCAGACCAGAAGACAGGCTCTAAGACCCCCGCCAACTGCCCGCAGTCGACGGCGGTGTCGGGGACTACACCCAGTGGGTGCACTCGGTGTGCCCCCACTGGAATGGTGTCCACTCGGAACGGTCCGCCCGGTCCGAGTGACGGCCAAACAACAACAAAAAAGATAGGCTCTAAGACACCCGCCGACTGCCCGCAGTCGACGGCGGTCTCGGGGACTACACCCAGTGGGTGCACTCAGCGTGCCCCCACTGGAATGGTATCCACTCGGAACGGTCCGCCCGGTCCGAGTGATGGCCAAACAACAAAAAATGGACAGGCTCTAAGACTCCCGCCGACTGCCCGCAGTCGACGGCAGCCTCGGGGACTACACCCAGTGGGTGCACTCAGCGTGCCCCCACTGGAATGGTATCCACTCGGAACGGTCCGCCCGGTCCGAGTGACGGCCAAACAACAAAAAAAGACACGTTCCAGGCGTGAAGAAATTCTGAGTAATCAATTACTCGATGCAGGACCAGCTCCAAATCACTCCAAATTTTTTTTGCTATAAGGTGAGTTTAACGCTCCTCCGCGGACCCGTTTGAGCTCATTTCACTCGGACACCATGTAGTCCGGAATCCTTCAAGGCAACACGCGGAGATGAGACCGTCGGGTGACCAGAGGGAGTTCATGAGCGCCTCCGTAGCACTCGACTCATCTGGGAATTCACCTCGACTTGACCCGCTCAACCTCGACCGATTCGGGAGCTAATGACGAGGACATGTATTGGGGGTAGGGTAACAGGCCTGACCTAAGGACCCTACCCTAGGACACCACACACCTTATACTAGGCCCAAGTGCCAGATCAGCAGTCAAATGTTCTGCAGAGTGACATTCACTCAGAAGGCAACAACCACTCGGAGCATAGCACTCCACTCGACGAACTCATTCCACTCGGAGCACCTGATCTCACTCGGATATGCGAAGACCAAACAGTCGATGAGGCAATCGGAGCATCATTCTCATAGTGGAGGTTTCGTAGTGGGCTGACATTATGGCATTTATGCCCTTCTTTGTAACATAGGAGGTGAGGGGGTGGCGTACTCTATATAAGCCACCCCCACCACTAGACTGGAGGCCCTCATTCTTCTCCTCCTAGCTCTCTCTCTCACCATTAGTCTCAGGACTTGTCCAGGCATGAAGATCCGTTCTTCTCTCTCCCACACATACATTGTAATCTCCGGATACATACTCAGATAAAGCAAAGCCTCTCCGGAGCACAAGACGTAGGGTTGTTATCTCCACCGCGAGAGGCCCGAACTTGATAAAACCATCGTGTCACCCATTTGCATCTTGATAGACCATGCTCCTTTACCCTACCCCCTTCGTACTGTCGGAATCGTTCTCAGGACACTGGGCGCTGCACCACTTTCTTCCTTGCCGCAACCATAGAACTGCTTCCGCTGCCCTACGTTTCTTCGCTCTGGACTGACTCTAGTCTTGCCGGGACGGGTTCGCTTTCCTCTTCAGTGGGGATAGTGGTTGTGGCTGCCGCATCATCCACTTCCCGCTGCGCCACCAGTGCCGCACTAACCACTTGATTGGTTGCCACTAAGTATAGCAGCAACGGCTCTTGTGGTTTGGGAGCGACCAAGGTGGGCACAGAGGAAAGATAGATCTTCAAATCTTGCAGTGCAGCGTCTGCCTCTAGGGTCCACTCCACGGGTCCTGCCTTCTTCAAGATTTTGAAGAACGGCAGGGCGCGCTCGGCAGACTTGGAAATGAACCTGCTCAGTGCAGCCATGCATCCAGTCAAACGCCTCACATCCTTGACTGTCTTGGGTGCTTGAATTTGCTCGATAGCCTTAATCTTGTCGGGGTTGGCCTCTATCCCTCGATGAGACACAAAGAAGCCAAGTAGCTTGCCGGAGGGAACTCCAAACACACACACCTCCGGGTTCAGCTTCAAGTTGATCTTGCACAGATTAGCAAAGGTTTCTTCCAAATTCTGGATGAGGGTTGATCTGTTCTTGGTCTTGACCATGATATCATCCATGTAAGCTTCAACATTTCTGTGCAGCTGGGACTCAAAGCCAATATGTACTGCTCTTGCAAAAGTGGATCCGGCGCTCTTTAACCCAAAGGGCATCCGTACAAAGCAGTACGTGCCATATGGGGTTATGAATGCGGTCTTCTCTTCGTCTTCCTTGGACATGAAGATTTGGTGGTATCCGAAGTAGGCATCCAGAAAGGAAAGCAGGTCACATCCGGAAGTGGAATCCACAATCTGGTCAATGCGCGGCAAGGGGAACGGGTCCTTCAGGCATGCCTTGTTTAGATCTGTGAAGTCTATGCAAAGCCTCCATTTCCCATTCGCCTTGCGCACCACCACTGGATTTGCTAACCATGTGGGATGTAACACTCCCCTGACCAAACTAGCTGCTTCAAGCTTCTTGATCTCCTCGGCAATAAACAGTTGCCGCTCCAAAGCTTGCTTCCGGACCTTCTGCTTGACGGGCCGGGCATGCGGGCAGACAGCAAGGTGGTGCTCGATTACCTCCCTAGGAACACCGGGGATATCAGATGGTTGCCAGGCAAACACATCAATATTCGCCCACAGGAAGGCAACGAGCGCGCTTTCCTATTTGTCATCAAGGGTGGCACTGATAGTGAAGGTACCATCAGCGCCAGCGAGCCCTGCCGGGACCTTCTTCACAGCAGGTGCAATAGCTTTGGATCTCTTGCTATTGGAACTCTCTGGCAAGTCATCAACAGGCACAGCACACTCCGGAGAGGCATGCTTCCTAGATTCCTTGTTGGCATCCTTGCTAGCTCTCTTCATTTTCTTACTTTCCTTGGCGGGAGCAGTGGTTTCTGCAGCCTCAACAGCGACCGCCTCCCGGTACATCTTGTCCACGCATATGACTGCGTCCTTCTGATCTGATGGAATGGAAATGACTCCTATCGGCCCTGGCATCTTCAAGGTGTTGTAGGCATAGTGGGATGCCGCTATGAACTTGGCCAGAGCTGGGCGACCAAGGATTCCGTTGTACGGCAAGGGGAGGTTAACCATGTCAAACATGATCTTCTCAGTCCGGTAGTTTAACGCCCCTCTGAACATCACTGGCAGCGTGATCTTTCCCTTAGGACGACTCCTGCCGGGGTTGATTCCTTGGAACGTGCCAGTAACCTTGAGCTCCCCATCTGCTATCTGAAGTTTGCTGATGACCTTTGGAGATATCAGATTCAACCTGGCCCCACCGTCAACCAACATCTTTGTGACTTTGAGGTTACGTATTGTTGGTGAGACCAACAATGGCAAGCACCCTACCGTGATGGTGCGGTCAGGGTGATCCTCTTCGTCAAAGATGATGGGCGTGCGGGACCACTTAAGCGGCTTCCGAGAATCTGCCGCTGGCTCCACGACATTGACTTCATGCATCTACTGTTTAAGTTGGCGGTGAGAGGAGTGCAGAGATGCACCCCTGTCAATGCACAGGGCGTTAGTGGCTTTCTGGAACTCTTGCTCACTGGTTTCCTCTTCATCTCCTCTGTCACTCTCATCATTGCAATCCTCCTTCTTACAGCCTCTGGAGAGCTTCCCTTGATTCTGAGGAGCCTTACCGGGGCGACTTACTCCGCCGCCTCGGCCCTTCCCACCAGCACCATCCTGGTTTTTCTCCTTATCACACTTCTCATACTCAGCCCTCTGCTTCTTGACGAGCTGCTCGACCTGATGACACTCCGGAAGGTCGTGGCCCTTGGTCCTATGGATCTTGCAGTACGGCCCATCACCCTTCCCAGCCTTCTTGGCAGCCGCGACCGCCCGGCAGTCAGTGCACGCGGCAACCTCCTTACCGGGGGCCTCGGCCTTGGCCTTCTTGCCGGTACTAGGTGTGCTTGATCCTTCGACGGCCATCACAACTTTCTCCTTGCGCTTCTTATTGCGTTTCTTGTTGTTCTTCTTCTGACTGGTGGCCTCGTCGTCATCGTCTGAATTGATGTCGATGCCATCCTCTTCACCGGGAAGTCACCTTCCCTCCTCTATGCGAGCACACTTATCCACCAGAGTGTATAACTCATTCACAGTCTTGGGCAGCCGCACGTTGATTGTGGAACGTATCCTGCGGTTGCGCACGTTGGACTGGAATGCGGCTATCACAGCTGCCGGGTGGATATCTGGGATGTTCCTGTGCACTCGAATGAACCTTTGCATGTACTTCCACAGACTTTCTCCTTCCTTCTGTGGGAGGAGCTGCAGATCGCTGGGCTGCCCTAGTTCTTGATGGCCGCCCATGAAGGCACCAACAAACTCATGGCACAGGTCAGCCCAGGTCGAAATGGAGTTCTCCGGCAGGTGCATTAGCCAAGACCTCACATTTGGCTTGAGTGCCAAAGGGAAGTAGTTGGTGAACACCTTCTCATCTCTTCCCCCGGCAGCCTGAAGAGCGATGGTGTAGATGCTCAGGAACTCTGCCAGGTTCAATCTCCCATCGTACTTCTCTGGTATCTCTGGCTTGAACATGCGGGAAGATGGCCAACAGACTTGCCGCAACTCCTGAGTGAAGGCGGGGCACCCAACCTCGAAAGGTAGGTACCCACCTTCACCGAGAGTGGGCTCGTCGATGTCAAGGCCATTGTGCCTATCAGACTGGCGGTGGGTGTCGCGGCACCGCTCGATGGTGACGCGCGCGCCTTCCCCTCGACTGTCTTCTTGGTCCTGCCACTGGTCTCGATGTGCTCGAGGGCCGGACAAAGCCATCGAGACATCATCGGGTTCTTGATCGCGTGGCTCCGACCGCGGCCCCTGCACAGGCTACCGCGGAGGGGACTGCACCATGGGAGTGGCCCCTTCGGCACGGCCAGCAGCGCGGGCCATTGTCGTCGCCTAGGGAGGACGTGGCGGGCCAGCTCACTGTGATCCTCCCTCCTCGGCGAAACCAATCAGGCTCTGAATGGTGGCTCTCCACTCATCCATCTGATCGGCTGCCGGTGGAAATCTCAACAGCAGCTGGGCCCGCGCCATAGCCTTCGAAGCGGTGCTTGGCATGGATGACGACGTAGACCGCAGCGTCGCCTGGCTCCTCATGGTGCCGGTAGTAGCTGCGCCGTGCTCTCATCATAGTGAGCCCGTCACTAGGGTGGCGTGGTGACGAGGTGGAGGCACTTGAGGGCCAGCGGCTCCATTTGGCGCATCGACTGGCGCAGCTCATTCCGGGAGTGGTGCACGCCCTGCGGCCGTACTCGCGGCGGGTGCGGCCGGAGAGTTGCGATTCGCCCTAGAGCGAGTGCCACCGCTGCGGCTGTGCCCTTCAACTGGATAGAGAGGTGCAGATGGAATGATTTCTCCACCCGTACCTCGTGGAGCGTGGCCGCTGGGATGCTGTTGGTGCTGTCCTTCCCCTGTGCCTTCTGCCCTTGTTTTAGCTGCAAGAGAGGTGGGGACGACGCCACCTGCGCCGACCACGTCCCCCACAACGTCCATGTCTCCGTGCATCCCCGTAGCCCCCGCGGCATCGGCGGTCGCGTGTGATGGGGCCTTCGAAGTGGACGGATGGGCTGCAGCACCGGGCTTCTTCTTGAGCGCCATGGATGATGGAGCCGTCGATGAAGCAGGTGATGAAGATGACGCGCTGCGTACGCTTCTCGGGTTCACGCAAGCGCAACCCCCTACCTGGCGCGCCAAAGATGTCGTGGGAAACCACGGCCACCTATGGGGCCATCAGCCCCTTGTGGTTCGGTAGGGGGGATGAGCACATTGCACAAAGAGCGCAGAACATAGCGCAGCATGACGAAGATCACACGGGTAGTTTTACCCAGGTTCGGGCCACCGCGAGGCATAAAACCCTACTCCTGCTTTGGTGGATTGATGGTGGATTTTGGTGGAAACACAGCGCTCTTGCCCGACAGGGTTGCCTCGGGGTGAGGGCAGCTACGCGCGTATGAGTGTACAAGGGTCCGAATCCTTTCTATGGTTGCCATGGCCCTCGTTTTATAGATCAAGGGTTCACCACAGTGGCAAATCAGTCATTTTGTACTGATTAGATAGCGAACAGTGCTATCATACCTAACTCTGCAGTCAGAGTAGAGCGCATTAAATGTGTCGCTTAGTGTCACATTGTGGCGTGCCCGGCAAGCCTTGCCGGGCTGCTCGGCCACCTTTTCGCCTGTCTGCTTGACACGTCTTTGGACGGGTGTCATTTGGAGGTGATTTCCATAGGAAGTGGCTGCCACGTGCCAAATAACAGCCACTTAGTCACTTGGGAGCTTGACACCGCACCGATCGATGACTTGCGTCGCTGTGAGGTGGAGCGGTGGGGCCTTGGCGGGGTAGTTTGCCCTCGTAGCGCCCGGCAGGCCTTCCGGGACGATCTTGAGGCTCGACTTCGGGGCCACCTCGTCCTCGCCAGGCTCGCCTCCCCGGCAAGGGAGGTTTCTCCTTAGTGATGTCTTGCTCATTTAGCTTGTCTTGGTCTGGACTTGGACGTTGCGACCTTGCTCTTTCAGGCCTGTGCTTGGTCTAGGCAACAGACCCGGGGTTTGTTGCATCGACAATCACAATTTTTAGATTCACGAATTTCAAGCAAAACTTCATAAAGATAATCTAGTGCACTCAAGTCACTAGAAATTGGTTCATCATAATTGGATCTCTTAAAAAGATTAGCAAGTGGATGAGGATCCATAAACTTTTAGCAAGCGAAGATGCAAGCAAAAAGAAGGCACATGGTAACACAAGCAAACAAAAGCTCGAACGAAAAGAAGGCAAACAAAAAGGCAAATATTTTTGTGATTTTCTGAAAACGTTTTAGAAGTGGGGGGAGAGGAAAACGAGAGGCAAATGGCGAATAATGTAATGCAAGAGATGAGAGTTTATAGTGGGTACTTGTTAGGCTTGATGTAGACCTCCCCGACAATGGCGCCAGAAATTCTTCCTGCTACTTCTTGAGCTTGCGTTGGTTTTTCCCTTGAAGAGGAAAGGGTGATGCAGCAAAGTAGAGATAAGTATTTCCCTCAGTTAGAGAACCAAGGTAACAATCCAATAGGAGGTACAAGCAAGTCCCCAATCTATGCACCTGCACAAACAATCAAACACTTGCACCCAACGCGATAAAGGGGTTGTCAATCCCTTCACGGTCAATTGCAAAGGTGAGATCTGATAGAGATAGGTATATAAGATTGCCAAAACATAAAACAAAATAAAAGTAAATAAATTGCAGCAAGGTATTTTTGGTATATAGATCTGAAAATGTATGATGGAAAATAGACCTAGGGGCCATAGGTTTCACTAGAGGCTTCTCTCTTGAAGGCAAATAATACGATGGGTGAACAAATTACTGTCGAGCAATTGATAGAAAAGCGCAAAGTTATGACGATATCCAAGGCAATGATTATGCATATAGGCATCACGTCCGTGTCAAGTAGACCGAAACAATTCTGCATCTACTACTATTACTCCACACATCGACCGCTATCCAGCGTGCATCTAGAGTATTAAGTTCATAAAGAACGGAGTAACGCCTTAAGTAAGATGACATGATGTAGAGGGATAAACTCAAGCAATGTGATGAAAACTCCATCTTTTTATCCTTGATGGCAACAATACAATACGTGCCTCGCTAACCCTACTATGTCACTGGGTGAGGACACCGCAAGATTGAACCCAAAACTAAGCACCTCTCCCATTGCAAGAAATACCAATCTAGTTGGCCAAACCAAACCAATAATTCAAAGAGAAATACAAAGATATCAAATCATGCATATACGAATTCAGAGAAGATTCAAATAATATTCATAGATAATCTGATCATAAATCCACAATTCATCGGATCTCGACAAACACACCGCAAAAGAATATTACATCGGATAGATCTCCAAGAACATCGAGGAGGACATGGTATTGAGAATCAAAGAGAGAGAAGAAGCCATCTAGCTACTAGCTATGGACCCGTAGGTCTGAGGTAAACTACTCACGTTTCATCGGAGGGGCAATAGGGTTGATGTAGATGCCCTCCGTGATCGAATCCCCCTCCGACAGATCGCCGAAAAAGGCCCCAAGATGGGATCTCACGGGAACAGAAGGTTGCAGCGGTGGAAAAGTATTTTCGTGGCTCTTCTCTAGGGTTTTAGAATATATGTGAATTTATAGGACGAAGAAGTAGGTCGGTGTACTCCCGAGGGGGCCACAAGCCGGGGGCGCCCCCCCTAGGGCGCGCCCCTATGGCTTGCCGTCGCCTCGTGGGTCTTCTGACTTTGACTCCAAGTCTCATAGGTGTCTTCTGGTCCAAGAAAAATCATCGTAAAGTTTTATTCCGTTTGGACTCCGTTTGATATTCTTTTTCTGCGAAACTCAAAAACAAGGAAAAAAACAGAAACTGGCACTGGGATCTAGGTTAATAGGTTAGTCCCAAAAATAATATAAAATAGCATATTAATGCATATAAAACATCCAAAATAGATAATATAATAGCATGGAACAATAAAAAATTATAGATACGTTGGAGACGTATCAGCTGCCAGGAACAACTCTGCTTCGGTTGCTGAGCAGCACCCTCCCACGGAACAACAAGTTCTTGCGGTCGAGGTGAGCGCTCCCACGAACGAGGAGGTGCCATTAGTCCTTGTTGTTGATCCTCAGGCTCCGACTTGGGCACAACACATTGTCCATTTCCTTCAAATAGGTGAACTTCCCGAAGAGCAAGAAGAAGCTGAAAGAGTAACCCGAAGGTCAAATATGTACCAGTTTATCGATGATACACTGTACAGGAAAAGGCCGAATGATGTGAAATTGAAGTGCATTTGCCGGGAGATGGACAGAAGCTACTGGCAGAGATACATGGGGGTATGTGCGGCTCTCATATTGGATCAAGAGCCCTGGTTGGAAAAGCCTTTCGGCAGGGTTTCTACTGGCTAGTCACCAAATGTTAAGCCTGCCAGTTCCACTCCAAGAACATCCATCAACTAGCTCAAGCTCTCCAGACGATCCCTTTATCCTGGCCATTTTCGGTCTGGGGGCTCGACATCTTGGGCCCCTTCCCCCGTGCTACCGAGGGCTTTGAACTCTTGTACGTTGCAATCGACAAGTTTACAAAGTGGCCGGAAGTGGAGCCAGTGAGGAAGGTGACCGCGCAGTCAGCTATCAAGTTCTTGAAAGGATTGGTGTGCCATTTTGGAGTACCTGCCAGAGTGATCACCGATAATGGCGCCCAATTCGCGAGCTACGCCTTCATGCAGTACATACAAAACCTTGGGAGCAAGGTCTCTTTTGCCTCTGTTGCTCATCCCCGGAGCAATGGACATGCTGAAAGGATGAACGCTGAAGTGCTGCGTGGGCTCAAGACAAGAACTTATGACGAGTTGCAAAAGTGCGGCAGACGTTGGATCGACGAGATGCCGATGGGTCTTTGGTCCCTCCGTATGACACCGAATCGAGCCACAGGCCAGACTCCCTTCTCCCTCGTCTACGGGCCAGAAGCAGTGCTCCCCATGGAACTCATATACGGGTGACCTCGAGTACTTGCCTACGATGAAGTAGAGCAAGAGCAGCTTCAGCATGACGATGCCATGCTCCTCGAGGAAGATCATCTCCGGGCCATTGTGCGTGTTGCACGCTACCAGCAAGCCTTGCGTCGCTAACATAGCCGCAGGATTCATGCCCGGAGCCTTGAGGAAGGCAAACTTGTCCTTAGGCGCGTTCAGTTCACCAAGGGTTCCAACAAGTTGATGCCAAAGTGGGAAGGCCCTTACCGGGTAGTACGAGTCACCAGACCTGGCGCAGTCCGTCTGGAGACCGAAGATGGCATTAAGGTGCAAAACTCATGGAATATTGAGCATCTTCGTAAGTTCTACCCATAAGGTGCGGCTGCCGGGCCCAGCCCCGGCAGCCACCTTTTGCACAAGCCTTGCCGATGTGCATGTAACCCTTTGTACAAAGCCAGACGCAGACCCTGCGCAAAGATAATAAAATGAAGTGCTGGCACCTAAAAAAACTTGCATGCATGTTTATTTTAGCATGATTCTGCCATGGTCATTTAGGGAGGGTCATATGCTATTGTTTTTCCCCTGCGCTAACTACAGGGCCCCTGCCGTGGATAAAATCCCAAGGAGGAAAAGAGAGAACAAGCCTGCATATCGACCCCCGGCAACCCAAAACAGATAGGTTCCCTTTAAGACATCCATAGTGTACCTCTATGAGGAAAACTTGTTCGTAGAAAAACCTTGTCACCCTCAAACATTTGTGCTCCCATCTTTTGATTCAAAGATTATTTCAGTCAGGCTGGTTGTAGTGGCATTTGAGGGAAAGGGTTGACAAGGGGTCGGTTCTCTTACACGCTCCTAAACCCGCCAGGTCGAGCCTCGCGACAGCAATGGAAGGGACCGGCAAGATGTCTTGCCGGAAAGTCTTGTTTACTTGGAAGTATAGAGGAGTCATTCCTCTACATGAGTATGATACATGCACAAGTGCCCGACAAGCATATCTTTTTTCATTAATATGCGGATAAACAAGTACAAAACCTTACAGGATACAAATATGACTGAAAAAGATTACATAATTTAAGATAAAGTTTGGCAAGTGCCTACATATTTTAGATTGAAAAAAGATAAGTGCCTCGTAATGCCTTTCTTGTCCCTCTCCTCCTAGGAACTACAGTGGGAGGTGAAGAGGGCAAACGGAGTGCCTGGGCAGAAGCCCAGCCTGACCCCGTCAGGGCCTGCGAGACACAGTCTGACAAGATCGAGACGGGCGGGGGCGAAGACGACGGACGGAGAGAGCGGCTAGGCAATGCCCTAGTCACCACCGCCAGGACCAGTGGAACACGGCAGGAGGGTCCCCAGCAGGGAAGATGAAGCCGGAGTCCACGGGGAAGCCTACCGGGGTCCATATGGAGGAGGCGGAGACGTCCACACCCAACGCCCCGGCAAATCGCTCTGCCGGGGAGAAGACCAGGTGTAGATGATGGTGCCGCCGGCGCCTTGCTGACGGTGCATCCAGCGCTCAGCTGGAGTCCGAGCCGCCATCCTCCCGCTTGGTGTTGTCGTCATCGCCGTCACTGTCCTCTTCGTCGCTGTCGCTCGAGGAGGAGCTTTCGTCGTCGGTCGAGCTCTCCGCGCATCACCCTAAGCGAGCACCCGAACGCCCGAAGACCTTGATGGAGAACAGATTGGCCTCCATTAACTTGAAATGGAGAATGTGCCCCGCCGCCAAGCTATGTGCACGAGCAAAAGTTTTCCAGCCACATCGGAGAAGCATGACATGAGGCACGGGGAACTCTACGTCCACCTGCATGCTGCCTACAGCAGCCCCTCATGTGCAGCTTCAATCCTGGCGGCTATTCTACTTCCATCACCCTTGCGAAAGGGGTAGGAAGCCGAAGACAGCTGCGCGGGAGCCCGCGCAGCTTAACGATGAACTCCAACGGCTGGTCCCCAACATGGCCTTCCATTGGGGCCAAAGCGGCTGGGGGAGGAGCAACCAGGGCACCGCCGCCTCCCCCTTGTCCCCGAGCGCCGCGACGGCCACGCCCACATCACGTGCCACCACCATGCGTGCTGGATTCTGCCCCTGCATCCCCAGCAGGGGGAGGGAGGCACTGCCGAGAAGAGACCCTCGTCGCCACCATTGGAGCACGACCACGTCCTCTTCCCCTCACCATAGTGGAAGAAAGGTACAAGAAGAAGAAGGAGGAGATGTGTGTGGGTGAGCCCCTCGCCCACACCCCCTGTTATAGGGGAGCATGGCCTAGGGCTGGCTCCTCACCACCCGGAAGGCAACCATCCCACTCCACCAATCCTGTCCCTCTGCGTCACCGACAACGTCTAGAATCAATGACTACCCTCCTGTGCCTATCCACGGCGCCGAGCTTTCTGCCATGGCACTCATTCTCGCGCCCTACGTGTCCGCCACCTACCCTGTGCAATGCATGCAGCGCACGTTGCGGAAATGGTAGGCGTAGTGGGATGAGTAAAATGGCAGTTACCTCCCCGTGAATGTGGGTAGCCCGTGAGCCATTACGTGGGTAAACCCACGTCATTCCGCATGACTTGCGGGAAAACAGGAAACTGATTCAATCACAGGTTAATGAAGAAGCAAGGAAGATATCAAGAAAGACATGAGTCTAATTGCGGTTTGGCCAAAGTGTGCGCATGTGTATTTGTTGGGGCCTACCCCAACGATGCCAGGCGGCACGTATGGGCCAGGCTCGGGGGATCCTGTCGGTGCAACAAACATTCACGTTTGGTTGCCCAAACTTATACACATGCGTGCTGGCATCACGTGTCCTACACCAAGTTACAAAGCAAAACCAAGGCAGAAGAACCGCTCTTCGTGAGATCAAGGAGCGGATCAAGAAGACCAAGACGGCAGAGCATCGCCTTGGGGAGGCTTCCCTTGCCGGGCAGGAGAGCCTGGCCGGGTCGAGGCCACCCCAGGGGCAAGTCCAAGATTTCTCCAGCATGCTTGCCGGATCCGCCAAAGGCGAGAACTTCCGCCAAGGCACTACCGCTCCACCGCACCACAACACAAATCACCCATCAATGCGGTGTCGAGCCTCCAGGTGATTAAGTGGCTACCACCAAGCACGTGGCAGCCCATTAGAAGACAGATTGCTCTCATGTGACACTCGTCCAGAGGCGTGTCGAACAGATAAGTAGAGGATGGTTAAGCGGCACGGCAGGCTTGCCGAGCTTCACCCTCAACACGACACCTAGCAGTGCATTTAATGCACTTTGTCCCAACTACCAGAGTTAGGTATGATAGCACTGTTAGCTATCTAATCACTAGATAAAGACTGTTTTGCCACTGTGATCACCCCTTGAGCTATAAAAGGAGGTCCAAGGAAAACTAGCAAAGGATTCGGACCCTTGCATACTTGTACGCGCGTAGCTGCTCTCCCCGAGGCCACCTTGCCGGGCTTGAGTGCTACGCATTCATTGTGCTCCTCCATCCAATCCACCAAAGTAGGAGTAGGGTTTTACGCTTCCTGGCGGCCCGAACCTGGGTAAAAACCACCAGCGTCACCACCGTCATGTTGTTTCATGGCCTATGCTCTTTATGCAACGTGATCTTTCCCCTTGCCGAACCACAAGGGGCCGATGGCCCCATAGGTGATCGTGTCCACCCACGACCCAATGTGATGTTCATTTCGTGCAAGTCTGAACGGTGCTGCTAGATTTCATCAATACCAGTTTGAACAGCTATATTTGGTTTCAGTTATGCCTGGTATAGTTAACACATGCCCTTTATTTTAGTTTTACACATTTATCCAGTGTGATGTTTAAGCATGAGCTACGTTCTATTCATTTTCAACAATACCAGTTTGAATTGCAATATTTGATGGCTGTTAAGCCTGTTGTAGGTAGCATTCCCTTCCATTTTATATCCGCTTTAAGAGCATGCTGAAACCAACACATTCAAGCTATCATTTGGAGATGATGTTGTTTACCTTTGCTATATTTGTTTGATGTTAAGGTTGTTGTACTTATCATTCCTTTCCACTACTTATGCAGGACAACAACAGGAGTGGCCAGCATTTTTCGCCGAGGTTAGTTTCATCCCTCGGCTTGTACTCCCCTCGTCGTTCCATAATGTAGTGCATATAGATCCAGGCCAGGACACTTGTTAGCTTCTAATATTGACTTGTTGCTTGTAGGTACATATGCCCTTGGCAAAGATCGACGCATCGACCCTTTTTGCGTATGGGGCAATGAGATATTCCTGAACAAGCATCAAGTTAGGAAACTGATAAGGATTATTAGCAAAAAGATATGAACGGTGGCAAGCAAATTATCTGTTTACGCTTGATCCAACACAACAGTGAGCTGTCGGATGGTAACTACGAACTGCGCAGCCTTCTGTTTTTACTGCCCATAATGAGTTATTAGACAACAATGTCTGAATCTTTTTTGTTCGCAGTGGTTCCCAAAGCAGTTTACTCAAGATTACCTCGCAAAGTACATGATTGGTGGACACGCAATGAAGGTTAAAGTATTTCATCTAGACTACAATGAGCATCGAGAAGTCCTAATGAAATAAGTGATTGCCTACTTTCAAATTCAAAATCTATGATTTTTAAATGCGGGGATTAAAATAGGGATAAATTAGGGATTGCACTGCACACGGTTTGCGAAAGCGAAACGTCTGCGATAAACATGGAGATCAGACACATTTCTCGGATCCAGTACGTGTGCGATCAATCTCTACTGCACACACGATCAACCAAGAAAAAATGTGTGAGATTAACAACAACATCGCACATAGTTCCTTCTTATTAAATGTTTGTGAAAGTCACCTTATCACACACGCTTGGCAATTATGGACCATTTATGATGTTGTGTGCATCGCAAATGTTTGGTCATAGAAGAACGCGTGCGATAGGTCTTCATCCGACGCGGGTACGACGGATGAATCGTGTGGGATATATTCAAGCTTCGCATAAAGTTTTATAGGGACAACAGTATGCACTCTTACATCAAATCGCATACAGTCGAGGAAAAGTAAATGTGTGTGATTGTCTACTTATCATACACGTTCTATAATCGTAAACTGTTTGTGATGGGTCACGCATCATAAACGTAGCACCACAGAATACCAACTGCGATGGCAATGCAAGCACAAACGAGTAGCAAGGATGGAGCATTTGGGATATTCTAGATACCAGAAATAGTTTTATAGGGACAACTGTATGCATCATGGCTCCCAATCCCCGATGGTTTTTGGGTCATGTGGGAAGGACCCCCTATCGCACACACTCACTTGGCGACAGTTCAAAATACCGTCGCGGAAAGGGATTAAAAACTGATTTTATAGCACCTCGTTGTACTAGTGTACGGGTCCATAGTTAGTAGCTAGATGGCTTCTTCTATCTCTTTGATGTTCAATACAATGTTCTCCTTGATGTTCTTGGAGATCTATTCGATGTAATCTTCTTTTGTGGTGTGTTTATTGAGATCCGATGAATTGTGGGTTTATGATCAGATTATTTATGAATATTATTTGAGTCTTCTCTGAAGTCTTTTATGCATCATTAAGATAGCTTTGTATTTCTCTCTGATCTATTGATTTGGTTTGGCCAACTAGATTGATCTTTCTTGCAATGGGAGAGGTGCTTTGTGATGGGTTCAATCTTGCGGTGTCCTCACCTAGTGACAGCAGGGGTAGCGAGGCACGTATTTGTATTGTTGCCATTAAGGATAAAAATATGGGGGGTTTACCATATTGTTTGGATCTATCCCTCTACATAATGTCATCTTGCTTAAGGCATTACTCCGTTCTTGTTAACTTAATACACTAGATGCATGCTGGATAACAGTCGATGTGTGGAGTAATAGCAGTAGATGGAGGCAGGAGTCGGTCTACTTGTCATGGACGTGATGCCTATATTCATGATCATTGCCTTGAATATCGTCATAACTATGCGCTTTTCTATCAGTTGCTCAACAGTAATTTGTTTACCCACCGTATGCTTTCTTTCAAGAGAGAAGCCTCTAGTATAACCTATGGCCCCCGGGTCTATTTTTATCATATTATTTCCAGATCTATAAAACCAAAAACACAAAAATACCTTGCTGCAATTTATTTACCTTTACTGTATTTTGCACTTTTACTTATCTTTTATACCTATCTCTATCAGATCTCACTCTTGCTAGTGATCGTGAAGGGATTGACAACCCCTTTTTCTCGTTGTGTGCAAGTGTTTGTTAGTTTGTGCAAGTGCATCTATTGGGGACTTGTGTGTTCCTCCTACTGTATTGATACCTTGGTTCTTAACTGAGGGAAATACCTATCTCTACTTTGCTGCATCACCCTTTTCTCTTCAAGGAAAAAATCAACGCAAGCTCAAGAAGTAGCAGGAAGAATTTCTGGCGCCGTTGCCGGGGAGGATCTACATCAAGCCTAATATCATAAACTCTCATCTCTTGCACTTACATTATTTTCCATTTGCCTCTCATTTTCATCTCCCCCACTTATAAAACATTTTCAGAAAAACACAAAAATATTTGCCTTTTTATTTTCCTTCTTTCCGTTTGCTTTTAGTTTGCTTGTGTGCTAGATTACTTGCTTTGTCACGATGTCTCAAGAAAATACTAAGTTGTGTGACTTTTCCAACACTAATAATAATGATTTTATTAGTACTCCGATTGCTCGCGCCACTAGTGCGGAATCTTATGAAATTAATGCCGCTTTGTTGAATCTTGTTATGAAAGAACAATTTTCTGGTAGTCCTAATGAAGATGTTGCATCCAATCTATACTTTCGTTGAGTTGTGTGATATGCAAAAGAAAAGATGTGGATAATGATATTGTTAAGTTGTAGTTATTTTCGTTCTCACTACGAGATCATGCTAAAACTTGGTTTTCATCTTTGCCTAAAAATAGTATTGATTCATGGGATAAGTGTAAAGATGCTTTTATTTCCAAGTACTTTCCTCCCGCTAAGATCATCTCCCTTAGGAATGATATAATGAATTTTAAGCAACTTGATCATAAACATATTGCACAATCTTGGGAGAGGATGAAATTGATGATAAGAAATTGCCCTACTCATGGTTTAAGTCTATGGATGTTCATACAAAAAAATTATGCTGGATTGAATTTTGCATCTAGAAATCTTTTAGATTCCGCTGAGGGTGGTACTTTTATGGAAATCATATTAGGAGAAGCTACTAAACTCCTAGATAATATTATGGCAAATTATTCTCAATGGCATACCGAAAGATCTTCTACTAATAAAAAAGTGCATGCTATTGAAGAAATTAATACTTTGAGTGGAAAGATGGATGAACTTATGAAATTGATTGCTAGCAAGAGTGCTCCTATTGATCCTAATGATATGAATTTGTCTACTTTGATTGAGAATAATAATGAATCTATGGATATGAATTTTGTTGGTCGGAACAATTTTGGTAATAACGCGTATAGAGGCCATTTTAGCCCTAGGCCGTTTTCTAGTAATTCCTCTAATAATTATGATAATTCCTACAACAATTCTTATGGAAATTATAATAATATCCCCTTTGATCTTGAGAATAATATTAAAGATTTCATTAATTCTCAAAAGATGTTCAATGCTATGGTAGAAGAAAAATTGCTTAAGATTGATTATTTGGCTAGAAACATTGATAGAATTTCTCATGAGATTGGTTTTTTTAAGATTACATCTATGCCACCCAAGCTTTATATTAATGAGTCTCTGAAAGCTATTAAAATTTCTGTTAATGGAAGTAAGGAGAGAACTGGTAGGATGCGTTCTAAGAGAGATTGGCTAGAAAAGGCATGTTCTTCTAGTTTTCGTGATAATAATGATGAAAATCTTAAAGTGATTGGTTTTACCCCTATTGAATATTTGTTTGCTAATATAAAACTTGATAAAGAAGGGACTAGAGGCGAGTCAACTTTAGCTAGAAGGCGTCCCAAAAATTTGGAGTGTGAAGATCTTAATGGAAAATTTGGTAAAAGTGGGATTGGAGAGGTCAAAACTTTAAGTAGTGATGAGCCCACTCTTTTGGATTTTAAGGACTTTAATTATGATAATTGTTCTTTGATTGATTGTATTTCCTTGTTGCAATCCATGCTTAATTCACCTCATGCTTATAATCAAAACAAGGCTTTTACTAAACATATTGTTGATGCTATGATGAAATCTTTTGAAGAAAAACTTGAATTGGAAGTTTTAATCCCTAGAAAGCTTTGTGATGAATGGGAACCTACTATTAAAATTAAGATTAAATATTATGAGTGCTATGCTTTATGCGATTTGGTTGCTAGCGTTTCAACTATTCCAAAAACTTTATGTGATGTGCTAGGTTTCCATAAACTTGATGATTGTTGTTTGAATTTGCATCTAGCGGATTCCTCTATTAATAAACCTATGGGAAGGATTAATGATGTTCTTATTGTTGCAAAAAGGAATTATGTGCCCATATATTTTATTGTGCTTGATATAGATTGCAATCCTACATGCCCTATTATTCTTGGTAGACCTTTCCTTAGAACGATTGGTGCAATTATTGATATGAAAGAAGGAAACATTAGATTTCAATTCCCATTAAGGAAGGGCATGGAACACTTTCCAAGAAAGAAAATTAAGTTGCCATATGAATCTATTATGAGGGCTACTTATGGATTGAATACCAAAGATGACAATACATAGATCTATGCAATATGCCAAGCTAGGGGCATTAAACAATAGCGCTTGTTGGGAGGCAGCCCAATTTTATTTTGTGTTTTTTTGTTTTTGCTTTTGTTATTGAATAAATACACAATATTACTTCTGTAATAGTTGTGTTTTAGTGTTTTAATTAGTGTTTGAGCCAAGTAAGACCTTTGGTAGATCGTTAATTTGATTTTTCTGAAAACAAAACTTTTGCGTCCAGTAGCAGAATTGTTAAAATTCACTAGAATGTTTAAAAACTCTGAATTGTTTACACAAGATTGATATATTAATTTCCTCTATTTTCCTATTTTTTCAGAATTTTTGAAGTTACAAAAGTATGACTATAATTCGGGTCTTTACAGACTATTCTGTTTTTGACAGATTCTGTTTTCTGTGCATTGTTATCTTATTTGATGAATCTATGGGTAGTATCGGGGGGTATGAACCATGGTGAAGTTGGAATACAGTATATACAATGCTAATATGAATTTAGAATGAGTTCAAAATAGTATCTAAGTGGTGACTTGCTTTTATTATACTAACGGAGCTCACGAGTTTTTTGTTGAGTTTTGTGTTGTGAACTTTTCAAGTTTTGAGTGAAGTTTTGATGGACTAAGGAATAAGGAGTGGCAATAGCCTAAGATTGGGGATGCCCAAGCCACCCCAAGGTAATATTCAAGGACAACCAAACATCTAAGCTTTGGGATGCCCCGGATGGCATCCTCTCTTTTGTCTACAATCCATCTGTAAAATTACTTGAGGCTATATTTTTATTCACTACATGATATGTGTTTTGCTTGGAGCGTCTTGTGATATATGAGTCTTTTCTTTATTTGATTTTTAGTTTTCCACAATCATCCTTGTTGTACACACCTTTTGAGAGGTACACACATTAATCATGAATTTATTAGCATACTCTATGTGCTTCACTTATATCTTTTGACCTAGGTAGTTGCTCTAGTGCTTCACTTATATCTTCTTAGAGCACGGAGGTGGTTTTATTTTGAAGAAATTGATGAACTCTCATGCTTCACATATATTATTTTGAGAGTCTTATAAATAGTATGGCAATTTGCTTAGGTTATGAATTTGGTCCTAATATGATGGGTATCAAGAGGCATATAACAAAAACTTTCATGAAGATCATTGAATATATGAGAAGTTTGATTCCTTGCATTTGTTTTGAGATAGAAATATGGTGATATTGAGTCATGCTAGTTGGTAATTGTGGTTTAGTAAGAATACTTGTGTTAAGGTTTGTGATTCCCGAAGAATGCACGTATGGTCTCTTGTTATGCGATGAAATTGGAGCATGATTTATTATTGATTGACTTCCTTATGAGTGGTGGTCGGGGACGAGCGATGGTCTTTTCCTACCAATCTGTCCCCCTAAGAGCATGTGTATTAGTACATTGTTTCGAGGGCTAAGAAACTTTTTCAATAAGTATGTGAGTTCTTTATGACTAATGTTGAGTCCATGGATTATACACACTCTCACCCTTCCATCTTTGCTAGCCACTCTACTACCGCACAACTTTCGTCGGTGCATTAAACCACCTTATACCTTTCCTCAAAACAGCCACCATATCTACCTATTATGGCATTTCCATAGTCATTCCGAGATATATTGCCATGCAACTTCCACTGTTCCGTTTATTATGACACATACCATCATTGTCATATTGCTTTGCATGATCATATAGTTGACATAGTATTTGTGGCTTGGCCACCGTTCATATTTTTCATACATGTCACGCTAGATCATTGCACATCCCGATACACCACCAGAGGCATTCATATAGAGTCATATCCTTGTTCTAGTATCGAGTTGTAATTCTTCAGTTGTAAGTAAATAAAAGTGTGATGATCATCATATTCATTATTAGAGCATTGTCCCATGTGAGGAAAGGATGATAGAGGCTATGATTCCCCCACAAGTCGGGATGAGGCTCTAGACGAAAAATAAAAGAAAAAAATAATAAAAAAAGAGGCCAAAGAGCCTATAAGAAAAAAAAGAAAAAAAATGAGAGAAAAAGAGAGAAGGGACAATGTTACTATCCTTTTTCCACACTTGTGGTTCAAACTAGCACCATGATCTTCATGACAGAGAGTCTCCTATGTTATCACTTTCATATATTACTAGAATTTTTCATTATAGAACTTGGCTTGTATATTGCAATGATGGGCTTCCTCAAAATTGCCCTCGGTCTTCGTGAGCAAGCAAGTTGGATGCACACCCACTTAGTTTTCTTTTGAGCTTTCATACACTTATAGCTCTAGTGCATCCGTTGCATGGCAATCCCTACTCACTTGCACCGATATCAATTGATGGGCATCTCCATAGCCCATTAATTTGCCTAGTTGGTGTGAGAATTTCTTTCTCCTTTTTGTCTACTACCACCTTCTATTCCACCCATAGTGTTATATCCATGGCTCACGCTCATGTATTGCATGAAGGTTGAAAAAGCTTAAGAACATTAAAAGTATGAAACAATTGCTTGGTTTGTCATCGGGGTTGTGCATGATAAATACTTCGTGTGATGAAGATAGAGCATGACAAGATTATATGATTTTGTAGGGATAACTTTCTTTAGCCATGATATTTTGAAAAGACATGATTGTTTTATTAGTATGCTTGAAGTATTATTGTTTTTATGTCAATATTAAACTTTTGTTTTGAATCTTATGGATCTGAATATTCATGCCACATAAAAGAAGGATTACTTGATAAACATGTTAGGTAGCATTCCACATCAAAAATTCTGTTTTATCATTTACCTACTTGAGGATGAGCAGGAATTAAGCTTGGGGATGCTTGATACGTCTCCAACGCATCAATAATTTTTTATTGTTCCATACTATTATATTATCCATCTTGGATGATTTATATGCATTATGCTATTTTATATCATTTTTTGGGACTAACCTATTAACCTAGTGCCTAGTGCCAGTTGTTGTTTTTCCTTGTTTTTGTCTTTTACAGAAAATCAATACCAAATGGAGTCCAAACAGAACAAAACTTTTTGATGATTTTTCTTGGACTAGAAGACACCCACGAAGCTTTGGGAGGAGGCCAAAAGAGCCACGAGAGGGCCACAAGCCTGGAGGCCGCGCCCAAGGGTGGGAGGCGCGCCCTCAAGGCTTGTAGGCCACTTGCAGCTCTCCTAGCCCTAATTCCATCTCTATAAATACCCAAATATTCCCCGTATACTAGAGGGCACACCAAAAATAATTTTCCACTGCCGCAAGCTTCAGTTCTCGTGATATCCCATCTTGGGGCCTTTTCTGGCACTCTGCTGGAGGGGGATTCGATCACGGAGGGCCTCTACACCAACCTTGCCCTTCCGATGATGTGTGAGTACTTTACCACAGACCTACGGGTCCATAGCTAGTAGCTAGATGGCTTCTTCTCTCTATTTGATGTTTAATACAATGTTCTCCTCGATATTCTTGGAGATCTATTCGATGTAATCTTCTTTTGCGGTGTGTTTGTTGAGATCCGATGAATTGTGGTTTTATGACCAGATTATCTATGAATATTATTTGAGTCATGTCTGAACTCTTTTATGCATGATTAAGATAGCTTTGTATTTCTCTCCGATCTATTGATTTGGTTTGGCCAACTAGATTGATCTTTCTTGCAATGGGAGAGGTGCTTTGTGATGGGTTCAATCTTGCAGTGTCCTCACCCAGTGACAGCAGGGGTAGCGAGGCACGTATTTGTATTGTTGCCATTAAGGATAAAAAGATGGGTTTTTTTACCATATTGTTTGGATCTATCCCTCTACATCATGTCATCTTGCTTAAGGCATTACTCCGTTCTTGTTAACTTAATACACTAGATGCATGCTAGATAACGGTCAATGTGTGGAGTAATAGTAGTAGATGCAGGCAGGAGTCGGTCTACTTGTCACGGATGTGATGCCTATATTCATGATCATTGCCTTGAATATCGTCATAACTATGCGCTTTTCTATCAATTGCTCAACAGTAATTTGTTTACCCACCGTATGCTTTCTTTCAAGAGAGAAGCCTCTAGTGAAACCTATGGCCCCTGGGTCTATTTTTATCATATTATTTCCAAATCTATAAAACCAAAAACCCAAAAATACCTTGCTGCAATTTATTTACCATTACTTTATTTGGCACTTTTACCTATCTTTTATACCTATCTCTATCAGATCTCACTCTTGCTAGTGACCGTGAAGGGATTGACAACCCCTTTTTCACGTTGTGTGCAAGTGTTTGTTAGTTTGTGCAGGTGCATCTATTGGGGACTTGTGTGTTCCTCCTACTGGATTGATACCTTGGTTCTTAACTAAGGGAAATACTTATCTCTACTTTGCTGCATCACCCTTTCCTCTTCAAGGGAAAAATCAACGCAAGCTCAACAAGTAGCAACTAGGCATCCCTATTACCTGCCACACTCTCGTGCAATGACAAGTGAATAAACACTCATGTTGAGAATAACCTACCTAGCATGGAAAATATTGGCCACCCCCTGCCGCTTCATGAGCGGTAAAAGGAAATTAATTTTGAAAATTAGAGTTGGCACATACAAATTTACTTGGAACGGCATGGAAATACCGCACATAGGTAGGTATGGTGGACTCATTTGGCACAACTTGGTTTAAGGATTTGGATGCACAAGCAGTATTCCCGCTTATTACAAGTAAAGGCTAGCAAATAGATTGAGAAGCAACCAACCAAAAAACAAAAACGATCATAAGAAAGCGTTAAGCATAACTAACACTGAATAATGCACCACAAGTAGGATGTAACTTCATTGCATGACTATTGACATTCATGCTTGCATAGGGAATCACAAACCTTAACACCAATATTCTTACTAAAGCATAATTACTCGCCAACATGGCTCCCATATTACTATCTCCATATCTCGAAACTATTACAAGGAATCAAGTTTTAATATCCAATGATCTTCATGAAAGTTTTTATTATATCCCTCTTGAATATCTATCACTTTGGGACTAATTTCATATATTACCATTGCTACTAACAAGCTCTCAAACAAATTTAAGCGAAGAACAAGAGCATAAATATTTCTTCAAAATTTTCATCTCTCAAAATAATATAAGTGAAGCATGATAGGATTTCTTCAAAAAAAAATCTAACTCTCAACATGATCTAAGTGAAGAATGAGAGTATTTCTTCAAAAGTTAAACCACCACCGTGCTAAAAAAGATATAAGTGAAGTACTAGAGCAATTCCATAGCTCAAAAAAATTTAAGTGAAGCACATAAAGCAATTCTAACAAATCATAGCATCATTATGGCTCTCCCAAATAGGTCTGTCCAGCAAGGATGATTGTGGCAAACTAAAAAGCAAAACAAGAAAAGACTCATATAATACAAGACGCTCCAAGCAAAACTCATGATATGTGATGAATAAAAATATAGCTCCAAGTAAAATTAACGATGGTCGTTAGAAGAAAGAGGGGATGCCTTCCGGGGAATCCCCAAGCTTAGTTGCTTGGTACACCTTGAATATTACCTTGGGGTGCCATGGGCATCCCCAAGCTTAGGCTCTTTTCACTCCTTATTCCTTCATCCATTGTGATCTCACCCAAAACTTGAAAACTTCAATCACACAAAACTTAACAAAAACTTCGTGAGATCTGTTAGTATAAGAAAACCAATCTTTACTTTAAGTACTGTTGCAAACCCATTCATATTTTGTTATTGCATTATACCTACTGTATTCTAACTTTACCATGGCTTATACCCCCCGATACAATCCATAGATTCATCAAAATAAGCACACAATGCAACGAAAACAGAATCTGTCAAAAATAGAACAGTCTGTAAAGACTTGAATTTTGCCCATACTTCTGTAACTCTAAAAATTCTGAAAAATTAGGACGATGTGTGCAATTTTTATATCAATACTATGTAAAGATCAAAAATAGGTTTCTGTGAATTTAAAAAATTCCAGAACTAGGCCCAAGAGTTTCTGTTTTTCAACAGGATAAAATCAACTACCATCCGACATAATCCTAAAGCCTTTACTTGGTACAAACACTAATTAAAACACTAAAACACAATCATAGTAGTAGAATAATTGTGCAAACACACAAGAACAGAAATAAAAAGTGAAGAATTTATTTTATTCATTGGGTTGCCTCCCAACAAGCGCTATTGTTTTATGCCCCTAGCTAGGCATTGGTAATTTTAATGATGCTCACATGGAAGACAAAAAATTATAGCACAAAGAGAGCATCATAAAGCATGTGAAAAAGAAGTTTAAGTCTAACATACTTCCTATGCATAGGCATTTTGTAGGGATTTTTTTTATCAAGACAAGCAATTTCTAGCATATGCAAATAGGAAGAAGGAAGCATTAATAATTTCAACACAAAGAGAGGTGATTTAGTAACATGAAAATTTCTACAACCGTATTTTCCTCTCTCAAAATAATTACATGTAGGATCATAATCAAATTCAACAATATAGCTATCATATAAAATTTTCTCTTCATGATCCACATGCATAAAAGTCTTAAAATCTTTCGAGATAGTGGGATTAACGTCAACTAAAGTCATGACCTCTCCAAACCCACTTTTATCAAAAAAATCATGAGACTGAACACTCTCCAAATATGTGGGATTATTTTTACCTAAAGTTGACGCTCTTCCAAACTCACTTTCAATATTATTGCAAACATCATTATCACTAACATATTCATCATGAGGCTTAAATAAATTTTCAAGATCATAAGAAGAATCACCCCAATCAGGATCACTGCAATAAGTAGCGGACATAGCAAAATTAGCTTCCCCAAGCTTAGGGTTTTGCATATTATTAGCACAATTGACATTAATACAATTTATAATAAAATCATTGCAATCATACTTTTCATTCAAGGAGCTATCGTGAATCACTTTATAAATTTCTTCTTTTAACACTTCATCACAATTTTCAGATTCACAAATCTCAAGCAAAACTTCATAAAGATAATCTAGTGAACTCAATTCACTAGCAATTGGTTCATCATAATTGGATCTTTTAAAAATATTAGCAAGTGGATGAGGATCCATATCAATAGATTTTTAGCAAGCGAAGATGCAAGCAAATAGAAGATACATGGCAACACAAGCAAAGATAGCAAACGAGTAAAAAGGTAAACGAAAAAATATGTTTGTGTTTTTGTAGAAACTTTTTAGAAGTCGGGGAGATGAAAATGAGAGGCAAATGGCAAATAAAGTAATTGCAAGGAGATGAGAGTTCATGCGTAGGTACTTGATCGATGTTGATGATGTCTCCCCGGCAACGGCGCTAGAAATTATTCCTGATTGCTTCTATCTGCATTGGTATTTCCCCGAAGAGGAAGGGATGATGCAGCACAGCAATGGTAAGTATTTCCCTTAGCTATGAAACCAAGGTTATCAATCTAGTAGGAGAACCAAGCAACACTATGTAAACATCACCTGCACACAAACAACAAAAACTTGCAACCCAACGCGTAAGAGGGGTTGTCAATCCCTCAACGGTATTGAGATAGATTAAATTGTATGAGATTTGATAAATAGATCTAACGAAAATACAAAATAAAATAAATAAAGAAAAATTGCAGCAAGGTATTTTTGGTTTTAATATGATAAGAAATAGACTTGGGGGACGTAGTTTTCACTAGAGGCTTCTCTCAAGAATATAGCATACGGTGGGCAAACAAATTACTATTGGGCAATTGATAGAAAAGCGAATAATCATGATGATATCCAAGGCAATGATCATGTATATAGGCATCATGTCCAAGATTAGTACACCAAAACGATTCTGCATCTACGACTATTACTCCACACATCGACTGCTATCCAGCATGCATCTAGTCTATTAAGTTCATGGAGAAACGGAGTAATGCAATAAGAACGATGACATGATGTAGACAAGATAAACTCATGTATGAATAAACCCCATCTTGTTACCCTTAATAGCAATTATTCATGCGTGTCATGTCTCTTTCTATCACTGAGATTGAGCACCGTAAGATCGAACCCATCACAAAGCACCTCTTCCCATGGCAAGTTAAATCAATCTAGTTGGCCAAACCAAACCAAGAAAATGGAGAAGAAATATGAGGCTATAAAAATCATGCATAAAAGAGTTCAGCAAAGACTCAATTAATATTCATGGATAGAACTGATCATAAACCCAAAATTCATCGGATCCCAACAAACACATCGCAAAAAAGAGTACATCAAATAGATCTCCAAGAACATCAAGGAGAACATTGTATTGAAGTTCAAAAAGAGAGAAGAAGCCATCTAGCTACAAGCTACGGACCCGTAGGTCTGTGGTAAACTACTCACGCCTCATCGAAGGGGTAACAAGGATGATGAAGAACCCCTCCGTGATCGTTGCCCCCTCCGGCAGAGGCCGGAAAGGCCTCTAGATTGGATCTCGTGGTTCTAGAACTTGCGGCGGTGGAAAAAGTGTTTCGTCGACTCCCCTAGGGTTTCTGGGATTTTAGAGTATTTATAGAGGCGGAAGTAGGTCAAGGCGGTTCCCGTGGGCTCCATTACCCACTAGGGCGCGCGGAGGCCCCTAGCGTGCCCTGGTGCCTATTGGGCCCCACGGGCCTCCTCTCGTCTACTCCAGAAGCTTCCAGGGTCCTTTATCACCAGAAAAAAATCTCCAAAAAGTTTCATGGCATTTGGACTTCATTTGGTATTGATTTTCTGCGAAGTAAAAAACAAGCAAAAAATAACAATTGGCACTGAGCACTATGTCAATAGGTTAGTCCCAAAAAATGATATAAAGTTGCTAGTAAATGTATATAAAACATCCAAGATTGATACTATAATAGCATGGAATAATCAAAAATTATAGATACATTGGAGACGTATCATGAGTCTGCACCTTTGCTCTTTAGGAAGTTTCCGTAGGCGAAGGTGATAGTAGTCGGCGGGTGGGCCCTTGAGAGAGGGTCTTGAGAAGTCACCGCAGGATATCAGCTTGACCGCTGGTCGGGCCTTAAATGGTGCCTGTTGGTGATGATAATCCGAGAACATCTGTAGCCATGGCACGGTCGAGCCGAGCACTTGACTCTTGTACCGCTTGCCCCCATAGTTGTGATAACCCACAAGTATAGGGGGTCGTTTGTAGCCTTTTTCAATAAATAAGAGTGTCGAACCCAACGAGGAGCTAAAGGCAGAACAAATATTCCCTCGAGTTCTATCGACCACCGATACAACTCTACGCACACTTAACGTTTGCTTTACCTAGAACAAGAATAAAACTAGAAGTACTTTGTAGGTGTGGATAGGTTTGCAAGATAATAAAGAATGTGAAAATAAAAGTTAGGTGATGTTTTAATAAAAGTACAATTTAATAAAGCGAGTGTGGAAAAGTGGTGATAGGATTTGCGGAATTGTCCCTAGGTGATCGATAACTAAACTGGTGATCATTGTTGCAATTTTATATGAGGAAGAGGCATGAGCTAACATACTTTCTCTACTTGGGTCATATGCAGTTATGATTGGAACTCTAGCAAGCATCCGCAACTACTAAAGATCATTAAGGTCGTAAAACCCAACCATAGCATTAAGTATCAAGTCCTCTTTATCCCATACGCAATGACCCCCAAACTCGGGTATGTGCTTCTGTCACTCATGCCACCCACCATAAGCGAACCATGAACATATTGCAACACCCTACAGCAGGGATCCCTCCGTTTGCACGACACGGAGGGCACCGTAGGACAGCACCAAAATAAAATATACAACTCAAACCAATCATGTTCATCTATCAACCCATAGGACAAAATAGATCTACTCAAACATCATAGGATGGCAACATAGTATTGGATAATAATATGAAGCATAAAGCACCATGTTCAAGTAGAGGGTACAGTGGGTTGCGGGAGAGTGGACCGCTGAATATAGATGGGGGAAGGTGATGGAGTTGTTGGTGAAGATGACAGAGTTGTTGGAGTAGATCGCCATCACATGATGATTGCCCCGGCGGTGTTCCGGTGCCACCAGGAGAGAGGGGAAGAGAGCCCCCCTCCTCCTTCTTCTTCCTTGGCCTCCCCCTAGATGGGAGGAGAGTTCCCCCTCTGGTCCATGGCCTCCATGGTGGCAGAGGGGTAGGAGCCCCTCCGAGATTGGATATCCGTCTCTGTTCTCTTCTGTTTCGCCTTCTAGATCTGGCCGAAAACCATTTCTTAAATATCCGGAGATCCATAACTCCGATTGCGCTGAGATTTTAACACGATTTTTTTCGGATATAAGCTTCCTTGCACCTGAAGTAGAGCTCCAACCGACGTACGAGGAGGGCACAAGACACCTGGGCGCGCTTGGGGCTTGGGGCGCACCCTAGTGTATCTTGGGAGCTGTGGGCCCCCGTTTACGTTGATTCCACCTCCCAAAAACCACAAATATTCCAAAATAATTCTCCATAAAATTTTATCGCGTTTGGACTTCATTTGATATGGATATTCTGCGAAGCAAAAAACATGCAAAAAACAGGAACTGACACTGGGCACTGGATCAATATGTTAGTCCAATAAATCATATAAAATGTTGCCAAAAGTATGTAAAAGTTGTATAATATTGGTATGGAACAATAAAAAATTATTGATACGATGGAGACGTATCAAGCTGCCCATGGAATTTTGAGCGTGAAATTGTGCACGTGAGGTACGTATTTCGCGGCTGGGGAGGCCATGTTGTGGGGCGCGTATCCCTATTTAGGATGAGCACGAGAAGACCCCGGAACCAGGACTGGAGCTCGGGCTCATTTGCGTGTGTCCGGTGCTTTGACGGTAAATTGGGCTTCCGACGCCTCTTTGGCGGCCTGGACTTTGGCTGCCAGAGCCGCTGTGTGTTCCTCGGTTCGGAGTGAGCATTCTGTGTTACCGTTAACGGTAATGACACCCTTAGGTCCTGGCATCTTGAGCTTCAGATATGCATAGTGAGGGACAGCGTTGAAGCAAGCGAATGTTGTTCAGCCGAGGAGTGTGTGATATCCGCTGCGGAAAGGAACAATGTCGAAGATCAAATCCTCACTTCGAAAGTTGTCGGACGATCCGAAGACTACTTCCAAGGTGACGGTTACCGAGCAGTGTACCTCAATGCCTGGGATTACTCCTTTAAAGGTAGTGTTGCTGGGTTTGATCCTTGACGGATCGATTCCCATCTTCCTCATTGTATTCGAATAAATCAGATTGAGGTTTCTACCTCCATCCATAAGGACTCTAGTGAGGTGGTATCTGTCTATGATGGGGTCAAGCACCAAAGCCGTCATTCCTCCATGACGGATACTGGTCGGATGGTCTCTCCGGTCGAAGGTGATCGGGCAAGCCGACCATGGGTTGTATTTTGGGGCCACCGGCTCTATGGCGTAGATGTCCCGAAGCGCACGCTTCCGCTCCTTCTTGGGTATGTGCGTGACATAAATCATGTTCACGGTTTTTACCTCAGGAGGGAAATGCTTTTGGCCTCCATTGTTCAGCACGCGAGGTTCGTCATCGTCCTTGCTGCGGGGACCCTTGCACTGTTCCTCGGTTGTGAGCTTGCCGGCATGTTTGATTACCCAATAGTTATGGTTGGTGTGGTTGGCGGGCTTATCCGGGGTGCCGTGGATCTGGTAGGGCCTATCCAGGATTTTGTCCAACGCGGTCGGGCCGTCCCGGTTCCCTTTAGAGGGCTTCTTCCGTGGTCCCGATTTTGAGTTGCTAAACCCTGTATTTACTGCTGCATCATCGGCTTCACTGCTGTTGTGCCTGCGTTTGTTATTCTTGTTGCGTCGGGGTTTCCCGTTCCCGTCCCGGACCTCTGAGGTGCCGGGGTCATCCGGGTGGTTGCTTCTACGAGCTAACCAACTGTCTTCGCCCACGCAAAAGCGGGTCATGAGAGAGGTGAGGGCCGACATTGTTCTCGGCTTATCTTGGCCGAGCTAGCGAGCGAGCCATTTGTCCCGAATGTTGTGCTTGAATGTGGCTATCGCCTTAGCATCCGAGCAATCGACGCTCTGGTCTTCTTAGTCAAGAACCGATTCCAAAATTGTCAGGATGACTCCCCGGGCTGTTGAACAACGTGGCTCAAGTCATCGGCATCCGGCAGCCGAACATAGGTGCCTTGAAAGTTAGCTCGGAAGGCGTACTCGAGCTCTTCCCAGCTCCCAATGGAGTTTTCGGGGAGGTTGCTCAACCAGTGCCTTGCCGGTCCTTTAATGATTTAGTGCCAGATATTTAATGGCGTGGAGGTCATCTCCTCGGGCCTTGTGAATGTGGAGAAGGAAATCTTCAATCCATGCAGCTGGGTCGGTTGTCCCATCGTACTACTCTATCTTTACGGGTTTAAAACCTTCGGGGAACTGTGTTGCATCACCTCGTCTGTGAAACACATTAGGTGTGTGGTGCCTCTGACCCGGGCCACATCATGCTGGAGATCGGTTATCATCTGAGCACGATGCTGGTCCCGAGCTCTATCGTTCCGGTCATGCCAGTCTTGGTATCCGTCCCGTCCAATGGGCGTGTGTCCTCTAGATCCGTAAATGGATCTTGTTTGTGTCGTCCTAGCGTTTAAATCATGCCACAGATCATATGGATCCTCTGGCTGTACTGGCTCCTTGCCCGACCGGCGAGGGAGCATAGGTGGGTTTTTGGCTTCTCCAGTCGTCATGTCCCATCCTCAACGGGGGCGGTCTGGCTGGTTTGCCTGAGTGCGTCTGGGGGGTATGGGTTCAGGGGCCTCGTCGTCGAATTGCAAAAGCAAACATCATCGTGGGTAGCTTTTGTTTTGATCCTGCCGCTGATTGTCTAAGCCCTCTTCGGCTGCTAAGACCATCATCCACCTATCGTTAAGGGTACTCTATTCGGCCTTTAACTGTTGCTGCTTCTTCTTCAGGCTTCGGGAGGGCTATGAGTTGTTGCTTGAACCGTTCCTGATCCAGAGGGTCTTCGGGGATGATGAAATCCTCGGGGCTGAGGTTGTCCTCCTCTTCGAAGGGAGGGAGGTAGTTGCTGTCCTCAGAATCATTGAGGTCCTCAGGCTTATCCTGGTCCTCATGCCCTTTAGAAGCGTCGCAGTGCTATTCGGCGGCAACGTGGTCGCCGAGCTCCTCTGTGTTGTCCGGAGTATCATTATCTCCGGTGCCCTTTGTGCCCGTGTTGCTTTCCTTGCTTTTTCGCCCCTTGGATCGCCTGAGCTGGCACCGACATTTTGGCGGTTCCTCACCGGGTTTATCGCCATCCTTTCTGGGGGTGCCATCGCCATTCTTTCCGGGGGTGTCCACCATGTAGACATCGTAGGTGGAGGTGGCGGTCCACCTTCAAGTGGTGGGAGTGACAAGGGAGGGAGCATCATATGTCATGACGTTGACATCTTCATCCATGTCGTCAGCCTCATTGGAGGCGTAGTCCAACATGTCGGTTAAGTCCTCGACAGTGGCTACAAAGTGGGTGGTGGGTGGGACGCAAAATTCCACGCAGCTAGCCTCAAATTAGATCTGACCATAGACCGAGGATGATCCCTCTGCGGTACTCATTGTCTGGATCCGATCTAACGTCTCGTTTAAAAGAGAGAGGCCCACCAGATTCATCCTCCGACGTCTTTCGGAGTCAACCTCCGGTATGCCTGCATAGAGGGTGCATTCGGCCAAGGTTGATCCCCAGTCTCCGAACACTGGGATCGGATCAGAGCTCGAAGCCAGATCCAAAATAGGGGCCGACCCAGAGATGGGGTCGGGGAAAAGGTCCGAAGTTAAGGCTTCGGGATCACTGGGCCTCTCAGGTAAAGCTGAGAACCCAATAAAGATCAGATCGCCCCGAGGGTCAGTGATGTACTCCAGGTTACCAAACCTGATTTCCTTCTCAGGGATGAAACTATTGATTTGGTCTAGGTGACCGGTCGGGTTGGCGTGTAGAACGATGCTGCCAAATGCAAAGAGTTGTCCAGGTAAGAAGACGTCCTCGGTACGAACACCGTCGTCGATGACTAAGCGAGCCATTGATCCTTTGGAGATCCCACAGTGGAACTCTCAATGAAAGCACCAATGTCGGTGTCAAAACCGGCAGATCTCGGGTAGGGGGTCCCGAGCTATGGATCTTAGATCGATGGTTAACAGGGAACATAGAGACAACGTTTACCCAGGTTCAAGGCCTCTCAAAGAGGTAAAACCCTACGTCCTGCTTGGTTGTATTGATGTGTTGGTATGACAATTACAGAGTTGATCTACCACATGATTGGATGAACTAAACCCTAGGTGGGTATGGTGATCAAGGTTCTCCCCCTTTACAGACTAGCCTTCTGGTTTATATAGACACCAGGGGTACATAGGGTTACACACGATCGGTCACCATCAGGGGATAAACATACCGGTTTCGCTAACCAGGTGTGGAGGATACGCCAAGTCTTCGAAGGTTTCCTTCCAGAGCACGGGGTCACCTATAGTCCGGTCTTCCTTCGATGAATCAAGAGCGGCCCACCAGTTTGGCCCATGAGAGATAGGCCGACAGCCCGAGGACCCCTTAGTCCAGGACACCCTCAACGGTGTCACGGGGAGGAGCGCCCGTAGTCAAGCCCCGAGGATGTAGCCATATCGGTGAACCTCGTTAAAAAATCTCGGTGTCGTGCTTGTGTGATTGCTTGATCCTCGGATGATCGACTAAGTGCCTCGGATTTATTCTAACAAATAAAATTATAGGTGTTTCTCAAAAAAAAGGAAAAGGTCAGAACTTTCTCAAAAAAAGGGAAAAGGTCAGAAAATGGTAATCACTATATTTAGAGCATCTCCAATAGAAAATGCAAATTTGGAGATGTAAAATTTTACATCTCCAAAAAGTGCTGTTTGCATCTCCAAAAAAGGGCCAACTCCAACAGATAATGCAAAATGAAGATGTAAAAGTGCAACTCCAATAGGTGAAGCAAACTGGAGATGTAAAAATTAGAAACTTCAAATACTACTTTATTTCAAACATAGTTAGATCAACTACTACTTCATTTCAAACATAGTTCGATCAACTCCTACTTCATTTCTAACATAATTAAACATAGTTCTAATTAAAACATAATGAAACATAATTCTAATTCTTCTTCTTCTTCTTCTTCTTCTTCTTCTTCTTCTTTTTCTTCTTCTTCTTCTTCTTCTTCTTATTCTTCTTCTTCTTCTTCTTCTTCTTCTTCTTCTTCTTGGCATCATGCTTCCAAAAGAACTCCTGCTCGGCTGCACATACTCTGGATGCTCATGCGTGAACCTCGCCATCGCCTCCTCATCGCTATCACCGGGACTAACGACAATGGCGGGCCTCTTCTTTGTCTTCTTTGTCTTCTTCGCCGTGATCTCTTCCATATGAATACCCCCTGGCACGAGCAACTCTGCATCCGCCTGGGTCTCGATCTCCGGGAAGTTGAGGTCCGTCCTCGGCCTCCCGGCATGCCACACCACCACGTCGTTGATTGCTTGTATCTACGTTGGTATTTAATTGAAGAGGAGAGGATGATGCAGCACAGCAACGGTAAGTATTTCCCTCAGTTATGAAACCAAGGTTATCAATCTAGTAGGAGGATCCACCCAAACTATGTAAACAGCATCTGCACACAAATAACAAATACTTGCAACCCAACGCATTAGAGGGGTTGTCAATCCCTCCTCGGTATTGAGATAGATTAAATTGTATGAGATTGGATAAATAGATCTAACAAAAACACAAAATAAAATAAATAAAGAAAAATTGCAGCAAGGTATTTTTGGTTTTTATATGATAGGAAATAGACCCGAGGATCGTAGATTTCACTAGAGGCTCTCTCGAGAAAATAGCATACGGTGGGTAAACAAATTACTGTTAGGCAATTGATAGAAGAGCAAATAATTATGACGATATCCAAGGCAATGATCATATATATAGGCATCACGTCCAAGATTAGTAGACCGACTCCTGCCTGCATCTACTACTATTACTCCACACATCGACCTCTATCCAGCATGCATCTAGTGTATTAAGTTCATGGAAAAATGGAGTAATACAATAAGAACGATGACATGATGTAGACAAGATCTATTCATGTAGGAATAAACCCCATCGTTTTATCCTTAATGGCAAAGATACATGCGTGTCATGTCTCCTTCTATCACTGAGATTGAGCTCCGCAAGATCGAACCCATCACAAAGCACCTCTTCCCATGGCAAGAAAAATGAATCTATTTGGCCAAACCAAACCAAAGTTTCGGAGAAGAAATACAAGGCTATAACAATCATGCATAAAAGAGTTCAACAAAGACTCAAATAATATTCATAGATAGAACTGATCATAAACTCGCAATTCATCGGAACCCAACAAACACACCGCAAAAAGTCATTACATCAAATAGATCTCCAAGAACATCGAGGAGAACATTGTATTGAAGACCAAAAGAGAGAAGAAGCCATCTAGCTACTTCCTACGGACCCGTAGGTCTGTGGTAAACTACTCATGCATCATCGGAGGTGCAAGGGTGATGATGAAGAACCCCTTCGTGATCGTTGACCCCTCCGGCAGAGTGCCGGAGAAGGCCTCTAGATTGGATCTCGTGGTTCTGAAACTTGCGGCGGCGGAAACTCTGATCTTTCTGCTCCCCTAGGGTTTTTAGGATTTTAGAGTATTTATAGAGCTGATAGTCAGTGGAGAAAGCCTCCCGTGGGCCCCACTACCCACCAGAGCACGCCAAGGGCCTCTGGCGTGCCCTAGTGCCTAGTGGGCCACATGGGCATCCTCTCATGCACTTCTTTGGCTCCCTGGGTGTCTTCTGGGCAGAAAAAATTCTCCAAAAAGTTTCATGGCATTTGGACTTCGTTTGGTATGGATTTTCTGTGAATTAAAAAACAAGCAAAAAACAGCAGCTGGCACTGGGCACTATTTCAATAGGTTAGTCCCAAAAAATGATATAAAGTTGTTATAAAATGAATATAAAACATCCAAGATTGATAATATAACAGCATGGAACAATCAAAAAATATAGATACGTTGGAGACGTATTAATCGTAGGCATGCGCGTCCTCATGGACAGTCAGGTAGGTGCCGAGCCAAAAGCGGCGGCCGGCGTTGCTGAACCCCACCCGAAGTTGCCAGAGGGCTTCGCCCTCACGCCGAAGAACCTCGTCTTGCTCTTCGGGGTCTTCTTCGGCAGCATGGCGACGATGGGGTGGGGGGAGGTTGAGGAGATGGCAGGGTAGCGACTCGGTGGTGGTTGGCGACGGCGGGCCGGTGGTGCTTGGCGACGGCGGGGCGGCAATGAGGCGGTGGTGCTTGGCAACAGCGAATACTGCGATGGGGCGATAGCAGGACAGTGCGGGGGAGGTTGAGGCGATGGCCAAGGCTGCGGCGACGGCGGAAATGACCACGGAGACGATTCGACCGACAGGCAGAGACGAATCGAGCGGCGGGCGGCGGTGGACGAAAAATCGCTCGATTCGCGGCGGGGGAGGGTGGGCGGCGGGCGAATCGCGGCGGGATCGGCGATGGGGGTGGAGGATATGACGGATCTGTCGCAGGGTGGCGGTGGCGCATTGCGATGGGTGGCGGCCGAATAGTGGGGCAGCGGGAGGAAGAAGAATGGGTGGGGGAAGTGAACTGAAGAGCGGTTGGTGGTTGGTGTGTGGTCGACAAATATACATCTCCACCAGATGTATATTTACATCATGAAGTGTTGTATTTGACATCTCGGGAGGTGGATATGTAATTTTGTTTTGCATCTACACCATCTATTCGAGAGGTGTTTTTGGGCTCTGAAAATTGCAAAAAATAGGGATGCGTTTGATTTGTCACATCATTTTTTGCCCATTTGCATACTTGTCCCTGTTGGGCCTGGCTGAGCATATGCAGGAAAAAAACCAACATCTGCATGTTGATTGCTTGCCTGCATTGCATCAAGGCCCAGCTAAGTGCATGTTGTTTGGCTGCCTGTGTTTGTGCTTCGGGTGTGAGCAGATGCAAAGCACAATTGTTTGGTTGTGTGCAAGTACTTGATCTAGTCACCCCTTTCAAATGTGGTGGACTTACCACCCATTTGTCAGCACACAACACACACTAATCATCAGCAGCAAGAACACAGCAAGAACACAACAAGAACAGGAAGTAAGTACTACTAGGCATACGTTTTAAAACAGTAGCGCATCCCATGCCCCTGCTAGACCCCAGGGTGCTGCTCCCTGGGCAAAATATGCACATGTTCACAGCAAAACAGACATTCAAACTTAAAAGTCCACACCTAAACTACTTCGGATCAGACATGACAGATGAACTACATGGCATGTGTAATGTCGCCGACGCAGTTGTGCTTCGAGCACCGGACCGTGCAGATGTTGGAGCTGCTAGCGTTGAAGATCTGCACCTTCAACCCCAGGCCAGAGAGCTTGAAGACTACAAAGTTGCCAGGGACGATCTTGTGCCGGCAGTAGAAGTACTCCTAGTCATGCTCCAGCACTATGTGCCCCTTGAACATCTGCACCTGGACTCAAAACTCACACCACTTGTAGGCGGAGAGGCTGACGATGCAAGGAGGGCTGCTGACCAGCCATTGCTTCATCACCAGCTTGAATTTATGAGGGATGATAAGCATGGCGATGTCCTCCTGGTCACTGGTCTGCACGTAGAACCTGATAGGTTCCCGTGCACCCTCCTCGTGGCCGGTCCTCGGCCTCCTGCCAGCGCCCAGTGGCATCCTCATGTAGTCCACCCTGCCAAGGAGCACCACCCTTTTCAGCCACTGGTTGGTGGGGACGAGGTCCTCTGCCCCCTCTCCATCGGTGACGACCTACGCACCACCACCGGCTCTGCCCCACTCCGTCTTCACTACCTTGTCAACAAGATGGACATCAGTTAGCAACATATGACACATGATCAAATATAACAAGTAGGATATCATCTATGCTCACTGAACATAGCCTACAGTGATCACTACTAACACATGATCAGTGCTACTCTGATCAATGCTTATAATTATCAGTGCTAACACTGATCATATCAGGCCACCACTCACATGTCCTACTTGCACCTACTACTTTTGGCATTCAGGTATGTCCTACTTGCATTCCACATGCACTCACGTACCCTAGCAACAAGAGCAAGTGGAGCACTAAGAACTAACAACAGCAGCAAGAACAGTAGCATATACACTAGTAATAGCACTAAGAACTAACAATGTGGCAGTACAAAGTAACAATGTGCCACTACAAACTAACAATTTGGCAGTACAAAGTAACAATGTGGCACTAAAACGATGCAAACTAACACTACATTATGAACAATCTAACCATGTGGGATGAATAAAGTACGCATGCACTCTGGTTCATCCCCAAAACGGTGGATTTTGACCAAATCCGGTCGAATCCAGTCGAATCGGATCGAATCTGGTTGAATGTACTGTCCACAATCTAATCTAACACACTTAGAACTACCCTAAGAACCCTAAGTACGAAGCAAAGGGAGATTTGAGAGCTTACAGTGGGGGTTGCCGGTGTAGCGTATGCCGTCCTGGTGAAAACCCCGGTGGGAAGTGGGGTGTTGGCGCCGCCAATGAAGAGGACCCGACCATTCCGAGGGCCACTGTCGTGCACCTCGTCCTGCGCCGGCTCGAAGACGATGCCGATGTCCTGGAGCTCCCCTCCCCTTGCACTGGACGAAGAGGAGAAAACCCTCATATGAGGGTAAAAATACCCCCATAAGAGGGGCCTGCAAAGGACGGCGTCGGCGGGTATTGGATCCCCGCTAGGTTTGAGCCGAAGGAGAGAACCACCGGCTCCGGTGGCGGAGCCGGAGCGACCGGCGCCGGCACTGCATTGGCCTGGGGCGGCGACATGGTGTAGAAAGGGGAGGGAGCTCGAAGTGCCGCCGCCAGATCTACTCCGGCTGCGGAGAGGCCGGCAATCCACCTCTCTTGGATGGGATTGCTGCCGGCGATGACTGGAGTGGGTGGGGCATGGCGAGATGGCGGCGTTGCCATCGGAGAAACCGAACGGGCTGTGAACTGAGAGGGAGGGAGTGGGTGTGAATTGGCGAGGGAGGTGACGGGAGGGGGCGTCAGGAGTTATGAGCCGTCGCATCGTCTCCCGCGCTTTCCCATGCGTGCAGGCGCTCACCATGCGTGGCTCGAGCGAGCCTGGTTCGCGAAAAACGGTCGATTCGGTCGTTCCTCCAGAGCCAGGCCCATACCTGCTTTGAGGTTCGTGCGGGTCACGAATCGCATGCGAGCCAGGCAACCAAACGGGCCAAATTCTGCCCGCGCGGGCCTGACCCGACCTAATGCAACCTACCAAACGCGTCCCAGATATTTTTACATCTACATCTTCTATTGGAGATGCTCTTATGAGGCACCCGTTCTTTTCTGAAATGGAACATCTGTTTCCAAAATCACATTGGCACAACGGACATGCTGAAGTGGAGGCATGTGCGGCGGCGCCGAAGTCCGCATCCCTGCAAGTCAGACTGCCAACAAGTCCTCAAGGCCATGCAGAGTATGGAACTCGACCTGTCAAAGGAGGGTGTCATTTATAGAGAGCTTCGTCAGTTCATGAGGCTAAATTTCAGCTATTTTCTTTTCTCCTATAGTCCCCCTGGGTGTAAGCAAGTTGATCATGCCCTTGCGGCAATTGGTGCTAGTGGCTACGACCCATGTGTACCTACGTTGAGTCTACGCCGGATGATGTAAACGTTTTGGTGGTTGTTGATATTTTGAGCCAATGGTTTAATGGAATGAGGAATTCCATTTAAAAAGCACATTGGCGCAACACACATGTTGATCGTCCGAGCCATTACATCATTTGGAAGTTCACCAGACCACGGTTGTCTGATCCCCTCTTGAAGCGAACCAAACAATGCTAGAGTGTGGACTAAAGTATTACAAGCTCTCGAAAGATCTGTAAAAGAAACGCAAATAAAATTCAACCTACCAAAGAGGTGGAGCTCTCTATATATGATTCCTTGACAGGCCAGATCAGGATCATTGCTCTCCACCGCACATACTAAATTATGCCACCCCTTCTAAATGTTACCCTCAAATGTCCCAAGGAGCGATAGGCAGCACAGTTTTGGGAGATTTTCAAAGGGACAAGAGGTTACTGTATACTTTTTTCACGAGGTCCCATTTTGAAACTGAAATAACTCTTGAACATAGCATCCAAATTAAAAATATTTGGAAAAGATAAATTATGAACGTTCAGATTTTACCCATGGCAAATTGAACTTTTTTTATGGCAACTTCAGTTTGACATGAGGATGGCAAGTTTAATTGACACGCATGGCAATTTTCTGGCAAAAAATGGACAGCGGGCGAAATTGCCATGCTTACCAACTAAATTTGTCATTCTTGCGTCAACTAAAGTTGTCATAAAAACGTTTGATTTGCCATGGGCAAAATGAACGTTCTTCGCGTCAGTATCTTACAAATTAGATCACAGGTTGAGAGGTTTTGATGACTTTTGTATACAACTTGCACTTCGCACGGTAGTAAACTTGTACTTCGTATGTTATACCTATAATTGCCATTCTAGTGTATTTGTACTATTCATGTTTGTAATACCCCAAAAATATTTTTCCGAATATTTGAAATCTTTCGTTTAAAATAAAAGTTTTGAAAACCATTTTTGGTCATATCACCTTTCTTCAATTTGAAAACCTTTTCGAATTTTATTTGGGTTTCAATCTTCTTTAAATATTCTGATTGAAGAGTTTAAAATTATATGGATAATTACTTTGGGGTTTTCAAACAATTTATTTTTAGCAAGAAAAGTTTTGGGGATAATTAAATTTTCAAACGAAATAACCTTTTCACCTCCTTTTAGCCCTACTAAAATCCATCCAACAAATTTTCTTCCACTCCAAATTTATCCCACAAGTCACTCACCTCATCTAGGACAGAATCCAACTCTTTCCTACCCCACAAAAATATTTTTCACCACCCAAAAAAAAATTCCAAAGTTGGAATTCATATATTCCATCATTTCTTTGGTTTACAAAGGAACCACCATTTCTACAAGGATGCCACCTCCACCAAAATTATCCCAGCAAATATATGGTACCCACAACCCATTTTTCCAAAAACATGGGGTACCCCAGTTCAAAATTTTCAAATCCCACTCAATTCAAATTTGGACCAGATTCAATAATCCTGATCCAAACATATTTTTAAATGCACCAAAAAATTCCCAAACTCTGCCAAACTCATTTTTGAGCATCCACACATTACCACAAAAATCCCCACAAAATCCTAAAATCTCTAGCACCTTCTGTCATTTTATCAAACAGCTAATGTGCACATTGTTCATCGCTGTCCAAAATTCAGTTAACTGAATTTGGTTCAGTGGCAGAAGCGACGGCGCCGCGCACTCCACTCCATCCCCACTCCTTCTCGTCCACGCCTCCTCCCTCGTAACTGCGCCGCCCTGGACCCCTCCTCGTCAGTGCCTCACCGCCGACAGCACAGAAGGAGGCCGGTGCACCTGCCTCCGTCCTCGGCGGCGGCAACCCGAGCTAATCCACACGGTGCCCGCCATATTCACTCCCTCGCTGACCTGCCCCACCTAACTACTCACCACGCGGCACCTCCTCCGCACTCTCTCCATGCTGATCACGCCGCCCTTGGCCCCCTGTCAGCCACCGGACACGGACGACGTCCGCCGCACCCATACACCGACCTCGCCGTGGATAAAGCCACCAAGCCCGAGCTCGTTCGCGCTGGCGCTTTGGGCAGCTTCCTCCACCCTCACTAACACTCACCGACCACGAGCACCGCCCAAACCGACCTCGCCGACCATCATAACTCCGGCGTGATCCGAACCCCGCCGGACCGCCTCGGGATCGCCTATATAAAGGCCCCCGAGCCCCGTTCTTCTCACCCATCGCCTCCACCACCTCCCAATCGCCCTACACCACCCACCCGACCTCGAGGAGGTCTTCTTCTTCCCCTCCGATCACCGCTCCGCCGCCACTGCCACCGATCCGTTCATCGTCGTTACTCCACCTCAACTGCTCAAATCTTGCCAGTAGTCATATATTCCACCAAATCATCGATTCCCCGCTTCAATTCCACTCCCCGAGCTCTCTCCGACGAAATCCCAATGCCACCGAACCACCATCCGCAACCGACGACCTCGCCGGCGTTTAGGTGCTCCCCGGCGACCACCACCACCTCCCTCCGACGCGGCACTCCTCCCTGGTCATGTTCCGACCATCGCCGCCTTCCAAGACCCCGGCGATCACCGCCGGCGAACGTCGTCTCCTCTCTGTTTCCGCGCGCGGGTTCAAATATTTGAACCTGACGGGTGGACCCCACCTCGCGCTTTTTCTTTTCTTTTTCCCTGTCTAAAAATGAAGGCGTAATCTCGACTTTTACGCCTTCCGCGCTGAGAAGCGTATTTCGGCCCGAAGCATTTTCTTTATAAACGCACAGGGACTGGCTTTTTACAGAAAAACCCCTGGTTTTGAAAGTTTAATAACTTTTAAACCACAACTCCGTTTGAGTTGAACTTTTTTTAATTCTTATTTTTCTCTCTAGTTTTTTTTAGTATTTATTTCAAAATGTTTTGGGACAACTTTTTGTACTGTTGCCAAAAATTTTAATTTAAGTTGATTTTGAATTTTCAGAAAAAGAAGAGGGAAACTTTATCAAGAATTTTGAAGGGTTTTCACCTGACTACTTTGGACAAGGCAAGCATTATTGAACTTGGGATATGGTGATTGCATTTGCATTTGCATGTTGCATCGGTTGATATTGCACCATATGTGTAGTATGTCACTAGCACTTGCATGCATGGTCATATCTCTTTTGCTCATAGCTTGCACATCACTCAAGCAAGAGATTCTTCTGACATGGTAAAGTTGTGGAAATACGGGAGAGTGTCTCCTGCCTTGGACGTGCCGGTGGGCACGGGCCATTATGCTTGACACGGTGGTGTCATGTGACTTAAGTGGAATATTCCGGTGATGTTAATTAACACCTCCTGAGTCGGCCTAGATCGAGTCTTGTTCCGTTACACCTAGCTGGATACCGTGCTGCCACGGGTCCTTCCGCAAGGAAGGTGCGGCTGAGTAAGTTGTTAACCCCTGTCCAGGTACACACCGTACAGAGGGCCACGATGAGGGTTTCCAAAGGCCTTGGACTAAATCATGTCATTGGGTCAGGGGGCATGGGTGTTTCCGGTTGTGACTGAGAGGGGGGTACCCCTTGTAATCCGTGCGTATTAATAGTGATCCCATGCAGGACGTTGGTCTCTCTGTCTTAGAGTTTTTCTTGAACGATGCTTTGGGTGATTCCTGGCATCCGGAGAGTTATTCTGGTGTGTGCTGGTCAGGTGTGTTTTCAACCCAAAGACCGTAATAGGAATTAGTCAGTATCACGATACTGACTAAAGAAATCCTTTACTTGTGGGTAAAGAGTACACCCTCTGCAGAGATAAAACTATTCGAATAGCCGTGTCCTCGGTCAAAGGGCGTAGCTGGGTGGGTCAAGTGTCGGTCCCGGTATTGGTCTCCGGAGGAAATAATTAAAATGTGTCTGACTCATTTTTGCAGTATAATTGTTGATACCCTGTTGCTACCTTGATTATTTTATGCTTATTAAATATTATTATGGCTATGCATAATATTGTGGACTAACCCGTGTCTCTCATTTTGTATTCTTCCTGAGTGTCTCAAGGGATGGCTAGACTACCCCGGGCACTGAACTATTATTTTCAAGACCTCTCGTGGCGTCTCTCGAGTTTACAGGCGGTTCCGCCACTATTCTTGTGGACACCCGATTGGCATTTCTCTTCAAGTCCAACCGTGGCGTCACTTGACGCCCGACAGGCATTTCTTTTCAAGACCTCTCGTGGCGTCTCTCGAGTTAACAGGCGGTTTATCTCGCCACTACTCTTGTAGACACCCGACCGGCATTTCTCTTATTTTTCTGAATGTCACTTGGGTTGGCTAGACTACCCGTGGCATTCACTTGCTTTTATTTTTAAAAAGACTGGTTATGGCTAACATGTTTCATTTACTTCCGCATCATTTTATAATTATGTCATGACCAGGATTTTAGTCAGCATGAGCATGTCATTATGTTCCTACATGAGCATGTGCATCCATTATATCTTTTGTTCATAATGTTTGCGAGTACATTCCAACATACTCACTGGCTTGTCCCTGGCTATCTACTTGTCCAGACTTGGAGGAGGACGAGCTTGTGGAGAAGGATTGCGCTAGCAAGCCCGACGCTTAGAGGAGTCCCAGTCAGTCAACCTGTGAGATAGGAGTCTACCACATGTATCTTCCGCTGAGCTTCTGCTACGCCAATAAAATAGTCAAGCCTCACTCTGACGCTTGGCTTTACGTTATTGTATCAGAGATGTATCACCACCACACCACTGTCATATTCCACCACTGCCATATATTTGGCGAGTTTGTAATAATTTTGTTGAGCCTTCAGGCTCAACCCTGTGTAATATTATTTGTACTGGTTATCTGTATCAAGGAAGTCCACTAGTTGTGTTGATCTTGGGGCTGGTGTGACTTAGGGCCTTTTCTGAGATTTATTCCCAGAAAGGGGCCCAACAGGACTTGGTACCAGAGCCAGGCTGACTGTAGGAAACCCTAGGCACGATCGCTAGCACTCGAGTCAGTACTAACATTTTTTTAGCATGCATTTCATGCATCGTAACAAATTTTCCTTAGTCATCATATTCTTATGATATGACTGTTTGGATTTTTGTCTACTGATGTAGATGTCTGGCGGTAGCTGCCCATCCCAGATTTTTGCCAACGAGCCGGCGGGATTTTCCCGTCTTCTTGCCGTCATCGCTAGGGATGCGATGAGGTCTCTGAGCCGTCCTGAGTACATGATTTTTCCTGACAGGGTCACAGACACTCTTACTATGTACCAGGCTTCGGTATATATTCGGGGTGGAAGTAACCTGTCCTTTCGCAACTACCGTTTCATGGGGAGAGTCATGCCCTCTGAGAGGCATGCTATCCAGATGGCCGCACGTGAGGCTATTGCACGTCTTAGGGACATCCTACCTATTATGCAGACTCGTCCCTATCACTACCTTCTGTGTCATGTTCCTTATACCAACCATTACGCTTTTTCCTGCACTGCGGGAGAAAGGGATGGGGCGATCGAACCCCTTGTTCAGTACATCATGGCACTCGAGTCGATCTTTACCGCACTGGTGGACGACCATCTTGCTGCACGAATGGACCTGGCTCGTGCGAGGATCACTCGCAGGAGTGAGTTCCGTTCACCTTCACCACGTGCCCCTCGTATTCCGACTCCACCACACTACTCTCCTACTCAGCCCGTGGTTCAGCACTCATCCCCGAGTGATGAGGCTAGTCGCTTGGCTGCTCCTGTTCCGACCAGAGCTCCACTTCGACACACACGGTGCCACCTCAGACAGGCGTGGCATCAACCGCTACACGACTGGAGACCATCCCAGAGGAGGAGGAGGTTGAGTCTCGAGAGCCACAGCTGGGACTCACCCTCAGCGGTGCTTACAGTGTCTCAGACACTCCGTGAGGACTGATCGAGCGTCAGCACCGTAGTAGTCTTTTTATGATGATGTGGTTGTAAGATATTTATTTTCTGTTTCTTCTTCTTTTCCTTTTTTGTAAGATGGCGAGTAATGGACTCAGACCACAGCTCGTTGAGAGGACGAAGTAGTACGCTAGTTGAATAAGTGGTCTTGTAGTATACGGTTTCTGCAAGCATCTTGAATAATTAAGTCCTGCTTGTATAATTAAATCCTGCATGTATGATATAACCTATTGTACTTACTGTTGGGGAACGTAGCAGAATTTTAAAATTTTCTACGCATCACCAAGATCAATCTATGGAGTCATCTAGCAACGAGTGAGAGGGGAGTGTATCTACATACCCTTGTAGATCGCGAGCGGAAGCGTTCAAGAGAACGGGGTTGATGGAGTCGTACTCGTCGTGATCCAAATCACCGATGACCGAGCGCCGAACGGACGGCACCTCCGCGTTCAACACACGTACGGAGCAGAGACGTCTCCTCCTTCTTGATCCAGCAAGGGGGGAGGAGAGGTTGATGGAGATCCAGCAGCACGACGGTGTGGTGGTGGAAGCAGCGGGATTTCAGCAGGGCTTCGCCAAGCGCTACTGGAGGAGGAAGAGGTGTCACGGGAGGGAGAGGGAGGCGCCAGGGGCTGCGCTGTTTCTCCCATGCACCTCCCCACTATATATAGGGGTGGAGGGGGCTGGTTTCTTGCCCTCCAAGTCCATTGGGGCGTTGGCAAAGGTGGAAGGAAAGAAATCCCATCCTTTCCCTTCCCCACCGATTGTTATCCCCCTTTTTTAGGGATCTTGATCTTATCCCTTCGGGATATGATCTTATTCCTTCTAAGGGGGAATCTTGGTGCGCCTTGACTAGGGGTGTGGGGCCTTGCCCCCACTACCCACGTTCATGTGGGTCCCCCCATGCAAGTGGGCCCCACTCCGGAACCTTCTAGAACCTTCTCGGTACAATACCGAAAAATCCTGAACATTTTCCGGTGGCCAAAATAGGACTTCCCATATATAAATCTTTACCTCCGGACCATTCCGGAACTCCTCGTGACGTCCAGGATCTCATCCGAGACTCCGAACAACCTTCGGGTTACCGCATACTAATATCTCTATAACCCTAGCGTCACCGAACCTTAAGTGTGTAGACCCTACGGGTTCGGGAGACACGCAGACATGACCGAGACGACTCTCCGGTCAATAACCAACAGCGGGATCTGGATACCCATGTTGGCTCCCACATGCTCCTCGATGATCTCATCGGATGAACCACGATGTCGAGGATTCAATCAATCCCGTACGCAATTCCCTTTGTCTATCGGTACGATACTTGCCCGAGATTCGATCGTCGGTATCTCGATACCTTGTTCAATCTCGTTACCGGCAAGTCTCTTTACTCGTTTCCGTAACACATCATCCCGTGAACAACCCCTTGATCACATTGAGCTCATTATGATGATGTCCTACCGAGTGGGCCCAGAGGTACCTCTCCGTTACATGGAGTGACAAATCCCAGTCTCGATTCGTGCCAACCCAACAGATACTTTCGGAGATACCCGTAGTGCACCTTTATAGCCACCCAGTTACGTTGTGACGTTTGGTGCACCCAAAGCACTCCTACGGTATCCGGGAGTTGCACAATCTCATGGTCTAAGGAAAAGTTACTTGACATTGGAAAAGCTTTAGCAAACGAACTACACGATCTAGTGCTAGGCTTAGGATTGGGTCTTGTCCATCACATCATTCTCCTAATGATGTGATCCCGTTATCAATGACATCCAATGTCCATGGTCAGGAAACCGTAACCATCTATTGATCAACGAGCTAGTCAACTAGAGGCTTACTAGGGACATGTTGTGGTCTATGTATTCACACATGTATTACGATTTCCGGATAACACAATTATAGCATGACTAACAGACAATTATCATGAACAAGGAAATATAATAATAACCATTTTATTATTGCCTCTAGGGCATATTTCCAACAGTCTCCCACTTGCACTAGAGTCAATAATCTAGTTACATTGTGATGAATCGAACACCCATAGAGTACTGGTGTTGATCATGTTTTGCTCGTGAAAGAGGTTTAGTCAACGGATCTGCTACATTCAAATCCGTGTGCACTTTACAAATATCTATGTCTCCATCTTGAACATGTTCACGTATGGAGTTGAAGCGACGCTTGATATGCCTGGTCCTTTTGTGAAACCTGGGCTCCTTGGCAAGGGCAATAGCTCCAGTGTTGTCACAGAAGAGAGCCATTGGACCCGACGCATTTGGAATGACTCCTAGGTCGGTGATGAACTCCTTCATCCATACTGCTTCGTGTGCTGCCTCCGAGGCTGCTATGTGCTCCGCTTCGCATGTAGAACCCGCCACGACGCTTTGCTTGCAACTGCACCAGCTTACCGCTCCACCATTCAAAATATACACGTATCCGGTTTGTGACTTGGAGTCATCCAGATCTGTGTCGAAGCTAGCGTCGACGTAACCCTTTACGACGAGCTCTTCGTCACCTCCATATACGAGAAACATATCCTTAGTCCTTTTCAGGTACTTCAGGATGTTCTTGACCGCTGTCCAGTGTTCCTTGCCGGGATTACTTTGGTACCTACCTACCAAACTTACAGCAAGGTTTACATCAGGTCTGGTACACAGCATGGCATACATAATAGACCCTATGGCTGAGGCATAGGGGATGACACTCATCTCTTCTATATCTTTTGCCGTGGTCGGGCATTGAGCCGAGCTCAATTTCACACCTTGCAATACAGGCAAGAACCCCTTCTTGGACTGATCCATATTGAACTTCTTCAATATCTTATCAAGGTATGTGCTTTGCGAAAGACCTATGAGGCGTCTCGATCTATCTCTATAGATCTTGATGCATAATATATAAGCAGCTTCTCCAAGGTCCTTCATTGAAAAACACTTATTCAAGTAGGCCTTTATACTTTCCAAGAATTCTATATCATTTCCCATCAGCAGTATGTCATCCACATATAATATGAGAAATGCTACAGAGCTCCCACTCACTTTCTTGTAAACACAGGCTTCTCCATAAGTCTGTGTGAACCCAAACGCTTTGATCATCTCGTCAAAGCGAATGTTCCAACTCCGAGATGCTTGCACCAGCCCATAGATTGAGCGCTGGAGCTTGCATACCTTGTCAGCATTCTCAGGGTCGACAAAACCTTCCGGTTGTATCATATACAACTCTTCCTTAAGAAAACCATTAATGAATGCCGTTTTGACGTCCATTTGCCATATCTCATAATCATAGTATGCGGCAATTGCTAACATGATTCTGACGGATTTCAGCTTCGCTACGGGTGAGAAAGTCTCATCGTAGTCAACCCCTTGAACTTGTCGATAACCCTTAGCGACAAGCCGAGCCTTATAGATGGTCACATTACCATCCGCGTCAGTCTTCTTCTTAAAGATCCATTTATTTTCTATGGCTTGCCGATCATCGGGCAAGTCAGTCAAAGTCCATACTTCGTTTTCATACATGGATCCTATCTCGGATTTCATTGCTTCAAGCCATTTGTCGGAATCCGGGCCCGCCATCGCTTCTTCATAGTTCGAAGGTTCACTGTTGTCTAACAACATGATTTCCAGGACAGGATTGCCATACCACTCTGGTGCGGAACGTGTCCTCGTGGACCTTCGAAGTTCAGTGGTAGCTTGATCATGATCATTATCAATAACTTCCTCTCTAGCCGGTGTAGGCTCCACAGAAACATTTTCCTGTGCTGCGCTACTCTCCGGTTCGAGGGTCATCTCATCAAGCTCCACTTTCCTCCCACTTACTTATTTCGAGAGAAACTCTTTCTCTAGAAAGGATCCATTCCTGGCAACAAAGATCTTGCCCTCGGATCTTAGGTAGAAGGTATACCCAATAGTTTCCTTAGGGTATCCTATGAATACGCATTTTTCCGACTTGGGTTCGAGCTTCTCTGGTTGAAGTTTCTTCACATAAGCATCGCATCCCCAAACTTTCAGAAACGACAGCTTAGGTTTCTTCCCAAACCATAATTCATACGGTGTCGTCTCAACGGATTTTGACGGTGCCCTATTTAAAGTGAATGCGGCAGTCTCTAAAGCATAACCCCAAAAGGATAGCGGTAAATCGGTAAGAGACATCATAGATCGCACCATATCCAATAGAGTGCGATTACGACGTTCGGACACACCATTACGCTGAGGTGTTCCAGGCGGCGTGAGTTGTGAAACAATTCCACATTTCCTTAAGTGCGTGCCAAATTCATGACTCAAATATTCTCCTCCACGATCTGATCGTAAGAACTTCATTTTTCTTGTCACGTTGATTCTCAACCTCACTCTGAAATTCCTTGAACTTTTCAAAGGTCTCAGACTTGTGCTTCATCAAGTAGACATACCCATATCTACTCAAATCATCGGTGAGGGTGAGAACATAACGATAACCACCGCGAGCCTCAACACTCATTGGACCACACACATCAGTATGTATGATCTCCAATAAGTTGGTTGCTCGCTCCATTGTTCCGGAGAACGGAGTCTTGGTCATCTTGCCCAAGAGGCATGGTTCGCATCTGTCAAATGATTCATAATCAAGAGACTCCAAAAGTCCATCTGCATGGAGTTTCTTCATGCGTTTAACACCGATATGACCAAGGCGGCAGTGCCACAAGTATGTGGGACTATCGTTATCAACCTTGCATTTCTTGGCATTCACATTATAAACATGTGTAACATCACGTTCGAGATTCAATAAAAATAAACCATTCACCAGCGGGCATGACCATAAAACATATCTCTCATATAAATAGAACAACCATTATTCTCAGATTTAAATGAGTAGCCATCTCGCATTAAGCGAGATCCAGATACAATGTTCATGCTCAAAGCTGGTACTAAATAACAATTATTGAGGTTTAAAACTAATCCCGTAGGTAGATGCAGAGGTAGCGTGCCGACGGCGATCACATCGACCTTGGAACCATTCCCGACGCGCATCGTCACCTCGTCCTTTGCCAGTCTACGCTGATTCCGCAGTTCCTGCTTTGAGTTACAAATATGAGCAACCGCACCGGTATCAAATACCCAGGAACTACTACGAGTGCTGGTAAGGTACACATCAATTACATGTATATCATATATACCTTTGGTATTGCCGGCCTTCTTGTCCGCCAAGTACTTGGGGCAGTTTCGCTTCCAGTGACCGTTTCCCTTGCAATAAAAGCACTCAGCCTCAGGCTTGGGTCCATTCTTCGACTTCTTCCCGGCAGCTGGCTTACCGGGCGCGGCAACTCCCTTGCCGTCCTTCTTGAAGTTCTTCTTACCCTTGCCCTTCTTGAACTTAGTGGTTTTATTCACCATCAACACTTGATGTTCCTTTCTGATCTCTGCCTCCGCTGACTTCAGCATCGCATATACCTCAGGAATGGTCTTTTCCATCCCCTGCATGTTGAAGTTCATCACGAAGCTCTTGTAGCTAGGTGGAAGCGACTGAAGGATTCTGTCAACGACCGCGTCATCCGGGAGATTAACTCCCAGCTGAGACAAGCGGCTGTGCAACCCAGACATTTTGAGTATGTGCTCGCCGACAGAACTATTTTCCTCCATCTTACAGCTGTAGAACTTATCGGAGACTTCATATCTCTCGATCCGGGCATGAGCTTGGAAAACCATTTTCAGCTCTTCGAACATCTCATATGCTCCGTGATGCTCAAAACGCTTTTGGAGCCCCGGTTCTAAGCTGAAGAGCATGCCGCACTGAACGAAGGAGTAATCATCGGTGCGTGTCTGCCAAACGTTCAAATCGTCTGGCAGTGCTGGGAGAGCAGGTGGGTCACCTAACGGTGCTTCAAGGACATATGATTTCTTGGCAGCTATGAGGATAATCCTCAGGTTACGGACCCAGTCCGCATAGTTGCTACCATCATCTTTCAGCTTGTTTTTCTCTAGGAACGCGTTGAAGTTGAGGGTAACATTAGCGTTGGCCATTTGATCTACAAGATAGATATGTAACATTTAGACTAAGTCCATGACAATTAAGTTCATCTAATCAAATTATGTAATGAACTCCCACTCAGATAGACATCCCTCTCGTCATCTAAGTGATTACATGATCCGAATCGACTAGGCCGTGTCCGATCATCACGTGAGACGGACTAGTCATCAACGGTGAACATCCCCATGTTGATCGTATCTTCTATACGACTCATGCTCGACCTTTCGGTCTCTTGTGTTCCGAGGCCATGTCTGTACATGCTAGGCTCGTCAAGTCAACCTAAGTGTATTGCTGTGTAAATCTGGCTTACACCCGTTGTATTCGAACGTTAGAATCTATCACACCCGATCAACACGTAGTGCTTCGAAACAACGAACCTTCGCAACGGTGCACAGTTAGGGGGAACACTTTCTTGAAATTTTAGTAAGGGATCATCTTATATATGCTACCGTCGTTCTAAGCAAATAAGATGCAAAAACATGATAAACATCTCATGCAATCAAAATAGTGACATGATATGGCTATTATCACTTTGCTCCTTTTGATCTCCATCTTCGGGGCTCCATGATCATCATCGTCACCGGCATGACACCATGATCTCCATCATCATGATCTCCATCATCGTGTCTTCATGAAGTTGTCTCGCCAACTATTACTTCTACTACTACGGCTAAAGGTTAGCAATAAAGTAAAGTAATTACATGGCGAATTTCAATGACACGCAGGTCATATAATAAATTAAGACAACTCCTATGGCTCCTGCCGGTTGTCATACTCATCGACATGCAAGTCGTGATTCCTATTACAAGAACATGATCATCTCATACATCACATATATCATTCATCACATCCTTTGGCCATATCACATCACAAAGCACTTGCTGCAAAAACAAGTTAGACGTCCTCTAATTGTTGTTGCAAGTTTTTACGTGGCTGCTATAGGTTTCTAGCAAGAACGTTTCTTACCTACGCCAAAACCACAACGTGATATGCCAATTTCTATTTACCCTTCATAAGGACCCTGTTCATCGAATCCGATCCGACTAAAGTGGGAGAGACAGACACCCGCTAGCCACCTTATGCAACTAGTGCATGTCAGTCGGTGGAACCTGTCTCACGTAAGCGTACGTGTAAGGTCGGTCCGGGCCGCTTCATCCCACAGTGCCGCCGAATCAAGATAAGACTAGTAACGGCAAGAAGATTGACAAATTGACGCCCACAACTACTTTGTGTTCTACTCGTGCAAGATACTACGCATAGACCTAGCTCATGATGCCACTGTTGGGGAACGTAGCAGAATTTTAAAATTTTCTACGCATCACCAAGATCAATCTATGGAGTCATCTAGCAACGAGTGAGAGGGGAGTTTATCTACATACCCTTGTAGATCGCGAGCGGAAGCGTTCAAGAGAACGGGGTTGATGGAGTCGTACTCGTCGTGATCCAAATCACCGATGACCGAGCGCCGAACGGACGGCACCTCCGCGTTCAACACACGTACGGAGCAGAGACGTCTCCTCCTTCTTGATCCAGCAAGGGGGGAGGAGAGGTTGATGGAGATCCAGCAGCACGACGGTGTGGTGGTGGAAGCAGCGGGATTTCAGCAGGGCTTCGCCAAGCGCTACTGGAGGAGGAAGAGGTGTCACGGGAGGGAGAGGGAGGCGCCAGGGGCTGCGCTGTTTCTCCCATGCACCTCCCCACTATATATAGGGGTGGAGGGGGCTGGTTTCTTGCCCTCCAAGTCCATTGGGGCGTTGGCAAAGGTGGAAGGAAAGAAATCCCATCCTTTCCCTTCCCCACCGATTGTTATCCCCCTTTTTTAGGGATCTTGATCTTATCCCTTCGGGATATGATCTTATTCCTTCTAAGGGGGAATCTTGGTGCGCCTTGACTAGGGGTGTGGGGCCTTGCCCCCACTACCCACGTTCATGTGGGTCCCCCCATGCAAGTGGGCCCCACTCCGGAACCTTCTAGAACCTTCTCGGTACAATACCGAAAAATCCTGAACATTTTCCGGTGGCCAAAATAGGACTTCCCATATATAAATCTTTACCTCCGGACCATTCCGGAACTCCTCGTGACGTCCAGGATCTCATCCGAGACTCCGAACAACCTTCGGGTTACCGCATACTAATATCTCTATAACCCTAGCGTCACCGAACCTTAAGTGTGTAGACCCTACGGGTTCGGGAGACACGCAGACATGACCGAGACGACTCTCCGGTCAATAACCAACAGCGGGATCTGGATACCCATGTTGGCTCCCACATGCTCCTCGATGATCTCATCGGATGAACCACGATGTCGAGGATTCAATCAATCCCGTACGCAATTCCCTTTGTCTATCGGTACGATACTTGCCCGAGATTCGATCGTCGGTATCTCGATACCTTGTTCAATCTCGTTACCGGCAAGTCTCTTTACTCGTTTCCGTAACACATCATCCCGTGAACAACTCCTTGATCACATTGATCTCATTATGATGATGTCCTACCGAGTGGGCCCAGAGGTACCTCTCCGTTACATGGAGTGACAAATCCCAGTCTCGATTCGTGCCAACCCAACAGATACTTTCGGAGATACCCGTAGTGCACCTTTATAGCCACCCAGTTACGTTGTGACGTTTGGTGCACCCAAAGCACTCCTACGGTATCCGGGAGTTGCACAATCTCATGGTCTAAGGAAAAGTTACTTGACATTGGAAAAGCTTTAGCAAACGAACTACACGATCTAGTGCTAGGCTTAGGATTGGGTCTTGTCCATCACATCATTCTCCTAATGATGTGATCCCGTTATCAATGACATCCAATGTCCATGGTCAGGAAACCGTAACCATCTATTGATCAACGAGCTAGTCAACTAGAGGCTTACTAGGGACATGTTGTGGTCTATGTATTCACACATGTATTACGATTTCCGGATAACACAATTATAGCATGAATAACAGACAATTATCATGAACAAGGAAATATAATAATAACCATTTTATTATTGCCTCTAGGGCATATTTCCAACACTTACATCCTGGGGGGAGATTTATTTTCAGTCTCTTAAATTTTTTTTTCTTGTTGCCTTTATAATTTCTTTTCTCATTGGTGTTACACAAATACCCCCAGAAAGAAAATGCATCGCCCCTAGACCCGTTCTATGCCAAATCCGCCAGAGAGCAACCATGGACAGATGGGAAATAATTTTACACAAGGACAGAGTAGTCAACAGGACAGTGACACAGCATTTTCACAAGTGTGCCGTCTGTACGAGCAAAGCCAGCAATAGCACCAAGAAATGATGCAACATTTAATCAATATGGGAAACCACCAAGGACAAAATCAGAACAGGTCAAAATTATCTGAGCTCCAGAAGACCAATCCTACTGTGTTTTCTCACACCGACAAACCATTGGAGGCAGATGATTGGCTACATGATATTGAAAGAAAATTGGTTATTGCCAGTGTACGGACCGGGGAAAAGTACTTTATACCCCATACTATTTTTCTGGTACAGCAACATCATGGTGGGAAAACTTATGCCACACTCATCCCAACGGAGCCAATATGACATGGGAACAATTCAAGGAAAATTTTCGGGGAGCACATATCCCCAACAGTATCATGAAACTGAAAAAGAGGGAGTTTGAGGATCTCAAGCAGCGAGGCACCATGGTGACACAGTACCTGGATCAGTTTACTCAGCTGGCCCGGTACACCAACGATGAATATATGACAGAAGGCAAAAAGATGGAAAAGTTTCTCGATGGACTTATTCCGTCTGTAAAATGCCAACTGGTGGTCCACACCTTTCCTGATTTCAAGACACTGGTGGACAAGGCAATTATACTGGAGAACGAGCATCGTAACATGAACGAGATACGCAAGCGCCGTATGAACCAGTCATCTCAGGTTCGCAACAATAAACCCAAGAATGAATTTCAGAAGCCCACAACACACCGACCAGCAAAACTACTACCTCGACCCACAGCTGTAGCACCGCAGCAGAACCACAGTGCTTTCAACAACAGAACCAGAGATACATCATACTATCTGGGCATCACCTGCTATGCCTGCGAAGGAGAAGGGCATTACTCCAAGAAATGCCCAAAGCAGGGAAATAATACTACTAAGCCCAACAACAATGGCCGTGGTACAAACATAGCCCCCAAGCACAACAACATCAACCACAATAACAACCAAAGGAAGGGACAAGTCAACCACGTGACCTTTGAGGAAGCACAAAATGCACCGGATATTGTGTTCGGTACGTTTCCTGTCAACTCAATTAATGCTACAGTTTTATTTCATTCTGGAGCTTCCCATTCATGCATCTCTAAAAAGTTTGCCGCGGAGAATCGATTTTCTTTTTCGCCTTTGCAAAATTCCATGGTTATTCAGTCCCCGGGATCGAAGCAAAGCACACAATGGTACTGCAAGGATGTAAATATCGAGATCAAAGGAATGGTATTTTTAGCCAACCTTATTGTTCTGGAAGCAGTCGAACTGGATGTTATTCTGGGAATGGATTGGTTAACCAAAAATAAAGGTTTCATAGACTGCTACAACCGCACGGTGACTCTTACAAGATGCCAGGGAGAAACAATAAAATTTGGCACAAGGAGGATTTCCGCATCACAAGGAAAATTAAATCAAGTGGATGCGGCAGAATTAAGTAAGGTCCTTGTAGTCTGTGAATACCCCGATGTATTTCCAGAGGAGCTACCAGGCATGCCACCTGATCGGGAAATTGAGTTCGTTATTGAATTAGCACCTGGAATGGCTCCCATTTATAAGAAGCCGTATCGTATGGCTCCAACCGAATTGGCTGAACTAAAGAAACAAATTAAGGAATTAATGGAAAAAGGGTACGTCAGACCCAGCTCGTCACCATGGGGATCGCCAGTTTTATTTGCTAAGAAAAAGGATGGTACCCTCAGACTATGTATTGATTACAGGGCTCTCAATATGGTCACCATAAAAAATAAATACCCGCTGCCCAGGATAAATGACTTGTTCGAACAGCTAGTAGAAGCCAAGGTATTCTCAAAAATAGATTTGAGGTCAGGCTACCACCAATTGAAAATCCGATCGTCAGATATACCCAAGACTGCATTTACTACCAGATATGGATTGTACGAATTTACAGTGATGCCGTTTGGCTTAACCAACGCTCCTGCTTATTTTGTTCATCTCATGAATAAGGTTTTCTTGAAATATTTGGACAAGTTCATGGTCGTATTTATTGATGACATACTTATCTACTCCAAGACACCCGAAGAACACGAACAACACCTACGAATAGTCCTGGAAGAATTGAGGAAAAACCAACTTTATGCCAAATTCAGTAAATGTGAATTTTGGTTACGAGAAGTTGGCTTCCTAGGACACGTTCTGACACAGGATGGGATAGCAGTGGACCCAAGCAAGGTAAAAGTTGTCCAAGAATGGAAACAACCCACCAACATGACTGAGGTCAGGAGTTTTCTTGGTCTGGCAGGATATTACCAAAGATTTATCGAAGGATTTTCCACCATAGCTAAACCCATGACCCAATTGCTTAAGAAGGATAAGAAGTTTGAATGGACTGAAGCTTGTGAGAAAAGTTTCCAAGAATTGAAGAAAAGATTAACAACGGCACCCGTTCTGGTCGTACCCAATGTGCACAATAAGTTTGAGATATACTATGACGCGTCCAGGAAAGGCCTTGGATGTGTATTGATGCAAGAAGGAAAAGTCGTGGCTTATGCCTCAAGACAGCTACGACGACACGAGGAGAATTATCCTACGCATGATCTGTAGCTAGCAGCGGTAATACACGCACTCAAAGAATGGCGACACTTTCTTCTCGGCGAGCGATGTGAAATATACACGGACCACAAAAGTCTTAAGTATATTTTCACCCAGCCGGAATTAAACTTGAGACTGCGTCGCTGGCTTGAGTTAATAAAGGACTACGATATCGGAATTCATTATCATCCGGGTAAAGCAAATGTTGTGGCAGATGCTCTCAGCCGAATTCCCTGCACCAATAATAATAGTGTGCAATTTTCACAACATGAGTTCAACCAAGAATTTGCCAAACTCAATATGGTCCTAGTCTCAGAAGGAATCATTAATCAACTGGAGATGAAACCAACATTAGAGGATCAGATCAAAGAAGCCCAAGAAGGACACCCAAGTATTGAGGGGATTAAGAGGAAAATGAAACTGGGCAAGGCGCTTGATTTTACCGTTGATGGTCAGGGAATTTTATGGTTCGGGAAAAGAATATGTGTGCCTAATAAGGAAGAATTAAAGCAACAAATTTTGGCAGAAGCCCATACCACTCCATATTCTATCCATCCAGGAGGAACAAAAATGTACAAGGATTTACAAGAAAATTATTGGTGGCACGGGATGAAAAGAGATATAGCCGTATATGTCGCACGTTGTGATTCATGCCAGCGTATAAAAGCAGAACACCAGAGGCCAGCAGGACTATTGCAGCCACTCAGAGTACCTGAATGGAAATGGGACGTAATAGGAATAGATTTTATCGTTGGACTGCCAAGGTCACGACATGGAAATGATGCTATCTGGGTTATAACAGATTATTTGACCAAGGTGGCACATTTCATTCCGGTAAAAACCACATACACCACACAGCGACTCGCCAGATTATATCTCTCCCGGATTGTTTGCCTACACGGAGTACCCAAGACCATAGTCTCTGACAGAGGCACCCAATTTGTCTCTAGATTTTGGGAGCACCTACAGCAAGCCCTAGGAACTCAACTGACGTTCAGCACAGCATACCACCCGCAAACCGGAGGACAAACTGAGCGGGTAAATCAAATATTGGAGGACATGCTAAGAGCATGTGTGCTCACTTACGGAGTTAGCTGGGAAGACAGTTTACCATACGCGGAATTCTCATATAACAACAGTTATCAAGCCAGTTTAAAAATGTCACCTTTTGAAGCCCTGTACGGACGAAGGTGCCGTACCCCACTTAATTGGTCAGAGACCGGAGAAAGTCAAATTTTTGGTCCCGAAGTTCTTAAAGAAGCAGAAACAAAAGTGAAGCTTATTCAAGACAGACTGAAAGTAGCTCAGAGCCGTCAAAAGAGCTACTACGATCAAAAGCACCGCCAAATCAGTTTTGAGCCCGATGAATACGTGTATCTCAGAGTATCTCCAACTAGAGGACTACAGAGATTTAAAGTCAAAGGAAAATTGGCACCAAGATTTATTGGACCATTCCGTGTAATCCCAAGAAGAGGCAAGGTTGCTTATCAACTAGAGCTACCGGCAGAATTATCAGATGTCCATGATGTGTTTCACGTGTCACAACTAAGGAGATGTGTTGGTAACCCAGACAAGCAAGTGCAACACCAAGACTTGGACCTTCATCCAGACCTCACATATAGGGAGCATCCTATAAAGATTTTAGAGGAGTCTGAACGGAGGACCCGGCAGAATGTAATAAAATTTTACAAGTTCAATGGAGTAATCACACCGAGGAAGAAGCAACATGGGAAAGAGAGGATCATCTGAGGACTGAATATCCGTACCTGTTTAAGGGACAGCTGAAATCTTGGGGACGAGATTTTTCTTAAGGGGGGTAGGTGTTGTAACACCCCAAAAATATTTTTATGAATATTTGAAATCATTCCTTTAACATAAAAGTTTTGAAAATCATTTTTGGTCATATCACCTTTCTTCAATTTGAAAACCTTTTCAAATTTTATTTGGGTTTCAATCTTCTTTAAATATTCTGATTGAAGAGTTTAAAATTATATGGATAATTACTTTGGGGTTTTCAAACAATTTATTTTTAGCAAGAAAAGTTTTGGGGATAATTAAATTTTCAAACGAAATAACCTTTTCACCTCCTTTTAGCCCTACTAAAATCCATCCAACAAATTTTCTTCCACTCCAAATTTATCCCACAAGTCACTCACCTCATCTAGGACAGAATCCAACTCTTTCCTACCCCACAAAAATATTTTTCACCACCCAAAAAAAAATTCCAAAGTTGGAATTCATATATTCCATCATTTCTTTGGTTTACAAAGGAACCACCATTTCTACAAGGATGCCACCTCCACCAAAATTATCCCAGCAAATATATGGTACCCACAACCCATTTTTCCAAAAACATGGGGTACCCCAGTTCAAAATTTTCAAATCCCACTCAATTCAAATTTGGACCAGATTCAATAATCCTGATCCAAACATATTTTTAAATGCTCCAAAAATTCCCAAACTCTGCCAAACTCATTTTTGAGCATCCACACATTACCACAAAAATCCCCACAAAATCCTAAAATCTCTAGCACCTTCTGTCATTTTATCAAACAGCTAATGTGCGCACTGTTCATCGCTGTCCAAAATTCAGTTAACTGAATTTGGTTCAGTGGCAGAAGCGACGGCGCCGTGCACTCCACTCCATCCCCACTCCTTCTCGTCCACGCCTCCTCCCTCGTAACTGCGCTGCCCTGGACCCCTCCTCGTCAGTGCCTCACCGCCGACAGAACAGAAGGAGGCCGGTGCACCTGCCTCCATCCTCGGCGGCAGCAACCCGAGCTGATCCACACGGCGCCCACCATATTCACTCCCTCGCTGACCTCCCCCACCTAACTACTCACCACGCGGCACCTCCTCCGCACTCTCTCCACGCTGATCACGCCGCCCTTGGCCCCCTGTCAGCCACCGGAGACGGACGACGTCCGCCGCACCCGTACACCAACCTCGCCGTGGATAAAGCCACCAAGCCCGAGCTCGTTCGCGCTGGCACTTCGGGCAGCTTCCTCCACCCTCACTGACACTCACCGACCATGACCATCGCCCAAACCGACCTCGCCGACCATCATAACTCCGGCGTGATCCGAACCCCATCGGACCGCCTCGGGATCGCCTATATAAAGGCCCCCGAGCCCCGTTCTTCTCACCCATCGCCTCCACCACCACCCAATCGCCCCTACACCACCCACCCGACCTCGAGGAGGTCTTCTTCTTCCCCTCGGATCACCGCTCCGCCGCCACTGCCACCGATCCGTTCATCGTCGTTACTCCACCTCAACTGCTCAAATCTTGCCAGTAGTCATATATTCCACCAAATCATCGAATCCCCGCTTCAATTCCACTCCCCGAGCTCTCTCCGACGAAATCCCAACGCCACCGAACCACCGTCGACCTCGCCGGCGTTCAGGTGCTCCCCGGCGACCACCACCACCTCCCTCCGACGCGGCACTCCTCCCTGGTCATGTTCCAACCATCGCCGCCTTCCAAGACCCCGGCGATCACCGCAGGCGAACGCCGTCTCCTCTCTGTTTCCGCGCGCGGGTTCAAATATTTGAACCTGATGGGTGGACCCCACCTCGCGCTTTTTCTTTTATTTTTCTCTGTCTAAAAACGAAGGCTTAATCTCGACTTTTACGCCTTCCGCGCTGAGAAGCGTATTTCAGCCCGAAGCATTTTCTTTATAAACGCACAGGGACTGGCTTTTTACAGAAAAACCCCTGGTTTTGAAAGTTTAATAACTTTTAAACCACAACTCCGTTTGAGTTGAACTTTTTTTTGAAATTCTTATTTTTCTCCCTAGTTTTTTTAGTATTTATTTAAAAATGTTTTGGGACAACTTTTGTACTGTTGTTAATTTTTTTAATTTAAGTTGATTTTGAATTTTCAGAAAAAGAAGAGGGAAACTTTGCCGAAAATTTTGAAGGGTTTTCACCTGACTACTTTGGACAAGGCAAGCATTATTGAACTTGGGATATGGTGATTGCATTTGCATTTGCATGTTGCATCGGTTGATATTGCACCATATGTGTAGTATGTCACTAGCACTTGCATGCATGGTCATATCTCTTTTGCTCATAGCTTGCACATCACTCAAGCAAGAGATTCTTCTGACATGGTAAAGTTGTGGAAATACGGGAGAGTGTCTCCTGCCTTGGACGTGCCGGTGGGCACGGGCCATTATGCTTGACACGGTGGTGTCATGTGACTTAAGTGGAATATTCCGGTGATGTTAATTAACACCTCCTGAGTCGGCCTAGATCGAGTCTTGTTCCGTTACACCTAGCTGGATACCGTGCTGCCACGGGTCCTTCCGCAAGGAAGGTGCGGCTGAGTAAGTTGTTAACCCCTGTCCAGGTACACACCGTACAGAGGGCCACGATGAGGGTTTCCAAAGGCCTTGGATTAAATCCTGTCATCGGGTCAGGGGGCATGGGTGTTTTCGGTTGTGACTGAGAGGGGGGCACCCCTTGTAATCCGCGCGCATTAATAGTGATCCCATGCAGGACGTTGGTCTCTCCGTCTTAGAGTTTTTCTTGAACGATGCTTTGGGTGATTCCTGGCATCCGGAGAGTTATTCTGGTGTGTGCTGGTCAGGTGTGTTTTCAACCCAAAGACCGTAATAGGAATTAGTCAGTGTCACGGTACTGACTAAAGAAATCCTTTACTTGTGGGTAAAGAGTACACCCTCTGCAGAGTTAAAACTATTCGAATAGCCGTGTCCTCGGTCAAAGGGCGTAGCTGGGTGGGTCAAGTGTCGGTCCCGGTATCGGTCTCCGGAGGAAATAATTAAAATGTGTCTGACTCATTTTTGCAGTATAATTGTTGATACACTGTTGCTACCTTGATTATTTTATGCTTATTAAATATTATTATGGCTATGCATAATATTGCGGACTAACCCGTTTCTCTCATTTTGTATTCTTCCTGAGTGTCTCAGGGGCTGGATAGACTACCCCGGGCACTCAACTATTATTTTCAAGACCTCTCGTGGCGTCTCTCGAGTTTACAGGCGGTTCCGCCACTACTCTTGTGGACACCCGATTGGCATTTCTCTTCAAGTCCAACCGTGGCGTCACTTGACGCCCGACAGGCATTTCTTTTCAAGACCTCTCGTGGCGTCTCTCGAGTTAACAGGCGGTTTATCTCGCCACTACTCTTGTAGACACCCGACCGGCATTTCTCTTATTTTTCTGAATGTCACTTGGGCTGGCTAGACTACCCGTGGCATTCACTTGCTTTTATTTTTAAAAAGACTGGTTATGGCTAACATGTTTCATTTACTTCCGCATCATTTTATAATTATGTTATGACCAGGATTTTAGTCAGCATGAGCATGTCGTTATGTTCCTATGAGCATGTGCATCCATTATATCTTTTGTTCATAATGTTTGCGAGTACATTCCAACGTACTCACTGGCTTGTCCCTGGCTATCTACTTGTCCAGACTTGGAGGAGGACGAGCTTGTGGAGAATGATTGCGCTAGCAAGCCCGACGCTTAGAGGAGTCCCAGTCAGTCAACCTGTGAGATAGGAGTCTACCACATGTATCTTCCGCTGAGCTTCTGCTACGCCAATAAAATAGTCAAGCCTCACTCTGACGCTTGGCTTTACGTTATTGTATCAGAGATGTATCACCACCACACCACTGTCATATTCCGCCACTGCCATATATTTGGCGAGTTTGTAATAATTTTGTTGAGCCTTCAGGCTCAACCTTGTGTAATATTATTTGTACTGGTTATCTGTATCAAGGAAGTCCACCAGTTGTGTTGATCTTGGGGCTGGTGTGACTTAGGGCCTTTTCTGAGATTTATTCCCAGAAAGGGGCCCGACAATGTTTTACTACAAAATGTAATCTTCACGTGGTGCAACATGTATTCTCACCCAACACAACATGCCCAGCGCAATCATGTACTTCTCGTGCGATGCAATATGTATCATTGGTGCAAACATGTACCTCTCGTGTAGTGCAATTGTACTTCCCGACAGTGCAATCTATATTCCCCATGTTACACAAAGCATATCATCAAATTCGTACGTGAAATGATCTTCCAATGATATAATTTTCACATTATACAACTTACATACTATTTATCTAATCAATAGTCAATGGAAGTCAAAAACACATTAGTCCCTATATATGTGGATGGAGGGAGTAGTGCAACATGTACTTGGAGTAACTTCTCGGACTAAATCGATAAAAAAGAAACTCAAAGAACCAAAGAAAAGGAAGAGAACAATAAAGAAAAAAGAGCTACCACGAGACGGGGTAGCATGTGTGTGCGCTTTGCGCCACACATTCGACTGGCATGCGTCTCTGCTTGCATCGCCCATCGTCGGGTATGCGCCCTTGCGCATCCTATATGAGGAGTACCATCCAGTTAATTGTTGGAGCTTATTAATAAGAAAAATGTTAACACGAAGAAAACCATAGGAGCTAATTCAAATATGTTTTTGTATGTGTATTTGGCTCAGTTAGAAGTTGTTTTGCGGTCTTCTTATAATCTATGGTGAAAAATAGTCACAAACCAGGAAAAGATTGGTTGCAAACGGTAATTTTGGTAAAGTAGGTTCATAAAGCTAAATTATCATAATGTGCCAGGCATAATATCAAAGCAGACTTAAGTGCACATTTTGTAATTATTAGTTTTTGTTTTTGCCTAGTTTATACTATAATCTACTACAAAGCAATGTTTGCAAGTAGAAAATATTGGGTTGTCAAACAAACAATAGGAAAAGGTTTGTTGAAAGGCCGCTGCTACCAATCAGTCGGTTGATGGCTGCCAAAGATAAGCTGCCTCATCCGCCGCACGATTCAGGGGAGTTGGGCCTCTCAGATTTGTCGGAGCTGAGCGCTGAAGACGCGAGGCAGCTTTATCAAACGTCACGTGGGCGATGGGGCCTACAAACAAACTCGTTACCGTGCATGGCTTGCAACCAGTCAGCTACTACTAGTAGTATTCACATTACGTAGCAAGCCATGCATTCCTTTTTTTTCTTGAGCGTAGCAAACCATGCATTCCATTCGAAAAGCCATCGTAGCGTAGCGTAGTGAGCCATCGTAACTAACTTACATGTGAACATATCGACTGCTCTCACACATGGCCATGCTGCAACCACCCGAGGCCACAGGCCAACATGGCTCGCGTTGCATAGCTTCGCCTCCCGCGTTGGCAACGTGTCCTATGCGTCTCACTCCGGGTCACACCGTGTCTTATCCGTCCCTTGTTGAGAAGCATCTCGTCCATTCGTTTCATCATCCCATCTCAGATATGAGACAAGAGGAGGCGAGCCGACAAGAAAGAAGAAAGATGTTGCAGCCCATCCCATCGCACGAGGCATGGTTATTGCAGGCCGGAGGCCACCGTAGCACCTTCGAAGTTGCGGTCGTCGCCCGAGACGTCTTCACGGCTAAGGAGTTGGGCGTTTGGCCCGACATTGCAACATGAACGATGTGCAACAAAATTGTAACATGACTGATGTTGTGGTTGGATTGCAACATGACCAATGTTGTGGTAGCTAGTAGGTGTGTCATCGGGCCTTGCGACACGATGTTGAGCTGACCGATCACACCAATCCAACATCTCGTGACATGTCCAATCTTTGCCAAACATCAACTGACTAATGCATAGCATGGGCTTTGCGGCAACAAAGTGGGATATCCTCTTACAATAGCAACGTCATCGGCATTGCAGTGCGTGTCCCCCGCTTGCAGCCCACCGGCCGACCTTTGTAATAGCAGCATGTTCCCTTGACCCGGTCCGGATTTTGCGTCAACAAAAAAGAATGACAGACGTCTTTGCAACATTGCATGTCCACCTTGCAATGTCGAGCGTCTAGCTTTGCAACATCACCAGTTGGTCTTGTAGTGTCGTGTGGTTTTGTAGCACGATGATCCAAGTTTTGTAGCAAAAAAGAAAGTTGTCCGATCTCGTAGCATTGCGTATCCGATTTACAATGAGCATCTAACTTGTAGCAGTGTCGGCCTTGTAGCGTCACATGGTGTTGCAACACGCATGTCTGGCTTTTGTTGCTGCAAAAGAAAAAAGTGGTTGACATTGTAGCATTGCATGTCCAGCTTGCATGAGGGTCTTGACCGGCCTTGCAGCGTCGCATGGTGTTGCAACATGGTTGTCTAGGTTTTGTAGCAACAAAAAAAATTTGGTCGGCCTTGCAACGCTTTGTAGCCGAGGGTCTAGCTTGTAACGACATTGACCATCCTCGCAATGTTGCTTGGTTTCACAACACGACAGTACCACTCAATATGTTTACAACATAGTCCATCTTGCACTCGGTAGGTTTGCAAGTTGACTCATGTTGCACCCGCGTTGCTAACACTTGGTAGGTTTGCAACATGACCCCTATTGTGCTTGGTAGGTTTGCAACAACGACCCATGTTGAATGCGACACACCATTTGCTACATCATCCATGTTGCACTTGGTAGGTTTACAACATGACTCATGTTGCGCTCTCATTGCAAACACTCGACAAGTTTGCAACAGAGTCCATGTTGTGGTCGGTAGGTTTGCAAGATTATTCATGTTGCGCTCTCATTGCAAACACTCGACAAGTTTGCAACATGACCCAAGTTGTGGTCGGTAGGTTCGCAATAGGACCCATGTTGAATGCGACATGCCATTTGCAACATGATCCATGTTGCACTTGGTAGGTTTACAAACATGACTCACGTTGCACTCATATTGCAAATGCTTAGTATGTTCACAACATAGTCCATGTTGCACTCAGAAGGTTTTCAACATGACTCATGTTGCGCTTGCAATGGAAACGGTCGGCGGGTTTGCAACATCACCCATGTTATGCTTGGTGGGTTTGCAACATGTCCCATGTTGTGTAATGTTTTTGACACTATTTCATCATCCTCACCCACTGGGACTTGCGTTGTCGCATCGATGCGGACCTGCGTTACCGCATCAACTTTTAGTCGTGTGAGGAGAAGCCTTTTCCCAAGAAAAAATTTGTTCCGTCGATCATGTATGGGTGAACATCACCCTTCAAAAAAAATGTATGGGTGAACATCTTTGATTTCCATCATTTTCTATCCCAAATTACTGCTACAGTTCATCTAGAAGACCGCTGCCAAAACCTGATTTTTTACATAGCAAATATGCAACCTCGTCCGACGTAAGGCACGTTGCTTCCTAAAAAAAGGCACGTTGCTTCCCACGTGGGTGGATCCCACCAGTTCACCTAGTACTCCAGCACAAACACGCCAGGCAAATTGGACCACTTGATCACGCGTGATCCAATGGCGCGCCGCGCGACTGACGAGTCACGAAATCAGCCAGTTGATTTCAATGCTTTTTCTTGTTGAAAACATTAGATTATCGGTATTCGCTACAATGCCAAACGCAATCTCATGGTGTGATCACCCAGGCAACAAAAAAGGATGTATATGATCTACCACCTAAAGGATATAATCATTACATTTAAATTGACCAACATACCATGGTTCAAAATAGAGTGAGCAAGGAAGGTGAGCATAACAAATTAGACTTGACCCGCTAGTTCAGGCCTCCTTTGGTTCATAGGATAGGATTATCATAGGAATAAGAAACTTATAGGAAATGAGATGACATGTATCTCAAATTCTATGAGTAGGAATAGGAAAAGAGATGTCATTTAGTTCACATCATAGGAATTTTTCCATTGAGTGTAGGCACATGTTTATTTTCCTTTGAAATGTGAAGGGTAGGAACCAATCCTATGTAGAAATAGGAATCCATTTCTATCAACCAAAGGGCTCTAAAGAAAAAAATTCCTATAAGAATCCTATCCTATAAAATTTCTCCAAACCAAAGGAGGCCTCACCCAACCCTCTATTGCATCAAGTGTGCCCCAATAAAAGGTGGCCATATGGAGGCAACTAGGCGGTGACCATGGCTAGTTGTTTATTGTGTTGTAAACATACAATCGTTTGACCTTTAAAGTAAATAGGCTAGTTTTTTGTGTTGCAAACATACAACCGTTTGACCTGCACGCAAACTAATGCACCTTATATTCTGAAATGGATGGAGTAGCCGTTAGTTGTTTATTTTGCGAGCTCACAATTTATACTATATTTTATTCCAAGTTTCTCTTGTTCCCATTATATTGGCACGCTCATTATATCAAGCCACAATTTGGTAATAGTCTTGCTAAATCTCAGTCGACAAGTCTCAGTCGATGCTATATTTGTGAGATCTTACATTGAGATCAACGCATTTTTTTTATTTTTTTACATGTTATGTCACTTGACCGAGACTTGATTAAGTCTTAATCGACTGAGACCTAGCAACACCCATTTGAGTAACTTTGTTTTGGTACAGTCAACCAAACAGACCCCACACCATGAGTACACTGTGACCAGCATTGGCGACTATTTTTGAATAAAAGGAATATGTTGAATTCCAATGCCGACCATAACTAAGTGCTTGCAAAATTTCGAGAGTATGTACAATTCTAATTTTTAACACCGTGCAACTGCAAATCTATGCAACTAAAATTTGCACACATTTGTGTGTGCAATAAGCGGCACAATTCTCAGGCGGCTCCTTATATTTAAGGCGTCAAATCCGCATCGCTCTTACGCATTTGCTATTTCTTAGTTGCTTGAGAATTTTGCTTGCATTGGTTAATTCAACGTGCATGAGAGCAGCACAGCCCGAGGCCGAGGTAGGGACGCCGCCACAGCCCGAGGCCGAGGTAGGGACGCCGCCACGTCCCCGGTGAGGCCGAGCTAGCACCTTGCTGGAGGCAAGGTCAATGTGTCTCATCGTGGCGTCATCGACTGAGGAGAGGAAGGAGGTTCGTAGGTTCCGGTTGTGGGTGGTTTTTTTTACGCACTCGGATCAAACAATGCTTGAGTTTGACAAGAGAATGTCATGGCTAGCAACGATGTCATCAACGAAGGCTAACCAGGACCTCATCGGAGTCGGAGACGATGACGTCGCCGATGGAGGAGAGGCCGGCGCAGGGCGTTTGGAATCTAATTGTGTGGTTGATTCTGAATTTTCTTAGGCTGTGTCTAGAACTCAGTCGACTGAGACTTAACGAAGTCTCAGTCAAGTGACGTCAGCAAAGTTGAGGTGCTACGATCGGCAAGGCGAGATGCTGCAAACAACGACGAAAAATATTGCGACGGTACTGCAAGCAAAAACAACATATGCTACAACCGTTCTGATTAAAATGCTGCAACCATCAATGAAGGATATTGCGACTGGTGAGATGACGTGCTACAGTCGACGAGGGACGACATACTACAACCAGTAAGACAGATGCTGCAACCCATGAAAAGAAATGTTGCAAACGATGGGACAAAATGTTGCAAGGTCAACTAAGACTTGTTAAAACTGACTTTTAGCAAGCCCCTTTTTCTCTTACGTAGTCACGTGCCGCACCCATATGACACGACAAATATGGCAAAGTGCACCTAAAAAATAACTTATCATTGACGAAGTTGTACGACAAACAAACATGCCCTTCCTCTATCATCATGTGCGTACAACTTCAACGGAGCCACAGTATCCAGAAGGCTTCTTCTTCCAGGTCGCTTTCTTGCAATTTGCATCCTCCATGTTCAAATGTCAGGGGCACACAAGGAATTACTGAGGCACTGAGCTGCTCAAGGATCACCTTTCCCGTTTGATCGGCAGCAGGCGCAAGTGCGCGAACACTAGGCAAGCCATGGCCGGCGAGGCCATCGTCTCCGGTGTCGTGGGGGACATGGTCGGCAGGGCGATATCCCTCCTCGCCGGGCAGCTCATGGACCAGCAGCCGGAGCGGAGCGTCGAGGCCAAGCTGCGGCGGCTGAGGCGCCTGCTCGTCAGGGCCGAGAGCGCCGCGGAGGCCGCCGGGGCGAGGCAGATCACGAGCCGCGCGCTGCTCTCCTGGCTCGCGGAGATCATCGACGGCGCGTACCGGGGGCGCTACCTCCTCGACGCGTTCCCGGTCCCGAGCGGAGCAGGCGATCAGGACGAAGGCCATGCTGGCAACAACAAGGCCGTGCCGCTGGCGCGCTCTTTCTCCATGCCTAGCTTGTTCAACCCCGCTAAGCGCCTGCGCGTCGCGGCCATGAAGATGAAGCTGCTGCTCGGCGACGGCGATGGCAGCGCCGACTTGCTTGACGGCGTCCTCGCGGACCTGGAAAGCATCGCCAGTGGTCTCACAGAGTTCATCATGCTGCTGCAGATGTGCCCGCCGGCGCTGCACCGGCCGCTTGCCACGAGCATCTACGCGGACAGCCAGATGTTCGGAGGGCACGTCGAGCGACGCCGAGTTTTGGAGTTCTTGCTGCAAGATGACGAGGGCGAGCCGACACTGGCAGAGCTAGGCGTCCTCCCTGTAATCGGCTCCGCTGGCCTGGGGAAGACCACGCTCGTGCAGCACGTCTGCGAGGAGCCCGCGGTGCGCCGCCCCTTCTCACTGATCATGATGCTAGACTTCCATTGCATGAGCCTCATGGCAGCCGGCGAGACGGCACTGTTCGTACGCTCTCTGTTCACGCCAAGCGCTACCAGCCTCTCCGCCGACGGCGAGCAGACGAGGCTCCTAGAGCGGAAGCTGCGCGGCGAGACGTTTCTGGCCGTCTTTGACAACGTCGACCCGCGCAAAAGGCAGGTGGTCGACGCGATCATGCCAACCCTCCGGCGCGCCGGCACACGAGGGAGCAAGGTCGTCGTAACCAGCAGCGACGTCGGGCACGTCGCGGGCCTTGGCACAACGGAGCCGCTCGTTCTGCGCCCCCTGCCACCGGAGGAGTACTGGTTCTTCTTCAGGGAGCACGCGTTCGGCGGCGCCGAGGCGGACCCGCGGCTGGCGGCGGCGGGCCAGGCCATCGCCAGGAGGCTCGGCGGCTCAATTCTTCGGCGGGAAGATAGTGGGCGCGATCCTGAGGTCCCGTCCGGACGCGCGGCTATGGCGTAGTGTCCTGAGCAGCACCTTCAGCATCGCCGACGTGTGGTGCCTCGGCAGCGAAGGCTGCATCGCCGCGGCGGCCGGAAACCTCCTCCCGCGGCATGTGACCGTGCGCTGTGTCACCGTCTCTGACAGGGCTCGTCGGAGTCCAAGAAGCCTCTTTGGCTCTTCCTGCTGCTCCTTCTCCAGACGACGGCCGCGGCTGCAGTCTGGAGTTGCCCGTGCTGCTGTGCAAGTCTGTGTTCCCTGGCTACTGCCTGTACTACACTGCCCATTGCACCATCGACAGGGAGATCAGTCAGTAAAACGTTCGTACGGGCAGTTCCAGTTGATAGTGCTGTTGTGAAGAAAATCGTTGTGCTTTCTTCTCTTCTGTACCTTCATCCAACTTGCTGAATGCTTTTTCGGAAGAACAAACAAACACATGGTTTGAAGAAAAAACCAGAAAGAAATTTGAAGAAAAAAGTTCGGAAAAGAATCACTGTGGTTCTCTTCACTTGTAGAACAGGATAGGAGAGCTTCTATGTGATGATGATGATGAGATAATGGTCACAGGACTTTGAGCAGCTGAACCTCGAACACCAGCGGTTCCTTGGCATGCGACAGCAGGCTCCGGCGTGGTCCAAACTGCGGTCGCAACCAAATAAAGCACAAGAATGATCACAAATCATCAGACAACAAAAGGAGAAAGGTAAATATGTTGCTTCTGGAGTATGGATGTGAAGGAAACATGACAAGATTCAGATGAGCTCATGAGCTAGCTAGGCTGTACCTCCTCTGGTACGGGCTGCAAGCTCTCGTCGACATAGCCTACTTCAGGGGGTATCAGAGCCCTCCTCTTGCCTGCAAAGCCATGGAGAAATAAAAGTTGCTAGTGGCTGAAACCAGGAAACTGTCAGAAAATGCCTGAAATTGCACAGTACCTCCGGCTTTCATGCCGATTATGACGTCTCTGAGGCCTCGAATCATCTACAAGGAAAAAGATGCATCTGTCAGCAGGAGCCATGAAGGATGTGAAATTGCTATGAAAAACCTTTAAATCATCTGTAGAAAGGTCAATTGCCAAGAGAAATCCCGTCCTAGAACCTCTTGCACGTCGAGTCGAAGTGTCACCGGCTTACTCTCGCCGCTGAACTGATTCACCGTGCTGCATCAGAGAAGATAGACAGGCAAAAAGCATGGCGAGGTCAACAAAGGGCAGAATTGGTAGTATTGAAAATTGCTATTAAACACCTTTAAATCATCTATATGAACAACACATTCAAGGATTCAGTCAATGGCAACGTTCTCTTCACCTATGCACGAAATAACCGTTTGCACGGCGGCACACGTAGTTGAACTGCACCAGATTGCCTTCCCGAGCTTCGGGCCCTTCACCTTCGACTACATCTTCAGATCAAGAAAGAGAGCTCTTCCATTTAGAAGCTCTCATCTCAGCAACTGGAGTATTTCTGTAAAAAGATCTCACTAATGGCAAGTACCTTCAAGCTTTACTCCACTGTCCAGCTTTCTGTACCTGAACACTTCAAACATAAATCAACCATTATGCATACTACAAAATATAAGATACATAATGTAAGAATTTCACAAGAATCAGTTCATCTCTCACAAACATAATTAGTCCATCTATTCTGATATGTGGAAACGACTCGTCCCTCGCGTCGTCCCTGCCCAGGGACTCAGGGTTCCCCCTCAAACCCTAGGTGCCGCCGCCCCCAACCCTTCCTAAATACTAAACGATAGTGTTTTTGAGCAGTGAATATGACTTCCAACACATAATTTTGACAGTCACTGTTGTGTACTCAAAGGTCTTATATTAGGGAATATATAGTAGTTTACGAATTGTAGAAATACGGTAGTATTACGAGAAAAAATCATGGCAAATTATAGTACTCCCTCCGTCCCATAATATAAGAGCGCTTTTTACATTAGGGAGGGAGTACCATTTTCACCCAACCATTTATTCCTAGAAACCAATCTGAATACCCTTCTGTACAGTATGAGCCAGATTTACACTGCACTGTTTCTAATAAACCATCTATATGTAGTAACGGGGCAGTAGTAGTTGATAACCAGGCAATGGGCAGTACCTGATGACATCGGGCTCCGGCATTGCTGCCTGCGCCGGCATGGGCACGGCGAGGAGATTCGCGGCGCCAAGAAGAGCCATCCCTGAAACAGCTCTCCTCCCGGACACCCCGCACACAGCTCCGAATCCGCGGCATGCCGACCTGGTCGCCTTCGGTTCCGGTGGATGCGGGCGTCTGATTGTATTGGAAACGCCCAAGAACGAGGTCAGTTTAAGTCTTTGAGATGAAATTCCCAGAGAGAGAGAGGACCAAATCTGTTTCGAGAGAGAGAGGATTTGGTCGTGTTATGCGTTAGTACCTGGGACTGGGAGACGGAGAGGCGCATGGGAATGGATTGGGGAATTTTACGTGCGGTGCAGACTCCATTGTAAAGGTCAGGAGAAGGCAGTGTCGCAGTGGACAAAGGCAAGTGCTTATCTGAATGCGGATAGAACTGAGAACCGCCCATAGAGACTAAATAAAATGAAACAGCTAAAAAGGCATCTATGATCAGATGGCCGAGTTGGTCTAAGGCGCCAGATTAAGGCTCTTGTCCGAAAGGCGTGGGTTCAAATCCCACTCTGGTCAATTATAATTTTTATTTCTCTTGGTGATTGTATCCATTTTCAAGAAGGTTTAGAACTTTTTATTAATCCTACAACATTCCTAGATTTCTCTTCTGAAAAGATATGAAAAACATATCAACGATTTTTTTCTGGATTTTTTTCCACTCATCTGACATCTTGGCGAATTTTTATTTCTCTTGGTGATTGTATCCATTTTCAATAAGGTCTTTTTAGTTAGAACTATTTATTAGTCCCAACATTCCTAGATTTCTCTTCTAAAAAGTATGAAAATCCTTTTCTTTCTCCTTGGTAGTATCGTTCTAAAAACGCAAGAACGATATTTTTTTTCTATAACTTTTTTTCATTGATCTCACGCCTTGGTGATTATAATCAATTTCTCTTCTCAAAAGATCTTAAAAGCTTTTTCTTTCTCCTTGCTACCATCATTTTATAAAAATATAACAATGATACTTTTTCTTGGTCAGAAATTTTTTTTGGGGGGGGGGGGGGGGTTATTTCTTACCATTTACACCTTGGTGATTATATCTATTTTCAAGAAGGGTTTTTTAAGTCAGAACCTTTTATTATTCTCACAACTTTCCTAGTTTTATCTTTTGAAAATATATTGAGACCTTTATCTTTCTCCTTGGTACCATCGCTTTTAATACATAACAATCATTTTGCCAACATCATGAAGGAGAGGAGCATCAGCCACAATCACATCCAAGATACATGCAATATGCAAAAGTCCAAGGTAGTTTATTTTTCTTAAAAACCAAGTGCAAGCTTGGTTTACTAGTTGTCTAATCCTTAGTAGATTAGTTAGATGTAGTCACGTCCTCATCCAACAACCTAGACAATTATTGCTCCACCCTATGATGATGGCGAAGCCATGGGTCCCCTCCTCCTCTGTCCATTGCTTCGGCGATGGGAGGGGTGGAGACCGTGGATCGGCGTTTGCGCTATAGTTGGGTCTGTTAGGATTATACTTTGGTACCCTGCCGACGGTGATGTTATGATAATGTTGCCATTGTGTAGATCAAGTATAAGGTTTTCCTACTCCTAGTCCACATCGGCAACACCATAAATTGTGCCTTCGTGTTATGCAGGTGGTCTTCTAAAGAATGTTCATCCCTCCATGTCTTAGTGCATGTGTGTGTGTGGGGGGGGGGGTCTAGCTTATGGTCTGAAGGGGGTGAACAAATCTAACACAAAAATCTATGCAACTTGTAAGGATTGATAGCATAAGAAGGCTAGGTTAATAATTAAACAATCATGCATGTATAATGAGTAGAACAACGGAAATATAGCAACTTGCATTAAAGTAGGAGAGCAAAGTAGATGTTGCAAACATAGCTTGGCACAAGGATGTTTTTTCGTGGCTTCGATACTTGGCGTTATCTTACATCCACGTTGATGGAGGTTTTGAACCAAAAATGTCTAACATTCCGATTGTGACACCGACCAAGCCGACAATGAAGCATAACCAATATATTTAAGCATGACTTGCACTTAGAAGCCGTCGGTTGTTCTTCGTCGTAGCTGGCGAAGAGTTGCTGAACCATTGCTACGGTATGCCTGGCTACCGTCGAGGCATCGATCTTTTGATGCTTGATCGGTGGATCACTTCGAGGGAGAATAATTACCGCATGATACCAAGTTGTAGGAATCTGCATGTCATCACCAACGTTTTCTTCTCTATTGCGTTCGTTGGAGATTGATCTACCCCTTGCATCTTCATTTTGATCCTGGCTTGTATGTAAGTGCATAAAGTTTTTATTTTGTACCAAGTTCCCGAACAGTGGCATCATGAGCGGTTTTAGAAGTAGATGCAGGTACGATCTAAAAGCACATGGTGATGTGCGGGCATTACACAAATTTTTGTGTGGGGATTAGACCGGATCTTTTATTTGATGGTCGTGTTGCTTCTCGTTAAATTACATTTTCTTTGTCTTGACAACATAGTGAGACTTTGTTACAAAGGTATGGCTTTTCATGGTCCTTCTACATTGCTCCTGAGTAAGTTGGTTATCTGACCAAAGTCATACTCCCGTCTCTTTGGGTTTCACTTTAAATAAGGAAACACAAATTTGGGCAAAACAAAGGGCTTGTAGATTTGATCTACGAGGGGTCATGCGTATAACAAAATATAGTATGGGTCTTGAGATTTTCATTAAATCTCATGTTTCATACACTTCAACAATTCAACTAGCAACTTCAAATAATCATGCTTGATGGTTACATAGGCACTAAGCGGCTTGCAATGGAAACCCTAGCACCACGATAACTTGCAAAACAATTAGAGGTGTCTAACTTGTTTTTGCAAGGTCTGTATGTGATGTGGTACATCCTTCTTCATGGCAATGAGATAATATGAGATGTTATATGATGTGATATATTTTTTGCATGATCTGCGTGACATGGTATGGCACGATGGCAGGAACCATATGATTGTCACTTAACTTAATTCTATTGACCAACGTGTCAGACTTCATGTAATGCAATTATTTCGTTAGCTATGGAGATATCAATGGTTATATTGCAACTACATGGCGGTGACAAGTTATGCGGCGATGGACCTTGATGCCAGAGCTGTACGTGAAGGAGTTCTCCGGAGAAGAAAGCTCGAAGAAACATGCAATGACATTTTTTTTGCCATGACAGTGTTTTCTCCTAAAAACGTCTACCACTTTAGAGTTTCCGAAACTGCTACCATGACATAAAAAATGGCTGCCACGACAGGCTTTTTAGAAAAACATGTGTGATGACGACATGGACTTCTCCCGCGAAAGGGGATATGCCATATAACAGTATTATGAATTGTCAGTGATGTTTATCCCTTTTTGTGCACTATTTGATGCACGATACACGTGTTTTATCGGGTGGTCCCTCACAAAAATATCGACTAGTTAGTGTTCCTCTCAAGTGTAGCACCATCTGGAGCACATGTCATTTCGAGGTGCGCCATGTCACATGGGTATTATAGACTAGTCATGTATAAGGCCGGTGTGAATGTTCCCCCCAACAAGAAAACTTGATTTTCACAATAGTTTTGACATCACCTTTAGAAAAAATGAGATCTTAGATATCATTGAATTGTTTAACAAAGGTAGGATCATTTTTATCAACATTCTTGATGATGAACACTTTGTCTGGCACTTTTGAGCACCTCTCAATTTCTGTAAGCACTACATCTCAGGATGGGTCCATTACTCCTAGGAAATTTCTATCGAGCACCTCGAGATGAGACTTAGCCATCTCTAGGCCTATTCCATTCCAAGGCTTGCTCTATCGACCCTGTTACTTCCAAGTTTTATTTCCCCGTTACCATCGAGCAAGCTGCTCCTTCACTCAGAAACGAGCTATTCTATTATTATTTTTCGTTAATTCGAGTCCTTTGCATCCACTACTCTAGGTGTTTGGATACTAGGCAGCCCCATACTTTCGAGTTCCTGGCACTTTTGGAAAAATACTTTTTTTTTCTACCTAGCCATTCAAATTTTGAACTTTTTGAGTACCTTCGATTTTTCCAATCTGGTACTACCGGGCTAGTTGAGTTTTTATTGTGCAATGATCAGATTTCTGCTCTTCCAGTAAATTGTACCCCACACCACTTGAGAGTTTTAGCAATTTTACCGAATAATTGAAGGTTTTTGAACGCCAAACTTTACCACCACTTGGTCCCCTTTCTTAGTGTTATGTATTTCTTGCTCCAATCGTTGATTCTTTGTGAGACAAAGATACATCAGGTTCTTAAGAGAGTTGATTGAAGATATTTTGAGGATCTCATTCAAGTGACTTTGCTTTTCTTCTTACTATTGGAGGGTGTGCACCTCAAATTGAGCATCATTAATTGAGGAGAATACAAGGCTCAAGCCTCAAATCAAGAAAGGATTAGTTTCTTGCATTCAAGGCGAGATCAAACTCAAGGAGCTCGTGAGAAAGCAAAGTGGGTCATTTCAAAAGGAAGTATAATTGTTCAATCCTAAGTGAAAATCACAAGGGTAGAGCTTGGTTACCACATCAATATTCCAAGATTCGATTTGTGCAGGGAAGGCACAAGGAATGGAGACCAAAATCTTATGAGTCGTATAGTTACTACGAGTTATGCCACTCATAATAGCATCCCATGCACCTTTAACTCATTCTTTGTGCCATGTAAAGACAATGGTGAATATATGATTGTAAAAAAAATTGGTGCTGGATTTCATAATGCACTTAAGGTAGAACTATCTTGGTTCCCAAGACCCTTATGACTAACATGAGAGGCCCCACTTACAAATGGGAACCTAAAGTCAAGGCATGATTCTCCTTTGTTGGAATATTTCTTTGGTGGGTACAATGGGTGATCAATAGTGATTGCACCACTCATATTACCTAGGAAAAATACATGTTCGTTCAATTCATCGAGGATTTATCTTCTACGTCAAGTATTTTCTTTGGATATAATAAGATAAGAAAGACACTTGGGTTGGGTAGTGTGGTTGTAACTACTGATCTATCTATAGAGAATGTTATGCTTGTCAAATCCATACCATAGTATCCTATCCATTATTCAACTTTGTGTGGCTATCATAATTGCATGTTTACTTTAGTTGATGTGACTGTGTTTATAAGATATAATCTCAAAATGATCTTTGTTAGACATGTTGAAGGTGATCTATATGTTGTACATTTTCCACAAGAAAAACAAAACTTAAGCACGTCTAGTGTCCAAGATCAACATTGGGCGGCTATGTCATCGCAGGTTAGGCCACATTGGTATGAGAATTTTGAAAATTTCTTCTGAAGGGAGCACATTCTTGAACTACCGATATTTCTTTTACCAAAGATAGAGTGTGTAGTGCATGCATTTCAAGTAAACAAGTGGGAAAGAAGCATCTCACCAAAAGTATCGTCACTACCACTACGCCCTTAGAGGTACTTCATATAAACTTATTTGGTTCTTAGGACCAAAGATTAAACCCATGACACCTCAAATCATTTGCAACAAAATCTCAGCGCTGACTCAACTTCAACATCTCGACAAATAAAGGAATAACAATGGAACCGAGTTCAAGAACCATAAGATGGATATAGTTCTTATGGTGAGAGGATCAACCATGAACTTTCTACCCCCTACCCCCACCAAAAAAATGGTGATGCACAAAGAAGGAATCATAACTTGTGAAGATGAGTATGACTATGTGATGGCCTGTAAGACACACAGGTCGGTGTAGCACCTTCGTGTAAGTATCCCAAATAGTAATCATCCCTACAAAGTGCGGAGGAGAGTATTTATGAGTAGCGTTTCTATCACACACAAGTTGTCACAAGTCTTATGTGAAGTAACTGCTTGTGATTTTGCAGAAGCTATTAGTGTCCTTTGAGACAAATAAACCAGAGTAATGAATATGATGGATTGTTGCAGTGAGAGTAATAGGGACTTGGAAGTAAAGAACATAAATTAAAGACAAATAAGTGAAAGTATTTTCATGCAGTAGAGAGGTTAGGCGCGGAGAAACTTCAGATCATGGTATACCACAAGTGTGCCGGTGCAACGGTAATTCCAGTTACCTTGTACAGGAGTTTAGTATTTGATTTGTTTGTTTGTTAGGCGGATCACCCTAAGTTATGAAACTCCTTCACATGGGATTACATTCCACACTATGGTCCTGCTTAGACGTTTCCACAGTGTGGTCGTCTCCACAATTAAGGTTGTTAAATCGGAACCATGCATTATGTTCGGTGGTTCACCGTTATCTCATATTGTATTCGATCCTCGTAGATGTATCCACCTGTCACATGGAGGTCACGGATTCTCTAAAAGATATGTGTTATCTGCTTAGGTCGTTAGATCATCACTACAAAAAAATACACTTCCTTGATGATATGTGTTTGTCACAGTAGGTCACATTTTCTGTCATGCATGTACATCCATGACGATTTTATGACAGAATCAAGATAGTCATACCTGTGCTGTCGTAGAAGTGTTCCATGACAATACCAAAATTATCATCACGGATGTGTCCACTTCCATGATGATAAATGGCGCGTCATGGAAGTGTTTTCGTCAAGGGTAACCGGCACGTTGCATCCACCGTAACGGGTCACCGTTAAGCTATCGGGTTCCGGTTTGGATCCGATAACCCGTTAACAACCCGGACCAATGAGGATTTTCCACGTGTAAAATTCTGACTCGCCGGAGGATCCACGTGTCAGCTCCGCGTTGGGATAGATTGTAACATCCCCAGCGTCACTCTACAGTGATCCCTTATGATCAGTGCCAAGTCATCTTGATTTACAAAGCTTAATCATATTGGATTAATATCTCATTTCAAAATCCTTCTCTGAATTCAATTCAAATTCAAAGTGCAATTTGGAGTTGCTCAAAAGTTACTGGAAAAATGTTCATCATTCAGCAAAAATTCCATAACATTTATTTGTTAAGGAAAACAACATCACTCCTTTGCAAAAATGGGCAGTAGCATTTAAAACAATGCTATCCCAGCAATTTTTATTGCCAATTCATTTATGAAAAATACAAATGAATTCTTCTGGTCTCCAAACTTTTCATGGCAGTGCATAATATTGCATTGAATTTATGTGGCTAAGTCACATATTTTACAAAAGTCAAATGGAGTAAAAAGAAAAATGTAACAGAAAAGAATAAAGAAAACAGACAAGAAATAAAAAGAGAAAGGCCGAAGCTTAATGTGCATTTAGGCCTGTGAGCTACAGTAGCCAGCCCAGCCCACCTAGCTGCGTCGTCCTCCTCATCGCGCGCTGTCGCACGCGCCTGCCGACACGGCGACGCCCGTCGCGCTGTCGCGCATCCCGCGGCTCCCCGACGCCGATAAGTACCTCCCCGTGCTCTTCTCGTCCTCCCCAGGAACCCTAGCCCCCTCACTCGCTCGCACGCGCCTCGCCTCTCTCTTTTACCCATCTCGCCTGAGAGCTCGTCACCGTCCTCCGTCGATCCCGCGCCCTCCGTCACTGCCTTGCCTCGCTGAGATGTCGTGAGGCTCCGCCATCGTCTCCTCCGTCGACTGCACCCCGCCGTTCAAGCCGGGAGCCACCGAGTCGAGCCCAGTGACGTCATCTTCTTCCTCAGGCTTCCTCGTCTCCGGCGCGATTCCGGCGACGGCAAGCCTCCCCGAGCCCGCTATTGCACACCTACAGGGCCCGGTGAGCAGCCGCCGTCCTCTCCCCCTCTTCACCGCGCGATTTAGCCACCATAGCCGCCGCATTGGAGTTGCCCGACCGCGCCGCCGCATAACTCGTCGCCGGCGAGGCTCCGATGACCAAATGGTCTCGGGCTCGTGCTCGTTGTGTTCGCGCGCGCATGTAGATCATCCCTAGCTAATTAGATCGCCCACACGCGCACCGTTTTGCCATTCCCGTAGCTCGCCCGAGGACCTCGCCGCCGGCGTCGTTGTAGTGCTCGCCTCCGACCGCCCCAGCCGCTTCGACCACCGCCATCCGACGCGTCGTCGTCTTGCCGTTCGAACGCGCACAACGGCAACCAAAATGGTGCCTTGTGCGCGAAACCCGACCGCCGCCCGAGCCGCGCCGCCGCAAAACGCGCTCGCCGGCGAGATTCTAGCGAGTCGCCGGCCGGTGCTGACCTGGCATCGGTGGGGCCCGCCTCTGGGTCACTACCAGTGGGCCCTAGGCCCCCGTTGACGTGCTGACTGGGCAGCCCAGTGTCACTGACATGCGGGCCCCACCGCGTATTTAGTTAATTAAACATTTTTATAAATAAACTTAATTAATTATCCTAATCTATCACTGACATGTGGGGCCCAGTAGCTATTTAACTCTGTTTAATTAAAATAAAACTCTGTTAGCCCTCTGTCTACGATAGGTGGGACCCACTGGTCAGGTTTGACCTGGTCAGTGCGGCTGTTGACTGCTGATGTCATTCCCATGTCATGCTGATGTCATATTTCTTTTCTATTAATTTAAATAATTCCAAAAATGCTAAAATCTTTGAAAATTCGTAGAAATTAAACCGTAGCTCGGATGGAAAAACTTTATACATGAAAGTTGCTCAAAACGACGAGACGAATCCAACCGTGCCATCTGTTTCTGTGTCGGGACCCTCTACGGAGGTGAACCCTCAACTTTTAGCATCTTTCCGTTAGATGAATAGTGCATATACACCGGTTAATAAATCCAACTTAAATCCTAAAATAACTAATATGACTTAGACATGCTTTTAGGCAACCCTGCACTGCATCTTAGCATAGCATGCTCTTTGTTGCATATGTTTGCTGTGTATTTATCTGTTTCCTCCCCCTCTTCTCTCTCGGTAGACCCCGGTACCGACGCAGTTCCCGAGACCGACGCAGCTCCGGAGATCGACTACGCCCCTGACGACCAGACCTTTGCCGCAGAGCTTCCGGGCAAGCACCCACCCTTTGAACATGCCGATATCGCCTATTCTTTCTCTCTTATGCTTGCACTAGAAAATGCTGCTGCTACTGTTTATCCTATTTCTGATGCATAGCCTGTTTTTGTAACTGCTGTTGATTCCTACCTGTTTATCCTAAACTGCTTAGTATAGGCTGGATAGAGACCCACCAGAGACCCCCACTTTGTTCCAAGTTGCCCCGCTGGATTATCTGATGACTCGATCAACGGGATCGACAACCAGGCCCCGGCACTGCACATCACCCCCTTAGTTGTACGACGCTGCAGCGTTACTATCGAGTGTCGAGGGTGATACCTCGTTTAGCACTTCTGATGTTAACTCTGTAGTGTAGTTTTCGGTCGTGGTCATCGAGGGTGATTCCTCCTTCTCCACTCCCGATAACGACGCCGTCGTGCAACACCTCAAGTGTGAACCTCGAGGGTGATTCCTCCTATGTTCACCTTGACGACTACATTAGGTGGAACCTATCGAAGGTGATTCCTCAGGTTTCCCCTGGTGTTTGGACACACGGTTACTTTGACTTAACACAGAACTATGATGACATCGGGTCGGCCCTGAGGGGTACCCGCGAGTGAAGGGAAGATGGGTTTACCTGGACGGTACCCGAGAGATAATTACGAGGCATGGCCGGGCATTCTTAGCCCTTGCCGCAAGTCCTCGAGATGGGGCGACAGGGTCACATCGATCGTGAGTCTCGGCTCGTTACCGCACTTCCAATACACTAACGATTTGGATATTTGATCCGAGTAGGCCTTTGGCCTGATAGCACTCACCATCACGTGGGAACAGTTATGGGCACTCCGCGTCGTATGCATCAGCCGAAGCTTAATAGACGTCAGCGACTGAGCGGCACACGCTGGGTTGGACTGGGAATGCAACCGCGCTTGTATTAAGGGGTTGCTAGGTCTGCTCACCGGCGGTGTACGCAACGTGTAGGAGCGTCCGGGGCGATGGCCCAAGACCCCTGGGGGCATAGGTTTAGTCCGGCGTGCTGACCTCTCTGTTAAGCCTAGGTCGGGATGCGGTGTATCGTTTGGCCGAGGCCGGGCATGACCCAGAAAAGTGTGTCCGGCCGGAGTTAATCGAGCATGGTGGGTAAGTTGGTGCACCCCTGCAGGGAAGAACTAATCTATGCATAGCCGGATCCTTGGTAACGGACGCTCGGAGTTGTATCCCGATCGATACAACTAGAACTGGATACTTATGATGAGAAATGGATAGTATGGCTTTGGGATTGCTTTCTCGCAAGGAGTCGAGAAAGGATCTCTAGCCGAGGTTGATACTTAATACTGCTACTACTTTATGCCGTACTAACCTACACTCTTCTAATGCTGCAAGACCGCTGAAGATGCTAGTCTTCGATAGGACTAGGCCTTCTCTCTATTCTGGCATTTCTGCAGCCCAGTCCACATATACAACCTTCCTTTGATAATGTTGCATATGTAGTGTAGATCCTTGCTTGCTGAGTACTTCGGATGAGTACTCATGGTTGCTTTGCTTCCTCTTTTTCCCCATATTTGTTTGATGTGTCCAGATGACGGAGCCCCTGAGACAGCTGCCCCCGTCGACGACTGCTACTACTACCCCGAGGGTGGTTACTACTACGAGTTGGCTGACGACCAGGAGTAGGTTCGAAGGGTCCCAGGCAGGAGGCCTGCGCCTTTTCGATCGTAGCTTTTGTTTTGCACCGCCTTCTTAAAGGCTTATCTATTTTATCTTTTATATCTGTACTTAGATATTTGATGCTTCCGCTGACGCTTGTAAGCGAGCTTATGTATTCGAGCCCTTGAGGCCCCTGGCTTGTAATATAAAGCTTGTATTATTTTAATTTGTGTATAGAGTTGTGTTGTGATATCTTCAAGTGAGTCCTTAGGCTTGATCGTGTGCATTTGCGTGTATGATTAGTGCACAATTAAGCCGGGGGCGTCACAGGTTGGTATCAGAGCCGACTGCCTGTAGGAATCCCCCTTTCCAACTCCTTGGCCGAAGTTGAGTCTAGTCTTTGGAAAACTGTTTTACTAACATGGCTGTGTGGCTTACGGGCCCACGTCGCCAATTGGGTGGTATTAGGATCTTTTATTCATCGTCTTTACTCTGGGACTCTGATCTCTCTTCTATTCTGGTTAAAGATTTTGTTAACTCTAACACTAGGTTCTCGTAACCGCTTCCTCCTGGAGAGCTCCTTCACCACAGTTGATCGTCTGCTTCATTAGAAGACTCTGAAGATACTCCTCGATGATTCCCGAGACCCTGTGCCCACTTCTTTGCAGTTCCTGACCACCGATAAACTCCGATGGATAACTACTTACACTCGTCATTCATATATTCATTTCAGTTACTCCCGGGTTCCATCCGACATATCGAAATACTATCCGACATTTCGAGAATTCTCTGAACCTACTGCCTTGCAGTTCCTTTCCGCCTGAACACACCTACGAATAAATCCTCATACTTACACGGGGTCCGTTCATCCCCAGTTATTCAAGTGCTTTCCAGAACACATTGAATTGCTATCTGATCTCCCGAAAATCCTTTGCAGCCTATTGCTCTTGAAATTCTTGCCTGCTTGCCTTATGGTTAATTCCCTATGTCTAGTAATCTCCATTGACATCTCTCGTCATCACCATTTTGAGCCCCTTGATTCAATCTGCTACGAATACTCGCAATCATTAGTTGTTTCCTACTAATTCATCCTTCTGGCTCTGACGTCATTCTGGACATAAACTGGTTCTCAGTAAATCAATCCTTGATTGATTAGCCATCTAATTCTATTCAACATACTCATCTTTTTGTCAGAGCCTCTGCCTCTGATCCCCCGATTTTGGAATCGTAAACCCTTCATATTCAAGCTTCGGCTTATTTAGATGTTTCCATAAACTGATTCCTTTGCATCCCTTCTTCTTCTGGTTGAGTACCGATTCTCACACCAGATCCTTTGCGGACCACCTGATCTTTTGGTGGATTACTATCCGGTAGCTCCTTCGTATTTTAACTCATTGACGACTTTCCCCTGATACAAAATGTCTCTGGCGCATTGTGTCATCTACTCCGAATCGCCAGCCCTTTGCTTTCGAGCTAGTACCCGTCGCTCCTGTTATTGTGTTGTATAGCTTCGTAAAAAAATGTCCCAATGGGTTGAACCTATGCTTTCCCTAATTCGTGTGAACTCGAAAGTTATGCGAGTCATACTCTTCTGGTGCTTCACCAGATAAATCTTCAGCACTACAATTTCTTCGAAAACGAGGAGTGAATGAAAGGTTATGCATTGAAGAAGTGGGAGTTGACCTTGAACCTTTGTGTTCATGCCCATGGACCCGATGTAGAAATTATCATGGAAGCTGCTCGTAAAAATAATTATTTCCTTGGTACAAATTCATCTTGTATCTGAGAATTGATAGTTTGTAATCGTGGTTCCGACCATATTTTCTTCTTGCTTCCATTTCCCGGACAAGTTAAAATACTTGTCCTCTGCAGATCATTTCACCTGTCCAACCTCTATACTGAACTACCTCGAGCATTACCCCCCTACTATCTCGAGGATATCATCCTATTGTACTATGTCCTATGAATTTTTTCCGATGGAGTGATACCTTTCCCTGTCATAGTCACTCCATGGGTTCTAGGTTGTCTTCAACCGAGACCACAGAACAATGAATCGATTCCGCTCGGTGATTCAACACTCCTAGTACTTTGTTGCTGGGAATTAGAATACTCCATCACATCATTCCTAGCCTGATCAGCTATATGCTTGTCGTGCTAAATTCTAACTGTGCTACCTGGCCCTTCTTCTCGGAGCACAATTTTCGATGATGAGCGAAGCTTACGTCGTTCTTCTCATCTTATCATTTCACCTCGAACAACAAACTTGATTTCGAGCTTGTGTCATACCTGTGGTTCCAATAACCTTTTGCTTCACCATATCTTTGCTTGAAACACCATACCAATGCTACCTCGAAGCATGGTTGTGGTATTTCGAATATCAACAAGAACATTGGAGGCACATTGCCAAATGTTTCTTGCACTATTATCCAAACACCGTTGTATGGTTAACATCATGAATTCCGTTGCCCCTCTTGATCTGACATGTATATCGTGCTCTACTTTTCCTTGGGAAAAGATACACTCCTAATTCTTGTGCATAGACACATTTTCCTTTCCATTGGTTTGTTTAACCTTTCTTGTGATCTATATGTTAGAAGCAGAAATAATTCCTTGCTTACAACACGCCCCGATGTACAACCTTGTCAGTGAGACCCTGTTACTATTGTTGATGACATTCCGGTAACCCCCGATGGACGAGAACTTTGCCTATTGGTCCGCCTCGTTTTAACAAGCAGGAAAATGGTTCTCTTCATCCCTCGCCCTTGGTACCGGTGTTGACACCGACATAACTGACATACTATTCTCTGTCATACATTGTTGTCGTGACCGGTAAGATGTCACCATTCTCCCTACTCTCGATCGACACCCCCCCCCACAGTTCCACAGGATCGGAACCTGACTCTCATGTACATCCTTGATTCCGAAGTATCATATGCTCTTGGCTTTGTGTGTTATCACGAGCCACCCTCCGAGAGGTGATCTATTCCCGATGCTCTGAACCCCTTTACACACTCTGATCAGATATCGATCGTTTGTCCATTCGCTTGAAACTTCCTATTGTACCTTCATACTTTGCTCTCGATGTTTTCCTAGGTTTCAACTCGAGAGGTACTTCTGCCACATTCCCTGAATTATCTGCCAGATAATCGACCTTGCAAAGGTCCATTCTCCCGGAGTTACTCTTTACTTCCCCACTTAAATCTCGGGACGAGATTTCTTGTAGTGGAGGAGATTTGTAACATCCCCAGCATCACTCTACAGTGACCCCTTATGATCAGTGCCAAGTCATCTTGATTTACAAAGCTTAATCATATTGGATTAATATCTCATTTCAAAATCCTTCTCTGAATTCAATTCAAATTCAAAGTGCAATTTGGAGTTGCTCAAAAGTTACTGGAAAAATGTTCATCATTCAGCAAAAATTCCATAACATTTATTTGTTAAGGAAAACAACATCACTCCTTTACAAAAATGGGCAGTAGCATTTAAAACAATGGTATCCCAGCAATTTTTATTGCCAATTCATTTATGAAAAATACAAATGAATTCTTCTGGTCTCCAAACTTTTCATGGCAGTGCATAATATTGCATTGAATTTATGTGGCTAAGTCACATATTTTACAAAAGTCAAATGGAGTAAAAAGAAAAATGCAACAGAAAAGAATAAAGAAAACAGACAAGAAATAATAAGAGAAAGGCCGAAGCTTACTATGCATTTAGGCCTGCGAGCTATAGTAGCCAGCCCAGCCCACCTAGCCGCGTCGTCCTCCTCATCGCGCGCTATCGCACGCGCCTGCCGACACGGCGACGCCCGTTGCGCTGTCGCCCATCCCGCAGCTCCCCGACGCCGATAAGTTAATCCGTTGGGCCGTTTTCATAGCGTCGTGAAATACGGCCCATTAACGACCCATTATGCATGTCAATAGAATTAAGCCTGTTATACACATTGGCCTATTAACGACCCGTTATGGTCGGCCCATAAACAGTTGATTCCCACTCTAGCCCATTTACGGCCCATATTGCGGTCCGTTATTGGTCCATGAATAGTACGGCCCATGTTTGGCCAATCGATCATACGGCCCGTAGAAGGCCCATTGAATCTACGGCCCGTAGAAGGCCCGTAGGAGGCCCATGGTCACTACACCAGATAGCAGGACCATGGTTACAACGGTCCATATGTTAGCCATGGTTATTGTGGCCTAGTTTTAAAAAATAGGTTATTGTGGCCACTAGGAAACCGAGAAAAAAGAACTGCAGAACTACAAGCAAACAAATAAATAAGACTATAAAAATAAATAAGCAAGCAACTAACGCTAGGATATTACGACGATTACACATATTACATCCACTGGGCATCAAAGTTCACCACCAGTGCAAATATAGGGAACAAAGCAGCATATTACATACACTGGTTGTCAAAGTTGGCGACCAGTGCAAATAAACGCCGCAGCAAAACAAGTCCAGAACTAAAACCACTTCAGAAGAGCTCAAGAAACAATATCCTGGGTACCCACCATGCTGGCAAGAAGCTTAGCAAGCTTATTAGCTTTCTCTTGTTTGGCGCTTAAATCCTCCAGCGCTTGTTGTTGCACCAGAAAGTATGCATGTGAATTCTGCAGGGACCTCCTCAGTCCTTCGGCTTCATGTCGCAGCACATCTGATCGATGTCTTTCAACTTGAAGTTGAGACTCAAGAAGCCGAACTAATTCAGGCAGCGAGTTCGAAGAGCTTGTGCCAGCAGTAGTGGCCAGTAACTCGAACACTACATTAAGACAGGACTTTGGGGTTGTCTCACTGTCTTCAAGATAGTTTTTATCAGCTTTCTTGGAGACCAAGAGGGATGTCTCACTATCTTGAACCTTATCTGCATTACTTCCTTTACCATTGCATAACAGTGTACTCTTCTCCAATATTTTGTCTTCATTCTAAAAGAGAAACAAGCAGACACATCACAGGTTTACCATGTTGTATATGAAACTCATTTTGGTAAACCAGTTCAGTAGTAAAGTGGACAGGATAACAGCATGAAACAAACATATATCTATGTACTATGGTCACTGTATGGTCTATATCATTCTAGTTTATGTTGCCAAATCAAGATAGAGACACAGTTTAAATCATATTTGTTTAAGACAAAGCAGCATAGACAGAATATAAGTGTGGGAAACTACACAACACTAACAACACTTGTAATGTGCATGACATGAGAACATAACTGTTTATTCAATTGAAACTGAAATCAACATAGAGCAAGTTACAACAACAAACCAATTAAAGAAACAGGTTTAAAACATACCTGTTGCGCCATTGGAGTTTCAATTGCATCCTTCAAATTTGAAATTAGTTGGTATGAGTAAATACAGTGATGCAAGAGCAAATGAGTATGAAACATAGCTATGGAACCTGACCTGAGAACAATTCTTCTTCTGCTTTAAGCGTTGAGTTGGGGTTTGGAGTGGTGGTCCTCATTCTTTGGGCACTGCAGTTGCCTTACTAACTGCTCGTGTTTGGGTGCTATGTGGTGGAGATGGTGTTGTGTCAACTGGAACTGGGCTACTATCTGCTGGGGAAGGGGTTACAAGGGGTGTAGCCGGTTCTCTGTCCAACTGGGTAGGGGTACAATCTGCGAGAGTCTGGGTTATGTGTGGTGGGGCTGGTTCTTGGGCAAGTACAACCGTGGTTCTATCTGCATCGAGTGCTAGCACTATCTTTTCTGAAGACTGTGTTTTTACTCCCTTAGATACTGCCATCACCCCCTCCAATTCAAATGACTGATAAACAAGAAAAGTAATTGAATGTACAGACATTGTATGATAGAGAGGTGCAATGGATAGTGGGGAATAAAAGAGGGCATGAAATAATACACATTTATGTTGTCTAACCAAATAGGATGGCATGACACAATTTCACATATATGATGGCTAACTAAACAGGATAGCATGACACAATTTCACATATATGATGGCTAACTAAACATGATAGAAAGACATAATTCAAAATATGATGACTATGTAAACAGGATGACATGATATAACTATATGATGTGTTTATTAAATAGGTTGCCATGCCATAATTCACATATATGCCGCATATGGAAACATGATAGCATGATATAATTCACGAATAGAATGACATAATTCAAAATATGATGATTATGTAAACACTAAACAGGATGAGATGATATAACTATATGATGTCTTTATTAAATGGGTTGGCATGCCATAATTCCGATAGATGTTGTCTATGTAAACATGATGGCATGATATAATTCAAATATATGATTTATATACTAAGCAAGTAAGCAGATGGCAATCGCATATATGATGTCTAAACTAAGCTGATGGCATTCAATATAGTGTATATGATGTAAAAATTAAGCAATGCAAGACAACATATGCATGATATGAGTAATATAATCCTGCCAAGTTTGAGCATACACCTCAGGGGGGAAATAGGACTGGTCATCTGTCTCTGAATCCTCCTCTGAGGAGCTATCTGTAACCAACAAGATGCCTGCTTCAGCAGGTAGCATTGTCTGCTCTAAAGACCTTATTTTCACTCCAGATACTTCCATCACCAATTCAAATGGCTGATGCACAAGAAGAGTAGTTGAATATACAAACATTGTCGACAAATGGAATATATAATACAAAAAAAGATAGCATACTATAATTCACATATATGATGATTGGCTAAACAGCATGGCATTGCATAATTCACATATATAATGCCTTGCAACAAGATAGCATTGCATAATTCACATATATAATATCTTACAACAAGATGTCATTGCATAATTCACATATATGGTAATTAGACACTAAACAGGTGGCATTCACACAAAGCATGTCTAAACTAAGCAAATGACATAGCAATGCAAGACACCATACGCATGATATGAGCAACATAACCCTGCCAATAGCATACACCTCGGGGGGGGGGGGATAGGATTGGTCATCTATCTCCGGATCCTCCTCTAAGGAGCTATCCGTAACCAGCAAGATATGCGCTTCGTCAGATAGCATTGTTTGCTCTGAAGACCTTGTTTTCACTCCAGATTTTTCCATCACCGTGTCAAATGGTTGATGCACACGAAGATTAGTTGAATGTACTAACATTGTTGACAAATGTAATACGTAATGAAAAAAAGGATGGTGTGATATAATTCACATATAAGATGACTGGCTAAGCAGGATGGCATTGCAAATCACATATGTGATGCGTGGCTAAACAAGATGGCGTTGCATAATTCACATATACGATATAGAAACTAAACAAATGGCATTCACACAAAGCATGTCTAAACTAAGCAGATGACATATTTGATGTATAAAGTAAGCAATGCAAGGCACCATATGCATAATATGACCAACATCAACATGCCAAGTTAGAGCAAAGACCTCAGGGGGTAAATAGGAGTGGTATGCTCCTTCTGAATCCCCCTCAGAACAGTTATCTTTCTTGATTACAATCTAAAATGGGGGGAGGGGGGCTGCCTTTGCGCCCACCATGGAGCGACGTCTGCATGAAATTTTATTGCCACACAAGGCTTGCCTCTTTTGCTTTACATGTTCAGTACCATTGTGTACAATAACTGACATGCATAGGAATAAAACATAGTGAGATTATGTAAGGAGTGCATGCAGAAATTGAGAGTGATGGTAGCAACCTGTGGATAGACCCAAAACCAATGATAGCAGGCAGATAATAGCTTCAGTTAAAAAATACAGATAATGGCTTCTTTACTGTTTGTTTCCCACCCAACATGAAACTCATAGTAGACACCAGAGATTAACCAGATAGTAGACATATACTATTGATTGCAGCCTCGATATGTACCCCACAACCATTTAAAAACTCAAGTTTGAGCATTAGTTTGGAGCTGACTCAGAGTCTAATCGGTGAATGGGATGATAAAGTAGCATGTAATATTAAGTGATGGATAACGTAAGCAGACACGAAAGAGTGTGACCTCTCTTGCGGACCCATCTAGTCCTCAAGGTCTGCTCAGTTCATGATGGTAATGCAGTTGTCGTGGTTGCCGACGGTGACGAAAGACAATCTGAAGGGTGGATCCCTGCTGTGGTGGACCCTTCCATTGTTGGAGCAGCTAAGCTAGGGTGGACGACGTCACGACAGGAGTGGGACAAACCACACAAGGTTTTCTTTGACAACTATCTGTAACAGAACTAATTCTGTAAGGGCTCATTTGAATTGGAGGATTCTAACAACCAAGGGATAGGAAATACACAGGAATAGGATAGGAATGCATGTGAAAAACATAGAATTTAAAATCACAGGATTTCTGTCAATCTGGGTGCTTGGTTCACAGGAATTGGAAGGTCTCAGGAATGCAAAGAAGCATGGTCAAATTAAGTCAAACCATAAGAAAATGTACAGTTATAATGCTATTATGCTACTATCACTTAGTCTTGTGCTTCATGAATAGGAATTTGAAAAGGAGGCCAAGTGGATATTAAAATTCCTACGGTTTTTCTTTGAAGGAGACACTAAAGGAACAAATTCTACAGTTTTCCTTTGCTCCATTCCTTTGAACCAAATGCATGAATAGTAGTACCATAGGAAACTTTCCAATTCCTATGTTTTTCCTTCACTTTTCCTTTCAACCACTGCCGATTCTAGTAGGCAGGCTTGAACAGGCAAAAGCCTACACTCCAAAAATGTTTTTGTGCTACTTCTACTACTTTGGACCCAAGCCACTACCCTACTAGCTCAACTCCCAGGCCATCTACACATGCACAGCTCAAACGCATAGAAAAAAATAATGATGGCTTTTGAGAGAGTCCATCACGGATAGCTAAGTTGCCCGGTACCTCACTGCTTGTCATATAGGAGAAACTAATCGTATTTCACGTTACTACGCGTGCTCACTGGACAATATATATAACATGTAGAGTAAAAAAGCGACGCAACAAGTGTACAACCTCTTTGGCGAAGCCATATCAATCTCAACATCATTGGGTTGGTCGCTGAGGATGCTGCGGCTGATGTGCCTGTCGGAGGAGGGGAAGAAGATCTTAGGCGTCTGGAGATGGAGCCGAGGGTACTGCTCCACTATGATGGAGGTTTTCGTCATTGGAGCAGCTCCGGTGAGTTGTACGACGGCGAGGCTGAAGCAGGACAAGAGAAACAATGTTAACCTAAAGGGGAATTCTAATCGCATCTCCAATAGATGAGGTAAAATACATCACCAAAAAGTGCTAGATGTAAAATACATCAGCCACTCATCTTTGAACTTAACTGTCGAAACTGAATTTTACTTTCGAAACTAAATTTTGCCATCGAAACTGAATTTTGCTATCGAAACTGAATTTTATTGTCGAAACTGAATGCACTACTAGCAGAAAAAGCAGTGCACTAATAGTTTTGGCCGCTCGAGCACTACTGGCAGACTAGCAGTGATCTAAATTGATAGCCACTCTAGCAGGGAACATAGTACCAGAGAGCAGCCGGGGCAGCTGGTCATGCAGCAGCAACAACACCCAGAGCTGCAGCTTGTGCGAGAGCCAGGGCAGCTGGTCGTGCAGCAGCAGCAGCAGCGCGTGCGAGAGTCGGGGCAGCTGGTCATGTAGCAGCATCTCGATTAGCCGCAGCAGGAGCTCGAGCGAGAGCCGAAGCTGCTGCCCGTGCAGCACCACCACGAGCAAGAGTAGAGCAGCAGCGCGAGCAAGAGCAAGAGCAGATCAGGCAGGGGACCGAGAGCAAGAGCAGAGCAGCAGCGCGAGCGAGAGTCGAAGTAGCAGCAGCAGGGCCAATGAGAGCCGGAGCAGCAGCAGGGCCAATGAGAGCCGGAGCAGCAGCAGGGCTAGGGAGAGCCAGAGTAGCAACATCTCCTACTGATGTGGACATCACAGCCGAGGGAGCGACACCCTGAAGAAAGTGGCCAGAGACGCCTCTGTAGTTGGATCCGTGCCATGGCGGCTAGGGACCGATAGCCGGCAGCACCGTGAGATCGAATCAAGAAGAAAATGTAGCGATTAGTGTAGAACCTCTTTGGTGGCGCCTATTAGGCACCAGCTTCATCCGAGGAATTGGTGATGGTGCTGCTCTTCTGGTGGTGCAGGTGAAGACGGTGCTGTGGGAATGGAGGTGGCGCGATAGACGAGGTGAACATCGGGGCAGGTCCTTGGAGGTGGAGGACGGGGTGGCTGAACTGGCAAGACGTTGAGATCGACGATGGATCCTCATCCAGTGCGGTGGATGAGGGACGTCGAGCTGTTGTGGTGGACGATGTCATTGGCGAAGAGGCTCTGACTGGGCGGCGGTCGGGTGGCGGACGAAGGAGGGTGTGGGGCTTCACGGGTTTTCGCGGCGTCGGTGTATGAATGGGGGGTCGGAGGGGATGGGAGGGGGGAACCATGGCTTAGGGACGCGCTTGTCCAAAATGTGGGGTAAGTTACGAAAGTACCCCCACCGATTTGAACTAGGCGGTTCTTTCGGTTCAGGGGTATAACCAGAATTTCATGTGTCGGGATTTTGCAGGAGGTGGGGGTCTTTGCGCGCATTGTAATTTTGGGATAGCAAGGCACGGGTTCAGATGAAGGGAGTTTTCGGAGCCCAACAAGACAAAGAGATATCTTAAAATTTCAGGATAACAAGGCGTGGGTTGAAATTTTGGGACAAGCCTAACGTGTACTGTACCAAATCAATTCACACTTCCCTCGACGAAAAAAACAAAAAGAAATCAATTCACACCAGACAAGAAAGTCTAGTCCCGTTTTACTGTATGAGTTACTACAAATGCCATTCAAAACTTTGAATCCATGTTAAGTTCAATTAAAATATTTTGCTAGGTGTATAATGCATGTATCCTGCTACTCAAATGAACATTTTAGTGCATTCCAAAGGTATATACTACCACTTCAATATGAACTAAATTTGAATTTGTTTCTCTATTTGAATAAGATCTACAATCATGATTGTTGTCAAGTTAAACCATTTGAATTCGTTTCTCTATTTGAATATGATCCGCAATCATCATTGTTGTCCAGTTAAACCATCGTTTGTATATTATCTTCACAACACACCACATGATTACTGTCGAGTTAGATATGAACTACGTGTACTATATGAACTCGAACTCGAATTTTTGAATCCACTTTATGTTGATTTCAAATCATAGTACATTTCAAGCTCTAGCTATATCTTCATAATCTAAACCATGTCTCATATGTATAATGTGTTTATCAAATAATGTATGGTGCCCCGCTCCCTACGCCTACAAGTATTTAGCTGTGAGCTGCAAACGCCACACATTATCACAAATTCAAATAAAAATGTGAGATTGTTCGATATATAGTATGGTTTAGATTGTTCGATATTTAGCTGTGGTCGAGTTGCAAACGCCACGCATTATCACATTATAGTATAACATGTCCAAAACCACACCATGCGTATCACCACTATATTCATGCATGCATGGTTTAAAACACTATGATCTCTTATTCAAATATATGAATCCACTTTTATAACGAATTATGATCTCTGTTAGTCTTTTACACCCACACAATCCTCTTATCTTTGTACCTAGCACTAACTTTCTCCCGTGCATGCACACGCCCTCCTCGCCCTCCCCCTCCCTCAGCATTCTATCCATCGCGCACATTCGTTTATTTTCTTTAGGTCTTTCTCCCACGGTCTCCACAACTCCTTCTTTTCGACACACACCAATCGATAAACCTCTCTAGCGAGGTCTGCCTATCACATACACACACACTTTCCATCCCCTCCTTTCCTCGTCCATGCCCCATGTCTCTCATACGGTCCCACACACGTGTAAACTCTCGCCCCTCTTTTCATCGATGTCACAATCGCACACTCATTCCCCCTTTCTAGTAGGCCTCTCGCACCACCTCCTTGCTCCATCCCTCTCTCTCTCTATCCGTCTCTCTGGGCCTTATTTGCCTCTAACAAATGGATGTACACCGACCGATGTCCCACTATACATATAGCTAGCTAGGTCATCTATAACTCGTTTTCCCCACGTGCCGATCGATCTACCTCATTAGTTATATCTCTCCCTCTTCCTACATCGACACACAACAATTGATCTACCGATCTAGTTAGGTATGCTTACCAAACACATATGGTCCCCCCTTCATCATCCATGCATGCCTCCCGACACGTCTATCACACACACGCACACACACACACACACACACAGAAACACATCCCCTCTCTTCTTGATATTGCAGTTGAACCCTTCGTTTGTCTAGTAGACCTCTCCCACCATCTCCGAGAAGCAACTCCACCACCACCCTTGCGGCACTCTACCTCTGTCTCTGTCTCTGTCTCTGTCTCTGTCTCTCTCTCTCTCTCTCTCTCTCGCAACCTATTTCGCGTCCTACACTTATGTATGGATGTCGATCGATCTCCCTCAAGACATACCTAGGTCTCCCCTTCTCCACACATATACGAGTCGATCTACCTCTCTAGTTAGGTCTCTGCCTCCCCCCCACACACACCGATACATCGAGCACTCTAGTCATGTCTCCCTGCCACACACAAACTTGACCTCTCCCCTCTGACGTTCCGGTAGGTCAGTCGCCCTATATGTTTGACGTGCGCACACACAATTTTGATGGCTCTCTTCATCATTCTCGCACCCACACACTTGATCCTCTCTTCGATTCTATCGATATCTCACGCCTATGATCCCTCCCTCTCTTCTCGTGGATCGCCCCCTCTATATATGATATAGCTAGGCCTCTATTTCACACACATTGCATGTGTCACATTGTTTTAGATATCATCGACACATATTCCACAAAATACACTCACAAAATCACACCCCCCCCACAAACACTCACGAACGCACATGTCATCTCTCTCTAGGTTTGTATCTCTCTCACACACACCCACGTAGGTGGGGTACGTGCACAAAGAGAAGAGGTGCATGCACGACGCACGTACTCCCGTCTCTTTCCCAACCACACCCGGGTGGGTACACGGTGGAGCTCATTTTTGTACGAAAAGGCAGCCCACGTGGTAATTTGAGACGTGTACTGGTTGTCCGCTTGATGGAGGATCGTGTACCAGGGAAAATATCAGGTGATACAAACTCCCGCGGACTGTTCGATCAGATATCCAACAGTCACAGACAGAGCTCCTGTAACTTTGCAAAAAAATCCTTCAAGAACGTGATATTTACGTGCAAGTTCAAGAGCATTGATGTCACCCTTAGATCTCAGGTCCAATGGCTCACGAAAGCCCGTATCATGGTAGCACCAAAACTCTTGTATCACCTGATATTTTCCCCTCGTGTACCACGCGTGAACAAACAAAGTGTGACTTGACGCGTTGGCGCATTATTTAAAAAAAGGTTTTATTCCTCAAAGGTGCACGTACAGAATATAAACCGATTGCTATCGAGATAGAAAAGAAAATCGCTCCACTATACTATACTATATAATATAGGCAGGATCCTCAATGCTTGCTTGCTGGGGTCGGTCTCTTCTACTCTCTCACACAAGATGGCGGTGGCCACTCTCTCTCTCTCTCTCACCGCTGGTCCCTAATCCGGTCGGATCCAGTCCGCCGGCGGAAAGGGACGATGTGCAGCGTTGCTCCAGTCATCGGCATCGATGCAGGAAACCCACTGCCGGCGCGTCCCGATCTGCGGTACCCGCCGTTCTCTCTAAGCAAGCTCCGGCGCGGTAGTGCCTTTGCCCCTTGCTCGCTGCCGCAGTATGAGCAGATCCCGCCCTCCGCCGCCCTCCTAGTTACATCCCGAAGAACCTCATGTACATCTTCCTCTGGAACCGGCCTTGCTCCACCGCCCGTCTTCCCACGTCGATGCATGAGCATCTTCTCTAGTTCTTTGCCTAAAATGTACTGTAGCGCGGCCGGCGTACTTTCCATGTTTCATCAACCGTGCCACTATTATTGCAATCACACTCATTCAATATCCTTGTCAACAGGGATGCTCACCTCCATTTTAGTGCAACTGCACAAAATGATGGGATGGTGCATGCATCCAATTGCTACATGTCTTGGCGGGCATCAACGAGCCGCGTGAAAATGGCTACCACCATGTCCACCATGGCCAGTAAATGAAAGCATGCTTAGGGACCTGATCAGTCATTTTTTTCTTTATTTGTACACCTTCTCACAACTTTATATTAAGTTGTGAAGTAAATATTGGTCCTGATATGTGAATCATTGATATGCATTAGCATGCATGTTAGTTTCCTATGTATTTGATGGAATGTTGTAACAAGAAAACCTTCAAGGTAAGACACATAAAAGAAAAGTTGACAGCTTCGTAGCATTGTACTAGCATAATTGAGAAATTATATTTACTAGCACAATATATATAAACAAATACTGAAAGGTCGATAGCATTGCGAGAAACCATTCTAGGAGCACAGAACTTCCTGTCCTCGACAAATGGGACATCCAGCATCTGGGTCCACGTGCCATGCACCAAATTATGAGTGCACAACCGCAAGGAATACTAATGAGCCATCAAATCTCAAAGCCACACATTTCCAATAGTAAGTTGGACGCACGAACAACACATCATTTCACACATCGTAGAATCCTCTCGTAATAATTTTCCAAGAAAAATACCACACGTGAAGATTGGACGGTACTGTTGCAGCAAGGCATATAACCCTTCTCCGAAACACATAGTATGGCCATATGGGGATGGTTCCAGAAAATAATATTCCCTCCCTTTCGGTTTACGGGCCTCAATTCCAAATCTAAACCAATCAATAAATTAGTCTATATCTATATCTATACCATATATATATATATACTGCTATATAGTGTATATGAGTTTTGAATTGCAGCTACAACATCAATCCTAGCTGTTGGCCCCATAGATCTAACGGCTGGGACTCAAGGGATTCGCGGTGAACAGTAGCCCACAGCAACATCTGTTAGGTTCTGGAACCATCACGCCATATTATTGCTCTAACATGTGGTCAAAGTTAGCCTTGAAAACGCATTTTAGACCCTACATGGATTGAGGGAGTACATGCATTGCTGAGTTTTCTCTTAATCCTTGCATGCAACATTTTTATTGAAGCTTGAAATGTGAACATGTGAATGGGAGGGACTACTACAACCCTTCCAAAAGAACCGTAGTACTAATGGCATCGTACTCCCTTCGTTCACCATCACATGTTCAGTACTTTTGCGAACTATGGTAGTAAAAAAATTATTCCACCACTCGGCATCTATTTTGGTTAGGGAGATTTCAAATTGAGCCATGTAGTACTTTTGATGAGTCCCGTCAACTCGCAGAACGAGGAGAAGCTTGCTTAGTGTGCCCTCTCCCCCGCCCACGGGCGCGGTGGCTCGCAGAGGCGCAGGACGAGGAGAAGCTTGCTTACTACACCTACGCCCGCTCCCTCGCCCATGCACGCAGTGGCTCGCAGGACTAGAAGAAGATTTTACTACTCCCTCCGTTAGACGTATACTCCTTGTCCCTACCTTGGTTAGAGAGATTATCATATTGTTTGAAATATATGTCTTTTAGCATATTTCAATATGAACTACATACTCCAAATACTGATGTATATAGATGTATTTTAGAGTGTAGATTCACTCATGTTGCTCGGTATGTAGTCCATATTGAAGCGTAAGTTGTAGTACACACTCTCACTCACCCCTCACCCACGTGGTGGACATGTAGCAATTCATTCGATGTCAGATAGCCAGAACCATATACTGTAGTACCATCATTGTTCAACTTCCCGAAGAGGCGAAGAGCCAAGCGCAAGGTTAATATTTTTGAGATGCCAAGTGCAAGGTTTATAGGAGAACGAGTAGTAGTACTAGTAGTGTATTGTCTGAGGAAGAAGGCAACAAGAATGTAAGTTTTGTGTGACAGTTTCTTCTTACAGGACGTGCTAGACCTAGTGGACCTCATTGTTGCAATGGGAGTATCATACAAGTACGTACTCTATAATAGATGGCACGATTTAGAGTGGTGGGCAGCGGGAATAATATTCGGAGTTGCTTAGTCTTAAACCCCATGAAGAAGTCCCATCAAAAGGAATAGCCATCCTCTACACGTGCTCCTATGTAAAATTAGTAAATGAGAGAAAAAGAGAAAGAGATAAAGTAAAAAATCCATCAGCCTTAGAGCCAGCCCTATTGTATCAGTGAATGATATTTCTACGTCGTGATTGACATGGCTATATTATTAACCATGCTGTGGAGGTAGCAGCGGATTTTTATTTATTTGCAGAGGTAGCAGCGGATGGATATTCAACGAGGAGTGAAATGATGGCTGCTTCCTCAGTCAAACTTAGGGAAATGTGGGCCTCGTGATTTGATGGCTCATTAGTCATTATTACTACCCATGCTCTTTGCCCATTTAATAACCACGTGGTAGAGTAGTTGGCTATACTTTTAATAACCATGCTCTAGGAGAAGAGGTGCACGCACCCACGCACGCAGTACTCTTTGCATCTTCCCCAGCAACACACGTGACACGGTGGAGCTCATTTATGTACGAAGATGCAGCCCACGTGATAATTTGACGCGTGTAGTAGTTACTCACTTAACGGAGGGTCGGGAACCACGCATGAACGGTGCCGCGTAGTTTATAAATAAAGTTTTTTTTCTTCAGTGGCACGTACGCAATATAAATAGGTTCATATGGAGAGAAAAAGAAACCGCTCCACTATACATAGCCAGGAGCCTACACGGTTGCTTGGTGGGGTTGCTCTCTTCACACTCTCTCGCACAAAACGACTGTGGCCACATCTCTAGTCACACATCCGGGAGTGTAGATGCGGTCACCGTCGGCGAGGGTGAAAACCCACTGTCAGCGCGTCCCGATCAGGGGTCCCCACTGTTCTCTCTCGCAAAGCCAACGCGGTTGCCTTCGTCCCTTGCTCACTGCCGTGACATGGGCAGATGCCACCTCCCGCCGCCCTTCTAGCTACATCCTAACATCCCTTAGGTACAACTTCTTTTAAAACCGGCTTGCACCATTGTCCTAGCTGCCCACATCGCTCCATGTGGATATTTCTCTACTCCTTTGCCCCGCACGTACCTCTACTGGCTTCTACTGTATTTGTGATGAGTTTATATCTCATCAACTAGTGCCACTAGTCTTATTCTAATCACACTTCTTCAATTTCTTTGCCACAGGGATGCTCAACTCGATTTTAGTGAAACTGCACAAAATGGTCTTATGGTCAAAGGATTGCAAACTTCATTCCTTCGGAAGGTTCAACCTCGCCAGCAAATTGAAGCCTGGTTAGGATTTAGGGTTCACGGCCAAGGGACTGCATGGATCGTTTTTTCTTTAGTTGTCTCTGTTCCAAAATAAGTGTCTCACTTTGTAGGTGCAGTAGGTTGAGGAGCAACTCTTTGCTCTTCCGGTCGAGGTGAAGATATTCCGAACAAACCCCTCAAAGGATGACCTTCGATAGGGACAAGTGACAGTAAATTTCAGCACGTAATATAAATGTTTCCTTACCAAATTCCACTTACCAAAGGTGCTTCACTCCCCGGCAACGGTGCCAGAAAAGATTATTGATAACCCACAAGTGTAGGGGATCTATCATAGTCCTTTCGATAAGTAAGAGTGTGGAACCCAACAAGGAGCAGAAGGAAATGACAAGCGGTTTTCAGCAAGGTATTTTCTGCAAGCACTGAAATTATCGGTAACAGATAGTTTTGTGATAAGATAATTCATAACGGGTAACAAGTAACAAGTTTAACAAAGGTGCAGCAAGGTGGCCCAATCCTTTTTGTAGCAAAGGATAAGCCTGGATGAAATCTTATATAAAGCAAAGCGCTCCCGAGGACACATGGGAATTATTGTCAAGTTAGTTTTCATCATGCTCATATGATTCACGTTTGTTACTTTGATAATTTGATATGTGGGTGGACCGGTGCTTGGGTGCTGTCCTTACTTGGACAAGCCTCCCACTTATGATTAACCCCTCTCGCAAGCATCCGCAACTACGAAAGAAGAATTAAGATAAATCTAACCATAGCATGAAACATGTGGATCCAAATCATCCCCTTACGAAGCAACGCATAAACTAGGGTTTAAGCTTCTGTCACTCTAGCAACCCAACACCTACTTATTACTTCCCAATGCCTTCCCCTAGGCCCAAATCATGGTGAAGTGTCATGTAGTCGACGTTCACATAACACCACTAGAGGAAAGACAACATACATCTCATCAAAATATCGAACGAATACCAAATTCACATGATTACTTATAACAAGACTTCTCCCATGTCCTTAGGAACAAACGTAAATACTCACAAAGTATGCTCATGTTCAAGATCAGAGGGGTATTAATTATCATCAAGGATATGAACATATGATCTTCCACCAAATAAACCAACTAGCATCAACTACAAGGAGTAATCAACACTACTAGCAACCCACAGGTACCAATCTGAGGTTTTGGGACAAAGATTGAATACAAGAGATGAACTAGGGTTTGAGAGGAGATGGTGCTGGTGAAGATGTTGATGGAGATTGACCCTCCCTCGATGAGAGGATCGTTGGTGATGACGATGGCTTCGATCTCCCCATCTCGGAGGGAAGTTTCCTCGGCAGAATAGCTCCGCCGGAGCCCTAGATTGCTTCTGCCCAGGTTCCGCCTCGAGACGGCGGCGCTTTGTCCCAAAAGCTTCTCTTTGATTTTTTCTCGATCAAAACCTTTCATATAGCAGAAGATGCGCACCGGAGACCTGCAAAGGGGCCCACAAGCCCTGGGGGCGCGCCCTAGGGGGTAGGGCGCGCCCCCCAGGCTTGTGGCCACCTGGTGGGTCCCCTCTGGTAGTTTCTTCGCCAAATAATTTTTATATATTCCAAAATAATTCTCCGTAAATTTTCAGGACTTTTGGAGTTGTGTAGAATAGGTCTCTCAGATTTGCTCCTTTTCGGTCCGAAATTCCAGCTGCCGGCATTCTCCCTCTTCATGTAAATCTTGTAAAATAAGAGAGAAAAGGCATAAGTATTGTACCATAATGTATAATAACAGCCCATAATGCAATAAATATTAACATAAAAGCATGATGCAAAATGGACGTATCAACTCCCCCAAGCTTAGATCTTGCTTGCCCTCAAGCGAAAGCCGAAATCGATAATCATGACCACATGTTTAGAGATAGAGGCGTCGATAAAATAAAATATGGAAATGAGGGCATCATGATCATCTTTAGAACAGCAACATATATTGTCATATAATTTCTTATGCTAAAGTAACAATTTGTTCACAAGGTAAAGTATGAATCAAAAACTTTATTGAAAACCAACAAACTATGATCTTGGTCACTGAAACAATTGCAATTTATCATAACATCGGAAAGAGTCAATGTAAGAGCTTTTATTTAGCAAGTTCACATACTCAACCATCATTTAATATTTCATAATTGCTAACACTCACGCGATACTTATGAGATCAAAGTTTCAATCAAACACACATGAAGATAGGGGCTTATAGTTTTGCCTCCCAACCCATCAAGGGTAACGTCAACAATAATAGTTTATGAGCACCTACATCCGAGTGGATATATATATATATATATATATCTGGATCTTCCCCAACATATAGTGCTTGCCAAAAAGAAAAGTATAAAAAGGAGAGGTGAAGATCACCATGACTCTTGTATAAAGGTAGGAAGTAAAAGAAAAGATAGGCCCTTCGCAGAGGGAAGCAGAGGTTGTCATGCGCTTTTATGGTTGGATGCACAAAATCTGAATGCAAAAGAGCATCACTTTATATTGCCGCTTGTGATAAAGAACTTTATTATGCAGTCTGTCGTGGGTGGACACGATCACCTATGGGGCCATGAGCCCCTTGTGGTTCGGCAAGGGGGAGATCATGTTGCACAAAGAGCGGAAGCCATTGGGCAGCACGATGATGGGATTCTGGTCGTTTTTACCCAGGTTCAGGCCGCTGGTAAGCGTAAAACCCTACTCCTGCTTTGGTGGATTGGGTGTTTGAATACGAAGGCGCGCGGCGCTCAAGCCCGGCAAGGTGGTTCGAATCCGGCCATTGTGCCTGTCAGACTGGCGGCGTGCCTCTCGGCATCGCTCTATGGTGACGTGTGCATCTTCCTTCCACCATTCTTCCAGAACTTGCCACTAATCACGACAAGTTTGTGGGTCAGACGAGGCCATCGACATCTCGTCGGGCTCGTCGGCCCGTTAAGCTCGCCGAGGTTGCTGCTGGGCCTGCTGTCACGGAGGGGATTGCGCCGTTGGTGCAGCCTCCTCAACACGGCCAACGCCTCGGGGTGACGTCGCTGTTGGCCGGCATCATGATGGCTCCGCATGCTGTGATTTACCGGCCTCAACAAAGCCAATCAAACTATGGATGGTGGCCCTCCACTCATCCATCTTGTCAGCCGTTGGCGAAAAGTTCAACAGGAGTTGGGCATGCGTCATTGCTTCCGCGGCCGTGCTTGGCATGGCCAACGAAGTGGACTGGTAGAACTAGTAGGAGCGTCGTCGCGTTCTTGCCATCGTGGACTGGTCGCCAAGGCGGTCTGGTGGTGAGTGGGGCGTGTCTGGGGGCCGACGGCCCTGTTCGGTGCCCCGCCTTGCCTGTCTTGCACTGGGCAAGGCGTGCGCTTCGAAGCCGCGCCCGTAGCGGGCAGGACTGGAGAATCATGGCTTGCGCCTGAGCGGGTGTCGCTATTGCGACTGCGTCCGCCAGTGCGGCGGGGAAGTGGAAACTGGGCGTCCCCTCCACCCGCAGCTTCTGGGACAAGTTCGCCAGGACGCTGCTGATGCTGCCCATCCCCGGCGTTTCCTGCTCCAGCTTCGTCCGTGGGGGACACAACAGCGGCGCCGCCTGCGCCGGTTGTGTCGATAGTGGCACCCGCCTCACCCAACACTGCCGTGGTGCCAATGGCGTCCGCGGCTGCGTGCGAGGGGGCCTTTGAAGTGGAGGGATGTGCGGTCGCGCCTGGTTTCTTCTTTGGCGCCATGGACAGAGAAGACGATGATGAAGAAGTCGATAATGAAGATCGACGCGCTGTTCATAGCTTCGGGTTCGCGCAAGCGATTTCCCCCTACCTGGTGCACCAAACATGTCGTGGGTGGACACGATCACCTATGGGGCCATGAGCCCCTTGTGGTTCTGCAAGGGGGATATCACGTTGCACAAAGAGCGGAAGCCATGGGGCAGCACGACAATGGGACTCTAGTCGTTTTTACCTAGGTTCGGGTCACTGGTAAGCGTAAAACCCTACTCCTGCTTTGGTGGATTGGGTGGTTGAACACGAAGACGCGCAACGCTCAAGCCTGGCAAGGTGGCCTTGGGGAGAGCTACTACGCGCGTACAAGTGTGAGATGGTCCGAATCCCTCTATAGGTTGCCTTGGGCCTCCTTTTATAGCTCAAGGGGTAACCACAGTGGCAAAACAGTTATTATCTTGTGATTAGATAGCTAACAGTGCTATCATACCTAACTCTGGCAGTTAGGACAAAGTGCATTAAATGCACTGCTAGGTATCGTGCTGAGGGCGAAGCCCGACAAGTCTGCCGTGCCGCTTAACCATCTTCTGCTTATCATCTTGACACGCCCTTGGACGGGTGTCAAATGGGTGTGATGTGCTTATCATTGAGCTGCCATGTGCTTAGTGAGAGCCACTTAATCACCTGGAGGGCTCGACACCGCATCGACAAGTGACTGGCATCGCGATGCGGTGGAGCGGTGGTAGCTGGCCTGCGCCTGCCGGGGGCAGGGCTTGCCGGGCTATCTTGGAGGGGTGTGTGCTTCAGCCTCCGGATGCCCCGGAGGTGCAGCTGGCGGGGGTTTGCCTTTGCTCTTGTGTTCTGCATCGACTATGCTGGCCTCACCTGGCCTGTGGAGGATGCTTCTCTTGGAATCCTTGCCTTGTATGCTTAGCTTGGTCTTCTTGATACGCTCCTTGATCTCATGAAGAGCAGCTTCTCTGGCTTGGTTTTGCGTCATGCATTGGTGCTGGATATATGACTGTCAGCACGCCTGTGTATGGGTCTGGTCAACAACTGCAAATGTTTCTTGCACCGACAGGAGCCCCTGGGCCTGGCCCATATGTGCTACCGGGCATCGTTAGGGTAGGCCCTAACAAATGCACAGGCGAACACTTTGGCCGTACCACAATGGGTTCCATGTATTTCTTGATATCTTCCTTGCTTCTTCATTAACTTGTGACTGGACCAGTTTTCGGTTTCCCCGCGAGTTGTTCTAAACGACGTGGGGCTACCCACGTAATGGTTCGTGGGCCGCCCATGTTCACGGGGAGGTAACTGCCATTTTACTCATCCCATTATAGCTGTCGTTTCCGCCACATACGCTGCATGTATTGCCCAGGGTTGGTGGTGGACACGCAGGGCGCGGGAATGAGTGCCATGGCAGAAAGCTCAGCGCCTTGGATAGGCACAGGAGGGCGGTCTGAGATTCTGGACATTGCCAGTGACGCTGATGGACCGGATTGGTCAATCGTGGCGGTTGCCATGGGGTAGTGGGGAGCCAGCCCCCTGCCATGCTCCGCTATAAAAGGGAGCGCAGAGGCGGGCGAAAGGACTCACCCACGCACATCCTTCTTCTTGTACCTTCCTCTATCATGGCAAGAGGGAGAGGGCGCAGTCGTGCTCCCGCGGTGGCGACGAGGACCTCTTCTCGGCAACTCATCCCTGCCCCGGCCGGGGATGCGGTGGCAGAATCCAGCGCACAAGGTGGTGTTGCGGGACGCGGACGCGGTCGGTGAGGCCCTCGAGGCCGGGGAGGACGCAGTGGTGCGCTGGTCGCTCCTCCCCCAGCAGCCCTGGCTCCGATGGAGGGCCATGTCGGGGACACGCCGCTGGAGTTCATCGTCAGGCTGCGCGAGCCCCTGCGCAGCCGCCTTCGGCTTCCTATCCCTTTTGCAAGGGTAATGGAGGTGGAGCAGCCGCATGGGTTGAAGTTGCACATGAGGGGTTGCTGTAATGGCAACATGCCGGTGGACGTTGATTTCCCCGCACCTCACGCGATGCTTCTTCGTCGCGGCTGGAAAACTTTCGCACGTGCCCATAGCTTGGCGGAGGGGCACGTACTCCATTTTAAGTTAATGGATGTAGATCTGCTCTCCATCAAGGTCTTCGGACATTCGGGTGCTCGCTTAGGGTGCTGCGCGGAGAGCTCAACCGACGACAAAAGCTCCTCTTCGAGCGACAGCGATGAGAGAATGCTGACGGCAAAGACGATGATGCTGAGCGGGAGGACGGCGGCTCGGAGTCCAGCTGATCGCCGGACGCACCGTCGCCATCAGCTAGGCGCTGGCGGCACCATCATCTGCACCTGGCCTTCTCCCTAACAGAGCGATTTGCCGGGGTGTTGGGTGTGGATGCCTCCGCCTCCTCCAGCTGGGCCCTGGCAGGCTTCCTCGTGGACTCCGGCTTTGTCTTCCCTGTCGGTGTCCCTCCTGCCGCGTTCCTCCTAGCGGCGGTGACCAGGGCATCGCCTAGCTGCTCCTTCCGTCCTTCTCGCTTCGCTCCTGCCCTCCCGATCTTGTCAGGCTGCGTCCCGCTGGCCCTGACGAGGTCAGGCTGGGCTTCTGCCTAGGCACCCCTTTTGCCCTCTTCACCTCCCTCTGTAGCTCCTAGGAGGAGAGGGACAAGAAAGGCATTACGGGGCACTTATCCTTTTTCAATCTAAAAGATGTAGGCACTTGCCAAACTTTAGCTTAAGTTATGTACCCTTTCATCCATATTTGTACCCTATATGGTTTGTACTTGTTTACCCGCGTTATTAATGAAAAAAGATATGCTAGCCGGGCACTTGTGCATGTATCATGTCCATGCTAAGGAATGACTCCTCTATACTTCCAAGTAAACAAGATTTTCCGGCAAGATATCTTGCCGGTCCCTTCCGTTGCTGCTGCAGGGTTCAACCTGGCAGGTTAGGAGCGTGGAAGAGAACCGGCCCCTCGTCAACCTCTTTTTCAAATGCTACTGCGACCACCCTGACTGAAGTAATCTTCGAATCAAAGGGTGGGAGCACAAATGTTCAGGGGCGACAAGGTTTTTCAATGCAAAAGCCTTACACACAAGGGTAAGCTATGGATGGCCAGGGGAACTTATCTGCTTTACACTGCCAGGGATCGATACGCCAGCTTGTTTTCACTTCTTCCCTTCGGGGGGGTTATCCGCGGCAGGAGCCCTACTGTTAGTACAGGGGAAAGCAGCAGCATACGATCTCATCTATATGATTTAAGGACTATAGCAAAGTCAGACTTAAATAAACATGCATGCAAGTTTTAGGCGCCAGCGCTTCGTTTTATTATCTTTGCACAGGGTCTGCGCCTGGCTTTGTACAAAGGGTTACATGCGCATCGGCAAGGCTTGTACAAAAGGTGGTTGCCGGGAGCTGAGCCCGGCAGCCGCGCCTTACGGGTAGAACTTGCGAATATGCTCAGTATTCCATGAGTTTTGCATTTTAATGCCATCTTCAGTCTCCAGACGGACTGCGCCGGGTCTGGTAACTTGTACTACCTGGTAAGGGCCTTCCCACTTTGGCGTCAACTTGTTGGAACCTTTGGCGGACTAAACACGCCTAAGGACAAGGTCGCCTTCCTAAAGGCTCCGGGCATGAATCCTGCGGCTATGGTAGCGGCGCAGGGCTTGTTGGTAGCGTGTAGCACGCACAGCAGCCTGGAGACGATCTTCCTCGAGGAGCACGGCATCGTCATGCCGGAGCTGCTTTTGCTCTACTTCATCATAGGCAAGTACTCGAGGTGACCTGTATATGAGTTCCGTGGGGAGCACTGCTTCCGCCCCATACACTAGGGAGAAGAGAGTCTGGCCGGTGGCTCGATTTGGTGTCGTACGAAGGGACCAAAGAACCACCGGCAGCTCATCAATCCATCTCCCGCCGCATTTCTGCAACTTGTCAAAAGTCCTCATCTTGAGCCCACACAACACTTCAGCATTCATCCTCTCAGCTTGCCCGTTGCTTCGGGGATGAGCAACAGAGGCAAAAGAGACCTTGCTCCCAAGGCTTTGGATGTACTGCATGAAGGCGCGGCTCGTGAACTGGGTGCCGTTATTGGTGATCACTCTACTGGGTACTCCAAAATGGCACACCAATCCTTTCAAGAACTTGACGGCTGATTGTGCGGTCACCTTCCTCACTGGCTCCACCTCAGGCCACTTTGTAAACTTGTCGATTGCAACGTACAAGAATTCAAAGCCCCTGATAGCATGGGGGAAGGGGCCCAAGATATCGAGCCCCTAGACCGAGAATGGCCAGGATAAAGGGATCATCTGGAGAGCTTGAGCTGGTTGATGAATGTTTTTGGAATGGAACTGGCAGGCTTCACACTTGGTGACTAGCTCAGTTGCATCTTGGAGGGCTGTGGGCCAGTAGAAACCCTGCCGGAAGGCTTTTTTGACCAGAGCTCTTGATCCAATGTGAGAGCCACACGTACCCCCATGTATCTCTGCCAACAGCTTCAGCCCATCTTCCTGGCAAATGCACTTCAATTTCACCCCGGTTGGCCTCTTTCTGTATAAAGTGTCATTAACAAACTGGTACATAATGGACCGTCGGGCTACTTTTTTAGCTTCTTCATGCTCTTCGGGAAGTTCTCCTATTTGAAGGAAACGGACTATGTGATGCGCCCAAGTTGGAGCCTGTGGCTCGACAACAAGGACTAAAGGCACCTCCTCATCGCGGGAGTGCTCCCTTCTACTGCAAGAACTTGTGGTTCTGCAGGAGGGTGCGGCTCACCAACCGAAGCGAGGCTACCCCCACCAGCCTCTCTACCAGCAGCTTCGGGGAGGTCTGCCGGGAAATGCTTGTCGGGGTTCAACTTTCTTCTTTTTCTGGCCATCGTTGAAGGGGATACTGACGGTTGAGTTAGATGGAGGACAAAAGTTCCTGGTTCCACAGGGAGCTTTTGTGCGGCGCACTTTGACAAGTGATCGGCGATGCCATTTTCTGCTCGTGGTGCGTGCTCTGCTTGTAATCCATCAAAGTGCTCTTCCAACTTTCTCACTTCCTCCACACATGCCTCCATCAACGGACTCTAATAATCTTTGTTGACTTGCCTCACCACTAGTTGAGAATCTCCGCGGATAATCAACTTCTTGATTCCCAACTCCACCGCAATTCTGAGTCCGGCAAGGAGCCCCTCATACTCAGTAGTGTTGTTAGTGGCCTTCTCCTGGGGAAAGTGCATTTGAAGCACATATTTGAGATGCTCTCCGGTGGGTGCGACAAGAAGCACGCCGGCTCCGGCACCTTGCAGTGAGAAAGCACCATCAAAATACATGATCCACTCTTGAGGTGCCTCTTTGCCGGGGAGAACTGTTTCTGGCACTTCTTCGTCTGGAGTGGGTGTCCATTCTACAATGAACTCTACCAATGCCCTGCTCTGAATAGTTGAGGTGCTTTCATACTTTAAGCCAAAACTTGACAAATCTAGTGCCCACTCGACTATTCTGCCTGTGGCTTCGGGGTTCCTCAGTATGCGCTGCAGTGGAAAACGGGTGACAACTGTGATCTCGTGGGCTTGGAAGTAGTGGCGCAGTTTCCTCGAGGCCATGATGAGGCCGAAGATCAGCTTTTGTACTCCAGAGTACCTTGACCTAGCCCCCTGTAACAGGGAGCTGACAAAGTAAACCGGCCGTTGTACCACTTTCTTCCTTGTCGTGGTTTTAGGATTGCCTTCACTGGCTTGCTCTGCCTCTTCCTGATTTGCATCTAGGCCTACCGCAACTGGTTCAGTTCCATCTCCAGAGGGTGCAGTTGCTGCAGCTACTTCCTCGTCCACTTCTCACTGTCAGACTGGCGGCATGCATCTCGGCGTTGCTCTATGGTGACGTGTGCATCTTCCTTCCGCCGTTCTTCCAGAACTTGGCGCTGATCACGACGAGTTTGCGGGTCAGACGAAGCCATCGACGTCTCGTCGGGCTCATCGACCCGTTGAGCCCACCGAGGTTGCTGCTGGGCCTACTGTCGCAGAGGGGATTGCGCCATTGGTGCAGCCTCCTCAACACGGCCAACACCTCGGGGTGCCGTCGCTGTTCGCCGGCATCGTGACGGCTCCGCATGTATGATTTACCGGCCTCAGCAAGGCCAATCAAACTCTGGATGGTGGCCCTCCACTCACCCATCTTATCAGCCGTTGGCAGAAAGTTCAACAGGAGTTGGGCACGCGTCATTGCTTCCGCGGTCGTGCTTGGCATGGCCAACGTAGCAGACCGCGATGTCGCTCGGCTCCTGGTAGAACCAGCAGGAGCGTCGTCGCATTCTTGCCGTCGTGGACCGGTCGCCAAGGCGGTCTGGTGGTGAGTGGGGCGTGTCTGGGGGCTGACGTCCCCATTCGGTGCCCCGCCTTGCCCGTCTTGCACTGGGCAAGGCGCGCACTTCGAAGCCACGCCCGTAGCAGGTGGGACTGGAGAATCGTGGCTTGCGCCCGAGCGGGTGTCACTGTTGCGACTGTGTCTGCTAGTGCGGCGAGGAGGTGGAGACTGGGCGTCCCCTCCACCCGTAGCTTCTGGGCCAAGCTCGTCAGGACGCTGCTGATGCTGCCCATCCCCGGCGTTTCCTGCTCTAGCTTCGGCCGCAGGGGACACAACGGCGGTGCCGCCTGCGCCGGTTGTGTCGCTAGTGGCACCCGCCTCACCGAACACTGCCGTGGTGCCAACGGCGTCTGCGGCTGTGTGTTAGGGGGCCTTCGAAGTGGAGGGATGCGCGGTCGCGCCGGGTTTCTTCTTGGGCGCCATGGACGGAGAAGATGATGATGAAGATCGATGCGCTGTTCACAGCTTCGGGTTCGCGCAAGCGATTTCCCCCTACCTGGCGTGCCAAAGATGTCGTGGGTGGACACGATCACCTATGGGACCATGAGCCCCTTGTGGTTCGGCAAGGGGGAGATCACATTGGACAAAGAGCGGAAGCCATGGGGCAGCACGACGATGGGACTCTGGTCGTTTTTACCCAGGTTCGGGCTGCTGGTAAGCGTAAAACCCTACTCTTGCTTTGGTGGATTGGGTGGTTGAACACGAAGACGCGCAGTGCTCAATGCATTGACTCTGCTGGCCTCGCCTAGCCTGTGGAGGATGCTTCTCTTGGAATCCTTGCCTTGTATGCTTAGCTTGGTCTTCTTGATACGCTCCTTGATCTCATGAAGAGCGGCTTCTCTGGCTTGGTTTTGCGTTACCCATTGGTGTTGGATATATGACTGTCAGCACGCCTATGTATGGGTCTGGTCAACAATTGCAAATGTTTGTTGCACCGACATAGTCCATCGCTTTTATTTCTTCTATATCACAAGTTCGTATAAAGCTTATTTTCCTCACACAAAAAGATCATACATATTTAGAGAGCAATTTTTATTGCTTGCACCGATGACAACTTACTTGAAGGATCTTACTCAATCCATAGGTAGGTATGGTGGACTCTCATGGCAAAACTGGGTTAAGGGATTTTGGATGCACAAGTAGTATCTCTACTTGGTGCATAAGATTTGGCTAGCATAGGATGAGAAGCAAGCTCAACATGTTGGAGGATCCATGAAAATATAACTTCTATTCGGATATAAGGAAACATAACCCATTATGTTGTCTTCCTTGTCCAACATCAACCTCACTGGTACAGCGAGGCGCTATACAAATGGTTTTTAACCCCTTTCCGCGACGACATTTTGAACCGTCGCCGAATGAGTGTGTGTGATAGGGAGTCCTTCCCACACGACCCAGAAACCATCAGGGATAGGCCCTCCTGGCACACATGCTCGGCAAAATGAGGTCATGTGCGACGAGCGAGCAATCAAATACGGTTATACGTACAGTTGTGCTAAAAAATACAATTATATAGGCCAAATCGTTTCCGGTCGTAAGTACATCCCACACAGTCAGTCTTGGCTAAATGTTTCCATTTGTATGTACATTCCACATAGTCAATCCAAGGAATACGTTTCCGTTAGTATGTACATCCCACACAGTTAATCCAAGAAGTACGTTTCTGTTCGTATATACATCCCACACAGTCACTCCAAGGAAAACATTTCCGTTCGCAGGTACATCACACACAATTTTCCCCATTCAATTGTTTGTGATAGCGTTGCCATTGTAGACGATATTAAAAAAATTATCGTTTGCATTATTGAATGCATCACCCACGGTGCGTAGAAGAAACTGTGTGGCATAGGTTGTCCATCACACACACTTTTTATGTGGTAAATCTTTGCGCAAGGTGGCCTAACACAAACAGTTTTCAAGAGGACGTCATGTGTGATTGTTCATTGATCCAACACGGTTTATTCCTAGAAACTGTGTGCGTTGCCTGAGGTCATCGCCCACGGTGTTTTCTCAATAACCGTTCGCAATAGAAAAACCCAATTAGCAGGCTAATTGGGCATTAGCAGGCTAATTGTCCTATTATTAGTAATCCATTTATTAATCTAATTGACATTTCATATTAAGCACACAATATATTTCATTTTCATATTAAGGAAGCAGGATTTCATAATTGAAATACATCAGAGTACAACATCATATAGCTTCAGCACTCAGCTACCCCATTACACAACTGCACCAACACCAAGTTTCACATGCAACATCTATAACCTTTTGAAATTAGCATCATAGACGGTACATAGACAAATGAATCTCATCTGGAAAACTGCTAAAGCGGAAGGCGAATATTGAGCCTTCATTGATGTTGAAGGTCTTTGCAACTTTAGGTCAGTGCCTGTGGATGATTGACCGTCCATCCTTCGTCCTCTTCAGGAACACTTCAATATTGAACCGTGGGTGTTGTATGAATACTTTCCTCGGCTCCTGACCATACAGGTGGTTTGAGAGGTAATCATCAGTGAACTGCTTTGGAAAGGCCTGAAAACAAGGATGCACATAAATATCTTCTCTAGATTGGAAATGGGGCAAAGGAATAAAAAAGCCAAGGTATAATAGCTAGTACCATCATGTAGTGAGCTGATGTCTTCTTCATTGTGCAGACAAAGATCTTGTTGTTTTTTGTCACTAATTTCTTTATCCTAACAATCTTTCTGAGTTTCTTGACTTGACTGATATTCATGGACAACTCATTTCCCCATATGCAAAAAGGGTCGAACAGTGGGTGAAAACCTCTGACAATATTGGGTGAAAACCTACATGTGCAAGACCAAATTGTTAAAAACCTAAATATTAGAATGGTTCTTGCAATTGCACAATAATGTGCTATTAGACAAAGGACCATGCATGTGCAAACCTCGATTGTAAACCTCAGTGCTTCGCATTGTTTCCCTGCAACACATATATGGTAGTTAGTGATTAGGTTAAGTGAGGGTTCGCATGCTATCAGTAAAATATGTTGATGAAAAATAAGCACATTGCAGATTCATCAGATTAATTCAAGCCACATGGAAAACCCATTTATCCAAACCAAGCATGATTAAGAACTAGGAAATATAGCAATTGTATATGTTTCTCATGTATTAAGTGCAGCCAAATTCGATTTATTCCTCACATGCACAACAATACAAAATTCTACCCACGACAATTGGACATCGCATTGCAGAATTGAACCAAGCAGTTAACTAAACACCACAACAAATGAAACAAACATTAACTGAGCACCACATTGCACAATATAACATACTCCTAATAGAAGATCAGACAGTTAACCAAACCAAGCATGCTTAACAATTTGGAAATATAGCAATTGTATTTGTTTCTCATGTATTTGGTACAGCCAAATTTGATTTATTTCTCACATGGTATACAATAACAGAATGCACCCACAACAATTGAACATCACATTGCAGAATTGAACCAAACAGTTAACTAAACACCATAACAAATGAACCAAATGTTAACTGAGCACCGCATTGCACAATATATAACATACTAGAAGATCAGACAGTTAACCAAACCAAGCATGCTTGACAACTTGGAAATATAGCAATTGTATTTGTTTCTCATGTATTTTGTAAAGATAAATTTGATTTATTTCTCACATGGAAGACAATACAAAATTGCACCCTGAAGAATTGAACATCACATTTGCAGAATTGAACCAAACAGTTAACTGAACACAACAAGTAATTAACCAAACAGTTAATAAGTGAGCACCACATTGCACAACATATAGAACATATACACTAGAGCAACAGATTGCATGGTAAAAGTAGATAGGACAATTCACTAGAATTTGTTAAGGAAAGGCAGGAGCAGCACATGCAACGGGTAAACCGAGCATGCTTAACCGGCGTAGCTAGCAAACTGAACATAGCTCCTTATAGTGAGCTAATAAGGCAAGCTACTCCTCATCGTCGGAGATATCGATGATGATTGGCTCCTTGGACATGGAAGAGGGCGAGCCCTCCAAATCGTTGGTGCCCTCTTCATAGTGGTGAGTTGCCATAGCCGCTCCGGGCACCAACCTGCTGGCTCTCGAGTTGAGGTAAGCACGGGCACGCTGAGAAAACACCTCGTAGTCTTCGTCGAAGGCACCGACGGTGGCCTCGAGAAAATGCCACGAACTGTCATTTAAAGTAGCCAACCATGTCACAGCTTCGGCGCGCGAGGCGTCGACGATGGCCTCGACGGCGAGGTGCTCCTCCAAGATCTAGGGGTCAGCACAAATGGCAGCCATCGCGACCTCATCCACGCGTGCGGCCGCGATTTGCTTCTCCGCTGCCAAATGCTCCTTGAGCTCCTGGCTATACTGCGTGCACCATGGCTTAGGGCAGCGCTTATTTGGGGGAGGGGTTGGTGATTTGGGTGGAAGATGTCACGCCGGCGGTCGGGGAATGTGGGATGTGGAAGGAGGAGGAGGATGGGGGTCGGTGTGGATTACCTGCCTGGATCGACGAGGCCGAGCAGTGTGAAGGAGGGTCACCGGCGAGGAGGCGGCGCTGCAAGCAAGGTGTCGTGGGGGATCACGATCACCTATGGGGCCATGATCCCCTTGTGGTTCGGCAAGGGGGAGATCGCATTGCACAAAGAGTAGAAGCCATGGAAAACAACACGACAGTGGTGACACTGGTGGTTTTTACCCAGGTTCGGGCCGCTGGATAGCGTAAAACCCTACTCCTGCTCTGGTGGATTGAGTGGAAGAACACAACAAGCACGCAGCGCTCAAGCCAGGCAAGGGTGTCTCGGGGAGAGCAGCTACGTGCGTACAAGTGTGTGAGGGTCCGAATCCTTTGCTAGGTCGCTTTGGACCTCCTTTTATAGCTTAAGGGGTAACCACAATGGCAAAATAGTCTTTATCTACTGATTAGATAGCCAACAGTGCTATCATACCTAACTCTGGCAGTTAGGACAAAGTGCATTAAATGCACTGCTAGGTGTCATACTAAGGGCGAAACCCGACAGGCCTGCCGAGCCGCTTAACCATCTCTTGCTTATCATCTTGACACGCCTCTAGACGGGTGTCGCTTGGATAAATCTTGTCTTCCAACGGGCCGCCACATGCTTAGCAGAGGCCACTTAATCACTTGGGGGCTCGACACTGCACTGATAAGTGACTTGCATCGCTGTGCGGTGGAGCGGTGGTGCCTTGGTAGGGATCCCCACCCCTGGCGGACCCGGAAAGCTTGCCGGGGAAATCTTAGACTTTCCCCTGAGACGGTCTCGACCCGACCAGGCTCTCCTGCCCAGCAAGGGAGGCCTTCCCAAGGTGATATTCTTCTGTTTTGGTCTTCTTGATCCGCTCTTTGATCTCACTAAGAGCTACTTCTCCGGCTTGGCCTTGGTTTGGGTGTTGATGCTGAACAAATGATGCCAGTGCGCCTGTGTGTAAGTCCGGGCAACAAATGTAAATGTTTGTTGCACCGACAGGAGCCCCCGGGCCTGGCCCACACGTGCTGCTGAGCATCGTTGGGGTATGCCCCAATAATCACACAGGCAAGCACTTGGGCCATGTCACTATGGGTTTTAAGTCTCTCCTGATGTTCTCCTTGCTTCTTCATTAACCTGTATTGAGTCAGTTACCGGTTTTTCCGTGAGTCATGCGGAATGGCATGGGTAATTCACGTCATGGCCCGTGGGTCACCCACATTCATGGGGAGGTAACTGCCATTTTGCTCGTCCCACTACCCCTGTCGTTTTCGCCACGTATGCTGCATGCATTGCGTAGGGTTGGTGGCGGATGCGTAGGGCACGGGAATGAGCGCCATGGCAGAAAGCTGGGCACTGTGGATAGGCGCAGGAGGGCGGTCTCGATTCTATACGTCGTTAGTGACGCAGAGGATCTGGAGTGGTGGAGTGGGGCGGTTGCCCTCTGGTTGGTGAGGAGCCAGCCCCCGGTCATGCCTCCCTATAAAAGGGGCAATGGATGGAGGGCTCACCCACACACATCTCCTCCTCCTTCTTCTTCTTGCGTACCTCTTCCACTATGGTGAGGGGAAGAGGTCATGGTCGAACTCTAGCGGTGGCGACAAGGGTCTCTTCTCAGCAACGCCTCCCTCCCCCTGCAGATGATGCAGGGGCGGAGTCCAGCACGCAAGGTGGTGCCAGAGGATGTGGGCGCGGCCGCAGCTGTGCCAGGGACCGAGGAGGATGCGGTGGTGCTCCGGTTGCTCCTCCCCCGATCGCCTTGGCTCCGATGGAGGGTCACGTTGGGAACCAGCCGCTAGAGTTCATCGTCAAGCTACGCGGGCCTCCGCGCAGCAGTCTTCGGCTCCCCACCCCTTTTGCATGGGTGATGGAGGTAGAACAGCCGCCAGGATTGGGGCTGCACATGAGGGGCTGCTGTAATGGCAGCATGCGGGCAGACGTAGAGTTCCCCGCGCCTCATGTCATGCTTCTTGGGCGTGGCTGGAAAACTTTTGCTCGTGCCCATAGCTTGGCGGTGGGGCACATTCTCCATTTCAAGTTAATGGACGCCACCCTGCCCTCCGTCAAGGTCTTCGGGCGTTCGGGTGCTCGCTTAAGGTGCTGCGCGGAAAGCTCGACCGACAATGAAAGCTCCTCCTCGAGTGGCAGCGATGAAGAGGACAGTGTCGATGAAGACGACGGCTCCGAGTGGGAGGACGGCGGCTCCAGCTCCAGCTGAGTGCAGGCCGCACCATCACCGCCAGAAGGGCGGTGGTGGCACCATCATCTGCACCTGGGTCTTCTTCCCCCGGCAGAGCGATTTGCCGGGGTGTTGGGTGCGGATGCCTCCGTCTCCTCCAGCAGTCTTCTAGCTGGGCCCCCGACAGGCTTCCTCGTGGGCTCCGGCTTCGTCCGCCCTGCCGGTGTTCCTCCTGCGGCATCCCGCTGGTCCTGGCGGTGGTGACCATGGCATCGCCTAGCCGCTCTCTCCATCCGTTGTCTTCGTCCCCACCACTCTCGATCTTGTCAGGCTACGTCCCACGGGCCCTGACGGGGTCGGGCTGGGCTTCTGCCCAGGCGCTCCTTTTACCCTGTTCGCCTCCCCTTATAGCTCCTAGGAGGAGAGGGACAAGAAAGGCATTACGGGGCACTTATCCTCTTTCAATCTAAAATATGTAGGCATTTGCCAATCTTTAATCTAAAATATGTAGTCCTCTTCCCATGCATGCACTCTGTATGATCTGTACTTGTTTATCAGCGTATTAATGAAAAAGAGAGCTTGCCGGGTACTTTTATGCGTGTGTAATGTTCATGCTGAGGAATGAATCCCCAATACTTTCAAGTAAACAACGTTCCCCGGCAGCATATCTTGCCGGTCCCTTCCCCTGATACTACTATGCCCTTACGGTAGGGTAGGAGCGAGGATGGGAGCAGGCCCCTCGTCTGCTCTTCTCAACTGTTACTACAACCAACCTCTGATCGAAGAAACTTTGAACCCAGAAAGATGGGAGCACAGAGGATAGGGGCGACTAGGTTTTCCCATGCTCAAGTTTTTCATACAGAAGTACATGATGGATGGTGAGGTGAACTTAGATGTGTCTGCCGTTCTTCTTATTATCCCCGGTAGCAATAGGCTGTCGGGGGTCGATGCACTGGCCTGCCCTTTACTTTTCCTTTCGGGAAGTTCACCTGCGATGAAAACTGTGAACCAAAGAAGCACAAGGGGGAAACTGGCTGTATATGATCTCTTTGTAAAGAATTAACCAGGTCATGCTAAGCATTGCTATAATCTTAGCGAAGATATATGCTCAAATTAAACATCCATGCAAGTTTTTAGGGCGCCAGCGCTTCGTTTTATTATCTTTGCACAGGGTCTGCGCCTGGCTTTGTACAAAGGGTTACATGCACATCGGCAAGGCTTGTACAAAAGGTGGTTGCTGGTGCTAAGCCCGGCAGCCGCGCCTTACGGGTAGAACTTGCGAAGATGCTCAATATTCCATGAGTTTTGCATTTTAATGCCATCTTCAGTCTCCAGATGGACTGCGTCAGTTCTGGTGACTCGTACTACCCGATAAGGGCCTTCCCACTTCAGCGTCAACTTGTTGGAACCCTTGGCGGACTGAACATGCCTAAGGACAAGGTCGCCTTCCTCAAGGCTCCGGGCATGAATCCTGTAGCTATGATAGTGGCGCAAGGCTTGCTGGTAGCGTGCAGCACGCACAGCGGCCCGGAGACGATCCTCCTCAAGGAGCATAACATCGTCATGCCGTAGCTGCTCCTGCTCTACTTCATCATAGGCAAGTACTCGAGGTGACCCGTATATGAGTTCCGTGGGGAGCACTGCTTCTGCCCCATACACTAGGGAGAAGGGAGTCTGGCCGGTGGCTCAATTCGGTGTCCTACGGATGGACCAAAGAACCACCGGCAGCTCGTCGATCCAGCGTCTGCCGCATTTCTTCAACTTATCAAAAGTTCTTGTCTTGAGCCCATGCAGCACTTCAGCATTCATCCTTTCGGCTTGACCGTTGCTCCGAGGATGAGCAACAGAAGCAAAAGAGACCTTGCTCCCGAGGTTTTGGACGTGTTGCATGAAGGCGTGGCTCATGAATTGGGTGCCGTTGTCAGTGATCACTCTGGCAGGTACTCCGAAATGGCACACCAATCCTTTCAAGAACTTGATAGCTGATTGCGTGGTCACCTTCCTCACTGGCTCCACTTCCGGCCACTTTGTAAACTTGTCGATTGCAACGTACAAGAATTCAAAGCCCCCGGCAGCACGGGGGAAGGGGCCCAAGATGTCGAGCCCCAAGACCAAAAATGGCCAGGACAAAGGGATCGTCTGGAGAGCTTGAGCTGGTTGATGGATGTTCTTGGAGTGGAACTGGCAGGCTTCACATCTGGTGACTAGCTCAACCGCATCTTGGAGGGCCGTGGGCCAGTAGAAACCTTGTCGGAAAGCTTTCACAACCAAGGCTCTTGATCCAAAATGGGAGCCACACCCGCCCTTGTGTATCTCTGCTAACAGTTCCAGCACCTCTTCCCGGCAAATGCACTTCAATTTTACACCATTTGGCCTTCTTCTGTACAGAGTGTCATCAACAAACTGATACATACTGGACCGTCGGGCTATTCATTCAGCTTCTTCTTGCTCCTCGGGAAGTTCTCCTGTTTGAAGGTAGTGGACTATGTGCCAAGCCCAAGTTGGAGCCTGAGGCTCAACAACAAGAACCAACGGCACCTCCTCATTCATGGGAGCGCTTACCTCGACCACAAGGATTTATGGTCCCACAGAAGAGTGCGGCTCACCAAGCGAAGTGGAGTCGTCCCCGGCGGCCTCTCCACCAGCGGCCTCGGGAAGCCTTGCCGGGAGAGATTTGCCGGAGTCCAACTTCCTCCTTTTCCTGGCCATCATCGAAGGTGTCGGGGTACACAAACAGGGGTGTTTGTTTCCCCTGACTTGTGCACGGACAGCAAACCACCGGTCCGGCAAGCTCACAACGTCCAAGTCCAGACCAAGGCAAGGAGAGATCAGCTCTTTGAGGAATCAAAGGGCAGATCAAGAAGACCAAGACAAGCTAAATGAGCAAGACACTATTAAGGGAAAGCCTCCCTTGCCGGGCAGGCGAGCCTGCCGAGGTCGAGGCGGCCCCGAAGACAAGCCTCAAGACTACCCTGGCAGGCCTGCCGGGCGCGACAAAGGCAAACTACCCCGCCAAGGCTCCACCGCTCCACCACACAGCAACGCAAGTCATCGATCGGTGCGGTGTCAAGCCTCCAAGTGGCTAAGTGGCTGTTATTTGGCACGTGTGAGCCACTTCCTATGGAAATCACCTCCAAATGACACCCGTCCAGAGACGTGTCAAGTAGACAGACGAGAAGGTGGCCGAGCAGCCCGGCAAGGCTTGCCGGGCATGCCACGATGTGACACTAAGCGGCGCATTTAATGCGCTCTGCTCTGTCTGCAGAGTTAGGTATGATAGCACTGTTCGCTATCTAATCAGTACACAATGACTGATTTGCCATTGTGGTGACCCCTTGATCAATAAAAGGAGGGCCATGGCAACCATAGAAAGGATTCGGACCCTTGTACACTCCTACGCGCGTAGCTGCCCTCGCCCTGAGGTAACCCTGCCGGGCAAGAGCGCAGCGTTTCCACCACAACCCACCATCAATCCACCAAAGCAGGAGTAGGGTTTTACGCCTCGCGGCGGCCCGAACCTGGGTAAAACTGCCCGTGTGATCTCTGTCGTGCTGTGCTACGTTCTTCGCTCTTTGTGCAATGTGCTCATCCCCCTGCCGAACCACAAGGGGCTGATGGCCCCATAGGTGGCCGTGGTTTCCCACTACATCTTTAGCGCGCCAGGTAGGGGGAAGCGCTTGCACGAACCCGAGAAGCGTATGCAGCGCGTCATCTTCATCATCTTCGTCATCAATGGCTTCATCATCCGTGACACCCAAGCTAAGGCGGGGGGGGGGGGATGGTGGGGACAGAGAGAGGAAGCAATATCGCTTCCCCCGCCCCCTGTTCGGCTTCCACCGCCTCCCTCCGCCGCGGCCACTGCAGCGGTGAGAACCAGTAATGACAACAGCGAGCCAACCCCAACGGATCGGGTAGCATGATCGCCATGCAAGCCCCGTCCAGGGGAAAGGAACGAAGTGTACGGGTACAAGGTTTCTCTCTCCACCACTCCCACCTATTGACAATCGAGCCACTCTGGGTTTTAGCATCGTCAATGTCGATGAGTACTGCGCAAAACTCGGTTCAGCATTTACCCTGCTTAGGGAAATTCTGAGTGGAGCGCTGGTGCAAATCCATTGATCGGTGCCCCGGCAAGTGTGCCCGGAAAGGCAGTCTGCGTTAGCGTGACTTTTTATGCTAGCCGCCACCAAGTTGTCTAAAGTGTGTGGAGAGGAGGAGAGAGAAGTCGATCGTGCCTTACACCGCGTCCTGCCACCTACAAGATACAAATGATCCTTTACCAGTCCCTGCCGAGAACCGGAGAACACCACGCACGACAGCTATCCTTCCCAAAGCATGCGAATGCAACAAGCGACTGCGGCTGAGAGGAGTAGAAGGAAGTGAAGAAAAAAGCTTAAGTTTACGCAATCCTTGCCCAGTCATGACCTTAGGGTTTCGCATTTGTTTATCCCTTGAATAGCAACGTGTTAGTATGAGGAAATCTGTCGTATGGACGGCTCCTTATCAGTTTTTGTCTACACCCTCGCTCTGTTTCGAGCCTGCTCGCAGAATGGGTAGCAATGTCAAAACTGTCGAGGAAAAACCTGCCGGGACGTATCTTTGCCAAGATAACTGCTAAGGGCCCGACCCTTGCGACAATCGCGGCAGTACGATACCGGCAGGCAGCTAAAATACGCACGAAGACTAATCATACAAGCACCAATGGATGAACTCTAGAGGGATAAACATGCAATCGGGATTAAGTAAAAACATCAGTTCCACACAAACATACATGGTACGGTGTCTAAACACAAGACATACATCATGTTTTGTTACAGGACAGTGCAGCGGCAAGGATAATTCAAGGCCGGGCCTGGCGACCTCGTGGAGTGGTAGGGACTCCAAGGACCTTGTTGGCGAGAGGGGCGGCCTTCTCTTCGGCAGCCGAAACGTCTGCGCCCTCTGGCGGCTTCTTGAAGCCATCGGCAAGATTGAGGTCCGGATGGTGGTAGGCGATGTTGCTCAGAACCATGAAGAGGTATTGCGGGCAAGCTTCCGAGATTTAGTCACGAAGCGGCCGGCCCTTCCCTCCTCATGTGCCTTCAGCTTCTTGATCAGCTCGTTGAAGAAGACCCCTAGCTTGACGCTGGGGACCTTTTGCCTGCTAGCCGAAAAGACTGGCCCTTCCATGCCCATCGCTGCAGTCTGAGCAGTGAGACGCTCGGCAATGTCAATCAAGCTCTTGATCCAGAGGTCGACCTGCTCGGAATGATTCGCCAGCTTATCCTCTGCATCCTTTCGAAGACGCCTTGTGGTATCCATGTCCTTTGTCAGCTGCTGCTCACGGGCCCCGCTGGACTCTACCGAGCTCTCCAAGGTGCCAATCCTGGCCTTCAGATCTTCAATGGTGCTGTTGGCAGTCTCGAGGCCTTGGCTCTTGGAGGAGAGCTGCGACTGTATATCCTTCAGAAGGATCTCTGCTTTCTGCACCTTGTCCTTGAGGGTCGCGACCTCCTTGGCATTCCTGGAAAGCTCTTCAGTCAGCTTAGCCACCTGTTGGTCGAGGTCGGTCTTGGCAGTGGACGTAGCGGCAAGGTCATCAGCGAGCTTCTTCAGTTGGGTAGCAGAATCAGCAGTGAGGGCATCCAGGGCGGCCTTGTGCTTGTCCTCTAGCCCCTTGGTGCGCTGCTGCACGAGGGCTTACAGATCATCATCCTTGGCGCGGAGGGTGGCCTCGAGCTTCTCCTCCCGAGAAGAGATGTCCTGCTCCTTGGCATCCAGAGGCGCCTTGCGCTCCGCCATGCGGGCCTCCCGGGCAATGACATCCTCCCTCGCCATCGAGATTGTCTCGTGCTGCCTCATCAAGACCTGGAACTGCTTGCCGTGCCAGTCGCGCAGCTCGGTACCTTTGTCCCTCAGTTGCTGGTCCACCTTGTTGGCGGACTTGCGCTGCTCCTTGAGCACCTACCATTTCTGGCTGTGCCAGCCCTGCATCTCCTTAATGCCTACCGCCAAGGACTCCAGGAAAGATAAGTCCATTGCGACAGCAACAGAGTCATCTGCCTCGTCGACCCCTTGATACAGCGATGCCAGAATGCACTGGAGCGCTTCATCAAGTTCCGTGCTCGTTGCCACTGACGAGCCAGGGGCACCAAGCCCAGGCTGCGCGAGCACCAGTGCCAACTGGCTCGAGGATGGCTACGAGGCCCCCGCAATGGCACCAAATGAGGGGAGGGGATCCATGGTTTGGAGGGTGACTTTCTCCTAGACCGTCGCCCTTGCCCCTGGCGCGCCATCGAGGATCTTCTCCGTTCCCGTCAGAGGCTCCTGGACACTCCCGGCAGCGTGTCCCTGTCCCTCCGTGGCAGCGATCTTGGCGGCTTCATCCGCGGCATCTCTCCCTATGCTGGCCACTTCTTCCAGCAGTTCAGGCTCTTCGGCCTGAGGGACTGCAAGCAAAGACAACAAGCAATAATGAAGAAGCAGAAGTATTAGAGAACCAGAAGCATGGGGCGAGATGGTAAAAAAAAGCGGGGGAAGAAGAGCAAATGAATTACCCGGAGAGGTCTGCCGAGCGGAACCCTCAGTTTCCCCGACAACATCAGTTACCGGGCCATGATTCCCATCCCCTTTTGTGACAACCACGGCGTCGTCCTGGGCAAGTTCTCCCGTGGAAGCCATCGTCGGGGGTTCCTCGACTTGATCGGCGTGCGGGGTAAGCTCCTCTTGAGGGGGCTTGCCTTGAGTCATCTCTCCTCCTCCTCCAGCCGAGGAGGTTGGGAGCTCTCCTGCATCACTCCCCACGGGAGGGGCCAATCCTATGCCCTTGTGCCGGGGGCTGAGCTGGGGGCTTGGCGACGGGTCGTTCGTGATGCTCCCCGCCAGGCTCGTGCCCTCCATAGTCTTCGGCGGCCCCGCACGCCTGAGCCGTTTGGACCGGTGGATGAGAGTCTCTGTCTCCTCCTCCTCCTCCTCCCTGTCAATGGTGGCAAGCAAGATCAGTCAACAAGGACAAGTAGGCATACAGAAACTACTGCGAGAAAAGAGGAGTGGTCTTCCTTACTCTTCGTCAATGAGCATGGAGCTCAGCTCGAACTCCACGGGTGGCGAGGGCGCCCTGCTTCTCTTCTGGAGCAGAGGGACAGAGCTTCCCTGCAGCTTTGAGCCTTGCTGACGCGCAGGGGGCTCCGACGAGGACGAGCTCTGCGAGGAGCCCGAGCCGGACTGGGAGTTGGAGTCAACTCCCGCAACCACCGATTTCTTGGCGGGAGGGGTTTTAGCCCCGGCGAGGCAGGAGGATTTCCGATGCACCGCATCTGGCTTGCTCCCCTTGGAGGTAATCTTCTTCACCTTCTTAACGGCAGGCGCAGGATCGGGAACCACAGCTCCCCGATTGGCGACCCGCCTGCGAGGGCGCTGGTCCAAGACTGGCTCGGGGGCTTGAGGGCCTGCCGTGAGCCACTCCTCCTCGGGCTCCTCCGCCTCCTCAACCCCCTCTTCCTCTTGGGCCTCTGCTGCCGCGGTGTACAAAGCTTCAATCCCAGAAGGCCCGTCCCTGGCAGGCTCCTCCCCGGCAGGCTCGTCCCCGACAGGATCATCGCTGGCAGCCTCCTCCATGGCTGGCACCGCGCTCCTGCCGTGGGAAGGGCCTTCGCCTTTAGCCTCCTCCTTCCCCTTCATTGCCTTCCTGGCCTTCGCCATCGCAGCAGCGCGGAGTGCTCTGTCATCCTCAAGCCACCTCTTGATGTATGCCTCCTCCGCCTTGGAGGTGTGCTTGTACATGTTGGCCTCCACCTTGGTAGCCCTTTCCACCAAGGTAGAGAACCACGCAAGCTCTTCGTCGAGCCCAAGTAGCTGCCAATCGCCCGAGACTCCCTAAGTGTTGCAGTCTGGCATCCATTTCAGGATTTGGTCCTTGGCGGAGTTGATGTTCAGTGGGATGACATTTGCTAGCAACTTGAACGGCCCAAGGCTGCCGAACAGTTGTTCACACAACCAAGCATGGCCATAGACTGACAAATTGTTGGCCAGGCCAAGAAGCAACCTCATCCTATCTGCGGCATCCCCGTATTGCCAGGCAAACCTATCCCTCTTCTGCAATGGCGCGATACGGAAAAGGAGGAAGTCAACCCCCACATGTCCGATGGTTAGCCCGGCAGCCTTTAGGCGGGTGATCCTGTTTATTGCTGGGTGGAGCTTATCATCGGTAAGGCCGACTTCCCTCCAATCGTTGCCATGCTCGAGGCACTCCGCCCGCGCCTGGCAGAACTCTGGGGCCTTCTCGTCCTGGATCCAGCAACAATCTCCCCTCCACTCCTCCCATCTTCTGCGCTGTTGACCAGGGAGGTAATCCCAGTTCTCCCTTGGCACCCGTGGCATCCAACTTATGTTCCCGGAACGATGGTTTTTGTTCTCCACTCGCGGGACAAAATAGTGCCTGAACAAGTTGACATTGGGGGCGACTCCAACGAAGTTCTCGCACAAGTGGGCAAAAATCGCCATGCACGCCATTGCATTTGGCGTGAAATCTAGAAGATGGAATCCATAGATCACCATCATTGCTTCAAAGAAATCTGAGAAGGGAGGACAGAGGCCGCAGATGAAATACATGCAAAAGAATCGGTATGAATCTGGCAGGTCCTATTCCCCCTCCGCCAGAACTTTGGGTGCACCATGCCCCTTCGGGACTTCCCTCCCCCACAGATATCCGTACCTTGCTTCCAGCACTTCGCCGTCCAGATTCGACGGGAAGAAGACAATGTCTCCCCTTCGCCTCCTGTCCAGCTCCGTTGCTCTCTTGCTCCCCTCAGCGGACAACTCTTTCGCGGTGGTCGTCTGCTTCCCCTTGGCGGCAGCTTTCTTCCCCATTTCTTCAATCTACAATGGAGATGGGAAGAAAATTGGGCGAGGATCGGCGGCGGGCAGGGTGGAACGGAAGAACAGTCGCTTGGCTTGCGGAAGAAGATGTTGGAGGGGCAAGGCAGACGATGAATGAGCAGAGCCCTTCCTCATTTTTCTCTCTTATGGGAAAGGACGAGGGGGAGGGCGCGACTCTTCAGAAAGTTACCATTTTACGTTAACTACTGCGATCCCACGACCCCACAACTCGCGATATTTATGCGAAGTGGACGTTGGATTGACTGGTCATCATGGCAAACCGCTACACGCACAGCACCTTCTCGCCACGTGTCCGTGCATGGTTTGGGGCCTAACCCAACGTGCCCAGCGACACGTATGGCTCTGGCTCGGGGGTTTCTGTCAGGGTACACAAACAGGGGTGTATGTTTCCCCTGACTTGTGCACGGACAGCAAACCACCGGTCCGGCAAGCTCGCAATGTCCAAGTCCAGACCAAGCCAAGGAGAGATCAGCTCTTTGAGGAATCAAAGGGCAGATCAAGAAGACCAAGACAAGCTAAATGAGCAAGACACCATTAAGGGAAAGCCTCCCTTGCCAGGCAAGCGAGCCTGGCGAGGTCGAGGTGGCCCCGAAGACAAGCCTCAAGACTGCCCTGGCAGGCCTGCCGGGTGCGACAAAGGCAAACTACCCCGCCAAGGCTCCACCGCTCCACCTCATAGTAACGCAAGTCATCGATCGGTGCGGTGTCAAGCCTCCAAGTGACTAAGTGGCTATTATTTGGCACGTGACATCTACTTCCTATGGAAATCACCTCCAAATGACACCCGTCCAGAGACGTGTCAAGCAGACAGACGAGAAGGTGGCCGAGCAGCCCGGCAAGGCTTGTCGGGCATGCCACGATGTGACACTAAGCAGCGCATTTAATGCGCTCTGCTTTGTCTACAGAGTTAGGTATGATGGCACTGTTCGCTATCTAATTAGTACACAATGACTGATTTGCCATTGTGGTGACCCCTTGATCTATAAAAGGAGGGCCATGGCAAGCATAGAAAGGATTCGGACCCTTGTACACTCATACGCGTGTAGCTGCCCTCGCCCCGAGGTAACCCTGCCGGGCAAGAGAGCAGCGTTTCCACCACAATCCACCAACAATCCACCAAAGTAGGAGTAGGGTTTTATGCCTCGCGGCGGCCCGAACCTGGGTAAAACTGCCCGTGTGATCTCTGTCGTGCTGTGCTATGTTCTCCGCTCTTTGTGCAATGTGCTCATCCCCCTTGCCGAACCACAAGGGGCTGATGGCCCCATAGGTGGCCGTGGTTTCCCATGACAGAAGGGGATACTGAAGGTTGAGTTAGGTGAAGGACAAAAGTCCCTGGTTCCATAGGGAGTTTTTGCGTTGCACACTTTGACAAATGATCAGCAATGCTGTTCTCCGCACGTGGCACATGCTCTGTTTGTAATCCATCAAAGTGTTCCTCCAACTTTCTCACTTCTTCTATGTACGTCTCCATCAATGGACTCTGGTAATCCTTGTTGACCTGTCTCACCACAAGCTGCGAGTCTCCACGAATGATCAACTTCTTGATTCCCAACTCTACTACAATTCTAAGTCCGGCAAGGAGCCCCTCATACTCGGCAGTGTTGTTGCTGGCGCATTTGGACCACATATTTGAGGTGCTCTCCAGTGGGCGCGACAAGAAGCACGCCAGCTCCAACGCCTTATAACGAGAAGGCACCATCAAAATACATGATCCACTCCTGAGGCGCCTCCTTGCCGGGGATAACTGTCTCTGGTATCTGTTCATTTGGAGTGGGCATCCATTCTGCAATGAATTCCGCCAGCGCTCTGCTCTGAATGGTTGAGGTACTTTCGTACTTCAGGCCAAAGCTTGACAGTTCTAGTGCCCACTCAACTATCCTGCCGGTAGCTTCAGGGTTCCTCAATATGCGCTGGAGTGGGAAATGGGTGACAACTGTGATCTCGTGGGCTTGGAAGTAGTGACATAGTTTCCTCGAGGCCATGATGAGGCCGAAGATTAGCTTTTGCACTCCAGAGTACCTTGACCTAGCCCCCTGTAATAGGGAACTCACAAAGTACACTGGCCGCTGCACTACCTTCTTCTTTGCCGTGGCTTCAGAACTGCTCCTGCTAGCTTGCTCTGCTTCTCCTTGATATGTGCCCAATCTTGTCGCGATCGGTTCAGTTTCTTTTCCGGAGAGGACAGTAGCTGCAGCTGCTTCTTCGTCTACTTCACATTGCGCCACCAGTGCTGCACTAACCACTTGATTAGTTGCCGCTAAGTATAGCAGCAACGACTCTTGTGGTTTCGGAGCGACCAGGGTGGGAGCAGAGGAAAGATAGGCTTTCAAGTCCCGCAGTGCTGCTTCTGCCTCCGGGGTCCACTTCATTGGCCCCACCTTCTTCAAAATCTTGAAGAACGGCAGGGAACACTCGGCAGACTTGGAAATGAACCTACTCAGTGCGGCAATGCATCTAGTTAAACACCTCACATCCTTGACTGTCTTGAGTGCTTGTATCTCCTCGATTGCTCCGATCTTGTCGGGGTTGGCCTCTATCCCTCGGTGAGACACAAAGAAGCCAAGTAGCTTGCCGGAGGGAACACCGAACACACATTTCTCAGGGTTTAACTTCAGGTTGATCTTGCGCAAGTTTGCAAAGGTCTCTTCCAAATCTTGAATGAGCGTTGATCTGTCCTTGGTCTTGACCACTATATCATCCATGTAAGCTTCAACATTCCTGTGTCGTTGAGGCTCAAACCCAATTTGTACTACCCTTGCAAAAGTGGATCCAGCGCTCTTTAACCCGAAAGGCATACGTACAAAGAAGTACATGCCACACGGAGTTATGAACGCGGTCTTCTCTTCATATTCTTTGGACATGAATATTTGATGGTATCCAGAGTATACATCCAAAAATGAGAGCAGGTCACACCCGGAAGTGGAATCCACAATTTGATCAATGCGCGGCAGGGGGAAAGGGTCCTTTGGGCAGGCCTTGTTCAAGTCTATGAAGTCTACGCAAAGCCTCCATTTCCCGTTTGCCTTGCGCACTACCACTGGGTTCACCAACCATGTCGGATGCAATACTCCTCTGACCAGACTAGCTGCTTCAAGTTTCTTGATCTCTTTGGCAATGAATTGCTGGCGCTCCAAAGCTTGCTTTCTGACCTTCTGCTTGATGGGCCAAGCATGAGGGTAGACAGCAAGGTGGTGCTTGATTACCTCCCTGGGAACGCCGGGCATGTCAGATGGTTGCCAAGCAAACACATCGACATTCGCCCGCAGGAAGGCAACGAGCGCGCTTTCCTATTTGTCATCAAGGGTGGCGTTGATGGTGAACGTAGCATCAGCGCCATCCTGCCTTGCCGGGACCTTCTTCATAGTAGGCGAAGCAATCTTGGGCCTCTTACTAGTGGAACTCTCCGGCAAGTCATCAACAGGTGCAGCACACTCCGGAGAGGCGCGCTTCTCGGATTCCTTGCTGGCGTCTCTGCTAGCCTTCTTTTCCTTCTTTGTTTCCTTGGTGGGAGCTTTGGCTTCTGCAGCCTCAGCTGCTACCGCATCTCGATACATCCTGTCAATGCATATGATTGCATCTTTCTTGTCTGACGGGATAGAGATGATGCCCATCGGCCCTGGCATCTTCAAGGTATTGTAAGCATAGTGGGACGCCACCATGAATTTTGCCAGAGCCGGAAAACCAAGGATCCCATTGTACGACAAAGGAAGCTCAACAACGTCAAACACAACCTTTTCAGTCCGGTAGTTTAGTTCTCCGCCAAACATTACCGGTAGTGTAATCTTCCCCTTAGGACGACTCCTGCTGGGGTTGATTCCTTGGAACATGCTAGTAACCTTGAGTTCTTCGTCAGGGATCTGTAGCTTGCTGACCACTTTGGGGGAGATCAGATTCAACCCAGCCCCACCGTCAACTAGCATCTTTGTGACTTTGAGGTTGCGGATTGTTGGGGAGACCAACAACGGCAAGCACTCTACCGCAGTAGTACGGTCGGGGTGATCCTCTTCATCAAAGATGATAGGCGTGCGGGACCATTTGAGCGGCTTCCGGCAATCCGCAGCTGGCTCCACGGCATTGACCTCTCGCGCCCACTGCTTGAGCTGGCGGTGAGAGGAGTGCAAGGATGCACCTCCGTCAATGCACAAGGCTTCAGTTGCTTTCTAGAATTCTTGCTCACTAGTCTCTTCCTCATCCCCATCATCACTTTCATCATCTCCCTCTTTCTTTTCACGGCCTCTAGCCGGTTTCTCTTTTTGCTGAGGGGTCTTGCCGCGGCGGCCTCCTCTGCCGCCAAGGGCCTTCCCACCAGCACCTTCTTGGTCTCTCTCTCTCTCTCTCTCTGTGTCAGGCTTCTCATACTCGGCCTTCTGCCTCTTAACAAGCTGCTCAACTTGATGGCATTCTTGGAGATCGTGACCTTTAGTGCGGTGGATTTTACAGTATGGCCCATCGGACTTCCCAGCTTTCTCTGCTGCCGCAGCCTCCCGGGAATCAGCACACACGGTAGCTTCCTTGTGGGTGGCTTTGGTTTTGGCCTTCTTGCCGGTGCTGAGATCGCCATAACCCTCAACGGCCAACAATGACTTCTCCTTGTGTTTCTTGTTGCGCCTTCGGCCTTTCTTCTTTGGGCCAGTGGTCTCATCATCATCATCCGAATCAACCTCTGCTCCTTCCACCTCTCCAGGAAGGCGTCTCCCTTCCTCAGCCCGAGCACATTTATCCGCCAAGGTGTGCAACTCATTGACGGTCTTGGGCAGCCAGATGTTCATCTTAGAACGTATCCTTCTGTTGCGCACGTTCGAATGGAACGCGACAATCACGGCTGCCGGGTGTATTTCTGGAATGTTGCGGTGTACTCGGCTGAACCTCTACATATATTTGCGTAAGCTCTCCCCCTCCTTCTGCGGAAGAACATGCAAGTCACTGGGGCGTCCTGGCTCTTGGTGGCCGCCCGTGAAGGCTCCAACAAACTCATTGCACAGGTCAGCCCATGATGAGATGGAGTTCTCTGGCAGGTGCATCAGCCACGACCTCACATTTGACTTGAGCGCCAAAGGGAAGTAGTTGGCAAACACTTTCTCATCCCTGGCCCCGGCGGCTTGAACAGCAATCGTGTAAATGCTCAATAACTCTACCGGGTTAACTTTCCATCGTATTTTTCTGGTAATTCCGGCTTGAAGCGGACCTGCCGTAGCTCGTGAGTGAAGGCAGGACACCCAACCTTGAAAGTTAGGTACCCGCCTTCATTGGGCGCGGGTTCATCAACATCTGGGTCATTGCGCCTGTCGGATTGATGGTGGGTCTCCCGGCGTTGTTCTATGGTGATGCGCGCATCTTCCCTCCGTCGATCTTCCAAGACTCGCCGTTGATCTCGGTGGGTTTGTGGATTAGACGAGGCCATCGATACTTCGTTGGGCTTGTGAACACGCTGCTCCTACTGCTGTCACCTCTGGGTTGGCTGTCGCGGAGGGGACTGCACCGTTAGTGCGGCCGCCTCAACGCGGCCAGCAGCTCGAGCTGTTGTCGTCGTTTGCGGGCGCCGTGATGGCTCTGCCCACCATGATCCTCCAGCTTCAGCAAAGCCGATCAAGCTCTGGATGGTGGCCCTCCACTCATCCATCTGGTTAGCTGCCGGTGGAAATCTTAGTAGGAGTTGGGCCCGTGCCATGGTGTCGGTGTACTAAGTATTGGGCCACTAGTACCCCGTACTTGTGCACGGGCAGTTGTAGCCATCCTCGCGGCAAGGCTTGCCGGGAATAGCTCGAGGTCGATTCAAGCCACCAAGGAAATCATCAAGTCAGAGATCTGAGGATCAGCAGATAAGCAGAGCTGGAATCCGAAGGCCAGCTTCCCCGGCAAGATCCTTGCCAGGATGGCTTGTGGAGCCCGGCAAGGCTTGGTGCCCGGCAGGCTTCGGCACCCTGCAGGATTCTGCCACTGTGCCACCGCTTCGACATAGTAACAAGTCTGACATTCTGGATCCTTCTCTGGATGCGTGGCAATGCGCCAGTGGAGGAGAGCTTAAGCGGTGCTGATGGGATGGCCCCTTTTTCCATCCCCAAGAAAGTGAGGACACCTAAACGGACACCTCACGGTGCATTAAATGCGTTTGTCCTAATCCGTCAGGGTTTAGGTATGATACCCTGTAGCTACTTTACACCTCAGTGTATGTACATTTTGCCACTGTGGAGACCCCTTTGAGCATATAAAAGGAGGCCCAAGGCAACTGCTACAGGGGAGGAGAACTTCTGGCCCATTCTGCATGCGTAGCTGCTCTTTGAACGTACTGTTCATTGCGAGCGCTCCTGAAGGCTGGGCTCAAGAACACTAATAATAACACAAGGCAGGAGTAGGGTTTTACGCTAATAAGCGGCCCGAACCTGGGTAAAATCGCCCTGCGTCGATCATTGGTTCTGCTCTTTGCGCATACCTCTCCCCCCGCCGAATCGTAAAGGGATTCCTTAGGATCCCATAGGTGTCGCATGCCGACATCTTTGGCGCGCCAGGTAGGGGGATTGAAGGTTGCGTGAACCTAATCTAGTGATCGGCGCCTTAGTTTCTTCATCATCTTCATCATCATGCCGCCCAAGAAGAAGAGCGTTGCGACGGCGCAACCGTCCACGTCCATTTTGCCTACGCCTTCGCGTACTGGCGATGGCGTGGGTGCAGAAGGAAGAGGACTAGAACCCCCACAGCGTTCTGGTGATCCAAGCCAAGCGAGCGGTATCGTTCGCAGTGGCAGTGGTAACCTGCACGCCGCTGGATCTAGAGATGGCGCTGTGTTGCCTACGGGTGGCACAACGAACTCGAGAGATCGGAGGGCGCCTGCTGGAGCTCCCGGGTCGGCACAGGCCTCGCGACCTACCCAGGTCGTGCATGATGAGCGACGTCATGGTGCTAGTGGTTCAGGGCGTCCCCATGAAAAGGTCTCTGCGCATAGATCCCAAGATGCGTGGGACCAGCATGCACACCGAGCTGCCGGCGGAGGTGGCGCACGGTCGCGTGACCGTGGTGGTTCTCCTTCTAACATGGTTAGGAGTCAGAGCACCTCACGTACCTCGCACCTGTCACCGCCGCCTACGCCAGCGGAAGCCTTGGCACGTGCGCAGCTGCTCCTCGATTTTCCTCCTGCCCCGGAGAAGATGGAGGAGTGGTGAGCTACCATCCAGAGCCTTATCGGCTTCGCCAACAAAGATGGACCGCAAGAGGCAGGGCCCTCGCAGCAGAGGCCAATCGATCCGACGCGAGTCGATGTGGAGAAAACCGGAGGTGGTGCAACCACAGTGCACTCCCCTCCGTGGCACCAGCGGCGGCCGACAACTCAGCAAGTCGACCACCATGAAGAAGTTTCCACGGCGTCGTCCGATCCACGGATGCGCCGCGATCAGCATCAAGTTCTCCAGGAATGAGGCAAGGAGGACGCTCGAACTACCATCGAGCAGCGACGGGAAGCACGCTATCAGTCTGATAAGCGCGCGGAGCCGGCTGTCGACGAGCCTGCGCCAGGGGACGTAGGAGACTTGCCTTATGAGGTAGGGACTCCAGCGTTTACCTGTGAGCTGCGGCAAGTCCGGTGGCCCAATTCCCGAACCTTTAAGCCGGAGGTCCCGGAGAAATATGATGGTAAGACCCATCCCTCGGAGTTCCTGAGCATCTACACCATTGTGGTGCAGGCTGCCGGGGGCCGAGATGACAAGATACTTGCCAACTACTTCCCGTTGGTGCTCAAACCCAACATCAGGTCGTGGTTGATGCATCTGCCGGAGAATTCTATTTCTTCCTGGTCAGATTTGTGCCATCAGTTTGTTGGCGCCTTTGTTGGAGGCCACCAAGCTCCTGGCCAAGAGAGCGATTTACATATCATCCCTCAGAAGGAGGGCAAGTCCCTGCGCAAGTTTATCCAGAGATTTAGCCGGGTGCAGTACAATATTCCTGACGTTCACCCTGCCACTGTCGTTAGCGCGTTCCACCAGAACGTGCGTAACCACAAAATGCGGGAAGAGCTGGCAATGAACAAAGTCAAGAGTATTGCCGAGCTTTATGCTCTGGCCGACAAGTGCGCTCGAGCTAAAGAGGGGAGGAAACTCCCTGGCGAGGCTGTTGGCGCGGCGGGCGAGTCCGAAGAAGAAGATGCCGCGGCCCCGTCAAGGAAATGCCGGCGGCGGAACAGGAAGCGCGGAGGCAAGGCCGTGCTTGCTGTCGAAGAATCCGACAACCTCGGTGCCGCTAAGAAGGCCAAGGTTGGTGACCCCGGCAAGGATCTTGCTGGGTGTCCTTCCTGTCAGGCCTTGGCGGATGCCGACAAGTCGGAGAACTCCGGCAAGCAGTATTGCAAGATCCATCGCACCAAGGGTCACGATCTCCAGAACTGCCGGCAAGTTGAGCAGCTTGCCGAGAAGCAGAGGGCCGAATATGAGAGGCGAGATAAGGAGAAGGCCCAAGATGGTGCTGATGGGTCCGGCAAGAAGCGCGGTGGCCGAGGGGGTCACCGCGGCAAGGCCAAGCAACAAAAGGATAGGCCCGCTCGGGGCCGAGACAAAGAAGAAGATGATGATGAGGAGGATGATCAATCCAGTGAGCAAGAATTCCAGAAGGCTACGGAGGCCATGTGTATCGATGGGGGTGCCTCGCTGCATTCTTCCCACCGCCAACTCAAACAGTGGGTGCGGGAGGTCAATGCGGCAGAGCCATCCCCAGATGCATGTAGGCCCCTGAAGTGGTCTAGCACGCCTATCATTTTCGACGTCGAGGATCACCCTGATCGCACAACTGCGGTCGGGTGCTTGCCATTGTTGGTCTCGCCAACGATTTGCAACCTCAAGGTGACGAAAATGTTAGTTGACGGCAGGGCCGCCCTAAACTTAATCTCACCGGATGTGCTCAGAAAGCTCCAGATTCCTAACGAGGACCTTGAAGAAACGGGTACGTTTCAAGGGGTCAATCCGGGAAGAACCCAGCCTAAGGGCAAGATTACGCTGCCGGTAACATTTGGCAGCGAGCTCAACTTCAGGACCGAGAAGGTGGTGTTTGATGTCGCCAAGATCCCCATGTCATATAATGGGATCCTTGGTCGGCCAGCGCTGGCTAAGTTCATGGCGGCATCACACTACGCGTACAACGTCTTGAAGATGCCTGGGCCGTTGGGCGTCATCACTATCCATTCCGATAAGAAGGATGCGCTCATCTGTGCCGACCAACTTTACCGGGAAGCAGTTGCAGCACCTGCGATCAAGGCACCTGCTCCTGCCGCTGGAACTCCCGAGGGGAAGAAGAAGACCGGCAGGAACCTTGGCGCGAACTCCGGCAAGCGCACCTCCTCGGAGTGCTGCGCTTCCATCGAGGACGTACCAGAGAGTTCCACCAGCAAGAACAAGAAGTCCAAGGCTGCTCCGCCGGAGACCAAGAAGGTGCCTGTCAGAGAGGACGGAACGGGGGGAACATTCACCATAAGTTCCACCCTAGATGACAAATAGGAAAGCGCGCTCGTTGCTTTCCTGCGGGCGAATGTCGACGTGTTTGCATGGCAATCGTCTGACATCCCCGGTGTTCCCAGGAAGGTAATTGAGCACCACCTTGCTGTCTGTCCTCATGCGCGGCCCGTCAAGCAAAGGGTCAGGAAGCAAGCCTTGGAGCGGCAAGAATTCATTGCCGAAGAAATCAGAAAGCTGGAGGCGGCAGGACTGGTCAAAGGAGTGCTTCATCCAACCTGGTTGGCCAATCCGGTTGTAGTGCGGAAAGCGAATGGGAAATGGAGGCTTTGTATCGATTATACAGATATCAATAAAGCTTGTCCAAAAGATCCCTTTCCCTTGCCGCGCATCGACCAGATTGTGGATGCCACCGCTGGTTGTGATCTCCTGTCCTTCCTTGATGCCTATTCAGGGTATCATTAGATTTTCATGGCCAAAGAAGATGAAGAGAAGACCGCATTTATCACCCCATGTGGTACGTATTGTTTTATATGAATGCCTTTCGAGTTGAAAAGTGCCGGTTCAACATTTGCTAGAGCAATCCAAATTGGTTTTGAACCTCAACTCCATAGAAATATGGAGGCGTATATGGATGATATAGTGGTCAAAACCAAGGACAAAGCAACGCTCATTCAAGATTTAGAAGAAACATTTGCAAACTTGCGCAAGATCAACTTGAAGCTCAATCCTGAGAAGTGCGTGTTCGGTGTCCCTTCCGGCAAGCTCCTCGGATTTTTTGTATCTTGCCAGGGAATCGAAGCGAACCCCGACAAGATCAAAGCTATTGAGCAAATTGAAGCGTCGAGACGCGTCAAGGATGTGCGTCGTCTTGCCAGCTGTGTTGCTGCTCTAAGCAGGTTTATTTCCAAATCTGCTGAGCGCGCCCTGCCCTTCTTCAAAATTTTGAAGAAGGCAGGTCCGATGAAATGGACTCCGAAGGCGGAGGCTGTGCTACAAGATTTGAAGAAATACCTTTCCTCTCCACCGACGCTAGTCGCGCCTAAACCACAAGAGCCGTTGCTGCTGTATCTGGCAGCAACAAATCAAGTGGTTAGCGCTGCGCTAGTGGCGCAGAGAGAGGCTGATGAGGAAGCAACACCAGTGGCAGGACCGCCAGATGGCGCGGCAAGATCTTCCCCGGCAAGGGTTGATCCCGGCAAGACAGGATCTGCGCAGACAGAAGAACCAGTGCAGAAGAAGAAGATGGTGCAGCGCCCAGTTTATTTTGTTAGCTCTCTTTTACAAGGAGCTAGGTCAAGGTATTCTGGTGTGCGGAAGCTGCTTTTCGGCCTCCTTATGGCCTCGAGGAAGCTGCGCCATTACTTTCAGGCACATGAAATCACCGTCGTCACTCGCTTTCCGTTGCAACGGATTTTGCAAAATCCAGAGGCAACCGGCAGGATCGTGGAGTGGGTGTTGGAGTTGTCCAGCTTTGGCCTCAAGTTTGAAAGCACTTCGATGATTTAGAGCAGGGCCTTGGCAGAGTTCATTGCAGAATGGACCCCAATGCCAGACGAGGAAGCTCAGGAAACAACTCTCCCCGGCAAGGAAATCGATCGGCAATGGGTTATGTACTTTGACGGGGCTTTTTCGCTGCAAGGCGTCGGTGCTGGCGTGCTGCTCGTCGCACCCACCGGAGAGCACCTCAAGTACATAGTCCAAATGCACTTTCCCCGGGAGAGTTCGGCCAACAACACTGCAGAATACGAGGGTTTGCTTGCCGGTCTCAGGATCACGGCAGACCTTGGTATCAAAAAGCTCGTCATCAAAGGCGATTCACAACTTGTCGTCAGGCAAGTTAACAAGAGTTATCAAAGTCCATTGATGCAAGCCTACGTAGATGAAGTGAGGAAAATGGAAGAGCGTTTTGACGGTCTGCAAATGGAGCACGTTCCCCGTGCCAAGAACAGTATTGCTGACGACCTGTCAAAGCGTGCCGCCCTCAAGTTGCCTGTGGAACCAGGAACTTTTGTGCTCCAATTGACTCAACCATCCGTGGCGCCATCAATACGGCAAGAAAAGAGAAGAAAGTTGAACTCTGGCCAGTACTTTCCGGCAGAGCTCCCCGAAGCCGCCGGCAAGGAAGTTGCCGGGATCAACATGCCTGCCAGGAAACAACAGGCTCTGGCAGGGCCTCAGGCCCTTGCTGTCGAGACGAACGTTCCCCCGGTAGAGGAGATGCCTTTAGTCCTAGCTGTCGAGCCTCAGGCTCCAGCATGGGCGCAGCACATTGTCCATTTTCTTCAGACAGGAGAACTCCCTGAGGAACAGGAAGAAGCAGAGAGAGTAGCCCGTCGGTCTGTTATGTACAAGTTCGTCGATGACGTCCTGTACAGAAAGAGACCAAACGGTGTGAAATTGAAGTGCATTCCTCGGGAGGATGGACTAGAGCTGTTGGCGGAGATACATGGGGGCATATGTGGCTCTCACATAGGGTCAAGACTGCTTGCCGGGAAAGCATTCCGGCAAGGTTTCTTTTGGCCCACCGCTCTCCAGGATGCAACTGCACTAGTAACTAAGTGTGAAGCGTGCCAGTTTCATTCGAAGAAATTACATCAACCAGCCCAAGCTCTTCAGACAATCCCTCTCTCCTGGCCATTTTTGGTCTGGGGGCTCGACATACTGGGCCCTTTCCCCCGTGCTACCGGGGGCTTTGAGTACTTGTACGTTGCTATCGACAAGTTCACAAAGTGGCCGGAGGTGGAAGCAGTGAGGAAGGTGACAGCACAATCGGCCGTCAAGTTCTTCAAGGGAATTGTTTGCCGTTTCGGTGTGCCCAACAGGATCATCACCGGCAACGGCACGCAGTTCACAAGTCGCACCTTCATGCAGTACGTCCAAGACCTTGGCGGCAAGATTTGTTTTGCCTCTGTTGCTCACCCGAGAAGCAACGGCCAAGCGGAGAGGGCCAATGCTGAAGTGCTGCGCGGTCACAGGACCAGAACCTTTGACAGGCTGAAAAAGTGCAGAAGACGCTGGATTGATGAGTTGCCGGCGGTTCTTTGGTCAATCAGAACGACACCAAATCGAGCCACCGGCCAGACGCCCTTCGCTCTGGTCTACGGAGCGGAAGCAGTTCTCCCCACAGAACTCACATACGAATCTCCTCGAGTGCCCGCTTATGATGAGCTTGAGCAAGAGTAACTGCGGCAAGATGACGATGTGCTCCTTGAGGAGAATCATCTTCAGGCTGCTGTGCGAGCTGCACGCTACCAGCAAGCTTTGCACCGCTATCATAGCCGCAAAGTTCATGCCCGAAGCCTTGAGGAGGGCGACCTTGTTCTTCGGCGGATTCAGTCCGCCAAGAATTCAAACAAGTTGACGCCAAAGTGGGAAGGCCCTTATCGGGTAGTACGAGTCACCAGGCCCGGCGCTGTCCGCCTGGAGACCGAAGATGGCGTTCCAGTGAGCAATTCCTGGAATATCGAACATCTTCGCAAATTCTACCCATAAGGCGCGGTTGCCGGGTGCCCCCGGCAACCACCCTTTTGTACAAGTCTTGCCGGCAAGGCATGTGATTCTTTGTACAAAGCCAGGTGCAAACCCTGAGCACAGATGAATAAATTTAAGTGTTGTACATTCCCTTATTGATTCCCATGTTCGTATTTATATATATGCATGTTTGTCTAAGATGTTGTATGACACCTACTCCCGGTAAGTTCTAACGAACCGCCAAGGTTTCATGTCTTTATTTTCTCTTCTTTCTTTTTCTCAAAAGACAAAAGGATTCCTCGCGTGCACATTTGCCAGGGGGGGGGGGAAGGGAGATATGAATACCAGTTGATGACGTTCGGAATCGACGCTTGCCAGAGGAAGGACAGTGATAGAAAGCTAAGTCCTAAAAACTCAGAGCAAGTTTTTCTTTTATTACAAAGTTATTTCCTTGGACGATTCCGACTCTTGTATGGAAAATCTGCATGCGAAGGAACCCTTGTTGTAATCGGTCACGCCCTTACTTTGTTTCGAGCCCGCTCAATAACTTAAGTGGCTGCACTGAGAACACCAAGGAGTCTTGCCGGCCGCTGCGCCTCCAGCAGGCTGCTGAAGTCCCGCACCCAGCGCTCGCGGCAGGTTGCGCGTCGGCAAGTTTTTCAGTAAGCGTAGGGTGAACTCCATACATAAAGGAATCAGACAAGGAAAATAGCAAGCATAAACCTAAATATAAGCGAATTATATTACATCCATGAGTCGCCGCAATTCTAACTTGAGACTTAATTGTCTTTTACATGGAATGACGACGGCAAGAAAAGGGGGAGCACTCAATCCCTGCGCTGGCCTTTGATCCTTTTGATGGAGTCCACCTTCTCGAGGATGGGCGCGATGCGCTCTTCAAGCGCCTCAACATTTGCGTCCCTTGGCAGATGGCCGAGCGCGTTGGAGAGGTCGATGCCGGGATTGCTGTGCACCACCTTGATGAGCACCTTGCGGAGGACGGCCCGGCAAAGCCGGCGAGTCTCGTTGGCCAATTGGGTCGCCCGGCTAGACTGGAGCACCCTCAACGCGTTGATGATGCTTTCAAAGAACATCGTCAACCTGGCACTTGGAGATATTCTTTCCTCGGAAGAATACTTGAAGTTCGACAGGCCCATGGTTGACAGTTCTGCTGTAAGCTTCTCCGCGGTGGTGATGAGACGTCCAGTCCAGATCTCCACTCCCTTTTCGTAATCAGCTTGGGCTTCGGCGGCGCTCTTGAGTAGGTTCCTCTCTCCTTGGAGATCCTTGAGTAGAGCCTTCTCACGAGCCCTGCCGGCCTCGAGAGACTTCTGCAGCGTGGTCAGCTTCAACTCCAGAACCGCAATGTTATCAGCCGCAGAGGAGAGCTGCTTGGTTTTGTCGGACAGGGCAACTTGCATCTCCGCCAAGGAGTGGAGGGTTTTTCCCTGTCACCCTTGAGCATTGAGAGCTCCTTGCCGTGCTCTTCGAGATCTGTTTCCAGCCTCTTCACCTTGTCACTCAGCTCGTTCTTGGTGGCCTCTGCAGCTTCGACAGCATCGACGGCCTCCTTGAGCTTGCCGGCGTGACTTGCAGTCAGAGCATCGAGCGCCTCCTTATGTTTTTGCTCCAGCTCCTGGGTCCGCCGCGCAACAAGATTCTCGATATCTTCATCTTTGCTGCGAAGCTTGGCGGCGAGCGCCTGCTCACGTGCGGTGAGATCTTCCTCATGAGCATCAAGAGCAACGCGGCGCCCCGGCAGGAGGGCATCTTCGGCAGCAATCCTTTGAGCAGCTTCATCATGCGCCTTCTCCATATCGGATTGCTTCAGGAGGATCTCAGTCCACTGCTGGCTCACTTGTTCCCGGCCGGCAACCAACTCTTGGAGGGCCTCGGCGTGCCAGATCTGCATTTGTGCGACACGCCTTTGAAAATCTGCTTTGGCCGCCTCGACAACTGCCATTCTGGAGTCCGCCTTGTCTTTTCGGGCGCTATGGAGAGCCTGGAGCTTGCGAAAATTCTCGCCCATGGCCTGAAGGAGCTGATCCTCTTCAGATTTGCCACTGCTAGTGCTGGGATCGTCAACAACTTCGAGCCCGGCAGCAGCGATGATTTCTTCAAAAACTTCTTCTTCGGCTGGTGCCCCAGTGCTTGCCGTCCCCGGCAAGTTAACGAACAGGTTCTCGTCAACCTTGAGGTATTTGCTGGATGAGGGGCCTTCAGATGTTGATGGCTGGTCTTCAGTGGCCGCCTCACCAGTGGCAGGGGACTCTGTGGCCGGTGCAGCGCCTGGCGCTCCTGCGGCAGGAATGCCGTCAGTGCGGTCCTCAGCCTCCCTGTCGCCCCCTTCAGTAGGTTCTTCGGTAGGTTCCTCTTGTGCAGCCTTGGCGGCCTCCCCGTCAAGAGCACCACCAGCCTCGACAGTGTCATCCTTGGTGGCCTCGCTGGCAGCGATCCTGTCTGCTTCGGCAGCGGCATCCCTGGCGGTCTCCTCGATGACAACGTCGACGTCCATGTGTTCCATCACAGGGAACTCTGAAGGACGAAGGAGGAAATTAGAATAAGATCGAGATTGAAGTTTGAAACGACTAAAAGACAGAGAGATAAGGGAAAAAGTGACAAGCACTCTGAGGCAACTGATTACCTGCGTCGGGCTGTTGGGAGGTGGCTTCGCCCCTCCCGGCAACTCCGGTTGTCGGGGGTGGGATGCCGGATTCCGCGCCTGCCGGCTCCTCCTCAAATAGGATGGGCTCGTCGGCAGGATCTCTTGCCGGGGATGTGCTTGTGGGCGGAGCGGTCGATGGAGGTGGCATAAAGGGGATGTCTTCCAACAGCTCTCCTTGTTGCCGTTCTTCTACTGCGAACCCAAGGATGTCAGCGGCAAGAATGGAAGCCTCGGCACCTGCCAACGGAAAAAGAATAAGTGAACTTACGCTGGGGGCTGTGCTGGGGGCTGCGTTGAGGACTGGGCTCCGGGCTGACAACGATGGTTTCTGGCACGCTCGTGTAACCTGCCGGGGGCTCGTTGCTCGTAGAAGTCTTTGACCTCTTCGGCATCCTCTCCAGCAAGGTTTCTGCGTCACTGCAGAGACAATACAAGCAAGTCAATAAGATTGATCCAGGATTGGAAGATAAAAGCTGTGGCAAAGTACTCACTCTTCTTCCTCTCGCTCTGGACTAAAGCCGGAGATGTCGAAGTCGACCTCCGCTGCGATGTCTGAGTGGGGAGGCGGAGGAGGAGTCCTAGGCCGCTTGGCTGTGGCAGGCGCCGGGGCAGCTTCCGGTGCGGTAGTACGAGACCCTCCTGCCGCCCCAGCAGTGGCCGCTGGTGTGGGTCTCACGCGCCGCGCAGGCTGTTGACGAGCCCCCTGCCGCGGTCCAGTCTTGCCGGCCACTTTCTTGCCGGGAGCTTCGCCGCTCGAAGAAGGCTGGCTTGCCGGGATGCCAGATGCAGCCTTCCGAAGAACACGCTTTGTCTTCTTCGGGGGTGGGAGCTCTTCTTGCGTTTCTTCTTCGGCCGTGTCCTCGCCGGACGAGCTCTCAGCGGCTGCGCTGCTCTGTTCGCCAGCAACTTTGTCCTCCCCGGCAGGCTTTACCTCCACTACCACCTCTGCGTCGCTGGCCTCCCACTCTGTGAAGCCGACGCTGCCGGCCTCCGCGGCAAGATTTGCCTCCTCCACCCTAGTAGCAATGTAAGCTACTTCTTGATCGGTGGTGGCTCGGATGAAATCTGACTCTTGCCGGACAGGCCTCTCCGTCAAGTTGTCAAAAAACTTCTGTGCTTCCTCCTTGGTTGGCTCGGCTCAGGTCGGGTCAAGACCGTGGGCGTTGAACATCGGCAGGAAGGCGATGATTGACCCCAAGGCAGAATTGTTGCACAAGGGAACAATCCTTGCCGGCAGCCGGTGCTTGTCTTCGAGCTGGAATAATTTTTTACGGAGAGCGCCAAGCTACATAGCGGTCAGATTGTTGTTCAGCATGGGGCACAATCTCATGACATCTGCCGCGTTTTTGTATTCCCAAGCTGGCCTTCCCCTGTTCTGCAGAGGGGCGATGCGACGGCGGAGAAAGTCGAAGCCGATCATCTCCATCGTCAGCCTGGCAGCCTTCAGGCGAAGGATCCTGGTGGTGGTGATTGTGAGCCTCTCGTCCTCCGCAGCGGGATCGCTCCAATCCTTGCCGCGGACCACCTTCTATTGCCGGGGATGACAAAACGGATGGGGATCTGCTTCCTGGATCCAGCACCATTCAGCCCGCCACTCATCCCACTTTTCGCGGTAAACTCCTTCTGGGTATATTTCCTTATTCCAAGCCCTTGGAATCCAGGCGATAGAACCAGAGAGGGCCTCTCCTTTTTGGATGCGAGGGAAGAAGTAATGGCGAAAAAGAGCAGAATTGGGAATCACGCCGACAAAGTTTTCACAGAGATGGGCAAAGATGGACATGCAAAGTACCACATTCGGCGTGAAATCGGGAAGACGAAAGCCGTATGTGTACATGATATCATTGAAGAAGTCGGAAAAGGGGGGACAGAGCCCGCAATAGAAATATGCAGTGAAGAAAGGGTATCTGTCCGATCCACCTTTGGAGCAAGCACCTGGGATTACGCGTGTGGCGGGGTGAGCTTGCGTCCCTTTCGCCCACATGCACTGGTATCGCCCCTTCAGAGCTTCAGCATCGAGCGATGGAGGGAAGACGACAAGCCTCTTCCGCATCTTCGCCAGTTCGCTCTCCGGGACGTCGGCTTTCACCTCCTTGCCCTTGCCTTTGCTGGCCTTGGGCGGCATGGCGGCTGTGAGGACGGAAGCTGGGGGTGGAGCGAGCGTGGGAGTAGCGGGCGGAAGAGGAAAAAGCTTCGCTCTGAGCTCGAGAGGAGGAAGGCGATGGCGATTGCCAGATTGAGAAGAAGAGGGGGGTAAATAGGCTTGTACCTCTGCGGCTTCTCCTTTTTATGGGGAAGGAGCGGGGCCGCCTCTTTTATTCCCCAATATGAATGCGCCTCTATAGGCGCGAGGCAGTTGCAGCCTTTTAGGCACGCTTCCCATGTCGCGCGCTCGGTGCGTGTAGTGGGGGGCACAGTAAAACGAGATATTTACGAGCAGTTAATTCCCTGCCACGTGTGGCCGTGCACTGTTTGGGCCTAGCCCAACAATGCCTCGCACTCGTGTATGGCCTAGGCCCGGGGGCTCCTGTCGGTGTACCAAGTATTGGGCCACTAGTACCTCGTACTTGTGCACGGGCAGTTGTAGCCATCCTCGCGGCAAGGCTTGCCGGGAACAGCTCGAGGTCGATTCAAGCCACCAAGGAAATCATCAAGTCAGAGATCTGAGGATCAGCAGATAAACAGAGCTGGAATCCGAAGGCCAGCTTCCCCGGCAAGATCCTTGCCGGGATGGCCTGTGGAGCCCGGCAAGGCTTGGTGCCCGGCAGGCTTCGGCGCCCTGCAGGATTCTGCCACTGTGCCACCACTTCGGCACAGTAACAAGTCTGACATTCTGGATCCTTCTCTGGATGCGTGGCAATGCACCAGTGGAGGAGAGCTTAAGCGGTGCTGATGGGATGGCCCCTTTTTTCCATCCCCAAGAAAGTGAGGACACCTAAATGGACACCTCACGGTGCAATAAATGCGTTTGTCCTAATCCGTCAGGGGTTAGGTATGATACCCTGTAGCAACTTTACACCTCAGTGTATGTACATTTTGCCACTGTGGAGACCCCTTTGAGCATATAAAAGGAGGCCCAAGGCAACTGCTACAGGGGAGGAGAACATCTAACCCATTCTGCATGTGTAGCTGCTCTTTGAACGTACTGTTCATTGCGAGCGCTCCTGAAGGCTGGGTTCAAGAACACTGATAATAACACGAGGCAGGAGTAGGGTTTTACGCTGATAAGCGGCCCAAACCTGGGTAAAATCGCCCTGCGTCGATTGTTGGTTCTGCTCTTTGCGCATACCTCTCCCCCCGCTGAATCATAAAGGGATTCCTAAGGATCCCATAGGTGTCGCACGCCGACACATGGCTTCCATAGCTGTGATTAGCATAGCTGATGAGGCAGATCGCGACGCTGCTCGACTCCTGGTAGTACCAGCAGGGGCGTCGCCGCGATCATGCCGTCACGGATCGGTCGCCAAGGAGGTCTGATGATGAGTAGGCTGCGCTCGGGGATTGATGATCCTGTTCGGTGCTTTGTCTTGCTCGCCTTATTCCGGGTGAGGTGCGTGCCCAGTGGCCGTGCCCGTAACAGGCATGGCTAGGGGGGTCACGACTCGCGCTAGAGCGGGCGTCGTTGCTGCGGCTGAGCCCGCTGGTGCGGTGGGGTGGTGGAGACTGAACACCCCCTCCATCCGTAGCTTGCGGGTTATACCCATCTGGATTTTGTTGATGTTGTCTTCCTCCGATGCTTCCCGCTCCGGTTTCATCCATGGGGGACACAACGACAGCACCGCCTATGCTGGTCGCGCCTCCCATGGTACCCGCCTCACCCAACGCCGCCGTGGTGCCAGCGGCGTCCGCGGCCGCGTGAGAGGGGGCCTTCGAAGTGGAAGTGTGCGCGGTTGTGCTGGACTTCTTCTTGGGCGCCATGGATGAAGAAGACAACTATCGGGACCCCGATCCTAAGGCACACCGATCTAGCATGTAACACATCATATCACTTTGCGGCCTCACGCACTGTATTCCCACGGCTGCAGCCTTACCTTGGTCGGGACCGTTTGCGCCTTTTGGCTCATGTGTATAATTGTGTCGCTAGCATCCATATGACAGAGAACCCTGACCGACATGACTAGTCGTAAACCCAAGGTGGCACAAACTTACAGGGACAGTCATACATGACCCAGCAATACACGTGTCGGTCAGCAGCGAGTGTAACCGGGCTGTAGCAAGCTATCATGACTTCGGTAAACACCACGTGACATTTCCTCATAGGGAAAGACACATGAGCAAAGAAGGACACATGCCGGTCAATCCATGTGTTCCGGATGAAAGCACTAGGAGGCATTTCCCCATAAGAAAGGCTACCAAGAACAAACAACTAGGTGTCGGATCCCACACAAACCAAGCATTTCAATAACATACACACAATATGCTCGATATGTGTAAAAACAACATGGCATCGCAACAAAACTCTACGACTCAAAGTATTTATTCAATAGGCTCCGAGGAGCCAGATATTACAAACATGGGTCTCATGAGCCAACATACAAGTCATACAAGCAAAAAGCACATGCGGAAGCTAATCCTGTCTGAGTACAGACAGCTGAAAAGAAAGAAGGCTAGGAAGCCTGTCTATCTACAAGACCCTCCATAGGAACCAGACCTCTGTCTGGGATTCCCAAGCTAACTGTTGAAGCCCACGTAGAACTACTAGTGAGACTGAAGTCTCCTCTGCAAAACATAAATTAAGCAACGTGAGTACAAATGTACCCCGCAAGACTTACATCAGAACTAACTACTTATGCATCAGGTGTCAACAAAGGGGAAGTGGAGTTTGACTGCAGCAAGCCAGCTTTGACTCAGTGGCTATCCTGTACTACGACTACCAATATTTTCTTTGAGGTGAGAAAGCGCACACGAGTCCACATATTCACCATATCAATACACCACTATGGATCCACTCCCGTCTCCCTACAAGAAGGCCATCCATAGCGCTCACGCTTATCTGGCGCATTTTAGGGTATCCATTTCAAGTTATCTATGAACCATATAAGCTTTCCAAGTAGTCCATATTCGAGGACACGGCTATTCGAATAGATCATATTACCCTGCAGGGGTGTACTTCTTCACACACGCTCTCACCACTTATCGCTGTTTACACGACATGTACTCGGCAACCTTCAAGCGGAAGCCCAGTGAGTGTGTCAGCCATGACCTGCTGACTAACCACACAAGTCTCTAGTCCAGGTTTATCACCTATTCGAGTTCCATCCGCAAGGAAGTCTGGCCAAAGTTTCCATCACGGCCCCAAATGATGTGCGCAGGGTTCCCAAGCCCACCTCGTCGGATGGAACTACGCTTGGTACACCGTGCCATGGTGCCTAGTCTGTCCCAAGCCCACTTGTACAGGGTGCCACTTGGTAGACTACTAACACAACCTACAAACACCAGAAACTAGTTGCAACTCCTGGACAGAGTGTCGTGGGAACGATTCCGACAATAATAAGGGGTAGGGTAAAGGAGCGTGATCTATCGAGATGCAAATGGGTGACACGGTGATTTTAGCGAGTTCGGGCCTCTCGCTGTGGAGATAACAACCCTACGTCTCGTGCTCCGAAGAGGCTTTGTTTTATCTGAGTATGTATCCGAAGATTACAATGAGAGAGAGAGAGAGGAGAACGGATCCCCATGCCTGAGCTAAGTCCTGAGACTAATGGCGAGAGAGCCAAGGGAGAAGAATGTGAGCCCCCTTAGCTACGTGGTGGGGTGTGGCTTATATAGAGTGCGCCACCCCCTCACCTCTTATGTTAGAAAGTGGGGCATGAATGCCATAATGCCAGCCCACTACAAAGCCTCCACTATGAGAATGATGCTTTAACTGCCTTGCTGCCTGCTGGTCTTCACATACCCGAGTGAGTCATACGGCCGAGTGGTGGACTGTCATCCAAGTGGATGGTACGTTGCTTGTCCGAGTGGATAGTACGTTGCTTGTCTGAGTGGATAGTATGTCTGTATGAAATTTATCTGGACCCACATGATGTGTGGACCCCCATGCTTTATGATATTTCGATGCTTCGTGGGCCTACCTGTTATGTGTGTCCCCAACATTAGCCCCTGAATCGGTTGTGATTTTGCAGAATAAGTTTGTGAAAGACACAATTTGGCCCGAGTGATTTCGGAAATACTCGGTACCCGTCATCGTGCTTTCAGACAACCAAGGTTTGAACAAAATCTCAATGGATTCTGGCATTGCACTTCCCAACAGATCTGGGGTAAGTGCCTACAAGGATCGACTTGGTGACATTCGTTCATCTCTCGGAAGAGGTTAACTCGTGATCAGAGTATGGGTGTGTCATTAAATTCGGGCAACAAGATTGACGCATGGACTGCTCTCTTGGAGAGATACCATTCTTATCCTGGAGGAACATCAATACGAGTCGGTTCTAGATCCAAACTTATGAGTTTCACACTTTGAGTCCTAGAAGAAGGCTCAAAACAGGTCCACAGAGGAGCGTTAAACTCACCTTATAGCAAAAAAAATTGGTAGTCGACGGGAGCCTTGGAACTTGTTTGTTTGTTGTTCGTCATACGGACTGGTCAGGCCGCACCGAGTGGAGATTACTCCAGTGGGGGCACGCTGAGTGCACCCACTGGGTGTAGTCCCCGAGACCGTCGTCGACTGTGGGCAGTCGGCGGGGGTCTGAGAGAACTAAAAATCTTCTTAGCTGGTACTGATCGAACTTGTTCCTCTCCGACTCGGAGGTCGAGTAGTACTTAAGGATCTGGTATTAGTCTTGCATTGAGTAACAGATTACTCAGAATTTTGTTCTATGGGTGCGCGATCAGCGCACCCATAGGGTGTAGTCCCCGAGACTCCAATTGATTGCTGGTAGTCGGTTGGAGTCTTTAGGGTTTGTTGTACTTGAATGTTGGTGCTGGACTTGACCGAGCAAAATGTTTCTTTCTGAGTTCTCTTCCAGTGGGGCCATGCTGAGTGCACCTACTGGGTGTAGTCCCCGTGCCTCTGTCGGACTAGATGAGTTTGGCAGAGGGTTTAAGTCTCCTGGTAAACCTCCATGCAGTCGGCACAGTGAATATCTTTTAGTCTGAAATTGAGTCAATCGGATGGATCTTCAGGCGCTTGGCATGGTAAATAAGCTCAGCATGGAGCTGAATCAGTCGGACTGATCTTCGTGCAGTTGGCACGGTAAATAAATTCAGCCTGGAACAGGGTCAAGTAGGAGAATCTTCGTAAAATCGACATGATGAATGAATTCGGCCTTGAAACTTCCAACTGTAGAAAAAAGCTAGACACACTAGGGAGTAATCATTCCAGTAGTACTTCTTATATTGACCGTTAGCTTTTGCTCTTGCCAATCAGACGATCGAGTTGGGACCGGGTTGGAGACGAAGAGTGAGCGTTAGGTATCGAGCATATTTTATGAAAAAATAGAAAGTTGGGTAAGGAACATGCCGAATGGCGGTGCTCCCATAGGTGTAGCCCCCGAATCGGTTAAGGTTTTGTAGAATGAGTTTACTAAAAACTTGATTCGGCCCGAGCACTGCAGGGGCACTCGGCGCCTGTCGTCAAGCCTTAGTCAACCATGATTTGAACAAAACTTCAACGGATTCTGGACTATAGGTTTTTCGATTGATCGGATTGGGTTGATTGCTGGGCAGAACTCGGTGGCATTCATATGTCTCTCTGGAGAGATTGACTAGAGGTCCGAGTGAGGACATGCCATGAAACCCGAGTGACGATGCCGGCGCGTGGGCCGATTCTCCGAAGAGATGCTACTCACTATCCCAGGGGAACGCCAGCACAGGTCATCTGATGCGGAGCATCCTACGGACATCACCATGTCAAGAGTCCGTTTGGCAAGTGACACGTGCGACATCTACTTCACATACACAAAGGTGAATCATCTCCTTTACACGTGCTCACTTGACCCCTTCGAGGATGGTATACTACTTGACACTCCACTCGTGTGCATGCATAGGTATTGTCGGAACACTACGGACGACGAGGAGGAGTGCGAGTGCAAGTGTACAACTACACCATCTGCGAGGGAAGCGTGGAAGCGAAGACGGAAGAAGACGGAGTTGCAGAGTCAACAGCGGCCGGACGATCGACGCCCCACCGGACGTCCGACACTCTGCAGCGCCCGGACGACCGGCGTCCACCGGACGTTCGACACACCTTCCACCCAGCCAGACGAAGACGCTACAGTGCCCGAACGACCGACGAGACACCGGATGTCCGACGAATCCCAGCGCCCGGACGACCGACGTCGACCGGACGTCCGGTCCCACTACACCCGAGAAGAATCAGCGGACTTTCGACGCGCGCTGGACGTGCGGACTGTCCCAAGCCACCGGATGTCCGACCCCCACCGGTCGTCCGGTAACTGCCTGTGCGCAGCCGTGGGCCTTCGGCCTTGTATCCCTTCCCACTTACCCTTTCAACCACTTAGACTATAAATACCCCCTACCTCCTCCTAGCTAGGGTTAGCAAAGTGATAGCTCATTTGTATGTGAGCTTTGCTTCTACCTTCCTCTACTCTTGAGAGAGAGAGAGACCACCACTCCCATGGAGTTCAAGACCTCCATGTGAGAAGATCCTGCGGGATATATCATCAAGACCACTCACGGGAAGATCCGTCTAGGATACCATCAAGACCTCCTCCATGGAGATGAACTTTACCTTGTATCTTTCCCTTTGTTGTTCATGTACCTTGTGGATCTTGTGTGTTTGATTGTCTAGTGGATGTGTGATTGGACTTGTTCTTGAGTGTTTCCCCTTGTAATTTCTCTCCATTCTTCCCCGTGTTCTTTGTGTTCTTCGAGGGAATCCACTCCAATCGTGAAAGATCGGCCTACACCGGTTTAGCCCCGTATCATCATCTCTGAGTCCAAGTTTGTGAAAATGATGCCTTGGAGCCTAGAAGAAGGGCCAAGTGTATCCGTAGAGGAGTGTCATTTTCACCCTTTTGCGTGAAAGGGGTATTTGTCCGAGTGGACGTGCTTCCCGACTGACCGGGGTATGTTGACTGCAAGAAAAAACTTGGTGGCACTCGTATGTATCCCGGAGGAGATAGACTAGTGGTCTGATGTGGACGTGCCATGAAACCCGAGTGGCGAGGCTAGTGTGTGGGCTAACTCTCCGGAGAGAGGCCACTCATTATCACGGGGGAACACCAGCACATGCCATCTCTGAGTCAAAGTTTGTGAAACTGACGCCTTGGAGCCTAGAATAAGGGCCAAGTGTATCCGTAGAGGAGCGTCATTTTCGCCATTTTGCAGTCCTGAAGATGACTCCAGGTAATGATTTGGGCGATCGTCCGAGTGGACGATGCTACCCTTATAGATCTTCGGCGGACCGAGCATGTATGGTCAGAAAAATATTCCTGATGTGATCAATGGGTTGATCAAATGGATGTAACCCCTAAGGGCGGCATGGCCCACAGCTGTGCGTAGCCCCCGAGTGATGCTCGAAAGAGGTAAGCTTGCTATAGAGTGTGATATGAGGTTTGATCATATGATTAACTTAGTCGCTCCCGTGTTGGGGGTGTAGTGGTGAAGACGTGTCCAACTGATGGTGACGCGTGGGGCGGCCGAGGGGCGAGGATGTGTAAAACCGAGTGACAACGCGCGAGGCGGTCGAGTGTTGAAGACATGCACAACCGAGTGATAACGCGCGGGGTGACCGAGTGAAGGACTACATGTCTAGCCAAGTGGCAAAAATGGTCCTCGAAGGAGTTAGCCATATGCTTTCGAAGCTGATGTAGCGACGAGGTCGGTGTAGTGTGGTTGCGACGCAACAAGACCGGCGTGACAACTGAGTCTGAGTAGGAATGAAGATGGCGCGCAAAGTGTCTGAGTGATTATGTAACTTGTCAAAGTGGCGGATCGAATGCACTTGTTGAAGTGAAGGATCTGACTGGTGATGAAGTACTCGACCACTCAGGAGAGTGTCATTCCGAATGAGCTGCAGCCCTCGAGTGCGGCGTAACCCCGAGCGTACTACAGGCTTCGACAATGGACATGTCGGAATACGAGAAATATAGTTTTGAATGGATAATTTGTAATTCATCAAGTCAGACTTGGGTAAAGACGAGGAGAAGCTTCCGAGTGCTGCTCGAAAGAGGCAAACTCGCAAAGGAGTGAAGTGTGCAGTTTAATTATAAAAGGGACTTATCTGTCTCATGCTCAACGAGATGATGAGGCCTATTTCGTTGACACGATGAAGAGGAATCCATGGAGGGGTCGGCCAGATGGGTTTGAAATCAACAGAGCGGCAAGGTCGGTGTTGCGGTGCGCTAGGATCGATACTATGACCGAGACCGAGAAGCGATGAAGTTGGCGCACAAAGCCTCCAAGTGGTCGAGTAACTTGTGTATGAAAAATAGCACAAGCCAACGTAATAATTTCTCGAGGAAATTTGATGTGTGCTGAAATGATTTGTGTAAGTGACACCTGTAGACACCCGCTGGGTGTGCAAGGGGCTTGCTGGTTCAGAACCAACAAGTCTAGAAGAGCGAAGGAATTGATCGAACTTGACGAAGTGAATGATTCATCTTGATATGTTAGAGCACCGGACTCAAATAAAAGGTAGTGTAGTGTTCTGACTTAGTTGCAGCCCTCGAGGACTGATGCAAACTCGAAATGAAGAACACATGGTGTTCATGAATGACGTATGCGTTAAAATGGAAGTTGGACTCGGGAGTCAAATAACCAGTACTAAGCAAGTATGTGAACATAAGCAACCAAGTGTAGAGGCACACTCGGTGGCGTGGCCTCTGAGTGAACGTGATGTGTGAATTACGAGATACTCGGGAATGCGGAAATAACAGAATGTAGTGCATGTAGAATGACTTAGCTGTCTGAAGGCGCGCGAGTGGCCGAGTGGTGAAGATGTGTTCAACCGATGGCGGTGCGCGGGGCAGCCGATTGATGTAGATGTGTCTCACCGAGTGGCGACATGCAGGGCGACCGCGTGGTAAGGATGTGTCCAACCAATGGTGACGCGCGGGGCGACCAAGTGGTGAGGACTAAAAGGTTCTCTGAATGATCGAATGTTGTTGATCGCCGAGAAAAACTTGGTGGCATTCATATGTCTCTCGAAAGAGATAGACTTGAGGTCCGAGTGTGGATATGCCATAAAAACCCGAGTGACGACGCCGGCGCGTGGTCTGACTCTCCGGAGAGATGCCACTCCTTATCCTGGGGGAACACCAGCGCAGGCCATCTACGAGTCCAAGTTTATGAGGCATGCGCCTTGGACCCTAGTGGAAGGGCGAAGTTAACCCGCGGAGGGGCGTCAAGCTCATCTCATAGCTAGCCTGAAGGTGACTTCAGTCGGGTGTTTTATGTGTCCGAGTGCACGGGTCCCCACGGAGGGTGGTCAGTCGGACAGACAGACATCCTTTCGGAAAGGAACTGTGGGCAATCGATCGGATCGATTTGCCGCAGAAATTCTGGGCGAGGCCTAGCCCAACCGGGTGGCGACGCGCGGGGCGGCCGATTGGTGAGGACGTGTCCAACCAAGTGACGATGCGCGGGGCGTCCGAGTGATGAAGATGCATCCAGCAGAGAGGCGACGCACTGGGCATCCGAGTGATGTAGACGCATCCTGCGGAGTGGCGATGCACAGGGCGGCCAAGTGATGTAGACGCATCCCGCGGAGTGGCGACGCACGGGGTGGCCAAGTGATGAAGATGCGTGCCGCGGATTGGCGACGCATGGGGCGGCCAAGTGTTGAAGATGCGTGCCGCGAAGTGACGAGGCGCGGGGCGTCCGAGTGATGTAGAGGCGTCCCGCGGAGTGGCGACGCACGGGGCATCCGAGTGATGTAGACACGTCCAGTGGAGTGGCGACGCACGGGGCGTCCGAGTGATGTAGACGCGTCCAGCGGAGTGGCGAGTTTGCACGGGTGTGCCGAGTGTTGTAGACGCATCTGCGGAGTGCCGACGCACGGGGGCGTCTGAGTGATGTAGACGCCTCTGGGAGTGGGAGCAGGGGAGGCCGAGTGAGTGGAGTGAGATAGACGATCAAAGAGGAGTGGAGGAAGAGGGGGAGTCGAGTGATGTAGACGAATCCAGCGGAGGCGGAGCAGTGGCGATGCGCGCGGGCGGCTGAGTGATGTTAGACGCATCCAGCGGCAGTGGCGAGCAGGGGATCGACAGTGATGTAGACCGATAACCATGGAGTGGGAATTGACGGTGGGGGGCGGATTGAGTAGAGCATGTACGGTCAGTGGCGAAGCAGGGGACGTCGAGTATGTAGATGAATTCCGTTGGTAGTGGCGGCAGTCCGGGACGCCGAGTGATGTAGACGCATCCCGCGGAGTGGCAACGCACGGGGTGGCCAAGTGATGAAGATGCATGCCGCGGAGTGACGATGCACGGGGCGTTCGAGTGATGTAGACGCATCCCGCGGAGTGGCGACCCACGGGGCGTCCGAGTGATGTAGACGCGTCCAGCGGAGTGGCGACGCACGGGGCGTCCGAATGATGTAGACGCATCCCGCGGAGTGGCGACGTGTGGGGCGGATGAGTGATTAGGATGTGTCCAGCTAGGCGGCGACGCACTAGGCGGCCGAATCGAGCATGTTGTCGAGGAGGCGTTCGACCGAGTGGGAACACACGACTGATCAAGTGCCTGCACATTAGTGGCCTGAAAGTGTCCAAGGAAACGAGGCGTGCCCAAGTGAAGCATCTGTCCGAGTGTAGACTTGTGCTTGTCTGAGCGTACCAGAGTACCGGCTCGGAGCAGCTAGGCCGGCTTGAAGTCAACACAGGCTACGTGTGCGCTGGAGGCTGGTGCAGATGGCTGCGGAAAAAATGGATCAACGCACCTTGCTTTGACCGTGACTGGCGCTGGAGATCCTCATTGAACGGGCAATTAATGAGGCAGCCAATTAATCCGATGTTGAAGATCATCACGTCCTTCTGTTTTCCTTTTCCTGCATGCAGTTAGTTGATCGAGGAAGTGGCCACATTATGCATGCACCTACGAGGCATTGACTCCTTCGATCCCGAACGGCCATCGTTTGCGGGTCGAGGCTGTTTTGTAGTTCGCCGCCGCAGCGCGCCTCCGCCGCGGAGACTATCACCGGCGACCAGCGCCGGAGGAACACTACAGGAATCAGGCACTTTGCCGTCTGCCATGGCTGACGGCAAAGGCATGCCTGGCGGACGGCAAAGGCCTTTGCCGTCAGCCAGCAGACGGCAACAGGTCCGGCTGAATAGGCTACGGCGAAGGGCTCTTTGCCGTCTGCTGGCGGACGGCAAAGATGAAATGGTCTTTGCCGTCCGCCAGCAGACGGCAAAGGACCTGGACGGCACACGTGGTAGCTTAGGGCCATTAAGGGGTTAACGGCGTGCTTTGCCGTCTGCTAGCGGACGGCAAAGAAACAATATAGGCCAGCCAAGTGCCCCCCAGGTTGCACAGGTAGCTTCCACGTGGTAGCTTTGCCGTCAGCTGGCTGATGGCAAAGCTCTTTGCCGTCTGCCAGCAGACGGCAAAGTGCCTGTATAGCCCCTGTTTTTTCTTAAATTCATTCAATTTGACAGAATTTCACAGATATATATATATACACACATTTCAAAATAATTTCAACAAGCATACCAACAATAAGTTTTCAACAACATAAGAAACATACAAGTTTCCAACAACATATCCAACATACAATGATTTCCAACAAGAAGTTTCCAACAACATATCCATATATACATACATATCCAAAAGAAGTTTCAACAACATATCCATATATACATACATATCCAAAATAAGTTTCCAACAAGTTTCCATAAACAAAAAGGAAGCACAAGGAGAAGAGTACACTCCATCAATGCAAGCTTCCTCATCTAAAGCAAATCTGCAAATTGGGAAAGATGAAAGTTAGAAGAAGAAGAAGAAGACTAGCTAGAAGAAAAAGAAGAAAAGGAAGAAGAAAAAGAAGAAGAAGAAGAAGAATTTATATTCTCTTTCTTTTTCTCCTCTCCTCTTCTTTATCTTCTTCTTCTTCTAACTAAGCTAGGTAAAAATGCTAAGTGTGTAGGTCATTTTAGAGCTAAGCTAGGTAAATAGGTCATTTTGGAGCTAACCTAGGTAAAATGGATCATATTGGAGCTAACCAAGGTAAACTTGGTCATTTGGGAGCTAACCTAGGTAAAATGGATCATATTGGAGCTAACCTAGGTAAAATTGGTCATTTTGGAGCTAACCTAGCTAATTATGCCATTTTTGAGTTAACTAAGCATATTATGCCATTTTTGACATAAGTAAGCTAAGTATAGGTCTTTCTTGAGCTAACCCAGGTAACTAAGCATATTAGAGCTAATTTAGCATTTTAGAGCTAACTTAGAGCTAACTTAGCATATTAGAGCTAACTTAGGTCATTTCGGAGGAAACAAAGCTAAGTATAGATCATTTTGGAGATCTGACATACCTGACATACTTCACTCCTCCTTCTTCTCCTTCTCCTTCATCATCCTGATGCGCTTAGAGCGGCGAAGCAGTGGGATCTACTCTTCTACCACAATTGGCATGGCAATGTCGCCCGGCTGTGGGATCGCCGGCGCCACCACCATCGCGAGGTCATTGTCAGGCACCACCACCATCGCGAGGCCATCTTCAGGCAGCACCATCGCTAGGTCATCCTCAGCCACCACCATCTCTTGCCCATCGTCAGCCACCACCATCGCTTGGCCATCGTCAGCCACCACCATCGCGAGGTCATCGTCAGACAGAATAGGCTGCACCTCCTCATCGCCACTCTGCTCCTCTTCTTCCCCACTCCATTCCGGATCATCCACGCTGCTGCTTTCGCTGTAGCCAGACTCGCTGCTGCTTTTGCTGTAGCTAGAGTCGCTGCTGCTGCTCCCATTGCCTGACCAAATGCAACAAAGGTTTTTTAACAATCAGTGTGAGACAAAGCCAAATGGAGAGGAAGAAGAGGCAGAGCGTACTGGCATCGTCGTCGTCCTGGTAGCGCATGCGGCACATAGTCGTGTTGAACACCTTCACGGTGAGCATGGCGTCGCCATCGTACCTGAAGACAAGGAAGTACCCGTGGCGCAGGTCGTAGGCACGGACGAACTACTCCCAGCCACGATACAGGTACATGTGGTCGTTCCTGATCACCACCTCCATGTCCCAAAGCCTGCAAAGTCCGCTGCTGGCCTGTCGCAGCTTCACATTCTTTGGCCGATGGCTGTCCAGCATCTTCATAAAAGTGTCAGGTAGCCTCTGCAGCGTGGGTCAAGGAGTGATGTAGCAAACAGCAGAGTTATGATAAAGAGATGGGTGAAGGGGAGATCTCTCCTTTTATATACCTGCCTCCTGGAGGAATTCTCAAGTACGATCGTGAAGAACTCGAAACCTTCCAAGTCGTACTCCGGTGTGGCAGAGCGCAGCCTGCGGTGGCGGCCTCCCCCCATCTCTGATAAGTAGCAGAAGATACCAATTACTACCCTTACAACATTATCAAACAACATTACAGCAGCAGAATTTTTTAGCAGTAGATAATCAACTACACCGAGTCATCATTTCATATTCAAAAAGCAATGCACTTGTGGACATATGATGGCAACAGCTAGAACCCTTCAAAACTAGGGATTTCTTTAGACATGAAACAAAACTGAAAATGTAAACCAAATTGATGGTGATACCAATAAGAAAACATTACCACTACCAACGATATTGATGGTGATATTCAAAGATAACACAAGGTTCAAGTGTAACCAATATTTTTTCATTTATTTTTGGTAGAATTTTTTTTTGAAATTTGGTGAAATATAGACAACTACAATTCTGCATGACATGCCATGGACCTTATGTCTTCTACTATCACACTTCAACCAATATCATAATTCATTTAATAATTTTTTTTGCCAAGTGACAATTACGTTGCGGAATTAAAATGGACAGCAGTTCACATAGGGTTAAAAAATATCATTGAATGATTAGTTCCTCACTCCATATCCCATAAAAATTGCCGTTTTTGACAATTAATTATTATTATTATATTTGTATAAAACATGAAAATCAGGAGATTCAACAAACACTCCTGACAAAAACCTATAAATTGCTGTACATGTATGTTGTTCATTAGGATTTTACCCCTTTTCTATAGCACACTTTAATTAATGGGTACAAAATTTTGAGCACACCCAGGTTTTATTTAAAGAAAACATTCCTATGTTCTCAACACGGCCATCACAGTGAATACTTACTTACCATGCATATTTTGGTTATGTGGCGCTGGTATTCTACAGTTTCTAGCACTAGGAGATATGTATAGCCTAAGGACAATCAGCAAAATAATCTTGATTAACTAATAAAAAATCCAACAGATCAACATGTCTCACTCGAACCAAACTGATATGTATGTTAAACATCACATACAAGTAATTCGAATAAAAGAATGTCAGCGAAAACAGAAGGCACAAAGACATGCTGTCCACTGAATATATAAATTAAACTAAATGTAAACCAAAACTTAAAAAACAGAATCAAAATCTAAAGTAAACCTAAACTAAACCAAGCCTAATTTAAACTAAACCTAAACTAAATCTAAAAAAACAGAAAAAAGATACAAGTTCTCAACGGAGCAGGGGTCGCCGGAGCGGCGGGGCGGCCGCGGGGGTGGAGGAGAGGGGCGTCGCGGCGGCCGGGGTGGAGGAGGGGGCGCCGGAGCGATGGGGCGGCCGCGATGGTGGAGGAGAGGGGCGCCGGGGCGGCCGGGGTGGAGGAGGGGGCGCTGGAGCGGCGGGGCAGCCGCGGTAGTGGAGGAGAGGGGCGCCAGGGCGGCCCCACTCTGTGAAGCCGACGCTGCCGGCCTCCGCTCAAAGATTTGCCTCCTTCCACCCTAGTAGCAATGGTAAGCTACTCTTTCTTGATCCTGTGGTGGCTCGGATGAAATCTGACTCTTGCCGGACGCCATCCCGTCACGTTGTCAAAAAACTTCTGTGCTCCCTCCTTTTTTGGGTTGGCTCGGCTCATGTCGGGTCAAGACCGTGGGCGTTGAACCACGCATGAAGGCGATGAGTTGACCCCAAGCAGAAATGTTGCACAAGGGGAACAATCCTTGCCGGCAGCCGGTGGCTTGTCCTTTCGAGCTGGAATAATTTTTTACGGAGAGCGCCAAGCTACATAGCGTCAGATGGGTTGTTCAGCATGGGTCACAATCTCATGACCATCTGCGCGTTTTTTGTATTTCCCCAGCTGGCCTTTCCCCTGTTCCTTCAGATGGCGAGCGACGCGAGAAATCGAAGCCATCATCTCCTCGTCAGCCTGGCAGCCTTCAGGCGAAGGATCCTGGTGGTGGGGATGTGAGCCTCTCCGTCCTCCCCCGCAGCGTTGATCTTTCCAATATGCCGCGGACCCCTTCTATTGCCGGGTTACAAAACGGATGGGGATCTGCTTCCTGGAAGTCCAGCACCATTCAGTTCAGTCCCGCCACTCATCCCACTTTTCGCGGTAAACTCCGTCTGGGTTATATTTCCTTATTCCAAGCCCTGGGAATCCAGGCGATAGAACAGGAGGGCCTCTTCGTCCTTTTTGGATGCGGGGAAGAAGTAATGGCGAAAAAGAGCCAAAAAAATAGAATTGTGAAATCACGCCGACACAGTTTTTTCACAAGATGGGCAAAGATGGACATGCAAAGTACCACATTCGCGTGAAATCGGGAAGACGAAAGCCGTAAATGTGTACATGATATCATTAATAAAGTCGGAAAAGGGGGGACCAGGCCCGCAATAGGAAATATGCAGTGAAGCAAGGGGTATCTGTCCGATCAACCGTTGGAGCAAGCACCTGGGATTGACGCGTCTGGCGGGGTGGCTTGCGTCCCTCGCCCACATGCACTGGTATCGCCCCGTCAGAGCTTCAGCCATCGAGCGATGGAGTGAAGACACAAGCCTCTTCCGCATCTTCGCCAGTTCGCTTTCCGGACGTCGGCTTTCACCTCCTTGCCCTTGCCTTTGCTGGCCTTGGGCGGCATGTCGTCTGTGAGGACGTAGCTGGGGGGTGAGCGGGACGTGGGGAAGTAGCGTGGCGAGAGGAAAAGGCTTCGCTCCTGAGCCTCGAGAGTAGAAAGGCGATGGCGATTGCCAGATTGAGAAGAAGATTGGGTAAATAGGCTTGTAACCTCTGCGGCTTCTTCCTTTTTTATGGGAAGGCGCGGGGCCGCCTCTTTTTACTTCCCCAATAATGACTGCGCTCGCTATAGGCCGCGAGGCATTTGCCAGCCTTTAGCACGCTTCCCATGTCGCGCGCTCGGTGCGTGTAGTGGGGGGCACACCGTTAAACGAGATATTACGAGCAGTTAATTCCCTGCCACGTTGTGGCCGTGGGCACTGTTTTGGCCTAGCCCAACAATGCCCTCCGCACTCGTGTATGGCCTAGGCCCGGGGTCTTGCCTTTCTGTGTAAACCAAGTATTGGTCCACTAGTCCCTCGTACTTGTGCACGGGCAGTTTGTAGCCCATCCCGCGGCAAGCTTGCCGTGAACAGCTCTAGGTCGATTCAAGCCACGCAAGGAAATCATCAAGGTCAGAGAATCTGAGGATCATCAGATAAACAGAGCTGGAATCCGACGGCCAGCTTCCCCGGCAAGATCCTTGCCGGGATGGCCTGTTGAGGCCCCGGCAAGGCTTGGTGCCCGCAGGCTTTCCGGCGCCCTCATGGAGCTCCACGTGCCCAACTTCGGCACGTAACAAGTCTGACCTTCTGGATCCATTCTCTGGACAGCGTGCAAATGCAACCATTGATGAGAGCTTAAGCGTTGCTGATGGGATTGCCCCTTTTTTTTCCATCCCCAAGAAAGGGAGGACACCTAAATGGCCAGCCTCACGGTGCAATAAATGCCCGTTTGGTCCTAATCCGTCAGGGGTTAGGTATGATACCCTGTAGCACTTTACAACCTCAGTGTATGTACATTTTGCAGCTGTGGAGACCCCTTTTGGAGCATAAAAATGAGGCCCAAGGCAACTGCTAAGGGGGAGGAGAACATCTAAAACCCATTCTGGTCATGTGTAGCTGCTTTTGGAACGTAACTGGTGCATTGGCCCCCCGATCGCTCCTGAAGGCGGGTTCAGAACCTGATAATAACACGGGCAGGATAGGGTTTTTCGGCTGATAAGCGGCCCAAACCGGGGGTAAAATCGCCCTGCGTTCGATTGTTTGGTTTGCCTGCTCTTGCGCTTACACCTCTCCCGTCCCCCCGCTGATCATAAATGGATTCCTAAGGATCCCATAGTGTCGCGAACACGCCGACACAATGGCTTCCATAGCTGTGATTAGCAATAGCTGATGAGGCAGATCGCGACGCTGCTCGACTCCTGTTAGTACCAGCAGGGGCGTCGCCGCTATCATGCCGTCACGGATCGGTGTTTCGCCAAGGAGTCTGATATGAGTAGGCTGCGCTCCGTGGATTGTTATCCTGTTTCGGTGCTTATTGGTCTTGCTCGCCTTATCCGGTTGGAGTTGCGTGCCCATTGGCCGTGCCCGTAACAGGCTGGCTAAGGGGGTCAACGACTCGCGCTAGATGCTGGCGTCGTTGCTCCGGCTTAGCCCGCTGTGCGGTGGGGTGGTGAGACTGAACACCCCCTCCATCCGTAGCTTGCGGGTTATACCCACAAATGGATTTGTTGATGTTGGTCTTTCCTCCGATGCTTCCCGCTCCGGTTTCCCTCCATGGGGTCACAACGACGCAACCGCCATGCTGGTCGCGCTCCCATGGTAACCCCGCCTCACCCAACGCCTCCGTTGTGCCAGCGGCGTCCGCGTCCCGCGTGAGCTGGGGCCCTTCTGAATTTGAAGTTGTGCGCTTTTGTGCTGGACCTTCTTCTTGGGCGCCATGGATGAAAAAGACACATCGGGACCCCATCCTAAGTGCCACACACAAGCCGATCTAGCATTATACACATCCATAATCACTTTGGCGCCTCAAGCACTGTATGTCCCACGGCTGCAAGCCTTACCTTGGTCGGGAACCCGTTTGCGCCTTTTGCTCATGTTGTTAATTTGGTCCTCGCTAGCATCCATATGACACGAGAACCCTACCGACATACTCAGTCTAAACCCAAGTGGCACAAAACTTACAGGGACAGTCCTACATTACCCAGCAATACACGTCGGTCACGCAGCGAGTGGTAACCGGCTGTAGCAAGCTATCATGAACTATCGGTAACACCACGTTGACATTTCCTCATATGACAAGACACATGAGTCAAAGAGGACACATGCCGGTCAATCCAATGTGTTCCGATGAAAGCCTCTAGGGAGGCATTTCTCCCATAAGAAAGGCTACCAAGAACAAACAACTAGGTGGTCGGATCCACACAAACCAAGCTTTCATCAATAACATACACACAATATGCTCGATATTTGGAAAACAACATGGCATCGCAACAAAAACTCTACACTCAAAAGTATTTTTCATAGGCTCCGAGGAGCCAGATATTACAAACATGGGTCCATGAGCCAACATACAGTCATACAAGCAAAAAGCACAGCGCGAAGCTAATCCTGTCTGAGTACAACACTGAAAAGAAAGAAGGCTAGGAGCTGTCTATCTACAAGACCCCCATAGGAACCAGACACTCTTTCTGGGATTCCCAAGCTAACTGTTGAAGCCACGTAGAACTACTAGTGAGACTGAAGTCTCTCCTGCAAAACATAAATTAAGCAACGTGAGTACAAATGTACCCCGCAAGACTTACATCAGAACTAACTACTTATGCATCAGGGTCAACAAGGGGAAGTGGAGTTTGACCTGAAGCAAGCCAGCTTTGACTCAGTGGCTATCCTGTACTACGACTACCAATATTTTTTGTGGTGAGAAAGCGCACACGATCCACATATTCACCAATCAATACACCACTATGGATCCCTCCCGTCTCCCTACAAGAAGGCATCCATAGCGCTCACGCTTACCTGGCGCAGTTTAGGGTATCCGCTTTCAGTTAATCTATGAACCATATAAGCTTTCCAAGTAGTCCATATTCAGGACACGGCTATTCGAATAGATCATATTACCCTGCAGGGGTGTACTTCTTCACACACGCTCTCACCACTTATCCTTTTCCACGACATGTACTCGGCAACCTTCAAGCGGAAGCCAGTGGTGTGTCAGCCATGACCTGCTGACTAACCACACAATCTCTCAGCGCCAGGTTTTATCACCTATTCTAGTGCCATCCGCAAGGAAGTCCTGGCCAAAGTTTCCATCACGGCCCCAAATAATGTGCGCAGGGTTCCCAAGCCCCACCTCGTCGGATGGAACTACGCTTGGTACAACCCGTGCCATGTGCCTAGTCTGTCCCCAGCCCACTTGACAGGGTGCCACTTGGTAGACTACTAACACAACCTACAAACAACCAGAAACTAGTTGCAACTCCTGGACAGAGTGTCGTGGGACGATTCCGACATAATAAGGGGTAGGGTTAAAGGAGCGTGATCTATCAGATGCAAATGGTACACGGTGATTAGCGAGTTCGGGCCTCCTGCTGTGGAATAACAACCCTACGTCTCTTGCTCCGAAGAGGCTTTGTTTTAGCTGAGTATGGATCCGAAATTACAATAGGAGAGAGAGAGAGGAAACGGATCCCCATGCCTTAGCTAAGTCCTGAGACTAATGGCGAGAGAGCCAAGGGAGAGAATGTGAGCCCCTTAGCTACGTGGTGTGGGTTGGTGGCTTATATGAGTGCGCCACCCCCCCTCCCTCTTATGTTAGAAAGTGGGGCATGAATGCCATAATGCCAGCCCACTACAAAGCCTCACTATGAAAATAATGCTTTAAACTAACTGCCTTGCTCCTGCTGGTCTTCACATACCCGGGTGAGTCATACGGCCGATTGGTGGACTGTCTCCAAGGGTGGAGTGGGTACGTTGCTTGTCCGAGTGGAAACCATGTACCCCGTTGCTTGTGCGTGGACCGTCGAGATCGATGTCTGTATAAATTTATCTGGACCACATGAGTGTGGACCCCCAGCTTTTTGCTTTTCGATGCGTTCGTGGCCCCACCTGTTATGTGTGTCCCCAACATAGCCCCTGAATCGGTGTGATTTTGCAGAATAAGTTTGTGAAAGACACAATTTGGCCGAGTGATTTCGGAAATCCTCGTTACCCGTCATCGTGCTTTCAGACAACCAGGTTTGACAAAATCTCAATGGATTCTGGCATTGCACTTCCCAACAATCTGTGGTAATGCCTACAGGATCGACTTGGTGACATTCGTTCATCTCTCGGAAGAGGTTAACTCGTGATCAGAGTATGGGTGTGGTCATTAAATTCGGGCAACAAGATTGACGCATGGACTGCCTCTTGGAGAGATACCATTCTTATCCTGGAGGAACATCAATACGGTCGGTTCTAGATCCAAACTTATGAGTTTCACACTTTGAGTCCTAGAAGAAGGCTCAAAACAGTCCACAGAGGAGCTTAAACTCACCTTATAGCAAAAAAATTGGTAGTCACGGGAGCCTTGGAACGTTGTTTGTTTTTTGTTCGTCATACGACTTTCAGCCCGCACCGAGTGAGATTACTCCATGTGCACTGCTGAGTGCACCCACTGGGTGTAGTCCCGAGACCGTCGTCGACTGTGGGCAGTCGGCGGGTCTGAGAGAACTAAAAATCATTCTTACTGGTACTTGATCGAACTTGTTCCTCTCCGATCTCGGAGGTCTTAGTACTTAAGGATCTGGTATTATGTCTTGCATTGAGTAACAATTACTCAGAATTTTGTTCTAGGGTGCGCGATCAGCGCACCCATAGGTGTAGTCCCGAGACTCCAATTGATTGCTGGTAGTCGGTTTTGGAGTCTTTAGGGTTTGTTGTACTTGAATGTTGGTGCTGGACTTGACCGAGCAAATGTTTCTTTTCTGATTCTCTTCCAGTGGGGCCATGCTGAGCACCTACTGGGTTGTAGTCCCCGTGCCTCTGTCGACTGATGAGTTTGGCAGAGGGTTTTAAGTCTCCTGGTAAACCTCCATGCAGTCGTCACAGTGAATATCTTTTTAGTCTGAAATTGAGTCAATCGGATGGATCTTCAGGCGCTTGGCATGGTAAATAAGTCTCAGCATGGAGCTGAATCAGTCGACTGATCTCTTTCAAGTTGGCACGGTAATAAATTGACCTGGAAACAGGGTCAAGTAGGAGGATCTCGTAAAATCGACATGATGAATGGAATTCGGCCTTGAAACTTTTCCAACTGTAGAAAAAAGCTAGACACACTAGGGAGTATCATTCCAGTATAACTTCTTATATTGACCGTTAGCTTTTGCTCTTGCCAACAGACGATCGAGTTGGGACCGGGTTGGAGACGAAGAGTGAGCGTTAGTATCGAGCATATTTTTATGAAAAATAGAAAGTTGGGTAAGGAACATGCCGAATGCGTGCTCCCATAGGTGTAGCCCCCGAATCGGTTAAGGTTTTGTAGAATGAGTTTACCTAAAAACTTGATTCGCCCACACTGCAGGGCACTCGGCGCCTGTCGTCAAGCCTTAGTCAACCAGGATTTGAAACAAACTTCAACGGATTCCTGGACTATAGGTTTTTCGATTGATCGGATTGGGTTGATTGCTGGCAGAACTGGTGGCATTCATATGTCCTCCTCTGGAGATATTGACTAGAGGTCCGAGTAGGACATGCCATGAGAAACCCGAGTGACGATGCCGGCGCGTGGGCCGATTCTCCGAATATGCTACTCACTATCCCAGGGGAACGCCAGCACAGGTCATCTGATGCGAGCATCCTACGGACATCACCATGTCAAGAGTCCGTTTGGCAAGTGACACGTGCACATCTACTTCACTACACAAAGGTGAATCATCTCCTTTACACGTGCTCACTTGAACCCCTTCGAGGATGGTATACTACTACTACTTGCACCCCTCGTGTGCATCATAGGTATTGTCGAACACTATACGGACGACGAAGAGAGTGCGAGTGCAAGTGTACAACTACACATCTGCGAGGGAAAGCGTGGAAGCGAAGACGGAAGAAAGAACGAGTTGTCAGAGTCAACACGGCCGGACGATCGACGCCCCACCACGGACGTCCGACACTCTGCAGCCCGACGACCGGCGTCCAACCGACGTTCGACACACCTCCCACCCCCCAGACGAAGACGCTACAGTTCCCCGACACGACCACCACACCGGATGTCCGACGAAATCCCAGCGCCCGGACGCCGACGTCGACGCGACGTCCGGGTCCCACTACACCCTGAGAAGAATCAGCGGACTTTTCGACGCGCGCTGTGACTTGCGGACTGTCCCAAGCACCGGATGTCCGACCCCCACCGGTCGTCCGGTAACTGCCTGTGCGCACCGTGGGCCTTCGGCCTTGTGATTCCCTTCCCACTTACCCTTTCAACCACTTAACTTTAAAATACCCCCCTACCTCCTCCTAGCTAGGGTTAGCAAAGTGATAGCTCATTTGTATGTGAGCTTTGCTTCTCCCCTTCCTCACTCTTGGAGAGAAGAGAGACCACCACTCCCCATGGAGTTCAAGACCTCCATTGAGAAATCCTGCGGGATAATATCATCAAGACCACTCACGGGAAGATCCGTCTAGGATACCATCAAGACCTCCTCCATGGAGATGAACTTTACCTTGTATCTTTCCCTTTGTTGTTCATGTCCTTGTGGTCTTGTGTGTTTTGATTGTCTAGTGGATGTGTGATTGGACTTGTTCTTGAGTGTTTCCCCTTGTAACTTTCTCTCCATTCTTCCCCGTGTTCTTTGTGTTCTCTCGAGGGAATCCACTCCATCGTGAAAGATCGCCTACACCGGTTTAGCCCCGTATCACACATCTTGAGTCCAAGTTTGTGAAATGATGCTTGGAGCCTAGAGAGGGCCAATGTATCCGTAGAGGAGTTGTCATTTTCACCCTTTTGCGTGAAAGGGGTATTTGTCCGAGTGGACGTGCTTCCCTCCCACTGACCGGGGTATGTGACTGCAAGAAAAAACTTGGTGGCACTCGTATGTATCCCGGAGGAGATAGACTAGGTGGTCTGATGTGGACCGTGCCATGAACCCATGGCGAGGCTTAGTGTGGTGGCTATACTCTCCGGGAGAGGGCCACTCATTATCACGGGGGAACACCAGCACATGCCATCTCGTGATCAAAGTTTGTGAAACTGACGCCTTGGAGCCTAGATAAGGGCCAAGTTATCCGTAGAGGAGCGTCCTTTTCGCCATTTTGCAAGTCCTGAAGAGACTCCAGGTAATGAAATTTGGGCGATCGTCCCAGTGGACGATGCTACCCTTATAGATCTTCGGCGGACCGGCATGTATGGGTCAGAAAATATTCCTGATGTGATCAATGGGTGATCAAATGGATGACCCCTAAGGGCGGCATGGCCCACAGCTGTGCGTAGCCCCCGAGTGATGCTCGAAAGAGGTAAGCTTGCTATAGAGTGTGATATGAGGTTTGATCATATGAATTAAACTTAGTCGCTCCCTGTGTGGGGGTGTAGTGGTGAAGGACGTGTCCAACTGATGGTGGACGCGTGGGGCGGCCGAGGGGCGAGGATGTGTAAAACCGAGTGACAACGCGCGAGGCGGTCGAGTGTTTGAAGACATGCACAACCGAGTGATAACGCGCGGGGTGACCGAGTGAAGGACTACATGTCTAGCCAAGTGGCAAAAATGTCCTCGAATGAGTTAGCCATATGCTTTTCGAAGCTGATGTAGCGACGAGGTCGGTGTAGTGTGGTGGTTGCGACGGCAACAAGAACCGGCGTGACAATGAGTCGAGTAGGAATGAAGATGGCGCGCAAAGTGTCTGAGTGATTATGTAACTGTCAAAGTGGCGGATCGAAGCACTTGTTGAAGTGAATGATCTGACTGGTGATGAGTACTCGACCACTCTAGAGTGTCCATTCCGAATGAGCTGCAGCCCTCGTGCGGCGTAACCCCGAGCGTACTACGGCTTCGACAATGGACATGTCGGAATCGAGAAATATAGTTTTGAATGGATAATTTGTAATTCACAAGTCAGACTTGGGTAAAGAACGAGAGAAGCTTCCGAGTGCTGCTCTAAGAGGCAAACTCGCAAAGGATGAAGTGGTTCAGTTTAATATAAAGGGACTTATCTGTCTCATGCTCAACGAGATGATGAGGCTATTTTTGACACGATGAAGAGGAATCCATGGAGGGGTCGGCCAGATGGGTTTGAAATCAACAGAGCGGCAAGGTCGGTTGTTGCGGTGCGCTAGATCGATACTATGACCGAGACCGATAAGGCGATGAAGTTTGGCGCACACAAGCCTCCAAGTGGTCGTAGTAACTTGTGTATAAAAAATAGCACAAGCCAACGTAATAATTTCTCGAGGAAATTTGATGTGTGCTGAATGATTTGTGTAAGTGACACCTGTAGACACCCTCTGGGTGTGCAAGGGGCTGCTGGTTTCAGAACCAACAAGTCTAGAGAGCGAAGGAATGTATCGAACTTGACGAAGGAAATGATTCATCTTGATATGTGAGCACCGGACTCAAATAAAGGTAGTAGTGTCTTACTTAGTTGCAGCCCTCGAGACTGATGCAAACTCGAAATGAAGAACCCTGGGTTTCATGAATGACGTATGCGTTAAAATGGAAGTTGGACTCGGGAGTCAACATAACCAGTACTAAGCAAGTATGTGAACATAAGAACCAAGTGTAGAGGCACACTCGGTGGCGTGGCCTCTGAGTGAACGTGATGTGTGATTACGAGATACTCGGGAATGCGGAAATAACAGAATGTAGTGCATGTGAATGACTTAGCTGTCTGAAGGCCGCGCGAGTGGCCGAGTGGTGAAGATTTGTTCAACCGATTGCGTGCGCGGGCAGCCGATTGATGTAGATGTGTCTCACCGATGGGGCGACATGCAGGGCGACCGCGTGGTAAGGATGTGTCCAACCAATGGTGACGCCGGGGGCGACCGTGGTGAGGACAAAAGGTTCTCTGAATGATCGAATGTTGTTGATCGCCGAGAAAAACTTGGTGGCATTCATATGTCTCTCGAAAGAGATAGACTTGAGGTCCGAGTGTGGATATGCCATAAAACCCGAGTGACGACGCCGCGCTGGTCTGACTCTCCGAGAGATGCCCACTCCTTATCCTGGGGAACACCAGCGCACCATCTACGAGTCCAGTTTATGAGGCATGCGCCTTGGACCCTAGTGGAAGGGCGAGTTAACCGCGCGGAGGGGCGTCAAGCTCATCTCATAGCTAGCCTGAAGGTGACTTCAGTCGGGTGTTTTATGTGTCCGATTGCACGGGTCCCCACGGAGGGTGGTCAGTCGGACAGACAGACATCCTTCGGAAAGGACTGTGGGCAATCGATCGGATCGATTTGCCGCAGAAATCTGGCGATGCCTAGCCCAACCGGGTGGCGGACGCGCGGGGCGGCCGATTGTTAGGACGTGTCCAACCAAGTGACGATGCGCGGGGCGTCCGAGTGATGAAGTGCATCCAGCAGAGAGGCGACGCACTGGGCATCCGAGTGATGTAGACGCATCCTGCGAGTGGCGATGCACAGGGCGGCCAAGTATTAGACGCATCCCGCGGAGTGGCGACGCACGGGGTGGCCAAGTGATGAAGATGCGTGCCGCGGATTGGGCGACGCATGGGGGCGCCCAAGTGTTGAAGATGCGTGCCGCGAAGTGACGAGGCGCGGGGCGTCCGAGTGATGTAGAGGCGTCCCGCGGAGTGGCGACGCACGGGGCATCCGAGTGATGTAGACACGTCCAGTGGAGTGGCGACGCACGGGGCGTCCGAGTGATGTAGACGCGTCCAGCGGAGTGGCGATGCACCGGGTGTCCGAGTGATGTAGACGCATCTCGCGGAGTGCCGACGCACGGGGCGTCTGAGTGATGTAGACGCCTCTCGCGGAGTGGCGACGCCCGGGGCGGCCGAGTGATGTAGACGCATCCCACGGAGTGGCGACGCATGGGGCGTCCGAGTGATTTAGACGCATCCCGCGGAGTGGCGATGCGCGGGGCGGCTGAGTGATGTAGACGCATCCCGCGGAGTGGCGACGCACGGGGCATCCGAGTGATGTAGACGCATCCCATGGAGTGGCAATGTGCGGGGCGGCCGAGTGATGTAGACGCATCGTACGGAGTGGCGACGCACGGGGCGTCCGAGTGATGTAGATGCATCCCGTGGAGTGGCGGCGCGCGGGGCGGCCGAGTGATGTAGACGCATCCCGCGGAGTGGCAACGCACGGGTGGGCCAAGTGATGAAGATGCATGCCGCGGAGTGACGATGCACGGGGCGTTCGAGTGATGTAGACGCATCCCGCGAGTGGCGACCCACGGGGCGTCCGAGTGATGTAGACGCGTCCAGCGGAGTGGCGACGCACGGGGCGTCCGAATGATTTAGACGCATCCCGCGGAGTGGCGACGTGTGGGGCGGCTGAGTGATTAGAATGTGTCCAGCTAGCGCGACGCACTAGGCGCCGAATCGAGCATGTTCGAGGAGGCGTTCGACCGAGTGGGAACACACGACTGATCAAGTGCCTGCACATTAGTGGCCTGAAAGTGTCCAAGGAAACGAGGCGTGCCCAAGTGAAGCATCTGTCCGAGTGTAGACTTGTGCTTGTCTAGCGTACCAGAGTACCGGCTCGGACACAGGAGGCCGGCTTGAAGTCAACACGGCTACTGTGTCGCTGGAGGCTGGTTGCAGATGGCTGGCGGAAAAATGGATCAACGCACCTGCTTTGACCGTGACTGGCGCTGGAATCCTCATTGAACGGGCAATTAATGAGGCAGCCAATAATACTCGATGTTGAAGATCATCACGTCCTTCTGTTTTCCTTTTCCTGCATGCAGTTAGTTGATCGAGGAAGTGGCCACATTATGCATGCACCTACGAGGCTTGACTCCTTCTTCCCGAACGGCCATCGTTTGGCGGTCGAGGCTGTTTTGTAGTTCGCCGCCGCAGCGCGCCTCCGCCGCGGAGACTTTCACCGGCGACCAGCGCCGGAGGCCACTACAGGAATCAGGCACTTTGCCGTCTGCCATGGCTGACGGAAAGGCATGCCTGGCGGACGGCAAAGGCCTTTGCCGTCAGCCAGCAGACGGCAACAGGTCCGGCTGAATAGGCTACGGCGAAGGGCTCTTTGCCGTCTGCTGGCGGACGGCAAAGATGAAATGGTCTTTGCCGTCCGCCAGCAGACGGCAAAGGACCGTACGGCACACGTGGTAGCTTAGGGCCATTAAGGGGTTAACGGCGTGCTTTGCCGTCTGCTAGCGGACGGCAAAGAAACAATATAGGCCAGCCAAGTGCCCCCCAGGTTGCACAGGTAGCTTCCACGTGGTAGCTTTGCGTCAGCTGGCTGATGGCAAAGCTCTTTGCCGTCTGCCAGCAGACGGCAAAGTGCCTGTATAGCCCCTGTTTTTTCTTAAATTCATTCAATTTGACAGAATTTCACAGATATATATATATACACACATTTCAAAATATTTCAAACAAGCATACCAACAATAAGTTTTCAACAACATAAGAAACTACAAGTTTCCAACACAATCCAACATACAATATTTCCAACAGAAGTTTCCAAACACATATCCTATATACAAACATATCCAAAAGAAGTTTCAACAACATATCCATATATACATACATATCCAATAATTTTCCAACAAGTTTCCATAAACAAAAAGGAAGCACCAAGGAGAAGAGTACACTCCATCATGCAAGCTTCCTCATCTAAAGCAAATCTGCAAATTGGGAAAGATGAAAGTAGAAGAAGAAGAAGAAGACTAGCTAGAAGAAAAAGAAGAAAAGGAAGAAGAAAAGAAGAAGAAGAAGAAGAATTTATATTCTCTTTTCTTTTTCTCTCTCCTCTTCTTTATCTCTTCTTCTTCTAACAGCTGGTAAAATGCTAAGTGTGTAGGTCATTTTAGAGCTAAGCTAGGTAAATAGGTCATTTTGGAGCTAACCTAGGTAAATGGCATATTGGAGCTAACCAAGGTAAACTTGGTCATTTGGGAGCTAACCTAGGTAAATGGATCATATTGGAGCTAACCTAGGTAAAATTGGTCATTTTGGAGCTAACCTAGCTAATTATGCCATTTTTGAGTTAACTAAGCATATTATGCCATTTTTGACATAAGTACTAAGTATAGGTCTTTCTTGAGCTAACCCAGGTAACTAAGCTATTAGAGCTAATTTAGCATTTTAGAGCTAACTTAGAGCTAACTTACATATTAGAGCTAACTTAGGTCATTTCGAGAAAACAAAGCTAAGTATAGATCATTTTGGAGATCTGACTACCTAACATACTTCACTCCTCCTTCTTCTCCTTCTCCTTCATCATCCTGATGCGCTTAGAGCGGCGAAGCAGTGGGATCTACTCTTCTACCACAATTGGCATGGCAATGTCGCCCCCGGCTGTGGGATGCCGGCGCCACCACCATCGCGAGGTCATTGTCAGGCACCACCACCATCGCGAGCCATCTTCAGGCAGCACCATCGCTAGGTCATCCTCAGCCACCACCATCTCTTGCCCATCGTCGCCACCACCATCATCGCTTGGCCATCGTCAGCCACCACCATCGCGAGGTCATCGTCAGACGAATAGGCTGCACTCCTCATCGCCACTCTGCTCCTCTTCTTCCCCACTCCATTCCGATCATCCACTTGCTGCTTTCGCTGTAGCCAGACTCGCTGCTGCTTTTGCTGTAGCTAGAGTCGCTGCGCTGCTCCCATTGCCTGACCAAATGCAACAAAGGTTTTTTTAACAATCAGTGTGAGACAAGCCAAATGGAGAGGAAAGAAGGCAGAGCGTACTGGCATCGTCGTCGTCCGGTGCGCATGCGGCAACTAGTCGTGTTGAACACCTTCACGGTGAGCTGGCGTCGCCATCGTACCTGAAGACAAGGAAGTACCCGTGGCGCAGGTCGTAGGCACGACGAACTACTCCCAGCCACATACAGGTACATGTGGTCGTTCCTGATCACCACCTCCATGTCCCAAAGCCTGCAAAGTCCCTGCTGGCCTGTCCAGCTTCACATTCTTTGGCCGATGGCTGTCCAGCATCTTCATAAAAGTGTCAGGTAGCCTCTGCAGCGCGTGGGTCAGAGTGATGTAGCAAACACAGAGTTATGATAAAGAGATGGGTAAGGGGAGATCTCTCCTTTTTATATCCTGCCTCCTGGAGGAATTCTCAAGTACGATCGTGAAGAACTCAAAAACCTTCCAAGTCGTACTCCGGTGTGGCAGAGCGCAGCCTGCGGTGGCGGCCCCTCCCCCCATCTCTGATAAGTAGAAGAAATACCAATTACTACCCTACAACATTATCAAACAACATTACACAGCAGCAAATTTTTTAGCAGTAGATAATCAACTACAACCGAGTCATCATTTCATATTCAAAAACAATGCACTTGTGGACATATGATGGCAACAGCTAGAACCCTTCAAAACTAGGGATTTCTTTAGACATGAAACAAACTGAAAATGTAAACCAAATTGATGGTGATACCAATAAGAACATTACCACTACCAACGATATTGATGGTGATATTCAAAGATAACACAAGGTTCAAGTGTAACCCAATATTTTTTCATTTATTTTTGTAGAATTTTTTTTTGAAATTTGGTGAAATATGACAACTACAATTCTGCATGACATCCCATGACCTTATGTCTTCTACTATCACACTTCAACCAATATCATAATTCATTTAATAATTTTTTTTGCCAAGTGACAATTACGTTGCGGAATTAAAATGGACAGCATTTCACATAGGGTTAAAAATATCATTGATGATTAGTTCCTCACTCCATATCCCATAAAAATTGCCGTTTTTGACAATAATTATTTTATTATATTTGTATAAAACATGAAAATCAGGAGATTCAACAAACACCCTGACAAAAACCTATAAATTGCTGTACATGTATGTTGTTCTTAGGATTTTACCCCTTTTCTATAGCACACTTTAATTAATGGGTAAAATTTTGAGCACACCCAGGTTTTATTTAAAAGAACATTCCTATGTTCTCAACACGGCCATCACAGTGAATACTTACTTACCATGCATATTTTGGTTATGTGGCGCTGGTATTCTACTTTTCTAGCACTAGGGATATGTATAGCCTAAGGACAATCAGCAAAATAATCTTGATTAACTAATAAAAATCCAACAGATCAACAGGTCTCACTCGAACCAAACTGATATGTATGTTAAACATCACATACAAGTATTCGAATAAAAGAATGTCAGCGAAAACAGAAGGCACAAAGACATGCTGTCCCCTGAATATATAAATTAAACTAAATGTAAACCAAAACTTAAAAAACAGAATCAAAATCTAAGTAAACCTAAACTAAACCAAGCCTAATTTAAACTAAACCTAAACTAAATCTAAAAAAACAGAAAAAAGATACAAGTTCTCAACGGAGCAGGGGTCGCCGGAGCGGCGGGCGGCCCGCGGGGTGGAGGAGAGGGGCGTCGCGGCGGCCGGGGTGGAGGAGGGGCGCCGAGCGATGGGGCGGCCGCGATGGGGAGGAGAGGGCGCCGGGGCGGCCGGGGTGGAGGAGGGGGCGCTGGAGCGGCGGGGCAGCCGCGGTAGTGGAGGAGAGGGGCGCCAGGGCGGCCGCAGTAGTGGAGGAGAGGGGCGCCGGGGTGGTCGGGGTGGAGGAGGGGGCGTCGGAGCGGCGGGGTGGCTACGGTGGTGGCGCCTGAGCGGCGGGGCGGCGACGGGGGTGGCGCGGGGCGGAAGAGGGGGTCGTCGGGGCGACGGGGGTGGCGGCTGCACGGGGGCAGGGCAGTCGGCGACAGGGATGGCGCGGGGCGGCGGCGGCTAGGGCACGGGGCGGAGAGAGAGAGGGGACAGAAAGAGGGGTGGGGCGCGGGCGTTGGCTTTTTAGTTAGGGCACGGTTCTTTGCCGTTTGCTAGCAGACGGCAAATAGCCTAGCTAACGGACATTAGTTTGGCCAGCTTCTTTGCCGTCTGCTAGCAGACGGCAAAGAAGCTTTGCCGTCAGCTAGCGGACGGCAAAGAAAGTGGCCGTTAGGTGGCTCTCGCTAGTGGGCCACCCTCCCTCTTTGCCGTCCGCTAGCTAACGGCAAATCATCTATACCGTCAGCTAGCGGATGGAAAAGATACGGCTGACGGCAAACAATATCTTTGCCGTCTGCTCCTTCTTTGCCGTCAGCTTTCTGTAAGCTGATGGCAAAGACCATCTGTGCCATCAGCTAGCAGACGGCAAAGAGGCGGCTGACGGCAAAGATTCTGATTCCAGTAGTGGAAGGAGCGTTTTGCGCCTGCACCGCGCTGTGCCTACGGCTCCACCGCGGAGGCCGAGAACACGAGGCCAGAGTCGACGACAGTGTCTGGGAGCTCAACGACGAGGTTGGAGATGACGATAAGGCGGACACCGCTGGCATGAACGTGCGTGATGACAATGAGGTGGACGGCGCCAGTGGCCACGCGTGGGGGCTCAACAATGAGTCACAGACGAGGTGCAGTCGGTTGTGCCGAGGTCAGAGACGACGATGACGCGGACGGCGCCGGTGGCCGCGCGCAGTCGGCTGTGCCGAGGTTGGAGACGACGACAGGGCAGACGGCGCCGGTGGCCGTGTGTGGAGGTGCAGTCAGCTTTCGCGCTGATTCAGGTGGTCAGCCCACGGGGATGGGAGGCAAGCCAACCTGAAGACCGATGGTTCTCCTTGTATGTGATTGGATGGATGTCTGTTTCCCTTTTGTTTGCAATGCTTCGCTTGTCGTGAAGATGAACAGTACAAAGAACATGGTAATACGTGAAGATGAAACCGAATAGAGGGCACCAACGAGAATTGATCTGCCGTCGGTGGTTGAATAAATAACCATCTGCATCATGGCTTGATAGACACCATGCCCCACGGTGGGTGCCAACTGTCGTGGGAATGATTCTGACAATAATAAGGGGTAGGGTAAAGGAGCATGATCTATCGAGATGCAAATGGGTGACACGGTGATTTTAGTGAGTTCGGGCCTCTCGCGGTGGAGATAACAGCCCTACGTCTCGTGCTCTGGAGAGGCTTTGTTTTATCTGAGTATGTATCAGAAGATTACAATGAGAGAGAGAGAGAGAGAGGAGAACAGATCCCCATGCCTGAGCTAAGTCCTGAGACTAATGGCGAGAGAGCCAAGGGAGAAGAATGTGAGCCCCCTTAGCTACGTGGTGGGGGTGGCTTATATAGAGTGCACCATCCCCTCACCTCTTATGTTACAAAGTGGGGCATGAATGCCATAATGCCAGCCCACTACGAAGCCTCCACTATGAGAATGATGCTTTGACTGCCTTGTTGCCTGCTGGTCTTTGCATACCCGAGTGAGTCATACGGCCGAGTGGTGGACTGTCATCCGAGTGGATGGTACGTTGCTTGTCCGAGTGGATAGTAGGTTGCTTGTCCGAGTGGATAGTATGTCTGTATGAAATTTATCTGGACCCACATGATGTGTGGACCCCATGCTCTCCGATATTTCGACCCTTCGTGGGCCTAGCTGTTATGTGTGTCCCCAACACAGAGATCGAGGCGATTAATAAGCCGAGAGGGGTCGAGTTACCTGAACCCAATGCGTGGTAGTAACTGTCTTGGATCACAAACACAGAACTTAGTTCCTGAGAACGGTTTCAATGAGGCAACCCACCATGTACTCCTACATGGCCTCTCATCGCTACATTTTCCAAATCGTGTTCACACACTTAGCTCTCAACAATAGGACATGTTCATCACCATCCCAATCCATCCCAGATGAATCAGACCTGACACAACTCCAAGCCTAGCAGGCATAACAAGCAAGCATGAATGAGTAGGCACATCATGGCTCAAAAAACTCCTACTAATGCTAGTGGGTTTCAACTATTTACTGTGGCAAAGACAGGTCATGCAGAGGAATGGGTTCAACTACTGCAACATGTAACAGTTGAATTGTTGTTGTCCTAATGCAGTAAAAGAGAGCAGGAGCGAGAGAGTGGGATTGTTTTGGAATGCTCAAAGGGGGTTTGCTTCCCTGGCACTTCTGAAGATACTACTTCTCTTCATCAGTGACATCGATCTCAACGTCGAGACAACATCCACTCGGAAGAACAAACACCAACAAGGAAACAAAAACAACATTCAATTCATGGCAATGATGCACATCCAAATGCATGGTATGTCATGTTAAGGTACTGAATTGACCTAATGCAATAGTAAGCCAAGTTAGTTGAAGTGGATTCAAACCTATAGCAAAATCCAACTCCAAAACTAATTACCAAATATTCCATAATCATGAATTGTCCTAGTTGGTGATGTTAACTTTCTCAAACATGCATGAACATGGCATAAACAGATTCTTCATATTTTTCTAATAATTTTTCATATATAAATTATTTCATTCTGAGCTATGGTTGATTTTCTATGATTTTTAGAAGTCTTTTAATAATTTCTGAAATAAATAAACAATTTAAGGTTTATTTAAATTCTAGAAAAGAATTACTGCATCAGCACTGAGTCATGCTGACGTCAGCTGGTAAACAGGGTCGGACTGGTCAAACCTGACCAGTGGGGCCCACTGGTCAGTGACTCACTGGCTAATCCTGGTCAAATCTAGAGTTGACGGGGTTTGACCCTGCGGTAGGGCCCGCTGTCAGTGGCTGTGGGTGGTCTAGCTAGCGGGGATTAGCAATAATCATGGTGCCACATCGGCAGTCGCCGGAGTTAGGCCGGCGACGACCAACCGAGTGGTGGAGACGCGTCTGGTTCGCGCTACAGGGCACGGTTTAGACCGCGGTTGGGTTCTACGGCGAGCTGGGGCTCGTGCGCATCCAGCAGTTATGGTGGCTGGCGCTAGTGCGGGCTGTAGCGGCGGCGGCGAGTTGGGCGGCGGCCGGAGTTTGGTGGTGCACGAGCGGGCGAGCAAAGCGAGCAGCGGGGAAGCAACTACAGTGCTCCAGGAGCACGAAGAACAGCAGCACGAGTCGAGGGAGGCTAAGCAGCAGCAGGTCCAGCAGCCATGGCGGACGGTGAGCTACGGCCCTGGCGGCGCGGCTAGCTGGGGAATGGGCCAGAGAGGGAGAGGTGAGGGGGAACATGCTGGGGATCACAGAGAGGTCGACGGCTGACTTGGGGACAACGGGAAGCTCTGGGGCAGCCGAATCGACATGCAGCAGCCGGCGGCCGTAGCCGGAGAAGACAGAAGCGGGCATCATCTTGCGCCTGTACCAGCTCGATTCCATTGGTGGGGACATAGAGGTTGTCGAGGCCGAGCTTCTGGATATGCCGTTCGGGCGAGGCGACGGACGTGGGCGCGCTGGTGCTCGCTGGCGCTCTTGGGTGCGTCCGGAGGAAGAGCGAGCGAGAGGCAGAGAAGCGGATGAGGACGGGGAGGGGTCGAGGGGGAGCCAGGGGGTGCGTGGCAACGCCTAGGGAGGCCCAGCGCATCGAGGAGGCAACCAGGCAGGCAGGAGGTGGCCGGCGCGCGGCGACCACGCGCCCTCGTGCCTTCTGGCATGAAGTTGAAGGAGGCGGCGCTGTGGCTGGGCCGCTACAGTGGTGGGCTGGTCTCTCTGGTGCGCTACACAGGTGAGGCCAGGTAAGTTTGCTCTCCTTTTTATTATTTTTCTATTTTCTTTTTTAATTTAACACTTGCCACTGTTTTGCAAATTCAAATGAATTCAAAACAATGCTAAATATTCTCTGACCATTTTTATGTTGCTTAATAGACCTTTCCAAAAGCACACAAAATAAATCAAAGGCATTTGGAAATATATTCCATATATTAAGAATATAAATCCAAATTCAAATACAATAGTGATTTAAATTCGGATCCCAAATAATACCTTTAAAATGTTGCAAAATTTTGGTTTGATATATAACTCTTGCCAAAATTCTCAAAACTATTTTTAGGGCATTTTGGATTCACTAAATGCACTTTCAGGGTTCTTCCCCTTTATTTCAAATTTTGAGGCTTCCACTTTCCTCAATTCAAGTTTCTTGAAATTAACATGATGCATGATGCTCACTGATGCAACTAATTACAAGCATTATTCTAGGGCTGTGACAACTCACCCCCACTAAACAAGAATCTCGTCCCGAGATTCGAGACGTAGGGTAAGAAGAAAGACGGGACACAAAACTAACACAATCTTCATGATCCAATTGCTCTTCTCGAAGCTGTTCATGCATTGCATCATATTGATCTTGACATCTTTGCTTTCAAGATCTTCATCCAACACGACGACAGAAAGAAACTCTACAGGATTCGATCTTCTAGAAGATCGAGCAACTCACGATCAACTCATGGAATGAGACATAATAACATCTGTTGAGCTGAGACACAAAACACACATCAGGGGTGATGGAAAAGCAGATGATGGAGGTTCAAGTTGGTAGGCAACAATTCCTAGCCTTAAAAGATGGTGAATGGGTTCCAATGTAGCGAGGATATAATTGCCCTTAATACCATAACGGGGCACCTTAGAAGAGGTGACTAGTTTAATTATCTCCTATGTCAAGCAAAAAGAATTACTTTTGATGCAGGGATCATTGAAACTCTTATACCAGACTGAGGCAAATTCACAAATGATTGTTTGAAGGAATCCGAGCGAATGGCATACTCAGCTTAGAATGGAAACTATGGTTATAGAACAATCGGCAAACGGCTAGAGGCACATCCCAATTGATACCGAGGATATAACCTAGTGACTGAGCGTGCTTTCGAGAACTTGAGCATTCCCATATCCATCAAGGTTTTACCAACATCCGTGCCGAGTATCCTGGCAACACATCATACTAACATGAAGAATAATGATGGAGAATGCAGATGCAAAGGAAGGCAATACTTTCTCAGATTTCACCTTAGCGAGGCCAAGGAAACAAAATTTGGATGATCGACCGAGAGACATTTAGCACTCCGCTTCTAATGTTCTCCTTGATGTTCTAGCTACCATGGCCATGCTTAAAAGCATCAACATAGCCATCAAGTGAAGGTCGGACTTCGGGAGCACAAAGAGTCCATAAGGAACAATTTCTGGAATTAGTCGCATGGAATCCTCATGGAGAAGATAATCGAATTGCTCAATCAATATACTACAGTAATAGATCTTCTGGCTGGGTGCGTCCACTTCACCGGAACCTACATCATAGATCTTGGGAAAGTTCCAACCATCATATCTGCCTGAGATTTAGATCTGGTTGGTAACAGGATAGTTCAGACTCAGCATGTCTGAAAAGGAAAATTTGCAACACAAATCGACGAGATGATGTTGCGAGATTCTCGGGAAATGAACTATGATAGCAAGCTCCAAAACATGAGCTGGATTGTAAGATACACATGAACACACTGTCCAAGACAAGCGTGACTACATAGAAGTCTTACAACAAAACACTACCGAGTTCTGGCTGGGAATCATCATCGAGGATATCGAAGTCCTAGCATAAGTCATGATTCTTAAGAAGGAACTTCTTCTCCTTGAACAAATCAATCAGTGGCTTGGTGTGCTAGGAACACATATGGAATGGAGGCAGCCAACCTATCAAACCATAGAGTACTTCGCACGTGCGTGACTAACTTGGGACAATTCCAGAGGAAGCAAAAATAACCTTTCTCGGATCCACGACGGCAACTTACACCAAGTGCACGTGAATTAGAGGAAGTCACTTCTTTCATCCAAGCATATACTTCATGAGATAGCACGAAGGAAATGCTTACAAAATTTTCCAACACTAGCTTGATGTTCAACATGAATCATGGGAAGACAAAATGTTGTTGATGGGCTCAACAACAACTCATCGGGATTTCCATATGGATGGAATCCCATAATTATGTGAACAAGGTGATAGCATTGGTCAGGCCGAGAGATATAATGATGCATGCTTGTGGAACAAACACGAGTAAGACAACATTACGAACATCGTTGGTTCTGATTTGATTTGATGATAGCCCACACTGAAATCAAAGTTTTAACAGGACAACAGATCCAACAACTGATCACGAGGACCAATCAATGAAGATGTCATCTTTCTTGAACACCCACACACACACAAGATATCCCTTTGAATGAACTAAGTCAGACAAGCTTCCATCTTCCAACTCTCCAAGTTGTTGTTTAGCTTAACCAACTAGTTTAGGGTATCGAACACAGATTCTTGGAGAAGGAGTGGATTAATAGAAACCAACTTGATCACAAACTCAACACAACGGTCAGGGAACAACCTGGTAATACTTCCGAGAAGATATTCGGAAAATCATGAACCACCGATATGTTATTAAGCTCAGGAGCAATCTTGCTTTTCAGGGCAAGACGATATGATCGAAGAGCGAGGGATTGACATAGTCCTAACTCATTAATCGAAGAGTGCACCAGGGAAAATGGACTAGGTAGCACGTTCAATCTTAGAATGATAATTCAATAACCAACATGCTAAGAATGAGATTATTGTCCATTAACTGCCAAGCAACAGGGTTGCTAGGAGTATTGATTTCACACATCACGGTTCACTTGTCGGCATTCCGGTTACAACAACACGGAGACCGAGGAATGAATGATAATGGTGAGAAGTATCACTGTATCAAGAGTTCATAAGAGGTTGTGTAATTCCCATGATATTCTTGGCATAAAGATGCTAATACCCCAAGGTAGAACAGAACAAAAGCTGGATTGGCATTTTGATCTGCGGAATACAACTTCTTTGACGCAATCCAAGAAATGGATGAGGTGCTAGAGTTTTTTTTCCTAGTATTTCTGAAATAGCATGGCTTGACGGACCACAAGAGTAAAAGGCATCGATGAACATGAACGCACAACTACTCCTGACTATCAATTGATAGACGGAGATCAGAATACAACTAAAGAGGGACAACTCAAAGGAACACATGGTTTTCTGAGTTGTGGATGCATAGATTAACATGTCGAACAAAGTTCAACATATTTCTTCCGGATAACCCATGTAGAAAGGTAGGACTGGCAGGTTCACAATATAGAATCGAGAACTCGTCAAGAGCACTCTTATTGTGATCTTTTGGTTCAAAAGAACTCCTGCCATGTTGGCTTATGGTATTGGAAGAACGATATACCACAGACCTCGAAGACTATCACAACGGTTACTAATATCCTAAAGGAACAAGCAAACACTATCAACAGGAATTAAGTAGAATGAATCTTGGGTCCAAGAACCCAGGAATAGAATACCTACTAACTAAATAACATCACGAGATGCTTTCGAGAATGCTGGCCAGAATCATCACACTGAGAACACAACACAAAGTTGGGGTACTAGGTGGTTCTCTAAGATACCCTAGTGTCATAATAATAGCTTCAACATATATGTCGAGGCAATGGAGTACCTCAACACAACAATTAGTGTGCTTAATCTGACCCAAAAGGACATCGGGAACAGGGAGGAAAGATTTGCAAATGCATCAGATTGTTTAGAGACTTGGGACAACTCGGACAGCATAACGACTGTAAATGCTCAAATAGATTTTGAGACATCCTGCAAAATGGTGGCATAACCACTCAACATCACAATAACAAGCTTCTGGGATCAACTGTTAACACACAGAAGTACTAGAAACTAAACTGAGGCTTGAATCCATCATTCCTATAAGTCTCTAGCATAGTAACTCGTCATCCTGATAGATAGATGAGAAAGCCTAGTTTCTTAACCCCGTAGAAAAGATGAGGATGACTCAGAATAGAATGACACAAGGTAAGGAGTAAAAAGTGCCTTACGTTCCCTTCCACAATCAATTCCCTTATATAACTAAAGCATTTCTAGACTCGACTTCGACCATTTTGCCTTAGTAATCCTACAAGCAGTCAGGCTCTGATACCAAAGCTGTCGGGACCCCGATCCTAAGTCACACCGATCTAGCATGTAACACATCATATCACTTTGTGGCCTCACGCATGGTATTCCCACAGCTGCAGCCTTATCTTGGTCGAGACCGTTTGCGCCTTTTGGCTCACGTATATGATTGTGTCGCTAGCATCCATATGACAGAGAACCCGGGCCGACATGACTAGTCTTAAACCCAAGGTGGCACAAACTTATAGGGACAGGCATACATGACCCAGCAATGCACGTGTCGGTCAGCAGCGAGTGTAACCGGGCTGTAGCAAGCTATCAGAACTCTGGTAAACACCGCATGACATTTCCCCGTAGGGACAAAGAAAGGAGCAAAGAAGGACACATGCCGATTAATCCATGTGTTTCGGATGAAAGCACTTGGAGGCATTTCCCCATAAGAAAGACTACCAAGAATAAACAACTAGGTGTCGGATCCCACACATACCAAGCATTTCAATAACATACACACAATATGCTCGATATGTGTAAATACAACATGGCATCGCAACAAAACTCTACGACTCAAAGTATTTATTCAGTAGGCTCTAAGAGCCAGATATTACAAACATGGGTCTCATGACCCAAAATACAAGTCATACAAGCAACAAGCACATGCGGAAGCTAATCCTGTCTGAGTACAGATAGCTGAAAAGAGAGAAGGCTAAGAAGCCTGTCTATCAACAAGACCCTCCATTGGAACCAGACCTCTATCTGGGATTCCCAAGCTAACTGTCGAAGCCCACGTGGAACTACTAGTGAGACCGAAGTCTCCTCTGCAAAACATAAATTAAGCAACATGAGTACAAATGTACCCCGCAAGACTTACATCAGAACTAACTACTTATGCATCAGGTGTCAACAAAGGGGAAGTGGAGTTTGACTGCAGCAAGCCAGCTTTGACTCAGTGGCTATCCTATACTACGACTACTAGTATTTTCTTTGAGGTGAGGAAGCGCACACGAGTCCACATATTCACCATATCAATACACCACTATAGATCCGCTCCCGTCTCCCTACGAGAAGGCCATCCATAGCACTCGCGCTTATCTGGCGCATTTTAGGGTATCCATTTCAAGTTATCTATGAACCATATAAGCTTTCCAAGTAGTCCATATCTGAGGACGCGGCTATTCGACTAGATCATATTACCCTGCAGGGGTGTACTTCTTCACACACGCTCTCACCACTTATCGCCGTTTACATGACATGTACTCGGCAACCTTCAAGCGAAAGCCCAGCGAATGTGTCGGCCATGACCTGACTAACCACACAATTCTCTAGTCCAGGTTTATCGCCTATTCGAGTTCCATCCGCAAGGAAGTCCGGCCGAAGTTTCCATCACGGCCCCAAAAGATGTGTGCAAGGTTCCCAAGCCCACCTCGTCGGATGGAACTATGCTTGGTACACTGTGCCACGGTGCCTAGTCTGTCCCAAGCCCACTTGTACCGGGTGCCACTTGGTAGACTACTAACACAACCTACAAACACCAAAAACTAGTTGCAACTGCTGGACAGAGATCAAGGCGATTAATAAGCCGAGAGGGGTCGAGTTACCGGAACCCAATGTGTGGTAGTAACTGTCTTGGATCACAAACACAGAACTCAGTTCCTGAGAACGGTTTCAATGAGACAACCCACCATATACTCCTACATGGTCTCTCATCGCTACCTTTACCAAATCGTGTTCACACACTTAGCTCTCAACAGTAGGACATGTTCATCACCATCCCAATCCATCCCAGATGAATCAGACCTGACACAACTCTAAGCATAGCAGGCATAACAAGCAAGCATGAATTAGTAGGCACATCATGGCTCAAACAACTCCTACTCATGCTAGTGGGTTTCAACTATTTACTGTGGCAAAGACAAGTCATGCAGAGGAATGGGTTCAACTACCGCAACATGTAACAATTGAATCATTGTTGTCCTAATGCAGTAAAAAAAAGCAGGAGTGAGAGAGTGGGATTGTATCGGAATGCTCAAAGGGGGTTTGCTTGCCTGGCACTTCTGAAGATACTACTTCTCTTCATCAGTGACATCGATCTCAACGTCGGGACAACATCTGCTCGGAAGAACAAACACCAACATGGAAACAAAAACAACATTCAATTCATGGCAATGATGCACATCCAAATGCATGGTATGTCATGTTAAGGTACTGAATTGACCTAATGCAATAGTAAGCCAAGTTAGTTGAAGTGGATTCAAACCTATAGCAAAATCCAACTCCAAAATTAATTACCAAATATTCCATAATAATGAATTGTCCTAGTTGGTGATGTTAACTTGCTCAAACATGCATGAACATGGCATAAACAGATTCTTCATATTTTTCTGATAATTTTTCATATATAAATTATTCCATTCTGAACTATGGTTGATTTTCTATGATTTTTAGAAGTCTTTTAATAATTTCTAAAATAAATAAATAATTTAAGGTTTATTTAAATTCCAGAAAAGAATTACTATGTCAGCACTGAGTCATGCTGACGTCAGCTGGTAAACAGGGTCGGACTGGTCAAACCTGACCAGTGGGGCCCACTGGTCAGTGACTCACTGGCTAATCCTGGTCATATCTAGAGTTGACGGGGTTTGACCCTGCGGTAGGGCCCGCTGTCAGTGGCTGTGGGTGGTCTAGCTGGCGGGGATTAGCACTAATCATGGTGCCACATCGGTAGTCACCGGAGTTAGGCCGGCGACGACCAACCGAGCGGTGGAGACGCGTCTAGTTCGCGCTACAGGGCACGGTTTAGGCCGCGGTTGGGTTCTACGGAGAGCTGGGGCTCGTGCGCATCCAGCGGTTATGGTGGCTGGTGCTACTGCAGGCTGTAGCGGCGGCGGCGGTGAGTTGGGGGCGGCTGGAGTTTGGTGGTGCACGGGCGCGGGGTTAGAGCGAGCGGGTGAGCAAAGCGAGCAGTGGGGAAGTAACTACGGTGCTCTAGGAGCACAAAGAACAGCAGCACAGGTCGAGGGAGGCTATGCAGCAACAGGTCCAGCAGCCATGGCGGACGGCGAGCTACGGCCATGGTGGCGCGGCTAGCTGGGGAACGGGCCAGAGAGGGAGAGGTGAGGGGGAATATGCCGGGGCTCACAGAGAGGTGGAAGGCTGGCTTGGGGACGACGGGAAGCTCTGGGGCGGCCGAATTGACATGCGGCAGCCGGCGGCCGTAGCTGGAGAAGACGGCAGCGGGCATCATCTTGCGCCCGTACTAGCTCGATTCCGTTGGTGGGGATGTAGAGGTTGTCGAGGTCGAGCTTCTGGATACGCCGTTCGGGCAAGGCGACGACCGTGGGCGCGGTGGTGCTTGCCGGCGCCCTCGGGTGCGTCCGTAGGAAGAGCGAGCGAGAGGCAGAGGAGTGGATGAGGACGGGGAGGGGTTAAGGGGGAGCCAAGGGGTGCATGGCAATGCCTAGGGAGGCCCAGCGCGTCGAGGAGGCAACCAGGCAGGCAGGAGGTGGCCGGTGCACGGCGACCATGCGCCCTCGTGCCTTCTGGCATGAGGTTGAAGGAGGCGGCGCTTTGGCTGGGCCGCTACAATGGTGGGCTGGTCTCTCTGGTGGGCTGCACAGGTGAGGCCAGGTAAGTTTGCTCTCCTTTTTATTATTTTTCTGTTTTCTGTTTTTATTTAACACTTGCCACTGTTTTGCAAATTCAAATGAATTCAAAACAATGCCAAATATTCTCTGACCATTTTTATGTTGCTTAATGGACCTTTCCAAAAGCACACAAAATATATCGGAGGCATTTGGAAATATATTCCATATATTAAGAATATAAATCCAAATTCAAATACAATAGTGATTTAAATTCAGAGCCCAAATAATCCCTTAAAAATGTTGCAAAATTTTGGTTTGTGTCGTGGAATAGTCACGACAGATGTCCTAGTGTGAGGACTTAGTCGTGGAGCCATCGCAATGAGGTTAGTTTAAAGGGCTTGATTAGGACAAAGGACACGGGGAGTTTATACTGGGTCGGCCCCTTGCGGTGAAGGTGAAGGCCTAATCCAGTTTGAGGTGGTATTGCTAGGGTTTCGACAACCAGGGAGCAAATACGCTTAACCTGGCTCTCGATCTGTTGTTTCTTGTCCCTCAACCGCCACCGGGTCGTCCCTTTATATACACAGGTTGACGCCCAGTGGTTCACAGAATCCCGGCCGGCTCATAAACGTGTCCGGCTCGGTATCCCCTCTTTCCTATCTTACAATACAAGTCATATACTTATGGCGGTTTACATCTATGGGCCCTAACTCACATTTGGGCTTTGGGCCTTCTTATTAAGTCTCCTTTGTAAGTCGCCATCTTCCATGTCTTCATGGGCTTCAATACAGGTAAATCACTATGAGCATAACCCGGCCCCTCCTGGGCGGTTTATACTCAATAGTTATATCCCCAACAGTTTGATATATAACTCTTGCGAAAATTCTCAAAACTATTTTTAGGGCATTTTGGATTCACTGAATGCACTTTCAGGGTTCTTCCCCTTTATTTCAAATTTTGAGGCTTCCACTTTTCTCAATTCAAGTTTCTTGAAATTAACATGATGCATGATGCTCACTGATGCAACTAATTACAAGCATTATTCTAGGGCTGTGACAACGACGATGAAGGTCGGCGATGGAACTCGACGCGCTGTCCTATAGCTTCAGGTTTGCACAAGCGATTCCCCCTACCTGGCACACCAAAGATGTCATGGGGGATCACGATCACCTATGGGGCCATGAGCCCCTTGTGGTTCATCAAGAGGGAGATCACATTGCACAAAGAATAGAAGCCATGGAAAACAACACGTCGGTGGTGACACTGGTGGTTTTTACCCAGGTTCGGGCCGGTGGATAGCGTAAAACCCTACTCCTACTTTGGTGGATTGAGTGGAAGAACACAACAAGCACGCAGTGCTCAAGCCCGACAAGGGTGTCTCGGGGAGAGCAGCTACGCGCGTACAAGTGTGTGAGGGTCCGAATCCTTTGCTAGGTCGCCTTGGACCTCCTTTTATAGCTTAAGGGGTAACCACAATGGCAAAACAATCTTTATCAACTGATTAGATAGCCAACAGTGCTATCATACCTAACTCTGGCAGTTAGGACAAAGTGCATTAAATGCACTGATAGGTGTCATGCTGAGGGCGAAACCCGGCAGGCCTGCCGAACCGCTTAATCATCTCTTGCTTATCATCTTGACACGCCTCTGGACGGGTGTCACTTGGATAAATCTTGTCTTCCAACAGGCTGCCACGTGCTTAGCAGAGGCCACTTAATCACTTGGGGGCTCGACACCGCACTGATAAGTGACTTGCGTCACTGTGCGGTGGAGCGGTGGTGCCTTGGCGGGGATCCCCGCCCCTGGCGGACCCGGCAAGCTTGCCGGGGAAATCTTAGACTTGCCCCTGAGATGGTTTCGACCCAGCCAGGCTTTCCTGCCCGGCAAGGGAGGCCTTCCCAAGGTGATATTCGTCTGTCTTGGTCTTTTTGATCCGCTCTTTGATCTCACTAAGAGCTGCTTCTCTGGCTTGGCCTTGGTTTGGGTGTTGATGCTGAACAAATGATGCCAGTTCGCTTGTGTGTAAGTCTGGGCAACAAATGTAAATGTTTGTTGCACCGACACAAGGAGTGAAGGTTCAACTTGGAAAGGAAGGTGGAAACAGGGGAAATGTGGCTTTTGGTAAGGGGGATGGGGCAGGGAGGTAGATATTTCCGCGGAAGCCAAAAAATTTGGATCGGTGCAGCGAAAAAACTGGCGCGCAAAGTGTCATCAGACACGGTCCCTTATTCAGCACTGTGTATGATATGTGAACATCACAAACGATTCATATAGCTTAACCCATGTGTGATGAGTTTGAACATGCAAATTTTGGTCCGAATTTCCCTGGTTACAGTGGTCATCCACGTCATTGCATAATTTGGGTACACAAAGGAGACTACAGCACACCCACACTTCTTAATCGAGCAAGTTCAGCAATTAAACAGAGCTAGCTGACCTAAACATTACTCTAACAAATTAAAGACCAACACTCTTAATTAAACAAAACAAAGAGTACTACTACGGCTGGTGCTCATCGATCTCCGCCACCTCCTCCATGTCCAGCTCACGCCCGACGATCTCCTGGGTAAGGGGCTCCATGGCATCCATCGCACCATACTAGACAAGCATCTCGCCATCCGCATCCGCCATCTCTTTGGAAAAGGCCGCCACGAGCTAGGCGTGGGCGGCCATGATCTGGGCTTGGACGGGCTCCGTCGTGGCAAGGTATGCCACGGAGGAACGGACGACTGCTTGAACGCTCTCGGCGATTGCAAACTCTTCGGCCGTGGGTTGCCGACCGTTGTCGGAGAAGCTTCGTTCGATTTGTGCGGTGACCGCCATGAGCTGGGCGTGGGCGGCCTCCATCAGGGCTAAGGCCGCCACTGCGGAACGGACAGCTGCTGTGCCGCTCTCGCTAGTTGTTATCCCCGAGGCAGATGTTGCTGCCGCCACCTGAGAAGCAACAGCGGCCGTTTGGGCTGCCTTGGCCACCCGATCGCAGATTGTGGCCGCACTCATGCAGCTTGTTAGCACGCGCATGGCGGCTGCGGCCGCGCTCTCGCCGAAGTGGGTCACCGAAGTTGCCCTCATGACACATGTCCACGTCCCCATCTTTCGCCGGCGACGATTGAACAGTGAAATGATATTTGGGGAGCGAGCTAGTGTGCTTGACACGCCGGTTGTGGACTGTAGCCGACGCACCTTCTCGCGTAAGCCATAGGCATACTATACTCCGATGATGCTCCAAGATATTTTGTACTGCATCTCACACGGTTGGTGATAATAAACTGTGTCCGATCTACTTGATTTTTCGTCTTGATTTGAATTACATAATGGGGTCACAATGGCAAAGGAGGGTGTTTGAATTGCTAGAACTATTATCTGCAGTGAACATGCAACTATAGGTGTGTCGTCAAAAAAATTGGAATTATTCAGGGTTCGTTTGGACATTTTTATACATTAACTTGGTTTTCTGGGCATTCCAGGTGCACAATTCAAAATTAAACTACATGCACATGCTCCGGTGCACCAAAATGGGTTGTAAAATCATATATGTGTCCATGGGTTGATGCTTATGTCTCATGCAAGAAATGGGGATGAATTTTAAACACCACGGCACAGTGGCTCTCCGGTAAATGTTGAGGTACTTGCTTTTGTAATTCTAGTAAATCCAAAACTCGTCTGAAATTCATGAACCTTGACATGCTATCATGGAATGGCATCCACATGCTGGGGTAAAAAATATTGTACCATTTGGGGCAGGTTATGGTATAAGCTTTTTACAAACCAGAGCTTCTCACAAGAAGCCTCATGGTTCTGGTAGGGAAACGTGTCACCTTAGTGGACAAAATGATATTCGTCGCCTCTTCTTGCTTTTAATTTTTTTCTGGTGTCAACATAGAACAACAGGAGTGCCGTGTTAAATTTTGGAATTTTTTGGGGTTCATTTGGACATTTTTATATGTTAACTGAGTTTTATAGGCATTTATGTGCATAATTCAAAATTGAACTACATGCACATGCTCCAGTGCATAAAAACGGGTTGAAAAATCAAATGTGTGTCCTTGGTTGCAAGCTTAGGTCACATGTAAGAAATGAGAATGAATGTCAAACACCTTGACACTATCGCTTGGCCGCTAACATTGAGATACATGGTTTTAAAATTCTAGTAAATCGAAAACTCGTCTGAAATTCGTGAAACTTGACATGATATCATGGAACGACATCAACATGCCGTGGTAAAAATATTGTCCTATTTGGGGCAGGTTTGGGTATAAGCTTCTCGCAAACCAGAGCTTCTCACAACAAACCTGATGGTTTCGGTAGGGAACGTGCCACCTTTGTCGACGAAACGATATTCGTTGCCTCTTCTTGCTTTAATTTTTTTTCTAGTGTCAACATAGAACAACATGAGTGTTGTGTCAATTTCTGAGATTTTTTGGGGTTCGCTTAGACATTTTTATACGTTAACTGAGATTTCTATGCATTTATGTGCATAATTCAAATTTGAACTACATGCACATGCTCCAGTGCATATAAATGGGTTCAAAATTCAAATGTGTGTCCTTGGTAGCATGCTTAAGTCCCATACAAGAAATAGGAATGAATGTCAAACACCTTGCCACCGTCGCTCGGCCGCTAACATTGAGATACATGGTTTTTAAATTCTAGTAACTCGAAAATGTGTCTGAAATTTATGAAGCTTGACATGCCATCATGGAACGGGACCAACATGCCATGGTAAACATATTGTCCCATTTGGGTCAGGTTGGGGTATAAGCTTCTCACAACAAGCCTCATGGTTACGGTAGGGAACGTTTCACCTTTCTGGACGAAACGATATCTGTTGCCTCTTCTTGATTTCAATTTTTTTCTAGTGTCAACATAGAACAACAGGAGTGTTGTGTTAAATTTTGGAAATTTTCGGGGTTCATTTGGACATTTTTATACATTAACTGAGTTTTCTATGCATTTATGTGCATAATTCAAATTTGAACTACATGCACATGCTCCAGTGCATATAAATTGGTTGAAAAATCAAATCTGTGTCCTTGGTTGCATGCTTAGGACCCATGCAAGAAATGGGAATGAATGTCAAACACCTTGCCACCGTCGCTCGGCTGCAAACATTGAGATACATGGTTTTCAAATTCTAGTAAATCCAAAACTCGTTTGAAATTCATGAAACTTGGCATGCTATCATGGAACGGCATCAACATGCTGTGGTAAAAAAATTGTCCCATTTGGGGCAGGTTTGGGTTCTCACATACCAAAGCTTCTGACAACAAGCCTCATGGTTCCGATAGGGAATGTGCCTCCTTGGTGGATGAAACGATGTTCATTGCCTCTTCCCGTTTTCAAATTTTTTCCTAGTGGCAACATAGAGCAACAGAAGTGTCATGTTAAAATTTGCAATTTCGGGGTTCGTTTGGACATTTTTATACATTAACTGAGTTTTCTAGGCATTTTATGTGCATAATTCAAATTTGAACTACATGCACATGCTCTAGTGCAAAAAAATGGGTTGACATATTAAATGTGTGTCCTTGGGTGCAAGCTTAGGTCCCATGCAAGAAATGGGAATGAATTTCAAACACCAGGGCACTGTTGATTGCCGGCAAAATGTTGAGATACTTTGTTTTTAAATTCTAGTAAATCCAAAAACTCGTCTAAAATTCATGAAACTTGGCATGCTATCATGGAATGGCACCCGACATGTTGTGGTATTTTTCGTGTCCATTTTGAGAGAAGGCGCACTCGAATAACAGCCAACAAAGGCATTTTGAAACAAATAGCGGCCACTTTAACATCTCAAACATTTTGTATAATTTAAATCATGTGCATTCTGTTAACCATGCATGTGACGCCACGCGTCACTCTTTTAATGGCTAGGAGGTGCCGTGCGGATAACTGCTTGACTGAACAGGAGGCGTGCGAGCGCAGGCTGACCGAGAGGCGTGCAAGCTGTCCTCCAATGTGTAGGCTCACCGGGAAGCATGCGAGCTGTACGCCGCGCAGGCTCACTGGGAAGCAAGCCCTTTGACTTCCATGGCAGCCCACCTTGCTCGCATCCTCTCCATTAATGATGCCCGAGCCGTGGTTTAATACGGGCGGCCTTACTGTTCGCCTCCCATTCCCCTCCCGCAGACCTCCACCAATGCCATGGCGCAGAAGGATCATCTGCCACTAGTCTTCCAGTTTGGTTAAGTCAACTCCGAGCCGGAGGAGATAGAAAATAAGGAGGAATAGGGCCTCATGGACATGGCCCTGAACAAGCTGGGCGCGGCGGTTGCTGCCCCCGCGCCCGCCCCAGCTCCTATCCCCGCGCCCGCGCCAGCGACCATCCTCATAGCATTGATGTGGTGGTCGCCGAGCACCATCGTAGAGCTGGAAGCCGCGGGCGTCAGCGAGGTCTCTGAGGACCCGCGCGAGCTCGTGTACATGCCAGCGCCCGTGCCCGTGCCCGTGCCCGTGCCCGTGCGCGCCACTGCACCCACCGCGGCGCCGGTCCATGTGTATTTGCCTGCAACCACCACGCCCACGCCTGTGCGCGCGCCCCCCTCAGCGGCATGGGACGCCGCCGTCGACCCCTACCACGCAGCGCCGTGAGTTGCCGTCCTCCCACGCCCCGCCCGTCGATCGTGCGATGACATGATGTTTGATTTCCAAGTGAAGAACATTATGTGCTGCCTTGAAGACTTCAACAACGGCGTCCCGAAGGATGACAACGACAACGCTGGCGCGGCACGCCGCCTCCGCCACCACCAAATTAGTTTTTTTTTGGGTTTAATACTGTACCTCGATCATATGAATATAAATTCGGAGTGTGACTGAATGAAAGATATGGTTTGAATGAACTTGCGTTTTTCTCTCTGAATGTACAGACTTATCAAACTATTTTCTTTAAAAAAAGGTCAATGGTTTTTAAATATAAACAACTCATCGCAAACATTTTAGTTAGAACACCCATATGCAAACCGACAACTTCCCCAGGAAGCCAAGGGAAAATGTGCCGAGCAGGATTTGCGCAGCTCTTGATCGCAAATGTTTTAGATAGAACACCCGTATGTAAACTGACAGCTTTTCCCCAGTAAGCCAAGGAAAAATGTGCCGAGCAGGATTTGTGCAGCTCTTCATTGCAAACGTTTTAGATAGAACACCCGTATGCAAAAGTGAGAGCTATGGTCTTCCCCAGTAAGCCAAGGGAAAATTTACCGCGCAGGATTTGTGCATCTCTTCAACGCAAACGGTTTAGATTGAATACGGTATGCAAAGCGAGACTTCGGCGCTAAGCCAAGAGAAAATCTAGCACACAGGATTTGTACATCCCTTCAACGCAAACGGTTTTTTCGGATGACCCGTGTGCAACCACGTACAGACAATTTGGTAAGATTTGCATATGTCATATTTGGTATATTGTCATTTGTCAAACTGGAAAGATTGACATTTGTTGATCTAGTAACATTGCCATTTGTCAACCTTGTAACACTGCCATTTGTCGAAATATGCAACTAAAAATCACTAGCACTATCTAATTTTTGCAACTAAAATTTAGTAATTAAGCATAGATTCCATTCATAGATTAAGCAGTCATTCTTTATACAAACAGTTCAACTCGACAGCTGAACCTACCAACTTTTCCCCAATTTTTGCCAACCACGTACTGAAATAGCTAGTTCAACTATATATACTAGCTAATTTTAAGTACGTTGTACAGTTCCACCACATCTATAGTCAGATGAACTGAACAAAATAGCCCCTAAATACTACTACTACTATGGAGGGGCTTTGTACTACTTCCGACAGCCTCTCCTCTGCGGAGCGCGCTCAGTAAGAGGCAGAGAAGGAGGAGCCTACCGACGAGCTGGACAACTGCAATACGGTGCCTGCCGCTGCTGCACCTTCAGCGACGCTCACCTCGAACGCCCTCTGCAGCTCCAGACGACCCCTCTCGAAGTGGTGGGACTCCTCGTAGATCTCCTGATTCCTCGCCTCTGCGTCGGCGTGTGCTGCGGCCATGGCGGCGGTAAGGCTCTTTGCATGCTCGACGAGGCACTCCTCCTCCCGCAGGAACTCGATGTAGCGCGCAAGGTCGATGACGCACGTGCGGGCCTCCACCTCCGCCTCCCGCCTTTGGGCGGTGGTGGCGGAGCGGGTCATGACCCCGGCGGTCGACGGTGGGCTGGCAGCCATGGAGGCCGATGATGGGGTGGCGGCCATGACCACCACCTCCCGCCTTCGGGTCGCGGTGGTGGAGCGGGTGATGGCCACAGTGGCCGACAGTGGGGTGGCGGCCACGACGGCCACCTCCCGCCTTCGGGCCGCGGCGGCGGAGCGGGAAATGGCCCTAGCTCTCGACGGTGGTGTGGCGGCCACGGCGGCAGACGGTGGGGTGGCGGCAACAGCGGTCGGCAACAGTTGCCGACGGGCAGCGGCGGCAGAGCGTGTGGTGGGTGTTCCGCGCACACCCAATAGGGATGCCACGTGCACTACACTACGCCCGGGACCGAGCCCCGCTGCGGTGTAGCCTCCTAGTTGGAGCTATCCTCTGATGACGGCGGAGTGGCTGAGCGACGATGACGGAGTGGTGCCATTGGCGATTGTGGGAGAAGCAGACGAGATAAGCTATAGGGAGGGAGGGCAAAATGCGACGCAGGACTCGCCGGCCGTGAGGGTTTATATAGCAGGCTGGTAAGCATTGGGATTTTGCGGGATTTCACCGAGTCGGGCAGGAAGCTTGCGCGGGAACCTGCGCGGTTGCGCGGGAATGGGCTCACCACCGTTTGGCCAAAAGAACACCCCCGCGCACTCCTCAATCTTGTGCTCGAAGCCGTCTGCGGCAGCGGGGTGACAAAACATGCGAGAGGAGGACGAAAGGACACGTACACATACGGTTAATAAAAAAATGTTTGCGATTTAATTACCTACCACCCCGTCCTGGTTTATAAGTCGTCTATGTATTTTTGTGCCAAATTTTGAATAGAGATTTAACTAATAAAATACGAATGCATGTCGCCAAAGATTATATCGTTGGATTCATATTTGAACATAGTTTCCAATTATATAATTTTTATAACATCCATTAACATTTTGTTGGTTAAATTTAAGGTCAAAATATGGCACAGAATATAAAGGGGACTAATAGACCAAGACGGAGGTAGTAGCACATGGCCGCTCTCTACGCAGCGACACGCAACTGCCGGCCGGCTTGTAGACGATTATTCCCTGCGTGTTCCACTGCTCTATGCGTGTGGTTGCTCGCGGTTGAGGCGGCCGCGGCGCGCTCTGCTTGCGTCCCGCCGCGCACGCTCTGCTCTCGCGTCCCTCCGGGCACTTTGCCCTCGTCCCTCCACGCGTGCTGCCAGTGTTTGGGGCCGGCACATGATCACGTACGTTCGTGCTGCCATTATGCTTGCGGTTGCGCCGGGCGCGGTGCCACGATGCAGTTACCCGCTGCAAAAACTGCCATGCGGACGCGCCGAGAATCGAGGCCACCCGCCCCCCATTTATTCATGCGGCCATTTATCTTCATCTCCCGTGCCACACGACACAATAAGCACACCCATGACGACACATATAGAGAGGACATCCAACGGTTCCAATTGCACTCCACGTGGCTCCAATGGCGCTCCCAGCGGCCGATGATGACAACGGGGGGCAGTTCACCACGCATCACGTAGTGGACACCCATGTGAGGGGGAAGGCCCTCTCCGTGGTGTACACGAACAAGCCGGTCTCGGTGGAGAGCTCCATCCAAACTATGGAGCTGTTGCTTGCTGAGGACAAGTACCAAGTGGTCGGCTTCGACCTCGAGTTCACCAGCGGTCGTGCCGGGTATGATCAGAAGGTTGCCGCCGCCCAGTTGTGCGTGCGACATGACGTCCTCGTCTACCACTACCACCTGGCCACAAGGCCTTGCGAGTGTTTCTCCAGGTTATCAACAGCTCCGACTACAACTTCCTTACGGTGGACACCACCAACGATCTAAAAGCGCTCAAGGTTTCAGGCTTGAAATACCAGAATCTTGTCAACATCCAGGACCACTACAAGGTCTGGGGCAGCGACAACAACAAACAGAACTCCCTGGTTGACCTCGCCTCGGCCATCATCGACCCCTACTACATGAAGATGAAGGATGAGAGCTAGAAGGACAAGAACGCCTGGCACAGTGTCTGGCATCAGAGACTGGATGAACAACACATCAAGTACGCGGCCAAGGACGCGTACACAAGCTACGAGATGTACACGCGGATCGTTGACATGAGGAAGTGTCTTCTTCCTGCCCCAGATGAGGGATCGAGCCACAGAGCAGTGGCGGGAGCGTCACAAGGAGTAGATGACTAGACGATCATTTCTCCTAGTTTAGAATGCATGCAATTGTTTATTGAGGTGTGTGCGAATGATCTATATAGTCACTTATGTAATTGGATGTTTATTTCAGTTATATATATATATATGTGTGTTATTCTTCTATAGACAGAGCAAATCACACGGCTCATTAGCAGCAATCGTCTGTGTTATTATTAGTCTTCGCACACATTTCTGATTACGGACCTGTTTGCTGCGTATTCACACACATCTTGTTCAGTTGAACTGTTTCTGTTGTCTTGGCTCATCGCAAACAGTTCATCCGAGTGAACTGTATGCCCTCCATTGCAAACACCTTGATCTGGCTGATCGTTTCTATTGTGTTGCCTAATCACACACAGTTCATCCTAGTGAACTGTATGCCGTATATCGCACACACCCTTGATACGTCTCCAACGTATCTATAATTTTTGCTTCTTCCATGCTGTTATATTATCATTCTTGGATGTTTTACATTCATTTTATAGCAACTTTATATCATTTTTTGGGACTAACCTATTGACATAGTGCCCAGTGCCAGTTGCTGTTTTTTGCTTGTTTTTTACTTCGCAGAAAATCAATACCAAACGGAGTCCAAACGCAACGAAACTTTTTGGCAAATTTTTCTGGACCAGAAGACACAAGATGGGCCAAAGAAGTACTAGAGGGGTGCCCCGAGGGGGGCACAACCCACCTGGGCGCGCCTGGGGGCCCAGGCGTGCCCTGGTGGGTTGTGCCCACCTTGGTGGCCTTCCGCACCGCCTCTTCGCCCTATAAATACCCCAATATTCCAAAAACCCTAGGGGAGTCGACGAAACACAATTCCAGCTGTCGCACGTTCCAGAACCACGAGATCCAATCTAGACACCATCACGGAGGGGTTCATCATTCTCATTGGTGCCTCTCCGATGATGCGTGAGTAGTTCATTGTAGACCTACGGGTCCGTAGGCAGTAGCTAGATGGCTTCTTCTCTCTTTTTGATTCTCAATACAATGGTCTCTTGGATATCTATTTGATGTAACTCTTTTTGCGGTGTGTTTGTTGGGATCCAATGAACTTTGAGTTTATGATCAGATCTATATCCATGAAAGTTATTTGAGTTCTTTGATCTCTTTTATGCATGATTACTTATAGTCTCGTATTTCTTCTTTGAATCTTTAGTGTAGTTAGGCCGACTAGATCGATTTTTCTTGCCATGGGAAGAGGTGCTTTGTGATGGGTTCGATCGTGCGGTGTTCTTTCCACATGACAGAAGGGGCAGCAAGACACACATGTATCGTTGCTATTAAGGATAACAAGATGGGGGCTATTCCTACATGAATAGATCTCGTCTACATCATGTCATCGTTCTTATTGCATTACTCCGTTTCTCCATGAACATAATACATTAGATGCATTCTGGATAGCGATCGATGTGTGGAGTAATAGTAGTAGATGCAGGCAGGGGTCGGTCTACTAATCTTGGACGTGATGCCTATATAATGATCATTGCCTGGATATCGTCATAATTATTTGAGGTTCTATCAATTGCCCAACAGTAATTTGTTTACCCACCGTGTGCTATTTCTTGAGAGAAGCCACTAGTGAAATCTACGCCCCCCGGGTCTATTCTTCATCGTATTTTCTTTCCGATATATTATTTGCCACTTTTATTTTCAGATCTATTATTCCAAAAACCCAAAAATACCTTGCTGCACTTTTTATTTGCATCTTTGATTTCGCGTTTTATCGAGATCTATTTATCCAATCTATCACAATTTTATCCCGTCAACTTGACAATTTCCTACGCCGTTACCCGTAAGAGGGATTGACAACCCCTCATAAGCGTCGGGCTACAAGTATTTGTTCTTTGTGTGCAGGTACCGTTTACATAGTGTTGCTTGGTTCTCCTACTGGATTGATACCTTGGTTTCATAACTGAGGGAAATACCTACCGTAGTTGTGCTGCATCATCCCTTCCTCTTCGGGGAAATACCAACGTAGTTCAAGCGACATCAACCCTCATCTGGCTGCCAGTTTCTGTTGTTCTGCCTCATCGCAAATAGTTTGTATCTTTTGCCACACATCACACACACAACTCTAATCTGAACCGTGTTTGATGTCACCGCCATCGCAAACATTTTGTATCTTTTTTGACGGTTTTATTACATCACTGTTTGTAATTAATGCATCACACACAGTTTCGTCGAAGGGTCTCTGATTGGACTGTCGCGTTTGGACCAACCTGCAGTAGTGCCTTTTAGCATATAATATTTTAATGAGTGCTCACAATCACAAAAGATGTCCAAGATAGTGTATTTATATGTGAGACCTCTCTTTCTTTATTACTTCCTATTAATTGCAACAATGACCAAAACTATGTTTGTCAACTGCCAACAAATTTTATGTGACATACTTCTTATATGTGAAGTCATCACTTCCCATAAGATTATTATATAATCTTTTTATTTCTTTTGTCTCTATTTTTTCTTAAGATCATAGCAAGAAATAAAAGCCCTCAACTCAAAACTAATCTTTATTATATAACTCTCGGACTCGATTACATAGAGGGAACACAAAGCAAAACTCAAAACTAGATCATACTAAAAAAATTATTCTACTAAACCAAGATATAACCAAAAGGATCGAACTAAAGAAAATGATAAAGGTAAAGATGTGATGATGATACGATACCGGGGCACCTCCCCCAAGCTTGGCACAAGCCTAGAGGAGTGCCCATACCCATGTACTCAAGTTTCTTTCTTTGGAGGTGGTGATGATGGAGTTGTAGCATTCTTCTTCTCCAACTTGCGTCTGAGGCTAAAATTTTCCTCCCTTAGATCATCATTCTCGAGCTCAAGCTTCAATAGTTTTTGCATAAAGCCGCCTTGCTGTCCTGCAGAAAATGGTGTGGGATAGATTGGACCTTAGGAAGGCTTGACTTCTTGAATTCCACGTGCATATCTCCAGGTTGAGGTAGTGGTTCTTCATCTTAATCGGAGCTATCGCTCCTTGTTTTCTCCATGTCGAAATCTTGCTCCTCCTCCGAGTCGGAATCTTGCTCTTCCTTCGTGGACCATAGGTAAGGGTAAATTTCCCCAAAGATCTTTGGATCAGCAGTATAATGGGAAACATAGCTCTCTCCATCTGAATCTTGTGAAGACATCTTGCTCTAAATCTGCTGCAGAAATAGCCCGAAACAAGAACAGAGGAAATTGTCGTGGTATGGTGGTCAAAACCTTCGGGAGATTGTATAATAAATTTTTAACGTGCAAAAGAAGTATTCTGGAGAAAACGGAGTCCGTAGGGCACACGAGGTGGCCACAAGCCTGGGAGGCGCGCCCTAGGGGGTAGGGCGCGCCCACACGGCTTGTCGCCTCCTCGTGCACTTTTCGGACTGCATCTTATTTTCCTAATTTTTTAAATATTCCAAAACAGTGTAAAATTGCTTTTGGGAAAGTTTTGGAGTCGGTTTACATACCTTATCACATACCTATTCCTTTTCAGGGGACTAGAGCGTTCTGGTAGGTCTCCCTTATGTACTCCGGTGTTATGGTATTAATAATATTGGCTTCAACATTTATGAGAGTACCTAAGATATAACGCTTGATTCTTTGCCCATTCACCACCTTTGGGTTGGTACCCTTGGCATTGTTGATTTTGATGGCGCCGGAATGATAAACTTCCTCGATAATGTAAGGCCCTTCCCATTTAGAGAGAAGTTTACCTGCAAAAAATCTTAAACGAGAATTGTATAACAAGACATGGTCACCTACATTAAATTCACGCTTTTGTATCCTTTTGTCATGCCATCTTTTAACTTTTTCTTTAAACAATTTGGCATTCTCATAGGCTTGGGTTCTCCATTCATTAAGTGAGCTAATGTTAAATAACCTCTTCTCACCGGCAAGTTTGAAATCATAGTTGAGCTCTTTAATTGCCCAATAAGCTTTGTGTTCTAGTTCAAGAGGTAAGTGGCATGCTTTTCCATAAACCATTTTATATTGAGACATGCCCATAGGATTGTTATAAGCAGTTCTATAAGCCCATAATGCATCATCAAGTTTCTTAGACCAATTATTTCTAGATCTATTAACAGTCTTTTGCAAGATCAATTTTATTTCTCTATTCTACTTAACCACTAGACTGAGGATGATAAGGAGATGCAATTCTATGGTTAACATCATACTTAGCAAGCAATTTACGGAAGGCACCATGAGTAAAGTGTGAACCACCATCAGTCATTAAATATCTAGGGACTCCAAACCTCGGGAAAATAACTTCTTTAAGCATTTTAATGGAGGAGTTATGATCAGAACTACTAGTTGGAATAGCTTCTACCCACTTAGTAACATAATCAATAGCAACCAAAATATGTGTATACGCATTGGAGGAAGGAAAAGGTCCCATATAATCAAATCCCCAAACATCAAATGGTTCAATAACAAGTGAATAATTCATAGGCATTTCTTGATGTCTACTAATATTACCAATTCTTTGACATTCATCACAAGACAAGACAAACTTACGAGCATCCTTGAAAAGAGTAGGCCAATAAAAACCAGATTGTAATACCTTATGTGCAGTTATATCTCCAGCATGGTGTCCTTCGTAGGCCTCGGAGTGACACTTGCGTAGGATCTATTCCTGTTCATGCTCAGGTACAGAACGTCTAATAACACCATCTACTCCTTCTTTATAAAGGTGTGGGTCATCCCAAAAGTAATGTCTTAAATCATAGAAAAAGTTTTTCTTTTGTTGGTATGTGAAACTAGGTGGTATAAATGTAGCAACAATATAATTAGCATATTCTGCATACCATGGAGTACTATGAGAAGCATTTATAACAACTAACTGTTCATCAGGAAAGCTATCATCAATAAGTAGTGGGTCATCAAGAATATTTTTTAACCTAGACAAGTTGACTGCTACGGGGTTCGCAGCTCCCTTTCTATCAATAATATGTAAATCAAATTCTTGTAGCAAGAGAACCCACCTAATGAGTCTAGGTTTAGCATCTTTCTTTTCCATAAGATATTTAAAAGCAGCATGATCAGTGTGAATAGTAACTTTGGAATCAACAGTATAAGATCTGAACTTGTCATAAGCAAACACAACTGCTAAAAATTCTTTTCCAGTAGTAGCATAATTCCTTTGAGCACTGTCTAGAGTTTTACTAGCATAATGGATAACATTTAATTTCTTATCAACTCTTTGCCCTAGAACAGCACCAACAGCATAATCGCTAGCATCACACATAATTTCAAAGGGTAGGTTCCAATCAGGTGGTTGAACAATAGGTACAGAAATTAAGGCTTTCTAAAGGATTTCAAATGCTTCTACACAATCATCATCAAAAACAAATGGAACATCTTTTTGCAAGAGATTAGTAAGAGGCCTGTAAATTTTGGAGATGTCTTTAATAAATCTCCTATAGAAACCAGCATGACGAAGGAAACTTCTTGTACCTTTGATATCTTTAGGACACGACATTTTTTCAATAGCATCAACTTTAGCTTTATAAACTTCAATACCTCTTTCGGAGATTTTATGCCCCAAGACAATACCTTCATTAACCATAAAGTGGCACTTCTCCCAATTCAAGACAAGATTAGTTTCTTCACATCTCTACAAAACTCGATCAAGGTTGCTTAAACAATCATCAAAAGAAGTTCCGTATATGGAGAAATCATCCATGAAAACCTCAACAATCTTTTCACAAAAATCAGAGAATATAGCAGTCGTACATCTTTGAAAAGTAGCAGGTGCATTGCATAAACCAAAAGGCATACGTCTATAAGCAAAGGTACCAAACGGGCATGTAAAAGTAGTTTTTTCTTGATCCTCTTGTGACACAGGTATTTGGGAAAAACCAGAATAACCATCTAGAAAGCAAAAATGTGTACGTTTTGATAGCCTTTCTAGCATTTAATCAATGAAAGGTAGAGGATAATGATCTTTCCTAGTAGCTTTGTTCAATTTTCTAAAACCAATTACCTTTCTATAACCTGTAACAATTCTTTGCGGAATCAATTCATTTTTATCATTAGGAACAATAGTAATACCTCCTTTCTTAGGGACACAATGAACAGGACTTACCCATCTACTATCAGCAATAGGATAAATTATACCTTCTTCCAAAAGCTTTAGTATTTCATTCCTTACCACTTCTTTCATCTTTGGTTTCAACCGTCGCTGATGATCAACGACTGGTTTAGCATCATGTTCCGTATTAATTTTGTGCTGACATAGAGTGGGACTAATGCCCTTAAGATCATCAAGAGTATGTCCAATAGCGGCACAGTGCTTCCTCAGAGTTTTCAATAATTTCTTTTCTTCATGCTCTAAAAGGTTAGCACTAATAATAACAAGATATATCTTCTTCTCATCGAGATAAGCATATTTCAAAGTATCATGTAATTGTTTAAGCTCAAACACAGGATCACTCTTGGGTGGTAGAGGATCTCCAAGAGTCTCAACAGGCAAATTGTGTTTCAAAACAGGCATTTTTTTAAAGAATATCTCATCTATTTCATTTCTTTCATTCATGAACATGTCATTTTCATGGTCTAGAAAATATTGTTCTAAAGGATCAGTAGGAGGCATGGCAATAGAAGCAAGACCAATAATTTCATCTTTACTAGGCAATTCTTTATCATGGGGTTGTCTACGAAATTTGGAGAAATTAAACTCATGAGACACATCCCTGAAACTTACACTAACAGTTTCTTTCTCACAATCTATTTTAGCATTAACAGTGTTCAAGAAAGGTCTACCAAATATAATGGGACAAAAATCATCTTGTGGGGGACCAAGAACTAGAAAATCAGTAGGGTATTTTACTTTCACACACAAGACTTCAACATCTCTAACGATCCCAATTGGTGAGATAGTATCTCTATTAGCAAGCTTAATAGTAACATCAATATCTTCTATTTCAGTAGGTGCAATATCATTCATAATTTCTTGGTATAAAGTAAAGGGAATTGCACTCACACTAGCACCCAAATCAAATAAGCCATGATAACAATGATCTCCTATTTTAACAGAGACAACAGGCATGCCAACAATAGGTCTATGTTTATCTTTATCATCGGGTTTAGCAATTCTAGCAGCTTCATCACAGAAATAAATAACATGCCCATCAATATTATCGACCAAGAGATCTTTAACCATAGCAATACTAGGATCAACTTTAATTTGTTCAGGGGGTGTAGGTGTTCTAGTATAACTCTTGCGGACTACAACTAAAGCTTTAGCATGTTCTTTTATCCTAACTGGAAAAGGTGGTTTCTCAATATAAGCAGTAGGAATAACAGTATCAACATTATAAGTAATGGTTTCTTCATCAGCTTTAATGGGTTCTACTATTTTTTCTTCAATGGGAGGATGATATTTAAACCACTTCTCATTAGGGAGATCAACATGAGTAGCAAACGATTCACAGAAAGAAGCTACTATCTCAGAGTCAAGTCCATATTTAGTGCTAAATTCACGAAAGACATCGGTATCCATAAAAGATTTAACACAATCAAACTCAAGGTTTATACTTGACACCTTACCTTCGTCGAGCTCCCAATCTTCAGAGTTGCATTTAATTCTTTCCAAGAGATCCCATTTGAATTCAATAGTCTTCTTCATAAAAGAACCAGTACAAGAAGTATCAAGCATGAATTGATCATTACGAGAAAGCCAAGCATAAAAATTCTGAATAATAATTTCTCTTGAGAGCTCATGATTGGGGCATGAATATAACATTGACTTAAGCCTCCCCCAAGCTTGAGCGATACTTTCTCCTTCACGAGGCCAAAAATTATATATATAATTCCGATCACGATGAACCAGATACATAGGATAAAACTTCTGATGAAATTCCAATTTCAATCGGTTGTAATTCCAAGCTCCAATATCATCACATAGCCTAAACCATGTCAATGCCTTTCCCTTCAAAGATAAAGGGAAGACCTTCTTCTTGACTTCATCCTCGGGCAAACCTGCAAGCTTAAATAATCCATGATGTCTACTACACAACTTGTTCTTGTAGACTTGTGTTGGGCCTCCAAGCGCGGAGTTTTGTAGGACAGTAGCAATTTTCCCTCAAGTGGATGACCTAAGGTTTATCAATCCGTGGGAGGCGTAGGATGAAGATAGTCTCTCTCAAACAACCCTGCAACCAAATAATAAAAAGTCTCTTGTGTCCCCAACACACCAAATACAATGGTAATTTGTATAGGTGCACTAGTTCAGCGAAGAGATGGTCATACAAGCGTAGTAATGATAGTAGATATTGATTTTTGTATTAGGAACAATAAAAAACAGCAATGTAGCAATTGATAAAACGGAGCACAAACGGTATTGCAATGCTTGAAAATGAGGCCTAGGGTTCATACTTTCGCTAGTGCAATCTCTCAAGAATGCTAATATAATTGGATCATATAACCATCCCTCAACATGCGATGAAGAATCACTCGAAAGTTCCTATCTAGCGGAGAACATAAGAAGAAATTGTTTGTAGGGTACGAAACCACCTCAAAGCTATTCTTTTCGAGCAATCTATCCTAGAGTTCGTACTAAAATAACACCAAGCTATTCTTTCCGATCGATCTAACCAAGAGTTCGTACTAAAATAAAACCGTATGATACACATCAACCACTCTAATATCACCTAGATACTCCAATGTCACCGCGAATAACCGTGAGTTGATTATTGTCGGTGCAACAAACCTTGGCGTGTGTTGCCCAGACTGTACACAGGCACAAGGGCAAGATTACAACGACAAGACATGACCAAGCTGAAGAGATAGCTCTTTGAGAAATCAAAGGGCGGATCAAGAAGACCAAGACAAGCCGAAGGAACAAGATATCACTAAGGAAAAACCTCCCTTACCGGGCAGGCGAGCCTGGTCAGGTCAAGGCCACCCCAAAGACAAGTCCCAAGACCTCCCCGACAAGGATTGTCGGGGCCGCTGGTGGCCTGCGTCCCTGCCAAGACTCCACTGCTCCACCGCACAGCGACGCAAGTCACTTATCAGTGCGGTGTCAAGCCCCTGAGTGATTAAGTGGCTATCATTTGGCACGTGGCAGCCATTTGGAAGGGAGATTTTCCCCGTATGACACCCGTCCAGAGGCGTGTCACGCAGACAGACGAGAGGGTGGTTGAGCGGCGCGCCAAGCTTGCCGGGCGGCATCCTCAACCTGACACCTAGCGGTACATTTAATGCACTTTGTCCTAACTGCCAGAGTTAGGTATGATAGCACTGTTGGCTATCTAATCTGTGAGTAAAGACTGATTTTCCACTGTGGTAACCCCTTAGCCTATAAAAGGAGGACCATGGCAACCTCAGAAAGGATTTGGACCCTTGTACACCCTTACGCACGTAGCTTCTCTCCCCGAGGTGACCTTGCCGGGCTTGAGTGCTGCGCGTCCACCATGGTCCTCCCATCAATCCACCAAAGCAGGAGTAGGGTTTTACGCTTGCCAGCGGCCCGAGCCTGGGTAAAAACCACCACCATCACCCTGTCGTGCTGCCTCATGGTCTCCGCTCTTTGTGCAACGCGCCCTTCCCCCTTGCCGAACCACAAGGGGCTGATGGCCCCATAGGTGATCGTGTTCTGCCATGACATCTTTGGCGCGCCAGGTAGGGGGGAGCGTTTTGGCGAACCCGAGGTCATGAACAGCGCGTCAGTCTTCATCATCATCTTCTTCATCGTTGGCTTCATCATCCAAGGCACCCAAGAAGAAGTCTGGCGCAACTGCTCATCCTTCCACGTCGAAGGCCCCCTCATATGCACCCACCGATGCTATTAGGGTTGCAGCGGTGTCGGGGGACGCCGATGCCGTGGGGAACATGACCGGCGTGGGCGGCGCTGTCAGCATACCACCCCCCCCCCCCCCCGCTGCCGAGGCGGGAGCAGAAGACGCCGGAGGAGAGCGGCATCAACAGCATTCCGACGGCCGTGCTCCACCATGCACGAGCGGGGAGAACGTTCAGTCTCCACCTCCCCACCATGCTGGAGGACATGACCGCAGCGACAACGCTCGCTCTGGTGTGAACCGCGACCCCTTGGCTGTCCCTGCAACGGGCGCAATAGCGGGGCAAGCGACTTCCCCAGGGCAAGGTGATCAAGATGAAGCGCCGAATGGGGTTGTCAACCCCCAGGTGCATCCTTCTCGTCATCGTGCCGCCATGGCGACTGGCTCGCGGCAACGAGAACACGGCGCCACCACTACCGTTACCGTCAAAAGTCGGGCGATGTCGCGATCTACGTCGTCGTCCATGCCAAGCACTGCTTCGGAAGCCATGGCGCGAGCCCAGCTCCTGCTGAGATTCCCGCCAGCGGCCAATCAAATGGATGAGTGGAGAGCCACGATTCAAAGTTTGAATGGTTTCGCTGAGGCGGGAGGATCACAGCGAGTAGGCCCGCCGTGGCACCCGCAAGCCGCAACAACAGCCCAAGACGCCAGCCGTGCTGAGGGGGCCATTCCAATGGTGCAGTCCCCTCCACAGCAACCAGCACAGAGGCTGTAGCTAGAGCCACGACCAAAAGCCGGATGAGGCGTTGATGGCCTCATCTGATCCTTGGGCCCATCGGGACCAGCAGTAGGTCCTGGAAGACAGGCGGAGGGAAGATGCGCGCGTCACCATAGAACGGCGCCACAAAACCCACCGCCAGTCTGACAGGCGCAATGGCCCCGACGTCAACGAGCCCGCACCCGGTGAGGGAGGGTACCTGCCTTTCGAGGTTGGGTGCCCTTCCTTCACTCGTGAGCTGCGGCAAGTCCATTGTCCATCTGCCCGTGTGTTCAAGCCAGAGATACCAGAAAAATATGATGGAAGACTGAACCCGGCAGAGTTCTTGAGCATCTACACTATCGCCGTTCAAGACACCGGAGGGAGAGATGAAAAGGTATTCGTCAACTACTTCCCTTTGACACTCAAGCCAAACATGAGGTCGTGGCTGATGCACTTGCCAGAGAATTCCATCTCATCCTAGGCTAACCTGTGCCATGAATTTGTTGGCGCCTTCACGGGTGGCCATCAAGAACCAGGCCGACCTAGCGATCTGCAGCTCCTTCCACAAAAGGAAGGGGAGAGCCTGCGGAAATACATGCAGAGGTTTAGCCGGGTACACAGAAACATTCTAGACATCCACCCGGCAGCTGTGATTGCCGCGTTCCAGTCCAACATGCGCAACAGGAGGATACGTTCCAAGATGAATGTCCGGCTGCCCAAGACTGTGAATGAGTTGTACACCTTGGCGGATAAGTGTGCCAGAACAGAGGAAGGGAGGTGGCTCCCCAGGGAGGAGGACGGCGTCGAAGTCGACTCAGAGGACGACGACGATGCCGTTGACCTAAAGAGGAAGAACAAGAAACGCAATAAGAAGCACAAGGAGAAGGCAGTGCTGGCTGTCGAAGGTTCTGGCACTCCTAGTACCGGCAAGAAGGCCAAGACCAAAGCCCCCGGCAAGTAAGTTGCCGCGTGCACTGATTGTCGGGAGGCTACGGCGGCCGAAAAAGCTGGGAAGGCTGATGGACCGTACTGCAAGATCCATCGCACCAAGGGCCACGATCTCCAAGAGTGTCATCAAGTTGAGCAACTCGTCAAGAAGCAAAAAGCTGAGTACGAGAAGCGTGACAAGGAGAGAAACCAAGATGGCGCTGGCTGGAAGGGCCAAGGTGGCAGAGGAGGCTGCCCCGGCAAGGCTCCTCAGCATCAAGGAAAACCTGCCAGAGGCCGTGAGAAGAAGGAAGGTGATGACGAAAGTGATGAAGGGGATGAAGAGGAAACCAGTGAGCAAGAGTTCCAGAAGGCTACTGAGGCCCTATGCGTTGACGGAGGCGCATATTTGCACTCCTCTCACCGCCAGCTTAAACAGTGGGCGTGTGAGGTCAACGCCGTAGAGCCAGCAGCAGGCTCCCGGAAACCGCTCAAATGGTCTCGCACGCCCATCATCTTTGACAAAGAGGATCATCCTGACCGTATCACCGTGGTAGGGTGCTTGCCGTTGTTGGTTTCACCAACAATTCGCAACCTCAAGGTCACAAAGATGTTGGTTGACGGTGGGGCTGGGTTGAATCTGATTTCCACCAAGGTGCTCAGCAAGCTTCAAATATCATATGAAGAGCTCAAGATTACTGGCACTTTCCAAGGGATCAGCCCCGGCAGAAGTCGTCCTAAGGGAAAGATCACATTGCCGGTGACGTTTGGAGGAGAATTGAACTACCAGACCGAGAAGGTTGTGTTTGATGTGGTCGACCTCCCTCTGCCGTACAATGGAATCCTTGGTCATCCAGCCCTGGCAAAATTCATGACGGCATCCCACTATGCCTACAACACACTGAAGATGCCAGGGCCGATGGGCGTCATTTCCATTCTGTCAGACAAGAAAGACGCAATCATATGCGTGGATAAGATGTACCGAGACGCAGTCGCTGCCGAGGCCGCGGAAGCAGCAGCTCCCGCCAAGGAAAACAAGAAAGGGAAGAAAGCTAGCAAAGATACCGGCAAGGAATCTGGGAAGCGCACCTCCCCGGAGTGTGCTGCACCCGTCGATGATTTGCCGGAAAGCTCCACTAGCAAGAGATCCGAGGTTGTTGCACCTACTGTGAAGAAGGTCACGGCAGGGCTGGCTGGCGCTGATGGTACGTTCACTATCAGCTCCACCCTTGACGACAAATAGGAAAGCGCGCTCATTGCCTTCCAGTGGGCGAATGTCGATGTGTTTGCTTGGCAACCATCTGACATCCCCGGCGTTCCCAGGGAGGTAATCGAGCACCACCTTGCCATTTGCCCTCATGCCCGGCCCGTCAAGCAGAAGGTCAGAAAACAAGCATTGGAGCGGCAGCAGTTCACTGCTGAGGAGATCAAGAAACTTGAAGCAACTGGTTTGGTCAGAGGAGTATTGCACCCAACATGGTTGGCAAACCCGGTGGTGGTGTGCAAGGCGAATGGGAAGTGGAGGCTTTGCATAGACTTAGCAGACCTAAATAAAGCATGCCCGAAGGACCCATTCCCCTTGCCGTGCATCGATCAGATTGTGGATTCCACTTCTGGATGTGATCTACTTTCCTTCTTGGATGCCTAGTCCGGGTACCACCAGATATTCATGTCCAAGGAAGACAAAGAGAAGACCGCGTTCATAACCCCATGTGGCACGTACTGCTTCATACGGATGCCTTTTGGGTTGAAGAGCGCCGGGTCCACTTTTGCAAGAGCAGTGCAAATTGGTTTTGAGTCTCAGCTGCATAGGAATATTGAAGCTTACATGGATGACATAGTGGTCAAGACCAGAGATAGATCAACACTCATTCAGGACTTGGAAGAAACCTTTGCAAACCTGCGCAAGATCAACTTGAAGCTTAATCCAGAGAAGTGTGTGTTTGGCATTCCCTCCTGCAAGCTACTTGGCTTCTTTGTGTCTTACCGGGGGATAGAGGCCAACCCCGACAAGATCAGAGCAATTGAGCAGATTCAAGCACCCAAGACAGTCAAGGACGTGAGGCGTTTAACTGGATGTGTTGCCGCGCTGAGTAGGTTCATTTCCAAGTCTGCCGAGCGCACCCTACCGTTCTTCAAAATTTTGAAGAAGGCAGGGCCGATGAAGTGGACCCCGGAGGCAGAAGCAGCGCTGCAGAACTTAAAAACTTACCTTTGCTCTGTCCCCACCTTGGTGGCTCCTAAACCGCAAGAGCTGTTGCTGCTATATTTGGCAGCAACCAATCAAGTGGTTAATGCAGCACTGGTGGCATAGCGGGAAGTGGAAGAAGGAGCAGTTGCCGCTACTGTCCTCTCGGGAGAAGGAAGTGAACCAGTCACGGCAAGGTCGAGTGCAGATCAGGAGAAAGAAGAGCAGGATAGTGAAGGCAATTCCAAGGCCGCGGCAAGGAAGAAGGTGGTGCAGCGACCAGTTTACTTTGTCAGCTCCCTGTTACATGGGGCTAGATCAAGGTATTCTGGGGTACAAAAGTTAATCTTCGGCCTCTTCATGGCCTCGAGGAAGCTGCGCCACTACTTCCAAGCCCACGAGATCACAGTTGTCACACGTTTCCCTCTGCAATGCATAGTGAGGAACCCTGAGGCCACCGGCAGAATAGTTGAGTGGGCGTTGGAATTGTCAAGCTTTGGTCTGAAGTATGAGAGTATGTCAACCATTTAGAGTAGAGCATTGGCGGAGTTCATTGCAGAATGGACACCTACTCTAGATGAAGAGACACCGGAAACAGTTATCCCCGGCAAGGAGGCCCCCAAAGAGTGGATCATGTAATTTGATTGTGCCTTCTCACTGCAAGGTGCAAGAGCTGGCGTGCTCCTTGTCACACCCACTAGAGAGCACCTCAAGTACATAGTCCAAATGCATTTTCCCCGGGAGAAAGCTACCAACAACACTGCAGAATATGAGGGACTCCTTTCCGGGCTCAGGACGCAACAGAGTTGGGAATTAAGAATTTGATCATTCGAAGAGACTCATAGCTCGTGGTGAGACAAGTAAACAAGGATTACCACAGTCCATTGATGGAGGCATACGTCGAATAAGTGAGAAAGCTGGAGGAGTGTTTTGATGGATTGCAAACAGAGCACGTGCCGCATGCGGAAAACAGCATTGCTGATCATCTGTCAAAATGCGCTGCGCAAAAGCTTCCTCTGGAACCAGGGACTTTTGTTCTCCACCTGACTCAACCTTCAGTATCCCCGACAACAATGGCCAGAAAGAGGAGGAAACTGGACTCCGGCAAGCCTCTCCCGGCAGAGCTTCCCGAAGCCCCCGGCAGAGAGGTTGGCGGGAACAACTCCAGTTCGCCTGGTGAGCAGCACCCTCCCGCCGAACTACCAGTCCTTGCGGTTGAGATATGCACTCCCATGAACGAGGAGGTGCCGTCGATCCTTGTTGTCGAGCCTCAGGCTCCAACATGGGCACGGCACATAGTCCATTTCCTCCAAACAGGAGAACTTCCCAAAGAGTAAGAAGAAGCTAAAAGAGTAGCCCGGAGGGACAGTATGTATCAGTTTGTCGATGACACGCTGTACAAAAGGAGGCCCAACGGTGTGAAATTGAAGTGCATTTGCCGGGAAGAGGGGAAGGAACTGTTGGCAGAGATACACAAAGGCATGTGCGGCTCCCATATTGGATCAAGAGCCTTGGTTGGGAAAGCTTTCCGGCAAGGTTTCTACTAGCCCATAGCCCTCCAAGATGCAATTGAGCTAGTCACCAGATGCCAAGCCTGCCAGTTCCACTCCAAGAATATCCATCAACCTGCTCAAGCTCTCCAGACGATCCCTTTGTCATGGCCATTTTCGGTCTGGGGGCTCGACATCTTGGGCCCCTTCCCACGTGCTACCGGCGGCTTTGAATTCTTGTACATTGCAATCGACAAGTTTACAAAGTGGCCAGAGGTGGAGCCTGTGAGAAAGGTAACCGCACAATCAACTATCAAGTTATTGAAGGGATTGGTGTGCCGCTTCAGAGTACTCACCAGAGTCATCACTGACAACGGCACCCAATTCACAAGTCGCACCTTCATGCAATACATTCAAACCCTCGGAAGCAAAGTTTCATTCGCCTCTGTTGCCCATCCCAGAAGCAATGGACAAGCTGAGAGGGCGAACGCTGAAGTGCCGCGAGGACTCAAGACAAGAACATTTGATAAGCTGCAAAAGTGTGGCAAACGCTGGATTGATGAGCTGCCGGTGGTTCTTTGGTACCTCCGTACGACACTAAATCGAGCTACCGGCCAGACTCCCTTCTCCCTAGTCTATGGGGCAGAAGCAGTGATCCCCACGGAACTCATATATGGGTCACCTTGAGTATTTGCATATGACAAAGTAGAGCAAGAGCAGCACCGGCATGACGATGCCATGCTCCTCGAGGAGAACCGTCTCTGGGCTGCTACGTGTGCTGCATGCTACCAGCAAGCCCTGCGTCGCTATCACAGCCACAGGGTTCATGCCCGGAGCCTTGAGGAAGGCGACCTTGTCCTCAGGCATGTTCAGTCCGCCAAGGGTGCAAACAAGTTGACGCCGAAGTGGGAATGCCCTTACCGGGTAGTACGAGTCACCAGGCCCGGCGCAGTCCGTCTGGAGACCGGAGATGGCATTCAATTGCAAAACTCATGGAATATTGAGCATCTTCGTAAGTTCTACCCATAAGGCACGGTTGTCGGGCCCTGCCCGGTAGCCACCCTTTTGTACAAGCCCTGCCGATGCGCATGTAACCCTTTGTACAAAGCCAGGCGCAAACCCTGAGCACAGACAATAAACGAAGCATTGAGGGAACCAAAAACTTGCATGCATGCATAGCATAACATGAGCATACCATGATCATGTAGATGAGATCATATGTTTCTTTGTTTTCCTCTACACTAACTGCAGGACTCTTGCCGCGAACTCGGTCCCCAAAGGTAGAAATGGAAACAAGCTTACATATCGATCTCCGACAGGCCAAACAGATAAGTTCCCTTTTATCCATACATGTTTCTATAAGAAGAAAACTTGTGCATTGAAAAACCTCGTCACCTTCGAAGCATTTGTGCTCCCATCCTTTGACCCGAATGTTGCTTTGATCAAGATGGTTGTAGTGGCTTTTGGCCGAGAAGGTTCGACGAGGGGCAGGTCCCCTTCCATAGTTTTGAGCCCGGTAGGCCAAGCCCCGTGGCACCAAACGGGAGGCACTGGCAAGATAACTTGCCGAGGAAACTTGTCTACTTAAAAGTATAGAGGCGTTCATCCTCTGCATGGATAGGATACATGCACAAGTACCCGGCAAGGCTTGTCTTTTTTCATTAATATGCGGATAAGCAAGTACAGATCTTACAGAGCACAAACATGGATAAAATAGATTACATGTTTGAAACTAAAATTTGGCAAGTGCCTACATATTTTAGACTAAAAAAAGATAAGTGCCCCGTAATCCCTTTCTTGTCCCTCTCCTCCTAGGAACTACCATGGGAGGTGAAGAGGGCAAAAGGGGTGCCTGGGCAGAAGCCCAGCCTGACCCCGTCAAGACCTGCAGGATTCAGCCTGACAAGATCGGGAGGGCGCGGGCGAAGGTGATAGGTGGGGAGAGCGGCTAGACGATGCCCTGGTCACCGCCACCAGGGCCAGCAGGGCGCGGCAGGGCGAACGAAGCCGGAGTTCATGGAGGAGCCTGCCGGGGCCCAGCTAGAAGACTGCTGGAGGAAAGGGGGCCACCGTCCACACCCAACGCCCCGGCAAACCGCCTTGCCGGGGAGGAGATGCAGGTGCAGATGGTGGTGCCGCCGACCTCCCGCTGATGATGACGGTGAGACCGGTATTTAGCCAGAGTCGGAGCCGTCGTCCTCCCCGCTGGTGCCGTGGTCATCTCCGTCAGTGTCCTCCTCGTCGCTATCGCTCAAGGAGGAGTTTTCGTCATCGGTCGAGCTCTCCGCGTAGCACCCTAAGCGAGAACCCGAACGCCCGAAGACCTTGATGGAGAGCAGGGAAGCGTCCATTAGCTTGAAGTGAAGAACATGCCCTATCGCTAAGCTGTGGGCACAAGCAAAGGTTTTCCAACCGCGCCAGAGGAACATGACGTGAGGTTCGGGGAACTCAACGTCCGCCCGCATGCCGCTAATACAGCAGCCCCTCATGTGCAGCCTCAATCCTGGCGGCTGTTCTTCCACCATCGCTCGTGCGAACGGAGTTGGAAGCCGAAGATGGCTACGCGGAGGCCCACACAGCTGGACAATGAACTCCAGTGGCTGGTTCCCAACGTGGCCTTCATTTAAATCCGGGGCAGCGGGAGGAGGGGCGATCAAGGCGCCTCCATGCCCTCCTCGGCCCCGGGCACCACGGCGGCCGGGTCCCCGTCCTCTGGTGCCCCCTCTCGCGCTGGGCTCTGCCCCTGCGTCCTCAGTAGGAGGAGGGAGGCGCTATCGAGCAGAAGCTCTCGTTGCCACCACTGGAGTGCCGCCGCGTCCTCTTCCCCTTACCATGGTGGAGTGGAGGTGCCAAATGGAAGGAGGAGGAGACGGGTGTGAGCCAGCACCTCACCCACGTTCCCTTTTATAGGCGAACAGGGTCGGCGGCTGGCTCCTCACCCAGGGGGCAACCGCCCCGCTCCACCAATCCGACTCCTCTACGTCATCAATGGCGCACAGGATCAGGACCGACCCCCTGCGCCAATCCATGGCGCCTGGCTTTCTGCCATGACGCTCGTACCCGCATCCTCCGCGCCCGCCACCAACCCTGCGCAATGCATGCAGCATACGTGGCGAAAACGACAGGAGCGGGAGACTAGTGGGATGGTAGTTACCGCCCTGTGAGCATGGGACGTGGGCGGCCCACAGATCGTGGCATAAATCTCTCCCACGATATCTCACGACGCGCGGGAAAACCAGAAACTTACCCGAGCACAGGTTAATGAAGAAGCAAGGAAAACATCAAAAAATGAGCTACCACAAGCCCCCCTGCCTATGTACCTGATAGGGCCTACCCCAATGATGCTCAGCAGCACGTTCGGGCCAGGCCCGGGGGCTCCTGTCGATGCAACAAACCTTGGCGTGTCTTGCCCGGACTGTACATAGGCACAAGGGCAAGATTACAACGACAAGACATGACCAAGCTGAAGAGATAGCTCTTTGAGAAATCAAAGGGCGGATCAAGAAGACCAAGACAAGCCGAAGGAACAAGATATCACTAAGGAAAAACCTCCATTACCGGGCAGGCGAGCCTGGTCAGGTCGAGGCCACCCTGAAGACAAGTCCCAAGACCTCCCCGGCAAGGATTGCCGGGGCCGCTGGCGGCCTGCGTCCCTGCCAAGACTCCATCGCTCCACCGCACAGCGACGCAAGTCACCTATCAGTGCAGTGTCGAGCCCCTGAGTGATTAAGTGGCTGTCATTTGGCATGTGGCAGCCATTTGGAAGGGAGATTCGCCCCGTATGACACCCGTCCAGAGGCGTGTCACGCAGATAGACGAGAGGGTGGTTGAGCGGCGTGACAGGCTTGGCGGGCAGCGTCCTCAGCCTGACACCTAGCAGTGCATTTAATGCACTTTGTCCTAACTACCAGAGTTAGGTATGATAGCACTGTTGGCTATCGAATCAGTGAGTAATGACTGATTTGCCACTGTGGTAACCCCTTAGCCTATAAAAGGAGGGCCATGGAAACCTCAGAAAGGATTCAGACCCTTGTACACCTTTACGCGCGTAGCTTCTCTCCCCGAGGCGACCTTGCCGGGCTTGAGTGATGCGTGTCCACCACGGTCCTCCCATCAATCCACCAAAGCAGGAGTAGGGTTTTACGCTTTCTAGCGGCCAGAACCTCGGTAAAAACCACCAGCGTCGCCCCGTCGTGCTGCCTCATGGTCTTCGCTCTTTGTGCAACGTGCCCTTCCCCCTTGCCGAACCACAAGGGGTTGATGGCCCCATAAGTGATCGTGTTCTGCCACAACAATTATACGTTATGCATCAAACAATTTCTGATTCATAATACTCAATCGAACACAAAGAACCTCAAAGAGTGCCCCAAGATTTCTATCGGAGAAACAAAGATGAGAACGTGCATCAACCCCTATGCATAGATTACCCCAATGTCACCTCGGGAATCCGTGAGTTGAGTGCCAAAACACATATCAAGTGAATCAATATGATACCCCATTGTCACCACGAGTATTCATAGCAAGACATACATCAAGTGTTCTCAAATCCATAAAAGTATTCAATCCGATAAGAACGAAATCTCAAAGGGAAAACTCAATTCACAACAAGATAGAGAGGGGAAAACACCATATGATCCGACTATATTAACCGAGCCCGCGATACATCAAGATTGTGACATCTCAAGAACATGAGAGAGAGAGAGAGAGATTAAACACATAGCTACAGGTACAAACCCTCAGCCCCGAGTGTGGACTACTCCCTCCTCATCATGGTGGCCGCCGGGATGATGAAGATGGCCACCGGTGATGATTTCCCCCTCCGGCAGGGTGCCAGAATAGGGTCTACATTGGTTTTTCATGGCTACAGAGGCTTGCAGTGGTGGAACTTCTGATCTAGGGTTATTTCTGATGGTTTCTCTATTTATAGGATTTTCAGCATTGGAATCACGCGAAGATGGGCCTCGAGGTGGGCACAACCCACCTGGGCGCGCCTGGGCCTCCTGGGGCTCCCAGGTGTCTTGTGCACACCTCCTTCACCTTCTGGTCCTCCCACGAAGCTTTTAGTGCCTCTTTTGTTCCAAAAAAATCATCAAAAAGTTTCATTGCATTTGGAGAACTTTTATTCCTGCACAAAAAACAACACCATGGTAGTTCCGCTGAAAACAGTGTCAGTCCGGGTTAGTTCCATCCAAATCATACCAAAACCATATAAAATTGTTGTAAACATGGCATGAATACTTCATAAATTATAGATATGTTGGAGATGTATCAGCATCCCCAAGCTTAATTCCTACTCATCCTCGAGTAGGTAAATGATAAAAGAAATAATTTATGAAGTGTGAATGCGAGCAAAGTGCATAAGTTTGATCAATGATAATTTCAATCACTTTTCCTAGCATCATAACAGCAATTGTTTCTCATAAAACTTCTCATGTTAAAGTGGCAACCAATTCACATGTTAAGGTTCAAACAAAGAATTCTCTTGAAACTCAACAACCTATATTCTTAGTCACCAAACAATTGCAATTCAACAGAGTCTAAGTAAGAGCTCCACATACTCAATCATCATATAGTCTTCTATGATTGCTAGTACTCGAAGCATATTTTAGAACAAATGGCATCCATCAAATACAGAGAAAGATAGGGGCTTAAGTTTTCGCCTCCCAACTCATTTATCATAGAGATAATTGTTAACAATAATAAATCATGAGCAAATATATTTGACTGGCCATATGTGCCTAGATCTTTCCCCACCACATGATGCTTGCCAACTAGAGAATAATTGAGGTTGAAATGAGAATGCATACTATTGACTCTTGCATAAAAGTAAATACTGAAAAGTAAAAGATAGGCCCTTCGCAGAGGGAAGCAGAGGTTGTCATGCGCTTTCTATTTGGATGCCCAAGCTCTTAATGCAAAGGAACGTCACGTTATATTGCCCCTTATGATAGCAACTTTTATTATGTAGTCCGTCGCTTTTATTACTTTGCCATCACAAGTTCGTACAATGCTCAATTTTCCCTTACAATAAAAGATCAAACATATTTAGGAGCAATTTTTATTTCTTTATGCACCGATGATAACTTACTTGAAGGATCTTATTCAATCCATAGGTAGGTATGGTGGACACTCATGGCAAGAAAATGGGTTTAAGGGTTTTTGGATGCACAAGTAGTATCTCTACTTAGTACGAATTTTTGGCTAGCAAAAGATCCTAAGCAAACACCACATGTTGGAGGATCCATAACAATATAACTTCTATGAAAATATACCCAAACATAACTCATTACATTGTCTTCCTTGTCCAACTTCAACTAATTTGCTCAAGTTTGAAAATAATTAATGGGTATTCACAATCATAGAAGATGTCCAAGATAATATATTTATATGTGAAAGTTCTCTTCCTTATACTAATCATTCATGAATGGCTTGTATGACCAATATTGTGATTGTCAAGCTTCAAAAGATTTCACTTTATAAACCCAATGTAAGGCTACTACTAGGCATGATATGAACATATAATTTCAATTTCATTATATTCAATTCATTCAACAATTTACTCATAGGATATAAGTGAAGCACAAGAGTAAATGACAAACTAATCCAAAAAGATATAAGTGAAGATCAAGCGAGTAGTTAAGTAAATGGGTAGCTAATTGAGGACTCTCTCTTATTTAAAAACTTTCAGATCTAAGTATTTATTAAAACAGCAAGCAAAGCAAAATAAAATGAAGTTCTAAGAATAGCACACATCATGTGAAGAAGCAAAAACTTAGGCTCAACCGATACTAACCGATAATTGTTGATTAAGAAAGGTGGGATGCCTACCGGGGCATCCCCAAGCTTAGATGCTTGAGACTTCTTGAAATATTATCTTGGGATGCCTTGGGCATACCCAAGCTTGAGCTTTTGTGTCTCCTTAATTCCTTTTATATCATGGTTTCTCTAAATCTTAAAAACTTCATCCACACAAAACTCAAAAAGAACTTGTGAGATAAGTTAGTATAAATCAATGCAATACCTTATCATTCTCTACTGTAACAAATTACTAAAATTATTATTCAACATTTCATACTAAATACCTCTGCATATTTAATACTCCTATCCTCAAATAGAATCATTAAACAAGCAAGCATATGCAAACAATGCAAACAAACAGCAATCTGCCTAAACAGGAAAGTTTATAAAGGATGCAAGAATATTCTTACTTATTTAACTTAAAAAATTCTGAAAATTTACCACACTGTAGAAAATTTATCATAAATTATTGTGCAAAAAAATTCAACATTTTATCACATTCTTACTTTTTTCAAGAATTCACGCACTAGCGTGCAACTTTCTGTTTTCAAACAGCCACATATAGACTTGAAAATAAGCATGGCAAAGGCTATACTTGACATTTTTATTGAAATAATAGATACAAGACATTATTCTAAATAACAGCAAGCAAATCCTAACAAAATAAAATGATGCTCCAAGCAAAACACATATCATGTGACGAATGAAAATATAGCTCCAAGTGAGGTTACCGATAATGTTGAAGACGAAAGAGGGGATGCCTTCCGAGGCATCCCCAAGCTTAGTTGCTTGGATATTCCTTGAATATTACCTTGGGGGTGCCTTGGGCATCCCCACGCTTAGGGTCTTGTCACTCCTTATTCTCCTCATATCGATATCTCACCCAAAACTTGAAAACTTCAATCACACAAAACTTAACGGAACTTTGTGAGATAGGTTAGTATGATAAAGACAAATCATTCACTTTGGTAATGTCAAAGACAAGATTCATAATTGTTCTCACACAATTCCTACTGTACCTTATCATTTCCATAATTTATATTGAGCAATATAAGCTACGGAAACTAGAAAACAAGCAAACTATGCATTGAAAACAGAATCTGTCAAAAACAGAACACTCTGTAGTAATCTGAACTTTGACCATACTTCTGTAACTCAAAAAATTCTAAAAAAATTAGTAAAACGTAGGTAATTTGTATATCAATCATATGTAAAAATTTCAGATCAAAAGCACGTTTCAGTGAATTTTGAAAATTCCTTGACTGAGTGTAAAAGTTTCTGTTTTTGCACAGAAGCAAGTCAACCATCATCCATACTATCCCAAAGGCTTTACTTGGCACTTTATTGAAACAAAAGCTATAAAACATGATTAATACAGTATCCTTATCATGTGAAAGCACAAAAACTGTAGGGGTAAATGTTGGGTTGTCTCCTAACAAGCGTTTTTCTTTAATGCCTTTTAGCTAGGCATGATGATTTCAATGATGCTCGCATAAAAGATAAGAATTGAAACATGAAAAAGAGCATCATGAATCACATGACAAGCACATTTAAGCCTAACCCACTTCCTATGCATAGGGATTTTGTGAGCAAACAATTTATGGGAACAAGAATCAACTAGCATAGGAAGGCATAACAAGCACAACTTCAAAATTTTCAACACATAGAGAGGAAACTTGATATTATTGTAATACCTACAAGCATATGTTCCTCTCTCATAATAATTTTTAGTAGCATCATGAATTAATTCAACAATATAACTATCACATAAATCATTCTTTTCATGATCCACAAGCATAGAAATTTTCTTACTCTTTTTTTTTAGCAAACACAGTGGGGAAGACCCCCACTGTAACTCTGATTTTCATTAAAGGTAAGATAAAGTTACATCAGTTGTACAGAGAGTACAAAAGAATAAGAAAGATGTTTACAAGTAGTCCAACCAACTCTGCATGCCTTCTTTCAAACTGGGTTTGGCTTTTTTAATAATCATGTAGAAATGCTCCTTGAAGGTGCTGATGCAGTATGCCATATTCCTTTCCTTGTGATCAAAGATGATGTTGTTCCTGTGTTTCCATAAACTCCAACATCCAGCAATGAGACATTCTTTGTAGCAAGTGATATTATTTTGCCTTCTACCATCCAGTAACACCTCCAGTAGGTCAAAGTTTGTGTTCCATTGAAAACCAATATTCATCCAAAAAATCTGACTAAAATCACATCTGAAGAAGAGGTGCATCAGATGTTCATTAGGCTCATCTTCACAGAGAACACATCTGGTAGTTTGTATATGAAAACTCTTCCTAGTAAGAAGATCTCTAGTGTTCAGTCTATCTTGCAAAAGCAGCCAGAAAAAGAATTTTTGCTTTGGCAGAGTGCTAGATTTCCAAATCCATTGGAAGGGTTTAGGTGCATCTATAGGGTTACCAATATATTCCAAATATACTCTTTTATTAGAATATTTTAGCCCACCCCAGTAGAAATTCCATGAGTCTGGCTGATCCTGATTGTCTCTATCATTTATTAGAGCTCTCAACTGGTGACTTTGCTGGACTGCTATGCTAGACATAGGCAGATGAAACATGTCATAGAAACTGTCATAGTTTAGATTGCTGGCCTCCTCAAGGGAGATATTAGCATTTTTGGAATATGAGAATAATTGAGCCATCATATTAGCCAAAGGTTGGGAATTCCATTTATCAAACCATAGACTAATAGTATTGCCAACACCAGCAGAGCAGACTGTCATGTTTTTATAGTTTTCCAGAATAGAGCAGCAGTCTCTCCACCAAAAGGATCCTACCCTGGTTGGAAAACTTGGAAGTTCTCATTAGAATAATAGTTACTCCATATCAATCTGACCCAGGGGATGTCATGGTGGTTGAAAAATTTATACAGGTATTTGGTGAGAAGAGCTTTATTTTGCATTCTGAGATCCAGAACACCCAAACCTCCAGCTTTCTTTAGCATATAGACATTTTCCCATTTAACTAAGTAGTTTCCATGTTTATTAATTCCTTTCCCATACCACAGGAAACTTCTACCAGATTTCTCAAAGTGATCCAGAATGGTGAAGGGCACTCTGATACAACACATAGCAAAGATAGGCAAGGCAGAGACAATTGCTTTCAGGTGAATAAGCCTACCAGAGTAGGTCATCATGGAGGCAATGCCAGATAATCTGTTGTCTAATCTGGAAACCATAGGCACTAAATCCATGACTTTAGGCCTAGTAGATCCCGTGGGCAGTCCCAGATATGTAAAGGGCATAGTTTCCTTCTTACAATTGAAAATATTAGCTAATTCTTGTGCTCTTTCATCAGAAATGTTGGTTGGTACTAATAAAGATTTACTGTAATTGACAATCAGCCCAGTAAACTTAGAGAATTTGTCCAATATCTGAGTGAAACATCTTATCTACTCCACATCAGCTGGCAGAATAATAAGTGTGTCGTCAGCATACTGGATGATTGGGTAGCATTCAGTAAAGTTTGTATGAATGGGCAGTTTAAGCTTGTCTTCTCTCCAAGCTTCATTCACCATGATCTAAAGCAATTCACCAACCATAACATACAGTAGTGGAGAAAATGGATCCCCTTGCCTAACTCCACATTTGCAATGAATGTTTTTCCCAGGGACCCCACTGAGGATAACAGAGGTAGTGGCAGTTGAAAGTATCATATTGACCCATCTAATCCATTTGTCACTGAAACCCAAATGTTTCATCATAAAGAGGATGGCATTATAATTAACCTTATCAAATGCCTTCACAAAATCAATCTTGAAAATGATGATCTCTTTCTTTGATTTGTGGCACATGTGTATGTACTCAAAACTCCATGCAAGGCAGTCTTGGATGTTCCTGGTTTTGATAAAGCCATATTGGTTCTTGCTGACTCTGGAAATGATTATGCTTTGCACTCTGTTAGCAAGAAGTTTGGTAAGAATTTTAATGGGCATGCTTACCAGGGAGATGGGCCTAAAATCATTAGGAGTGTCAGGATTTTGATTCATTGGGATCAAACTGATGTATGCAGTGTTGACTGGTAGTAATGATACAGATTCTTCATAAAAGTCATTGATGAATCTATAAAAATAGTATTTAATAATATGCCAACAATCTTTCATAAAATGCCCATTGAAACCATCTGGTCCAGGGGATTTATCCTTAGGCATCTGTTTTATAATATCATCAATTTCATCTGTGGAGAAAGGTCTGTCAAGGTCCAGAGGGAGGCTATCCAGGGTCAAGTGGGCAATGTCAAAATCTTTATGGCTATCTGATAATGTGCCAATTCTTTCCTTGAAGGATGCCCAAAGAATAGCAGCCTTATGATCATGATCATAGGCATATTGCCCATCAGCAGACAATAAATAAGTGATGAAATTGTGCCTGTATACCTGGGAAGCAATTGCATGAAAAAATTTGGTATTTTCATCACCTAGATTAGCCCATCTAATATTGGCCCTGATCCTCCAGTATAGCCTTTTAGCTTCCAGTAGTTTGTTGGTATGTTTGATGAGGATAATCCTAAACTTCTTCTCCATCTTAGAGAGATCTCTTTGGTCTTCCAGGCCATCAAGAAGTTTAACATAAAAACAGCAGTTCTTAATGGTCTTGTTGAGCTGGGAGAAATTCTTACTCCATATTTTCAGACCCCTTCTGAGTGTTTTAAACTTAACAATTATGTTTTTAGCAGGATCAGCAAAATGTGCAGAGTTCATCCAGTGGTTTTCAATAGTCTCCAAAAAGCCATCAAACTCAGTCCAAAATTCCTCAAACCTGAAAATTGTACTTTTAGGAATATTGCCGTCAATCTGAACCTTGATGGGCACATGATCAGAGATAATTTTAGCAAGGGGGATGGCCATTGTGGATGGATGAACAGATGTCCAATGAGAGCTTGTAAATACCCAGTCTAGTTTCTCAAGTAGTGGCAGATCCTGTTTATTACTCCAAGTAAATGATCTTCCCTTCAATGGTATCTCCACTAGATCAAGGTTAATAATAATGTTATTGAATAACATCATGTTGTTTGTGTCTCCACCTGGTCTGTTCCTGTTTTCAGGTCCTCTAATATAGTTGAAATCTCCCAAAATCATACATCTCTTACTCTGGTTGATATTCATATTCTGCAACCAATTAGTGAATTCAAGTTTGCCCTCATCTGAATTGGGACCATAAACATTAGTCAGATACCAACTGTTGTTGTCCAAATTGGATATGAACTCAATAGTGATATGAAAATAATTTTGGGAGATAACCTTTCCTTTGAACATGTTGCCATTCCATATGGTGATTAGTCCACCAGAATTGCCAGTGGAGGGGGAAAAACAAAACTGATTGAACCTCTTGGGGCAGAAGTTTTTAAGATATGTAATATCAAAATCATCCCTCTTGGTTTCTTGGAAGGTCATAATACAACAAGCACTTTCTTCTATTTTCTGTCTAATGTCATTCCATCTAGTAGAAGAGTTAATTCCTCTAACATTCCAGTTCAATATATTCCAGTTCCTATTCATATATAACAACATAATTTTGGGAGAAAATCATGCTGTGAGTAGCATAGCATGAGGGGCTAGTATTGGAGCAACATACAATCATGTGACCCTTCTTAAGTATATAAGATCTAGCAACATATATGAGCTGACAGATGCAATGTATGGTGCTGATTTGGATGATTGAGACAGATAGGTAGCAGCAAAATGAACCAGCTGAATATCCAAAAGTGCCCTTATGGCTCAAGTGCAGATAATTATTACAATCTAGAGAGGTTTGTGATGCACACAGGCATCCAAATGAGCATAGAAAGCAAGCTAACAACATAAAAATAGTAATAAGGAGGCAGATAGGGGAGCCACCCAAACCCCAACTGGAGTAATAGCAACTAGTCATCAGAACTATCATAGTTCAGAACCTGGGATGACACTTCATGAGGTGCCATCTTGCATGGTCCAGTCCCAATAGCCTGCAAGGTTTCCATGGGTAGCTCTGGTGGGAGAAAACTTATCAAAATAGTGGTGGGAGCAAACTCAACAAAATAACTATCATGTGATTGGAAATTAAAATCATGATGACAAGTTTCATGGTTATCATTATTCAATATAGCATACATTCCATCACCATAATCATCATAGATAGCAACTTTGTTATCATAGTCAATTGAAACCTCTTCCAAAATAGTGGATTCATCACTAAATAAAGTCATGACCTCTCCAAATCCACTTTTATCATTATAATAAGATTCAACACCCTCCAAAATAGTGGGATCATCATTACCTAGAGTTGACACTCTTCCAAACCCACTTTCATCAATACAATCATCATAAATAGGAGGCACACAATCATCATAATAAATATTATCATCAAAACTTGGGGGACTAAAAATATCATCTTCATCAAACATAGCATCCCCAAGCTTATGGCTTTTCATATCATTAGCATCATGGATATTCAAAGAATTCATACTAACACCATTGCAATCATGCTCATCATTCAAATATTTTGTGCCAAACATTTTATTGAATTCTTCTTCTATCAATTAAGCACATTTTTCCTTTCCGTCATTTTCAAGAAAGACATGATAAAGATGAACAATATGAGACCACCTCAGTTCTATTTTTTGTAGTTTTATTTTATGAACAAAACTAGTGATAAAATAAGAAACTAAGAGATTCAATTGCAAGATCTAAAGATATACCTTCAAGCACTCACCTCCCCAGCAACGGCGCCAGAAAGGAGCTTGATGTCTACTACACAACTTGTTCTTGTAGACTCATGTTGGGCCTCCAAGCGCAGAGTTTTGTAGGACAGTAGCAATTTTCCCTCAAGTGGATGACCTAAGGTTTATCAATCCGTGGGAGGTGTAGGATGAAGATAGTCTCTCTCAAACAACCCTGCAACCAAATAATAAAAAGTCTCTTGTGACGCTTTCTATGGGCCCACGAGGTTGTCGTCCATCACTTCGACCAACAGTCGGCAGAGAGGTTAATTTGACCAGCGAAGGTTGATTCTTTTTTTTTGTTGCAGTGGGAGTATATAGTACGCGTCGAAGAGGTGGGAGGGGACCATCATATATACTACGTACGCATCCGTGAACACACCTCACTCAGTGTCGGGACTTTCGGTTTCCGAGGCACGTGCCACATCAAAGTTGTGCATTGGCTATTCAAACATCACACAACACCTCTTTGGGCCACATGCATGCAGGCGGTGGTTATCCTAGGACACCCACATGTGATGCTTCCATCTGTGGGCCCGCGAGGTCATCGTCCATGCATGCATCACTTTGACCTACATCGGGAGAGGTTAATTAATTTCACCATCTAGGAGGATTCTTTTTGGTTTGTATTAGGGTAGGAGCATATAGTATGCGTCGAAGAGGGGGAAGGGGACCAGCATATGTAGTATGCTTCATGAACCTTGCTTTGTGTGGGGACTTTACGGTTTTCGAGGCATGTGCCACATCAAAGTTGTGCATTTGGGGTATTCAAACATCACGACCACACACACCTCTCCATACATATGTTTCGCCCACATGCAAAGCGATGGCAGTCGTCCTCTCACACCCACTCACGCGGTTATCAGCGATATCGATGCTTTCCATCTGTGGGCCCGCTTGGTCCGTCACTACTTTGCTCGATAATGAGAGACGTTAATTTGACTTAGGAGGGGATTATTTTTTGGTTTGTATTACAGTATATATATAGGTCATGCTCTGGGATGGCATGATATAGTTTGAGCACACATGCATGTGTACTCATGAATCCCTCCCACTGAGTCGAAGTGGGCAGCACCACGACACGTCATGAACCGATCTCGCTCTGTGTGGGGACTGCACGATTTTCGATGCACACGACACATCAATGTTGTGCATGGTATTCAAACATGCACGCATCACCTCCATACATACATATGCATGCAGTGGTTGTCTTCGAACGGTACACTCCCTCATGAGGTTATCGGCGACAAGCCTATATATTCGTGGGCCCGCGTGGACATCCATGATCACTTTGACCGACAACGAGATAGGTTACCATGGTGGATTCTTCCTTTCGTTCGTGTTATCGTAGTAGGTCATGGTGAGATTCAGACCTAAGTTTGAGCACATACTATGCAGGCATGCATGAATCCCCGTCATCGGCTCGAAGTGTGGTGTGACATACATATATACAGTGTGTCGTCAACTAACCCTCACTCCGTGTGGGGATTTCTAGTTCCAAAGCACGGTCCCACAACAAAGTTGTTCCATTGTGTATTCAAACATCAACAATCCATACATATGTTTGGGCCACATGCAGGCAGTGTTTGTCTTCGGGGACTAGGTACTTGTGTGGTTATTGGCGAGCTAGCCCATCTCTGGGGTCGCATGGACGTCCATCACTTTGACCAACAACGAGAGAGAGGTTGTACGACCAAGGTGGATTCTTCTTGGTCCATTTTACAATACATCTTGGTGAGATGACCTCTCCCGCCGACTGAAAGTGTGTGTGTGTGTGTGTGTGTGTTTGATTGGGGGGGGGTGCTACTTCGCACTTTGCTAGGTGAACCTCCGTGGGGGCGGGCATGCGTTCATAGCTAAGGATTCCCCTCCTGCCGACACGAGGGGGGACAAGCAATACCGTGCGCTTTGTGAGATAGGTGCCACATCGAAGTTGTGCATTTCATATTTGAACATCAAACCACCCTTTTCATACATATATTTGGTCCACATGCAAGTGTGTTCATGTTCTGACCCTTTCCCGCATCATTTTCGCCAAATTTATGAACATTAGACAAGTCGGATGACACAACAGACACGGTTCACTCAAACAAACCGTTCGCCATGCCAGTGCCCCTGTCACGCACATCAGCACAGTACATTGGGCTCCATGAGGCTTCCCCTCTCAAAAATATCTACCCGCGTGCAGGGTTTTTCTGTTTGATAACACACGGTTATTATGTTTCGACCGTGTGTGATGTTTGTTGTTCCCGCTCCCGCCTGCATCCCTCGAAAATATCTGCCCGGCTCGAGGGTTTCTCTGTTTCATAACACACGGTTCTTATTTCGGGACCGTGTGCGATGCACCATCATCCAAATTTTCAATAGCCCCAGCATTTTGCTCCCGCGTTTGACTCCCGCATAGTCAAATTTTCAGTAGCCGTGTCATTTCCTCAGACACCCCCCCCCCCCTCCACACACACACCCCAAAAACTTCTCGGGCGCGCACACACACACACGCCTGTTGGGGAACATTGCATGGGAAACAAAAAAATTCCTGCGCTCATCAAGATCAAACTAGGAGATGACCATCTACGAGAGGAGAGATTGGATCTACATACCCTTGTAGATCGCTAAGCGAAAGCGTTAAGAAATGCGGTTGATGTAGTCGAACATCTTCACGATCCAATCATGATCCGTCCCGCAAACTCCCGATCCAAGTGCCGAACGGACGGCACCTCGGCGTTCAACACACGTACGGCTTGATGACGCCTTCACCTCCTCGATCCAGCGAGTGATGGTGAAGTAGTAGCTCGAGTCTTCCGGTAGCACGACGGCATGATGGCGGTGGTGGTGGAGAAATCTCAGCAGGGCTTCACCAAGCCTCACGGAGAAGAAGAAGGACTACGAGGGAGAGGGAGGGCAACGCCGTTGCATAGATGGGGTGCGGCTGCCCTCCCTCTACCCCTCTATATATAGGGGGAAGGGAGGAGGGGGCGCCCTAGGGTTTCCCCCTAGGGGGGCCGGCGGCCACAAGGGCAACCCTAGATGGGTTTTGGGTGGCCCCCCTAGGTGCCTTGCCCCCCAAGCAAGGGGGAGGCAGCCCTAGGGGGTGCACCAATCCTCTAGTGATCGTGAGCTGAGGTGAGGGGGGCGCACAACCCCATAGTGGGCTGGTGTGCCTCCCTCCCTTGGCCCATGAGGCACCCCAACACTTGCCGGGGGCCCCTGAAACCCCTTTCGGTCATCCTCGCCATAACCCGGTGCCCCTGGAACACTTCCGGACTCTGACACCCTTCGTCCTGTATATCAATCTTCACCTCCGGACCATTTCGGAGTTCCTCATCATGTTTGGGATCTCATCCGGGACTCTGAACAACTTTCGGTTACCACTAAAACAACTCGACTATACTTATATCGTCACCGAACGTTAAGTGTGTAGACCCTGCGGGTTCGAGAACTATGCAGACATGACCGAGACACCTCTACGGTCAATAACCAATAGCGGGACCTGGATGTCCATATTCGTTCCTACATATTCTATGAGGATCTTATTGGTCCAACCTCGATGTCAAGGATTCAGCCAATCCCGTATGTAGTTCCCTTTGTCTATTGGTATGTTACTTGCCCGAGATTCGATCATCGGTATCTCCATACCTAGTTCCGTCTCGTTACCGGCAAGTCTCTTTACTCGTTGCGTAATACAAGATCCTGTGGCTAACCCATTAGTCACATTTCTTGCAAGCTCATTGTGATGTTGTATTACCGAGTGGGCCCTGAGATACCTCTCCGTCATACGGAGTGACAAATCCCAGTCTTCATCCATTCCAACTCAACAGACACCCTCGAAGATACCTGTAGAGCACCTTTATAGTCACCTAGTTATGTTGTGATGTTTGGTATGCACAAATGTACTCCTCCGATGTCAGTGAGTTGCATGATCTCATGGTCATAGGAACATATAGGAACATATACTTGACATGCAGAAAACGATAGCAATAAACTTGATATGATCATATGCTACGTTCATAGTTTGGGTCTTGTCCATCACATCATTCTCCTAATGATGTGATCCCGTTATCAAATGACAACTCATGCCTATCGCTAGGAAACCATAGCCATCTTTGATCAACGAGCTATTCCGGTAGAGGCTCACTAGGGACATGTTGTTGTCTGTGTATCCACACATGTATTTGAGTTTCCAATCGATACAATTATAGCATGGATAATAAACGATTATCATGAACAAGGAAATATAATAATAACCACTTTATTATTGCCTCTAGGGCATGCATATTTCCAACAGTCTCTCACTTGCACTAGAGTCAATAATCTAGTTCACATCGCCATGTGATTAACACCCAATGAGTTCTGGGGTTTGATCATGTTTTGCATGTGAGAGAGGTTTTAGTCAATGGGTCTGCAACATTGAGATCCGTGTGTACTTCTCAAATCTCTATGTCATATTGTAGATGCTGCTATGACGCTCCACTTGGAGTTATTCCAAATGGTTGCTCCACTATACATATCCGGCTTGCTACTCAGAGTCATCCGAATTGGTGTCAAAGCTTGCATCGACGTAATTTACGCCGAACTCTTTATCACCTCCATAACCGAGAAATATTTCCTTATTCCTCCAAGGATAATTTTGACCGCTGTCCAGTGATCCACTCCTGGATCACTCTTGTACCCCCTTGCTAGACACGTGGCAAGGCACACATCAGGTGCGGTACACAACATGGCATATCGTATAGAGCCTATGGCTAAGGCATAGGGGACGACCTTCGTCCTTTCTCTTCCTCCTACCGTGGTCAAGCCTTGAGTCTTACTCAACTTCACACCTTACAACTCAGGCAAGAACTCCTTCCTTAACTAGTCCATTTTGAACTCCATCAAAATCATGTAAAGGTATGTGCTCTGTGAAAGTCTCGATCTATCTCTATAGATCTTGATGCCCAATATGTAAGCAGCTTTACCCAGGTCTTCCTTTGAAAACTCCTTTCAAACAACCTTTTATGCTTTCGAGAAATTCTACATCATTTCTGATCAACAATATGTCATCCACATATACTTATCAGAAATGTTGTAGTGCTCCCACTCACTTTCTTGTAAATACAAGTTTCTTGCAAACTTTGTATAAACCCAAAAGCTTTGATCACCTCATCAAAGCATATGTTCCAACTCCGAGATGCTTGCTCCAGTCCATAGAAGGATCGCTGGAGCTTGCATACCTTTTAGCATCCTTAGGATCGACAAAACCTTCTGGTTGTATCACATACAACCTTTCCTCACGGAAACCGTCAAGATAACTTTGTTTTGACATCCATCTGCAAGATTTCGTAATTGAAAATGCAGCAACTGCTAACATAATTCCAACAGACTTTAGCATCGCTATGAGTGAGAAAGTTTCATCATAGTCAACTCCTTGACCTTGTCGGAAACTTCTTTGCGACAAGTCGAGCTTCATAAATGGTGACATTACCATCAGCGTATGTCTTCTTCTTAAAGATCCATTTATTCTCAATGGCTTGCCGATCATCGGGCAAGTCCACCAAAGTCCATACTTTGTTCTCATACATGGATCCTATCTCGGATTTCATGGCTCCTAGCCATTTGTTGGAATCCGGGCCCACCATCGCTTCTTCATAGTTCGTAGGTTCACTGTTGTCTAACAACATGACCTCCAAGACAGGATTGCCATACCACTCAGGGGCGGTACGAGTCCTTGTCGACCTACGAGGCTCGGTAGTAACTTGATCTAAAGCTTCATGATCATCATCATTAGCTTCCTCTTCACTTGGTGCAGGCGCCACAGAAACAGCTTTTTGCATCGTGCTACTTTCCAACTGAAGTGACGGTTTAACAACCTCATCAAGTTCTACCTTCCTCCCAGTTAATTCTTTCGAGAGAAACTTCTTCTCTAGAAAGGATCCATTCTTGGCAACAAAGACTTTGCCTTCGGATCTGAGATAGAAGGTGTACCCAACTGTTTCCTTAGGGTATCCTATGAAGATGCACTTGTCCGCTTTGGGTTCGAGCTTATCAGGTTGAAGCCTTTTCACATAAGTGTCGCAGCCCCAAACCTTAAGAAATGACAACTTAGGTTTCTTGCCAAACCATAATTCATACAGTGTCATCTCAACATATTTAGATGGTGCCCTATTTAAAATGAATGTAGTTGTCTCTAATGCATAACCCCAAAACGATAGTGGTAGATCGGCAAGAGACATCATAGAACGCACCATATCCAATAAGGTACGATTACGACGTTCGGACACACCATTACGCTGTGGTGTTCCAGGTGGCATCAACTGTGAAACAATTCCACATTGTCTTAAGTGATTGCCAAACTCATAACTCAGATATTCTCCCCTTGGATCGGATCGTAGGAATTTAATCTTCTTGTTACGATGATTCTCAACTTCACTATGAAATTGCTTGAACTTTTCAAACATTTCAGACTTATGCTTCATTAAGTAAACATACCCATATCTACTCAAATCATTGGTGAAGGTGAGGAAATAACAATATCCACTGCACGCGTCAACACTCATTGGACCGCACACATCAGCATGTATGATTTCCAACAAGTCACTTGCTCGTTCCATTGTTCCAGAAAACGGGGTTTTAGTCATCTTGCCAAGGAGGCATGGTTCGCATGTGTCAAGTGATTCAAAATCAAGTGACTCCAAAAGTCCATCAGCATGGAGTTTCTTCATGCGCTTTACACCAATATGACCTAAGCGGCAGTGCCACAAGAAAGTGGTACTATCATTATCAACTCTACATCTTTTGGCATCAATGTTATGAACATGTGTATCACTAGGATCGAGATTCAATAAACCATTCACATTGGGTGCATGACCATAGAAGGTATTATTCATGTAAATAGAATAATCATTATTTTGACTTAAATGAATAGCCGTATTGCAATAAACACGATATAATCATGTTCATGCTCAACGCAGACCCCAAATAACATTTATCTAGGTTCAACACTAATCTCGAAGGTAGAGGGAGCGTGCGATGATGATCACATCAACCTTGGAAACACTTCCAACACACATCGTCACCTCGCCCTTAGCTAGTCTCCGTTTATTCCGCAGCTTTTGTTTCGAGTTACCAATATTAGCAACTGAACCGGTATCTAATACCCAGGTGCTACTAGGAGTACTAGTAAGGTACACATCAATAACATGTATATCAAATATACTTTTGTTGAAGTTGCCAGCCTTCTTATCTATTGGGGTAGTTCTACTACCAGTGACCGTTCCCCTTATAGTAGAAGCACTTAGTCTCGGGTTTGGATTCAACCTTGGGTTTCTTCACTGGAGCGGCAACTGGCTTGCCATTCATGAAGTTTCCCTTCTTGCCCTTGCCCTTCTTGAAACCAGTGGTCTTGTTAACCATCAACACTTGATGCTCCTTCTTGATTTCTACCTTCGCGGCCTTAAGCACCGCAAACAGCTCCGGGATCATCTCCATCCCTAGCATGTTATAGTTCATCACAAAGCTCTAGTAGCTTGGTGATAGTGACTGGAGAACTGTGTCAATCACTATCTTATCTGGAAGATTAACTCCCACTTGATTCAAGCGATTGTAGCACCCAGACATTCTGAGCACATGCTCACTGGCTGAGCTATTCTCCTCCATCTTGTAGGCAAAGAACTTGTTAGAGGTCTCATACCTCTCAACACGGGCATGAGCCTGAAATACCAATTTTAGCTCTTGGAACATCTCATATGTTCCATGGCATTCAAAACACCTTTGGAGCCCCGATTCTAAGCCGTAAAGCATGGCGCACTAAACTATCAAGTAGTCATCAGAACGTGTCTGCCAGATGTTCACAACATCCAAAGACGATGCTAGAAGGGTTGGCACACCGAGCTGTGCATCAAGGACATAAGCCTTCTGTGCACCAGTGAGGACAATCCTCAGACTACGGCCCTAGTCCACATAATTGCTTACAATATATTTCAACTTAATCTTTCTCTAGGAACGTATTAAAACAGGGAGCTATAACGCGAGCTATTGATCTACAACATAAATTTGCAAAGATAACTTAGACTATTGTTCATGATAAATGAGTTCAATTAATCATATTACCTAAGAACTCCCACTCAAATCAACATCCCTCCGGTTGTCCGAGTGTAACACGATCCAAATTCACCAACCCAAGTCCGATCATCACGTGAGATGAGGTGGTTTCAATGGTGAACATCTCCATGTTGATCATATCTACTACATGACTCGTGTTCGACCTTTTGGTCTCTTGTGTTCCGAGGCCATGTCTGTACATGCTAGGCTCGTCAAGTTTAACCCAAGTGCTCCGTGTGTGCAAAACTGGCTTGCACCCATTGTATGCGAACATAGAGTCTATCACACCCAATCATCACATGGTGCTCCAAAACGACGAACTTCCGCAACGGTGCACACTTGGGGAGAACACAATTTTATCTTGAAATTTTAGTGAGGGATCACCTTATAATGCTACAGTTGTCCTAAGCAAAATAAGATGCATAAAAGGATTAACATCACATGCAAATCATAAGTGACATGATATGGCCATCATCTTGTGCTTTTGATCTCCATCTCCAAAGCACCGGCATGATCTACATCGTCACCGGCATGACACCATGATCTCCATCATCGTGTCTCCACCAGGGTTGTCACACCAACCATGCTTCTACTACTATTGCTACCGTTTAGCGATAAAGTAAAGCATTACATAGCGCATAATGATTGACACGCAGGTCATACAATAATTAAAGACAACCCAATGGCTCCTTCCGGTTGCCGTATTCATCGACATGCAAGTCATGATAAACTATACAAAACATGATCATTTCATACATCAAATAAATCTCATCATGTCTTTGGCCATATCATATCACAACATACCCTGCAAAAACAAGTTAGACGTCCTCTAATTATTGTTGCATGTTTTACGTGGCTGCTATGGGTATCTAGCAAGAACGATTCTTACCTATGCAAAGCCACAATGGTGATATGCAAGTTGGTATTTAACCTTCTACAAGGACCGCCTTTGTCGAATCCGATTCAACTAAGGTGGGAGAGACAGACACCCGCCAGCCATCTTTATGCAACAAGTTGCATGTCAGTCGATGGAACCGGTCTCATGTACGTGGACATGTAAAGTTGGTCTGGGCTGCTTCATCCCACAATACCGTTGAATCAAGAAAAGACCAAGGAAGGAAGCAATCAAAATATCAACCGCCCACAAACTCATTTATGTTCTACTCGTGATGTCATCTACGCAAGACCTAGCTCATGATGACACTATTGGGGAACGTTGCATGGGAAACAAAAATTTTCCTACACTCATCAAGATCAATCTAGGAGATGACCATCTACGAGAGGAGAGATTGGATCTACATACCCTTGTAGATCGCTAAGCGTAAGCGTTAAGAAACGTGGTTGATGTAGTCGAACGTCTTCGCGATCCAATCATGATCCGTCCCGCAAACTCCCGATCCAAGTACCGAGGTGACGGCACCTCTGCGTTCAACACACATACGGCTTGATGACGCCTTCACCTCCTCGATCCAGCGAATGATGGTGAAGTAGTAGCTTGAGTCCTCCGGCAGCACGACGGCGTGATGGCGGTGGTGGTGGAGAAATCTCAGCAGGGCTTCGCCAAGCCTCACGAAGAAGAAGAAGGACTACGAGGGAGAGGGAGGGCAGCGCCGTGGCATAGATGGGGTGCAGCTGCCCTCCCTCTACCCCTCTATATATAGGGGGAAGGGAGGAGGGGGGCGCCCTAGGGTTTCCCCCTAGGGGGGCCGGCGGCCACAAGGGCAACCCTAGATGGGTTTTGGGTGCCCCCCTAGGTGCCTTGCCCCCCAACCCTCTGGTGATCAACCCTCTGGTGATCATGAGCTAAGGTGATGGGGCGTACAGCCCCTTAGTGGGCTGGTGTGCCTCCCTCACATGGCCCATGAGGCCCCCCAACACTTGTCGGGGGCCCTCGAAACCCCTTTCGGTCATCCTGGCCATAACCCGGTGCCCCTGGAACACTTCCGGACTCTGACACCCTTCGTCCTATATATCAATCTTCACCTCCGGACCATTTCGGAGTTCCTCGTCATGTCCGGGATCTCATCCGGGACTCCTAACAACCTTCGGTTACCACCAAAACAGCTCGACTATACTTATATCGTCACCAAAAGTTAAGAGTGTAGACCCTGCAGGTTCGAGAACTATGCAGACATGACCGAGACACCTCTACGGTCAATAACCAATAGCAGGACCTGGATGTCCATATTGGTTCCCACATATTCTACGAAGATCTTATCGGTCGAACCTTGATGTCAAGGATTCAGCCAATCCCGTATGCAGTTCCCTTTGTCTATTGGTATGTTACTTGCCCGAGATTTGATCATCCGTATCTCCATACCTAGTTCAATCTCGTTACCGGCAAGTCACTTTACTCGTTGCGTAATACAAGATCCCGTGGCTAACCCATTAGTCACATTGCTTGCAAGCTCATTGTGATGTTGTATTACCGAGTGGGCCCTAAGATACCTCTCCGTCATACGGAGTGGCAAATCCCAGTCTTGATCCATGCCAACTCAATAGACAGCCTCGGAGATACCTGTAGAGCACCTTTATAGTCACCCAGTTACGTTGCGATGTTTGGTACACACAAGGTACTCCTCCGGTGTCAGTGAGTTGCATGATCTCATGGTCATAGGAACATATAGGAACATAAACTTGACATGCAGAAAACGATAGCAATAAACTTGATATGATCATATGCTACGTTCATAGTTTGGGTCTTGTCCATCACATCATTCTCCTAATGATGTGATCCCGTTATCAAATGACAACTCATGCCTATGGCTAGGAAACCATAGCCATCTTTGATCAACGAGCTAGTCCGGTAGAGGCTCACTAGGGACATGTTGTTGTCTATGTATCCACACATGTATTTGAGTTTCCAATCAATACAATTATAGCATGGATAATAAACGATTATCATGAACAAGGAAATATAATAATAACCACTTTATTATTGCCTTTAGGGCATGCATATTTCCAACAACACCCACCCACCACAACCCCTCCCTTGCTCGAAACCCTAGCAAGGTTGCCGCCGCCGCCGCAAGGCCTCCATTGTCAACATCTGCCGGTTTGCCCGTGCAGCTTACCCACGGATCTCCATACCCTAGCCGCCCTGAGTTTCTTAGATGACACCTGCCAAACACCCCCTTTTCCACAGATCCCCATCCCCATCCCACACTCTAGAGTGTCGCAGCCTAAGCCCGACTACGCTTCCCGTGGAGCTCGAGGAACGACTGGCCCGAAAGAGGTGTATCATGGCCTCTTCGCCCGACATCGCCGAGGTGGCCGCCAAGGAAGCTGACGACCAATACTGGCCACAGGCTCTCAATCAGCGGGCCAGAGTATGCGGGTATGTCATGGGCACCGGTTACGACATCGAGGTCATCAACAGCGACGGCCTGACGCGGGCTATGTCACAGGTTAAGTGGCCCACCCAAACCCCTCAGTTTCAACCATCGTCTATCTCATCCATGGCCCCGCCGCTGATCTCCTCTGGCTCGCTGTCAAGAATTTGCCATCCTACATCGCCATTGATCCCCTTTAGTCATTTCTGAAGGACACGTTCTGCGACGCTGGCTTGGGATCCACAGCTTCCAAGTCAGACCTCATCGACAGTGACCACGAGGAGGGCACCCTCTTCGGCTCTTCCAAGGGGAAAGAGCCCATCCGCGACTTCAGGGAGGGCATCCTACAGCCGTGCACTTCCAAGGGGAAGGAGCCCATCTTCGACAACATGGAGCGCACCCAGGGTTCGTGCTCTTCCCACGGGAACGAGCCCATCTGTGACAAGTGAGGAAACCCATAATTTGTTTTGCCGTGCCTCTTCACAGGGGGGAACCCATGATTTATTTTGTCGAGTGCCTTTTGTAGTGTAGTGAGAATATGTCCAGTTTTAATTGCTATATTTGGTTGTTTGCAGTATGCCTTGTTTATTTCAGTTGTTCACAATGTGATGCTCTATATGTGCAACTATTTACTGTGCAGTACATTTTCATCAATACCAATTTTAAACATATATACCGATAGGAATGCATATATTTGCTTGATATTAAGCCTGTTATAGCTAGCATATGCCTCTTTTAAAGTTTTTTGGTTGTTCGGTTGTTTGTAGTTAGCATATGTCCAGTTTCAAATGCTATCTTTGGTTGTTCGTAGTATGCCTTGTTTATTCCAGTTATTCACAACGTGATGTTCTATATGTGCAAGTATGAAATGTGCAGTTCAATTTCATCAATACCAGTTTCAACAATACCACTATGAATGACTAAATTTGGTTGTTGTTAAGCATGTTGTAGTTAACACGCCTTTCCATTTTTATTTAACAATAACCAGTGTACTTAGACCGGCACAATACCAGTTTGAATGACTATATTTGCTTGTTGTTAAATGTTAGGCATGTTGCAGTTAACACACCTTTCCACTTGTTTTGCTTAACTAGCGTGCTTAAACCTGCACACCGAAGTTATCGTTTGGAGATTATTTTGTCTGCCATGGATATATTTGGTTGATGTTTAGCCTATTGTGCTTAACATGCCTCTTGATGTACTTACACAGGACAATTTTGGGAACGACTGTTGTTTTCCATCGAGGTTAGTTTCATCCCATGGCTTATATATACTCACTATTCAGAATATCGATAGCTCGTACCATATAGGCCGGGGGCTGATAAGGGACTAATTGGTGAATCGGACTTTTAACTGAATATATCTATAACCCATTTATTGTTAGGTTAACTAGGGCATATCTAATATATCTGAGGCTACATAGCAACATGCACTATACTGAATGTCTAAATATGCAATCCTAGGCTACATAGCAACAAGGAAGAGTGTTACCTTAATGTTATGATGATGTCTTGATATACATAGAAGAGCAGCAGGAACAATAACAACAACAACAACAACACATCAGCAGTTAATCAGCCAATAATTTGTAAAAATGCAATAAACTCCCTCCGGCCCATAATATAAGATGTTAATTCATCCAATATGTGAGTATATTGGATGTTATAAGATATTATATAATGGGACGGAGGGAGTGTTGTACTACATCATTGTGCAATTGCTTTTTAGCTTCTAATATTAACTTGGTGCTTTTAGGTACATATGTCATTGGTAAAGATCCGCGCTTCGACCCTTTCTGCGTATGGGGCAATGAGATATTGATGAACCAGCATCAAGTGAGGAAGTTGATAAAGATTATTAGTAAAATGGGTCAAAGGATGGCAATTAAACTATTTGTTTACACTTCATCCAAGACAACAGTGAACTACAGGATGGTAAGTAAGAACTCTGCAGCCTTCTTTTTACTGCCCATAATGAGTTGTGTTAGATGACAGTGTCTGAATCTTTTTCCTTTGCAGTGGTTCCCAAAGCAGTTTATTCAAGATTACCTCTCAAACTACATGATTGGTGGGCATGCAAAGGTTAAAGTATTTCTACCAGAACACGATGAATATCTAGATGTGTTCATGAAGATAGTGAAGGATGGGCAGTCGGCCATCACAAGGGGTTGGACTAGAGTCGTGCGTGCCTTCTTGTAACACCCTCGATTTTGCCCATTTTCTTTTTCTTTTAATTTTGGTCTGGATTTGCCTTTCCGTGGCTTAGTAGTCTTGAAACCTGGAGGGATCACTCTTCATTCCTCTTCCCGAGTGGCTTGCCAACCTCAAAACCATTCCAAGACCTTGTCATTTCCATCTTGGACCAACCCCCAATATTCTTTTTCTTGGGAATATTCCGTTTTCTATTAAAGGAATAACCCCGTCTGCCCTGAGTTGTGAAGCAACCCACCTTTCCATCATTCCCAAAATTCCCAAATAATTCTCATAAATTGTTTGGGTCATATTTTCCACAAATATGTCAAATCCTTCCTTGCCATGTTCAAAAATATTTCACAAATATTCCTTTTCTGATTCTGCCCTAGCTGCCAAGTTGAGAAGCAAGTACCATTTATATTTGCTTGCTTGCTCTCAAACTTTTTGTGCACTCTTTCCTATCCATATCATTGCCACATGCCAAATTCAACTTTAATTGGATATTAAATCTCTCTTGGCTAATTTCCAAAGTTTCTTGGCAACTGGAATCTTTGTGAAGCAAGTGCTAGCTAGGAGTGTCCAAATAAGTTGAAATTTTGCAAGCATCTTCATATGCTCAAATCATGAGTCTCCACCAAGTTTCAACCCTATCCAATCAACTATGTGACCACAACATTAAATCTTTGTTTCTAGTCATTATTTTGGATTGTGAAGCAACTATATTTTATGTTGCTCCATAATTTCTAAAATTTTACCAAGGCATTCTCCTACCCATATAACCTCCACAAAATTTGGGCTCATTTCATCTTCCCAATAATTCCCTAGAATTTTCCTAAGATTCTGGTCAGAGAGGTTCCTTGTGAAGGAAGTACCATTTTGGCTTGTCCAAATGGCATGAAATTTTTATGGCACTCTCATATGACCAAATCATCATGTTCTACCAAATTTTAGCCCAATTGGCTACTCCATGTGAGTGGCACATCAAGATCAAGCTTCTGGACCAGATTGGTCAGTTGCAAAGCAACCTTGTTAAATATTGGTCCATTTCTTTCCAAATTTCACAGGATCATAGTCCTTCCTACCCTAAACCTCCCAGACATCACACTTGGCTCTTATCCCTTTCCTGTTGATCACAGTTTCAGGCAACAGTTGGATGCAGTAAACTTCAGAGGATCGTTCACATCCAACCACAGTGACTTTCACCAAGCAATCACCTCCCTGAGACTGTGCCTTGGAGGGACAACACTCTGGACATGACTTGGCACGCCAGGATGCACAATGTGCGCCAGTGCACGCGGTGACCACGCGTTTGGCATGCCAGCCAGCGCGCTCTGGTGATTAAACCGCTCGGTTCCGTCCATTCTTTCTCTCCCTCGCCACCTAACCATGTCCAGCAGCTTCCCCTTGGCCTTGTCGTCGCGCTGGAACCCTCTCCCCCTCCAGTTTCTTCCTCATCACGCCACGGCGATCGCCGTCGCTGTTCTGCCCGTGAGCGCATGTGACACCACCGTCGTTTTCCTCTCCCTCGAGCCTTCCTGACTACGCCTGAACCCTCTCCGCTCCTCCACGAAGCTCCTCGACGACGCAAAATGCCAGCCACGTCCTCCCCATGCTCCAGTACGCTGATAAGGTCATCACCGCGGCCGTCCCTGTCCACTCACTTAGCCGCGGCTATATAAGGCCCTCGAGCGGCCTTCGTCCTGACCAACCACTCCACCTCACTCCACCGACCCTCCCCGACCTCTCCTCCAAGCCCCAGCGCCTCTCCTTGGCCACCACCATCGCCATGGCCGCCGCGGAGCTTCGCTCCAATTCGAGCTGCTCCGAGCCCCATTCCTTCTCCTTTCCACCACCAGAGAACCCACCAAGTCCGGCGACCCCCTCCCACTCTTCTTTTCCTCGCTGGAGTGCCCGTGGGCATGACCTCTAGTTAGGTCGCCGCCTGTGCTTTCGGCCACCGCGAGCAGCCACGGCTACGGCCCCTCCCGGCGTCCGTGCTCCATCTGGACGGGTGCGCGTCGCCTTCTCGAGCACGCCAGTAGCCGGAGCCTGTCCAGAGGTCCCCTGTAGCACCGGCGAGCCCTCGCTGGACATTGCCTCTATACGCGTCCACGGACCCCCATGTCGCCGTCGACCTGGCCTCCTCGGCGCTCATTTCCTAGCCAGGCGCGTGCGGCATCGTTCCCTGGTCCCGCCGGAGCCCTCGCCGTAGCCGGAGCTGTCCGGAGGCGAAGGGGCCCTCATCGGCGCGAGCCCCTGCTCTACCTCCATCGGGCGCTGAAGGGAGAAAGGAGAAGAAGGCAGGAGAGAGAGGGAGGTCAGCGCGTGGCCCGCCTGTCGGTGTCACGGCGTTGACTCGGCCGGGCCCGCGGTCAGGTTAAGTGGAAGCGTATTCCTCTGGAATACGTCTTCCACTAACGAAGGCGTACTTTCCTTATTCTTCAGACCGAAATATGTTTCTCAGTTCTGAAAGCGTAATCTGATAAAAGGCGCTTTCTGTTTCTCTCCTCCAGGGGCCAGTTTGTAGAGTTATTTTTACAGATTGGTCCCTGAACTTCGTCGGGCTGTAACTTTTTAACCAAGACTCCGATCGAGGTGATTCCAAAGCCCACGTCTTCGTCTCGTCGAGCCCATCATGTTGGTTTCATTTTCACTATGTGGTCCCACTGTGAAAATGACCATTTTACCCTTGCCCGTAAACAGCCCCCTCCGAGAGAGAACTGTTTCCGGCAACTCCTTCCGCGGTCTCTCCGCACTCCTTCCCGATGGTTCCTTCATCCCCAGGCAAGCCACAACTCTCATCTGCATAATTGCATTGCAATATCATAGTTTAACCATTTACTTTAACAGAAAGTATGAGATATTTGTGAAATAGATTGGATCATACAAGGCTTGAGTAAATTCTTGGATAGGTGACTACCATGTTGAGTACCAGATTGTAGTGACTAGTAGTTTACCCACTCGTTGATTCGATGATGTTGAGATTACCGTCTATGATTATTCTGAATTTCATCTGGCAGTTTATGGGTATGAACTAGTAGCAGTGACCTGAACATATTGATTATTAGATTTCTAGCCAGATATCATTTCGGACTCGGATTGTTATGCTGTCGGAGTGTCAGCCATGACATAAATACTATTCGAAGATAGGATACTTCATGGTTGATCCAGAGTCACCTGTCCGGACTTATCCGTGCAGCCACATTTGCCGGTATGGGACGGCCTTGACTTGGTCTGATCGCGTGCTCTTTCACTGGTACCGCCCGACAAGGAAGGTTATGCGTGTGCGCTACCCTGGCCCGGTAGGCGGCGATAACCTTGTGAGCCTAGTTGAGTTATATGGTACCAGGTCCCCGTTTGGGATAGTTTGTTAGCCACGACGGTGGCAGGTGTCACGCGGTGACACAGGGGCCACCCAGGGCTTGACTCCGGGGGAGGATGATTGCCGGTGGTACGATGAGAGAGTCACGGGTCAGGCGGGTTTCGTTGGAGCAACGCCGGTCCACCCGAATGGGATCACGAGGTCAGGTGCTCCATGGTGTGGGTAAAGTGTCCAACCTCTGCAGAGTGTAAAATCTATTCGAATAGTTGTGTCCACGGTATTGGACAGTCCGTCCAGACCTCTTTAGGTGGTCAACCATAGTAGTGATAATGATGGAAGAACTCATCATAAGATCAGAAGTACTCGGTGAATCATGAGTATTCCGAGGGTTGCGAGACAACCCAGAAGAGAGTAAGTTTGTCAGACTTCTCGTACAGACGGAATCAGGTATATGATATGTTAGCCATGGGATGGCTATGGGATGAGTGGTCGGATGACTACATGATTTGGATTGGACTTGGAACAGATTCAGATTGGATCCTGAGGTTATTCGGAGTATGAATTAAACTACTTAATGTGTTCTACATTTCTGCACATACTTCAGTAGCTATTTTGCTATGATATTGTCTTGCTTTAATGCTAATGTTTGTTGTGAGCTTGCGAGTACATTCCAAGTACTCACCTGGCGTGTCATGCCAGTTTGCAGGTCATGCCATGATTGGTTGCTTGTCAAGGATCCCGAGTTTGCGACCTAGGATACGCGTTCTAGCCAGAGTCCCTACGGAGTGGAGTCCATCACCGCCGTCGCTGTTCTGCTGCCGAGAGAGTTACTCTGCTGTTAGCATATAGCTACCCCGGGCAGGCGTAGTGTCGCCGTGCCGATGTAATCCTTGTACCCTTTGTAATCATATCCATTGTAATAAAGAGCTGATTTGTTCTATGCCAACAGTGTCGTATTCCAGAGGACTTTTCCATGGGCTGGAATACGGGGCGTTCCGGTCTTCTCTGAGCTGAGGTGCCACAGGCGTTGGTATCAGAGCAGGTCTGGCTACAGGACATGCAGTCTAGGTGCGAGCGTTAGTAACCAGTAGTATAGGATCCAGTTGGTTTGCTGCACTTGTTTGTTGCATTTGTTTGTGCATAGCATGCATATAGACTAGATATCTTATCACTAACGATGGATCTGGTGAGTGTAGGTGGCATCGGTTTCGATTCCCTACCTGCGCTCTCCAGTTTGCATATTTGTTCCTTGGTGTGGTGTTATCTTCGTCCCAGCGGAGTGATGCCAAGGTGCTTGGTGGTGTCGATCCCTTGTTAGATTGATGCACCGGTACCACACCAATATATTCTCTTCAGCTACCCCTATCGTTTCAGTGACAGACATGTTTCTATCCCGAATCGTGCCATTCCACTAGCCGCTTTGGCAACCCTTACTGATCCTTGTTATCTAAAAAGGGCAATGCCTGCAAGCCTTTCTCTCCACCACTATCTCATTCCGCCACCTATTCTTTGGACGTGTACGGTTTTCTTTCGTACGCTTGATGATGATGTGGTTGTAACCTCTGTGTTCCGACCCCCGATCACCGAGTTCGTCCTCGCCACTGTGTCCATCCAGATGGAACCGGTGTTAAGCTCGTATTTGGTGTAGCCTTGTTTACACCAATTTTCTTCCACACATGATTCACTTTTGTGCACATCGCCACAGCATGTTAGACTGTAATACCAGAGTTCTTGCGATATTTGTGTGCTTAAGTAGGAATGCATATTATTGCTGTGAATCGCTGTAGAATATGATATTGCTTGTGTGTGTGATATTGCTGCTCTGTGTGTTTTTGCTTAGTCGTTTCTTTTGCATCTTTTGGGCCCTTGGTGTTACCTTATTTGCCCCTTATGGAAGTTGCTCACCGACCCCGAACTCAAAGAGTCAGTGAAGAGACAATCATTTGGAAGCTCAGCTCAGCAATATGAAGTTTTCAGTAGACTGTGTTATATTGGGAATATTGGGCCTGAATATAATTGATGTCCTGGCTGGATTGGTTATCAGCATCAAGTATACATCCGTGCAACTTTCACAGCAGTAATGATCGCATCAGCAAGAAGGCAAATTGTGTACATGACCCACAGTGCATTCCGTGCCAAAGGTATGATTCATATACAAGGTTTGAGTCTACTATGAGTACAATTTGAACCCTGCTATATCTTGGAAGCAAGCCAGAATGTGCTATGAACTTAGTGTTCAGCAAGAAGGATAGCCGAATACCCTGTTGCATACAACAAGAAACCGACAACAGTAACCTCAAGGTATATATATATATATATATGCACTCAGTCCGCATGTAATAAAGAAAAGCTTCAGGTGTAAGCAACCCAGTCTTTCCCTACAAGCTACCAGAGAAGCTTACAATGCAAGATGCCTGTGTCTTCCTCCATATGACACATGGACATCTTCCGATGCAAAGGTCAGATCCACAATAGTTGGTCCGAAGGCAAAAATCAGTCAGGACACGAGCTTGCCTCGGGAATCAAGTGGCCAACTACACATGTTTCCATAGATATGGTGGGCATGCTGCCAAGGTCATATGGGTTACTCATACAATGATGCCAGCCCGGTGAGGATCTGACTATTGCATGAGCTATGTAAGAAGAAGAGAACGTCAGTTATACACTACAGTGTGATGACCAACAACCTATGGAGCAAGCCGACCATCTGATATATGCCCTATAGCATTGCTCTGTGTTATTTCGGTATGTTCAAATTATTATGCTCATACATGTATGCATAATAGTGAGCTGTATGGGACGCAGATGAACCCTTGCCCGTCTTTCTTTGGTGACGGCACCACGCTTGTGTTCTGAGCTGTTTCCGGCCGTCCGGGGTGGATGCCGACTTTTATTTCTCTTGTCAGCAACTGGCCCGTGTTCTGAGCTGCTTTTCGGCCGTCTCGGGCAGCTGTTGGATTTCTCTCCGTAGTAATGACCCTATGCTCTGAGCTGTTTTTCGGCCGTCTTAGGGAGTTGCTACTTTCTTCTTATCAACACCGTCTCATGCTCTGAGCTGCTTTTCAGCCGTCTTGAGTCGGGGTTGAGTTATTCCAGTAATGTCCCAGATCTGAGTTGTAAAGACCGTTCTGGTGGCTACTGGTTTATTTGCCGGTTGTATTCAAGGGTTCAGACGGTCGTCACCCTATAGCTACAACTTGTAAAGTAATATGCCTGCCGGAATATTGCACCTAACAACACCCATGGTCACCCGAAGAATCAAGAGTACATAAGGCCAAGTTCGTCAGTAAAGGATCTAGGCAAAGAGAACTATAATAAAAGAGCAAGGTTGTCCAAACAGGTAAGGTAATGGTAATGGTACAAATACTCCAGATAGTCAGGTTCGATACCAGTCACCATGGGTACACACCCACGAGGTCTATCCCATTTGCAAGAACCCCATATCGAAACAACCGCCCAGCCAACCAGATATGCTCAGAATTGTCAGAAGAAGGAAACCAAGCTGGTCAGGTCAGCCGAAAGATTAACTCAGCAGTTCAAATTCAACAACCATGTTAAAGTATTACACGGCCTACCATCCATATAGAGATACCGACAGGCTGAGTAATCGGAAGGATGAACAATAGTCTCGAAGCATGTGTCCTCATAGATAGGAATCAGTTAAAGACTAACCTGCCATGAACAAGATTCTCCTGCCAGGACCACTGTCAGTCAAATCTATGGATAATATCACAATAAGATCGTACACTTTTATGCTGGTCACGACAGGTGACAGCCAAATATTTGGTAGGAGCTTTATACCCAAGACAGTGAAGATACCCAAGATGACCCAGCAATCGGTGTGAGAAGTCAGATTCCGCCAGGAGAACAGTACGATTCACAGTACTGTTTTAAGCCTAGAGGACACACATTAATTTGAAGTCACCCAATGCAATGAGTAAAAGATTTCGTGCCCACCAAGAGAATCCGTTCACAACTTAGTGAACGGTCGTTCGTATAGGACTCTGTCACGACACGTCCATGAGAATCACCCTCGGACTTACGAGCAGGGCGCATAGTTCGGTTCGAATAATTTATTGCCCCAGACAGGTCAGCAGACACAAAAGGATTGGAGTCAGAGTAACATATGAGGTAAGATTTGCCACAAAGAGGGTCCAGTGAAGCAAACCACCCTGAAGCAAGGCAGTTAGTCATATGAAACTGAGTGAGAACATTATACAAAGGTAAAAAGGAAACCCGAGTTGGAAACGGTTTCCTCAAGTGGAAATATTCATGTTTGGTCCCTGAGCAACCAAATCACGAGGACGAGATTTCCTTAAGGGGGTAGGTTTGTAACACCCTGGATTTTGCCCATTTTCTTTTTCTTTTAATTTTGGTCTGGATTTGCCTTTCTGTGGCTTAGTAGTCTTGAAACCTGGAGGGATCACTCTTCATTCCTCTTCCCGAGTGGCTTGCCAACCTCAAAACCATTCCAAGACCTTGTCGTTTCCATCTTGGACCAACCCCCAATATTCTTTTTCTTGGGTATATTCTTTTTCTATTAAAGGAATAACCCTGTCTGCCCTGAGTTGTGAAGCAACCCACCATTCCATCATTCCCAAAATTCCCAAATAATTCTCATAAATTGTTTGGGTCATATTTTCCACAAATATGTCAAATCCTTCCTTGCCATGTTCAAAAATATTTCACAAATATTCCTTTTCTGATTCTGCCCTAGCTGCCAAGTTGAGAAGCAAGTACCATTTATATTTGCTTGCTTGCTCTCAAACTTTTTGTGAACTCTTTCCCATCCATATCATTGCCACATGCCAAAATTCAACTTTAATTGGATATTAAATCTCTCTTGGCTAATTTCCAAAGTTTCTTGGCAACTGGAATCTTTGTGAAGCAAGTGCTAGCTAGGAGTGTCCAAATAAGTTGAAATTTAGCAAGCATCTTCATATGCTCAAATCATGAGTCTCCACCAAGTTTCAACCCTATCCAATCAACTATGTGACCACAACATTAAATCTTTGTTTCTGGTCATTATTTTGGATTGTGAAGCAACTATATTTTATGTTGCTCCATAATTTCTAAAATTTTACCAAGGCATTCTCCTACCCATATAACCTATCTCCACAAAATTTGGGCTCATTTCATCTTCCCAATAATACCCTAGAATTTTCCTAAGATTCTGGTCAAAGAGGTTCCTTATGAAGGAAGTACCATTTTGGCTTGTCCAAATGGCATGAAATTTTTATGGCACTCTCATATGACCAAATCATCATGTTCTACCAAATTTTAGCCCAATTGGCTAATCCATGTGAGTGGCACATCAAGATCAAGCTTCTGGACCAGATTGGTCAGTTGCAAAGCAACCCTGTTAAATATTGGTCCATTTCTTTCCAAATTTCACAGGATCATAGTCCTTCCTACCCTAAACCTCCCAGACATCACACTTGGCTCTTATCCCTTTCCTGTTGATCACAGTTTCAGGCAACAGTTGGATGCAGTAAACTTCAGAGGATCATTCACATCCAACCACAGTGACTTTCACCGAGCCATCACCTTCGTGAGACTGTGCCTTGGAGGGACAACACTCTGGACATGACTTTGCATGCCAGGATGCACCACGTGCGCCAGTGCACGTGGTGACCACGCGTTTGGCATGCCAGCCAGCGCGCTCTGGTGATTAAACCGCTCGGTTCCGTCCATTCTTTCTCTCCCTCGCCACCTAACCATGTCCAGCAGCTTCCCCTTGGCCTCGTCGTCGCTTTGGAACCCTCTCCCCCTCCATTTTCTTCCTCATCACGCCACGGCGATCGCCGTCGCTGTTCTACCCATGAGCGCACGTGACACCGCCGTCGTTTTCCTCTCCCTCGAGCCTTCCCGACTACGCCTGAACCCTCGCCGCTCCTCTGCGAAGCTCCTCGACGCTGCAAAATGCTAGCCACGTCCTTCCCATGCTCCAGTACGCCGATAAGGTCATCGCCGCGGCCGTCCCTATCCACTCACTTCGCAGCGGCTATATAAGGCCCATGAGCGCCCTTCGTCCTGACCAACCACTCCACCTCACTCCACCGACCCTCCCCGACCTCTCCTCCGAGCCCCAGCGCCTCTCCTTGGCCACCACCATCGCCATGGCCGCCGCAGAGCTTCGCTCCAATTCGAGCTACTCCGAGCTGCATTCCTTCTCCTTTCCACCACCAGAGAACCCACCAATTCCGGCGACCCCCTCCCACTCTTCTTTTCCTCGCCGGAGTGCCCGTGGGCACGACCACTAGTTAGGTTGCCACCCGTGCTTTCAGCCACCACGAGCAGCCATGGCTACGGCCCCTCCCGGCGTCCGTGCTCCATCTGGACGGGTGCGCGTCGCCTTCCTGAGCACGCCAGTAGCCGGAGCCCGTCCAGAGGTCCCCTGTAGCGTCGGTGAGCCCTCGCCGGAGTTCGCCTCTGTACGCGTCCACGGACCCCCATGTCGTCGTCGACCTGGCCTCCTCGGTGCTCATTTCCTAGCCAGGCGCGTGCGGCATCGTTCCCTGGTCCCGCCGGAGCCCTCGCCGTAGCCGGAGCTGGCCGGAGGCGACGGGGCCCTCGCCGGCGCGCGCCCCTGCTCTGCCTCCATCGGGCGCTAAAGGGAGAAAGGAGAAGATGGCAGGAGAGAGAGGGCGGTCAGCGCGGGACCCGCCTATCGGTGTCACGGCGTTGACTCGGCCGGGCCCGCGATCAGGTTAAGTGGCAGCGTATTCCTCTGGAATACGTCTTCCACTAACGAAGGCGTACTTTCCTTATTCTTCAGACCAAAATACGTTTCTCAGTTCTGAAAGCGTAATCTGATAAAAGGCGCTTTCTGTTTCTCTCCTCCAGGGGCCTCTTTGTAGAGTTATTTTTACAGATTGGTCCCTGAACTTCGTCGGGCTGTAACTTTTTAACCAAGACTCCGATCAAGGTGATTCCAAAGCCCACGTCTTCGTCTCGTCGATCCCATCATGTTGGTTTCATTTTCACTATGTGGTCCCACTGTGAAAATGACCATTTTACCCTTGCCCGTAAACAGCCCCCTCCGAGAGAGAACTGTTTCTGGCAACTCCTTCCGCGGACTCTCCGCACTCCTTCCCGATGGTTCCTTCATCCCCAGGCAAGCCACAACTCTCATCTGCATAATTGCATTGCAATATCATAGTTTAACCATTTACTTTAACAACAAGTATGAGATATTTGTGAAATAGATTGGATCATACAAGGCTTGAGTAAATTCTTGGATAGGTGACTACCATGTTGAGTACCGGATTGTAGTGACTAGTAGTTTACCCACTCGTTGATGCCATGATGTTGAGATTACCATCTATGATTATTCTGAATTTCATCCGGCAGTTTATGGGTATGAACTAGTAGCAGTGACCTGAACATATTGATTATTATATTTCTAGCCGGATATCATTTCGGACTCGGATTGTTATGCTGTCGGAGTGTTAGCCATGACATAAATACTATTCGAAGATAGGATACTTCATGGTTGATCCAGAGTCAGCTGTCCAGACTTATCCGTGCAGCCACATTTGCCGATATGGGACGGCCTTGACTTGGTCTGATCGCGTGCTCTTTCACCGGTACCGCCCAACAGGGAAGGTTATGAGTGCGCGCTACCCTAGCCCGGTAGGCAGCGATAACCTTGTGAGCCCAGTTGAGTTATATGGTACCAGGTCCCCATTTGGGACAGTTTGTTAGCCACGATGGTGGCAGGTGTCACGCGGTGACACAGGGGCCACCCAGGGCTTGACTCCGGGGGAGGATGATTGCCGGTGATACGATGAGAGAGTCACGGGTCAGGCAGGTTTCATTGGAGCAACGCTGGTCCACCCGAATGGGATCACGAGGTCAGGTGCTCCATGGTGTGGGTAAAGTGCGCAACCTCTGCAGAGTGTAAAATCTATTCGAATAGCCGTGTCCATGGTATTGGACAGTCCGTCCGGACCTCTTTAGGTGGTCAACCATAGTAGTGATAATGATGGAAGAACTCGTTGTAAGATCAGAAGTACTTGGTGAATCATGAGTATTCTGAGGGTTGCGAGACAACCCGGAAGAGAGTAAGTTTGTCAGACTTGTCGTACAGACGGAATCAGGTATATGATATGTTAGCCATGGGATGGCTATGGGATGAGTGGTCGGATGACCACATGATTTGGATTGGACTTGGAACAGATTCGGATTGGATCCTGAGGTTATTCGGAGTATGAATTAAACTACTTAATGTGTTCTACCTTTCTGCACATACTTCAGTAGCTATTTTGCTATGATGTTGTCTTGCTTTAATGCTAATGTTTGTTGTGAGCTTGTGAGTACATTCCAAGTACTCACCTGGCGTGTCATGCCAGTTTGCAGGTCATGCCATGATTGCTTGCTTGTCGAGGATCCCGAGTTTACGACCTAGGATATGCGTTCTAGCCAGAGTCCCTGCGGAGTGGAGTCCATCACCACCATTGCTGTTCCGCTGCATAGAGAGTTACTCCGCTGTTAGTATAGAGCTACCCCGGGCAGGCGTAGTGTCGCCGTGCCGATGTAATCCTTGTACCCTTTGTAACCATATCCATTGTAATAAAGAGCTGATTTGTTCTATGCCAACAATGCCATATTCCAGAGGGCTTGTCCCTGGGCTAGAATACGGGGCGTTTCGGTCTTCTCTGAGCTGGGGTGCCACACTTCTGCATGGAGGAGGGCACAATATGGGCATTCCGCTTCACCTTATTCAGCAACCAGAATGTATTTCGCCTCTTTCTTTACCGTCTTTAATAGTACAAGTATACAACTGTGGTTCATCATTCTTTATTTGGTGCTTATGTAATTCTTGAACATACGTACCTGTGAGTCAAATAATGCATTGGTTGTTTGAACCTGATGGATATGAATAAAGCTATAGCATACTTTCAAATTCAAATCCGGTCCAATTTTAAATAGTAGCAATTAAATTACGGTGAAATTACGCTCTGCAGGTCATTACGGCACACACGGTTGGTAAAACAAAAACGTTTGTGATATACACCATAATCCGACACGGTTCACAGAGAGGAAACGTGTGTGAGCATGCACACAGTTGCCGTTTGCAAAGCATGTGTGATGTCAGACAATATCACAAACAGTGCGGGCAAATGAAATGTTTGTGATAGTTACCTTATCGTACACGATTTGCAATCATGAACTGTTTCTGATGTGGTACGCATCGTAAACGTTGCACCACTGAATAGCGTGTGCGATAGTTATCATGTACGACGCTGTTACGAAGGTCTGACGTTTCGTAATCCTATCCGACACTCGTACGATGATTAGCTAATCTTATTAATTAGTTATCGCATATGGTTCAGGAAAAGTTAATGTGTGTGATTGTCTGCTTATCATATACGTTCTATAATCGTGAATTGTTTGTGATGGGCCGCGCATCATAAATGTAGCACCACAGAATACCGACTGAGATGGTAATGCTAGCACACACGAGTAGCAAGGATGGAGCATTTGGGATATTCGAGATATCAGAAATAGTTTTATAGGGACAACTGTATGCATCATGGCTCCCTATCCGCGATGGTTTTTGGGTCGTGTGGTAAGGACCCCCCTATCGCACTCACTCACTTGGCGACAGTTCAAAATGCCGTCATGGAAAGGGGTTAAAAATTGTTTGTATAGCACCTCACTGTACCAGTGACAACAAGATCAAACAGAGTTTGTAAAAGTTTTTCTTTGTCACTTTCAGTTTGTCAACTGAATTGCTTGAGGAGAAGCAATGGGTTAAGCTTGGGGGAGTTGATACGTCTCCATCTTATCTACTTTTCCAAACTCTTTTGCCCTTGTTTTGGACTCTAATTTGCATGATTAGAACGGAACTAACCCGGACTCACGCTGTTTTCAGCAGAATTGCCATGGTGTTATTTTTGTGCAGAAATCAAAGTTCTCGGATTGACCTGAAAATTTACAGAGAATTTTTGTGGAATAAATAAAAAATACTGGCGTAAAAAGATACCAGAGGGGGGCCACCTAGAGGCCACAAGCCCTGGGGGTGCGCCTACCCCTCTGGGCATGCCCTACCGGCTTGTGGCCCCCCTGGACCACCTCCGACCCTAATTCCAACTCCATATATACCTATTCACGAAGAAGAAAATCAGGGAGAAGGATTCATCATGTTTTACGATACGGAGCCGCCGCCACCTCCTGTTCTTCATCGGGAGGGCTGATCTGGAGTCCGTTCGGGGCTCCGGAGGGTGGAATCTGTTGCCATCATCATCATCGACCTTCCTCCATCACCAATTTCATGATGCTCACTGCCGGGAGTGAGTAATTCCATCGTAGGCTTGCTGGATGGTGATGGGTTGGATGAGATTTATCATGTAATCGAGTTAGTTTTGTTAGGTTTGATCCCTAGTATCCACTATGTTCTGAGATTGATGTTGCTATGACTTTGCTATGCTTAATGCTTGTCACTAGGGCCCGAGTGCCATGATTTCAGATCTGAACCTATTATGTTTTCATGAATATATGTGTGTTTTTTATCCTATCTTGCAAGTTACAGACACCTATTACGAGTTATGATCCGCATAACCCAAGGTGACAATAATTGGGATTCTTTCCGGTGATTACCGTAGTTTGAGGAGTTCATGTATTCACTAAGTGCTAATGCTTTGTTCCGGTTCTCTATTAAAAGGAGGCCTTAATATCCCTTAGTTTCCTTATGGACCCCGCTGCCACGGGAGGGTAGGACAAAAGATGTCATGCAAGTTCTTTTCCATAAACATGTATGACTATATATGGAATACATGCCTACATGATATTGATGAATTGGAGCTAGTTCTGTGTCGCCCTAGGTTATGACTGCTACATGATGAATATTATCCAACACAATTATCCATCGCTGATCCAATGCCTATGAGCTTTTCACATATTGATCTTTGGTAAGTTACTTTCATTGCTACTGTTGTTACAATCACTACAAAATTGCTACTGTTACTTTTGCCACTGTTACCGTTACTCTCATACTACTTTGCTACTAAATACTTTGCTGCAGATATTAAGTCTTTCAGGTGTGGTTGAATAGACAACTCAACTGCTAATACTCACGAATATTCTTTGGCTCCCCTTGTGTCGAATCAATAGATTTGGGTTGAATACTCTACCCTCAAAAACTGTTGCGATCCCCTGTACTTGTGGGTTATCACAAACTCAGCATGATGAAGAGCCTGACAAGATATCCATGGCTTCATCCGATCCGCAAACTCAGAGAGATCAGCGCCAAGTGTTGAAGGACAGGAAAAAGGAAGACGCCCGCGTCACCATTGAGCGGCGCCGTGATAACCCACAAGTATAGGGGATCGCAACAGTTTTCGAGGGTAGAGTATTCAACCCAAATTTATTGATTTGACACAAGGGGAGCCAAAGAATATTTGTAAGTATTAGCAGTTGAGTTGTCAATTCAACCACACCTGGAGATTAAATATCTATAGCAAAGTGATCAGTGGCACAGTAATATGATAGTTTTGATAGCAGTGGTAATAGTAGCAATAGTAACGGTAACAGCAATAACAGTTTTGTAGCAGTTGTAACAGTAGCAATAGCAATAGTAACTTAGCAAGTCCAATATGTGGAAAACTCGTAGGCATTGGATGGGTGAATTCATTGGATGATATTCATCATATAACAGTCATAACCTAGGGCGACACAGAACTAGCTCTAGTTCATAAATATAATGTAGGCATGTATTCCGTAAATAGTCATACGTGCTTATGGAAAAGAACTTGCATGACATCTTTTGTCCTACCCTCCCGTGGCAGTGGGGTCCATAAGGAAACTAAGGGATATTAAGGCCTCCTTTTAATAGAGAACCAGAACAAAGCATTAATACATAGTGAATACATGAACTCCTCAAACTACGGTCATCACCGGAAAGTATCCCAATTACTGTCACCCTGGGGTTTACGGATCATAACACGTAATAGGTGCATATGACTTGCAAGATCGGATCTATAACATAGATATAATGGTAAAAACATAAATGGTTCAGATCTGAAATCATGGCACTAGGGCCCCAGTGACAAGCATTAAGCATAGCAAAGTCATAGCAACATCAATCTCAGAACATAGTGGATATTAGGGATCAAGCCCTAACAAAACTAACTCGATTACATGATGAATCTCATCCAACTCCTCACCGACCAGCGAGTCTATGAAGGAATTACTCACTCCCAGTGGGGAGCATCATGGAGTTGGTGATGAAGGACGGTTGGTGATGACGAAGACCGAAGATTCCCCTCTCCGGAGCCCAGAAGGCTCCAGATCTGGCCTCCCGACAAAGAACAGGAGCTGGCGGCGGCTTCGTATCGTGAAACGCAATGAAACTTCCTCCCTTATTTTTTTTCTCCGAAAATAGGTATTTATGGAGTTGGAATTAGGGTCAGCGGAGCCCCGAGGGCCCCACAACCCACCAGGGCGCGCCCTGGTGTCTTGTGGGTAGCCAGGGCCCCCCTCCGGTGGTTCTTGGTTCCAGTATTTTTTATTTAGTCTAAAATAAATCTCCAAAAAGTTTCATCCAAATCCGAGAACTTTTATTTCTGCACAAAAACAACACCATGGTAGTTCTGCTGAAAACAGCATCAGTCCGGGTAAGTTTCATTCAAATCATGCAAATTAGAGTCCGAAACAAGAGCAAAAGTGTTAGGAAAAGTAGATACGATGGAGACGTATCAACTCCCCCAAGCTTAACCCATTGCTTGTCCTCAAGCAATTCAGTTGACAAACTGAAAGTGATAAAGAAAAACTTTTATGAACTCTCTTATTCTTGTTTACATATGTGCTTAAGTAGCACCCAGGTTTTCAGCAAAGATCATGACTAACCATGTCAACAATAACTCTTAAAAATTATATTAACTCATATCAATAGCATAATCAACTAGCGAGCAATAATAAGATATCTCAAATGCCAACACTTTATCAAAACAATCATGATACAATATGACAACAGTGGTATCTCGCTAGCCCTTTCTGAGACCGCAAAACATAAATGCAGAGCACCTCCAAAGTTTAAGCAGCGACTAAACATTGTAATTCATGGTAGAAAAGATCCAGTCATGATGCATTCAACATTAACTACACACAATGCATGAGGATGACAATAGTGCTCTTAGGTCTGGCGCTTGTTTGAGAAGGCGATGACTCAACATAAAATTAAATAGATAGTCCCTTTGTAGAGGGAAGCAGAGATTTGTAGAGGTGCCAGAGCTCAAAGTTTAAATCAGAGATAAATATAATTTTGAGAGGTGCACCCTTCCTATCAACATTACAACCAAGAGTTATCAATATCTTCCATGCTAAACATGTTAGCGGCGGTTCCCAAGCGGTAAAAGTAAAGGTTTACTCCCCCTCCACCAAAGAACACAATCCACGGGTACCGTCCATACCAACAACAATCCTGGGGGAGTTTTGTTTAATTATTTACAATTTTTGATTTCGGACTGGGCATCCCTATTACCGCCCCTCTCGTGCAAGGACGAGTGAATAAGCACTCATCATGAGAATAACCCGCTTAGCATGGAAGATACTGACCGCCCCATGTCGCTCCATGAGTGGTCCAGGCACACAAAACAGATGTTCATTTGAAATTTTAGAGGTGGCACATGCAAATTTACTTGGAACGGCAGGGTAATACCGCATATAGGTAGATATAGTGGACTCATCTGGAGTAACTTTGGTTTAAGGGTTTTGCTGCACAAGCAGTATTCCCGCTTAGTACAGGCGAAGGCTAGCAAATAGGTTGAGAAGCGGCCAGCTAGAGAGCAAAAACGGTCATGAACATGCATTATGAATAATCAACATTGAATACTAGCATGAGTAGGATATGAACACCATGAACATAAATATCGTAGAGGCTATGTTGGTTTTGATTCAACTACATGCGTGAACATGTGCCAAGTCAAGCCACTTGAAACATTCAGAGGAGGATACCATGTCATCGTACTACATCACAATCATTTTAATGCATGTTGACACCCAAGATAAATCATTATTCACTCCTAGCTACTTAAGCATGGCATGAGCAACTATAATCTCTAATTGTCATTGTAAACATGTTTAATCATAATATGTTGAATCATGGATACTGAGTTAAACATATTTACAAAAACAAAAACAAGTTGAGTTCATACCCGCTTCTCTCTACCATAGTCACTTCATCAAATATCGTCATTATTGCCTTTCACTTGCATGACCGAACGTTATGAAAATTATAATAGTGCAAGAATGTCGTGGACTAAGCTGGAATCTGCAAGCATTTTATTCGCAAGGAGAAGACAAGGTAATTTGGGCTCTTTGTTAGATCAACGGTAATGCATATGAGAGCCACTCAACATTTTCATCGTCGTCTTCTCCTTGGTACGACTCAATAAAAAGAAAAGAATTTCAGAGAAACACATTGAAATATTTTTGGAGTTTTTAGTTTTTCTTGAAGAAAGCAAATTAAAGACAGAAAAAAAAAATGATAAAAAATATTTACACGGGAAAGCTCCCAACAAGCAAAAGAAGAATCGAGAAATCTTTTTGGGTTTTCTTTTAATGCTACAAATAATTTAAACTAGAAAGAAAACCTGAAAAGAAGCGAGAAATATTTTTGGGTTTTCTCAAAGTTTTTCAAACACACAAGAAGAAAGCGAGAAAATAAATCTAGCATGGATAATACAATGAAAAAGTGTGGACACCGACAACTGGAATGAAATGCGTGAACATGAATATAATGTCGGGGAAATATGTACTCCCCCAAGCTTAGGCTTTTGGCCTAGCTTGGTAATCGCCACTCGCGGCCTGGATAATAATCTGAGTGGTAGCTCACGGAGGCTCTTGGTGTAGCCTCCTCAACCCATCTGGCAGCCTCGACCGCCGCGTTGTACTCGCGGGCCTCGCTCTCAAGAACGTAATATCTTCCTTTTCTGTGATAATCAAAGAGAGGGGTGCAGGCAAAACAATGGGTACAATAGGATGTTTATTGAACCTCAAGTTGTGAGTATAATTAGTGATTGTGCCCTTAAGGAACTTATGGCGCTTCATGGCCTCAAAGTCTAAGTACTGGGTAGGAAGAATGGGATCGCTAGGCCAAGGTGACACACCCAGATCCTTAGCTACACAGGAAGCATAAATCCCACCATAAAAGTGACCACTAACAGCGTTGCATTGCAATCTCCGTGCAACGATTGCTCCAAGATTATAACATTTAATTCCTATCAGAGCAGTGTGTATGAGAAAATCCGGGGCACAAAGTGTACTGCAATCTTGCTTGCCCATGATGCATTTGCCATTAAAGAGTGCAAAGTAATGAATTGATGGAAAATGAATACTTTTTATTCTACCTTGTGCCACTCCTCTATCCTCACCGTAACAAAGACTAGTAAAAAATGACTCGTACTCAGACTTTGGTGGTTCGTCTAGTGAACCCCAGTATGGAATTTTACATGCAACACAAAAGGCTTCTAGAGGCATGGTGTAAGCATTATTATAAACACTAAATGAAACTCTAGACTCACGAGGATAAAATTTGAATTTCTTAGTAAACATCTCTGTGAGGTTGAGATGTTGGATGCACTTATCTTCGATGAAGGGAGCGACCTCGGTGTTGTGAACATATTGCTCAAATTCTTCCTTGATACCTGCACTAACCATGAACTTGTTACACAGCCATAGGCACGATTTGGTGTCGGCATCCCGTGTCGAGCTTGCACTTGGTTCAACATAAGATTGTTGAACCAAGCTTCCACCTGATGATGCCTCCGAGGACCTCCTCCTTGAAGAGGTCCTAAAGAATTGCATTTTTATTTACGAACAATTTCTGAAATTTTTGGGTCACAAAACTTTTGTCAACAAAACTTCGCAAGATTGATAGCAACTACTCATAAGGATGCCTAGAGGCCATATTAAGCATTCAAACTACTTAGAACTCTAAGAATTCAACATGCAAGCCCATTTACAGTAGCACCAAGAATAGTTGATTATTCAAAATATATACCACTAAAACAAAAGCTAATTGGAGCAATGGACGAGTCACATACCAAGTAGCAATCCCCCAAAACAGTTTCGGAAATGGAGCTTCGAGCAAAGAGATCGAAATCCCCGGGTTTGAGAGCAAGAACATGAGAGAGAGAGAGAGAGAGAGCTATGGTGATTTTTTCTGGAGGTAGGAGATGACATGGGCTAAAGAGATAAGTGAGAGGGGCCACGTGGGGCCCACCACCCACCAGGGCGCGCCTGGGGTGGCTGGCGCACCCTGGTGTCTTGTGGGCACCAGGGGCACCCCACTCTGATGTTATTTGTGTCAGAAATTCTCAAATATTTAGAAAAAAATGTGTTAAATTTTCAGGGCATTCTGAGCACTTTTAGTTTTGGGTCATTTTTTATTGCACGAAAAATTCAGAAAACAGAGTGAAGATCGCATTTTATTTTATTTAACTAAGAAAAATAGAAAACAAAAGGTAGGGACAGAAAGTTGTGCTTACTGAATTCATCGACCACATGTCTCTCGAAAGCAATCCATTAATAAGGTTGATCAAGTCTTATTAACAATCACTTTCGATTAACATGAACCCGAAGAACTTTCATAAAACACTAAGTTACCTCAACGGGGATATGCATATCCCCAACAATAAGTATGTCATATTTCTTTTTGGTAGTAGGTAAAGGGAGTTGAAAACTTCCAATAGTAATTGTCGGAGACTTTTCAATAACATTAATACCATTGACTTGGAATTGTTTCTTCGGAAAGTGCACCGTATGCTCATTACCCTTGATATGAAAAGTGACTTTGCTTTTGCAGTATTCAAAAAGGGTCTACCAAGGATAATCGACATGTTGTCGTCCTCGGGCATCTCAAGTATAACAAAGTCTGTTAAGATAGTAACATTTGCAACAACAACGGGCACATCTTCACAAATACCGATAGGTATGGCAGTTGATTTGTCAACCATTTGCAAAGATATTTCGGTAGGTGTGAGTTTATTTAAATCAAGTCTTTTATATAAAGAGAAAGGCATAACACTAACACCAGCTCCTAAATCACACAAAGCAGTTTTGACATAGTTTCTTTTAATAGAGCAAGGTATAGTTTGTATTCCTGGATCTCCACATTTTTTAGGTACTCCATCCTTGAAAGAATAATTAGAAAGCATAGTGGATATTTCAGCTTCAGGTATTTTTCTTTTATTAGTGACAATTTCTTTCATGTATTTTGCATAAGGGGCCATCTTTAAAATGTCAATCAAACGAGTGCGCAAAAAGACTGGCCTAAGCATTTTAGCAAAGCATTCAAATTCTTCATCATCCTTTTTCTTGGATGGTTTAGGTGGAAAGGGCATGGGTTTCTGAACCCATGGTTCTCTTTCTTTTCCATGTTTTCTAGCAAAAAAGTCTCTCTTATGGTAACGTTTATTTTTAGGTTGTGGGTTTTCAAGATCAACAGTAGGTTCTATTTCAACATCATTATCTGGTTCTTCATCATTGTCTGGTTGAGTGTCTTCATGAACATCATCATTATCATTATAATTATCACTAGGTGCATGTTCACTACCAGATTGAGTTTCAGCATCAGAAATAGAGACATCATTGTTATTTTCAAGAGGTTTTTCAATTTCAGGTTCACTAGAGGTATGCAAAGTCCTATCATTTTTATTTTTATTTTTCTTTTTAGATGGACTAGGTGCATCAGCATTAACTCTTTGAGAGTCTTGCTCAATTATTTTAGGGTGTCCCTCGGGATAAAGTGGTTCCTGGGTCATTTTGCCTCCTCTAGTTGCTACTCTAACAGCAAAATCATTCATATTATTATTGATTTCATTAAGCAATTCTCTTTGAGATTTGGCAACTTGTTTTGGCTGAGTTTGAACCATAGAGGCATGTTTTCCTACCCCCCCCCCCCTAACAGCATTAGTGATTCTAAATAACAATTCACTCAAGCGAGCAATCATATCAGAATTTTGTTTCAATTGTTTCATAACATTTTCATTGAAGTGATCTTGTTTGATGATGTACCTATCAAATTCATATAGGCATTGACTAGGATGTTTATTGTAAGGGATGTCACCTTCATCAAACTTTATGGAAGAATTTACCTCTACCACCTGTGGTGGTGACATATCAAGTCCAAGTATTTCTTCAATGGGTGGTAAATTCTTAACATCTTCAGCTTTAATACCTTTTTCCTTCATACATTTCTTTGCCTCTTGCATATCTTCTGGACTGAGATATAAGATACTCCTCTTCTTTGGAGTGGGTTTAGGCGGTGATTCAGGAAGAGTCCAATCATCATAATTGTTGTGGGAAAACACGGCCACCTATGGGGCCATCGGCCCCTTGTGGTTCGGCAGTGGGGAAGGACGCATTGCACAAAGAGCGGAGGGAGCGGAGCAGCATGGCAGTGATCACACGGGCAGTTTTTACCCAGGTTTGGGCCGTCGCGAGGCGTAAAACCCTACTCCTGCTTTGGTGGATTGATGAGAGGACTGAGGTCGAGACGCAGCGCTCTAGCCCGGAGGGTCGCCTCGGGGCGAGAGCAACTACGCATGTATGAGTGTACAAGGGTCAGAATCCTTTCTAAGGTTTCCATGGCCCTCCTTTTATAGGTCAAGGGGTCACCACAATGGCAAATCAGTCATTGCATACTGATTAGATAGCAAATAGTGCTATCATACCTAACTCTGCAGACAGGACAGAGCGCATTAAATGCGCCGCTTAGTGTCACATCATAGCGTAGCCCGGCAAGCCTTGACGTGGCGTTCGGCCACCTTCTCACCTGCCTGCATGACACGTCTCTGGACGGGTGTCATTTGGAGGTGATTTCCTTCGGAAGTGGCTGCCACGTGCCAAATAACAGCCACTTAGTCACCTGGGGGCTTGACACCGCACCGATCGATGACTTGCGTTGCTGTGAGGTGGTGTGGTGGAGTCTTGGCGGGGTAATCCACCCTCGACATCCCCGGCAAGCCTGCCGGGGCAATCTGGAGACTTGTCTTCGGGGCAACCTCGTCCCCGCCAGGCTCGCCTGCCCGGTAAGGGAGGTTTTTCCTTAGTGGTATCTTGCTCCTTTGGTTAGCCTTGGTCATCTTGATCTGCCCTTTGATTTCTCAAAGAGCTCATCTCTTTTGCTTGGTCTTGTCTTGGATGCTGCAACCTTGTTCTCGAGCCTGTGTACAGTCTGGGCAACACACCTGGGGTTTGTTGCACTGACGGGAGCCCCCGGGCCTGGCCCGAACGCGCTGCCGAGCGTCGTCGGGGTAGGCCCTATCCAGTACACAGGTGGGGAGGCTGTGGTAGCTCACCCTTTGAGATCTTCTTTGCTTCTTCATTAATCTGAGCTTGAGTCAGTTTCCGGTTTTTCCGCACGTCGTGCAAGATGTTGTGGGGGAGATTATGAGCCACGATCCATAGGCTACCCACGTCCCACGTTCACGGGGTGGTAACTGCCATTCCATCATCTTTCCCACTTGCAGTGCTTCCGCCACGTGTACTGCATGCGTTGAGCGGGGTTGGTGGCGGACATGGAGGGCGTGGAAATGCGTGCCATGGCAGAAACCCAGACGCCATGGATTGGTGCTGAGGGTTGGCCTTGATTCCATGAGCCATTGATGGCGCGGGGAAGCCAGATTGGAGGAGTAGGGCGGCTGCCTTCAGGGAGAGGAACCAGCCCCTTGCCCCATTCGCCTATAAAAAAGGAACGCAGGGCAGGGTGCTTCTCCACACATCTCACCCCTTCCTTCTCTTTAGCAGTTCTCGTCCACCATGGTGAGGGGCCGGGGTCGTGGTGGTTCTTCGACGGTGGCGACGAGGGCTTCTACTCGACAGCGCCTCCCTCCTCCCGTTGAAAACATGGGGGTGGATCCCACCGCGAGAGGAGGTGGGAGGGGCAAGGTCGCGGCCGCTGTGGTGCTCGGGGTCGAGGAGGACGGGGTGGTGCTCTGATTGCACCTCCATTGGCCGCTCATCCCCCAATGGAAGGCCACGTCGGAGATCAACCGCTGGAGTTCATCATCAGGTTGTATAAGCCCCCGCGCGGCCGCCTCCACCTCCCTACTCCATTCGCGAGGGTGATGGAGCTTGAACAACCGCGTGCACTGAAGCTGCACATGAGGGGTTGCTGTAATGGCAGCATACGGGTGGATTTGGATTTCCCCGCCCCTCATGTCATGCTCTTCTGACGCGGCTGGAAGACTTTTGCCCGTGCCCACAGCTTGTCGGAGGGGCACGTCCTCCATTTTAAATTAATGGACGCCGAGCTGCTCTTCGTCAAGGTCTTTGGATGCTCGGGTGCTCGCTTAGGGTGCTGCGCGGAGAGCTCGACCAATGACGAAAGCTCCTCCTCGAGCGATAGCGACGAGGAGGACAGTGACGGCGATGGCGACGGCGCCGACGGGGAGGACGACGGCTCCGACTCTGGCTGAACACCAGCCGCACCATCACCGTCAGGCGGCGACACCATCATCTGCACCTGCATCTCCTTCCCGGCAAGGCGATTTGCCGGGGAGTTGGATGCAGAGGTGGGGGTGGTGCCCTCGGCTCCTCCAGCAGCCTTCCAGCTAGACCCCGGCAGGCTTCCTCTCAGGCTGCAGCTTCGTTCGCCCTACCGTGTCCTGCTGGCCCTGGTGGCGGTGGCCAGGGGGACCCTTCTGCCGCTCTCTTCTTCATCACCTTCGCCCGTGCCCTCTCGATCTTGTTGGGCTCCCTGTCATGGGGTCTGACGGGGTCAGGCTGGGCTTCTGCCCAGGCACCCCTTTTGCCCTCTTCTCTTCCCACCGTAGTGCCTAGGAGGAGAGGGACAAGAAAGGGGTTACGGGGCACTTATCTTTTTTCAGTTTAAAATGTGCAGGCATTGGCCAAACTTTAGTCTAAATAATGTAAACTTCTTTATCCATGTTTGTGTTCTGTAAGATCTGTACTTGCTTATCAGCATATTAATGAAAAAGACAAGCTTTGCCAGGCACTTGTGCATGTACCATATCCATGCAGAGGTGAAATGCCTCTATACATTTAAGTAAACAAGTTTCCCCGGCAGGCTATCCTACCGGTGCCCTTTGTTTGTTGCTGCGGGGCTAGGCCTGCCGGGCAAAAAATCGTAAAAAGGGACCAGCCCCCCGCCGAACCTTTTCCGCCAAAGGCCACTGCGACCACCCTGACCGAAGCAGTGTTCGAGTCAAAGGGTAGGAGCACCTATGTTTTGAAGGTGGCGGGGTTTTCATATGCACAAGTTTTCAAATTACAGAACAGGTATGGATAAGAAGGAACTTATCTGTTTGGTTTGCCGGGGATCGTCACGTAGGTTCATCTTCATTTCTTCTCTTCGGGATCAAGTCCACGGCAAGAACCCTGCAACTTAGTGCAGATGAAAACAATGCCACATGTGACCTCATCTACATGATCATGTTATGCTTATGCATGCATGCAAGTTTCAGGGGGCCCCCAGCGCTTCGTTTATTTCTCTGTTGCTCAGGGTCTGCGCTTGGCTTTGTACAAAGGGTTACATGCAACTTCGGCAAAGCTTGTACAAAAGGGTGGCTGCCGGGTAGGGCCCGATAGCCGCACCTTATGGGTAGAACTTATGGAGATGCTCAATGTTCCATGAGTTTTGCAATTGAATGCCATCTCCGGTCTCCAGACGGACTGCGCTAGGTCTGGTGACTCGTACTACTTGGTAAGGGCCTTCCCACTTCGGCATCAACTTGTTTGCACCCTTGGCAGACTGAACACGCCTAAGGACAAGGTCACCTTCCTCAAAACTCCGGGCATGAACCATGCGGCTGTGATAGCGACGCAAGGATTGTTGGGAGCGTGCAGCACGTGTCGCAGCCCGGAGACGGTTCTCCTCAAGTAGCACAGTGTCATCATGCCGGTGTTGTACCTGCACTACTTCATCGTAGGCAAGCACTTGAGGAGACCCGAATATGAGTTCCGTGGGGATAACTGCTTCTGCCCCATAGACTAGGGAGAAGGGAGTCTGCCCAGTAGCTCGATTTGGTGTCGTACGGAGAGACCAAAGAACCACCGGCAGCTCATCGGTCCATCGCCTGCCGCACTTCTACAGCCGATCAAAAGTTCTTGTCTTAAGACCTCACAGCACTTCAGCGTTCGCCCTCTCAGCTTGCCCGTTGCTTCTGGGATTGGCCACAGAGGCAAATGAGATCTTGCTTCCGAGGGCATGAACATATTGCATGAAGGCGCGGCTTGTGAATTGGGTGCCATTGTCGGTGATGATACGGGCAGGTACCCCGAAGCGGCACACCAATCCTTTCAAGAACTTGATAGCTGACTGCGCGGTCACCTTTCTCACGGGCTCTACTTCCGGCCACTTTGTAAACTTGTCGATTGCGACGAACAAGAATTCAAAGCCCCCGGTAGCACGGGGGAAGGGGCCCAAGATGTCGAGCCCCCAGACCGAAAATGGCCATGACAAAGGGATTGTTTGGAGAGCTTGAGCAGACTGATGGATATTCTTGGAGTGGAACTGGCAGGCTTCACACTTGGTGACTAGCTCAATTGCATCTTGGAGGGCTGTGGGCCAGTAGAAGCCTTGCCGGAAAGCTTTCCCAACCAAGGCCCTTGATCCGATGTGGGAGCCACACATACCCTTGTGTATCTCTGCCAGCAGTTCCTTTCCTTCTTCCCGGCAAATGCACTTCAATTTCACACCGGTGGGCCTTCTTTTGTATAGCGTGTCGTCAACGAACTGATACATACTGGCCCTCCGGGCTACTCTTTCAGCTTCTTCTTGCTCTTTGGGAAGTTCTCCTGTTTGGAGGAAATGAACAATGTGTCGCGCCCAAGTTGGAGCCTGGGGCTCGGCAACAAGGACTAGCGGCACCTCCCCGTCGATGGGAGCGCATACCTCGACCGCAAAGACTGGTAATTCGGCGGGAGGGTGCAGCTCACTGATCGAAGGGGAGTTGTTCCCGCCAAGCTCTCTGCCGGGGGCTTCGGGAAGCTCTGCCGGGAGAGGCTTGCCGGAGTTCAATTTGCTCCTCTTGCTGGCCATTGTTGTTGGGGATACGGAGGGTTGAGTTAGATGGAGAACAAAAGTCCCTAGTTCCACAGGGAGTTTTTGCGCAACGCACTTTGACAGATGATCAGCAATGTTGTTTTTCGCACGTGGTATGTGCTCTGTTTGCAATCCGTCAAAGCGCTCCTCCAACTTTCTCACTTCCTCGATGTATGCCTCCATCAATGGGCTTTGATAATCCTTGTTCACTTGTCTCACCACCAGTTGTGAATCTCCACGGATAATCAACTTCTTGATTTCTAGTTCTGTCGCAATTCTGAACCCAGCAAGGAGCCCTTCATACTCTGCAGTATTGTTGGTAGCCTTCTCCTGGGGGAAATGCATTTGAACGACGTACTTAAGGTGCTCCCTGGTGGGAACAACAAGAAGCACGCTAGCTCCTGCACCTTGTAGGGAGAAGGCAACATCAAAATACATAATCCATTCTTGGGGCGCTTCCTTGTCGGGGATGACTCTCTCCAGTACTTCTTCATCAGGGGTCGGCGTCCACTCCGCCATGAACTCTACCAGTGCTCTGCTCTGAATAGTTGACATGCTTTCAAACTTCAAACCAAAGCTGGATAACTCCAAAGGCCATTCCACGATCCTGCCAGTGGCCTCAGGGTTTTCGAGTATGCGTTGCAAGGGGAAGCGGGTGACAACCGTGATCTCGTGGGCTTGGAAGTAGTGGCGTAGTTTCCTTGAGGCCATGATGAGGCCAAAAATCAACTTATGCACGCCAGAGTACCTTGACCTAGCCCCCTGTAGCAAGGAGCTGACGAAGTACACTGGGCGCTGCACCACCTTCTTCCTTGTCGTGATCTTGGAACTGTCTCCGCTGCCTTGCTCTTCATTGTCTTGAACTGCATCTGACCTTGCCAGGACGGGTTCACTTTCCTCTCCAGAGGGGACGGCGGTGGCGACTGCTGCATCATCTACCTCCCGCTGCGCCACCAGGGCTGCGCTAACCACTTGATTGGTCGCTGCTAAATATAGCAGCAACGGCTCTTGTGGTTTAGGAGCGACTAAGGTGGGAACAGAGGAAAGGTAGGTCTTCAAATCTTTTAGCACAGCGTCCGCCTCTGAGGTCCACTCCACGGGTCCTGCCTTCTTCAGGATTTTGAAGAAAGGCAAGGCGCGTTCGGCGGACTTGGAAATGAACCTGCTCAGCGCGGCAACACAACCAGTCAAACGCCTCACATCTTTAACTATCTTGGGTGCTTGTATCTGCTTGATAGCCTTGATCTTGTCGGGGTTGGCCTCTATCCCCCGATGGTACACGAAGAAGCCAAGTAGCTTGCTGGAAGGAACGCCAAACACACACTTCTCTGGGTTCAGCTTCAAGTTGATTCTGCGCAGATTTGCAAAGGTCTCTTCCAAATCCTGAATGAGAGTAACTCTGTCCTTGGTTTTGACCACTATATCATCCATGTAGGCTTCAATATTTCTGTGCAGCTGGGAATCAAAGCCAATCTGTACTACTCTTGCAAAAGTGGATCCAGCGCTCTTCAACCCGAAGGGCATTCGTACAAAACAGTACGTGCCACATGGGGTTATGAACGCGGTCTTCTCTTCATCTTCCTTGGACATGAAGATCTGGTGGTATCCAGAGTAGGCATCCAGGAAGGAAAGCAGGTCACACCCGGAGGTGGAATCCACAATCTGGTCGATGCGCGGCAAGGGGAACGGGTCCTTCGGGCATGCTTTGTTCAGATCTGTGAAATCTATGCAAAGCCTCCATTTCCCATTCGCCTTGCGCACTACCACTGGGTTTGCTAACCATGTTGGATGCAACACCCCTCTGACCAGACCAGCTGCCTCAAGTTTCTTGATCTCCTCGGCGATAAACTGTTGCCGCTTCAAAGCTTGCTTCTGGACCTTCTGCTTGACGGGCCGGGCATGTGGGCAGACAGCAAGGTGGTGCTCGATTACCTCCCTGGGAACACCGGGGATGTTAGATGGTTGCCAAGCAAACACATCGACATTCGCCCGCAGGAAGGCAACGAGCGCACTTTCCTATTTGTCGTCGAGGGTGGCACTGATGGTAAACGTACCATCAGCGCCAGCCAGCCCTGCCGGGACCTTCTTCACAGCGGGTGCAGTAGCCTTGGACCTCTTGCTATTGGAACTCTCCGGCAAGTCATCAACAGGCGCAGCGCACTCCGAAGAGGTACGCTTCCCGGATTCCTTGCTGGCTTTCTTCTTTTTCTTGCTTTCCTTGGTGGGAGCAGTGGCTTCCGCAGCCTCTGCAGCGACTGCTTCCTGGTACATCTTATCCACGCATATGATTGCGTCTTTCTTGTCGGATGGAATAGAAATGACGCCCATTGGCCCTGGTATCTTCAAAGTGTTGTAGGCATAGTGGGATGCCGCCATGAATTTGGCCAGGGCAGGGCGACCAAGGATTCCATTGTACGGCAAGGGGAGGTCAACCACATAAAACATGATCTTCTCAGTTCAGTAGTTTAACTCCCCCCCCCCCCCCCGAATGTTATCGGCAGTGTGATCTTCCCCTTAGGACGACTCATGCCGGGGTTGATCCCCTGGAATGTACCAGTAACCTTGAGCTCTTCATCTGCTATCTGGAGCTTGCTGATGACCTTTGGAGAAATCAGATTCAACTTGGCCCCGCCGTCAACCAACATCTTTGTGACCTTGAGGTTGCGGATCGTTGGTGAAACCAACAACGACAAACACCCTACCGCAATAGAGCGGTCGGGGTGATCCTCCTCATCAAATATGATGGCGTGCGGGACCACTTGAGCGGCTTCCGAGAATCTGTTGCTGGCTCCACGGCATTGACCTCACGTGCCCATCTTTTGAGTTGGCGGTGAGAGGAGTGTAAGGATGCACCCCCGTCAATGCATAGGGCGTCAGTGGCTTTCTAGAACTCCTGCTCGCTGGTTTCCTCTTCATCTCCTTCATCACTCTCGTCCTCGCAATCCTTCTTCTCATGGCCTTTGGCAGGTTTCCCTTGATACTGAGGAGCCTTGCCAGGGTGACATGTTCTGCTGCCTCGGCCCTTCCCGCCAGAACCATCTTGGTCTTTCTCCTTATCACGCTTCTCGCACTCAGCCCTCTGCTTCTTGACGAGTTGCTCAACCTGATGACACTCCTGAAGATCGTGGCCCTTGGTCCGATGGATCTTGCAGTACAGCCCATCACTCTTCCCAGCCTTCTCGGTAGCCGTGGCTTCTCGGCAATCAGTGCATGCGGTAGCTTCCTTGCCGAGAACATTAGTCTTGGCCTTCTTGCCGGTACTAGGTGCACTCGATCCTTCAACGGTCATCACCGCTTTATCCTTGCGCTTCTTGTTCTTCTTCTTTTGGTTGGTGGTGTCGTCGTCGTCCTCTGAGTCGATGTCGACGCCATCTTCTTCACCGGGGAGTCGTCTCCCCTCTTCTACTCGGGCACACTTATCCACCAGAGTGTATAGGTCATTCACAGTCTTGGGCAACTGAACGTTCATTTTAGAACGTAACCGACGGTTGTGCACGTTGGACTGGAACATGGCTATCACAGCTACCGGGTGGATGTCTGGAATATTCCTGTGCACCTGGCTGAACCTCTGCATGTACTTCTGCAGACTCTCTCCTTCTTTCTGCGGAAGGAGCTACAAGTCGCTGGGCCACCCTGGTTCTTGATGGCCGCCCGTGAATGCGCCAACAAACTCATGGCACAGGTCAGCCCAGGTCAAGATGAAATTCTCTGGCAAATGCATCAGCCAAGACCTCACATTTGGCTTGAGTGCCAATGGGAAGTAGTTGGCGAACACCTTCTCGTCTCTTCCCCCAGCAGCTTGAACAGCGATGGTGTAGATGCTCAAGAACTCTGCCGGGTTCAATCTTCCATCGTACTTCTCTGGTATTTTTGGCTTGAATGTGCAAGCAGATGGCCAACGGACTTGCCCCAGCTCGCGAGTGAATGCGGGGCACCCAACCTCTAAAGGTAGGTACCCACCTTCACCGGGCGTGGGCTCGTCAACATCGGGGCCATTGCGCCTATCAGACTGGCATTGGGTTTCGCGGCGTCGTTCGATGGTGGCGCACACGTCTTCCCTCCGCCTATCTTCCAGGACTTGCCGCTGGCCTTGTCGTGCTCAAGGATCGGACGAAGCCATCGATATGTCGTCGGGTTCTTGGTCGCGTGGCTCTGGCTGCGGCCCGTGCGCTTGCTGCCGTGGAGGGGATTGCACCATGGGGGTGGCCCCTTCGGTACGGCAAGTGGCTTGGGCCGTTGTTGCCGCCTGCGGAGGCCGTGATGGGTCTGCTAGCTGTGATCCTCCCACCTCGGTGAAACCAATCAGGCTCTGAATGGTGGCTCTCCATTCATCCATCTGATCAGCCGCCGGCGGAAATCTCAACAGGAGTTGGGTCTGCGCCATGGCCTCCGAAGCAGTGCTCGGCATGGATGACGATGTAGACCGTAACGCCGCCTGGCTTCTAATGGTGCCGGTAGTGGCAGCGTCGTGCTCTCGTCGCCGTGAGCCAGTCGCTAGGGTGGCGTGGTGACGAGATGGTTGTGCTTGGGGATCGGTGGCTTCGTTTGGCGCATCGGCTTGGCCAGCCTGTTCCGGGGGTGGCGCGTGCCCTACGGCCGCACCCGCAGCGGGGGCAGCCGGAGGGTTGCGGTTTGCCCCAGGGTGAGTGCCACCGCTGTGGCTGTGTCCTTCGGTGGGGTGGAGAGGCGAGGACAGCATGATCTCTCCACCCGCACCTTGTGGAGCGTGGCCGCTGGGAAGTTGTTGGCGCTGTCCTTCTCCAGTGCCTCCCGCTCCTGTTTCGGCCATAGGGGAGGTGGTGATGACGCCGCCTGCGCCGGCCATGTCCCCCGCAGCGTCCACGTCCCCATGCACCCCCGTAGCCCCATGGCGTCGGCGGCCGCGTGCGAAGGGGCCTTCGAGGTGGACGGGTGAGCTGCGGCACCGGGTTTCTTCTTGGGTGCCATGGATGATGAAGCCGTCGATGAAGAGAATGATGATGAAGATGACACGCAGCTTACACTCTCGGGTTCGCGCAAGCGCTTCCCCCTACCTGGCGCGCCAAAGATGTCGTGGGAAAACACGGCCACCTATGGGGCCATCGGCCCCTTGTGGTTCGGCAATGGGGAAGGACGCATTGCACAAAGAGCGGAGGGCGCGGAGCAGCACGGTAGCGATCACACGGGTAGTTTTTACCCAGGTTCGGGCCGCCGCGAGGCGTAAAACCCTACTCCTACTTTGGTGGATTGATGAGAGGACCGAGGTGGAGACGCAGCGCTCTAGCCCGGCAGGGTCGCCTCGGGGCGAGAGCAACTACGCGCGTATGAGTGTACAAGGGTCCGAATCCTTTCTAAGGTTGCCATGGCCCTCCTTTTATAGGTCAAGGGGTCACCACAATGGCAAATCAGTCATTGCGTACTGATTAGATAGCAAACAGTGCTATCATACCTAACTCTGCAGATAGGACAAAGCGCATTAAATGCGCCGCTTAGTGCCACATCATAGCGTAGTCCGGCAAACCTTGGCGTGCCGTTCGGCCACCTTCTCGCCTGCCTGCATGACACGTCTCTGCACGGGTGTCATTTGGAGGTGATTTCCTTTGGAAGTGGCTGCCACATGCCAAATAACAGCCACTTAGTCACCTGGGGGCTCGGCACCACACCGATCGATGACTTGCGTTGCTGTGAGGTGGTGCGGTGGAGTCTTGGCGGGGTAATCCACCCTCGGCGTCCCCGGCAAGCCTGTCGGGGCAATCTGGAGACTTGTCTTCGGGGCAACCTCATCCCCGCCAGGCTCTCCTGCTCGGTAAGGGAGGTTTTTCCTTAGTGGTATCTTGCTCCTTTGGTTGGCCTTGGTCTTCTTGATCTGCCCTTTGATTTCTCAAAGAGCTCATCTCTTTTGCTTGGTCTTGTCTTGGACGCTGCAACCTTGTTCTCGAGCATGTGTACAGTCTGGCCAACACACCTGGGGTTTGTTGCACCGACAATAATTTTCCAATATATCATTCAATAACTCCTCAGCTTGTTCATTAGTTCGTTCCCTAAAAACACAACCAGCACAACTATCTAGGAAGTCCCTAGAAGCATCGGTTAGTCGGTTAGTCCATTATAGAAGATATCAAGTATTTCATTTTTCTTAAGAGGATGATCAGGCACATCATTAAGCAATTGGAGAAGCCTCCCCCAAGCTTGTGGGAGACTCTCTTCTTCAATTTGCATAAAGTTAAATATTTCCTGTAAGGCAGCTTGTTTCTTATAAGCAAAAAAATATTTTTCAGAGAAGTAGTAAATCATATCCTGGGACTACGCACACAACCAAGAGCAAGAGTATTGTACCATATCTTAGCATCACCCTTTAATAAGAACGGAAATAATTTGAGGATATAGTAATAGCAAATTATCTCATCATGAGCAAATAGGGTGGCTATATCATTTAATTTAGTAAGATGTGCCACTACAGTTTCAGTTTCATAGCCATGAAAAGGATCAGATTCAACCAAAGTAATTAACTCTGGGTCGACAAAGAATTCATAATCCTTATCGGTAACAAAGATAGGTGAAGTAGCAAACTTAGGATCACATTTCATTCTAGCATTCAAAGATTTTTCTTTCAATTTGCATAATAATTTCTTAAGATCATCTCTATCATTGCAAGCAAGAAAGTCTCTAGCTACCTCCTCATCCATAACATAACCTTCAGGTATCTTAGGCATTTCAAATCTAGGAGAGCTAGGTCTAATAGGTGTTTCATACTCACCAGTTTCAAGGACCTCATCAGTTTCAATAATTTCATCAGTTTCAGCAATTTCATTTTCTTTAGCTCTAGCAAGTTGTTCATCTAGAAATTCACCTAGTGGCACATTATCATCAGGCAAGGTACTAGCATCATCATAAGCATCATTTATAGCAGAAGTAGCATCATCAATGACTTGCGACATATCAGGATTAATAGCATGTGGTGGTGTTGCAAGTCTACTCAAAATAGAAGATGAATCAAGTGCAAAGTGTGATGGCAAATCCTTACCTCCCCTCGTCTTAGAGGGAACGATCTTGGTTTTTGTATCTTTAAGATTCTTCATAGTGATAAATAGATAATAATCCCAAGTGGCTCAACAAATATAGCTATGCTCACCGGCAACGGCGCTAGAAAAAGGTCTTGATAACCCACAAGTATAGGGGATCGCAACAGTTTTCGAGGATAGAGTATTCAACCGAAATTTACTGATTCGGCACAAGGGGAGCCAAACAATATTTGTAAGTATTAGCAGTTGAGTTGTCAATTCAACAACACCTGGAGATTAAATATCTGCAGCAAAGTGATCAGTAGCACAGTAATATGATAGTTTTGATAGCAGTGGTAATAGTAGCAATAGTAACGGTAACAGCAGTAACAGTTTTGTAGCAGTTGTAATAGTAGCAACAACATAGTAACTTAGCAAGACCAATATGTGGAAAACTCATAGGCATTGGATCGGTGAATTCATTCGATGATATTCATCTTATAATAGTCATAACCTAGGGTGACACAGAACTAGATACAGTTCATAAATATAATGTAGCCATGTATTCCGTAAATAGTCATACATGCTTATGGAAAAGAACTTGCATGACATATTTTGTCCTACCCTCCCGTGGCAGCGGGGTCCATAAGGAAACTAAGGGATATTAAGGCCTCCTTTTAATAGAGAACTGGAACAAAGCATTAACACATAGTGAATACATGAACTCCTCAAACTACGGTCATCACCGGAAAGTATCCCAATTACTGTCACCCTAGGGTTTACGGATCATAACACGTAATAGGTGCATATCACTTGCAAGATCAGATCTAGAACATAGATATAATGGTGAAAACATAAATGGTTCAGATCTGAAATCATGGCACTCGGGCCCTAGTGACAAGCATTAAGCATAGCAAAGTCATAGCAACATCAATCTCATAACATAGTGGATACTAGGGATCAAGCCCTAACAAAACTAACTCGATTACATGATGAATGTCATCCAACTCCTCACCGACCAGCGAGCCTACGAAGGAATTACTCACTCCCGGTGGGGAGCATCATGGAATTGGTGATGAAGGAGGGTTGGTGATGACGAAGACCGAAGATTCCCCTCTCCGGAGCCCCGAATGGGCTCCAGATTTGGCCTCCCCACGAAGAACAGGAGGTGGCGGCGACTCCGTATTGCGAAACGCGATGAAACTTCCTTCCTTATTTTTTTTCTCTGAAAGTAGTTATTTATGGAGTTGGAATTAGGGTCAGCGGAGCCCCGAGGGCCCCACAACCCACCAGGGCGCACCTAAGGGGGGTGGCGCGCACTGGTGTCTTGTGGGCAGCCAGGGCCCCTCTCCGGTGGTTCTTGGTTCCAGAGAGGGGCCTAGGGCAAGATGACTAAGACTCCGTTCTCCGGAACAATGGAGCGAGCAACTGACTTATTGGAAATAATACATACTGATGTATGCGGTCCGATGAGTGTTGAAGCTCGCGGTGGGTATCGTTATTTTCTGACCTTCAGAGATGATTTGAGTAGATATGGGTATATCTACTTAATGAAACATAATTCTAAAACATTTGAAAAAGTTCAAAGAATTTCAGAGTGAAGTGGAAAATCATCGTAACAAGAAAATAAAGTTTCTACGATCTGATCGCGGAGGCGAATATTTGAGTTACGAGTTTGGTCTTCATTTAAAACAATGTGGAATAGTTTCACAACTCACGCCACCTGGAACACCACAGCGTAATGGTGTGTCCGAATGTCGTAACCGTACTTTATTAGATATGGTGCGATCTATGATGTCTCTTACCGATTTACCACTACCGTTTTGGGGTTATGCATTAGAGACAGCTGCATTCACGTTAAATAGGGCACCATCTAAATCCGTTGAGATGACACCGTATGAACTGTGGTTTGGCAAGAAACCTAAGCTATCGTTTCTTAAAATTTGGGGTTGCGATGCTTATGTGAAAAAGCTTCAACCTGATAAGCTCGAACCCAAATCGAAGAAGTGCGTCTTCATAGGATACCCAAAAGAAACTGTTGGGTACACCTTCTATCACAGATTTGAAGAAAAAATCTTTGTTGCTAAGAATGGATCCTTTCTAGAGAAGGAGTTTCTCTCGAAAGAAGTGAGTGGGAGGAAAGTAGAACTTGATGAGGTAATTGTACCTTCTCCTGAATTGGAAAGTAGTTCATCACAGAAATTAGTTCAGGTGATGCCTACACCAATTAGTGAGGAAGTTAATGATGATGATCATGAAACTTCGGATCAAGTTACTACCGAACCTCATAGGTCAACTAGAGTACGTTCCGCACCAGAGTGGTACGGTAATCCTGTTCTGGAAGTCATGTTACTAGACCATGACGAACCTATGAACTATGAGGAAGCTATGATGAGCCCAGATTCCTCGAAATGGCTTGAGGCCATGAAATCTAAGATGGGATCCATGTATGAGAACAAAGTGTGGACTTTGGTTGACTTGCCCGATGATCGGCAAGCCATAGAGAATAAATGGATCTTCAAGAAGAAGACTGACGCTGACGGTAATGTTACTGTCTACAAAGCTTGACTTGTTGCGAAAGGTTTTCGACAAGTTCAAGGAGTTGACTACGATGAGACCTTCTCACCCGTAGCGATGCTTAAGTCTGTTCGAATCATGTTAGCAATTGCCGCATTTTATGATTATGAAATTTGGCAAATGGATGTCAAAACTGCATTCCTTAATTGATTTCTTAAAGAAGAGTTGTATATGATGCAACCAGAAGGTTTTGTCGATCCTAAAGGTGCTAACAAAGTGTGTAAGCTCCAGCGATCCATTTATGGACTGGTGCAAGCATCTCGGAGTTGGAATATACGCTTTGATGAAGTGATCAAAGCATATGGTTTTATACAGACTTTTGGAGAAGCCTGTATTTACAAGAAAGTGAGTGGGAGCTCTGTAGCATTTCTGATATTATATGTGGATGACATATTGTTGATTGGAAATGATATAGAATTTCTGGATAGCATAAAAGGATACTTGAATAAGAGTTTTTCAATGAAAGACCTTGGTGAAGCTGCTTATATATTGGGCATCAAGATCTATAGAGATAGATCAAGACGCTTAATAGGACTTTCACAAAGCACATACCTTGATAAAGTTTTGAAGAAGTTCAAAATGGATCAGTCAAAGAAAGGGTTCTTGCCTGTGTTGCAAGGTGTGAAGTTGAGTAAGACTCAATGCCCGACCACTACAGAAGATAGAGAGAAAATGAAAGTCATTCCCTATGCCTCAGCCATAGGTTCTATCATGTATGCAATGCTGTGTACCAGACCTGATGTGTGCCTTGCTATAAGTTTAGCAGGGAGGTACCAAAGTAATCCAGGAGTGGATCACTGGACAGCGGTCAAGAACATCCTGAAATACCTGAAAAGGACTAAGGATATGTTTCTCATTTATGGAGGTGATAAAGAGTTCGTCGTAAAGGGTTACGTCGATGCAAGCTTTGACACTAATCCAGATGACTCTAAGTCTCAATCTAGATACATATTGAATATGGGAGCAAATTGGCTAGAGTAGCTCCATGCAGAGCATTGTAGACATAGAAATTTGCAAATATACATACGGATCTGAATGTGACAGACCCGTTGACTAAACTTCTCTCACAAGCAAAACATGATCATACCTTAGTACTCTTTGGGTGTTAATCACATAGCGATGTGAACTAGATTATTGACTCTAGTAAACCCTTTGGGTGTTGGTCACATGGCGATGTGAACTTTGGGTGTTAATCACATAAAGATGTGAACTATTGGTGTTAAATCACATGGCGATATGAAACTAGATTATTGACTCTAGTGCAAGTGGGAGACTGAAGGAAATATGCCCTAGAGGCAATAATAAAGTTGTTATTTATATTTCATTATATCATGATAAATGTTTATTATTCATGCTAGAATTGTTTTAACCGGAAACTTAGTACATGTGTGAATATATAGACAAACAGAATGTCCCTAGTATGCCTCTACTTGACTAGCTTGTTTATCAAAGATGGTTATGTTTCCTGACCATAGACATGTGTTGTCATTTGATAAAGAGGATCACATCATTAGAGAATGATGTGATGGACAAGACCCATCCATTAGCTTAGCATAATGATCGTTAAGTTTTATTGCTATTGCTTTCTTCATGACTTATACATATTCCTCTGACTATGAGATTATGCAACTCCCGAATAACGAAGGAACACTTTGTGTGCTATCAAACATCACAACGTAACTGGGTGATTATAAAGATTCTCTACAGGTGTCTCCGAAGGTGTTTGTTGGGTTGGCATAGATCGAGATTAGGATTTGTCACTCCGAGTATCGGAGAGGTATCTCTGGGACCTCTCGGTAATGCACATCATATGAAGCCTTGCAAGCAATGTGACTAATGAATTAGTTGCGGGATGATGCATTACGAAACGAGTAAAGAGACTTGCCGGTAATGAGAATGAACTAGGTATGAGATTGAACATCTGTGACACTAAGCTTGGCCATGTGCTTCTTGAAGACAGCCTTTTCATGGTCAATCTTGTTTTTCTGCTCAATGACCTTTTGAGAAATAGCAAGCTCTTTTGCAATGCAGCCTTGGAACGTCACACTGATGCCAATGGGAAGCTGCAGATCATCAATGGTAAGAGAAGTGTCTTCAAACCATTCATCAATAAAATTGTTCAGAATATCAGCATCAAACAGAGGCAAATCATTGAAGATTTCAGCCTCCTGTTTGCTCTTGATCAGCAGCTCAAGGGCATCATCAGCGAGATCTTCATCACTGGATAGATCTATTACATCTTCATCATGGCACAGGATGCTTGCTGGAGTAAGGCCTTGCCCTGAGATCTTCTTCTTCCTCGCAGATGTGCGGGATAAGTCTTCAGAATGCACACTGGATTCAGGAGGTGCAGATTTCAATGGCTTCACTCTTGAAGCTTTTGGTGTAGCAGTAGTCTTTGAAGCCTTTGACTTCTTTACTGGCTTTGGGGGCTCTGGAGCTGCGGCTTGTTCCTCATCCTCAGCAGCATCTTCAACGTTGGCGCGCTGTGCTGCACAGTGTGCCAGAAATGAGGCAAAATCATCAAAGGGGCCGATGAGGTTGGGTTCGGCCTCACCACTGCCATCGGGCCTCGATGCAGTTGGACCTGGGTTGAAGTCAATCCCAAAGTCCTCCTTATTTTGAACTGTTGAAGCTTTAGCAAATTGGAGATTGGCTTCAAACAGATCATCCTCACGACACCATCGAAGACTGGATGGGTCAGCATTCTCTGGCATTCATCCTCTGACCATACAAGGAAAGAAGCCTCTCTGAATGGCTTCAGCCTTGGTCTTTGGGTGTAGTTTTCTGTACATAATGTCGGCCCAGGGTGGCCTTACAGCATTCTTATCTGCGTACTCTGGAGTCACAAAGTGGTACAGAAACCACTGCTCTGCCCAGTATCTTCGAATCCATTAGACACGAGATTTGCGCTCACCATAGCTCTCTTCAAGATCAGACTTGTACAGTTCATAGAGATCTGGTGGCAGGTCCTTTGCAGTGTTATCATGGTGCTGTCTGCCAACTTTCTTTGCAGATTTACCACTGGCCATTGGCTTCACAAGGCTGATTGGCTTCACAAAAGTGTTAGGCTTCGCTCTGCTGGTCAGACAAGAACTGGCTTCAGAAGATTCAATATGCTGCTGTAAGAATTCTGCAAATGAATGCAGACTATGAGAACCAAGAGACTCTCCCACGGACATGTACCTGTGACAGCATTAGAGATGCGAGGGAAGGGGAAGAGGTCATATGCATTCTCAAAGGATTTTGAAGATAAATCAGTTTGAAGACATTGACCTCATAGCGCGAAGACATTCACTTATCGATGTAAGTTGGTTCCAGATTTGTACGAATCCATGAATAAGTACAAGTGAGGAATCTAACTAGTTGGGAAGCATAAGTGAAGGTACTTCCAAGATATGAGATGCAGAGAAAGAAAGAGCCAGATTTGGAAGTAGTAAAACAGCTTTCTGAAGATTTAGAAGGTTCGTCGGATCTAATAAACGGTAGAAAGTAAGCTTTTAGTTACCGCTCAAGGACAGACGAAGAACTGCTAGACGAGGCGGGATGGAGGCCGAGCAATTCGATCTTCCGCGCCCTAACTTGGCAGCGGAAGACACCTACGGCAGCGGCGGATGGAGAAGGACCGCGACCGGTGTGACGACGATGACGGAGAAGTCGTGGCAGCAAAGCGCTTCGTCTCCGGCGACGACGGAAGCTAGCAACGGCGCTAGGGTTTGAGCGAGACGGCGAGTGGAGTAAGTTTTAATGACCGCAGGGGGCTGGGTATTTATAAGGAAGGGAGCAGCTCAGTGTAATTACTCAGCTACCCCTGGCGGTTCACATCTGAGCCACACATGGCACGCATGCAACAACTTAAAAGTTGTGCCATGACCCAACGCGTGCCCGGTTTGTCGGGTGGTCGTTCCGGCTTCTCCGGATTCAGGCAAAAAGATAAGGATATTAAAAGCATTTTAAATGATTGTCTCTTAATCTTTGACTGACAAGGACACAGTGAAGACAATCGACACGTGTCAATAGAATGCATATGAAGATTTAGTGAGAGTAGGAGAGATAAGCACAGATGGGGTTAGGGTCCGATCACATTCACTTAGTGCAGAAAATGGCAACTTGAAGACATAGCTATAAGTGAATGCTGTAGAGGACAGAACATATATATATATAGGCAATGAAGATCAAAACAAACATTGTGAAGATAATTCATGAAGATAAACCAATGTTGAAGACAAATCAATTTTTGAAGATAATGCAATGTGACGCCAAACTAAAATCTTCAAGAAAAATTGGTGGTGGCATTACCCATCGTATAGGAAGTATTAGACCCAGACATGGCGCACATTATCGTGGCGCTCTGAAGTCAATTTCCGCATTAATGTATTCACACTTAGAGTGTATGTCTTCATGAATTGAAGACATACGTTACTTTGTGTGTTGCGCACCTAAGTCATCAATATGCATAAGTGCTAGGATGTGTGTCCATTCACAAGACATTCGAGGATTCTAAGATATTTAGCTCACACCGTAGCTTGCAAAACCTTTTCTCATCCAAGGGCTTCGTGAAGATATCTGCCAATTGCTCTTCAGTGTTGACATGAATGATATCAATGTCTTCCTTCAGCACATGGTCTCTGAGAAAGTCATGACGGATCTAAATGTGCTTTGTCTTCGAGTGCTGAATTGGATTGTGAGCAATCTTGATGGTGCTTTCATTGTCGCAGTAGAGGGGCACGTTCTTCATGTTGATGCCATAGTCCTTGAGGGTTTGCTTCATCCAGAGAAGCTGAGTGCAACAAGATCCAGCAAACTTTGCGATCAACCTTGTCACCAGCATAATCAGCATCTGAGAATCCAACTAGATCAAACTCTGAGCCCTTTGGATACCATAATCCTAGCATTGGGGTGTGAGCCAAATATCGAAGTATTCGCCTCACCGCGAGGTGATGCGACTCCTTTGGTGCCGCTTGGAATCGGCCACACATGCAAACACTAAGCACTATATCTGGCCTAGATGCACATAAATACAATAAAGAACCAATCATGGAGCGATATACCTTTTGATCGAACTCTTTACCATTGTCGTCGGGTCCCAATTGGCCTTTGGTTGGCATTGGCGTCGTGTACCCTTTGCAGTCTTGCATTCCAAACTTCTTCAGGCAATCTTTGAGGTACTTTTCTTGTGATATGAAGATGCCATTTCTCTGTTGACGGATTTGAAGACCAAGAAAGAATTTCAGCTCCCCCATCATGGACATCTGATATTGCTCTTGCATCATATGCCCAAACTCATCACTGTATCTTTTGTCAGTGCAGCCGAAGATAATGTCATCCACATAGATTTGGCATACAAACAGTTCTCCACCATATGTCTTCGTGAAGAGAGTGGGATCTAAGGAGCCAGGTTTGAAGCCTTTGCTCTTCAGGAAGTGTTGGGGATATAACCCCGCGATGTGACCCGCCCAGCAAGGGCCAGGTTACACAGTTGGCGACTTATAACGAAGGGCCCAAGCAGGCCCAAAGAAGACAAGACTTGTAGGCGGCGGTTCATGATCAGGCTTAGCGACGGCCCAAGACCCGGAGGTGACTCAAGACCCAAAGGTGTGAGCCACCTGATGATGACTTGCTTGGTAAGGCAAGGAGATTTAGAAACCGAGCTGGTCACGTTATATGATCCGGCTCGGACTCTTGTAAGCCGCCGGACCTCGACATGTGTATATAAAGGCGAGACCCGATGGCGGGTTAACTCAAGAAACAATTGATCGATAGCTAGGTCAAGTGTATTCGCTCCCTTGTAATCGAAACTCAAGCAATACAACTAGAAGCAGGACATAGGCTGTTACCTCGTTGTGAGGGGCCGAACCTGGGTAAATCCTTTATGTCCTTTGTCCCGTCCAACCCCTTCGAGCTAACCTATGTTGCGATGGCTCCACACCTAAGTCCTTCCACTAGGGCATCTGCCGTGACAAACCCATGACAGTTTGCGCCCACTGTGGGGCCAGAGCATGGTGGTTTCAAGTTCTTGAAGGGCAATTTCTCAGGGATCGAAGGATATGCCGTAGGCCGGATGACTAAGAGTCACCGCGGCAAGATCTACATCGACGATGCTGGCTGGGGCCCCGAGGCCGACTCAATTGAGTAAGGGTACCGGGTCCCCTTTGGTGGAATCCACGTCTTCAACGGCAAGATCGGCGAGTCAGAGCCGGAGCCGGACGCCTGCACCGACCTCGTCGAGACGGCTCGGCGCGCATGACCTGCCAAGGTTCAACCCAGCCCGAAGCATGTCTTCGTTGGCTTTGTTCATGGGGCGGATCTTGAGGAAGGATCTGTATCCGGTGGAGAAACGGCCATCTACTCTGGTGATGAGTCCTCAACCGGAGAAACCGAATCAATCTATCAGTTGCAAGACAGCGGGCTTGGGGGCTATTCCGATGGTGACAGTATTTCGGATCCCTATGAGCCGCCGAGCAGGGCTGCTCTTTTCATGGCTGGTACTTAGCCGGTGCTAAATTCTACGACAGCCGCGGGCATGACGTCCGGCTCAACTGCGGCTGTGACAGCCGGGGCAAGCGGCTTTGCATGGCCCCCAGCTCAAGATTTCTCGGAGCTCTTGGATGCCCTGGCGACTCTATTAGCCGCAGAGGTAACTCTGACGAGTCAAGCGCAGCATAATACGGAGGTTGCAAAGCTGTGGAATGAGGTGGCCAAGGCCCGAGAAGATCTTAATGTGGAGAACGATAGGATGGCAACAGAGCGGGCTGTGTTGGAGGCCGAGTCACAGCGGATAAGAGCGGAATCTTTTCGTCTGAGTTTAGACCAGAACGCGTCCAATGCTGTCTTCCGAAGGAGGCATCAGAGCCGTTTGCCTTCACAATTTGAAGGGTGGAATCTTTTTAACACGCCTGGGGCAGGAACAAGTAACCCGCCGGGTGTGACTCGGGCCGCTAAGGCGCCAGGAACCGGGGCGGCGGCTCAACCCCATGTGCCAGACCCACCCCGTAGGGATCAGACCCCTCCTCAGCGAGTCCCGACACCTTTGGGCCATTATTCTAACCCGGTGGACAACATGATAGCAGCGGTTACTCGGCTGGCGGCTATCCTGATCGAAGGCGAGTCTCCGGCTGCGATAGAAACCCGGAACGCTGTGGAGCTCCTCCAAACGGCTGTGGCACCGCAGGCGGCTTATTCGTATAGTCGCGAACGTGTTCACTCAACTCCCCGTCCAAGCCGAAGTTATAGCCAGTGCATTGAGTCGCCGGCGGTTTCCAGCAGCGAGCGACGTCGTAACCCGCCCCATAATAATGACCCGCCACGCGGGCTTAACCCGCCCCGTGATGACCATATGCCGAACAATGCTCAGGCCCTCATAGATCAGGCTAGAGCCCATCGTGAGGCAGATTTGGCAGCTCAATTGGGGACTCACCAGCAGTTTTCGGTAGCCCCTTCAGCGTCCATTGGAGTTGGGACAATTTCCAGGTCAATTGGGGTGCCGTGTCTAGTGCCGGCTCTACGCAACGAGCGTTTGCCCAAGGATTTTAAGGGCCCTCGTAAGGTACCTAATTACATAGCTGATCTTCCACCTAAGGCTTGGATTGAAAGTTATGAGCTGGCGATGGAGATGTTAGATGTTAATGATGTTGTATGCGCCAAATACTTCACCATGATGTTGGATGGGCCAGCCCGAACCTGGCTAAAAGGGCTGCCAGCCAATTCCATCAGTTCATGGGCTGAGTTGAAAGCGCGTTTATTCAGAATTTCAAAGGAACATGTAAGCAGCCTTTGTTGATCATTGATTTGGATAATTATGTGCAGTGAGAGGATGAGTCGGCCCACCATTGGGTTCGCCGGGTCTCAGCTATTATCCACTCATCGAATAGCATTGCAGCCGGCTCTGCTGTTCTGATTTTGGAGAAAAATTGTCATTTCACACCTCTCAAGCAGAAGCTGGGGCAGCTGAAGCGTCACTGCAATGACATGGGAGAGCTCATGGCGGCTCTCATCAAGTATGCTGACTCAGACAACACCAAGGACCCAGGATCTGACGAAGAGAAGTCCAACAAGGGAAAGAAGAATGGCAATAGTAAGGGTCAGCAGCAAAATATGACAGGTCATAGCCAGGGTAATGGTGGCAAGCGCAAGCAACCGATGGCAGGTCAGATTTTGTGGCTAACACCAATGCTCAACATAATAATCAGCGTCATAAGGGTAAGCCGCAGTTTGGAGGACCGAAATTTAACCTGGAGGCGATGTTGAACGAACCTTGCCCGAAACACAGTCTTCCCAATAAACCAGTGGCTCATTTGTGGAAGGATTGTTTCATCATGAAGGAATACAAGAATTCCGGTTTTCATCAGAATCATGATAGTAATAATGGCCCGCATGGCGGGTCAGGATCCGGCTCACACGGGGCCGGCTTTGGGGTGGCGGCTCGAATTCTGGATATCAAGGACAGGGCAATCTGGGCGGTTATAACCAACAGCCCAGTCAGGGTAACCAGCAACAGCAGTTAGGATATCAGAGTAACCCAAAGCAGCTTAGCGGTGGCCAGTATCATGTTTTCACCACAAGTCTTTGCAAGAGAGATCAGAAGGTACATAAGCGTGTGATTAATTCAGTTGAGCCGGCGACACCTCAATACCTGCGCTGGTCAGAGCAGCCTACCACATGGAGTAGGGAAGATCACCCGCCCCGGGTGGATAATCCGGGTCAGCTAGCATTGGTGGTAGCCCCTCAGCTTGGGGGTTACAAATTCACTAAGGTCCTCATGGATGGTGGAAGCAGCATCAATATCCTTTATTATGATACCTTTCGCCGAATGGATCTGAGCGATAAAAATCTTAAGCCGTCCTCTACGGTCTTTCACGGTGTGGTACCTGGCAAGTCGGCATATCCAGTTGGTAAGATTGCCTTAGAAGTGGCTTTTAGCGATGACTATGATTACAGGACAAAGACATTGTGGTTTGAGGTGGTTAAAATCAAGAGCCCTTATCACGCTCTGTTTGGTCGGCCGGCTTATGCCAAATTTATGGCACGGCCGTGTTATGTGTATCTCCAGCTTAAGATGCCTAGACGTAAGGGTACCATTACAGTCCATGGTAATAGAAAGATTGCTTTGGAATGTGAAGAAGGTGATGCTGCCTATGCTGAGTCGGCTTGTGCCATGGAGGAGCTTAAGTTTTATAAAGATAATGTTGACCCGGCTGATATGACCCCTTTAAAGAAGCCCACCACAGAGCAAGACCCTTTGTTGAAGTTTAAGTCGGCGGATGATACCAAGCAGGTCGATTTTGTCCATGATGACTCATCTCAGCAGTTCACTATCAGTGCTAACATGGATCCGAAATAGGAAAGCGCGCTCATCGAGTTCATCCGTGAGAATCGGGACATCTTTGCATGGAAGCCTTTAGACATGCCAGGTGTACCGAGAGAACTCGCTGAGCAAACTCTCAATATTGATCCTAAGTTTAAGCCGGTCAAGCAGTTCCTTCGCCGTTTTCATGAGGAGCGATGACAGGCCATTGGAGAAGAGGTGGCCCGGCTCTTGGCGGCTGGGTTCATCGTTGAAGTTTTTCACCCTGAGCGGTTGGCTAACCCGGTGCTGGTACTTAAGAAAAATGGCACTTGGCGCATGTGTGTGGATTATACAGATCTCAATAAGGCCTGTCCAGCTGACCCTTTTGCTCTTCCTCGTCTTGATCAGATCATAGATGTCGCGGCGGGTTGTGAGCGTTTGAGCTTCCTGGATGCTTATTCTGGTTATCATCGGATTAAGATGGCAGTTAAAGACCAAGAGAAGACAGCTTTTATCACACCTTTTGGGGCTTTCTGCTATGTGTCTATACCTTTTGGGCTCAAGAGTGCGCAGGCGACTTATCAACGTTGTGTCCAGAACTGCTTTCATGACCAGATCGGGCGCAATGTTCATGCTTATGTGGATGATATTGTTGTCAAGTCCAGAAAGAAGGAGACTCTGTTGGATGATTTGAAAGAGACTTTTGACAATCTCCGGGTCTACAAGATGATGCTTAACCCGGCCAAGTGTGTTTTTGGGGTGCATGCAGGCAAGCTCTTGGGTTTTCTAGTATCAGAGAGAGGTATTGAAGCTAACCCGGAGAAGATTAAGGCTATTACTTCATTGGCTAAGCCAGCGTGTGTCAATGATGTCTAGCGCTTGGCGGGTCGTATCGCCGCTTTAAGCAGAGAAGGCAATCCCTTTGTACCAGATGATGAAGAAAACAGACCGTTTGTTTGGAGTGACACGGCTAATGAGGTGTTTGAGGCACTCAAAAAGCAACTAGCTGAGTTGCCCGTCCTTGCGGCTCCTGTTGAGAAAGAACCCTTGCTTTTATATGTGGCGGCTAACAGCAGAGCTGTCAGTGTGGCAATTGTGGTGGAACACAAGGAAACGTGTAAGGAGTACCCAGTCCAGAGGCCGGCTTATTATGTTAGCGAGGTGCTAATTGAGTCCAAGCAGCGTTACCCACATTGGCAGAAACTGGTATATGGGGTGTTCATGGCCAGTCATAAGCTTAAGCATTATTTTCTTGGTCACCCTATTACTGTGGTTAGTTCTGCCCCTTTCGGGGATATTATTCAGAACAGAGAGGCTACAGGCCGAGTGGCTAAGTGGGCCATTGAGCTTGGTCCTCATGGCCTGACGTATGTGCCAAGGACAGCTATTAAATCTCAAGCTCTTGTGGATTTCATCAATGACTGGATAGAGTTGCAGATGCCTGAAGAGAAGCCGGACAACACATACTGGACTATCCACTTTGACGGGTCTAGACAATTGGAAGGCTCGGGGGCTGGAGTCATTTTAACTTCCCCACGATGTGATAAGTTTTGCTATGTTTTAAGGTTGATGTTTCCTTGCACTAACAATGCAGCTGAATATGAGGCTTTGCTCCATGGTCTTCGGATGGCCAAAGAGATGAATCTAAGCCGGGTCAGGTGTTTTGGCGACTCAGATTTAGTGGCTCAGCAGGTGTCAGGCACTTGGGATTCCAAAGACCCGCTCATGGCGGCTTATCGCCGAGCGGTTGACAATATTGCTGGTCACTTCAAAGGATACCAGGTGGAGCATCTTGATCAAAGGAAGAATGAGGCAGCTGATGCATTGAGCTGGCTCGGATCTCAACGTAAGCCAGTACCTTCCAATGTATTTCTTGATGTGTTGAATACTCCTTTAGTCAAATTGCCATCAGAAGAGGATCTTGCTATTCCTGACCCAGAGGCACAATTGGTGGCGGCTCTCCATGCTATTCCTAATTGGATAGTCCCATATTTGGCTTATATGACCCGGGGCAAGTTACCTGAGGATGAAACTTCGGCCAGACAGATAACCCGGCGATCTAAGTCCATGACTATTGTCAATGGCGAGTTGCACCGATGCAGTGTCACAGGCGTGTTTCAGCGTTGTGTTTCTCCTGAAGAGGGCCATGAGATTTTAAGAGAAATCCATGAAGGTGATTGTGGTCATCACGTCGGCTCTAAATCTCTCATGGCTAAAGCTTTTCGGCATGGATTTTATTGGTTGACGGTTCATGCTGATGCAGAGGATCTTGTCAGTAAGTGTGATGGCTATCAGAAGTTTTCTCGACGGGCTCATGTGCCGGCTCAAGAATTGAGGATGATTCCAATTACTTGGCCGTTTGCATTCTGGGGGCTTGATATGGTTGGACCATTCAAGAGGTCTAAGGATAAGAAAACCCATCTCCTGGTGGCGGTTGACAAATTTACCAAGTGGGTTGAGGCAGAGCCGATCAGCAAGTGCGATGCAGCGACGACGGTTCAATTTATAAAGAAAGTGATCTTTCGCTTTGGTTATCCTCATAGTATCATAACTGATAATGGTACTAATCTGTCTAAGGGTGCTATGAGAGAATTCTGTCAGCAGGAGCATATTCGTCTTGACGTCTCCTCTGTGGCTCATCCACAGTCTAATGGTCAAGCTGAGAGGGCCAATCAAGAAATCTTGAGAGGTATTAAGCCTCGGCTTCTGGTTCCTTTGCAGTGTACACCGGGTTGTTGGGTCAAGGAATTACCTTCAGTGCTCTGGAGCATCAACACCACCCCCAACAGGTCAACAGGCTATACGCCTTTCTTCATGCTCTATGGGGCGGAGGTGGTTCTTCCAAGCGATATCCGTCATGACTCGCCTCGTGTGGCAGCTTATGTTGAAACTGCTAATGAGATAGCACATCAAGATGCACTTGTGTGTTGGATGAGGAGCGTGACCTTGTGGCGGCTCGTTCGGCAATATATCAGCAAGACCTGCGTCGCTATCATAGCCGCAGAGTCAAGACCTGGACATTTCAAGAAGGTGACTTGGTGATCCGGCTCATCCAAGATCAAACAGACATGCACAAGTTATCCCCGCCTTGGGAAGGACCTTTTGTGGTCAGCAAGAACCTGAACAATGGGTCATACTACCTCATTGATATACGAGAACACAAGGACTCATGCAAGTCGGAGGAGGAGACTCGACGGCCTTGGAATATTGCTCATCTTCGGTCTTATTACACTTGAGCCACCGGCTCTTGTCGTTGTACATACTCTTAGCAATGTATATATTATGATCAATATAATAAATCCGGCATCCCTGATAATTCAGGGCCTCTGTCATTTCATTTTTAAGCATCTGAGTCTTTATTATTTGTTCATAGGGTCACTTGGGGGCTTCCAACCCACCGGGTTTAGCTTTGATACCCTCTTGACCAGGCGTGGACGCCGAATCCCGAGTTATCCTGTCTGTTTGCATGATGCCACTCCGCCAAGTAATCCTGAGTGACCCGCCGTACTCTTAACAGTCAATCTTTTTCAAGACCCTAAACTCGTTAAGGTTAAAACGACGGCTTTTGTCACGTGAGGGCCGGCTTACAGTGAGCGAGGATTAACTCTAAGGCTGTGCGGCCTATGAAAGCACATGGCTTTGCTAGCCAGTCTGACCGTGCTTTGGTGAGCCGGCCAGATCATTTTAAGGCTGTGCGGCCTATGAAAGCACATGGATTTTTTCTGAATCTTTCTTCTGAATATTTTGGGATTTGTGTCCCCTAAAGATTTTTCTGCTAAAATGCGCTTTTTAACAATTCGGGCCATGAAGCCCTGATGATATGACTCATACTTGAGTATTTTTGGGTTTGGTAACCCGCCCTGGCTAGGGACTATGAGTTGCCAGGAGGCCTTATTGAGGTCAGGTGCTTACAAATATTTGGGTTGTCACCCTTACTGCATATGGTAATATGAACAGACAGTTTTAGTCCAGTTTACAAGTATGTTTTCCTGGTTATATGATTATGCGAGGTTTGGTAACCCGCCCTGGCTCTTTATGATTAACTAGCCAGTATATTGTGGCCTGCATAACCATAATTTTAGTCTTTGTTCTATTTACATAACACTCTATGATATTTGGGTGGTTACCCGCCCTGGCTTTTGACACTGAGTCGCCAGGGTATATGTTATTGACATTTTGTGTAGGACATGCAAACTTTTCAATAAAAATATAAATACCAGCATGGCCTATATAAGCACACGAGTTAGGCGGGTCATAAAGATCATATTGGCGATTCAACAAGGTAAACAATAACATGCACGAAGGCATGACAGATCATTGTTACAAGGCTATTGTAAGCCCATAAGTTTGGGGCCAAAAGTTTTCTGAGGAATTTTTATGCCTTGGCCTGAGAGCCGCTTGGATAGTCATCAATTTTCTTCTTGACAAGTTGATGATTCTGGGTCATCCCGCTCTGGCTCTTCCTCGTCGATCATCTGGAGATCAGCCGTGGTCCAATCGATGCCGGTTAAAGCTTCAAAGGTGGCATCATCATTGAGAATAACAGAAGGATCGACTTCAGGAGCAAAGATGTGCTTACGACGAGGAGGGATGAGACTGACAACATTGTGAGCCGGCGGCTTAATCTTTTGATTGTTGCTATCGTAAGCTGCTGTATAATTGTTTAGATTGAGCTCCTCCACAAGTTTGCAGGCCACAGGCCGCATCTCTCAAATGCAGTGATTGAAATCCTTCTCTTCAAAGGGGGATTGGTCATCTTTAAATTCTGGACAACCAGTGGCTATCTCCTCTGGGCCAAGCTCTGATTGCCAGGCTTTGGCCCGGCCAAGTGCAAGGATAGCTCCGGCTCGGGCGGCGGATAACCTCTGTTCATCGATCTGGCCTGGGACAGTTGATAAATGATCCAGTACAGCCTTGATTTGACTTGGTGGTTTCCTGTTGCCCCCCAGAGCCACACGACTGCGCAGGGTGCCACTATATAGTTGCTCAGTCAAAGAGTAAATGGCCTTTAGCTTCACAAGTATGTCTTGGCCAAGGCTCGCACTTCTGGGGCCTGTTCATAAATGGCAGTATAAGTTAATTTAACAGGAATTGAGAAGTGCTTGGCGGCTTAGAATAACATTATCGCAGAGCTGGCAATAGATATGAAATATTACCAAAGATGGCGGCTGTCATATGAGTAATATGTCCCTTTAAACCGGCAAGCTCTTCAGCGACCGGCTTAAGTTTGGCTTATGCGTCCTCCGCGTGTTTGATCAAGTTTGTCTTCTCCATCTCAAAGGCGGCTCTCTTGGTAGCAAAATTGGCCTTGAGCTTCTCATTCTCCTTCACGGCAAATTCAAATTTTGATTCTGCTTTCACAGTCTCAGCTTCTTGATGTTTAATCCTCTTGGCTAAATCGCCCAGCTCTACATCTTTCAGAGATAAAGCCTCCTGAGGAAAAGTTAGATATGACAGATCAGGATTCATATTTTATTCAATAAAAATGATACAAGCCCAAGCACATTATGCACAATATCATTGGCATTTGGGGGCTAATGTAGGTCAATTTTGCTTTATGACCCGGCTCAACTTGTCAGTTTAAGCCGGCCCTTGGGGGCTACATATTTGGATTTCTTAAATTAGAAGTCCCGGCTCAACTTGTTAGTTTAAGCCGGCCCTTGGGGGCTACATATTTGGAGTTCTTAAATTCGAAGTCCCGGCTCAACTTGTCAGTTTAAGCTGGCCCTTGGGGGCTACATGATTGGATCTTAACGAATAAGTTAACTAGGAGAGCTACAGGTTGAAAGTTATTTTTAAGTCTACAGCATATTCCCATTGTTCCTATCCTCTAGACTTGGCGGCTAAATGGATACACATGAAGAAGGATTAATAGTCATACCTCATAACGCTCCCTCATGAGGTTCACTAAGCTGGCTTCCAGTTCACGGCTAGTGTGGAGGCGGTGAAGGTAGCCTGCGTGAATGTCATTAGCACCAAGAGCAGCATAATTTTCCAAGTCCAGTTTCAATTTATTTCCTGCTGGCGGCTCTTCTTTGGCGCTATGCTTGGCTAAGACTGAGGGGTTTCCTGGCTCTGCGTAACCCGTGCCAGTAATGAGGACATCCTCAGCAGTCTTATCAAGAGCAATTTCCTCGACAGGTTTGGCAGGGCTCGGCGGCTTAGGGCTTGGCGGATCAACATTCATTGGATACACATTGGTGTTGTCAGCTTTTGGTGGCGGGTCGTTAACAGCGTCTTCAGGATTTTGAATTGAAGCTTCTGAGACTATTGGCGCTTGCTTCTCTGATTCATTAACCTTGGGGTCTTCTAACGGCCCGCCCGTCTTCGATTTCTTGCTAGCCTTGGCCACACCACTGAAAGGAAGGTGTATAAAGATATGAGCATGTCATCGTAAGGTATTAACCAGTAAAATGAAAATTTCTTACCCATGAGCAACTTTGAAGGTAGGAAACTAGGTGCTAGTAGAGTCACCAGATGAGTGAGAAGTATCCTGATATGCCGGGTCAGAGGAATTAAGAGGCTGTTGTATAAGGCCGGCTCGTGAAAGAAAGAAAGTAGGGCTATGAGGCACCTCATGACGATGTTTGCGAGGCGGCGGTGTGTTGGGTAAGCCGGTCATCAGCTCCTCTTGGCCGCTGTTTCAAGTGTGCCGTCTGGACTCGTGCTGTTGTTTCTTCAAAAGAAAGTTGGGATCTAAGTGAGCAAGAGGATGGGAAAACCGTACTTTCCTGATGACCCGCCGCGTTTTCTCTCTTGGCAAGATTTCTGATTCGGAAGAGATAGGGATTACCTCAGCGCCATCAGCTTGGCTCATCTCCGTTTCCTCCTGAGGTGAATCAGCATCAATAAGTTGCATAAAAAGAATACCAAGTGAATCAAGTTCTACCTCTGAGTCGTCCAGTTCAAGTAGCTCTTGTGCCGCGGGCTTCTTAGGACGACCCGGGCCACGTCCGGTTGTTTTGCCCCTTTTTGCTGGAGCAGTAGTGGTTTGTATCTTCCTTTTCCAAAAAGAAGAGTCGACCTGGGTATACATGAACAATAAGATCGAAACCAGATAGATTGTCAAACAAACAGTACATGTGTAAGGGTACTAACAGCGGGCTGCGGGTTAAGAGTATAATAAGGAGCAAGGCCCGTCTTACTGCAATTTGCCAATGACTCACCAAGGAGCGATTTGACAGTATCATTGATCTCCTTCTCAGTTAACTCGGTGGGATTGTAGCGCAGCGGATCATTGGTATTTCCAGTATATTCACACATTAAGCCGGGGCGGCGGCTTAAAGGCATAATTCTCCACGAAACCCAGCAGCGGACGAGATCGATTCCAGTTAAGCCGTTCGCAATGAAGGCTCTGATCTTTGAAAGAGTGGAAGAATAAAGACCATGTTCCGTGGTGGTCATCCGTCCTGGCAATGGGCCGACGGTAGGAAGCCGATATGAACGATAACCCGGCAGGGGGTTTTCTCCTTCTGGAGAGGTGTTTTTGCAATAGAACTAGGTAAAATTCCAGTCCTTAGGATGGCTTGGCAGCGTGGCTGATGGGAAGGTCACATCTCTCCGCCTTTGAATTGAAATGCCTCCGAGTTCAAGACTAAGCCTGTCGGGCATCTCGGTTTGGCGGTTGATGTAATAATAATCTCTGAATAGATCTATAGAAGGCTCTTCGCAGAACACTTGGAAATTGCATATATTAGAGACAGAATTGGGACCAATATCTTGAGGATGAAGGTTGTAAAAGTGCAGCACGTCTCGAAAGAATTTTGAGCCGGGCGAAGAAAAGCTGTGGAGTAGATGATCTGTGAAAACCACGACCTCACCCTCTTGAGGTTCAGGAGGGCATTCAGGACCTGGAACCCACCAATGGATGACTTCCTTGGCGGCTAAAATGCCCATGGACACGTATTCATTGAGGGTCTCTTTGGTGACCTTGGAGGGGATCCAATCGCAAGTTATGGGTGTCTTGGTCATGATGAGCCGGAGGGATTGAAGCTATGAACAGGAAATAAATACAGTAAATTCAGTATTTCAGTACAGAGCTGCTTGCAAGGTTTAAGCCGGCCAGAGGCTGGCGGGTTACAAGAACATTGTGTAAACCGCCGGGTACGGCACGGCAGGTTAGCAGTCTATAAAGATGGAAGTGCTGAAAATTCTGCTAAGTGTTGCATAAACAGTTTTCACAAATTGCAACTATCTGTTTGGATCTATGACAGTTTAGAAAAGAAAAACTATTCCTAAACCTAAAACGGTTGCGGAAGAACTAGTGTGTTGAAAATGGATCTAGAAGGAACAGGATGAATCTATGGTGAATAGCGAATGCTAAAACTATTGCCGCATGACTTCAGTGGAGTATTGGGGTTCAACTAAGCAGTATGATGGATGAACTACGAGTGGGCACAATGAACACTGATGAACACCGACGAACTGAGGAACTGGGGAACCCTAATGCGGATTGAAAGCAGGGGGAGATGAGTACCTGGTGATGCTGATGGACAGCGGAGGGGCGTCGCGGTTTTCTGGTCGAAATCAGGTTGATGCAGCAGCCAAGATGAACTTGTTGGTTGCGGTGGTGGAGCTCCGGTGGCGTCGGTCATCGCGAGGAAGAAGAAGAGGAGGAGGCGGGGGTAAAAAGTGAAAAAGGACCCCCTGGCCTACTTATAAGGGGAAAAAGTGAACAGTAAAATGGCAGGCGCGGGAATCAAGGAGGCATAATCATTATCTTAACAGCAAAGGTGCCTCGATTCTCAGAATGGTTGATTAATGCAAAGATCCGTTGTGATGTCATAGGTTTTTTCCTGAGATCAATGATATGACATCACCTTTCGTCATGGCGGGTCAAGAAGGTTTGACAGATTAAATATAAAAAGATTCAAAGGATTCGCCAACCGAAGGATGAAGATTGACATGAATTGGTTCAAATCAATCTAGGGCCTAATGTTGGGGATATAACCCCGCGGTGTGACCCGCCCAGCAAGGGCTGGGTTACACAGTTGGCGACTTATAACGAAGGGCCCAAGCAGGCCCAAAGAAGACAAGACTTGTAGGCAGCGGTTCATGATCAGGCTTAGCGACGGCCCAAGACCCGGAGGTGACTCAAGACCCAAAGGTGTGAGCCGCCCGATGATGACTTGCTTGGTAAGGCAAGGAGATTTAGAAACCGAGCTGGTCACATTATATGATCCGGCTCGGACTCTTGTAAGCCGCCGGACCTCGACCTGTGTATATAAAGGCGAGACCCGGCGGCGGGTTAACTCAAGAAACAATTGATCGATAGCTAGGGCAAGCGTATTCGCTCCCTTGTAATCGAAACTCAAGCAATACAACTAGAAGCAGGACGTAGGCTGTTACCTCGTTGTGAGGGGCCGAACCTGGGTAAATCCTTTGTGTCCTTTGTCCCGTCCAACCCCTTCGAGCTAACCTACGTTGCGATGGCTCCACCACTAAGTCCTTCCACTAGGGCATCTGCCGTGACAAACCCACGATAGGAAGTCTTTGAGTGTGTCATACCAAGCTCTAGGTGCTTGTTTGAGGCCATACAGTGCCTTGTTGAGCTTGTACACCATATCAGGATGCTTTGGATCTTCAAAACCAGGTGGTTGAGCTACATATACTTCTTTGTCAATTTTGCCGTTGAGAAAGGCACTCTTCACATCCATTTGATACAGGAGGATGTTGTTGTGGTTAGCATAGGCTAGCAGTATGCGAATAGATTCAAGCCTAGCCACAGGAGCAAAGGTTTCATTGAAGTCAATTCCTTCCACTTGTGTGTAACCTTGAGCAACGAGACGAGCTTTGTTTCTGACAACTTGACCATGTTCATCTTATTTGTTGTGATAGATCCATTTGGTGCCAATAATATTGTGCTTGTGAGGATCAGGACGCTTGACTAGCTCCCAGACATTGTTGAGCTCAAATTGTTGAAGCTCTTCTTGCATAGCTTGAATCCATTAAGGTTCCATGAAGGCTTCATCAACTTTCTTGGGTTCGGATATGGAGACAAATGCAAAGTGCCCACAGAAGTTTGTTAGTTGCGTAGCTTTTGATCGAGTAAGAGGACCAGGTGCATTGATGCTATCAAGAATCTTCTCAATCTGAACTTCATTGGCAACCCGAGGATGAACATGGCGAAGACTTTGCTCTTGCTGATCGTTTTCTTCAACTTTAGCATTGTCTTCAGGTTGTGCATTGTCTTCACGTTGAGTAGGAGCAGGAATGACAATTTCCTCTTCTGCCTGTTCCTCGGTAGGTATGATTTCTCCAGTACCCATTAGCTTGATAGTTTCACTAGGAGAAGCTTCATCTAGCACATTTGGCAAGTGCTCTCTTTGCGAGCCGTTAGTCTCATCGAACCGCACATCTACGATTTCAACCACTTTATAGTGAAAGAGGTTGAAGACTCTGTAGGTGTGCGAATCCTTCCCGTAACCAAGCATAAAACCTTCATGTGCTTTCGGTGCAAATTTGGAAGTGTGATGTGGATCCTTGATCCAGCACCTAGCACCGAAGACTTTGAAATAGCTAACATTTGGCTTCTTACCAGTGAGTAGTTCATAAGATGTCTTCTTGAAGAATTTGTGAAGATAAACTCTGTTGATGATATGGCAAGCAGTGTCAATAGCTTCAGGCTAGAACTTTCTTGGAGTCTTGTACTCATCAAGCATCGTACGAGCCATCTCAATAAGGGTCCTGTTCTTGCGCTCCACAACGCCATTCTGCTGAGGTGTGTATGGAGCAGAGAGCTCATGAGTGATGCCCAGTATATCAAGATAAGTGTCGAGGCCTGTATTCTTGAATTCCATGCCATTATCACTCCTGATGTGCTTGATCTTGATGCCATAGTTAGTCATGGCGTGATTGGCAAATCGTCTGAAGACAACCTGTACTTCAGCCTTATAGAGAATTATGTGCACCCAAGTATATCTAGAATAATCATCAACAATCATGAAGCCATAAAGATGTGCAGTGGTAGTAAGGGTAGAGTAGTGAGTAGGGCCAAATAAGTCCATGTGTAATAGCTCGAAGGGGCGTGAAGTCGCCATGATTGTCTTCGAGGGAAGTTTTGCCCTAGTGATCTACCCGGCTTCACAAGCACCACACAAATGATCCTTCTTGAACTTGACACCCTCGATGCCAATAATATGCTTCTTCTTCACGAGAGTGTGCAAGTTCCTCATGCCCACATGTCCCATCCTTCGATGCCAAAGCCAGCACTCTGAAGCTTTTGCTAGGAGAAATCTACCATATACAAATCACCTCTTCGATAACCTTCGAAGACTAGAGATTTGTTAGAAGTCATAAGCACAAGGCAATGATATTTTCCAAATATCACAATCATGTCAGGATCACAAAGCATTGAGACAGGCATTAAGTTGTATCCAAGGGATTCAACAAGCATCACTTTATCCATGTGTTGATCCTTTGAGATAGCAACTCTACCTAGGCCCAATACCTTGCTTTTACCAGTGTCAGCAAGTGTGATATGGCTTTTAGTAGATGGTCGAAGAGTTGAATCCATGAGAAGACTTCGATCACCAGTCATGTGGTTAGTGCATCCACTGTCCATAATCCATTCAGTAGCTTTCGGAGTTGTACCCTATAGAGCAGTTAGTAGGATAGGCTTCACCAACAGTATTGTGAAGCATAAATATTTGACGAACAAGCATACTATCAAAACTAAGATTCTTGGATGGTAAGATGGGATGTTCATTAAGAAATCCAGGGACGAAATAAATGGTAAGACCATTTTGGCACTTTATCTTGCGTCCCACAAGATGTTTTAGGTCCCCAGCATTATCTTTAGAAGCCAATAATTTTCGGCTGGAGACCCGACCCTGCAAGAGAAGTTAATTCTTCTTAACCACCCACATCTTAAGGGGTGGCTTAGAAGCAATGAGTCTAAGTGCAGCATCTAAGAACTTTGGCTTTGGAGCCCTAGCAAATAGTTTTGCAGGAGGTGAATAGTACTCAAAAGAATATGCAAAAAAATTCTTTGATTTGTGAACATAGCGATTTGAAGAAATACGCTCATATTCATGAGTCTGTTGATAATTTCCCTGCAAAACATTGGCGTTAGGGTGACCTTGTGAGGTCCTCTGTCTGTATGAAGCCTTTAGACCATATGAAGCCTTTGATCTGGGGTTTGTCTTCTTCCCAGCTGGTGTCATGATGACATTCACGGGAAGCTTCTCAAGACGACTTTTAGGAACCCAGATCTTCTTCATAGGTGACCCATTCATGCAGTTAATTCCAATAAACCTGGCAAACACTTCACCATTTTGATTCTTGAACAGTTTGTAGTTTGAGTCAAATGACTCATCAATGATAATAGGGTTAGCACAAGTGAAGCTAGATAAGGTGGATGGATCCACTGAAGGGCCCTTTTTAGCAACCCATGTGGTTTTGGGGTACTGCTCAGGCTTCCAGTAAGAACCATCAGCTTTCATTTTCCTCTCCAAACCAACACCCACTTTCCTAGGGTTTCGATTCAGAATCTGTTTCTTGAGGACATCACATAGGGTCTGATGCCCTTTGAGGCTTTTGTACATGCATGTTTCAAGCAATGTCTTCAACCTGACATTCTCATCAGCAATAGTAGTGGTATCCTCAGAAGAGGGGTTAGTTACCACATCAACAGTTGAAGATATTGCAACTTCAGAAGCAGTAGAACATTCAGCAATAGAGACAGCATTGTCACGCTCAAGGCATTTTAAGCAAGGTGGCACAAAATCTTCCTGAGCGGAACTGATCTGTTGAGCGAGTAGTGAATCATTTTCTTTTTGAAGATCTTCATGAGATGCTCTCAGTTTCTCTAGATCTTGCTTCCTTTGAAGATAATCATAGGAAAGCTTCTCATGAGTAGCTGAGAGGGTTTCATGACGACTTTCAAGTTCTTCGTACTTAACGCGAAGATTTTTGATGTCTTCGATTAAGGACCGAGTTCGATTCATTTCCTCGTCCAACAGGTCATCGCTTTTGTCTAGCAATTTTTGAATCTTTTCCATGGCTGTTTGTTGTTCAGTTGCAATTTTAGCAAGAGTCTTATAACTGGGTTTGGATTCACATTCAGAGTCATCTTCACTGGAGGTCTGAAAGTAAGCATCACATGAGTTTACCTTAGCACCTCTTGCCATGAAGCAGTAGGTGGGAGCAGAATTGTCATTATCATTGGCTTCAGCGTCAGCGTCGTGACCATTGTCTTCAATGTTGAAGATGGACTTGGCGATGAATGCCGAAGCTAGAGCCAGGCTTGCCACGCCTGAATCAGACTCCTCCTCAGACTCCACCTCCGCCTCCTCAGAAGCAGACTCCTCCTCTGAATCCATTTCCTTGCCAATGAACGCACGAACCTTGCCAGATGAGCCCTTCTTGTGAGATGAAGACTTTGAAGAGGACTTTGAGGCTTTCTTCTTCTTCTTGTCGTCAGAGTCATATTCCTTGCTCTTCTTCTTTTTCTTTGCTTCCTTGTCCCATTGAGGACATTCAGATATATAGTGGCCTGGCTTCTTGCATTTGTGGCATGTTCTCTTCTTGTAGTCACGAGTGGAAGCCTCATCATTCTTGGAGATGGATCTTGAAGACTTTTCGAAGCGGTTCTTCTTGGAGAACTTTTGGAACTTTCTCACAAGCATTGCTAGCTCTTTACCAATGTCTTCAGGATCACCAGAACTGCAGTCAGATTCTTCAGATGAGGATTTAGCCTTTGCCTTCAAGGCACGAGATCGCCCATAGTTGGGACCATAGATATCTCTCTTCTCAGATAGCTGGAATTCATGTGTGTTGAGCCTCTCAAGTATGTCAGACGGATCGAGATCTTTGAAGTCAGGGCGTTCTTGAATCATCAGGGCTAGGGTGTCAAATGAGCTGTCAAGTGATCTCAGTAGCTTCTTCACGACTTCATGCTTGGTGATTTCAGTGGCACCAAGAGCATGAAGTTCATTTGTGATATCAGTGAGGCGATTGAAAGTGAGCTAGACATTCTCATTGTCATTCCTCTTGAATCGGTTGAAGAGATTGCGAAGCACATCTATCCTTGAGTCTCTCTGTGTTGAGACACTTTTGTTGACCTTGGACAGCCAGTCCCAGACTAGCTTCGCAGATTCCAGAGCACTCACATGGCCATACTGCCCTCTGGTCAGATGACCACAGATGATGTTCTTGGTGGTTGAGTCCAGTTGCGCGAACCTCTTGACATCAGCAGCGGTGACGCCTTCACCGACTTTGGGAATGCTAGTCCTGACGACATACCAGAGGTCATTGTCAATGGCTTCAAGATGCATGCGCATCTTATTCTTCCAGTAGGGGTAATCAGTGCCATCGAAGACGGGGCACGCAGCGAAGACTTTGATTATCCCTGCAGTCGACATAGCTAAAACTCCAGGTGGTTAAACCGAATAACACAGAACAAGGGAGCACCTTGCTCTGATACCAATTGAAAGTGCTAGTTATCGACTAGAGGGGGGTGAATAGGCGATTTTTATGAAAGTCTTCAAGACAGGCAATGTCTTCGAAGACAGACAACCAAATGCAACCTACACAGTATGCAGCGGAAGATAAACTACACTAGCCAAGCCACAGTCTAGGAAATAGTACTGAGTAAACATGAAGACAAATAGCAGCTAGGTAGTGGATCAGATTAGGAAGACAGTGTGAAGCCAAATATGCAATCAGAGAGAATATCTTCACACAGTGAAGTCAAACAGGACAAGCAAGCAATGACTTCACGAAGCTAAACTGAAAGTAAAGGCTGAAGAGATAGAACCAGTAGCTTGATGAAGACAAGGATTTGGTAGACCAGTTCCAGTTGCTGTGACAACTGTACGTCTGGTTAGGGAGGCTGAGATTGAACTAAGAAGACCACGTCTTCACCTTATTCCCCTTGAGCTAAGGACACTTAGTCCTCGCCCAATCACTCTGGTAAGTCTTCAAGGTAGACTTCCAAACCTTCATAGACTTCGTTCATCGGCGATCCACAATGACTCTTGGATCCTCAGAACGCGACGCCTAACCGACTGGAAGATACACAGTCTTCAAGTGTAATAAGTCTTCAGATCACGCGGACAAAAAGACTTCTGTGATGCCAAACACTCTTTGGGCTCTGGGTGTTTTGGGCTTTGTCCTCGCAGGAATTCTCTCTCAAAAGCTTCGGAGGTGAGTTGCCCTCAAACGACAAAAGCCGTGCATTAACTCTGAGCAGCCACCGATTTATGGTGGAGGCGGTGGGCTATTTATAGCCAGGAGGCAACCCGACATGATATGTCCGAAATGACCCTGGGTCACTAAGGAACTAACACATGTCCAACGGGTGGATTTCAAACACACGCGGCAGCATGACTTGGGCTACAAGCAAGGCTGACTCATCCAACTCTAGATAAGATTTTCTCTCATTGTCTTCACTCGAAGACATAGGATTTGGGTTGAGCATCACATCAGTTTTCTGACTTTGTTCACTTGGGCCCCACTTAATAGTTCGGTGATTCCTATGACTCAAGAAAGAAGAAAATGAAACTACGAAAGAAACTATGTCTTCGCACTCCATTGCCTTCAAGTGAATGTCTTCACACGTCATTATCTTTAACATGAATGTCTTCATGAACCACCATTGTCTTCAATGTCTTCATACATTTTTAGGGGTCATCTTTGGTAGGTAAACCGAATCAATGAGGGACTTCTACCTATGTTATCCTGCAATTCTCACAAACACATTAGTCCCTCAACAATGTTTGTTGTCAATACTCCAAAACAAACTAGGGGTGGCACTAGATGCACTTATAGGAAGAGATGAGAAAGTGCTTGCCAACTACTTCCTGTTGGCCCTCAAGCCCAATGTGAGGTCTTGGCTGATGCACCTGCCGGAGGATTCCATTTCTTCATGGGCAGACCTGTGTAACAAGTTCGTTGGCGCCTTTATGGGCGGCCATCAAGAACCCGGACAACCTAGTGACCTGCAGGCCCTTCTACAAAAAGAAGGGGAGAGCCTGCATAAGTATCTGCAGAGATTCAGTAGGGTACACCGCAACATTCCTAAGATACATCCGGCAGCTGTGATTGCCGCGTTCCACACGAATGTGCGCAATCAGTGGATGTGTGCCAAGATGAATGTTCGGCTACCAAAGACCGTCAATGAACTTTATATGTTGGTGGACAAGTGTGCTCGTGCTGAAGAGGGAAGAAGACTTCCAGGGGAGGAGGTTGGTGACGAAGTCAATTCGGAAGATGACGACGATGCCGCCACCCCTAGGAAGAGGAACAGAAAGCGCAACAAGAAGCGTAAAGGGAAAGCAGTGATGGCCATTGAGAGCTCTGGTGATCTTAGCACCGTCAAGAAAGCAAAGACCGAGACACCCTGCAAGGAAGTTGCTACATGCGCTGATTGCCGGGCGGCAGCGGCAGCAGAGAAGACCAGCAAATCCAATGGGCCATACTGCAAGATTCATAGGACCAAGGGCCATGATCTACAAGATCACAAACAGGTCGAACACCTGGTTGAAAGGCAGAAGGATGAATATGAAAGGCATGATAAGGAGAGAGAGGCCAGGATGGCGCTGGCGAGAAAGGCCGTGGTGGCCGCGGAGGTCATCGCGGCAAAGTCGATCAGCAAAAGGAGAAGCCCGCCAAAGGCCATGAGAAAAAGGAAAATGAAGATGACAGTGAAGAGGAGGAGGATGAATCCAGTGAACAGGAATTTCAGAAGGCTACCGAGGAAATGTGCATTGACGGGGGCGCATCCTTGCATTCCTCTCACCGCCAACTCAAGCAGTGGGCGCGTGAGCTCAATGTGGCAGAGCCGGTGGAAAGCGCTCGAGATTCACTCAAGTGGTCTCGCATGCCCATCATTTTTTATGTTGAGGATCATCCAGATCGCACTACTGCGGTTAGATGCTTGCCGTTGTTGGTTTCACCAACAATCCGCAACCTCAAGGTCACAAAGATGTTGGTTGACGGCGGGGCAGGGTTGAATTTGATTTCCCCTAATGTGCTTAAGAATCTTCAAACTCCTGACGAGGATCTGAAGAAGACTGATACTTTCCAAGGTATCAACCAAGGAAGGAGCCAGCCTAAAGGAAAGATTACATTGCCAGTGACGTTTGGCGGGGAACTGAATTACAGGACTGAGAAGGTTGTGTTTGATGTTGTTAAGCTTCCCCTGCTATTCAACGGGATCCTTGGTCGTCCAGCTTTGGCCAAGTTCATGGCGGCGTCCCATTACACGTATAACACCTTGAAGATGCCAGGCCCTATGGGAGTCATATCCATCCCGTCAGATAAGAGGGATGCAGTTATATGCGTCGACAAGATGTACAGAGATGCGGTAGCAGCTGAGACCGTTAAGACCCCAGCTCCCACCAAGGAAGAAAAGAAGGTTAAGAAAGCTGGCAAGGACACCAACAAGGACCTCGAGAAGCGCGCCTTTGCGGAGTGCGCTGCACCCGACAGCGACCTGCCAGAGAGTTCGGCTAGCAAAAAATCCAAGGCTGCTCCCCCTGCAACGAAGAAGGTTCTGGCAAGGCAAGATGGCACTGATGGTACCTTCACCATTAGTGCCACCCTTGATGTCAAATACGAAAGCGCGCTCGTTGCCTTCCTGCGGGTGAATGTCGATGTGTTTGCATGGCAACCATCTGACATCCCCGGTGTTCCCAGGGAGGTAATCGAGCACCACCTGGCTAACTGTCCTCATGCATGTCCCGTCAAGCAGAAGGTTAGAAAGCAAGCCTTGGTGCGGCAGCAGTTCATTGCCGAGGAGATTAAGAAACTTGAAGCAGCAGGTTTGGTCAGGGGAGTGTTTCACCCAACATGGTTAGCAAATCCAGTAGTGGTGCGCAAGGCAAATGGGAAGTGGAGGCTTTGTATTGACTTCACTGACTTGAACAAAGCATGTCCAAAGGATCCCTTCCCCTTGCCGCGCATCGATCAGATCGTCGATTCCACTTCGGGATGTGATTTGCTATCCTTCCTTGATGCATACTCTGGTTACCATCAGATCTTCATTGCCAAGGAAGACGAAGAGAAAAATGCGTTTATTACCCCATGTGGCACGTACTGCTTTGTATGTATGCCTTCCAGGCTGAAAAGCGCCGATTCTACATTTTCAAGGGCTGTGCAGATTGGTTTTGAGCCTCAGCTACACCGAAACATAGAAGCCTACATGGATGATATAGTGGTCAAAACCAAAGACAAGTCCATGCTTATTGAGGATTTGGAGGAAACCTTTGCAAATCTACGAAAGATCAATTTCAAGCTCAACCCAGAGAAATGTGTGTTTGGTGTTCCGTCTGGCAAGCTCCTTGGATTTTTTGTGTCTCGGCGAGGGATAGAAGCCAACCCCGACAAGATCAAAGCAATAGAGTAGATCCAAGCCCCCAAAACCATCAAGGATGTGAGGCGTCTGGCTGGCTGTGTTGCCGAGTTGAGTAGGTTCATTTCAAAATCCGCCGAGCATGCCTTGCCGTTCTTCAAAATCTTGAAGAAGGCTAGCCCAATTAAATGGACTCCGGAAGCAGAGGCTGCACTGCGGGATTTGAAAAGCTACCTTTCATCTGCGCCAACTTTGGTCGTGCCTAGGCCACAAGAACCGCCACTGCTATACCTAGCAGCAACAAATCAGGTGGTTAGTGTTGCGTTGGTGGCACAGAGGGAAGTGGGTAGCAAAGGAGCCGAGGCAGCAGAGCCGCCTAGTGATGAACCAAACCTATCCCCGGCAAGGCCTGACATTGACAGCGAATGGGGGTCACAAGCAGATGCTGATAACCAAAAGGTGTTAGCAAGGAAGATGGTACAACGACCAATTTATTTTGTCAGCTCCCTCCTGCAAGGGGCTAGGTCAAGGTACTCTGGGGTGCAAAAGTTAATCTTCGGCCTTCTCATGGCCTCTATGAAACTACGCCATTACTTCCAAGCTCACGAGATCACAGTTGTAACTCGCCTTCCGTTGCAGCGTATCCTGAGGAACCCTGAGGCTACCGGCAGGATAGTAGGGTGGGCGCTAGAATTGTCAAGTTTTGCTTTGAAGTTTGAAAGCAGGGCAACTATCCAAAGCAGGGCACTAGCAGAATTTATTGTAGAATGGGCGCCAACGCCTGATGAGGAGGTGTTGGAAACAATCCTCCCTGGCAAGGAGACCCCAAAGGAGTGGGTAATGTACTTTGATGGAGCTTTTTCACTACAAGGCGTCGGGGCTGGAGTGCTGCTTGTCGCACCCACCGGGGAGCACCTCAAGTATGTTATCCAAATGCACTTCCCCAGGGAGGATGCTACCAACAACACAGCAGAGTATGAGGGGCTGCTTGCTGGCCTCAGGATTGCGATAGAATTGGGGATAAAGAAGCTAATCATCCTTGGTGATTCTCAGCTCGTTGTGAAGCAAGTGAATAAAGATTATCAGAGCCCGCTGATGGAAGCATATGTGGAAGAAGTGAAAAAGTTGGAAGAGCACTTTGACAGGCTGCAAGCAGAGCACGTGCCTCGTGCGGAGAACAGCATTGCTGACCACCTGTCAAAGTGTGCTGCTCAGAAGCTTCCTGTGGAACCAGGAACTTTTGTACTCCATCTAACTCAACCGTCAGTTTCCCCATCAGTGTTGGCCAAAAAGAGAAGAAAACTAAACACCAGCAAACATTTCCTGGCAGAGCTCCCTAGAGCCGCTGGTGAGAAGGTTGTCGGGAGAAGCCCTATGTTGGTTGGTGAGATGCATCCTCAAGTAGAACCCCAAGTTCTCACTATTGAGGCTAGCGCTCCCACAATATAGGAGATGCCTTTGGTCCTCGTCGTCGAGCCACAAGCTCCGGGATGGGCACAACATATAGTCCAGTTCATACAGACAGGAGAATTCCCGATAACCCAGAGGAATCTGAAAAAGTAGCCCACCGGTCGAGTATGTATCAGTTTATGGATGACACTCTATATAGAAAGAGGCCAAACGGTGTGAGGTTGAAATGTATCATCCGGGAAGATGGACTAATGCTGTTGGCAGAAATACATGGAGGTGTGTACGGCTCACATCTAGGATCAAGAGCACTTGTTGGGAAAGCTTTCTAGCAAGGATTCTACTGGCCCACTGCCCTCCGGGATGCAACTGAGCTTGTCACCAAGTGTGAAGCCTGTTAGTTCCATTCCAAGAATATTCATCAACCCGCTCAAGCCCTTCAAACAATCCCTTTATCCTGGCCTTTCGCGGTCTGGCCCCTTTCCTCGTGCCACCGGAGGCTTTGAGTTCTTGTACGTAGCAATCGACAAGTTTACAAAGTGGCCCGAGGTGGAGCCAGTGAGAAAGGTGACTGCGCAGATAGCTATCAAGTTCTTTAAAGGATTGGTGTGTCATTTTGGAGTACCCAACAGGGTGATCACCGACAATGGCACTCGATTCACAAACTGCGTCTTCATGCAGTACATCCACTGCCTTGGAAGCAAGGTCTCTTTTGCCTCTATTGCCCATCCTAGGAGCAATGGACAGGCTGAAAGGATGAACGCTGAAGTGTTGCGCGGGCTCAAGACAAGAACTTTCAATAAGTTGCGAAAATGCGGCAAGCGCTGGCTTGATGAGTTGCCGGTGGTTCTTTGGTCAATCAGAACGACACCAAATAGAGCTACTGGCCAGACTCCCTTCTCCCTGGTATATGGTGCAAAAGTAGTACTCCCCACGGAACTCATATACGGGTCACCTCGAGTACTTTCCTACGATGAAGTAGCGCAAGAGCAGCTATGGCATGACGATGCCGCGCTCCTCGAGGAGGATCATCTCCGGGCAGCTGTACGTGTTGCACGATACCAGCAAGCCCTCCGCCGCTATCACAGCCACAGGGTTCATGCCCGGAGCCTTGAGGAAGGCAACCTTGTCCTTCGGCGCGTTCAGTCCGCCAAGTGTGCGAACAAGTTGACGCCGAGGTGGGAAGGCTCTTACCGGGTAGTGCGTGTCACCAGACCTGGCGTAGTCCATAGGGAGACCGAGGATGGCATCCCAATGCAAAACTCATGGAATATTGAGCATCTTCACAAGTTCTACCCTTAAGGCGTGGTTGCCGGGCCTGGCCCCGACAACCTGTTTTGTACAAGCATAGTCCCCAGGACTTGTAACCCTTTGTACAAAGCCAGGCGCAGGCCATGTGCATAGTTGAATAAAACGAAGTGTTTTCACAAAACTTGCATACATGATTTCCTGTTTGCTTAAGTATGATCTTATTATGACTACACTAGTCTTTAGATAAGATGACTAACATGTTGTCAAGGGTCATGTGCTATCATCTTTTCTCTTTTTCTTTTGATGACAACAGAAGGATTTCATCACGGATAATTTTCCCGGGAAGAAGGATAAATGCGAGCCATGTACCCGGTCCCCGAGAACCTCTCCTTGTCTAGGACGATAAGAAGGACATCAAAGAGAGATAAGTTCACTTCATTATATCCCACCATTCCATGTTATACTTGCATATGAGAAACTTGCATGTAAGGAAACCCTGCTGCCTGTGCCATTCGCGCTCCTATCTTTGACTCGAGTCCGCCCGACAAGATTGGTTGTAGCTGCATTTGAAGAGGTTGGCAAGGGACCGGCTTTTGTTCGCGCTCCCAACCCGTTTTCGAGCTCACTAAACAAGGTTTGGTAGTAGCTACGCTAAAGGCCGACAAGATGTCTTGCCGGAAAACTTTGTTTACTAAGAGTATTGAAGGCTTGTCCTTCAGTATGTTTAAATACATACGCAAGTACCCGGCAAGCTCTTTTTTCAAAAATTACATGGACAAATAAGTACAAGTCATACGAATACTAACATGGATGAAGGATTACATAATTTTGATTCAAATTTGGCAAATGCCTACACATTTTCTAATTTATAAAGATAAGTGCCCTGTAATGCCTTTCTTGTCCCTCTCCTCCTAGGAGTTACATTGAGAAGGAAAGAGGGCAAAAGGAGCGCCTGGGCAGAAGCCCAGCCTGACCCCGTCAGGACCAGCAGGATGCAGCTTGACAAGATCGGGAGGGCGCCTCCCCGATAAGGAATAAGAGACCAGGGACGGGGAGAGCGGCTAGGCGATGCCCTGGTCACCCCCGCCAGGACCAGAGGGACGCGGCTCAGCAGGAACACCGGCAGGGAAGACGAAGTTGGAGTCCACGAGCCTGTCGGGGTCCAGCTGGAGGTGGCGGTGACGACCAGGCCAAGCACCCCCCGGCAGATCGCTCTACCAGGGTCCAGCTGCAGATGATGGTGCTGCCGGTGCCTAGCTGATGGTGATGGTGCGTCCGGTGTTTAGTCGGAGTCCGAGTCATCGTCTTCGTGCTTGACGACAGGGGACTCGCCGTCGCCGTCTTCGCCGTCAGTGTCCTTCTCATCGCTATCGCTCGAGGAGGAGCTTTCCTCATCACTCGAGCTTTCCATGCAGCACCCTAGGCGAGCACCTGAGCGCCCGAAGACCTTGATGGAGAGCATATCAGACTCCACCAATTTGAAGCGGAGAACGTGCCCTTCCGCCAGATAATGGGCACAGGCGAAGGTTTTCCAACCACGCCTGAGGAGCATGACGCGCGGAGCGGGGAACTCGACGTTCGCCCACACGGCGCCATTACAGCAGCCACTCATGCGCAGCCCTAGCCTGGGTGGCTGGTCGACCTCCATCACCTTGGCAAAGGGGCGAGGGAGCCACAGGCGACTGCGGGGAGGATCGCGCAGCTTGATTATGCACTTTTGCCATATCCCCCACGTGGCCTTCTGTTGGCGTTGGAGCAACTGGAGGAGGAGCGGCGAGTGCACCGCTTTGCCCACCTCGACCGCGGGTACCGCATCGACCCCTACTGTGCCCCGTGACTTCACCTTGTGCACTGGATCCAGCCTCTGCGGCTGCAGCGAAGGCAGGGGCGGGGTGTCGAGAGGAAGTTCTCGTCGCTACCGTCGGAGCACAGGCCCGGCCCCTTCCCCTCGCCATGGTGGAAGCGGAAGCAAGGAAGGAGAAGGAAGAGATGAGGGATGAGCGTCGCCCCCCCCCCCCCCTTCACATCTCCTTTTATAGCGGGGTGAGAGGGGGAAGCTGGCTCTCCACTACTCAGGGGCAACCGCCCCACTCCTCCAATCTAGCCTCCTGCATCCCTGATGGCATCCTGATTCATCGGTCGCCCCGCTACGCCAATCCGGGGCACTGTGTATTCTGCCAAAGGCACACGTCCCCGCGCCCTGCGCGTCCGCCACCAACCCCGCGCAATGCATGCAGCACGCGTGGCGGAAACGACGGCAGTGGTGGAAGAACTTAAGGTAAAATAGCAGTTACCACAATTCACGCACGAGCATCGTAATGGGCTCCCGTGGGCGTGGACGCCCCTCGTTTGCAACATGAACGGCGCACGCTGTATCGGTATAAAGATACCACGGGACCCCTGGAAACTAACCCAAGTCCAGAGTAATGAAGAAGCAAAGAAGATCTCAAAAAATATACAAGTGTCGGCCCCGGCAAGATCTGTGTACGCCTATGCTTTGGTTGGGCCTACCCCAACGATGCCCGGCGGCACGTGTGGCCCGGGGGCTCCTGTCGGTGTAACAAACTTGTGTGTTTGCTGACCTGACTTATGCATCGGCGTACAACCACCTATACATCAAGTACCAAGACATGGCACAAGATAAGCCAGAGAAACCGCTCTTCATGAGATCAAGGAGTGCATTAAGAAGACCGAAGTAACCAGAGAATCCCCAAGGAGAGCCTCCTTTGCTGGGCAGGCGAGCCCGGCAGGGTCGAGACTACACCTAGGGCTCAAATCCAAACCCCCTCAGCAAGGCTCCCGGGGCCGCCAAGACCACAAGAGAGAGCCCGGCAAGCTCCGTGCCAACAAGCTTCCACCAGGATGCCACCGCTCCACCTCATCGTACGCCAGTCACTAATCATTGCGGTGTCGAGCTCTCAAATGGCTAGGTGGATCTCGTTGAGTACGTGGCAACCTGCTGGAGAAGAGATTAACTTTATTGACACCCGTCCTGATGTCGTGTCATGCTAATAAGAGGTAGATGGATAAGCGGCGCGGCAGGCTTGCCAGGCTTCAACCTCAGCACGACACCTAACAGTGCATTTAATGCACTTTGTCCTAACTGCCAGAGTTAGGTATGATAACACTGTTAGCTATCTAATCATGCTGTAATGACTGTTTTGCCACTGTGGTCACCCCTTAAGCTATAAAAGGAGGCCTGAGGCAACCTAGCAAGGGGTTTGAATCTTTGATCCCTAAACACTTGTACGCGTGTAGCTGCTCTCCCCGAGGCCACTTGTCGGGCTTGAGCGCTCCGTGTCTTCGTGCTCCTCCAGATCAATTCACCATAGCAGGAGTAGGGTTTTACGCTGCAAAGCGGCCCAAACCTGGGTAAAAACAGAGTTGTGCATCGCCGCGCTGCCCTGTTGTTTCTGCTCTTTGTGCAATGTGATCATCCCCTCACCGAACCACAAAGGGGCAACCTTTCCTCATAGGTGATGGTGCTTCCCCCACGACACGGTTCCACATCATTGTCAACATATATAGTCAATAAACGAGAGAATTGCAAAAGGAGCAGTCGACAGCTAGGACCCACCAACTCGAGCAGTATTTGTTTTCTTGAGGGGTGAGCAGAATTTTTGTTAGCGATGTTTTTGTTGTTGTTCAGAGGAGCAGGGTATCAACTGGGCGGGTTGTGGCCTGTCTAGCCCAGGCTATTATTTTATGTCGACCAAATATCCAGCCCAAATATTATTTTTTCAAGGTGAAAATGGCTTGCCTAGCTATACTTTATTTTTGAGGAATACCCAACCCAGGCCAACTTGTTATTCTCCGGCCCGCTGGGCCGTAAATCTTTCCTACGATGGATGCATTAGGCTTGCCAAGAAAATGGGCTTTAAAAAAATAAATGGGCCGTAATTATAAAAAATGTGCTGTAAATATTTAAAAAATGCTCCAAACAGGTAATTAGTTTCAAAATTGTTATTTTTTGGATATTTTTTACAGAACCTCGTTAGAGGGCGGGAGCTCCCGCATTGCATTTTTTTTATTTTTAAAATTTTAATTTTATTAATTGTTGCGCGCATAATTTTGTTGAGTTTTTACCTAATATTAATTTATTTTGAAATTAGATTTAATATGGCTCGAAATTTTAGAATAAATAATATATCGGATCCCATAAAAATGTGGGAAATTTGATTGAAAGCATAAACCGTTGTCCTGGCTAGAAAAATGGGTTGTAATGTTAACAAACAGTAAATGGGCTGCAGTAAATTCCATTAGAATTAAGAAATGGGTTGTAAATTATTACAAATCGCAAATGGGCTATATGCTCTCTGCCACAGATGTGATGCTCACTTGTGGGCCTACTAAGTTGACGCGTATGCAAGCCTAAAAAAACAAAGTTGACGCGTACGCAAGGCTTTTTCACCTTATAGTCAACAAACACACGATTCTAGCAGCAGTTGGCTGTTGTGCTTCTTCAATCTCGGATATTCTTGCTTCAGCCACCCAAACCACCACCGGTGGTACCGCCTGCTACCGCCATCCATGGCCGGCTGTGCTGCCGCGCATGCCTCACCGGCCCACCCTACTCCCATCACCGTCCAGGTCATTCCTCTACTCACCAACACCTCTAGTTATTCTCCGGCGACGGCGGCCTCACACCGCAGTTGAACCAGTGAACCCTCGTACTCCTCTCTGCGTGGGCATCCACTTCTGTGTCTTCACCGGCTCTGGGTCATTCCCTTCCTAGGCCTCGCCGTCATCCACCGCGTTGGTTTTCTCGGGGCGGCATGGTCAACTTTGTTAACAAACGACAGTCATTGGAAGAGGAATGTACGTGGAGTGGCTGACAATAGGGACCCACATGGTCCATGGCCGCACGCAAGCAAGTGCCTCCTTATTATGTGAAAACAAATGATTTCTCCCCCTGACAAGTTTACATCTTCGCACGCAAGCAAGTGAATCCTTATTACGTGAAAAAAAAACTTTCCTCTCCCTGATAGCAGGGACCCACCAGCTACATCTTCGCACGCAAGGAAGTGCCACATTATTACGCGCAAAAAAATGATTCCCCCTGCTAGCTGGGACCCACCAGATTTGGAGGCTGACTTGTGGGCCTACTAAGTTGACGCGTACGGAGGGCTTTGTCGACTTAGTCAACAAACGATTCTAGGTGCAGTCATCGTTGGATGTTAATCCAATCGCCGTGTTGCGTCTTCAACCTCTGGTCTTCTTGCTCCAGCCGCCCAAACCAGCACACGCCGTACCGCCTGCTCCTATCTCCCGTGGCAGGCTGTGCTGCCACCGCTGGCCATGCCATCCCTCTACTCACCCACACTGTTATTCTCCGGCGACGACAGCCTCACACCGCAGCCGAACCAGTCAACTCTCGTACTCCCCTCCACGTGGGCATCCACTGCCGCGTCTTCCCCGCCTCCACGTTGTTTCCTTCCTAGGCCTCACCGTCGTCCATTGCCTTGGTGCTCCCGGCGTGGCGTGGTCAAGGTGGTCAACGAATGACAGCCATCAGAAGACGACTGTACGCGGTGACACTGACAGCTGGACCCACCAGCTACATCTTTGGACACAAGGAAGTGCCTCCATATTACACGCAAAAAAATGAATCCTTCCCCTGACAGCTGGAGCCCAACAGCTATATCTTCACATGCAAAGAAGTGCCTCCTTATCCTCCTGACAGCTGGTACCCATCCGGTCAAAGCGTACGTAGCGTTGTCTGTCTGGTCGCCAACGTGTACGTACATACTGGCCGATCGGCGTCTCTGCAAGGATAAACCGTGGTCGAGCAAGCAGCGACACGTATCGTAGTACAGTCCGGCCCCTACGTAGCAGTCCATGTAGTCCCATCTAAATGGAGTACACGTACATACAACCACGCTCTAAAAACTACAGGCGCGTACGTACATACGGGCGGGGTCTCGAACGCGTACTCGCGCATACGTATGGCTAGGGCTCGTGTACATGGAGAGGCAACGGACGGCAGCAACGGCGTCCTGTTCATCGGCAGTCAACAGGCTGGTTCGAAATGGAGGAAACAACGTCATGTTCATCGGGAGGCAACCGACTGGGTCAGAATATGTCCTGTTCATCGGGAGTCAACCGGCTTGGACGGAACAGCCGAAACGAGGTCTGGCGTACCACGGAACGGAGGAAACGACCTTCTGTTCGACTGTGTACGATCGAAACGGGGTCCTATTCATCGGGAAGGGTCTAGCATACCGCAAAATGAAGGAAACGGACTTCTGTTTGAGTGCCTACGGTCGAAACGAGGTCATGTTGATCGGGAGGGGTGTGGCGTACCGTAAAACGGAGGAAACGGACTTCTGTTGGAGCACCTACGGTCGAAACGGGGTCCTGTTCATCGGGAAGGGTGTGGCATACCGCAAAACGGGACTCCCCGGGCTACTGTTCATCCACCGTCGATTGCCTTGCTCCAGCCTCCACGGGCTACTGCCCATCCACCATGGACTTCCTCCAGCCTCCACCTGCTACTATTCATCCACCGAGTCTTCCTCCTGCCTCCACCAGCTATTGTTCATCCACGGGCTACTGTTCATCTAACCTCCACTGGCTACTGTTCAACCAGCCCTCCAAGGGGTCCTGTTCATCCACCCCCAACCGGCTCGGGTGTGGCGGCCTCCTCGGGGTCCTGTTCATCCAGCGGCAACGCCCTACTACCACGGGGGTCCTGTTCATCCAACCCCCACCAGGAACTGTTCATCCAACCCCCAACAACGGTCACTGTTCATCAAGAGGCAGGTTCGATCGGCTTCAGCAGCAGTAGCGAAAGAATCGCTCGGGTTCAGTCAGCAGCGAAGGAATCGCTCGGGTTCAGTCAATAGCTAAGGGGTCGATCGCTCGGGTTCAGTAATGTAGCTAGTGCAATCGCTCGGATTCAGTAAGCGAATGTCTCGCTCGGGTTCAGTTAGAGCCCAACGCCTCGCACACACGTGCGCGTACCTATACGAGATAAACGCGCAAACCTCCGTGCATCGCTCGGCCCCAACCACCCACCGTAACCAGGAACTCCCCGAAATTTTTCTCATCCTCGCTTCTACCATGATTTTTTTTCCGTCATGGACGGCCCAAAGAATGTCATGCAGGTGCGTCCCCGGCCCGCCCAGGACGAAAAGCCCATTTTCTGTCATGATTTTTTGTCATAGAAGTAGGAGCCCACCACATCTATGATGATACGTGTTTTTGTCACAATTTTGTCATAGAAGTGTTATAACCATGACAGAAAAAATTTCCTTTGGGCCAAAATGTCATGGATGTGTCTTTTTTTTGTAGTGCATGTTGCCTGGGCACTTAGATTGGACAGCACACATAGTGCTTACCACAGTATAACAACTTACTTGACAAGCATAAGACTACAAACACGAATGGCGACATATAGAATAGGCACAGATGAATCTTACCATTCACCTCAATCTCCCATGCTTAGTGTGACGCCCCCGGCTCAATCGTGCACTAATCATACACGCAAATGCACACGATCAAGCCTAAGGACTCACGGGAAGATATCACAACACAACTCTAAAACATAAATTAAAGTCATACAAGCTTTATATTACAAGCCAGGGGCCTCGAGGGCTCGAATACATAAGCTTGCGTACAAGCGTCAGCGGAAGCATCAGATACCTGAGTACAGATATAAAAGAAAGCACAGAAAGGCCTTTAGTAAAGCGGGGCTAAATAAAACACTACGATCGAAAGGCGTAGGCCTCCTGCCTGGGACCCTCCGATCCTACTCCTGGTCGTCAGTCAACTCGTAGTAGTATCCATCCTCTGGGTAGTAGTAGTAGCGATCGTTGGCGGGGGCAACTGTCTCAAGGACTCCGTCATCTTGGTCACGACAAACTGATATGGGGAGAAAAGGAAAACAAAGCAACCGTGAGTACTCAGAAGTACTCAGCAAGCAAGGATCTACACTACATATGCAACATTTTCAAGGGGAGGCTGTATATGTGGACTGGGCTGCAGAAATGCCAGAATAGAGAGAAGGCCTAGTCCTATCGAAGACTAGCATCTTCAGCGGTCTTGCAGCAGTAGAAGAGAGTAGAACAGTTCAATATAATGTAGCAGTATCATAAGTCTCAACCTCACCCAGAGATCCTTTCTCGACTCCCTGCGAGAAAGCAATCCCAGAGCCATACAGTCATCAACCTCGTCCTGAGATCCCTTCTCGACTCCCTGCGAGAAGCAATCCCAGAGCCATAGTATCCAAGTATCCAATTCTAAATTGTATCAATCAGGATACAACTCCGAGTGTCCGTTACCGTAGGACCGGCTATCGATAGAAGTTTTCTTCCCTACAGGGGTGCACCAACTTACCCAACACGCTCGATTAACTCCGGTCGGACACACTTTCCTGGGTCATGCCCGGCCTCGGCCAAACGACACATCGCAACCCTACCTACAGCTCAGCAGAGAGGTCCCCGTCGGTCTACATCCTAAGCGCAAGGGGGTCTTGGCCATTGCCCCTCACCCTCCGGGTCATTGCGCACATGGCTCAGATCCAAGCACCACCGCAATGGCGCCAATCACTCCATGCCGCACTGCTGAACTGGACGTCTGACAGAGCTTTCGGCTGATGCATACGATGCAGAATGCCCATACTATGCCCACGTGGTGGTTAGTGCTATCAGACCAGAGGCCTACTCGGATCAAATATCCAAATCGTTAGTACCTTGGGCTTGCGGTAACGAGCAAAGACTCACGAAAGATGTGACCCCGTCGCCCCGTCTCGAGGACTTGCTGCAAGGGTTAAGAATGCCCGGCCGCGCCTCGTATTCATCACTCGGGCACCATACAGGCAACCCGTCTTCACATCACACGCGGGTACCCCTTAGGGTCGACCCGCCTTTCCAAGTAAAAATAGTACAGTCCAAGTGTCCGTGTGTCCATAACATCAGGGGAATCCGAGGTATCACCCTCGTTGGATTCCTACTCGATGTATCCGTCAAGGTGAACTCGGAGGAATCACCCTCGCTGGGTTCACACTTGAGGTGTTGTACGACGGCGTCGTTATCGGAAGCGGTGAAGGAGGAATCACCCTCGATGACCACGACCGAATAGCTACTCTACAGAGTTAACAGCAGAAGTGCTGCACGAGGTATCACCCTCGGCACTCGATATTAACGTTGCAGTGTCGTTACAACTAAGGGGGGGTGATGTGCGGTGTCGGGGCCTGGTCTTCAATCCCGTTGATCGGGTCTTCTGACAATCCAACGCGGCAGCCGGGATAAGTGGGGTCACTGATAGGTCTCTACCCAGCCTAGACTAAACAGTTTAGGATATGCAGGTAATTATCAACAGCAGGTTACAATAAACAGGCTATGCATCAGAATAGGTAAAGCAGCAGCAGCAGCAATTCTAATGCAAGCATGAGAAAATAGAATGGGCGATATCGGTATGCTCAAGGGGGGGCTTGCCTGGTTGCTCGGCGGCAAGGGCAAGGTCATCAACAGTGTCTTCGGGCTCCGGAGCTGCGTCGGCCTCGGGGACGACATCGGTGTCGGGGGCTACCGAGAGAGAAGAGGGGGAGGAAACAGTAAATACTAAGCAAACAAGTGCATGACCTGTCAATAAGCAGAGCAAGCGGTGTTCTATCGTAGGGCTAGGTAATACCGGCGAAAGAGAAAAACATCCGGGAAAGTATTTCCGGTGTCCGGCTTTTCGAACAGACGAAAAGAGGGGAACGGTTGCATGTTCGGATAGTTAGGGACGTGTGGCGAACAAACGGACCGCGTATTCGGATTCGTCTCGTCGTTCTGAGCGACTTTCATGTACAAAGTTTTTCGATCTGAGTTACGGATTATTTTATATGATTTTCTAAAGTTTTTATTAATTTCTGGAATTTATTTAATTATTTAAACTAAACATTATCCGAAACAGTGTTTGCTGACGTCAGCATGACGTCAGGACCAGTGGGTCCCACCTGTCATACTCAGTTAGGTTTAATTAGGGTTTAGCTAATTAATTACTGTTCAATTAAGCTAACTAATTAATTAGACTAATTAAGCAGGATTTATTAGATTTATTAATTCACTAATTAATTAATTTAATTTAATATTTAATAATTTTACATTTTACATTTTTATTTTCATTTTTTTTAAATCCAGGGGCTAGGCCCCACACGTCATTGGGCCAGGGGGTTGGGACCCGCGGTCAGTGGCTGAGCCACAGTGGGGTTGGGCGCGCGCGCGGCCCAGGGGCGCGGCCGTGGCCGTGGCCATGGCTGGCCAGCGGGCCGGGGGCCAGCGCGGGGTGTGGCCGAGCGCGGGTGGACGCCGCGCGGGCGCGGCTGCAGGGGCGAGCAGGGCGCGCGTGGGCGCAGGGGAGCATGGCCAGGGCGCGGTGAGCGCGGCCCGGAGCGCGGCTCCGGCGCGCGGCCCCGGCGAATGGCGACAAAGGGAGAGGGGAGAGCGGCAGCGGAGGCCGGGGGTGCTCACAAGGGGGGAGGCGAGGCAGGGGTGGCCAGTGGCGTTGGTGGCGACAGGGTGGGGCGACGCGTGCTGGGGGCCCGTCGGGGAGGAGGCGGGGCGGCGGGGCGGCGGGGCGGCGGTGGCGTCGGGGGAGGCCAGCCGGGTTGCAACCGTTGGGGGACGGTCGCCGGCGTCGGGGCGAAGGATCGCGCCCGATCCCTCCTGGAAATCGGTGGGGGGAGAACGAGGGGAGTGGGGTGGGGATTAGGGTTACGGGGGAGGGAGTATGTAGGCCAGGGGGTGGGCCGCGTGAGCCGGTTGGCCCAGTTGGCTGGGGGGGTTTTTCCTTTTCTTTTCTTCTTTTCTTTTCTTTTTCTCTTTTCTCTGTTTTGTAAATGGTTAGGCACCCAAATGACTTTTGTAAAAATTGTGACCTGGTCCACAAATTACAGGGCATTGTATACCACTTCAATAAAATGGTTTGGTGCCCATATCTTTTTATTTGGATTTTATTTAATTGAAAATGGATTAAATAGTGTTGTTTTGCTACTGTTAGAGTCTCTTAATTAATTTATTATTTGTTGGTTACAATTTTAGAATGGTCTCTGGAATATTTGCCATTTAATGAACAATTTAGTTTTTATGTTAGACAACTTTTATTTTCCACTTTCATTTAAATTTGGATTTTGACTTAGGAGTTGAAATGCAATATAATGCTAATGATGATCATGCACTGTTAAACATGATGACATGGCACAATCAAAGGGGTGATTACTGGAGCTAACCACTGGGGGTGTTACAAATCTCCTCTACTAACAAGAATTCTCGTCCCGAGAATTAAGAGGTAGAAGGAAAAAGTTCGGGGTATTCCACAGGAAGATTATCCTCGCGTTCCCAAGTGGCTTCATCTTCAGTATGATTTGACCACTGCACTTTGAGGAACTTGGTAACCTTTTGTCGGGTCTGACGTTCAGCTTCATCGAGAATGCGGATCGGATGCTCCTTATAAGATAGGTCATCTTGCAATTCGAGCACCTCGTGATCCACAGCTCGGTGCGGAGATTCCTTGAAGCATTTACGAAGTTACGACACCTGGAAGACGTCGTGGATATGAGAGAACTGCGGCGGCAACTCCAATTTATATGGGATCGAAGGCATAAGAGTATCTCTCGAGTTGAACAAATGAAAAACATCGAGAGCAAAGTAGGAAGGGACAATAAGAAGTTTCAAACAGATAGATAATCGTTCGATGTCTGAACAAGGTGTGAAAGGGGTCCAGAGCAACGAGAATAAGTATTGTGTCTGGTACCAGAATAGATCACTAGGATGGTGGCCCGTGAATTACATACGAGGCCACGCGCGAGGAATAACTTTGGGAATAGGGGGTGTACAGGAGAGTCAGGTTTCGATCCTGTGGAACTGTGGGTTATGGCCCACCATGTGGGTTGAAAGTAGGAAGGGCGGTGACGTCTCGCACGATCACGTAAGCAAGGCATGTCAGAGGATAGTCTGTCGGTTATGTCGGCAACAACATCGGTACCAAGGGCGAGGGATGAAGAGAACCATTTTCCTGCTCGTTGAACGAGGCGGACCAATAGGCAAAGTTCTCGTCCATCGGTGGTTTCCGGAATGTCATCAACATTAGTAACAGAGTCTCACTGAGAAGGTTGTACATCGGGGTGTTATGTAAGCAGGGAATTATTTCTGCTTAGATCATATAAATCACGATAAGGTTAAACAAACCAATGGAAAAGGAAAATGTGTTTACACACAAGAATTGGGAGTACATCATGCTCAAGGAAAAGTGGAGCAGGATATACATGATAGGACAACAAGTTCAAAAGTATGTAGAAAAAGGGGTGAGGAAAGTTTCATGATATTACCCATACAACGGTGTTTGGACAATTGATCATGAAGCATTTAGCATTGCGCTTTCAATGTTCTCGATGATATTCGGAATACCATAGTCATGCTTCGAGGTAGCAGTAACATGGTGTTTCAAGCAAAGATTGCATTTGAAGATCACAAGAAATATTCAAGAAACAGTTCCAGGGATAACAAGGAACTCAAGGTATGACCAACACATGATCAAGTCTGTGTTGAGAGGAAGTCAAGGATGTTGTAGATGGTATCTCAATTCAACGAGGGCAAGGATGGTATTTTTAGCCATGAGTTTAATTGACATCTCTGAAGAAGCCAAAGTGTTGACGGTGATCACGACAAATTTTGTCGAGAGACTCTATGAAGATGCCATCGAGCAGCGATGACATCAAGTAAAAGGAAGGATGAAGTGAAAGGCTATGAGAACTGCGGATTCGTCACAAGCTCGAAGTCAAGCTTGTTCGAGGTGAAATGATAAGATGAGAAGAACGACGTAAGCTTCGCTCATCGTCGAGAAGTTGCTCCGGGCACAAGGACCATGTAGCATAATTAAAAATCGACACGATAATGATATAGCCGATCGGGCTAATAATGATGTGATGGAGTATCATTCCAATAAGAATTCACGAGAGGTAGTGCAATGACACGATAATCATGAGATAACATGGGGCAATACTTGAAGGTAGATCAGAATTAGAGGTTGGACAGGTGAAATGATCTACAAAAGACAAGTAATTTTTAACTTGTCCGAGAAATGGGATCAAAGAAGAAATTGGGGCATCTTAGGAACGTATACCACGAACGTCAGGAGTAAATAACTCAAGCTCGAGAGCGGAGCAAGGTTGGCAAAGCAGAGAATACAATTTACCAAAGGCAATATGTACCAGGGGAAAACTCACAAGACTTTGGATGTTAAGGACACTATCGGATGATAACTCATCAAAGGATCTGATGGTCCATAACGGAGCTGACGTGAGCATAGGCACCCAACCAGAAGAAGAATCAATGCAAAGGCATTAATTCAAAGCTCAAATGCAAAGGAGTTATGATTTCCAAAGCAAGGGATCAGAAGCAATCGCTCTGATTAAGGATGGTTAATTGAATAGACTTAGGGGTACAAGCGACGGCAAATAGATTGGTCGAGAATCCAGCTCATGTTCGGGACGATGTTTGAGCTGGAAAGAAAATTTCTAAGGATTAAGTGATGATTGCAATTATTCGCACACACATTGAATCAAGGACTCAAAATGGTAATGACAAGAGGCGTCAACGGAGATTACTAGACATATGGAATTAACCATAATGTCAGCAGGTAAGAATTTCCAGAGCAACATGCTACAGAGGATTTTCAGAAGATCGAATAGCACTTCGAAGAATTTTGCGAGACACATGAACAACTGGGATGAACAGATCCTCGATAAATGTGGGGAATTAACCGTAAGGTTTTTCATTTGGAGAAGAACTGCAAGGCAGTAAACTCAAAGGATTATCGGGGCAACAGAGAATATTTCGAGGCATCTTGTAACAACAAGAGCGACGAGGAATGATCGTGTGAATGACAAGTGTAAGTAGTCATCTACAGGGATACATCGGTGGTAGGAATTACAAATGCGATGAGCACAAAGGGCTCGGGATAACATCGATGGGAATCGTCAGAATCTTCCGATGAAGCAGGTGATCTTCTGGTATGAGGGCTCTCCGGGAGAAGTAGTTACGAGAACCTAGAGTCAGAGTTAGTAAAATCTTTTAACCCGAATAGAAGAGAGATCAGAGTCCCAGAGCAAAGGTCGAGGAGTAAAAGATACTAATACCACCCAATTGGCGACGTGGGCCCGTAAGCCACACAGCCAAGTTAGTAAAACAGTTTTTAGGCCACTAGACTCAACTTCGGCCAAGGAGTTGGAAAGGGGGATTCCTACAGGCAGTCGGCTCTGATACCAACTTGTGATGCCCCTGGCTCAATCGTGCACTAATCATACACGCAAATGCACACGATCAAGCCTAAGGACTCACGGGAAGATATCACAACACAACTCTAAAACATAAATTAAAGTCATACAAGCTTTATATTACAAGCCAGGGGCCTCGAGGGCTCAAATACATAAGCTTGCGTACAAGCGTCAGCGGAAGCATCAGATATCTGAGTACAGATATAAAAGAAAGCACAGAAAGGCCTTTAGTAAAGCGGGGCTAAATAAAACACTACGATCGAAAGGCGTAGGCCTCCTGCCTGGGACCCTCCGATCCTACTCCTGGTCATCAGTCAACTCGTAGTAGTATCCATCCTCTGGGTAGTAGTAGTAGCGATCGTCGGCGGGGGCAACTGTCTCAGGGACTCCGTCATCTTGGTCACGACAAACTGATATGGGGAGAAAAGGAAAACAAAGCAACCGTGAGTACTCAGAAGTACTCAGCAAGCAAGGATCTACACTACATATGCAACATTTTCAAGGGGAGGCTGTATATGTGGACTGGGCTGCAGGAATGCCAGAATAGAGAGAAGGCCTAGTCCTATCGAAGACTAGCATCTTCAGCGGTCTTGCAGCAGTAGAAGAGAGTAGAACAGTTCAATATAATGTAGCAGTATCATAAGTCTCAACCTCACCCAGAGATCCTTTCTCGACTCCCTGCGAGAAAGCAATCCCAGAGCCATACAGTCATCAACCTCGTCCTGAGATCCCTTCTCGACTCCCTGCGAGAAGCAATCCCAGAGCCATAGTATCCAAGTATCCAGTTCTAAATTGTATCAATCAGGATACAACTCCGAGTGTCCGTTACCGTAGGACCGGCTATCGATAGAAGTTTTCTTCCCTGCAGGGATGCACCAACTTACCCAACACGCTCGATTAACTCCGGCCGGACACACTTTCCTGGGTCATGCCCGGCCTCGGCCAAACGACACATCGCAACCCTACCTACAGCTCAGCAGAGAGGTCCCCGCCGGTCTACATCCTAAGCGCAAGGGGGTCTTGGCCATCGCCCCTCACCCTCCGGGTCGTTGCGCACATGGCTCAGGTCCAAGCACCACCGCAATGGCGCCAATCACTCCATGCCGCACTGCTGAACTGGACGTCTGACAGAGCTTTCGGCTGATGCATACGATGCAGAACGCCCATACTATGCCCACGTGATGGTTAGTGCTATCAGACCAGAGGCCTGCTCGGATCAAATATCCAAATCGTTAGTACCTTGGGCTTGCGGTAACGAGCAGAGACTCACGAAAGATGTGACCCCGTCGCCCCGTCTCGAGGACTTGCTGCAAGGGTTAAGAATGCCCGGCCGCGCCTCGTATTCATCACTCGGGCACCATACAGGTAACCCGTCTTCACATCACACGCGGGTACCACTCAGGGTCGACCCGCCTTTCCAAGTAAAAATAGTACAGTCCAAGTGTCCGTGTGTCCATAACATCAGGGGAATCCGAGGTATCATCGTCGTTGGATTCCTACTCGATGTATCCGTCAAGGTGAACTCGGAGGAATCACCCTCGCTGGGTTCACACTTGAGGTGTTGTACGATGGCGTCGTTATCGGAAGCGGTGAAGGAGGAATCACCCTCGATGACCACGACCGAATAGCTACTCTACAGAGTTAACAGCAGAAGTGCTGCACGAGGTATCACCCTCGGCACTCGATATTAACGCTGCAGTGTCGTTACAACTAAGGGGGGGATGTGCGGTGTCGGGGCCTGGTCTTCAATCCCGTTGATCGGGTCTTCTAACAATCCAACGCGGCAGTCGGGATAAGTGGGGTCACTGATAGGTCTCTACCCAGCCTAGACTAAACAGTTTAGGATATGCAGGTAATTATCAACAGCAGGTTACAATAAACAGGCTATGCATCAGAATAGGTAAAGCAGCAGCAGCAGCAATTCTAATGCAAGCATGAGAAAATAGAATGGGTGATATCGGTATGCTCAAGGGGGGGGGCTTGCCTGGTTGCTCGGCGGCAAGGGCAAGGTCGTCAACGGTGTCTTCGGGCTCCGGAGCTGCGTCGGCCTCAGGGACGACGTCGGTGTCGGGGGCTACCGAGAGAGAAGAGGGGGAGGAAACAGTAAATACTAAGCAAACAAGTGCATGACCTGTCAATAAGCAGAGCAAGCGGTGTTCTATCGTAGGGCTAGGTAATACCGGCGAAAGAGAAAAACATCCGGGAAAGTATTCCCGGTGTCCGGCTTTTCGGACAGACGAAAAGAGGGGAACGGTTGCACGTTCGGATAGTTAGGGACGTCTGGCGGACGAACGGACCGCGTATTCGGATTCGTCTTGTCGTTCTGAGCGACTTTCATGTACAAAGTTTTTCGATCTGAGTTACGGATTATTTTATATGATTTTCTAAAGTTTTTATTAATTTCTGGAATTTATTTAATTATTTAAACTAAACATTATCCGAAACAGTGTTTGCTGACGTCAGCATGACGTCAGGACCAGTGGGTCCCACCTGTCATACTCAGTTAGGTTTAATTAGGGTTTAGCTAATTAATTACTGTTCAATTAAGCTAACTAATTAATTAGACTAATTAAGCAGGATTAATTAGATTTATTAATTCACTAATTAATTAATTTAATTTAATATTTAATAATTTTACATTTTACATTTTTTTTCATTTTTTTTTAAATGCAGGGGTTAGGCCCCACACGTCATTGGGCCAGGGGGTTGGGCCCCGCGGTCAGTGGCTGAGCCACAGTGGGGTTGGGCGCGCGCGCGGCCGTGGCCATGGCCGTGGCTGGCCAGCGGGCCGGGGGCCAGCGCGGGGTGTGGCCGAGCGCGGGTGGACGCCACGCGGGCGCGGCTGCAGGGGCGAGCAGGGCGCGCGTGGGCGCAGGGGAGCATGGCCAGGGCGCGGTGAGCGCGGCCCGGAGCGCGGCTCCGGCGCGCGGCCCCGGTGAATGGCGACAAAGGGAGAGGGGAGAGCGGCAGCGAAGGCCGGGGGTGCTCACGAGGGGGGAGGCGAGGCAGGGGTGGCCGGTGGCGTCGGTGGCGACGGTTGGGGCGACGCGCGCTGGGGGCGCGTCGGGGAGGAGGCGAGGCGGCGGGGCGGCAGGGCGGCGGTGGCGTCGGGGGAGGCCGGCCGGCGACGGGCGGCGAGGGTCGGTGAGGACCGGCGGGGGGGAAGATGATGACGGGGCGGCGTCGGGGGCGAAGGGATCGCGCCCGATCCCTCCTGGATCGGGTGGGGGGAGAAGTGGGGAACGAGGGGAGTGGGGGTGGGGATTAGGGTTACGGGGGAGGGAGTATGTAGGCCAGGGGATGGGCCGCGTGGGCCGGCTGGCTGGGCCGGTTGGCCCAGTTGGCTGGGGGTTTTTTTCCTTTTCTTTTCTTCTTTTCTTTTCTTTTTCTCTTTTCTCTGTTTTGTAAATGGTTAGGCACCCAAATGACTTTTGTAAAAATTCTGACCTGGTCCACAAATCACAGGGCATTGTATACCACTGCAATAAAATGGTTTGGTGCCCATATCTTTTTATTTGGATTTTATTTAATTGAAAATGGATTAAATAGTGTTGTTTTGCTACTGTTAGAGTCTCTTAATTAATTTATTATTTGTTGGTTACAATTATAGAATGGTCTCTGGAATATTTGCCATTTAATGAACAATTTAGTTTTTATGTTAGACAACTTTTATTTTCCACTTTCATTTAAATTTGGATTTTGACTTAGGAGTTGAAATGCAATATAATGCTAATGATGATCATGCACTGTTAAACATGATGACATGGCACAATCAAAGGGGTGATTACTGTAGCTAACCACTGGGGGTGTTACACTTAGGAGGGATTACTCACGCATCAGAAGAGAATAACCAATCATCATAGATAATAATTCCATGAAAATCGTATCAATAATACTGTGAAGATCCACAATAAGATGAATGATTCAACAAGTCTCAATCTCTAGATGAGTATGAATAGAGTTATACACCCTTATCTTACAACTTGGAATTCTTTTACAACAGTGATGATGAGATGAAAATGAATATGAAGATGGAAGATCAAAACAAGAAGGATCTCTGGCGGTTCTTCTTCTTCAGATCTCTTCTCTCTTTGTTCTGAATAGAGTGGCGGCGACTAGGCATGTCAGATGCACGTGTGCCCTTCACAAAAGTTGTTGTCGTAGACAAGGGGGAGCTAACGACGCCTGGTACGAGCGCTTGTGCTCTATTGCCGCTAGTGCAAATCCTTCCAACATGGGAGTTGCTCCAAATGACTTGATTTCGTATAATTCCCCTTGGTTTCCTTCCATAAATGATTTTTCCTGCCAAACAATGGAAAACCAAGTTTTCTTCTCTCTAGAAGGATTAGTGTTAGAAATAGCCGAGAAATAACAAAAATGCAATGAAAACCAAGTCAAAACTCTTTGTAAAAAGTCACAAATTCTCGAGCCATCACTATGATAGGTGAGTACAAGACTCCTCTAAACTTTTGGGTCAAAGCCTTCAACGCATATGACTAGTTAATGTTGGCCCAGGCATACCAATAATGCTAAAACCGATAAGAAAACTTACTTTATATCTCTCTTGTTTGCATACAATCAAAGCTACTCCTACCAGCTGTCACTAAGTGAGAGAGCGAGAGGGACAGAGAGAGAGAGAGAGAGAGTTGTACCAATTCGCCGACAATAATGAAGTAGAGATCATTGTATAAATCGAATATGTATTATAATCAAACAATTTACTATGAATTTAATGAATTTGATGTAACCATCTCCATGCATGAACCTTCAATACAAATATTAGTGTGTGGAGCACAGGAGAGCCAAAAATTCTCTTCCTAGTTTACATTGTAATCCTCTAATCGACAAAATAACCACTTAATTTCTGTAAATCTCTTTTGTCGGTATATATACAAAGCTCCTCTGACTAGCTGTCATATACAGAGAAATATGTACCGATTCGTTGGCAGTAACTGAGTAGGTTTAACCATTAAATACATATAGCGAGGTATTTGATGATATGTATTACAACCAAACAATTTATCGAATTTAATGTAATCATCATCGCAATGCAAAAGCCTTCAATATAAATATCGGTGCGTGGAGCACCGGAAAGCCAAGCACTCCACTCCTAGATTTCCAACAAGAATGTGGAAATTATAAATAGGCCACCCCGTTTGTAGTTTCTTGCAGAATCACCATTAGCCTTTTCTCCTACTTTCATATGTTTGCCCCCTTGCTGTTCCGATTTTGCCTCCAGAGCCCCGACTCACGGCCACCGTCGTGAACAGCGCCGGCGCTCCCCCGCGCCGGCATTTCCTAGGGGCGGCGACGGCGCGACCCGACGCCGGCGGCACCTACTCCGCGCTTCTCCGCCGCCGCTCAACCAATTCCTCTCTAGATTAGGGTTTCTTCCTAACGAAATCTGGCAATTACACCGCCGCTCTACATTTACCAATCCATTCCTCGTACCACCGACTCGGCCCGAGCAAAGCCCGATCGCGACCCGCAGCTCCTCCGCCTCCTCTGCCGCAGTGGTGTTCCATCGGCTGGCTCTGCGTCGTCTCCCCGAGGATCTCCATTTCTCGTGCCCCTGGTCCTCTACCTGATCACTCCCTACGTAGATCCGCCCGGCCTAAAGATTTCGTTTCTTCGTTGTGGTAAGCCCTGCCTCCACCCGAGTTCGGGCTATTGCTCTTTAGTTCGGGATTCTTTTCAGTTCTTGTATCCGCATGTTACTGGATCTGTTGCGAATTTGTTGTTTTGCTGATGTTCTTAGTTTAGTCCATCCATTGGATCGGATAGAGTTCTAGCTCCTAATCGGACCTTATCCGGGTCACGAGTTCTTGTTGCTACGGAACTGATGTTTGGCTCGTAGGCGTAGTCATGTCGTCGCCGGAATTGAACACTGGGGTTTGCACGAACACAACAGTTAGACACAGAGTACGTTCAAGATCACAGCAAAGCCGTGAAGATAAAGCAGATGGAAATTGCATAGGCGTTTTCTTTCGTCTGGCTCTATGACTCCCTACGAATCATGCATGTCAACAATTATATCGCTGTTAAACATGCTGGTTCCTTCCTGTTTCATACGTAGATGGAAGTAATCTTGGATAGAACCTTGTGCCGTTCTGTTCTGCAGGCTGCCTTAAATGTGTTCTGCTGCTGCAGGGTATCAGGAAAAGTTTTACTAACTTATTACTGACCTTGGTTGACGTTGAACATTGAGTAAATAGAAAATTTATCAGGTTTAGCTAGACCACTTGCTGTATTGGCAACCGAAGCTAGATCACTTGGGTCAAGCTACTAATACCAGAATTGGCACATGGAGCTGCAACTGAGCTCTCTCTTGATTAGGGCACTCTTCCATCAGTATAGCTTCGCATGTTCGTTCTGTTTGACCTCCTTATGTTAGGAAGACAATATTTTAATACCCATGAGAAATTTCTTGAGTCTCAAATTTTATAGGTTCATTATGGCATTTAAATTCTTGAAATGTTAACCACATGATATAAATATATCATGATCAAAATCTTGGGTTTCAGTTTTACATTTGACAAGTGCTTGTCATTTCGTGTGACCTTTTAAATACAGTTTCGAAGAAGTCATTCGCTCTTGATAGTGACTCTGGCTTCATGTAGAAACACTAGAACAATTATTTTCAGCTCAGATGCTATTGAACTAATGGTCAAGTGGATAAATACTGTTTATTTTGTTATTATATCATATTTCTTGTTCCAGCATAATTCAAATCCAACCACTTTTTTGCTTTTTGTTGTTTTCCTTGTTGCTGACTATGCTTTTCTGCAGTTGTACTGCTCACAGTTGTAATTTGCAAGCTAGCCATGGAAGACAACAATGATGAGCATAATGTATCTCTTCCTCAGGATATCCAGCACACCATTCTTGCTTCACTACCTGCTAGGGTTGTTCTCAAGTTTCGCACAGTGTGTAGATTCTGGCGAGACTGCATTCAAGAACCCAATTTTGTCGATCGTCACCTCAACAATGCTCTCCGCTCCCACCAGTCCATTGCTTGCTTCACCTCGGTTGATGAGGGTCTTGTCTGCATGTACACATTTGATCTCACCACACTGAACTGCAAAAGCATGGATCTCGTGTTGTCGAGTAGGTTTCAGATGTCAGACCCCTGCCATGGCTTGGTGTGCGCCTATGATTTAAAAGGCGCTGTTGAGGTGTTGAATCCAACAACAAGGATACATTTGAGACTGCCAGTTTCAGAACTCCAGTCACTAGCTTCAGAATATTTTCTTGGGCCTGTGCCTTCAACAAAAGAGTACAAGGTGCTCTGTATCCACCACCGGGTGCGGTTCTTGACATTTGAAGTATGCACTGTTGGCACACAGTCATGGAGGGCAGTGCGCGAATCCGCAGGCCTCCTGAAGACAACAAAGGCGGTCATTGTTAATGATGTGATGCATTGGCTACTTCTTGATGAGATATCCTCCAATTTTACTCGGAACATCTTGTCGTTCAACCTGGCAGATGAGATGTTCTCTGAAACTGCTGTCCCAGATGCTGTAAAAGACCGTGAATTGCACCTGTTTGAGGGGAGAGGAAAGCTTCATTTGCTGGCAATGCCCGGTGAGGGATCAGCACCTAAAACCTCAGAGATTTGGGTGGCAAACTCGACCTGTGCAGTCTGGGACCACATGTGCAACGTCGCTTTTGTGCTACCTTTGGGCATGAGGCCACTTTTCCTGCACAACAATAAGCTCTTCTATTGCAACCAAAGAAGATTCTACTATGTTGATCTTCGGGATGGGAGCGGTTCCTATCTCAACATGCCTTTTGGCGAGTGCATCATATCGGCTGGGATTTTCGTGGAGAGCCTTGCTCTACATTCTGTGACTGGCCTGGTGGACTCCAGAATAATGCTGCAAAGTCCTCATGATGCTAGATCACTTCCAACAGGGCGTGGACCATCTGCCCGTGGCGCTGGATCATCCTCAGCAGGCCCTCGACGATCTTTCAAAAAGGCAAAGAGCAATATAAACATGCAGTGGAGGTTGGCATAGATCTCGCAAACGCCTGACATCGTATCCATGAATAGTTCTCTGTTATGTACAATCCAATAAAGTTTACTGGTGTTTGTCTGTAGAGATGAAGAAGAAATAGACCATGGGGGTGGGTCTGGGACAGGGTAGAACATAAGAAGAAAATAAGAAAGTGTCTCTATGTCAGTAGCTTGTTCAGTTTTATCGTATGGGGATTTATGTGCTGTACTGGAAAAAAAAATCAAAACTCTGAACCTGCTATACCGTATACTTGTTCTGGTTTGCTGTAATGAACTGTATTCCTGCGTTGCATTTCTGAAAGTTATGATGCCAGGACCAATAATTCAAACTGCTGTCTCCGGTGGTTGCATTTATGAGGATTTATGCGCTGTGCTGAAAAATGAAAACTGTGATCCTGTTATATACTGTACACTTGTTTAGGTTTGCTGTACGAACTGTACACCTGCACTGTAACTGTAACTGTATTTCTGAAAATGCTTATACAAAGACCAATACAAACTGCCGCCTCCAGTTACATTCATGTGCCACACCGGTACACTACCTTCGAGGCTTACACACAAGATGCTGCGGAATTTCCTGAAGTATTTGGCGATGCCACTCAAACAGTTGGCAAGCTCAGCAACGGCGGGAAGCCGAAGTACGGCCACCAGCCGTCGCTGACGCCGCCGGAGCACCGCGCCCGGCAGACTCTCTCCAGCTCGAGGCGCCCGACGTCGATCTTAAACAGCTCGACGTCCCGGCTGTCGTGGCTCGACGACATGAACGGCCGCGGCGAGTCTTGGTTGACTTCGATGACCAGGCACCCGTCGGCCGCGCCGCGAATGCAGAACGGCCGGCCGTGCGCCGTCGACCACGGCAGCGGGATCGTCTTCTCGAGCCGCCACGACTTCGCCGCGCCGTCGGCGTCGCGCGGGATCGTGTAGTAGTTGAGGCTGGCGTTGCCGTTGGCGTGGTAGAAGTCGTGTGCGAACACGCCGACTTCGCCGTTCGCGCCTTCCACGACGGCGACGTTCTCCTCCCAGAACCTGGCCGGCGCCGGGACCTCCTGGACGGAGAGCTCCATGGCGCCGATGTCGAGCACCAGCCAGCGGTTGGTGAGGCAGTCCGCCCAGTAGAAGCGGCCGTGCGCGTAGTGCCGTCGGTTCCAGACCGCGTGCACCGGGCAGGTGAAGGGCGACCGGTGGCGTCTCCAGACGAAGCAGTCCGGCGACGGCAGCGCGCGCCACCGCCCGTCCCGCGACGAGAAGGCGAGCGCCACGACCTTCCTCGGGCACCGCGCCGTCCAGATCACCAGGAACGAGGGCTCCTCCTCGTCCTTGTCCCCCTCGGCGTCGGCCGGCGCGAGGAAGGGCTCGCACCAGCGCCGGCCGCCGAGGACGCCGAGCGGGTTGTCGGCGCTGGCGGAGAGGTCCTCCGGGATGGGCGGGAGTAGGACGTAGCGGCGGGACAGGGGGTCGCAGACGGCGAGATCCGTGACGATGTCGCTGTAGAAGGTGGAGCAGGAGGACGCCCGGTCGAGGAGGAAGCGCCCGTCGCGGTAGTCCCGGACGAGCCAACCGGGGCGCTCGGCGCCGGTGGCGGCGTCGGGCGGCGCCGGGAGGAACGCGAAGGAGAAGTCCGCAGCTCCGGCGACGTCGCGCGCGGCCGCCGCGGCCGGATGGGGCGGGTCGGAGGGGTGGAAGGCGGCCCCCGACTCGCCGGGCGCGGGGACCGAGGAGAAGACCCCGAGGAAGGGCGCCGCCGCGTCCGGGTGGAGCGCGCGGTGGCGGCGGAGGAAGCGCGGGGAGGAGACGAGGAGGCGGAACGATGCGCAGGCCGCGGCGGCGCGCACGAGGGAGGAGGGGCACGGCAGGCGGAGCAGGATCTCGTCCACGACGTCGTCGGGCGCCTCCCGGAACGGCGCCGCGGCGACGATGGCCATGGGCGGGCGTGGGAGCTCGGCGGAGCTAGCAGCTGCGATGCCACTGCGCGTGCTGGTGTGTGGGCGTGTGTGTCGCTTTCGAGGCGCGAGGGGCGCGCGCGCGATAGTTTAACCCAAAGAGGTTCCGTGGGCCCGTTAGCCATGGATCGCTTCCACGTGGGCCCATCGGAGGTGATGGGCTGACAGACAATCGAAAAGAGATTTGTTCGTGGAGGTGGCCACCTGTGCAGATCGACGGCGTCACGCCGCAACGGGCCACATATCCCTTTCGGTTGCACTATGTCCACGTCGTCGCCGACTTCATTAGGGTCTCTTTGATTCAAAGGATCACCGTAGGATTGATTAGAATCCTTAATAATTTTTCCTACGTTGGTCGTTTAACTCATATGATTGAATCGTGTAGGCTTTTTTCCTAAAGATTTATGTGTACTACATTTCAGAACAATTCTAACATCCACTCCAATCTCTTGGAAGAAATCCTTTGTTTTTCTTTCATGACACAATCAAACAAACTCAAATCTTATAGGGATCCAATGGACATGCCATTTCAATCCTACGTTTTTTCTATTCCTGTGTTTTTGCAATCCTACGAATCAAAGAGGCCCTTACTCCTCCACTCCACATATGCCACGGATAAGAGCGTGACACGCCATCCACAGTGCCAGCGTTTTCATCCCGTCAAAAACAGAAACGGTGATGGTATTTGATGTGGTTAGGGTAATTCAGACCGGTTTATCAAATCGCCTCTAAATATTCAGATCACTTGGTTCGAACACCTTTGGCATCCAACGGAGGTGTCAAAGTTTTGAAGACTTTCACCCCATAGTAGATGTTTCGACGGCAAGCATTTACGGTGGGTTTCCTGTTTGATTCCCCAGCTCGCCCACATCCCATTTTCCGCTTTCCCCTGGTGTTGCTCTGTGGCTATACCAGTTTGCGTGTGCTGGTTATTTCCGTTGAGCAACTAATAGAAAAGGGGGCCACAAACTCAACTCCAGTCCACGTTAGCCATAGTCCAGATCGCATCTAGCTCTCCTCCACGAGCGACTCTTCCACGACGAGGGTCTTCTCGCCTCCCGCCGGCGTCGCCGCTGATCCGCCTTGTCTCCAGTGGATTTAGGGCCATGGAGCATGGTGGATCTCGGACCTTGTCGGTGAGAGGGCTCCTGCCCACTGTTCAAGAATTCGTCCGATTAATCAGTTAACGGACCAATTAATCGCTATTTGTAGGGTGGCCGAATCGAATATCACGTATCCATCGTGTTAACTTGTGAGGCATTAATTGGCCTATCACACCGATTAATCCGTTGTTACGCCGATTAATCGCTGTTGACCCTTTAACGTGTGGGCAAACAAAGCTCGAAATTTTGCCCCATGAACCATCCGATCCACATCTCGCTCCTCAATAGCTAGGGTTCGACCAAACATTAGCATATTTTAGTATATTACATAGTTGAGAATGAGAGTATGGTATAATACTTAAAAAACTAGATGTTTGTTGGCAAGTTCCTACTTAATCTATCGATTAATCACTGGTACAACGCGGTGCTATACAAACGATTTTTAACCCCTTTTCGAGACGGTGTTTCGAACCGTCGCCAAGTGAGTGACTGCGATAGGGGGGGTCCTTCCCACACGACCCAGAAACCGTCGGGGATAGGCCCTCCTGGCACACACGCTCGGCAAAATAAGGTCGTGTGCGACGGGCGAGCGATCAAATACGGTTATACGTATAGTTGTGCTAAAAAAATACAATTATACAGGCCAAATCGTTTCCGGTCGTAAGTACATCCCACACAGTCAGTCCCGGCTAAACGTTTCCGTTCGTATGTACATTTCACACAGTCAATCCAAGGAATACGTTTCCGTTAGTATGTATATCTCACACAGTTAATCCAAGAAGTACGTTTTCGTTCGTATATACATCGCACACAATCACTCCAAGGAAAACGTTTCCGTTCGCAGGTACATCACACACAATTTTTCTCATTAAATCGTTTGTGATAGCGTTGCCATTGCACACGATATTAACAATTTTATCGTTTGCGTTATTGAATGCATCACACACGATGCGTAGAAGAAACTGTGTGACAAAGACTGTCCATCACATAAACTTTTTATGTGGTAAATATTTGCGCAAGGTGGCCTAACGCAAACAGTTTTCAAGAGGATGTCGTCTGTGATTGTTCATTGATCCAACACGGTTTATTCCTAGAAACTATGTGCGTTGCCTGAGGTCATCGCCCACGGTGTTTTCTCAATAACCGTTTGCAACATAAAAACTCAATTAGCAGGCTAATTGGCCATTAGCAGGCTAATTGTCCTATTATTAATAATCCATTTATTAATATAATTAACATTTCATATTAAACGCACAATATATTTCATTTTCATATTAAGGAAGCAGGATTTCATAATTGAAATACATCAGAGTACAACATCATATAGTTTCAGCACTTAGCTACCCCATTACACAACTGCACCAGCACCAACTTTCACATGCAACATCTATAACCTTTTGAAATTAGCATCATAGATGGTACATAGACAGATGAATCTCATCTAGAAAACTACATAAGCGGAAGGTGAATATTGAGCCTTCATTGATGTTGAAGGTCTTTGCAACTTTAGGCCAGTGCCTGTGGATGATTGACCGTCCATCCTTCGTCCTCTTCAGAAATACTTCAATATTGAACCATGGGTGTTGTATGAATACCTTCCTCGCCTTCTGACCATACAGGTGATTTGAGAGGTAATCATGAGTGAACTGCTTTGGAAAGGCCTGAAAACAAGGATGTGCATAAATATCTTCTCTAAATTGGAAATGGGGTAAAGGAATAAAAAAGGCAAGATATAATAGTTAGTACCATCCTGTAGTGAACTGATGTCTTCTTCATTGTGCAGACAAAGATCATGTTGTTTTTTGTCGCTAATTTCTTTATCCTAACAATTTTTCTGAGTTTGTTGACTTGACTGATATTCATGGACAACTCATTTCCACATATGCAAAAAGGGTCGAACAGTGGGTCAAAACCTCTGACAGCAGGACCTACATGTGCAAGACCAAATTATTAAAAACCTAAATATTAGAATGGTTCCTGCAATTGCACAATAATGTGCTATTAAACAAAGGACCATGCATGTGCAAACCTCGATTGTAAACCTCAGTGCTTCTCATTGTTTCCCAGCAACGCATATAAGGTAGTTAGTGATCAGGTTAAGTGAGGGTTTGCATGCTATCAGTAAAATATGTTGATGAAAAATAAGAATATTGCAGATTCATCAGATTAATTCGAGCCACCTGGAAAACCCATTTATTCAAACCAAGCATGATTAAGAATTAGGAAATATAGCAATTGTATATGTTTCTCATGTATTAAGTGCAGCCAAATTTGATTTATTCCTCACATGCACAATAATACAAAATTCTACCCACGACAATTGGACATCGCATTGCAGAATTGAACCAAGCAGTTAATTAAACACCACAACAAATGAACCAAACATTAACTGAGAACCACATTGCACAATATAACATACTCATAATAGAAGATCAGACAGTTAATCAAACCAAGCATGCTTAACAATTTGGAAATATAGCAATTGTATTTGTTTCTCATGTATTTAGTACAGCCAAATTCGATTTATTTCTCACATGGTATACAATAACAGAATGCACCCACGACAATTGAACATCGCATTGCAGAATTGAGCCAAACAGTTAACTAAACACCACAACAAATGAACCAAACATTAACTGAGCAGCGTATTGCAGAATGTATAACATACTAGAAGATCAGACAGTTAACCAAACCAAGCATGCTTGACAACTAGGAAATATAGCAATTGTATTTGTTTCTCATGTATTTTGTAAAGATAAATTCGATTTATTTCTCACATGGAAGACAATACAAAATTGCATCCTGAAGAATTGAACATCACATTTGCAGAATTGAACCAAACAGTTAACTGAAGACGACAACTAATTAACCAAACAGTTAATAAGTGAGCACCACATTGCACGACATATAGAACATATAGACTGGAGCAACAGATTGCATGGTAAAAGTAGATAGGACAATTCACTAGAATTTGTTAAGAAAAGGCAGGAGCAGCACATGCAACGGGTAAACCGAGCATGCTTAACCGGCGTAGCTACCAAACTGAACATAGGTCCTTATAGTGAGCTAATAAGACAAGCTACTCCTCATCGTCGGAGATATCGATGATGATTGGCCCCTTGGACATGGAAGAGGGCGAGGCCTCCACATCGTGGGTGCCCTTGTCGTAGTGGTGAGTTGCCTGAGCCGCTCTGGGCACCAACCTGCTGCCTCTCGAGTTGAGGTAAGCACGGGCACGCTGAGAAAACACCTCGTAGTCTTCGTCGAAGGCACCGACGGTGGCCTCGAGGAAACGCCATGAACTATCGTTTAAAGCAGCCAACCGTGTCGCGGCGTCAGCGCGCGAGGCGTCGACGGTGGCCTCGACGGCGAGGTGCTCCTCCAATATCTGGGGTCGGCACGAATGGCAGCCATCACGACCTCATCCGCGCGTGCGGCCACAATTTGCTTCTCCGCTGTCAAATGCTCCTTGAGCTCCTGGCTATACTGCGTGCACCATGGCTTAGGGCGGCGCTTATTTGGGGGAGGGGTCGGTGATTTGGGTGGAAGGTGTCGCGTCGGCGGTCGGGGCATGTGGGATGTGGAAGGAGGAGTAGGATGGGGGTCGGGTGTGGATTACCTGCCTGGATCAACGAGGCCGAGCAGCGTGAAGGAGGGCCGCCGGCGAGGAGGCGGCGCTGCAAGCAAGGAGTGAAGGTTTCAACTTGGAAAGGAAGGCAGAAACAGGGGAAATATGGCTTTTGGTAAGGGGGAGGGGGCGGGGAGGTAGATATTTCCGCGGAAGCCGAAAATTTTGGATCGGTGCAGCGAAAAAACTGGCGCGCAAAGTGTCATTAGACACGGTCCCTTATTCAGAACTGTGTATAATATGTGAACATCACAAACGATTCAGATAGCTTAACCCGTGTGTGATGAGTTTGAACGTCAAAAATTTTGGTTCAAATTTCCCTCGTTACAGTGGTCATCCACGTCATTGCATAATTTGGGTACACAAAGAAGACTATAGCACACCCACACTTCTTAATGGAGCAAGTTCAGCAATTAAACAGAGCTAGCTGGCCTAAACATTACTCTAACAAATTAAAGACCGACGCTCTTAATTAAACGAAACAAGGAGTACTACTACGGCTCGTGCTCGTCGATCTCTGCCGCCTCCTCCATGTCCAGCTCGCACCCGACGGTCTCCTGGGGAAGGGGCTCTATGGCATCCATCGCACCATACTCGGCAAGCATCTCGCCATCCACATCCGCCATCTCTTTGGAAAAGGCCGCCACGAGCTGGGCGTGGGCGGCCGCGATCTGGGCTTGGACAGGCTCCGTCGTGGCAAGGTATGCGGCGGAGGAACGAACGGCTGCTCGAACGCTCTCGGCAATTGCCAACTCTTCGGCCGTGGGTTGCCGACCGTTGTCGGAGAAGCTTCGTTCGATTTGTGCGGTGACCGCCATGATCTAGGCGTGGGTGGCCTCGACATGGTCGCGGGCGGCATCCATCAGGGCTAAGGCCGCCGCTGTGGAACGGACAGCTGCTGTACCGCTCTCTCCAGTTGCTATCCCCGAGGCAGATGTTGCTGCCGCCACCGGAGAAGCAACAGTGGTCGTTTGGGCTGCCTTGGCCGCCCGGTCGCAGATTGCGGCCGCGCTCACGAACCTTGTTAGCACGTGTTTGGCGGTTACGGCCGCGCTCTCGCCAGAGTGGGCCGCCGGAGTTGCCCTGACGAAGCGGGTCCACGTCTCCATCTTTCACCGGCAACGATTGAACAGTGAAATGATATTTAGGGAGCGAACTAGTGTGCTCGACACGCCGGCTGTGGACTGTAGTCGACGCACCTTCTCGCGTAAGCCATATGCGTACTATACTCCGACGGTACTCCAAGATATTTTGTGCTGCATCTCACACGGTTGATGATAATTAAATGTGTGCGATCTACTTGATTTTTCGTCTTGATTTGAATTACATAATGGGGTCACAGCGGCAAAGGAGGGTGTTTGAATTGCTAGAACTTTTATCTGCAGTGAACATGCAACTATAGGTGTGTCGTTAAAAAAATTGGAATTATTCAGGTTCGTTTGGACATTTTTATACATTAACTTGGTTTTCTAGGCATTTCAGGTGCACAATTCAAAATTAAACTACATGCACATGCTCCGGTGCACCAAAATGGGTTGTAAAATCATATATGTGTCCATGGATTGATGCTTATGTCCCATGCAAGAAATGAGAATGAATTTCAAACACCACGGCGCCGTGGCTCTCCGGCAATGTTGAGGTACTTGCTTTTGTAATTCTCGTAAATCCAAAACTCGTCTGAAATTCATGAACCTTGGCATGCTATCATGGAATGGCATCAACATGTTAGGGTAAAAAAATATTGTCCCATTTGGGGTAGGTGGTATAAGCTTCTCACAAGAAGCCTCATGGTTCCGGTAGGGAAACGTGTCACCTTTGTGGACGGAACGATATCTGTTGCCTCTTCTTAATTTTAAAAATTTTCTAGTGTCAACGTAGAACAACAGGAGTATGGTGTCATTTTTTGGGATTTTTCGTGGTTAGCTAGGACATTTTTATACATTAACTGAGTTTTCTATGCATTTATATGCATAATTCAAATTTGAACTACATGCATATGCTCTAGTGCATATAAACGGGTTGAAAAATCAAATGTGTGTCCTTGGTTGCAAGTGTAGGTCCCATGCAAGAAATGGGAATAAATGTCAAACACCTTTGCCACCGTCGCTCGGCCGCTAACATTGAGATACATGGTTTTTAAATTCTAGTAAATCGAAAAGTCGTCTGAAATTCATGAAACTTGACATGATATCATGGAACGGCATCAACATGCCGTGGTAAAAATATAGTCCCATTTGGGGTAGGTTTGGGTATAAGCTTCTCACAAACCAGAGCTTCTCACAACAAGCCTCGTGGTTACGTTAGGGAATGTTTCACCTTTCTAGACGAAACGATGTCTGTTGCCTCTTCTTGATTTCAAAAAAAAAATCTACTGTCAACATAGAACAACATGAGTGTTGTGTTAAATTTTAGAATTTTTCGGGGTTCGTTTGGACATTTTTATACATTAACTGAGTTTTCTATGCATTTATGTGCATAATTCAAATTTGAACTACAGGCACATGCTCCATTGCATATAAATTGACTGAAAAATCAAATCTGTGCTCTTGGTTGCATGCTTAGGTCCCATGCAAGAAATGGGAATGAATGCCAAACACCTTGCCACTGTCGCTCGGCCGCAAACATTGAGATACATGGTTTTTAAATTCTAGTAAATCCAAAACTCGTCTGAAATTCATGAAACTTGGTGAAAGTGCATCTAGCCCCTAAGTGTGGTTTTGGTAACTGAATGACAATCTCCATGGACTAATGTTTTCAGTGAGATATATTTGAAGGGTTGTCCATAGATGGTGCCACAAGGATATTGGACTAAATCAAGGATGAAGTCCATATATATGAAGATAGTGTCTCAAGGATATTGGATGGAATCAAGGATGAAGTCCATATAGATGAAGTTATATGTGCTCTAAGCTTTGGTATTAAATGACAATTCCTATGGAGCATCAAGTGCATTGGATCTTATATGAAGATATGTTCCATAGTGATGCTTGAAGTTATTTGGGTTGTTATGTGAAGATTGCCATCAAAGCATCCGAAGAAGTCCTCATGGTATCCCTCTCTGGATACCCCTTGCACACGGGCTTGTACCGTGTGCACGGGGTCAAGTGTCAACTCTCTGGATACCCCGTGCTCACGGGGCCTAGGTGTTGGCTCTCGAGATCCCATATCCAGTGAGGTTTCAGTTCTTTGGAGGATCTCAAAGATTGACATATTTGGGCTTCTGAGGATCAAGGCTTGAGAGAATAATCAAAAAGAAGAATTTGAGTTATGGTTTCAAGACAAGATCATGGTGAGCTCATGTGTTGGGTTTCGGTTGATCAAGTCTTGAAGCAAGCAACTAGAGTGAAGAATTCATGGTGCCTCTCAAGAGCTTGTGATGGAGTTCTTAGAAGGGCAAGTGGTGACCAAGATGATATTCATAGTGGAACTTGATATGGTCTTGAAAGAGTCTTTGGTGATATAGTCTTGAAGCAATGAAGGGAAATGAAGAGTTCATTGTGGCTTTCAAGAAACCAAGATGGAGCTTGAAGTAAAGATGTTGGTTGACCAAGATGAAGCTCAAAGATTATATCTAAGTGGTCAACCCACAAAGCACAAACATTGTACCACATGAGATCAAGTGATCTAGTGGTATGGTAAGTAACTGTGAATTGTGCTTTGTTACCTAACCCATGCTATGTGTTTGTTATGTCTATGTGGGTTAGGTGTTTCTCATGGGCTTGCAACAAAAGGAAAGATTTCAAGTAGCCTATGTGTGGATGACATCAAGAGGTGATGGTCATCGGGTTCGAGGAGTCCAAGTGCAAGATGAGAAGCCGGAGGTTATATGCTTTGAAGCTTGCAGTCCACATCATGATAATGCACATGTGAAGGCGGGCTTAAGTTAAGGCTTCCCTCATTACAATATGAGGAAGCAATTCGAGTATCTTCACCAAGTGGTTGTGGACAAGAAAAGGATTCCAACTTGAGGCAAGCATTAAAGTCATCATCAAGCTCAAGTTGAATATGCAAGGCAAAGGTATAACTTAGCTAGGTTTTCCTAGTTTTGCCGGTCTCATAGTGCTTGGTGGGAGACCGGATTATAGGTTCGATAGCCGTACTATCAAGGGGGACTCTCGGGCAAGTAGCTTGATCACGTCGCATGTAGAGAGCTCAAACATTTGCATTACTTTCATCATTCTTTATTGTTGATCTTGGGTGGTTCTCTATGTGAGGACCTTGGGCTTTTCCATAGCTTCAAAACGAGCCCAAGATCATCGAATTCGGAGTCCGTATGCCAAAGTTATCATCGTTTGAGTGGGCTGTTGCTGGCTGTCCTGGGGTACCCCGTGGACACGGACTTGTACCGTGCACACGGGACCCCGTGTGCACGGGGTGCCCAGGAAATGCCCGTTGAGCCCCAACGGCTAGTTTCTGTGTTTGGCTATTTAAGGGCTGCGTCCCCCCTCCGGTTTGGGGGCTGGTCACACACCTTCTAAACACCATTTTGAGCCTCTCTCCACCTCTCCCAAACCCCTATCTCCCCTCTATGTGAAGGGGGATTTGTGGATGGATTTGTGAGCCATTTGTTGATCCTATCCAATGCATCCCCTCTCTTCAATCTCCTACTTTCTTGAGTTGCATCTTGTGAGATTGAGAGAGTGGGTTGAGCATTTGTTGCTTAACCTTGCATTGCATTTGTTGCATTGGTTTGAGCTCCCCGCATCGATTAGTTCGAGTGAGAGCTTGTGAGTTTATTACTCTTGGAGGCTTTCGCCTCCTAGACGGTTTGGTGACATATTGTGAAGAATGTGAAGTGGCCTAGGTGGTCAAGGTTCCCCCGGAAGCTTCCTCTTGTGGTGTGCTCCGGGGAAGGGTGTTGAAGTGGCCTAAGTGGTCAAGGTTCCTCCGGAAGCTTCCTTGCTTGTGGTGTGCTCCGGAGAAGTTTGTAAAGGTGTGGTGGTCGCCTTCAAGACCAACCCCGAGTGAATCGAGGCTCATCCGTTGGGGGTGACTCGAAAGGGAGAATACGGTGAGCCACTTGGTGGCGCCCCGAAGCTTTGGCTTCGGCACCGCTCTAACGGAGATTAGCACTCTCACGAGTGTGAACTTCGGGATAAATCCGCATCTCCGACTCACTTGTGGTTATCTCATACCCTCACCCTTTACTTACCGCAATTCATACTTGCTCATATTGATATATCTTGTGCTAGTTGAATTGCTTAGTTGTTCCTACATTTCCATATCTTGTGATATAGTTTGTGCTTGCTAGTTTCCTTAAGTGCCTATCTTGTTTAGCATAGATTGTTGGTGCACTTAGTTGAGCCTAGCATATTTAGGTTTTGTGCTTGAAAGGTATCCGTTTAGTTTAATTCCGCATTAGGATAAAGCCAAATCTGTAACAGTTTTAAAACGCCTATTCACCCCCCCCTCTAGTCGTCATCTAGATCCTTTCACTTGGCATGCTATCATGGAGCGGCACCAACATGCCGTGGTAAAAATTTTGTCCCATTTGGGGCAGGTTTGGGTATAAGCTTCTCACAACAAAGCCTGGTGGTTTCGGTAGGGAACGTGCCACCTTTGGGGACGAAACGATATCCGTTGCCTCTTCTTGCTTTCAAATTTTTTCTAGTGTCAACATAGAACAACAGGAGTGATGTGTTAAATTTTGGAATTTTTCGGGGTTTGTTTAGACATTTTTATACATTAACTGGGTTTTCCAGTCATTTTATGTGCATAATTCAAATTTGAACTACATGCACATGCTCCAGTGCATATAAATTTGTTGAAAAAACAAATATGTGTCCTTGGGTGCATGCTTAGGTCCCATGCAAGAAATGGGAATGAATGTCAAGCACCTTGCCACCGTCGCTGGGCCGCAATCGTTGAGATTCTTTGTTTTTAAATTCTAGTAAATCCAAAACTCGTCTGAAATTCATGAAACTTGGCATGCTATCATGTAGCGGCATCAACATGCTGTGGTAAAATTTTTGTCCCATTTGGGGCAGGTTTGGGTATAAGCTTCTGATAACAATCCTGATGGTTTCGGTAGGGAACGTGCCACCTTTGGGGACGAAACGATATCCGTTGCCTCTTCTTACTTTCAAAATTTTTCTAGTGTCAACATAGAACAACACGAGTGTTGTGTCAATTTTTGGGATTTTTGGGGGTTCGCTACGATATTTTTATACATTAACTGGGTTTTCTAGGCATTTTATGTGCATAATTTAAATTTGAACTACATGCACATGCTCCAGTGCAGAAAAATGGATTGAAAAATAAAATGTGTGTCCTTGGGTGCATGCTTAGGTCCCATGCAAGAAATGAGAATGAATTTCAAACACCAGGGCACCGTTGATTGCCGGCAAAACGTTGAGATACTTTGTTTTTAAATTCTAGTAAATCCAAAACTCGTCTGAAATTCATGAAACTTGGCATGCTATCATGGAATGGCACCCGCCATGTTGTGGTATTTTTCGTGTTCATTTTGAGAGAAGGCGCACTCGAATAACAGCCAACAAAGGCATTTTGAAATAAATAGCTGCCACTTTAACATCTCAAACGTTTTGTATAATTTAAATCGTGTGTGTTCTATTAACCATTCACGTGACGCCATGCCTCGCTCTTTTAATGGCTAGGAGGTGCCGTGCGGACAGGTGCTTGACTGAACGGGAGGCGTGCGAGTTGTACTCCAATGCGCAGGCTCACCGGGAAGCGTGCGAGTTGTACGCCGCGCAGGCTCAAGGGGAAGTGGGCCCTTTGACTTCCATGGTCGTCCGCCTTGCTCGCATCCTCTCCATTAATGGCGCCCAAGCCGCAGTTTAATACGGGCCATTCCCTCCCGCAGACCTCCACCAACGCCATAGCGCAGAAGGAACATCTGTCACTAGTCTTTCAGTTGGGTTTAATATTGTATCTCGATCATATGAATATAAATTCGCAGTGTGACTGAATGAAAGATATGGTTTGAACGAACTTGTGTCTTTCTCTCTGAATGTACAGACTTATCAAACGATTTTCTTTAAAAAAAAGGTCAATAGTTTTTAAATATAAAACACTCATCGCAAACGTTTTAGTTAGAACACGCGTATGCAAACCGACAGCTTCCCCACGCAGCCAAGGGAAAATATGTCAAGCAGAATTTGTGCACCTCTTAATCGCAAACGTTTTAGATAGAACACCCGTAAGTAAACCGACAGCTTCCCAAGTAAGCCAAGGGAAAATGTGCCAAGCAGGATTTGTGCAGCTCTTGTTCGCAAATGTTTTAGATAGAACACCCGTATGCAAAGTGAGAGTTATGGTCTTCCCCAGTAAGCCAAGGGAAAATTCGCCGCGCAGGATTTGTGCATCTCTTCAACGCAAACAGTTCAGATTGAATACGGTATGCAAAGCGAGACTTCGGCGCTAAGCCAAGAGAAAATCTGGCAAGCAGGATTTGTACCTCCCTTCAACGAAAATAGTTTTTTCGGATGACCCGTGTGCAACCGCACGTACAGACAATTTGGTAAGATTTGCGTCTCTCATATTGGGTATATTCTATATTGCCATTTATCAAACTGGAAAGATTGACATTTGTTGATCTAGTAACATTGCCGTTTGTCAACCTTGTAACACTGCCATTTGTCAAAATATGCAGCTAAAAATCACTAGCACTATCTAATTTTTGCAACTAAAATTCAGTAATTAAGCATACATTTCATTCATAGATTAAGCAGTCGTTCTTTTATACAAACAGTTCAACTCGACAGCTGAACCGACCAAACTTTTCCCCAATTGTTGCCAACCATGTACTGAAATAGCTAGTTCAACTATATATACTAGCCAATTTTAAGTACATTGTACAGTTCCACCACATCTATAGTCAGATGAACTGAACAAAATAGCCCCTAAATACTACTACTACGGAGGGGCTTTGTACTACTTCCAGCAGCCTCTCCTCTGCCGAGCACGCTCAGTAAGAGGCAGAGGAGGACGAGTCTACCGACGAGCTGGACAACTGCAATACGGTGCCTGCCGCTGCTGCACCTTCAGCGACGCTCACCTCGAACGCCCTCTGCCGCTTCAGACGACCCCTCTCGAAGCGGCGGGACTCCTCATAGATCTCTTGATTCCTCGCCTCTGCGTCGGCGTGTGCTGTGGCCACGGCGGCGGTAAGGCTCTTTGCGTGCTCGACGAGGCACTCCTCCTCCTCCCGCAGGAACTCGATGTAGCGTGCAAGGTCGCTGACGCACGTGCGGGCCTCCACCTCCGGTTCCCGCCTTCGGGCGGCGGTGGCGAAGCGGGTGATGACCCCGGCGGTCGACGGTGGCCTGGCGGCCACGGCGTCTGACGATGGGGTGGCGGCCACGACCACCACCTCCTGTCTTCGGGCCGCGGTGGCGGAGGGGGTGATGGCCACGATGGTCGGCAGTGGGGTGGCGGCCACGACGGCCACCTCCCGCCTTCGGGCCGCGGCGGCGGAGCGGGCGATGGCCCTGACTTTCGACGGTGGTGTGGCGGCCACGACGGCAGACGGTGGGCTGGCGGCAACGGTGGCCGGCAACAGCTGCCGACGGGCAGCGGCGACGGAGCGTGTGGTGGGTGTTCCGCGCACAGCCAATAGGAGGGATGCCACGCGCACTACACTACGCCCAGGACTAAGCCGCCGCCGCGGTGTAGCCTCCCAACTGGAGCTGTCCTCTGATGACGGCGGAGTGGTTGAGCGACGACGATGGACCGATGCCATTGGCGATTGTGGGAGAAGTAGACGAGATAAGCTACAGGGAGGGAGGGGAAAATGCGACGCAGGACTCGTTGGCCGTGAAGGTTTATATAGCAGGCTGGTAAGCATTGGGATTTTGGGGGATTTCACCGAGTCGGGCAGGAAGCTTGCGCGGGAACGGGCTCACCACCGTTTGGCCAAAAGAACGCCCCCGCGCGCTGCTCAAGCTTGCGCTCGAAGCCGTCTGCGGCAGCGGGGTGACAAGACGTGCAAGAGGAGGACGAAAGGACACGTACACATACGGTTAATAAAAAAACGTTTGTGATTTTATTACCTACTACCCGGCCCCGTCCTGGTTTATAAGTAGGATTTAACTAATAAAATACGAATGCATGTCGTCAAAGATTATATCGTTGGATTTGTATTTGAACATAGTTTCCAATTATATAATTTTAATAACATGCATTAATATTTTATTGGTTAAAGTTAAGGTCAAAATATGACACAGAATATAAAGGGGACTAATAGACCAAGACGGAGGTAGTAGCACACGGCCGCTCTCTACGCAGCGACGCAACTGCCGGCCAGCTTGTAGACGATCATTCCCTGCGTGTTTAACTGCTCTATGCGTGTGGTTGCTCGCGGTTGAGGCGGCCACGGCGCGCTCTGCTCGCATCCCGCCCGGCTCGGTGTTAGCAGCAATCGTCTGTGTTATTATTGGTCTTCGCACACATTTCTGATTACGGACCTGTTTGCCGCGTATCACACACATCTTGTTCAGTTGAACTATTTCTATTGTCTTGGCTCATCGCAAACAGTTCATCTGAGTGAACTGTATGCCCTCCATCGCACACACCTTGATCTGGCTGACCATTTCTATTGTGCTGCCTAATCGCACACAGTTCATCCTAGTGAACTGTATGCCGTATATCGCACACACCCTCATCTGGCTGCCCATTTCTGTTGTTCTGCCTCATCGCAAACAGTTCTTCTGGATTAACTGTTTGCCACGCATCGCACACGCAACTCTAATCTGAACCGTGTTTGATGTCACCGCCATCGCAAACGTTTTGCATCTTTTTTTACGGTTTTATTACATCACCGTTTGTGATTGATCAATCACACACAGTTTCGTCGAAGTGTCTCTGATTGAACTGTCGCATTTGGACCATCCTGCAGTAGTGAATGGTGGACCGATTAATGCAGTTAATAGGCCGATTCACCAATTAATCGATACTCCCAAGCCGACCGAACAGCTACCAGTTACCGATTTCCTGGGTTTTTTAGGGTTTGTGTCCTGCTCAGGATGACGAGGTGGTGGCGGCTCCCTGTAGTTGGAATAAGGTCCTCTCCGCCTAGTCCCCGTTCCGGCGGTGCGTAGAACGTCATCGGAAGGCGTGTGAAGGCTACGTTCGTGTGTCTACAAGTTGGATTCTTTCGATCTATGCTTCTCTTCATCGGCGACGGTTGCTGTTCTGATGTGTTGATCCTATTGGGCCTTAGCACGACGACTTCCCGACTGTCTACTACAACAAGTTTTGCCCGGCTCCGGTGAAGGAGGGCCGATGACGGCGGCGCGCCTTCGGCTCGCTCCAGCCTTGTAATCGTCGCTAGGTGGTCGATGGACCCAGATGAAATTTTTATTATTTCTGGTGTTCTTCATACTGTCATGACATGTTGATGAATAGATTGGAAGTTCTCTCGCAAAAGAAGAACTAATAGAAAAGGGTGTGAGCCAGCTGAAGAAGAAAAAACCAGGAATATCAAATGTCCACGGAGCAGTCTGGGCCACAGAGATGGCCTATGTCGGTACCAAACCTGGAGGAGGTTAGGGGGCGTCCAGATGTTCGCCTGGCAACTTGTTAGTTGGGTCACATGTCTTCCATGTGCTTTTTCCTATAGGTCCGTCTGGCCCACGGTTCATCATTGGCCCACTGTTCAGATTTGATGACTTCAGTTGGACGGCCGGCTCCTGTACCACTGTCTGCAGACACATCCGAACGTAGCCACGGGCATTTGGTGTTGTCCGTGTCTTTCATGTGCTTTTTCCTACAGGTTCGCCTGGCCCACTATTCAGATTTGATGACTTCGGTTGGACGGCCGGCTCCTGTACCACTGCCCGCAGACACGTCCGAACGTAGCCACAGACATTTGGTGTTGTCCGTGTCTTCCAAGTGCTTTTTCCTATAGGTCCGCCTGGCCCACGGTTCGTCGTTGGCCCACTGTTCAGATTTGATGACTCCGATTAGACTGCCGGCTCCTGTACCACTGTCCGCAGACACGTCCGAACGTAGCCACAGACATTTGGTGTTGTCCGTGTCTTCCATGTGTTTTTTCCTATAGGTCCACCTGGCCCACCGTTCGTCATTGGCCCATTGTTCAGATTTGATGACTCCGGTTGGACGGTCGGCTCTTGTACCACTGTCCGCAGACACGTCCGAACATAGCCACGGACATTTGGTGTTGTCCGTTGACAACTCCAATACGAATCATCTATTGGACATCATCAAATATTCACGGACACCTTAAAATGTGTCTGTGAACAGCGGGCCGAAGATCATCCAACTATATCCACCAAATACTCGTACCTTGTCCAATGATGAGAGGAGAGAGAGGGAGAAAATGGATTTGTGGTGGGGTTCGAGGCTGAGTTGACGATGTACACACTGTGTTGGATGGCTAACAATGTTCAGATTGTTGGGTTCAAACATTTGGAGGCGTTTATTGAAATTACTCTTACCAAGAAGCAGAAGATGATTGAAAGTACTCCGACCGTTTCTAAATATAAGTCTTTTTAGAGATTTTAATATAGACTATATACGAACATATATAGGTATATAAGAGTATAGATTCACTCATTTGTTCTGTGTGTAGTCTATATTAGAATCTAAAAAAACTTATATTTACTTAGGAACGGAGGGAGTAGAAGGTGGAGGTACAAACTTATTACGACGGCAGTCGCTGTTGCATGGTTTGCAGGAGGCAATGCTCCGCCCACAGTACAGGTTGCTTTGAGTATGACAGGTTTGTAGTTGCACCACGCATATGAAATCCAACCATTTGTGTTGGTGTGGAGCTCAGCGTATGTGGGCTCTCATAACGTGCGGCCGCAATCAGCTGCTAGCTGGCCGTGCCTAACGAAGGTCTGGAACACAGATAAACGGTTCGTGCATTGAATTTTCTATATGTACGGAAACCTGCAACCGGTCGAAAAGGGACTTGAGAGTTGAGACAATGCGTCGGCTGGCTATTGTCGCGCTGGTTCTCTCTTTTGCCTCTACTTTTCATTCTTTAATAATTTGATCCGGGCGCATGTACAGTGTGCTCCAAGCGCCAACAAACGGCAGAAAATTAGGGGAGACTAGTATAGGAACTGCCCTTAGGTGAAATCAATGAGATCAATCTTTTTGAAGATATAAAACATGTTCAAAAATTCTGAAATAATTTGAAGACACACATCCATGTTTGATGTACTCTCAAAAGTTTCAGCTCCTAATTCAGACTACACTTACAGAAACAAAAAAGACAAAATCGAATGTACACTATTCACCCAAAGCTGACATTACAGCTGAATTTGTCATTTTTGTATCTCCAATTGTAGACCGAGTTTTGAACTGATTTTTTTTTTTTTGAGTTGTAGATATACATCATAGGTATGTTGTCAAATAATTTCAGAATTTTTTGGATTGCCTAAATATGGAAAAAAAAATTGTTGATCCCATGATCTCACCTAAAAAGCAGATTCTATTCTAGTCTCCCCCCGGAAAATTGAGGCCGGCCATCTATAACGTTGATGTGAATGAAGCTCGCTCTTAGCTTATAGAGTAACAGTGTAAGTTCAATGACCGTTTTCACATGGCTAACATTTGATGGAGTACATCAGTTTTTTTTTTTTGCGGGGTAATGGAGTACATCAGTTAAAGCTTCAGGAACCAGCTGCCTAACTAAAATGGCTAATAAAGACTCCACTCCCGGATAAGTCGTACATTGGAGTCTGGAGATCAACTTGTCGCATTTTGCAGCGCGGGCGGAAAAAAATCAGCACATGAACTGCTACTATGGTACCCCGTACTATCTACCATCAATGGCAAAGTATCAGCTGGGCATGTTCTCAACTCGCACCCTCAAAATTAATTTAGTCACCACAAGAATAAATATCCCCAGATAACAAGGTGCATCTAACTGTTGCCCGCAGACTTCATCTTTCGGCAGCACAAAGCTCTGCTCAGGCAGCATTATGTCGCGCCATTTCATGGGCATTTCCTCTGGATATAGGAAACGCCATGCTCCTCGTACCTGTTTGCGAGATGCATACGAGCAGATATTGTTAGGCGTCCGAGACGGGCAGGGCAAACAGAACCTAAAATGTCAACCCAAACATACTCTGCTTTGGAGAACCACATTTGCTGGAATGACCCGAGAGATGCAAGAATGCTCCCTCCAATCCAAACACTGCACTCACATTACAAATACATATCAGCCTTGTCAATGAACGTCTATCTAAAAGATGAATCTCGCACACAGAAACAGTCTCCCTCACACCCATTCACATCGGTGGCCCTTCCCTATGGCCCCGATCAGTTTTACTGGCATGACGATGAGCATGTTTTCATCCAGACAATATGCGTTAAGCTACTCGGATTAATTAATGCAGCAAATACACTTTTACTTTCTAGTGGCAACCACACTGACACACACAATCATTCAAACTGCTCTGCTTCTGACGGGGTGAATATAGCCAGTGCTCGAAAAACAAAAATACATCAGTGAACCTGGGTGCGCGCACACCCGAATTGAAAAAAAATAGTCAAATATTTTTTAAGCTTTTTGGCAACATACATGTGATCCAGCATAGTACGCACATTTAAAGTTTCAGAACAAAATGATTAATGCCGTATTCCGAGCAAAATACAACAGAATCAATACTATATAATCGCTACTATTCACGGTTTTTGTTGCTGCACTTTATTTTTTTCGCTCACAATACGAAATAACTCATTTTGTCCCAAAACTTTAAACGTGAGTATATTATGCTAGACTATGTTTGTCGCAAAAATGTCATTTTTTTTATTACTCTTTTTACTTTTTTTTGCTTAATCAGATGCGCGTAGACCCATGTCCAATTTTTTATTTTTTTGCTTAATCAGCAAATATAGCAGTCTAACCTGAAACGCCTCTCCATTGAACTTCCACTTGCCAAAACTTTTACGCGAGCATTTTGGGGGGACTCCTGCAATCAATGAGTTAAAAAATAAGAATAAGCCCCGCAGAGAGATGCAGGGAACATTATAAGCAGCTTGAGACTTTAGTCACTACTCCCTCCATTCCTAAATATAAGCCTTTTTAGAAATTCCAATACAGACTACATACGGAGCAAAATGAGTGAACCTACACTCTAAAATACGTCTATATACATCCGTATGTAGTCCGTATTGAAATCCCTAAAAAGGCTTAAATTTAGAAATGGGGGGATTGTAAGGGAGCGACTTTCTGGTGGACGCCGGCTCGTGTGGACTGTATCCTAGCCATAGAACGATTCCTCGAGATGCTCAAACATCACTTCCCTGTCCCCCGTACTAGTTTCCTAGAGCAGGGTGTAGGTGGCATAGGCGTACAAGCTTGGCACAAGTGTATCCTCGCGTGGATCTGTACGTGCACATGCGCAGGGAAGGAGGAGTTGGTGACCTGGCGATGTACTGCTAGCTTGATGGGTGGTGTGGGCCACAACGCAGAAACTTTTTGCCTGACGTGACAAAAGGAGACCCTGCTAATGTTTCATCATGCACAGTGCGCATCTCTTGCATCTACTGAATCTAAAAAGAAATTACTCAGGGTCACTAATCAAATCTAATTGATTAGTTTAATGTGCCGGATAAAAAACAGATTGATAAAATCTAAAAACAGTATGGTGGACGGTGCATTTGATCCTTTTTTCCAAATGATTCAAAAATCATATTTGTCAAGTTTCAAAAAAAAAAACTTTGAAAACTTATACATATTCACGATGGAACCTGTGAAAATTCGTTCAAAAAATATTATGACTTGCAAGCTGTACAAAAAAAATAAAATCTTGGTCCAACAATAAAAAAATTGACCCACTTTTATTGACATATTTGTTTTTATTTGTTTACGTCCCATATGAAAGTACATTGTTATTAAATTCTGTTGAATGTGTTATATGTGCATTTGTGTATGTACAAAAAAAAATTGATTTCTTTTGCGCTGTGGAAATATTGTTTTTCTCAAAAGTCCACCAAAAGACATTTTTACCTTCTTACAAACTAGGCTCAAAGATGGTTAGTGGCAAAAGAACAAAATTTGGTAATACAAAAAAATTTATAACAGGTGGCACAATAATACATTAATCTTTTTTTGCGGGAGAGTAATACATTAACCTAGCAAACTCTGTGAGACCAATTCTTGTTCAGAGCCCCAACTGTGCAGAAACTTCTAACGGTCATATAAAAACAGTTTAAATCCTAGTTTAGGTAAATGGCCCTGACAAGCAGATGGTGCTAACAGACAATATAGTCGTGACAGTATATAAGAACACCTATAAGTCTAACTAATGAAATTATAAGGTGACAGTATAGAGTTTAAGATAATTTGTGACCAGAAAAACATTTGATAATATTGAGAGTTATAAAAATATCTGGACGAGCGTCACAATAATAAATTACTCTAAAGCAGTCTGTACGAGATTAATAGGTGTTTAGCGGACTTAATAGACTGTTAATATCATACTCTCTGTACATTACACTGACTAACAAATTGGTCTTAATGGCGGATTATTATACTATGTGCTCTCGCGAGGGGTCAATTGGGCACAAGGTCACGTCACATCGCACTGTTCCGGGTGGCAGAGGGTAAATTGAAATGGTGCCATAATCATCACGTGTGTTCCAGCAGCTAGATTCTTTGTCAATAAAGCTAGCTATAGCTGCCGGGATACAAGCCTTGACGGGGCTCTTGGGGGGACAGAACGCGCAAATACCGGGAGGGATCTGATCAGTTAGGATAACGGACGGGCATGATATGGTCCGCAGAGTGCTCGTCCACCGTAAGGCATTTTCGGGGATTGTAATCACTATTCACTAACCAGAAAAATCAAGACTAAGGAACCATTATTAATAGTCACTAACAAAATTAAGACTAAGGAACCATTGTAATCACTAGTCACTAACAAAATAATAAACAAGATCCATTTTAATCTTCTACTTATTTCTGAGGAAGTTCGCAGAAACAAGGTGGAAAGCTTGTCTAAAGCATGAATTGAGTTCATAAAAGCAAATAAGTTATTGAATTGAATTAATAATAAGCAAAGCTTCAAAGAAAAAAAAATACTTGCCTAATTATAATGCCACTACCTCTATATCAAAATTGATGTCATTATATGAGGAAAAATAATGTAGAAAAACTTTTCATGACAAACCTGCTATCATTTCTATGTGAGAAGTCAAAATGCTTTTGTGTATGTTAGTGGTTGATGAATGCTCATATTCTAAAATGAAATATACGTGGAAATGGTGAAAATATAAAGCATAAGTGATACTTATCCTAGCTTGTTCAGTTCTTTTACCTCCAGTACTTCTTTTTCTAGGCGCTCTTTTATCTGCAGAATTGATGACGAGCCACCAGAAAGCTATCCAGAATACAAGTTTGCAGATGTCAGAGTTGTATTAACAAAACATAACAGGAGAATCAAAGAATATGTTATACAAGATTCATTCACTAAGCTTGTGCATGGGAACATGTAGAGAGAAGTAGTAGAATGCAGCACTGGATAATGTTTTACCAAGATGTTGCTAAGTAATTCCTTGCGAATGTCAACATCACACCTATTTACACTGTCAAGGACCTGATGAACAACAATGGTGGCAGCAACTTCATTAACATAAAGAACTATCCAAGCTGCACAACAGTATAGCACCCGTAACTTAACTCACCATTCGTGGAAGTCCACGAATTGAAGTGGAATCTCCAAATCCATCGATGCCAGGAATTGTCTGTTGATCAAAAGTTGGTGTTTGTGAGACAGGAAGACAAGTCAGCTAGGTCCAAAAGAATTTTCTGAATAATAATAGCATCTACTGAAGAAGAAAGCAATGAACTTGTTCTGCTCCTGGATAGTGTAATCTACCACTAGCACAAATCCTGACCAATTAACATACATGCACACTGCAAATTATACTTTTCTCACTCACCTGAGAAAGATATGGGTTGAACAAAATGTCAGGAATCTTGAATCTATCTGCACCAACTTCAATAGTTCTGCTCACATATAACGTAGATAAGTTATAAGGTCTTAAAAGTAGAAACAAATTTACCACAAAATTACAGCAACAGAAATAGAGAAAGTGGAGATCATAACCCCAGCACCTTTTAGGTGCATTATGCATCCAAAATCGAAATACCATGTCTACTTTTTTAATGGACATGAAAAAAGTATAAAATCAATGTAGTAGCTGAATCATGATATGGTCTACCAGGCTGCAAAATTACAACTCAAGGCTCCACTAAAATGCGGCACATGAGCAGATCCGAGTAAACTGTGGCTTTTCATCAGAATTTGAGTTGAAACTTTGTGGTTACCAAACAGCAATTTTTTAATGGTATGACATATTGGTTTTATGTCAATTTGTAAACAACGAAATTCGCCATGTCCATTTGTAGGGTGTACTGAAGAAGTGAAGAGGCATGCACAATGGAGTAAGAGCGCGCGATGCATTGGATACAACCCAGAAAAGTAGCTACTGACCCATATTCTTAATCTATTTGGTAATAAAATAGAACTAATCTGGCTGTAAACAAGTATGTGTCTACATAATATTGGTAACTTACTGCCCATCTGGAAGCTCATATGAAGTTGTAGGAACATTTGCATATGCCACTTCTGCATGAAAATAAAGCAGGGAAAGTAAATAGCAGAACCTAAAAGAGAACGCAAAGCAAGATAATGCTTAAAGCACACAAATAGATGTGTCAAATCAGTCAAACGAATGAAAATAATGGTGACAGGCAGACAATATGCATAAAAAGCAGCCAACTATGTTATGGTTGTATGCATATGTAAGATTTGTGAATGGATCAACTGAGCTGGCATATTCCTACGATTGTGCAGGTCAGTATAGTGGATACATTATCATCCAAGCTTGCACGTAAATATAGCAAAGCTAAACAATCACAGAAATAATGCATTTTTTAAATGTTATACCATCAAAGGGGGTATCTGGAACTCTGCAAACTGACTCTTTGATGTCGCTAGCGATGGCTCTCTGTGATACGGAGTAAGCATCACCATTAAAGGCATACAGACAAAATTCAACAAAGCAAAACAAGAATTACAGATTTGCCAATGAACATACCATGCAGTATAACCTGTAACTATCCGTCGTGTTTGGAAAATCAAGATCTACAACCTGAAAAGACAAACATGGGTTCACAGAATAAACACTGCATAGTTTCCCTTATATCCATCTAGTGTGATCCTTAAGGTTTTCATCTGTATAAGCATGCCCCTGGAGATGGAAAATTCGTCCACCCGGTTTTATTAATTTGAAAACTCTTCCTCCGTTAGTTAAAAAAAATTGAAATTGGCTGATATCATGACGATATTAGGTAGTATAGATATTATTATGGGGGAAGTTGATCGTTGAAATGATAATAGATAGGGTAGAGGTAGAAACTATCAAATCTTTTTCGAAATCGGAATTATTAAAAGAAGTCTATGAACTGATATCGATTCTACCCATTTTGACCCTCCTTTTGGGAATAACAATAAAGGTACTCGTAATTATGTGGTTAGAAAGAGAAATAGCATAATGCTAATTAATTTCGAATGTAACCAAGTAACCATGATCAATTAATTAACACAGCAAATTCAGAACCTTAGGTAGACCACATAAATAGGAAGAAAGATACTAAATAAATTTTGAAGGGCCGGCTAGATATTAGTCAGAGAACCACCTAGTGCTCATTTATCTACGAATATTGATATGAACAGGACGGTGTTACTTCATGATATTGGAAATGTCAAAATGGTATTCAGTGTCTATCTACAGACCTATACCATGTGGTAAAACTTAGTTGGGTGCCAGAAAAGTACTCAGCAAGGGGAAGGTAGAGAGACCACCTTGCAGGCTCTCTCACCTTTTTTGTTAGACATGGATCCCCTAGAGATCAGATACCAGCCCGTGGCGTTTTTCCATGGTCAGATAAATATATTGTATATTTTGCCCCTCTTCTCTTTACTGGTGTGTTGGATTCAAATATACCAACGGCCCAACTCACATTCAATGGTACAAGGCGTTTCAACAAAGGGGCACGTCGAATGGCATAAAGAGTTATCTCTTGGTCCGAAGGAATCACAAACAAACAAGAAAAAAAAATTGATATCAAACGTAATGTTAAAGAAATTACACCTTATAATCTCCAGGGCTCACTTCCTTCTTCTTAAATGAATACTTGGGCCTAATCTGAGAAGTGAACAAACAGGATATGAAAATACAGCAAGGGCTAGTATGCTATCTTAACTAAGACAAATGCTTACAACAACGCCCTTGCTCTCCAAGCTTTTCATCATACAGTCAGTTAAAAATTCACCACCAATTGGAGAAGTTGCCACAGACTGCCACGTGAAAACAAGTTAGTGAGCAAAACAATAGAAAAAAGGCTTCAGAAGAGACAAGCCAAAAAGTGGCGTCAGTGTTACGTATGCCAGGGTCCATATGATACAACTTGACATCTTATTTTATCAAATTTTAAAGAGAAGGTTGGATTAATCACACTTTCAAATGAAATGTACAACGTAAAAAGGGGCAAATCACTATTAGATACAGGCAAGTAGTGAAGTTTACACCTCCCTTTGAAAATCAGTACATTAATATCATAACATACCTTTTGCAACACATAACCATCATGCACAGCAGAAACCACAGTAGACCCGCCACCGCTGCACCAAAAATGATCACACAGTCATAATACAGCAATTTCTCTCATGACAAAGACCCAAACCATTGAAATGGAGTGAAATAAATCGTTGGTCGATGTTCGACACCAGCTTGTTAAAATCTAATAACACAGCTTATAAAAATGCTTAAGGATTCGAGAAGGTCATCTAAGCACGAAACCAGATTAAGGTGCTCACATCAAGCACAAAGAAAATGGAAATTTTAGCATTAACAGTTAGAACCAACTTCTTCATGAGTATTTTCTTGTCGCGGATGGATTGCTCCACAATATCTGTGTGCTATGTGCAACATATATTGGTGAAGAACAATATACTTCAGATATAAAGTAGGAGGCTGAGAACCAAGAAGGCACCACAACACAGTGCACTTGTTCACAAACTAATCGTGCTAACGTGGCAAAAAGGGACCTTCATTTATCTATAAGGAAAATAGCAGGTTGCAGAGATAAAACACCATCAAGAAAATGCTGACCAGTCAACCACCAGAGATGTAGCACGTCCAGATGCAAAAGATGTGAGAACCTGACAACCCAATCAACAATTAAAAATAATAAACCGATTGCATCAAGGATTACTTCTGAGAGAGACATACTGCATTTTTTGCTAGGAACAGCGCTGGCACTTTGTACTTCTCAAACATAAGTTCGGCTGTTCTATAGAACATGGAAAATAAGAGTCAGGCTTGAAGGCACTCATATGGGTTAGTGATATAAATATTTTAAACATATACACATACTTCTCTCTTTGCTGTCCACTGTTTGTAGATGGTTCTGCTATCAGCATAGGATGCTCTTCAGGATTGATCAATAGCCGCCGTCTGTAATACAGAATAAGTGAGGGTGACAATACAATGGAACAAAGCAATAGCAACTCCAACAAATTACATAGCATCATAACGAGCAAAGACTTGTACTTAATCAACCTTAGCTGTTACAGAAGTCAAAACATCCCAACAAATTAAATAAAACAAGTGGTAAACAACGAATCGTGTCTTGTGTACTTACAAACTAACTAAAGATTTCACAATCAGTACACTCCATAGCAAATAAACACAAAATGCTAACTTGTTAAGCTTAAACTAGTAACTTAATTATAGTCCAAATGGTGCCATTGCTGATTATCGATGAACCATGTTAAAGAGGAGAAATTGCTCAGAGCTGCATCAAGCAGGTAAACAAATTTTACCTAAAAGCATGGTTCCATATGTTGTCAACAACTTCCCAATCAGTAACTGTTCCATCTTTCATCGGTGAGATCACCTGTTTAGTGGGGGGGGGGGGAAGAGAACCAATAAGCAATGGTTAATAAAATACATGAGAAACAAATCACCCTCAGAATGTGCAGTTACTAACCTCCATATGATCCCTCCTGAATTCTAATTCTTGGCCTAGATAAAATTTGCGCTTTGTCTTGGCTTTGTCCACATCCATAGGCTTGGATCCATTCTTAGGATCTGATCCAGAGTCGGCCTCCTTTTCTGGCTTAGCTTCATCAGTATCTCCCATTTGTTCAATTGAACCAACAACCTTAACAAATCAAAACCAGATGCTGAGTGCAATAAGTTGTACTGGCCAAAACGTCTAATTGGGTAGCTCACATACCCTTGAACCAAGCACTGTTCAGGCAAAGGAGAAGAAAACGTGCTAAACCCAAGCAATAGCATTAAGTGGCCAAATTCGAACCATTTTCTTAGTGCTAATTACACAGTACTTCTCATTTTCTCTGAATGTCATTACATGAGTAGTTTGCTTATTTCATCAGTAACAGAGTGAAACTAGCAATTTACTGCCACTCTGCAAAATTAGCCCAATAACCCCACTAACTGCAGAGGGGAAATCTTCACACAACAAAAATAAAACATTAACTGTAGAGTCTACGGGAAACAAAAATATTCTCCAACTCAACAACTTGTAGATAAACTGAACTTCACATTTCAAACACAACAGTGCCATTTCCCAAGTTCTCATGAGGTCGACAGTTAACCTCCGGAACTAATAGCACAAGTTCACAATGCAGAAACTTCCAACACTTGAAATTCAGTTTTTGCGTTTGACTCGCGGTGCATGTAAGAAAGGCTCACACTAGATAACACTGGAAAATCTGGGCCATTAGACAGGCCTGAATCATTAACTAACTTCCTTGTCAATAGATTAAAAAGATTGCACATGCTGCGCTGGAACCGACAGGTAAGTGCATCTTATCGCACATGCCTGAATCCAACCTAGTACTAATGTAGCAATTATTTGCAGAGTAGGACGTGCCTGTTACAAAGTTTATGGTTTGGCCAGTATAGCATGAACTGATACGCTAGCACCACCATGTCTGAACCAGAATCCGAAGCCGTTTGACTTGAAATAGCTTGAAAACTTGGAAATTTTGAAGCACTCAAACAAACTTCCACGGTTGCGATGCACGCGGATTTAGCACTCCCAGTTGAACGGACGAACTAAAACAGCCTGGTCATAACGAGACACTCGGAAGAAACAGAAAATCTGACCCGGCAGAAGCAGAAGCTCACCGAGGGGAAGACGCATTTGGGGCTGTCGTCGCCAGCGTAGCCCGCCTTGCAGCTGTAGGAGCCCACGTCGATGACGATCGCCGAGACCTCGTCTGCGGGTGAGAGAACAAAGCGAAAGTGAGCGGTCGGGGCGGGAGATCTCCGGGGTTTAGGGTTTACCAGGGGCAGGGGCAGGGGCGAGTCTTACCGCCGCCGTACATGGCAGGAGATCCGGAGAGGGAGGGCTCGGCGAGCAGGAGCGGGGGCGCGCGGGGTCGAGGCGTCGGCGGTGACGCTGGGGCTGTTCGGCAACCCTCCCCTCCAAATTCTCAATTCTGCTCCTCACTTGTCAACTCCCACCTCCACTAGTACGCTGCCAGTTCGTCGTTTCGCTTAGGTCGAGCTCATGAACTGGATAGCCGTGCCGGACCTTGTCGTCGTTTGTAAACTCTTTTTTTTTTCTTTATTACTTGTTTCCGTGCGGTGGTTGATAAGAGGGTCGAGTAAATAGGTGTTCAAATCTCTGCTACTTAAAAAAAAACGTAAGGTTTCGTTCCACATTTTTTCCCACCACCCTTTCGTCCAACCTTCTTCATATAATAATCAATCACCTTAATTTACTTATCTTGTGAACCAATTCCACTTTAGTTTACTTATCAAACTTTTGATCAAAATATAAGGTAAATCACAAGCAGAATTTGATTAACATTTATTTGCGCAATCACATAATATGGGAAGGTAAATCACTTCTGATTAAAATATAAGGTAAATCACGAACAGAATTTTGATGAACATGTATTTACACAATCGCATATTATGGGCAGGTAAATCACAAGTACCAGAATATTTATATCCCGTTGCAACGCACGGGCACTGTTCTAGTAAAAATAAAAATGGGCGACCCTACGTGTCGGCTGACGGATCTTTGCCGCCTCCGCATCCGTTTGATCTGGGGCCGCCCCTTCCTCATCGTTGTTGTTGCAGAAACCTTTGCAACAGATCTCTTGTTGCAAAAGCATTTGCAACAGAGGTTTTGTTGCAGAATTTTTTTTCGTCTGAAACTCTTTTGAAACATGAGTGTCGTTGCGGAGGGACTTTTGCAACACAGGCGCGTTTGGTTACCTGCATCGTTTTTTATCCATTTGCATACTTGTCCCAGTTGGGCCTGATTGAGTATATGCAGGTAAAAAACCAACATCTGCATGTTGATTGGTTGTCTGCATGTCCTCTCCCTGCATCGTAACAATGCCTCTACGCACCGCGTTTGGTTGCTCGCATTGTATGTGGTCAGATGAGTGCACATTGTTTGCTTGCTTGCACGGAATATGATTAAGACTTAACAGCTACCCATAACACACAATGTTACACTAGAGTGCCTCGGCGACAGCGGTGGGCGGTGGTCGCGGCGCCGCGTCCAACACGACGAGCACGGAGTGAGCGATCTCATCGGCGGCACAGTGAGCTATTTGCTGGCGTCGTCGCCGCAGAGAAAGTCCGTGTGGAGTAACGAATAGAAAGGCGTTGAGGTAGAGGATGATGGTGAAAAAAATATTGTGTGCCTGCCATGGCGTCGTCAGTGTAGTAGGACTTGGAGGAGTAGGCCAAAAAGAACGATGATGACGACGGCGTCAGTGTAGTAGGACGCAGAGGAGGAGGTCGAAAAGAACGACGATGACGCCGCCGCCATTGTAGTAGGATGCGAGCGAGGAGGCCGAGAGGAACGACGTCGGCGGTGGCTTCGGTGTAGCAGGACATGAGAGAGGAGGCAGAGAGGAACGACGATCATGCGAGTGTACTAGGACATGGGAGTGGAGGTTGAGAGAAACCACGCCGGCGGTGGCGCTAATGCAACAACAAGCGAGAGAGAACGACGATGGCGACATGGCTAGTGTAGTAGGAAGCGAGCGAGGAGGCTGAGAGGAACGACACAGGCGATGGTTTCAGTGTAGCAGGACATGGGGGGAGGTTGAGAGGAACGACGCCGGCGATGGCAGTGCAACAACACGCGGGAGAGGAGGCCGAGAGGAGCGACACGCCGACACCGACGATGACGCCGGCGAGGAGGACACGGGAGGGGAGACCGAGATTAAGGAGTGTCATTAACACATATCACATATATGCGTATATACTTTTCATGAGGAAGAAGACAGATTTAATAATCTACGATCGTCGAAACAGAAAATGTGCAACACGAAAGTCGTGTGAAACTGTAAGATGAAGCTACTGATCAAAGGAAAATTCAAACGGTCGACCGTGCGCGACGAATTTGACAAAATTCATTCAAAATAACTCCAAACATGAACACGAAATTAAACATTTATGGTCGACGAAACTACGAAGTGATCACAAAAATGAAACCATAACATCGATGCGCATCTTTTTCATGTAGAGCTTATCTCAAATCGATGCACCGTTGTGTGAATTAGAAGGGACCTAAGAAAGGAGATTAGAGAAGGAGCTTACTGGAGGTGGAAGAAGAAACAACATACAGGGTGTATACTGCTCGCATCCTCTTGTGCAATAGGGCCCACCATGTGCGCTCGAGGGTGGCTCGTCTCAGCCTGGCCCGGTAGAAACGGCCGATTTCAGCATTACTCCAGATGAAGGCTGAGAGGTGCTTTGACTTTCGTGCGGGCCAACTTTTCAATGCGACCTAGGTAACCAAACAGCCCAAAAACATCTCGCACGGGTTTGTGTTAGAGCATATTTCTCGCTTAATGGTTTTGGTGATTGATGACAATACTTTTGCGGACTAATCGTGTGCATTGAGCATTTCAGATAATTTATCCTATGGCACAAGACGATTTGAACCCCTCTAGATATCTATGAAGACGGTGTTTTTCTTGCGTTTCTTTTTCGGTGGACTTGAGTCATAGGAACACCGTACTATTAAAAGGGGGCCCGCTTCGGAAAGGTTTGGGTGGAATCAACACGTACACTATCTCTTTGCACCCTTGTTCTTTCCCGGCAATTGAGCTCGTCCCTCCTTGTGTTTAGACCTTGTCAGATCAGACTAGACGGTAGTACCGCTCTACCCAGCGATACTGCCATTGTACAGTGTGGCTCCCACTTTTGCTTATATTGATGGTTTTGTGAATGAGCGATAGTAGAGTGGCAGTTATGCACGGTAGTACCGCTCCAACGGTACTGCGGGCATAACCACCACCCTACTACCACGGGTTTACTGAACCCTCTACAGGTAGGCGAAAGTATCGCGCCACGCCATGGTAGTACCGCTTCGGCGACACTACCGCTGGTTTGTGCCGCGGGGAGTACCGCTTATTTTTGTTGTTCTGGTATGGTCTGTCCATGAGCGGTAGTAGAGCGGCAGTTCTCCACGGTAGTACCACCCCTGGCGGTCTTACCGCCCTGCCCTCCCCTACTACCGCGTGTTACGGCTGCAGTTCAACACCACGTGGTAGTACCACTGGTGGGAACGGTAGTACCACTCCAGCGGCATTATCGTCCCCCTAACTCGTTCAGTTTGAACCTTGTGGCCAGAACTTCCGTGCCAGCGGAAGTACCGCTCACCCGAGCGGTACTACCGCTTATGCACGGGCTGTGGGAGCATAACGGTTGGATCTCCTCTCCCACTATATAAAGGAGTCTTCTTTCTTCTAGTTGACTACCTCTTCCTCCCCCAAGCTCCATTGTTGCTCACAAACTCATTTCCGCCCGATCTCTCTCCCTAGCCAATCAAACTTGTTGATTCTTTTGGGTTTGCTTGAGAAGGCCTAGATCTACACTTCCACCAAGAGAAATTTGATTCCCCCACTAATCCCTTGCGGATCTTATTACTCTTGGGTGTTTGAGCACCCTAGACGGTTGAGGTCACCTCGAAGCCACATTCCATTGTGGTGAAGCTTCGTGGTGTTGTTGGAAGCCTCCAATTCGGTTGTGGAGAGAGCCTCAACCTTGTTTGTAAAGGTCTGGTTGCCGCCTTCAAGGGCACCACTAGTAGAATAACGGCATCTCGCATTGTGTGAGGGCGTGAGGAGAATACGGTGGCCCTAGTGGCTTCTTGGGGAGCATTGTGCCTCCACACCGCTCCAACGGAGACGCACTTCCTCTCAAAGGGAAGGAACTTCGGTAACACATCCTCGTCTTCATCGTCTCCACTTGTGGTCATCTCTTACCTTTACTTTGTGCAAGCTTCTTGTGTTGTTTTGTTGCTTGCTTGTGTTGCTAGCATCATATAGGTTGCTCACCTAGTTGCATATCTACACAACCTATTTGTTGATAACCCTAATTTGTTAAGAAAAGTTAAAAATTGGTAGTTACCTTTCACCCCCCCAGTCAACCATATCAATCTTTTCAATTGGTATCAGAGCCTCGTCTCTTTATTAAGGGTTTCACCACCCGAAGAGTATGGTTGACGACGGTGGTATTGGGGATGAAGTGCCCCAAGTCGTGGAGTTGAACTTGATCACTCTAGATGACTTAAATGAAGCTATGGCTTCACTTAAGACATCTATGACAACCGAGGTCAAGTCCATGCTTAAAGAATTACTTGAGGGGTTGAAAACTTCTCCCGATCCGTTGCTTGTGGTTAATCCCACCACATCGAAGTCGGAGGCTAATTCCGGCAAGGAAGCGGCTAAAGGTACTCAAACCTCCTCCCCTCAACACAAGAATGGGACGGAAACTTATGCCGCGGTTCCCCCTCCCCCGGTCTATGGAGGACCGGTCCCTACACCACATATTAACAACCTTGGTCCTCCTCCTAAGCTTGTGAAAGGTGATTTTGCTAATTGGGTTTTTCACATCAAGTCTCATTTGAATCACAGCTCGACAAATCTTTGTAGAATCATCGATCAAGGCTTCTACCCGCATGATCCAAACAATTTCACCCTAAGAGAAGAAGCGGACAATCAATACAATCACTCCGCTTTGGTCATCCTCCAAGCCGCAGTGCCTCCCGAAGATCTCTCTCACTTGCGTCCCTTCACTCGTGCAAAGGATTGTTGGGAACACATCATATCTTTGTACAAGGGGAGCTCAAGTATTCAACGGTCCAACTTTGAGGTGGTTCTAGATGAGGCCGATGAATTCGTGATGATTGAAGATGAGGATCCTCGTGATCTTTACCAGAGATTGACAACTCTGGTGGTGGCCCTTCAAGATCATGGGAGCAAGGATACGGATGACAATTGGATCAAGCGCAAGTTCCTCAAGGCCATCATGCCCTTCAACAAAGCCACATCCTCCGTGATTCATCAAAGGTCGGATTTCCACACCTTGTCCTCAAGTGAAGTGTTGGATGAGTTTATAGCCATGAACATCATGAACAAGATCGCCGACAATGCTCTAGCTTGTGTCCGGTTAAAGAAAGCCTCTCCCAACCTTGCTTTGAAGGCCAAGGCCATTTCGGAAGAAGAAGAGGAGGAAGAAGAAGAGAGTTGTCCTGAAGATACCAAATATGCTTACCACGAGCACATGGCTTTTGCATCAAGGCAATTTTGGGGCAACAAGAGGAAATCAAGGCCCAACTTCTCCAAGCAGAACTCAAGTGGTTCAAAGAGCAATCAACGAGTGAGGACTTGCTACAATTGCGTCAATATTAGTCACTTTGTGGTGGATTGTCCTTATGAGAAGAGGGAAGACAATGGTGGCAAGCCTATTCGCAAAGACAAAGCCAAGTCCTTCCTAAACAAGAACAACTTCACCAAGAAGACACCTCCAAAGGGCTTGGTGGCACATGAAGAGTACACCTCCGATGATGATGATGAAGATACAAGTGGTGAAGGAATGGCAACGACAACCGTGGCCATTGCCACCTCTTCCCCTTCCAAGGTGTCTCTCTTCGGTGCCCCCAACGAGAACCTCATTGCCAAGTGCCTCATGGCCAAAGGTATCAACAAGGTAACCCCCAACATCAAAACCACCATCACTACTACTCCCTCTTTGTTAGATTGTGTAGATGATAGTGAGGTGGTGAAAATTGATGAGAATGAGTTTGACAAGTTCTTGAATAAGCTCAAGGGTGAAACCAAGAAGCACTTTGTTGCTCTCTTGGAACAACTTGGTGAGGCCAATGACATCATTGAGTCTCATGAGGATACGATCTCCAAGTTGGAGGGGCATAGTCGTGACTATGCTGATAAGATTGCGGATCTTTCCATTGCTCTTGAGGAAGAGCAAGGACTTCGTTTGACTCTTGAGGAGTCACTCAACGCTATTCTTGCTAAATTGCAAAAAGATCTTGATCATGCTAATGTTCTTCCTCGTGTGCTTAAATCTGAGAAAGTTGCACTTGGGATTGGCCATGAGAAACTCAAAGAGGAGTTTGACATACTCGACAAGGCTCACAAGGTCTTGACCAACTCCAAGTGAAGCTAACCAAGGAGATAGCAACATGTCCTCCTTTTGTTCTAATTGATAATGCAAATGCTACTAACCCTTGTTGTGAGCATGTGCACCTTGTGGATGAGAATGCCAAGTTGAAAGATCAACTAGAGAAAGGCCTTGTGAAGTGCATACAAGGAGAGAAGAACCTCAACGACCTTTTGAGCAATCAAAAGGAAGTTGTGGCTAAGGAAGGGCTTGGGTTTATACCCAAGTCAAAGAAGAAGAAGAAGAAGAAGAAGAAGAAGAAGAAGAAGAAGAAGAAGAAGAAGAAGAAGAAGAACAAGACCAAGCAACCTCTCCCAATCAAAGAAGTCTTTGTAAAAGCGGGAGAGGGTGCTCATGAGAGGAAGAAGAATGTGGGAATGGGTGGTAATGCCAAGAAGGGCAAGACCACCCCTTCTAGCAACGCTAGTGACTTTAATCCTTCTTATGTTTTGTGTCGTGCTAGTGATGGGCATGTTTATGCCGAATTTGTTGGTTCTTCTTATGAGTACATTGAATGGTCTATTTGGGTTCCTAAGACCCTTGTCACTAACCTCAAAGGACCCATTCAAAAATGGGTACCTAAAACCAAGCATTGATTTCGTGTAGGATTTTGCTTCCGGTGGGGTCTCATGGTTGCTCGATAGTGGAGCAACAAAACATATGACCAGGAGCAAGGACTTGGCGGTGGATGTAAACCTATTTCATCTATGCCCACTCATGTCCAATTCGGTGATGCTTCAACATCTAAGGTATTGGGGCTTGGCAAGGTGGTCATCTCTCAAGATTTATCTATTGAGAAGGTCATGCTTGTTGAGTCCCTTGCATACAATTTACTCTCCGTTCGTCAACTTGCACTCATGGGCTTTGGCGCTTTGCGACATTCTTTGATCTTGATACCGTGGCCCTTTTATGGAGCAAGACTCTTAAAGTAGCCTTTGTTGGGCATGTCGAGAACGATCTTTATGTGGTTAACTTTTCAGAGCAACCCACTAAGACCGTGACTTGCCTAATGGCTAAAGTTGATGTGGGATGGCTTTGGCATCGCCGGCTAGCCCATGTCAATATGAGATCTTTGCAAAGTCTTCTCAAAGGGGACCATGTTCGTGGACTAACAAATGTGAGTTTTGCCAAAGACTGTGCTTGCAGTGCTTGTATCGAAGGGAAGCTTCATGAGACGGCTCACTGGCCCACGACTATCATCTACTCGAAGAGGCCCTTGGAGGTCCTCCACATGGATCTCTTTGGTCCTCCATCCTTTGATAGTCCCGGGGGAAGAAAGTATTGCTTGGTGATTGTGGATGACTACTCGAGATACACATGGGTATACTTCTTCAAGAGGAAGAGTGAGACTCAACAAACCGTCATCAACTTTGCAAATGAAGCTCAACGTCAATATGAAGCAAAGATCTTGATGATCTGAAGTGACAACGACACCGAGTTCAAGAACTACACCTTGGATGAGTTTCTTAGCGACGAGGGGATCAAGCACCAATATGCCACACCCTATACCCTCAACAAAATGGTGTAGCGGAAAGGAAGAACCAGACGTTGATGGATGCGACAAGGACCATGATGGCGGAATGCAAATCTCCGTACAACTTTTGGGTCGAAGCCATCAACACCGCATGTCATGCATCTAATCAGCTCTACTTCCGCAAAGGCTATGAGATACTTACCGGTAACAAGCCCAACCTCAAGTACTTCCAGGTGTTCGGTTGTAAGTGTTTCATTCTCAAGAAAGGTGTTCGTTTGTCTAAATTTGAACCTAGAGCTCAAGAGGGCATATTTGTTGGTTATGCTACAAACTCTCATGCTTACCGTGTTCTCAATAAGTCCAATGGACTCATTGAGGAAACGTGTAACATAGAGTTTGATGAAAATAATGGCTCCCAGGTGGAGCAAAGTGGTCTTTGTGATGTAGGTGATGAAATTCCTCCTCAAGCCATAAGAAGAATGTGGATTGGTCAAATACTCCCCATTGAGGAACCCCTTGTGGCCGAAGGAGAAGTACAATGCTCTACTCAAGTGGAGCCATCACCAACACTAGACCCACCCGCTTACGAAGAACAAAGTGAAGGCCCTCAATCAAGTGAACAAGTTCAAGGGCAAGATCAACCTCTTGATGATGGTGGTTCACCAAGTGATGCCCAAGATCAAGTTCATGACCCCGAGCAAGCTCAAGATCAAGAGGATGCCCAAGATCAAGAGCAAGCTCAAGACGATGCTCAAAATGATCAAGATGCTGATCCTCAAATTCCTAGTGAGGAACTTTTGGAGCGCCGTGCCACCAAGGTGGCTTCCAAGCTCAAGCATCAACAACATGTCTTAGAGAATGTGCTTGGAAGCTTAAAGAAAGGGGTAACTACTCGTAGACAATTTGTCAAATTTTTGTGAGCATCACGCGTTTGTTTCGTGTGTTGAACCCCAAAAGGTACATGAGGCGCTTGATGATGTGGATTGGCTTGAAGCCATGCATGATGAACTCAACAACTTCGAGCGCAAACAAGTTTGGGAATTAGTGCCAAGGCCAATGGAGGACCACAATGTCATTGGAACCAAGTGGATATTCAAGAACAAACAAGATGCGAACGGTGTGGTTGTTCGAAACAAGGCAAGATTGGTGGCACAAGGCTACTCCCAAGTCGAGGGTATCGACTATGGTGAAACCTTTGCCCCCGTTGCTTGTCTTGAATCTACCTGCATGTTGCTTGCATATGCATCTCATCATGATTTCAAATTGCAACAAATGGATGTGAAGAGTGCATTTCTTAATGGTCCTTTGAATGAGTTGGTATATGTCAAACAACCCCCGGAATTCGAGGATCCCAAGATCCCCAATCATGTATACAAACTCAACAAGGCACTCTATGGCCTTAAACAAGCCCCACGTGTGTGGTATGAGAACCTTATCGAGTTGTTGCAAGATCATGGGTTTGAAATTGGGAAAATCGATCCCACTCTTTTTACTAAGAGGGTCAAAGGGGATTTGTTCATATGCCAACTATATGTTGATGATATCATATTTGGTTCTCCTAACAAATCTTTCAATGGTGAGTTTGCCGCACTAATGACCGAGAAGTTTGAGATGTCTATGATGGGAGAGTTGAAGTTCTTTCTTGGGTTCGAAGTCAAGCAAAGAAGAGAAGGAACCTTCATCAACCAAGCCAAATATACCCAAGACATGCTCAAGAGATTCAAGCTTTATGATGTTAAGCCGGTCAAGTGTCCTATGCCTACCAAATGTAAGCTTGACATTGATCCCAATGGTAAAGCGGTGGATCAAAAGGTATATCGCTCCATGATTGGATCCTTGCTTTACCTTTGTGCATCTAGACCGGATATTATGTTGAGTGTGGGAATGTGTGCAAGGTTCCAAGCCGCACCTAAGGAAAGTCACTATGTGGCGGTCAAGCGAATCTTTTGATATTTGGCTCATACCCCAAACTTTGGCCTATGGTACCCCAAAGGAGCAAGCTTTGATCTCATGGGTTATTCGGACTCGGATTGGGAGGGAGATGTTGTGGACAGGAAGTCAACTTCCGGAGGGTGCCAATTCCTTGGTCGCTCTTTGGTGAGTTGGTCTTCGAAGAAGCAAAATTGTGTGTCTCTCTCTGCCACCGAGGCCGAGTATGTAGCCGCCGCAATTTGTTGTGCACAATTGCTATGGATGAGGCAAACTTTAAAGGATTATGGTGCCACTTGTGACAAAGTGCCTCTTCTATGTGACAATGAAAGTGCAATCAAGATTTCCCGCAACCCGGTGCTACATAGCAAGATGAAGCACATTGAGATTTGTCATCATTTCATCCGGGATCATATCAAGCATGGGGAGATTGAGATTATCTATGTCAACACTCAAGAGCAATTAGCGGACATTTTCACGAAGCCCTTGGATGAAGCAAGATTTTGCGAGTTATGGAATGAGCTAAATATCATTGATTCGAGCAATGTCGCTTGAGTCTAGGCACACCCCACCGCATTCATCATAGTATCCTGTTCTAGATGTAGGCATGGACATAGGGGGAGTGTTATTCTCTCAATGAACTCTCCCTCCCCCCCATTATGCATAAATTGATCAAGTCTTTCACATTAGCCATTGTTGATGGTACTTGTGCTTCAAAAATGAGTTTTGGTCATGGGCCCTGATACGTCTCCAACGTATCTATAATTTTTTATTGTTCCACGCTGTTATATTATCAATCTCGGATGTTTTATATTCAGTTACTAGCAACTTTATATCATTTTTTGGGACTAACCTATTGACATAGTGCCCAGTGCCAGTTGCTGTTTTTTGCTTGTTGTTTACTTCGTAGAATATTAATGCCAAACAAAGTCCAAATGCCACGAAACGTTTTGGAGAATTTTTTCTGCCCAGGAGACACCCAGGAGGCCCATAGACACCCCCTCCACCACCTATCAGCTCTATAAATACTCTAAAATCCCAAAAACCCTAGGGGAGTCGAGAGAAAACAGTTTCCGCCGCCGCAAGTTCCAGAACCACGAGATCCAATCTAGAGGCCTCTTCCGGCACTCTGCCGGAGGGGTCAACGATCATGGAGGGGTTCTTCATCATTACCCTTGCCCCTTCGATGATGCGTTAGTAGTTTACCACAGACCTACGGGTCCGTAGGTAGTAGCTAGATGACATCTTCTCTCTTTTTGATCTTCGATAGAATGTTCTCCTCGATGTTCTTGGAGATCTATTTGATGTAATGTAGGATTGAAAGTATGTCTAGATGGGGGGTGATTAGACTACTTGACCAAATAAAAATCTATCCTTTTCCCAATTTTAGTTGTGGGCAGATTTTAGCAATTAGCACAAGTCAAGCAATCAACCTACACATGCAATTCTAAGAGTATAGCAGCAGAAAGTAAAACATTGCATATGAAGGTAAAGGGAAGGGTTTGGAGAAGGCAAACGCAATGTAGACACAGAGATTTTTGGCATGGTTTTGATAGGTGGTGCTATCGTACGTTCACGTTGATGGAGACTTCAACCCACGAAGGGTAACGGCTGCGCCAGTCCACGGAGGGCTCGACCCACGAAGGGTCCACGAAGAAGCAACCTTGTCTATCCCACCATGGCCATCGCCCACGAAGGACTTGCCTCACTCGGGTAGATCTTCACGAAGTAGGCTATCTCCTTGCCCTTACAAACTTCTTGGTTCAACTCCACATCTTAACGGAGGCTCCCAAGCGACACCTAACCAATCTAGGAGACACCACTCTCCAAAAGGTAATAGACAGTGTGTTGATGATGAACTCCTTGCTCTTGTGCTTCAAATGATAGTCTCCCCAACACTCAACTATCTCTCTCAGATTTGGCTATGGTGGAAAGATGATTTGAGTGGAAAGCAACTTGGGGAAGGCTAGAAATCAAGATTCTTATGGTAGGATTGGAATGTCTTGATCTCAACGCATGAGTAGGTGGTTCTTGTCGGCGCTCTGGGAACCGGGGTACCCAGACTTGCCTGCCTATGGCCCATAGCATGGCTTCATCAGCGGCCTGGTACGGCCCTTCTCTAGCATCAACAACACAAGACCCTCGCGAGGGGCCAAGCCTCGTGAGGCGGATGACGCCAAGACCTCCGGAGGGAGCGGCTTCCCCAGGCCGGCTCCTGAGGAGCGGAGATTTGCATGCAAGCCCCACTTCATGAGGTTCAGATGACGTAAGCCATGACGACCAAGGCCAGGCGGGCGCCAGCAGGCGCAGTACAGCAGGTTTCCTCTTCGGTGCTAAGGAAGCAAGCGCAGACGCAGAGTCCCAAGGAATCAGCCAAAGGTTTCCATTCCCGTGCTACAAGACCAGGACGGCAGGATGGAGGTCATCGCCGAGCCCACCACGACGTCACGACCAGAAGCTTTGCAGGAGAAGACCACCTTTCGTCAGGATAAGATGTACTACTTGTCTTCCTTCAAACTTGGCCGTTGTGGGATTCCTTCCCGCCTTCATTTTGGGGGAAGAGGACTGTCGAGGGGATGAACCCCGGGCAGGCAACGGAACCCAGATCCATTTTAAAAAGCATCGGGGCCAGCATCGCCGCTCAATCCGGCTCGCACTTGGCCGGGTTCCTCGACCCGGCCAAATCCCTCAACCCGGCCAAACTCTTCGACCCAACCAAGACGGCAACCCGGCCCTGCCGGCTGGCGCAAGCCTGCCGAACCCGGCGCACCAAGACTTCTCCAGCAAGCTAGCTCCCCTGTGGCGTGTTACTCAACCCGGCCACGGGTCAGCTCCCATCCCATCCGAGGCAGGCGATGGGACGAGTCTCCAGTGAAAGGGATGGGCAAGGAGATAGTACCCCACCAACCCCTCTGACCGGCAGAGGCGCGGCAACAGTGCCCCACCTACCCTGCTGACCGAGGCCGGCGTGGCTACAGCCCGCCCATCGTCACCGCTGACGCCAGCCGACGGCGACCTGGCGGTGCGCCACTGTAGCGGACTCGACCCGGCCACTCCGTGACGATCGACAAGACGGCAAACAGTGCCTCCTGGCACGCGGGGCCCGCGCCCGGAAAACCCGGCGAGCCCTGACACCCAGTGGGTCCCAGCACCGGCTTCCCGGACGATGACAACCTGGCCCCACGGCCTTGTAACTTTACCATTGTAACCCTGGGGGTTGACCTATAAAAACCCCCAGGAGGCCTCATGTACACGGGCAAGCAACTCACGTCGACACACGCGCACACCAGGGAAGGGAGCAGCCTAAGCCTTGGCTGGTCTTCCTCCTTCCTCCAAATAGCTCAAGGAGCAACTCTGTACCGATACATATAAACCACGCTCGGCAGGACTAGGGGTATTATCTCTTCGGAGAGCCCCGAACCTGGGTATGTCTTGCGTCCCTCGCTCGCTCATGCCGACCTCGCCTCTGGAGCCCACCTGTGCCCTCGAGCCTCCTCCTCTCTTTAGCCATCCTTTGGCATCTGCCGTGCGCCCACCACGACAGTTGGCGCCCACCGTGGGGCAGCTCGAGGTCCCGGCCGGAGACATGTTCCAGACGGGGCTCCTCTCCGACTCCGACGAGCCCATCATGCTGGCGGACGACGTCATCGGCGCGCTACGCATCTCCGATGCGCCCACGGTCGACAAGTACCCCAGCGGGGTGCTTGACATCTCCGACTTCCCCATCCCCCTCGGCGACGACGCTTTCGCCGGGGGAACGGACCTCTGCGTTCGAGTAGAGGTGTTCGCCACCGACACCGGCTCCTCGTCCAGCGCTGCGAGGAAGGCCGCCAAAGCCAAGGCCGCAGCGGATCACGCCAACCCGCCCAACCCATTGCGCGCCACGATCCAGAGCCTCCGCGTCCCCATCGCCACCGACGTCGACACCTCCAACACCGCCGAGACCCGGGTCTGGCTCGAGGAAGATAGCCAGCGCCTGCTGGACCTGTCCGAGATGCTTGCTGCCACGCAGCGTCGCCTGGACTCCGCTTAGCGGGAGCGCGACGCTGCCTACGGCTTCACGCCTGCCGCCGCTGAGCCAAGCCGGGTCGCCGATGTGCGGGCCCGGGGCGGAGCCATCGGCCGCGCTCTCGGTGCGCTCCTGCCCGTCTACGAAACCCCCGTCGGCTTGGACCAGCTGCAGGGCGAGGAGCTGAAGGACCACCTTCAGCGGGTGAACGAGCTTCTCGACGCCGCCAACGCGCAGCAGGACCGCCTCAACCACCTCAACAAGCCGGCGGGATCCGCCTCGCGCCACACCGACGATGCCGAGTAGCAGAACACGGCAGCTTCGCCACCCGGCGAAGCTCATTCCGGCCGCACCCGGACCCGGCGCAACCGCGCCCCTGCGACTGCCGGCGGCTTGGCCGACGAGCCGGTACCGGAAGATCGGCGCCGGCACGATCCTCCCCCACGGCCCAGTTGTCATCCGGCTTCGGTCGACCCGGCCCCCCGCGGCGCGATCGCTAGCCGGCTAGGCCCGCGCGCCATCGACACCACCGATGCTCGCCACCGCCTCGACCAACTCGCCCTCTCCTTGGAGCTGGAGGAGAACAACGCGGTCGGGCCGGCTTGCTTCGGCCCGCGCATCCGGGACGAGCCCTTCCACAAAGGGTTCACGCTTCCCTGTGACACCCCCAAATACAATGGCACCGTCAAGCCGGAAGACTGGCTCATCGACTACACCACCGCCATCGGCATCGCGGGCGGCAATCGCCGCCTCACCGTGCGCTACGCTCCGCTCATGCTTCAGGGCTCGGCCCGTACGTGGTTGAATAGCCTGCCGGCTGGCAGCATCAACGCGTGGGTCGACTTCGAGCAAGCCTTTGTGCGCAACTTCACCGGCACCTACAAGCGGCCCGGCCGCCCCAGCCAGCTCGCCATGTGCGTACAGGGGCCGACGGAGACCGGCCGCGAGTACCTCACACGTTGGACCGAACTCCGGAACAGCTGTGAGGGCGTCCACGAGGTCCAGGCCATCCAGTACTTCGTCAGCGGTTGCCGGGATGGCACCCTCCTCAAGCACAAGCTCCTGCGCTCTGAGCCGGCCACCATGGCCGCGCTCATGGTGACGGCGGACAAGTACGCCAACGCCGACTCTGCCATGAAGATCCAAGTGGCGCTGGATGAAGCCGGCAAGGTGAAGCCGGTCCCGCCCCCAAGCCGACCGGCGAAAGCAGCCGCTAGCAGATCAACAAGCGCAAGGCCGATCAACCGGCTCAGCGCTACGATGGCCACCTCATCGCGGCCGCCGAGGAGGCGCCCGCGGCCGAGCCGGCCGCCAAGCGCCGGCAAACCGGCAAGACGGCGTGGCAACTCGCCATGAGCTTCGAGGAGATGCTCGACGCTCCCTGCAAGCACCACAGCGGCGCAAGGCCGTCCACGCACACGCTCCGCCAATGCGCCATCACCAAGCGCATCATGAGGGGCGACATCCCGCCGCCTCCGTCTCCTCCTCCTCCGCCCCCGGCTAACGGCGCAATGCGCGATGACATCTACCCCGCCCAGAACGCGACCTACGTCATCTTCACCAGCCTCGGCGACGACAAGCGTAGCGAGCGCCTGCTCCGGCAGGAGGTGAACACGGTCATCCCGGCCAAGCCGGAATACATGCATTGGTCGGAGCGCCCAGTCACCTGGACCCAAGAAGACCACCCGGCCGTCATGCCGAACCCGGGTGGCTACGCCCTCGTCCTCGACCCCACCATCGTCGCGCCCCAGCGCACATGCAAGTTCTCACGAGTCCTCATCAATGGCAGTAGCAGCATCAACATCCTCTACCGCGACACCATGACCAAGCTCGGCCTCGAGGCCAAAGACTTGGAGCCGTCCCGGACGATCTTCCACGGCATCGTGCCCGGCCTCTCCTGCTCCCCATCCGGCCGGATCCGGCTCGACGTTCTGTTCGGCACCAGCGACCACTTCCGGCGCGAGCCGCTCTGGTTCGAGGTGGTGGATCTGTCCAGCGCGTATCACACGCTGCTGGGCCGTCCGGCACTCACCAAGTTCATGGCGGTCCCCCACTACGCCTACCTGAAGATGAAGCTGCCGGGTCCGAAGGGCCTCATCACCGTCACCGGCGACTACCGCAGGTCCCTGGAATGCGCCCAAGCCGGCGCCAAACTGGCCGAGACACTGGTCATACCCGAGGAGCGGTGCCAGCTCGACCGGATCGTCGCGCTGGCTAACGAGACACCGGCCGTGCCGGTTGCGGCTAAGGAGCCGGCTACCGAGGCCTCGTTCCATCCCTCCAAGGAGACCAAGAAGGTCAAGCTGAACCCGGAAGACCCCAGCTGCAGCAAGTACGTCTTCGTGGGCACTCGCCTCGACAGCAAATAGGAGGCGAGCTCGTCGACTTCCTCTGTGAGAATCGGGATATCTTCGCATGGACCCCAAAGGACATGTCAGGTATTCCGAGGAAGTACGCCGAGCACAAACTCCACGTCCGCAAGGACGCCAAGCCTGTCCGTCAACCCCTACGTCGTTTTTCGGAAGAGAAGAGAAGAACCATTGGCGAAGAGGTCGCCAAGCTCTTGGCGGCCGGCTTCATCATGGAAGTGTTCCACCCCGAGTGGCTGGCCAACCCAGTCCTCGTCCTGAAGAAGAACAAGACCTGGCGCATGTGCATAGACTACACCAGCCTGAACAAGGCTTGCCCCAAGGATCCTTTCGCCCTCCCGCGGATTGACCAAGTCATCGACTCCACCGCCGGCTATGAGCTCCTGTCCTTCCTGGATGCTTACTCCGGCTATCATCAGATTAAGCTGGACCCGGCCGACTCCTTGAAGACGTCCTTCATCACGCCCTTCGGGGCGTATTGCTACATCACCATGTCATTCGACTTGAAGAATGCCGGCGCCACCTTCCAGCGCTGCATGCAGAAATGCTTGCTGCCGCAACTCGGCCGCAACATCCACATCTACGTGGACGACATCGTGGTAAAGATCAAGCAGCACCTCACGTTCCTCGACGACTTGAAGGAAACCTTTGCCAATCTGCGCGAGTACCAGATCAAGCTCAACCCGGAGAAGTGCATTTTCGGCATGCCGGCCGGAAAGCTACTCGGCTTCCTCGTCTCAGAGCGCGGCATTGAGGTGAACCCGGAGAAGATAAAGGCCATCGAGCGCATGCGCAAGCCGGCCCGGCTGCGCGATGTCCAGAAATTCACCGGCTGCTTGGCCTCGGTCAGCCGGTTTCTCAGCCGGCTGGGCGAGAGGGCCTTGCCCCTATATCAGCTGATGAAGAAGACGACGCCGTTCGAGTGGAACGACCAGGCGGACAAAGCCTTCCGGGATCTGAAGCGCATGCTCTCCACCGCACCCGTCTTGGTCGCACCAACCGAGAAGGAGCCGCTGTTGCTCTACATTGCCGCCACCTTGCGGTCGGTCAGCACGGTGATGGTGGTCGAGCGACCAGAGAAGGGCAAGATCCAGTCTGTTCAGCGCCCAGTCTACTACCTGAGCGAGGTGCTTTCCGCCTCCAAGCAGAACTACCCGCACTAGCAGAAGATGTGTTACGGCGTGTACTTCACCGCCAAGAAATTGAAGCAGTACTTCCAGGAGCATGTTGTCACCGTAGTCAGCACGGCCCCCATCGATGAGATCATGGGCTACCGGGATGCCTCTGGCCGGGTTGCCAAGTGGGCGATCGAGCTAGCCGGCCACACCATCCTCTACGAGCCCCGCACCACGATCAAATCCCAAGCTCTGGCCGACTTCCTCGTCGACTGGACCGAGACCCAGTACCTGCCGCCGCCGCCGGATTCAACGCACTGGCGCATGCACTTCGACGGCTCCAAGATGCGCTCCGGCTTGGGAGCCGGCATCGTGCTGTCATCCCCAAAGGGCGACCAGCTTCGCTACGCGCTCCAAATCCACTTCGCCGCCTCCAACAACATTGCCGAGTACGAAGCCCTTGTGCATGGCCTACGGCTTGCCAAGGAACTCGACATCTGGCGCATCCTGTGCTACGGCGACTCGGATCTGGTGGTGCAGCAGTGCTCCGGAGAGTGGGACGCCCGGGACGCCAACATGGCCAGCTTCCGCTTCCTCGTCCAGCAGCTCTCCGGCTTCTTCGACGGCTGCGAATTCCTCCACGTCCCGCGCGCAGAGAACGAGGCCGCCGACGCACTAGCCAAGATCAGCTCATCCCGGCAAGCAATTCCGTCCGGCGTCTCCCTCGAGCGCCTACACAAACCGTCCGTCAAGCCGTCTCCGGACTCCGAATCCATCTTCGTCCCAGACGACCTGGCCGCACCCCTCCTCGGCGCGAATCCAGCGGCCACAAGCTCAAGCCCGGGGGCTGCCACCTCCAAGCCAAACCCGGAAGTTGCGGGACCTGGCCTGGGAACTGCCGATCCCGGCCCGAGGACTGCCACGACCGATCCAGCCGATGCCGACTCTGACCTGATCTAGGAAGCCGCAGAACCCGGCCCAGGGGCTGCTGAACCCGGCTCGGGGGCTGCCGTGCTTAACCTGGACGCCATCATCCTCAACCCGGGGGCTGCCGCCCCAGAACCCACCATGGTGGCCATCTTCGCCGTGGCGACGGCTCCATCATGGGCCCTGCCCATCTCAGAGTTCCTGGAGAACGAGGTCCTCCCCATGGACGAGACCGAGGCCCGGCAGATTCAATGCTAGGCGTCCGCCTACAGCATCATCAACAACGAGCTCGTCAAGCGCAGCGCAACGGGCGTTTTCCAGCGCTGCGTCGAACAGGACAAGGGCATAGAAATCCTCCTTGACGTACACCAAGGTGAGTGCGGGCACCACGCCGCCTCGAGGTCCCTGGTGGCCAAGGTTTTCTGCCATGGATTCTACTGGCCTACGACCCTCCAAGACGCCGAGTCGCTTGTCCTCAAGTGTGAGGGATGCCAGCGCTTCAGCAAGCGCAGCCACGAGCCGGCTTCAACACTGCGAACCATCCCAATCACCTGGCCCTTCGCGGTCTGGGGACTCGATATGGTAGGACCTTTCAAGACCGCTCGAGGCGGCATGACGCACTTGCTGGTGGCAGTGGACAAGTTCACCAAGTGGATCAAAGCGCGGCCAATCAAGAAGCTGGACGGTCCAACGGCCATCCGATTCATCAAGGATATCGCGGTGCGCTACGGCGTCCCGAACAACATCATCACGGACAACGGCACGAACTTCGCCAAGGGCGCGCTCGCGCAGTATTGCTCCGTCTCCGGCATCCGCCTCGACTTGGCCTCCGTGGCCCACCCCCAGTCCAATGGCCAGGTCGAGCGGGCCAACGGCCTCATTCTATCCGGCATCAAGCCACGGCTTGTCGAGTCGCTTGTCCGTTCACCCGGCAGCTGGCTTGACGAGCTGCCGGCCGTCCTCGGGAGTCTCCGAACAACACCAAATCGGTCGATCGGGTTCACCCCATTCTTCCTTGTCTACGGAGCAGAAGCCGTCATCCCAACCGACATCGAGTTCGACTCACCACGAGTCGTGATGTACACCGAAGCCGAAGCCAAGCAAGCGCGTGAAGACGGCGTCGACCTACTCGAAGAAGCACGCCTCTTGGCGCTCAGCCGTTCAGCCATTTATCAGCAAGGCCTGAGGCACTACCACAGCAAGAAGATCAAGCCCCTCGCATTCCGCGAGGGAGACCTCGTCCTCCGACTCGTCCAGCAGCAAACCGGCCAGCACAAGTTGTCCTCCCCATGGGAAGGCCCCTTCATCATCAGCAAAGCCCTGTGTGACCGCAACGCGTACTACCTCATCAATGCCTGCAAGTCGAACAAGCACAAGAGAGACACCGCCGGTGAAGAAACAACCCGGCCGTGGAATGCAAAACTCCTCCGCCCGTTTTACAGTTAGCCGTGTGCACGTATGTATCACTACTTTTTTTTTAGTTTGTAATCGCATGAAAAACTATGGGGTCCCCGAACAACGCTCGGGGGCTGCCCCTTTTTTTCGCCAAGTTATTGTGTTCACACATTTGTGCAATTTTTCTTAAAAACCCCCACCACCGGGTTGACTCGCTCAACCCGGGGGCTCGGGGGCTAGCCGGCTTGGCCACCACCCGCCGTCCTCCTTAGCACATCTCGGCGTGATCGGGTTGCCGCGGCCCTCCACTTCGCCCTACGCCACAGAACCGGCTTCGGCTGTTGGCCGGCAAGAACTATGGGCCAAAGCACCAACATGTCGCGGAAACACTAAGTTGGGTCCGTCGGATTGGCCAACCCGGCCACGCCACTTTAACCTGCCGCACGACCGGCTGCTCGCCAGCCGGCCCAGTGGGTGTTTCGCTCGCGCTCAACATTTGAAGAGCCTAAGTACCGCGCGCCCCTTCCTAGGACCGAACTCCTTGTCACAGACCAGAACCCGGCTGTCCGACTCGCGGGGGGGAGGCCCAAAGAGGGGGGCGAGCAAGAAAATGGCTCGAAAAATAGAAAGCAAGAAACGCAAACACTCACGAAATATTTACATCATGAATTAAAACAGGCCCAAGGCCAGAGTTCATTACTTTACACCAAAAACACCCCAGTGGGTGGGTGGACCTGCTACTTAACCGAAAAAGTTGCAAAGATAAAACAGGGCGGCTTCAGCCTCAGACAGCTCCAGCGCCGAGTTGCGCAGCCGCCGGCTCCCCCTCGGTTGCCTCCGGGTTCACCGAGGTGCCGGTGTCCTCCACCTCGGCGTCCTCATCCGCATAGGGGCCTGACTCCTCAAAGGTACCCTCCGGATCGTCCAGCAGCAGGCCAAAATCGTCAGGAGGGATGACTCCACCGTTTTCTGTCCGCTCCAGCTGGAACTCATCGTGCATCAAGAACCCAGCGATGTAGCTGGCCCGGGCGGCAATCTGGTCGGCGTCCGCCTGCAGCTGGCGCTCCGCGCCGGCTCGCTGGGCCATCAGCCGGTCCAGCTCCAGGTCCGGATACCAAGACATCACGAACCTGAGCGCCATCTCGGCACTGGCACGAGCGGCAAAGACACGCCACGCGTGAAGCCGCGCCAGTCCAGCCTCCAACCACAGCGCCAGTCGCGAAAAGCTGTTCGGCGCAAAGGCGCCAGGCCAGAGGGCTGCCGTCATCCCCGCGCCAGCCTCGGTGACCCGCGCCATCTGGCCGCCCAAGGCTTGCAGACGAGCTTCGGCGGCAGTCATGATCTCCGAGAAGGTCCAGGCGACATGTGGGTCAGGCCCGGCCCCCATGATCCCCTGCGGCGACCGCTGGAAACGAACGGCCTCCTCTGCCACCCCGTGCGTCTCCGGGAAGTGCCCTGCCAAAAAGAAGAACAAGAGCAGTCAGCAGCCAAAAAGGAAAGAGGGCCGGCTTCTCAACCCGACAGAATAAAAAAGAAGCACTTACTAGCGAAGGTCTCGTCCAGGTGTTGCGCTTCAAGCAACATACCGTGCCGCTCCCTGTCACAAGCACGGTCGCGGGCCTGAAGCGCCTTCTCCAGCTCGGCGACCTTGGCGACGGCCGCCTTCAGCTCGGCATCCTTAATGGCGGCCGCCTCCTCGTCCTCCTTGCGATGGTGGAGCTCCGCCTGGTGGGCCTCCGCCACTGTGGTCCCCAGCGCCTTCAAACGCTCCACCTCGGCTTGGAGTTGGCTCTTGTCGTCGACCAGCTTATCGCGCTATTGGACGGCTTCAGCAAGGGCCTGCTGGGCCTCCGCCGCCTTGGACACCTCCGCCTTGAGGCGCTCCACTTCGGCTTGAAGCCGGCTCTTGTCACCAGCCAGCTGTAACACCCCAAAAATCGGGTTATCGATTTTTTTGCTGTTATTCCTTCCTAGCTTTTCACTCCCAAATTTTTTCCTCTGGAATCTGGTGAATGACCAGGTGAATCCAGGCAATCCTCAACCTCTTAGAGCTTTCCCATGCTCTTGTGCCAGTCAAGCTCATGTCAGTAAACCCCGAACCTTATTCAAACCCTGGTTCCAAAGTACTGGAACTGGAAATCCTGCCTTTGCGTTTACAAAGGAGCTATCATTTTCCTTGCTCTGTTAATCCTCCCAAAATTTCCAGAGATCCTTCTTCACTCATAAACCCTAGATGTGCAAAAATATTGCTAAGTCATATGCAATATTTCTCATCTAGAATTAATTTCTTTTTCTGCCTTTCTGAGGAATTAAATCCAGGAAAATATCTATCCATCTCCAAAGTTCATGAAAACTTGTGGAGATATTCTTTGTGATCATATTGAGCTCTCATAAAAATATTGGCCATAATTAAATAGGGGAAATTGCATTTTCCTATTTAAAGCCAATATTTCAATTTGGGGCCTTTCCAAAGGAACTACCATTTTGGTAGCTAGGAAAAATCCCAAATAATTTGTGGAGCTTCTCCAATCCATATCTTCACCATTTCCATCAACATCACAAGTTCCACCAATTAAATTTTGAGCACAACACCACTTTGCAAATTCTATCTAGATTTCCAATTTGCAAAGGAAGTGCTTGATTCCTTGATCTCCTTGGGCTGAAATTTTGCAGGGTGATTCATTATGATATATTACCCTTGGACACCAAAAACCAGCCCATTTTATCTAGCCAATATTTCTCAGTAAATTATCTAAGTTTCTGTCCAGATTGGAGCACTGTGAAGGAAGTACCATTTTTCTTTATGCAAATGGTATGAAATTTTTACAGTGCCTCCATGTGCCTAAATTATTGGTCTTCACCAAATTTGGGCCATTTTCATCTAGCCATTTGACTCCAGCATCATCATTTTCATTTCTGGCCAGTTTGCCAAGTTGCAAAGGAAGTGCCAGTTCTATTTGCCCAGTTGGGCTGAAACTTTGCCATGATGATCACCTTAGTAAGTGATCAACCTCAGCCAAGGATCTTGCAAAAAGAAGCATTGTGGTGGCCACACCACGTGTGCAAAGTTTGCTGCAGGAAACTATTTGACCAGGGTGTAGTCACCCCAGACCTCTTCCATTCCATCCAGCTACATATATCAACTCAGCGATGTGTGGAGAACCTCCCAGACATCATTTGGCATCAAGTGCTCCATGGCATCGCCGTGGCCACGCGGTGACCATGGCCAGAACGCGACGAACGGGCGCTCTGTGCTTGGGAGGCTTCGGGAGGCCGATTCCAGCGAGCTCCGGTTTGTCCGGGAGCGCCGGCGAGCTCCCCACCACTCGTTGGCACCGTCTGGTCACATCTTCCCTCATCCCCTAGCTCGTGGCTGCTTCTACCGACGTCGATTCACCGCTAGGTTGCCGCCACCTCGCCGAACTCTGGAGACCTCTGCCGCCGTCGCGAGACCCTCCCCCGAGCCTATTTAAGGCGCCCCGAGCTCTCCCCGCAGCCAGCAACTTCCCCAGCCTTCCCCTCGAGCTCCCCGAGCTTTTCCCCTCGCCCATGGCCGAAGCGCCGCCGCCGATCCCCTTGGCCTTTTTGGCCGTGGCCCTTCCCCCTCCCGCTCCTTTGCTTCCCCAGCCTTCCCTGGAGTCAGCGAGTCGCCGCCGCCGCCCTCCTATCCGGCGGAGGAACCTCGCTGGCGTGGCCCTCCTCTTCACAGCGTTCGGCCGCTGCGGCCTCCCCTTGAAGCCAGTGCTGTGGGCGGTCCCAAACGGTCCCGAGGCTACCACGGGCGCGATGTGGGCTGGCGGAGCCACTCCGCTCGCCGGCGGCCGAGTCCCTCCCCGGCCTCTCTGTCGCGGTAGAGAGGAAGGCCAGGGAGGAGGAGAGAGAAGGCATGGTGGGGCCCGACCGTCATACTCAGCGCTGACCAGGCCCACCGTTGACTCTGGAATAAGTGGAGGAGCATTTTGCGCGATACGCTTTCTCCGCGCGGAAGCGTATTCCTGAAAAGGCGCTTTCAGCCAGCCGCCGCCGAACTACTTAATTAGTGGACGTTCACCCGTTAAGCGCTACAGTGGGCATTATTTTGTCTGTTTCTGCGCTTAACGAACGAACGGGTGTATCTCCGCGACCGTAACTCCGATTGAGGTAAAACCAACGCCCATGTTTTCAGATCGTCGAGCCCATTCCGATGCCGTCATTTTCATAATGTTTTCACATTGTGAAAATGACCATTTTGCCCTTGCCCTTCGTTCAGCCCCTTTGAGAGGGAACCTTTCTGGCAAATCCTTCCAGAGTTTTATCGCACTTCTTCCAGGCGTATTCATCGACCCCAGGCAAGCCAACCTCTTATCATGAGCTCCGGACTTGCGTGATGACTTTGCTTGCACCCTGTGTGTTCATCGTAGCACATCTGTATCGCCTATTTGTCTGCACCAACATAGTTCTGTTATTTCATCTGTACCAGATGCTAGTGACATTTATCATATAATATCATGACTTGTTTTCATGCCATATCTTGCCATGTTAGTAACCATATTTTGAATACCATTATCATGATAGTACCATGATTTGATCTTGTTCCTTGTTTGTCAACGTTGTTATGATTCTGCTATGCTGATGTTAAGTGGCTGTTCACACTTATAATTGTTGAGGTAATGGTGGGATGATGGAGATGTTGAATTGAATACATAAACTAAACCTAGTCGGTTGATCTAGAGTCACCTGTCCGGGCTTATTCGTGCAGCCACATTTGCCGGTATGGGACGACCTTGACTTGGTCTAGCTTTGTGCTCTTTCACCGGTACCACCAACTAGGGAAGGTTATGCGTGCGTGCTGCCCTGATCAGGTAGGCAGCGATAACCTTGTGAGCCCAGTTGATTGTTTAGCCCGGGAGTCCCCGTTTGGGACAGTTGTGTTGGCCATGACGGTGGCAGGTGTCAAGAGTGACACAGGGGCCACCTAGGACATGACCCTGGGAGGGTATGATTGTCGGTGGTACGATGGAGGAGTCACGGGTTAGGCAGGTTTCGTTGGAGCAACGCTGGTCCACCCGAATGGGATCATGAGGTCAGGTGCTCCATGGTGTGGGTAAAGTGCGCAACCTCTGCAGAGTGTAAAATCTATTCTAATAGCCGCATCCACGGTATTGGACAGCCCGTCCAGACCTCACTAGGTGGTCAACCATAATGTTGATAATAATGGTGGAAGAACCTGCCCTGCATAGACATCAGATGTTGTCAGGAATATGGTATGTTAGCCATGGGGTGGCTATGGAAGAGATGGTCAGATGACCGAAAAACTTGGATTGGACTGGGATCAGTTTTAGATTGGATCATGAGAATGTTCGGGATATGGATTGTATACTTAATATGCTTTACTTTACTGTACTCTACTTTAGTAGTTATCTTGCTAGATAACCTCGTTAGGTCATGATGATCAATGCTGCTAGATGTTTAATCATGCCAGGTAATCTTGCTACGACATGATAATTAGTATTGCTAGATAGGTATGCTATGCCATGCTTGATTCATGTTTTCCTGTTAATTCCATGCCATGTTTAGAATAAATTCTTGCATAGCATAGGGCTTGCTTTGTTATCTGCTTGTTTGGATGCTATGTATTTGGTTGTCTTGCGAGTACATTCAAAGTAATCACCTGGCCTTGCACGTGGCCAGTTGCAGGAGAAGATCCGTCGTGCTAGATCGTAACCCAGCCAGTCCTATGAGTTGTGGAGCCCAGCCAGAGACGTCGTTGCCATTGAACCAAGACCTTCGCTGCCATTTAGTTAGCCTTGGAGCTATGTAATATTGTTGTAAGCAACAGTATTGTAATACTCCATTTTTTATAATAAAGCCATTTTGTGCTTGGAATTGTTGTATCATGTCTTGACGTGCGCCAGGTCTTATCCTGGGGCTGGCGTGCGTCGGCCCTCTATCGGGGTGCCACACCAGCTGCTCCTGCCGCTGGCCGGCTTCGGCAAGCGCCCGCTGAGCCTCCGCCACCTCCGCCTTCAACTCCGCCACCTCGACCCGAAGCCGGCCGGCATCGGCGACGACCCGGTCGTACTGGTAGCCATCTCGGATCAGCCGGACTCGCCAGGACGACACCTCAGCCGCGGCTACTGTGCAACAAAGATTCAGAAATAGAAGAAAGACTACCTTTAAGATTCGACCCAACTACTACGTAGTTGGCCCGAATCTCGGGGGCTACACCCAGTGGGTGCGCTAGCGCGCCCCCACTAAAAGAGCACGCAACAAGTTTACCTTCGGCGACATGGAGCGCCTCCTCCTTGGTGGCGAGCTGTGCCTTGAGCTGCCGGTGCTTCTCCAGGAGCCGGTTAAAGACGCCGACCCGGTAGGCATCCAGTTGCTGCGAAGGACAAAAATCAGTACAAGACAGCAGTTTAAGATTCGACCCAACTACTACGTAGTTGGCCCGAATCTCGGGGGCTACACCCAGTGGGTGCGCTAGCGCGCCCCCACTAACTAGCTGCAAGAAGAAAAGCAGAAGAAAAAGGGAAGAACTTACCATCACGGCGCGTTCTAGCTCCCGTGCCCGCTCCGTCTCGGCCTGGGCAAAGGCTTGGACCCGCTCCACGTGCCCGCGAAGGCGCTGGCTCACGGTGGCCATCGTCGCCTCCTCCTGCGTCAGGGGCCCGACGAAGGCCTCGCTGGGCCTAGCCCGAGCTGGCTGCGACCCGACGACCTGACGGCTCCCCAGCCTGAACACCAGGGAGTACTCGCCGCTCACCGCCTCCTCTGCGGCCGGCGTCCCCTCCAGCACGATGGCCGGAGTCGTCTTTGACGCCGCGTTCTACGGCGCCCCACCCGTCGGCGCCTGGCGCGCCTCGTCCGGCGTCACCAGCGGCGCCTCCTCCAAGATGGCATCGCCGCCTCCTCCCTCGACCTCCACCCGCTCGACCACGTCGGTCCGAGGCGGGGTGTCGTCGTCAACCTCCATGACCTCCCGGTCGAGGTCCACCACCTCCGCACGGCCGTCCTGGCCGCCCTATTCCGACGACGGCCGTCCTGGCCGCCCTCCTCCTCCGACGACGGCATAAGAACCGTCGCCGCTGGCTCCATGCCCGCCGGCATCTCGGGCCACGCCGGCTCCCCGCCGGCCCGCCCCCCCACTGCTGCGGCCCTGGCCCAAGCCTGGGCCGACGCCTCCTCCATGTCCGCCACGGCTCGGTCTCGATCGGGCCAGGCCAGCGCCTCGGAGTCGGCCGGATCCAGGCCAAGGTCCGGATCGGCCACCTCCTCATCCCGGCCGATGACGCTGGACCGGGTTCTCCGGAACACGGGGCCGCCACCGGACACAGCCTCCGTCGCTGCCAATGCCAGCGACAACGGCGACCTGGAGCACAACGGAATATGTAAACAAGGACAAAAAAGAAGCCGTTCAGCGGCTCGTCAGAAGTCAACAAGGAGAAAACTCACCCGACCACCAGCGCGACGGTTGGTCTCGCCGGCACCGCCGGCAGGGCGTGACGCTTCCTCTTTGCGGGCGGATTGGTGCCTGCCGCCTGGTCCGCCGTGCGCTTCGCGGCTGGCCTCCGGGGCGCCACGTCCCCCTTTCCGTGCGGCCGGCTAGCCGCCACCGCCCCAAGAGATGACCCGGCCCCAGCCGCGTCACCGCCTCCTCCGCTCGGCGCCGCTGCATCATCAACGTACATCAACACCCCCGCCTTTCGGCCGGCATCTCAAGAAATCAAGCACGGAAGCTTACCCGTGCGGTGCGTCTCGCCGGCTTCGGCGTCGGCCTCCTCCGGGTCCTCGTCCTAGGCCGCCACCTCCACCGAGCCGGCCCGCTCCACCTGCGTTGGTGCCCGGTCATACGGATGCCAGATGGCATTCAGTAGCACCTCCCTCGTCACGTCAGGACGAACAAGAAGATGGGCAGTGGCAAAGTACAAAGACCAGGGACTCATCGCCGGTGCCGGGTTCGCATGGCTGTAGGGAGGCTTCCCGAACCGCCAGTCCTCCTTCAGCCCGGCCTTCAAAATGTCGTTAACCCGGCGGGCGATCTGATCCGCCGCCAGGCGCAGGGGCGACATCCTGTTGGGATCCCCAAGCCCGGTCATCAGGCTGATGATGTGAGTGCGGCGCTGCAGCGGCAGCACCCGGCGCATGATGAAGGCGGCGATGAGATCAGTGCCGGTGAGCCCCTCCCGCCCCTTCATCACCTCCACCCGAGCGTGCAAGTTCAGCACCGCCTGCGACGGGTGCTTGGGGAAGTAGTTCCAGTTCTGCTTCCCCTGCGGCATCGCGTCGACTAAGGGCGGCAGATCGATATGGTCCACGCCAAGGTTGCGGACGTAGAAGAAGGAGTTCTGCCACTTCTTGGCAGAATCCTCCAGCGGCATCTTGGGGCACCCCCCGTGCGTCCGCATCGAGATGACGGCGGCCCCGCAGGAGGACATCTCCCCGGCCTTCGGGCTCTGCTGCTTCAAGGAGAAGAAGCGCACCCAGAGGTCGATCATGGGCTCGACCCCCAGGTACCCCTCGCACAGGGTGACAAACCCCGAGAGCTGCAAGACGGCGTTCGCGCCCAGATGGTGCGGCTGGAGCTCGAAGAAATCCAGGAAGGCACGGAAGAAGTTGCTCGCGGGAAGGCCAAACCCGTGGTTGAAATGCGTGTAGAAGACCACGCGCTCGGTCCCCTCCGGCCGCGGCTCCTGCTCGCCCTCCGGCAGACGCACAACTACCTCCGTCTCCCTCCGCAAGCGCTTGGTGTCACGTAGATACTGGACGTCCTCATCGGTAATGGAGGACCCCATCCACGAGCCCGACGGCAGCACCACCGATGGTGCGGGGTGGAGCAGGGAAGGAGAGAAAAGATCGACGATGAAGTCTTGCTCAAAGCGGCAGAGCGTCGCAGCGCGTGGCGGTCGCAAGAGCGAGGGGAGGAGGAAGAAGATGGGGAGCACGAGCGAGACTAATCTCCGCCGCCCCTCTACCAATTTATAAGCCACGACCCGAACGTGGGGAAGTGGGATCGTTTGCGCTCGCCCCTCCCACTTCCCCGCAATAAGTGCGCACGTACTACGTGTAATAACTGCCTCGAGAATGGCAACTGACCCGAGGACGCCGCAATAAATCCGCGCGCATGGGCCGAGGGCACACAGTGGCGGGCCCCCGTCCATCGCCCTGTCCCGTCGCGTGTGTGGCCTGTCAGGCCCCTTCAGCTCCCCAGCGCCGCGTGGCGCCCGCGCCGAGCCCGAGAAGATTGCTTCAAGATTCGACAAACTCCTCGGTTTTCCGCCCGCGCCAGGATGCCGTGATCCGGCTTCTGGAAGCCGGCACACAGTGGGTGTTGCCGGACCCGGCGGTCGCAAACTTCACCATCGGCCGCCCTCTCAGGGGGGGGGGGGGAAGGAAACTGCGAAGGCCCTCCTACTCGAAGCCGGCGGACCTTCACAGCTTCGGGGACTACTGTTGGGGGGATGAACCCCGGGCAGGCAACGGAACCCGGATCCATTTTAAAAAACATCGGGGCCAGCATCGCCCCTCAATCCGGCTCGCACTTGGCCGGGTTCCTCGACTCGGCCAAATCCGTCAACCCGGCCGAACTCTTCGACCCAACCAAGATGGCAACCCGGCCCTGCCGGCTGGCGCAAGCCGGCCGAACCCGGCGCACCAAGACTTCTCCAGCAAGCTAGCTCCCCTGTGGCGTGTTACTCAACCCGGCCATGGGTCAGCTCCCATCCCATCCGAGGGAGGCGATGGGACGAGTCTCTAGTGAAAGGGATGAGCAAGGCGATAGTACCCCACCAACCCCTCTGACCGGCAGAGGCGTGGCAACAGTGCCCCACCTACCCTGCTGACCGAGGCCGGCGTGGCTACAGCCTGCCCATCGTCACTGCTGATGCCAGCCGACGGCGACCTGGCGGTGCGCCACTGTAGCGGTCTCGACCCGGCCACTCCATGACGATCGACAAGACGGCAAACAGTGCCTCCTGGCATGCGGGGCCCGCGCTCGGAAAACCCGGCGAGCCCTGACACCCAGCGGGTCCCAGCACCGGCTTCCCGGACGATGACAACCCGGCCCCACGGCCTTGTAACTTTACCATTGTAACCCTGGGGGGTTGACCTATAAAACCCCCCAGGAGGCCTCATGTACACGGGCAAGCAACTCACGTAGACACATGCGCACACCAGGGAAGGGAGCAGCCTAAGCCTTGGCTGGTCTTCCTCCTTCCTCCAAACAGCTCAAGGTGCAACTCTGTACCGATACATATAAACCACGCTCGGCAGGACTAGGGGTATTATCTCTCCGGAGAGCCCCGAACCTGGGTATGTCTTGCGTCCCTCGCTCACTCATGCCGACCTTGCCTCTGGAGCCAACCGGTGCCCTTGAGCCTCCTCCTCTCTTTAGCCATCCTTTGGCATCTGCCGTGCGCCCACCACGACAAGGACCGAGGCCACTATAAATATAGCTAGGCCACCACCATAGACGGGGAGACCGGATCATCCTGACCAGCTCACACCAGCACAAGAACACTCCTCCTGAGGTTGTTCTCCCCCTGTACTAGTTCATCCTCAGCCCACCTCGAGGCCAATCCACCATAAAGCAAGAGTAGGGTTTTACACCGCAAGGTGGCCCGAACCTGGGTAAACTGCTGAGTCCCTTTCCTTTCCTGTTCATCGAGCTAGGCGGTGAGATCGACGGGTCGGCAGGCTAGGAAGATTGAGTTCTTCGCACGCACCCCAGAGTTTGAACTTTTCTTGGGTCTGCAGAGCCCTGAATCCGACATTTGGCGCGCCAGGTAGGGGTGCATCGGAGCCTCTCTTCCGCCAGTCGGTCGCCTCCATCCCACCGTTCTCATGGCTGACGCTCCTCGAGCTCATGCTGAGCATTGGGCCGCTCGTCCTGCCCAGGCGGCGCCCTCCGCCCAAGAAGATCTCCACTCCGCACTCTTCGCAGCCCACACGCCGGCCGGCACCATCAGTCGTAGGTGACATGGACCACTTCCACCCGCTCCCGCGCTGTGCCGCAACCGGGCCACCACGCGATCTTCGAGCTTCACCGTGGCAACGGTGCTGCACACCCGCCGAGAGCAGGCGAACACGTGAGCCATGCTCATCGTGGCACGAGAGCTGCTGTGATGCAGGTTGGCGGAAGGCGGCCATGACGCCTTGCTGGAGCGGGTCGCGGAGCTGCTGGACGCCGCCTGCAGGGGTGCGGTGCCCTTCTGCACCTTACCTACGCCGCGAGCGTTGCCGGGGGCGCGCGCCGGCCCTCACTACGACCACGCGCCCTCTCCCAGGGGGCTCGAAGGGCCCTGCGGCACCGGCCTGGCTCGCGACGCTCTTTGTGCTACCCAGGATGCGTTACCCCCGGGCGCCGCAGAGTTGGGCGGCCCCTCCTGGGCCCGCGCCGAGATGCCACTCTGCGATCGTGGTGACCTGGCGCCAAGGATGGCGAGCAACGATGCCGGATGGCCGGGCGACGGCTCGGGGATGGCTGCTTCGGGCACCCCTGTGCCTCCCCCGACGGACTCGCTGTATGCGCCAAGAGGAAGCCCCCGCTTGTTCCCCTCGCTAGCCTGGGTGTCGAGACCACATGAGGCCGAGGCTCTTCGTAGGCCACCTCGGAGCTTCACCGGCGTCTTCGACGACAACGGCCACCGGGTACCATCAATATCTTAGGGGCACGATTACACTAACCATGGACCGCAGGTGAACCAAGCCACGACAACGGCCATGGACCTCAGGACGATGGCCCCGCCGCAAGCGGACGGAATGCACTGGGAGTTGCGCAGGGGGAGCCCGGTGCCAGGGCCTCCCCCGTGCCACATGGAGCAATGCGCCGCCATGACGGCGGCGCACGCCACTCGGAGGTAGGTCCTCCGTCGGGGAAGGCTCCGGCGAGCCCTTCCCCCCGGTGGGGGGCCTGCGATCGCCGGGGCACCGCCAGCGTCCCCCTTGCCCCTTGGTCTCGTCCTGGTTTCCGGACGCCCCAACGGTGGTCGGGGGAGGCGCAGGGTGGGCCCCTCGCCTGGTGCCAAGGATACCCGTGAAGATCTTCGCTCGTGACACTCTCACGTAATAATGAGTTGGGGCTGTACACGCCCTGGAGTCTCCTGAGTGTCGCCCTCGGGCCTCACGGGGTCTCCCACCCACGTCCAAGTGGAAGCACCATGCTTCGCGCTGGCCGTCGACACTGTCCCCCAATGACTATGCCCACGCCCAGTGGAAGCACTTAGCTCCGCGCTGGTGAGAAGACTAGTCTAGGTGCCAGACGCGGCTGTTTGTTTTGCCCTCTTTTTGTAACCCAGTTCCCATCTTTTGGAATGAGATTTGGAGTTTCATGTGCTTATCAAAAGAAAAAGGGGGGAGATTTTTCGATTCGTGGTGTTTTCTTGCCTTTTGGTTTACGTTAAAAGCAAGGCTCATGCCTGCTGCCCCCCCCGTGAGCACCCCGCGAGTGGGGACTAGGCGTGACGTGCGTGCTGCGCACGCTTGGGCCAGCCCAAGCGGTGCCGAGGGCCCCTTGAGGCTAAAGGCGCATCTGCCACAGGACCACTACGTGCACGCCCTGCCGCGACTCGGCAGTCGGCTCCTCGTGCGGCGCTCTCAGGCGGGCCTGCAGGCTCCTCAGGAGGCTTGAGCCCTCACATGCCCCTGCGAGCCCCGCGTCAGGAAGGAAGCGCCCTCACGACATAGGAACCCGTCCAAGACCACCAGCACCAAAGGTAAGTCACAACAAACCACTCTAGTAGGGGGGCCTCCTGCCCTCGGTAGCTCGTTTCAAAATTAATTTAGAAGGCATATCGTCATTTCATACATAACCGGGGAACCCCCACCAAAAATACTTTCCACACCCCACGGGGCCATGCCCGAAGTTTTGGTATGCAGGTCAGATCGGAAAGGAAACATAAGCCTAGCAAGACGCGCTGCCATCGGCGTCGCCATCTTCATCATCACCATCGTCGGCACCACCCTCTTCAGCTGCGAGTGCGTCCACGCCATCTTCACGGGTGAACTCCGTGACCAGGTTGTCCACATGATCATCCACCCAGCTCGTCAGGTCGCCCTGCGTGACCCTGGGCACGGGGGCTATCGCGGTGTTGAAGTCGAGGTCAGGATCAAGGCTAAGAAGGTAGCTGAAGACACGCGAGAACGCGCGCCCGAGGAGCCCCCTGCTTCTTTCCTCGATGAGCTGGCGCGCCCTCGTGGCCCGGTCTTCCAGACGGGTCACAACTTGGGTAAAGAAGTGGAGGTAGCCTCGTCATCAGCCTCGTGCGGGCGGGAGACGCTCTCTTTACAGATGGTATCCAAGGCCCGGTTGGCCCGAACCCTAAGGTACTCAAGCATCGAGGAGCGCTCGGGCTGCATCATCCGGCGGTGGTTTGCTTCGTTCGTAGCTTTCTCCACAAGAGACATGACGCCCGCAACCTGCTGCTGAAGTGAGGACCATTCGGCTTGGGTGGAGGCCCGAGCCTCCTTGGCGGTCATCTCGCGCTGCTCTGCCGTGGCAAGCTTCGCCCTGAGGGCGTCGGTCCTGCCCTGCAACTCAACCTGCCGCTGTTGGAAGCGGGTCTCCTGCAGCCTCAGCTTCCGGCGGTATTGACCAACAAGAGCCCCGCGAATCTCCACCACCCTTTGGTCGATCTCCTGCTGGATCTTGGCCTCCCGGGCGGCAACTGCGTCTTCAGCCACGGCCACTTGGCACTCCCTCACCTCCAGCCGCTCGAGCTCCAGGTTATGTTCCGAGATCTCAAGCGCTAGCGCATCCTGACGTGCCTGGCCTCCTTTCTCATCCGAGGAGGCCTCGCTCGGCGGTGCCGCCAGGGTGGCCCTGCGCGCCTGGACCTGCAGCTCAAGGATGGCGTTCGACGCTCGAAGCTCCTTCTCCCGCTCCTCGGCCGCCTCGCGACGGCGATCAGCAGCCCTGGCCTCCTCCAGAGCGCGGGCGCAGGCCTCATGAGAAGCCGCGAGGGATGCTGCAGCGTCTGCATGAGCGCGCTCATGCTGCAGATGCCCAAGGTTGATGGTGACCTTCAGCTGGTGCCACTCGCGTGCCAGGCGGAGGCCTTCCGCCTCTAGGCGCGCATCGACATCGACAAGCTCTCCTCCAAACTGACTCAGTGCGCCCATTGCTTCCTGGAAAAGGTCATGGCGAACGGCGCTGCGCCCGCGCATGAGCTCCAGTGCGTGGCCGAGCCCTTCCTCCGCGTTGGGGGCTGCCGCAGAAGCGCGGAGCGGCTCGCTCGTCTCCGACAAATGGCTGGCGGCCGGCGCTCCCCCAGTCATTTCCCAGGCCTTGGTGGAGGTGTCGGGCAGCGTGGCCTCGCTGCTCGAAGATGAAGCCGGTGCTGGGGTCGCCTGGCCACCGGCAAGGACCAATGGAGGAGCCCTTGGCATGCCTCCTGCGCCCCAGAGGTGACCATGAAGGAAGGACGCTGGGAGCGCAGGCCCGCGGCCTCCCTGCGGCGCATCCATCTCGCGGGCTGACTCCGTGCCTCGCACAGGCGTATGGCGTGGGGGGCTTGGAATCACGAGCAGACCAAGGGCCCCTGGAGATCATGCCCCAGGAGATTTCGCCGCCTCAACCAAAGGGGTCCTGAGGAGCTGGAGTCAGAAAAGGACGCGACACGAGAAGACCCACAAAGATAAGTTACTTACTCGTCCACAGACACCCACACCCTCTGTTTCAGGGGCCGGGGGGCGTCGCCACCACAGCTCCAGAGTCCTTTCCTCTTGCGGAGCGCCCCAAGGTCCAGACAAGGTGTGCCAAGGGTCGACGCCTTGCCCTTCATGACTGGGCTGCGGGTGGCCACTTCAGGAGTCACCACCTTAGGAGTTGCTACCCCAGGAGCAGCCGTCTCGGGAGCAGCCGCCGCAGAAGCACCGGATGGCGCCCACCCACCGGCAGTCGCCTCGAGAGCACCTAGCGGCGCTCGCCCCCCTGCAACCACATCAGGGGCACGCGCCGCAGGATCGACGAGCACAGGAGCCACCAAGATGGGATTCTCGTGAGGCCCTTCAAGGCCCTCCGGGCGTAGCCCCCACCCGTCGAAGAGGGGCATTTGCTTCACGAAGTCCTCTTTGTTCGAGCAGTGGTACAAGAGGCATCCCTCCTTCGGAAGCGCGGCAGGCGCTGGGTCGCCAGTCAAGAGCTCGAGCATCGCGCGCAGCGTCTTGGAAGGGAGTGAGGGCACCTGGAGCCTCATGGGGTCCTTGGGGCCGGTGAAGGCCCACATTGGGCGAGTGTGGCGCTGGAGCGGGGCGATGCGCCACCGGACGAACTCCCTCACCACCATCGACACCGTCACCCCTGCCTTCTTCAACTTGGCCAGCCTGGACCAGACGCGGGCGAGCCAACGGTCGACGAGTTTCACATGCCCCCAGCCGGAGCTAGGTTCCGCCGGCGCTTGCGGGAGTAGGAGCAGGGGGCTGAGCATGGTGGCGTCCACGTACACCCACTGCTTTCGAAATCCCTTCACATCCGGGCGGAGCATGAAGTCGATGCCAGAGCCAGCCGTCGCCGCCATAGCCTGGAATGCCATGCATCCCGAGCGTTATCGGCCATTGACCAGATGAAGCGAGAAGAAATGGCGGAGCAAGGCGACAGATGGAGCAATGCCCACCATAGCCTCACATAAGAAGGCGAAGGCGGCAAGGAGGATGATGGACTCGGGGTCCAGATGCAGCGCTTGGATCTGGTAATGCGAGATTGTGGCATTGAAGAAATCAGAGAAAGGAGGGACCAAGCCAGCCAAGAGAGCATGAAGGTGAATGGGGACCTCGGTGGCCCCCATGTCAGCCATGGCCCGGGAGGCAGGCCAGACCGTCGTCGCCTTCCACTCGTTGGAATCAGCGGCGAGGGCCGACCGGACCTTGTCCAACCCCTCCTGGTTGATCACCGTCGACCGATCAAGCGCGGGCTCCAGACCCAACTGGGATTCAGCGGGCGCGCAGGCCTTCCCCTTCTTCTTCGACCTCGGGGCCATGGCGTCAAGGGGGATTGTCGCCGGTGCCGAATCTGGAAGAAGAGCTGCAAGTTCGCAGGAAAGAGGGGAAGCCAAAGGCGAGCACGACGGGCAAGGATGGTAGAGCTGCGCTCGCAACAGGCGGCCATCAAGTCTGGCAGTTGCCGAGGCTGCGTGGGGAAGTGGAGACTCCCACGTCCCATCAGGCGCCACGCATCGATCGGGCCCGTAGGCGGTTAGGGCCCGCGGCGCTTCGCCCTTGCCCTTTGGCTTCGCCTCAAAGCCAAGTCTGAGTGCGCCTTGGGTCCGGGGGCTACTGTCGGTGCTCTGGGAACCGGGGTACCCAGACTTGCCTGCCTGCGGCCCACAGCGTGGCTTCATCAGCAGCCTGGTACGGCCCTTCTCCAGCATCAACAACACAAGACCCTCGCGAGGGGCCAAGCCTCGCGAGGTGGACGACGCCAAGACCTCCGGAGGGAGCGGCTTCCCCAGGCCGGCTCCTGAGGAGCGGAGATTTCCATGCAAGCCCCACCTCATGAGGTTCAAATGACGCAAGGCATGACGACCAAGGCCAGGCAGGTGCCAGCAGTCGCAGTACAGCAGGTTTCCTCTTCGGTGCTAAGGAAGCAAGCGCAGACGCAGAGTCCCAAGGAATCAGCCAAAGGTTTCCATTCCCGTGCTACAAGACCAGGGCGGCAGGACGGAGGTCATCGCCAAGCCCACCACGATGTCATGACCAGAAGCTTTACAGGTGAAGACCACCTTTCATTAGGATAAGATGTACTACTTGTCTCCCTTCAAACTTGGCCATTGTGGGATCTCTTCCCGCCTTCATTTTGGGGGAAGAGGACCGAGGCCACTATAAATATAGCTAGGCCACCACCATAGACGGGGAGACCGGATCATCCTGACCAGCTCACACTAGCACAAGAACACTCCTCCTGAGGTTGTTCTCCCCCTGTACTAGTTCATCCTCAGCCCACCTCGAGGCCAATCTACCACAAAGCAGGAGTAGGGTTTTACACCGCAAGGTGGCCCGAACCTGGGTAAACTGCTGAGTCCCTTTCCTTTCCTGTTCATCGAGCTAGGTGGTGAGATTGACGGGTCGGTAGGCTGGGGAGATTGAGTTCTTCGCACGCACCCCAGAGTTCGAACCTTTCTTGGGTCTGCGGAGCCCTGAATCCGACAATTCTCTCTCAGAAAATGTATGGTGGAAGTGTAGGCACGTTCTGATGGCTCTCTCTCTCTAATGAAGGGGGTGGAGGGGTATATATAGCCTCCACACAAAATCCAACCATTACACAGATTTGACTCATCTCGGTGGGACCGTATGGTTAAACTCGGTGGCACCGATTAGTTCAAAAATGTGAACATTAGGAATCTCGGTGGGACCGACTGGAGCAACTCGGTGGGACCGATGTGTTAGCACTGGTACAACGAGGTGCTATACAAACGGTTTTTAACCCCTTTCCGCGATGGTGTTTTGAACCGTCGCCTAGTGAGTGACTGCGATAGGGGGGTCCTTCCCACACGAACCAGAAACCGTTGGGGATAGGCCCTCTTGGCACACACGCTCGGCAAAATGAGGTCGTGTGCGACGGGCGAGCGATCAAATACGGTTATACATATAGTTATGCTAAAAAAATACAATTATATAGGCCAAATCGTTTCCGGTCGCAAGTACATCCCACACAGTCAGTCCCGGCTAAACGTTTCCGTTCGTATGTACATTCCACACAGTCAATCCAAGGAATACATTTCCGTTGGTATGTACATCCCACACAGTTAATCCAATAAGTACGTTTCCGTTCGTATATACATCCCACACAGTCACTCCAAGGAAAATGTTTCCGTTCGCAGGTACATCACACACAATATTACCCATTAAATCGTTTGTGATAGCGTTGCCATTACAGATGATATTAACAATTTTATCGTTTGCGTTATTGAATGCATCACACACGGTGCGTAGAAGAAACTGTGTGGCAAAGACTGTCCATCACACACACTATTTATGTGGTAAACGTTTGCGCAAGGAGGCCTAACGCAAACAATTTTCAATAGGATGTTGTGTGTGATTGTTCATTGATCCAACACGGTTTATTCCTAGAAACTATGTGCGTTGCCTGAGGTCATCGCCCACGGTGTTTTCTCAATAACCGTTTGCAATAGAAAAACCCAATTAGCAGGCTAATTGGCCATTAGCAGGCTAATTATTCTATTATTAATAATCCATTTATTAATCTAATTGGCATTTCATATTAAGCACACAATATATTTCATTTTCATATTAAGAAAGCAAGATTTCATAATTGAAATACATCAGAGTACAACAGCATATAGCTTCAGCACTCAGCTACCCCATTACACAACTGCACCAGTACCAAGTTTCACATGCAACATCTATAACCTTTCGAAATTAGCATCAGAGACGGTACATAGACAGATGAATCTCATCTGGAAAACTGCTGAAGCGGAAGGCGAATATTGAGCCTTCATTGATGTTGAAGGTCTTTGCAACTTTAGGCCAGTGCGTGTGGATGATTGGCCGTCCATCCTTCGTCCTCTTCAGGAACACTTCAATATTGAACAGTGGGTGTTGTATGAATACCTTCCTCGCCTCCTGACCATACAGGTGGTTTGAGAGGTAATCATCAGTGAACTGCTTTGGAAAGGCCTGAAAACAAGGATGTGCATAAATATCTTCTCTATATTGGAAATGGGGCAAAGAAATAAAAAGGCAAGGTATAATAGTTAGTACCATCCTGTAGTGAACTGATGTCTTCTTCATTGTGCAGACAAAGATCTTGTTGTTTTCTGTCGCTAATTTCTTTATCCTAACAATCTTTCTGAGTTTCTTGACTTGACTGATATTCATGGATAACTCATTTCCCCATATGCAAAAAGGGTCGAACAGTGGGTCAAAACCTCTGACAGCAGGACCTACATGTGCAAGACCAAATTGTTAAAAACCTAAATATTAGAATGGTTCCTGCAATTGCACAATAATGTGCTATTAGACAAAGGACCATGCATGTGCAAACCTCGATTGTAAACCTCAGTGCTTCCCATTGTTTCCCTGCAACACATATAAGGTAGTTAGTGATCAGGTTAAGTGAGGGTTCGCATGCTATCAGTAAAATATGTTGATGAAAAATAAGCACATTGCAGATTCATCAAATTAATTCAAGCCACATGGAAAACCCATTTATCCAAACCAAGCATGATTAAGAACTAGGAAATATAGCAATTGTATATGTTTCTCATGTATTAAGTGATGCCAAATTCGATTTATTCCTCGCATGCACAACAATACAAAATTCTACCCACGACAATTGGACATCGCATTGCAGAATTGAACCAAGCAGTTAACTAAACACCACAAAAATTAACCAAACATTAATTGAGCACCACATTGCACAATATAACATACTCCTAATAGAAGATCAGACAGTTAACCAAACCAAGCATGCTTAACAACTTGGAAATATAGCAATTGTATTTGTTTCTCATGTATTTAGTACAGCCAAATTCGATTTATTTCTCACATGGTATACAATAACAGAATGCACCCACAACAATTGAACATTGCATTGCAGAATTGAACCAAACAGTTAACTAAACGCCACAACAAATGAACCAAACGTTAACTAAGCACCACATTGCACAATGTATAACATACTAGAAGATCAGACAGTTAACCAAACCAAGCATGCTTGACAACTTGGAAATATAGCAATTGTATTTGTTTCTCATGTATTTTGTAAAGATAAATTCGATTTATTTCTCACATGGAAGACAATACAAATTTGCACCCTGAAGAATTGAACATCACATTTGCAGAATTGAACCAAATAGTTAACTGAAGATGACAACTAATTAACCAAACAGTTAATAAGTGAGCACCACATTGCACGACATATAGAACATATACACTAGAGCAACAGATTGCATGGTAAAAGTAGATAGGACAATTCACTAGAATTTGTTAAGGAAAGGCAGGAGCAGCACATGCAACGAGTAAACCGAGCATGCTTAACCGGCGTAGCTAGCAAACTGAACATAGGTCCTTATAGTGAGCTAATAAGACAAGCTACTCCTCATCGTCGGAGATATCGATGATGATTGGCTCCTTGGACATGGAAGAGGGCGAGGCCTCCACATCGTGGGTGCCTTCGTCGTAGTGGTGAGTTGCCTGAGCCGCTTTGGGCACCAACCTGTTGCCTCTCGAGTTGAGGTAAGCATGGGCACGCTGAGAAAACACCTCATAGTCTTCGTCGAAGGCACCAATGGTGGCCTCGAGGAAACGCCACGAACTGTCATTTAAAGCAGCCAACCGCATCGCGGCGTCGGCGTGCGAGGCGTCGACGGTGGCCTCGACAGCGAGGTGCTCCTCCAAGATCTAAGGGTCGGCACGAATGGCAGCCATCGCGACCTCATCCGTGCGTGCGGCTGCGATTTGCTTCTCCGCTGCCAAATGCTCCTTGGGCTCTTGGCTATACTACGTGCACCATGGCTTAGGGCGGCGCTTATTTGGGGGAGGGGTCGGTAATTTGGGTGGAAGGTGTCGCGCCTGCGGTCGGGGCATGTGGGATGTGGATGGAGGAGGAGGATGGGGGTCGGGTGTGGATTACCTGCCTGGATCGATGAGGCCGAGCAGCGTGAAGGAGGGTCACCGGCGAGGAGGCGGCGCTGCAAGCAAGGAGTGAAGGTTTCAACTTGGAAAGGAAGGCGGAAACAGGAGAAATGTGGCTTTTGGTAAGGGGGAGGGGGCAGGGAGGTAGATATTTTCACGGAAGCCGAAAATTTTGAATCGGTGCAGCGAAAAAACCGGCGCGCAAAGTGTCATCAGACACGGTCCCTTATTCAGCATTGTGTATGATATGTGAACATCACAAACGATTCATATAGCTTAACCCGTGTGTGATGAGTTTGAACGTCAAAATTTTTAGTTCGAATTTCCCTGGTTACAGTGGTCATCCACGCCATTGCATAATTTGGGTACACAAAGGAGACTACAGCACACCCACACTTCTTAATCGAGCAAGTTTGGCAATTAAACAGAGCTAGCTGACCTAAACATTACTCTAACAAATTAAAGACCGACGCTCTTAATTAAACAAAACAAAGAGTACTACTATGGCTGGTGATCGTCGATCTCCGCCGCCTCCTCCATGTCCAGCTCGCGCCCGACGATCTCCTGGGGAAGGGGCTCCATGGCATCCATCGCACCATACTCGGCAAGCATCTTGCCATCCGCGTCTGCCATCTCTTTGGAAAAGGCTGCCACGAGCTGGGCGTGGGCGGCCGCGATCTGGGCTTGGACGGGCTCCGTCGTGGCAAGGTATGCCACGGAGGAATGGACGGTTGCTCGAACGCTCTCGGCGATTACCAACTCTTCGGCCGTGGGTTGCCGACCGTTGTCGGGGAAGCTTCATTTGGTTTGTGCGGTGACCTCCACAAGCTGGGCGTGGGCAGCCTCGACATGGTCGTGGGCGGCCTCCATCAGGGCTAAGGCCACCGCTGCGGAACGGACAGCTGCTGTGCCGCTCTCGCCAGTTGCTATCCCCGAGGCAGATGTTGCTGCCGCCACCTGAGAAGCAACAGCGGCTGTTTGGGCTGCCTTGGCCGCCCGATCGCAGATTGCGGCCGCGCTCATGCAGCTTGTTAGCACGCACATGGCGGCTGCGGCCGCGCTCTCGCCGGAGTGGCCATCGAAGTTGCCCTCACGACGCGGGTCCATGTCCCCATCTTTCACCAACGACGATTGAACAGTGAAATGATATTTGGGGAGCGAGCTAGTGTGCTTGACACGCCGGCTGTGGACTGTAGCCGACGCACCTTCTCACGTAAGCCATAGGCATACTATACTCCGACGGTACTCCAAGATATTTTTTACTGCATCTCACACGGTTGGTGATAATAAACGATGTGCGATCTACTTGATTTTTCATCTTGATTTTAATTATATAATGGTGTCACATCGGCAAAGGAGGGTGTTTGAATTGCTAGAACTTTTATCAGCAGTGAACATGCAACTATAGGTGTGTCGTCAAAAAATTGGAATTATTCAGGGTTCGCTTGGACATTTTTATACATTAACTTGGTTTTCTAGCCATTTCAGGTGCACAATTCAAAATTAAACTACATGTACATGCTCCGGTGCACCAAAATGGGTTGTAAAATCATATATGTGTCCATGGGTTTATGATTATGTCTCATGCAAGAAATGGGGATGAATTTCGAACACCACGGCACCGTGGCTCTCCGGCAAACGTTGAGGTACTTGTTTTTGTAATTCTAGTAAATCCAAAACCCATCTGAAATTCATGAACCTTGGCATGCTATCATGGAATAGCATCAACATGCCGGGGTAAAAAATATTGTCCCATTTGGGGCAGGTTATGGTATAAGCTTCTCACAAACCAGAGCATTTCACAAGAAGCCTCATGGTTCCGTTAGGGAAACGTGTCACCTTTGTGGACAAAACGGTATTCGTCGCCTCTTCTTGCTTTCAATTTTTTTTCTGGGGTCAACATAGAACAACAGGAGTGTCGTGTTAAATTTTGAAATTTTTCGGGGATCATTTGGACATTTTTATATGTTAACTGGGTTTTCTAGGCATTTATGTGCATAATTCAAAATTGAACTACATGCACATGCTCCAGTACATAAAAACGGGTTGAAAAATCAAATGTGTGTCCTTGGTTGCACGCTTAGGTCACATGCAAGAAATGAGAATGAATGTCAAACACCTTGACACTGTCGCTCGACCGCTAACATTGAGATACATGGTTTTAAAATTCTAGTAAATCAAAAACTCCTCTGAAATTCATGAAACTTGAGATGATATCATGGAATAGCATCGACATGCCGTGGTAAAAATATTGTCCCATTTGGGGCAGGTTTGGGTATAAGCTTCTCGCAAACCAGAGCTTCTCACAACAAGCCTGATGGTTTCAGTAGGGAACGTGCCACCTTGGGGGACGAAACGATATCCGTTGCCTCTTCTTACTTTTAAATTTTTTCTCATGACAACATAGAACAACAGGAGTGTTGTGTCAATTTTTGGGATTTTTCGGGGTTCGCTTGGACATTTTTATACATTAACCGAGTTTTCTATGCATTTATTTGCATAATTCAAATTTGAACTACATGCACATGCTCCAGCGCATATAAATGGGTTCAAAATTGAAATGTGTGTCCTTGGTTGCATGCTTAAGTCCCATGCAAGAAATGAGAATGAATGTCAAACACCTTGCCACCGTCGTTCGGCCGCTAACATTGAGATACGTGGTTTTTAAATTCTAGAAAAATCGAAAACGCGTGTGAAATTTATGAAACTTGACATGCTAGCATGGAACGGCATCAACATGCCGTGGTAAAAATATTGTCCCATTTGGGGCAGGTTGGGGGTATAAACTTCTCACAAACCAGAGCTTCTCACAACAAGCCTCATGGTTACGGTAGGGAATGTTTCACCTTTCTAGACGAAACGATATCCGTTGCCTCTTCTTGATTTCAATTTTTTTTCTAGTGTCAGCATAGAAGAACAGGAGTGTTGGGTTAAATTTAGGAATTTTTCGGGGTTCGTTTGGACATTTTTATACATTAACTGAGTTTTCTATGCATTTATGTGCATAATTCAAATTTGAACTACAGGCACATGCTCCAGTGCATGTAAATTGGTTGAAAAATCAAATCTGTGTCCTTGGTTGCATGCTTAGGTCCCATGCAAGAAATGGGAATGAATGTCAAACACCTTGCCACCGTCGCTCGGCCGCAAACATTGAGATACATGGTTTTTAAATTCTAGTAAATCCAAAACTCGTCTGTAGTTCATGAAACTTGACATGCTATCATGGAGCGGCATCAACATCTTGTGGTAAAAAAATTGTCCCATTTGGGGCAGGTTTGGGTATAAGCTTCTCGCAAACCAGAGCTTCTCACAACAAGCCTGATGGTTTCGGTATGGAACGTGCCACCTTTGGGGACGAAACAATATCCGTTGCCTCTTCTTGCTTTCAAATTTTTTCTAGTGTCAACATAGAACAACAGGAGTGTTGTGTCAATTTTTGGGATTTTTCGGGGTTCGCTTGGACATTTTTATACATTAACTGGGTTTTCTAGGCATTTTATGTGCATAATTCAAATTTGAACTACATGCACAAGCTCCAGTGCAGAAAAATGGGTTGACATATCAAATGTGTGTCATTGGGTGCATGCTTAGGTCCCATGCAAGAAATGTGAATGAATTTCAAACACCAGGGCACTGTTGATTGCCTGCAAAATGTTGAGATACTTTGTTTTTAAATTCTAGTAAATCCAAAACTCATCTGAAATTCATGAAACTTGGCATGCTATCATGGAATGGCACCCCGACATGCTGTGGTATTTTTCGTGTCCATTTTGAGAGAAGGCGCACTCGAATAACAGACATCAAAGGCATTTTGAAATAAATAGCTGCCACTTTAACATCTCAAACGTTTGAATAATTTAAATCGTGTGCGTTCTGTTAACCATTAACGTGACGCCACGTCTCTCTTTTAATGGCTATAGGAGGTGTCGTGCGGACAGCTGCTTGACTGAATGGGAAGCGTGCGAGCGTAGTCCGGTGCGCAGGCTGACCGAGAGGCATGCAAGCTGTCCTCCAATGCGCAGGCTCATCGGGAAGCGTGCAAGCTATACGCTGCGCAGGCTCACTGGGAAGTGAGCCCTTTGACTTCCATGGCCTCCCGCCTTGCTCGCATCCTCTCCATTAATGGCGCCCGAGCTGCTGTTTAATACGGGCGGCCTTACTGTTTGCTTCCCATTCCCCTCCCTCCTGTAGACCTCCACCAATGCCATGGCGCAGAAGGATCATCTGCCACTACTCTTCCAGTTTGGTGAAGTTGACTCCAAGCCGGAGGAGATAGAAAATAAGGAGGAATGGGGCCTCATGGACATGGCCCTGAACGAGCTGGCCGCGGTGGTTGATGCCCCCGCGCCCGTCCCAGCTCCCATTCCCGCGCCCACGCCAGCGACCATCCCCGTAGCATTGACGGGCTGGTCGCCGAGCACTATCACAGAGCTGGAAGCTGCTGGCATTAGCAAGGTCTCCGCGGACCCATGCGAGCTCGTGTACATGCCAGTGCCCGTGCCCGTGCGCGCCCATGTACCCACCGCGGCGCCGGTCCCTGTGCATTTGCCTGCACCCGCCGCGCCCGTGCCCATGCGCACACCCCCCCTCAGCGGCATGGGATGCCACCATTGACCGCTACCTCGCAGCGCCGCGAGTTGCCGTCCTCCCGCGCACTGCACGTCGATCGCGCGACGACATGATGTTTGATTTCCAAGTGAAGAACATTCTGTGCTGCCTTGAAGACTTCCACAACGGCGTCCCGGAGGATGACAATGACAACGCCGGCGCGGCACGCTGCCTCCGCCGGAATTTTTTTTTGGGGTTTAAAACTGTATCAGTGTATCTCGATCATATGAATATAAATTCGTAGTGTGACTGAATGAAAGATATGGTTTGAACGAACTTGCATTTTTCTCTCTAAATGTACAGACTTATCAAACAATTTTCTTTAAAAACAACGTAAATGGTTTTTAAATATAAAACACTCATTGCAAACGTTTTAGATAGAACACCCGTATGCAAACCGACAGCTTCCCCGGGAAGCCAAGGGGAAAATATGCCGAGCAGGATTTGTGCAGCTCTTGAGCGCAAACGTTTTAGATAGAATACCCGTATGCAAAGTGAGAGCTATGGTCTTCCTCGGTAAGCCAAGGGAAAATTCACAGTGCAGGATTTGTGCATCTCTTCAACGCAAACGGTTCAGATTGAATACGGTATGCAAAGCCAGACTTCTGCGCTAAGCCAAGAGAAAATGTGTCGAGCAGGATTTGTACATCCCTTCAACGCAAACGGTTGTTTTGGATGACCCGTGTGCAAGCACGTATAGACAATTTGGTAAGATTTGCATCTGTCATATTGGGTATATTGCCATTTGTCAAACTGGAAAGATTGACATTTGTTGATCTAGTAACATTGCCATTTGTCAAGCTTGTAACACTGCGATTTGTCAAAATATGCAGCTAAAAATCACTAGCACTATCTAATTTTTGCAACTAAAATTCAGTAATTAAGCATACATTTCATTCATAGATTAAGCAGTCGTTCTTTTATACAAACAGTTCAACTCGACAGCTGAACCGACCAAACTTTTCCCCAATTATTGCCAACCACATACTGAAATAGCTAGTTCAACTATAAATACTAGCTAATTTTATGTACGTTGTACAGTTCCACCACATCTATAGTCAGATGAACTGAACAAAATAGCCCCTAAATACTACTACTACGGAGGGGCTTTGTACTACTTCTAGCAGCCTCTCCTCTGCCGACCGCGCTCAGTAAGAGGTAGAGGAGGAGGAGCCTACCGACGAGCTGAACAACTGCAATACGGTGCCTGTCGCTGCTGCACCTTCAGCGACGCTCACCTCGAACGCCCTCTGCCGCTCCAGACGACCCCTCTTGAAGCGGTGGTTCTCCTTGTAGATCTCCCGATTCCTCGCCTCTGCGGCGGCGTGTGTTGCGGCCACGACGGCGGTAAGGCTCTTTGCATGCTCGACGAGGCGCTCCTCCTCCTCCCGCAAGAACTCAATGTAGCGCGCAAGGTCGCTGACGCACGTGCGGGCCTCCACCTCTGCCTCCCGCCTTCGGGCGGCGGTGGCGGAGCAGGTGATGACCCCGACGGTCGACGGTGGGCTGGCAGCCACGGCGGCCAAGGATGGGGTGGCGGCCACGACCACCACCTCCCGCCTTTGGGCCGCGGTGGCAGAGCGGGTCATGGCCACGGTGGCCGCCAGTGGGGTGGTGGCCACGACGGCCACCTCCCGCCTTCAGGCCACGGCGGCAGAGCGGGCGATGGCCCTGGCTTTCGATGGTTGTGTGGTGACCACGGCGGCTGGCAACAGCTGCCGACAGGCAGCGGCGGCGGAGCGTGTGGTGGGTGTTCCGCGAACTCCCAACAGGGACGCCACGCGCACTACACTACGCCGGGGACTGCGCCGCCACCCCGGTGTAGCCTCCCAGCTGGAGCTGTCCTCTGATGACGGCAGAGTGGCTGAGAGACGACGACGGACCGGTGCCATTGGCGATTGTGGGAGAAGCAGACGAGATAAGCTACAGGGAGGGAGGGGAAAATGCGACGCAGGACTCGCCGGCCGTGAGGGTTTATATAGCAGGCTGGTAAGCATTGGGATTTTGGGCGATTTCATCGAGTCGGGCGGGAAGCTTGCGCAGGAACCTGCGAGGTTGCGCGGGAACGGGCTCACCGACGATTCATTGGCATCACTTCGAGCCACTGTTTGGCCAAAAGAACGCCCCCGTACGCTGCGCAAGCTTGCGCTGTAAGCCATCTGCGGCAGCGGGGTGACAAGACGTGCGAGAGGAGGACGAAAGGACACGTACACATACAGTTAATAAAAAAATGTTTGCGATTTAATTACCTACTACCCCTGTCCTGGTTTATAAGTCGTCTATGTATTTTTGTGCCAAATTTTGACTAGAGATTTAACTAATAAAATACGAATGCATGTCGCCAAAGATTATATCGTTGGATTCGTATTTGAACATAGTTTCCAATTATATAATTTTTATAACATGCATCAACATTTTGTTGGTTAAATTTAAGGTCAAAATATGGCACAGAATATAAAGGGGACTAATAGACGAAGATGGAGGTAGTAGCACACGGCCGCTCTCTACGCATCGTCGCAACTGCTGGCCGGCTTGTAGACGACCATTCCCTGCGTGTTCAACTGATCTATGCGTGTGGTTGCTCGCGGTTGAGGCAGCCGCGGTGTGCTCTGCTTGCGTCCCGCCACGCGCGCTGTGCTCACGCGTCCCTCCGGGTGCTCTGCCCTCATCCCTCCATGCGCACTGCCAGTGTTCGGGGCCGGCGCATGATCACGTACGTTCGTGCTGCCATTATGCATGCGGTTGCGCCGGGCGTGGCGCCATGATGCAGTTACCCGCTGCAAAAACTACCATGCGGACACGCTGAGAATCCAGGGTGCCCGGCCCCCATTTATTCCTGCGGCCATTTACCTTCATCTCTCGCGCCACACGACACAATAAGCACACGCACGACGACACATACAGAGAGGACATCCAGCGGTTCCAATTGCGCTCCCCGTGGCTCCAGTGGCGCTCCCAGCGGCCGACGACAACAACGGGGGGCAGTTCACCACGCATCACATAGTGGACACCCACGTGAGGGGAAGGCTCTCTCGGTGGTGTACACGAACGAGCCGGTCTCAGTGGAGAGCTCCATCCAAACTATGGAGCAGTTGCTTGCTGAGGACAAGTACCAAGTGGTCGGCTTCGACCTCGAGTACACCATCGATCGTGCTGGGCATGATCAGAAGGTTGCCGTCGCCCAGTTGTGCGTGCGACATGACGTCCTCGTCTACCACTACCACCTGGCCACAAGGCCTTGCGAGCATTTCTCTAGGTTTATCAACAGCTATGACTACAGTTTCGGTACGGTGGACACCACCAATGATCTAAAAGCGCTCAAGGTTTCAGGCTTGAAATGCCAGAATCTTGTCAACATCCAGGACCACTACAAGGTCTGGGGCAGTGACAACAACAAACAGAACTCCCTGGTTGACCTCGCCTCGGCCATCATCGACCCCTACTACATGAAGATGAAGGATGAGAGCAAGAAGGACAAGAATGCCTGGCACAGTGTCTGGCATCAGAGACTGGATGAACAACATGTCAAGTACGTGGCTAAGGACATGTACACAAGCTACGAGATGTACATGCAGATTGTTGACATGAGGAAGTGTCTTCTTCCTACCCTAGATGAGGGATCGAGCCACAGAGCAGTGGCGGGAGCGTCACAAGAAGTAGATGACTAGACGATCATTTCTCCTAGTTTAGAATGCATGCAATTGTTTATTGAGGTGTGTGCGAATGATCTGTATAGTCACTTATGTAATTGGACATTTATTTCAGTTATATATATATATGTTATTCTTCTGTAGACAGAGCAAATCACACGGCTCATTAGCAGCAATCGTGTGTGTTATTATTGGTCTTCGCACACATTTCTGATTATGGACCTGTTTGCCACGTATCACACACATCTTATTCAGTCGAACTATTTCTGTTGTCTTGGCTCATCGCAATCAGTTCATCTGAGTGAACTGTATGCCCTCCATCACACACACCTTGATCTGGCTGACCGTTTCTATTGTGTTGGCTAATCACACACAGTTCATCCTAGTGAACTGTATGCCGTATATCGCACACACCCTCATCTGGCTACCCGTTTTTGTTGTTCTGCCTCATCGCAAATAGTTCTGCTGGATTAACCGTATGCCACGCATCGCACACACAACTCTAATCTGAACCATGTTTGATGTCACCGCCATCGCAAACGTTTTGTATCTTTTTTGACGATTTTATTACATCACCGTTTGTGATTAATGCAACACACACAGTTTCATCGAAGGGTCTCTGATTGGACTGTCGCGTTTGGACCAACCTGCAGTAGTGTAGGGCTTAGGGCAAACCTCATCTCGGTGGCACCGATCGCATCAACTAGGTGAGACCGAAGTGAAGCAATAGGGCAACAGAGAGTTGGTCAAGCCAACTCAGTGAGACTGATTGCATAACTCGGTGAGACCAAAACAAATGCAACAAGTCATAGAGTGTTGGCAAGGCCATCTCGGTGAGACCGAGATCCATATCGGTGAGACCGAATTGCTAGGGTTTCTGGTAGTGGCTATGTCATACGAACTCGGTGGCTCCGGATAGAAAGAATCGGTGGGGCCGGGTTGGAGTTTAGGTTTTTGACATATTTGGATGGAGAAAGTGGCTGAGGGTTTTGGAGCAATATCACTAAGCATTTGAGCAAGCAAGCCATTAAGCAACATCTCATCCCATTTTAATAGTATTGACTTTCCTATGGACTCAATGTGATCTTGGATCACTAAAATAAAGATGAAGAGTCTTGAGATTTTGCCAATATTTGTCCTTAGCATTTTGAGGGGTCCACATCTCTAGTCCATGCCATGCCATTCATTGAACTTCCTGAAATATTTATCTTGAATGGATATTAGTTCAATGAGCTATATGTTGTTATGAATTACCAAAACCACCCGGGGATTAGTTGCACTTTCAATCTCCCCCTTTTTGGTAATTGATGACAACATGTAGATCAAAGCTTCGACAAATGATAAAATGAATGAAATACATCGTCGCTTTGAGAAGTATGTGATAAGCAAGAGCTCCCCCTAAATTTGTGCATTAATTAAAATTTGCGTTTGAATGCAAATGCACAATCGATTAGGATCATGAGTCACTCTTCCATGTCACATACATCTTGGTGGAGCCCAGAAAATAATAAGAGTGAAATAACATGCACGCATCACCAAATACATCAGTGAATGATCATACACAAGTAATTATAGAGATAAGCATGAATCACACATTAAGCATAGTATGATCAATCACACAACCACACAAAGTATCTCACGACACTACAAAAAAACACTTTCGTGATGATACGTGTTTGTCACAGTAGGTCATGTTTTCTGTCATGCATGTACATCCATGACGATTTTATGACAGAATCAAGATAGTCATACCTGTGCTGTCGTAGAAGTGTTCCATGACAATACTGAAATTATCATCACGGAAGTGTCCACTTCCATGATCATAAATACCGCGTCATGGAAGTGTTTTCATCAAGGGTAACCGACACGTGGCTTCCACTGTAACGGGTCGCCGTTAAGCTATCGGGTTCCGGTTTGCGTCCGATAACCCGTTAACAGCCCAGACCAATGGGGATTTTCCACGTGTAAAATTCTCATTGGCCACAGGAACCACGTGTCAGCTCATCATTGGGACAGAGAGGCACCTATGATATGTCAACACGTGGCAAGGCCCAACAGTGGCCCATTTAGCTTACAAAACCACCCGGGGATTAGTTGCACTTTCATGTAATGAATTTTTGCGGTGTGTTTGTTGGGATCGGATGAATTGCGAGTTTATGATCAGATCTATCTATGAATATTATTTGAGTGTTTGCTGAAATCTTTTATGCATGATTGTTATAGCCTCGTATTTCTTCTCCGAAACTTTGGTTTGGTTTGGCCAACTAGATTGATTTTTCTTGCCATGGGAAGAGGTGCTTTGTGATGGGTTTGATTTTGCGGTGCTCAATCTCAGTGACAGAAGGAGGCATGACACGCATGTATCGTTGCCATTAAGGATAAAAAGATGGGGTCTATTCCTACATGAATATATATTGTCTACATCATGTCATCGTTCTTATTGCATTACTCCATTTCTTCATGAACTTAATACACTAGATGCATGTTGGATAGCAGTCGATGTGTGGAGTAATAGTAGTAGATGCAGGCAGGAGTTGGTCTACTAATCTTGGACGTGATGCCTATATACACGATCATTTCCTTGGATATCGTCATAATTATTTGCTCTTCTATCAATTGCCCAACAGTAATTTGTTTACCCACCGTATGCTATTTTCTCGAGAGAAGCCTCTAGTGAAATCTATGGCCCCCGGGTCTATTTCCTATCATATTAAAACCCAAAAATACCTTGCTGCACTTTTTATTTATTTATTTTATTTTGTGTTTTTGTTAGATCTATATCTCAAATCTCATACAATTTAATCTATCTCAATACCGAGGAGGGATTGACAACCCCTCTTACGCGTCGAGTTGCAAGTATTTGTTATTTGTGTGCATGTGCTGTTTACATAGTGTGGGTGGATCCTCCTAGTGGATTGATAACCTTGGTTTCATAACTGAGGGAAATACTTACTGTTGTTGTGCTGCATCATCCTCTTCTCTTTGGGGAAATACCAATGCATATACAAGCAATCAAGAAGAATTTCTGGCGCCGTTGCTGGGGAGGATCAAGTCTTCCGTTCACGTGTCAATCTTTGGCACCGGGGAGACGCCAACATTTATCAAGTACCCAATCACAAATATCATCTCCTTGCAATTACATTATTTGCCATTTACCTCTCGTTTTCATCTCCCCCACTTCTAAAACATTTTCAGAAAAATACATTTTTTTGCCTTTTGCTTGTTTTACTATATTTGCTTGTGTTGCCATGTGCCTTCTATTTGCTTGCATCTTCACTTGCTAAAAATCTATTGGTATGGATCCTCATCCACTTGCTAATCTTTTCAAAAGACCAAATTATGATGAACCAATTGCTAGTGAGTTGAGTGCACTTGATTATCTCTATGAAGTTTTGCTTGAAAATCATGAATCTGAAAATTGTGATGAAGTGTTAGAAGAAGAAATTTATAAGATTCATGATAGCTCCTTGAATAAAAAGCATGATTGCAATAATGTTATTATAAATTCTTGTCAATTGTGCTAATGATATGCAAAGCTACAAGCTTGTGGATGATAATTTCGTTATGTCCACTACTCATTGTAATGATCATGAATGGGGTGATGCTTCTTATGATCTTGAAAATTTATTTAAGCCTCATGATGAATTTGTTTGCAATAAAATTGAAAGTGGGCTTGGAAGAGTGTCAACTCTAGGTAAAAATAATCCCACATATTTTGAGAGTGTTCAATCTTATAAAAATCACAGAAGCGACGAAAACTCTGAATTTTTTACACAAGACTGATATACAAATTTCCTACGTTGTCCTAATTTTTCAGAATTTTTGGAGTTACAGAAGTATGGTTAAAGTACAGATTACTACAGACTGTTCTGTCTTTGACAGATTCTATTTTCGTTGCATTGTGTGCTTATTTTGATGAATCTACGGATTGTATTGGGGGGGTATAAGCCATGGTAAAGTTAGAATACAGTAGGTATAATGCAATAATAAAATATGAATGGGTTTACAAAAGTACTTAAAGTGGTGATTTGCTTTGTTATACTAACGGATCTCACGAAGGTTTTTGTTAAGTTTTGTGTGATTGAAGTTTTCAAGTTTTGGGTGAGATCACGATGGATGAAGGAATAAGGAGTGAAAAGAGCCTAAGCTTGGGGATGCCCATGGCACCCCAAGGTAATATTCAAGGAGTACCAAGCAACTAAGCCTGGGGATGCCCCGGAAGGCATCCTCTTTTTCTTCTAATGGCCATCGGTAATTTTACTTGGAGCTATATTTTTATTCGTCACATATCATGAGTTTTGCTTGGAGCGTCTTGTTTTATATGAGTCTTTGCTTGTTTTGCTTTTTAGTTTGTCACAATCATCCTTACTGGACACACCTATTTGGGAGAGCCATAATTATTCTATGATTTGTTAGAATTGCTCTATGTGCTTCACTTAAATTTTTTGAGTTATGGAATTGCTCTAGTACTTCACTTATATCTTTTTGAGCACGGTGGTGTTTTAATTCTTGAAGAAATATGCTCTCATGCTTCACTTAGATTATTTTGGGAGTTAGTAAAATTTTGAAGAAATATCCTCTCATGCTTCACTTATATTATTTTGAGAGATGAAAATTGTTTTTGAAGAAATATGTGCTCTCATGCTTCACTTAAATTTATTTGAGAGCTTTGTTAGTAGCAATGGTAATATATGAAATTAGTCCCAAAGTGATAGATATTCAAGGGGGATATAATAAAAACTTTCATGAAGATCATTGGATATTATAAACTTGATTCCTTGTAATAGTTTTGAGATATGGAGATAGTAATGTATGAGTCATGTTGGTGAGTAATTATGCTTTAGTAAGAATATTGGTGTTAAGGTTTGTGATTCCCTATGCAAGCACGAAAGTCAATAGTTATGCAATGACATTACATCCTACTTGTGGTGCATTATTTGGTGTTAGTTATGTTTAATGCTTGTTTATGATCGTTTTTGTTTTTTGGTTGGTCGCTTCTTAATCTATTTGCTAGCCTCCACTTGTACTAAGCGGGAATACTGCATGTGCATCCAAACTCCTTAAACCAAGTTATGCTAAATGAGTCCACCATACCTACCTATATGCGGTATTTCCATGCCGTTCTAAGTAAATTTGTATGTGCCAACTCTAATTTTCAGAATGAATTTCCTTTTTGTGTGCCCGTACCGCTCATGAAGCGGCAGGGGGTGGCCAATATTTTTCCATGCTAGATATTTTATTCTCAAGACGAGTGTTTATTCACTTGTCATTGCACGAGAGTGTGGAAGGTAATAGGGATGCCCAGTCCCGAAATGAGTTTTTTTATTTATGTTGTCAAATAATAAATTTCTTGAAAAGTGTTGGTATGGAAGGCACCCGTGGATACGGCTAGCCATGGATTGTGAAAGAATGGTGAAAAAATGAATAAACTTTATTTTATGTTTGGGAACCGCCTATGACTTATCTAGCATGGAAAGTATTGGGAATTCTCGGTCGTTCTCGTTGACGGGAAACACATGCCTCTCAAAACAATTTTATCTCTCAATTTCAACTTTGAGCTCTGGCACCTCTACAAATCTCTGCTTCCCTCTGCGAACGTCCTATCTATTTACTTTTATGCAATTTATTTTTTTGTTGAGTCTCCATCTTCTCTTATAAAGCACCAACTAGGGAACACTATTATCATACTTGTGCATTGGGCATAGTTAATATTTGAGTGTGTTTTATGAATGGATCAATGATTGAGCATAGTGGGCTAGGGATAGCTTTCTTTATTGTTGATATTTTGAAAGACATGGTTGCTTGCTGATATGCTTGAGTATTGATGTCCTCATGTGTAACATCCCAAATTTTAAATTTTGGAATGTTAATTATTTAAATAGGATTAATTAAAAACTTGCTTGTATTGCTTGTTCTTAGTTAAATTTGGTTAGGACTTGAAACTTTTGGAATATTTAAATGAATAATAAACGAGAGGAAATAAAAAGACTTTCCCAATTATTCATTTGGTTCTTACTTTGGGTTTGAGAATATTCATAATAGTTCCAATTCAAATATGAGAGAGGATGACATGACTTCCTCAAAGAATAATATTGATGAATAACTAAATATTCTCTCATTTGGATTTTTAATATTTAAACAAGTCTAATTAAAAAATAGAAGAGAGAAGGTAATATGACTCCTTCAATATTAAAAGAGTTGGAAATTGTTTAAATGTTAATTGCATTTTTCTCTGGAGTTGAAAAATATTTTTATGAAACACTATATAAGTGTCCAAGTAAAGTTTATAAAAAGTATATGTATTTTATACAAATATTTGGCATGGAAAAATGTTCACTATTTTTCTATATTAGATATATACTATTGTAAATGTTCTGGTTTTATTTATAAAATGATTTGGTTCATTTTTGGAGCCACAATCATTTCTACACTAAACCTACCCAGCTACCCAGCGGCTATCTGCCGCACAGCGCGCGCAGCACAGTAGGCAGTAGCAGAGGGCCCAGCAGGCCGAAGCCCAGCAGCAGCGGCGCCCCAGTCCTTTCTTTTTCTCTTCATCTCCTATCTCTCACCGACACCGCTGGTCCACCTTTGTCTTCAACTTTGAGCCGGACTCCTACCCATGCACGACAACTACAACAAGCCCGATCCAAATCCCGCGAGATTCGCGCAACGCCGAACAACTTGTTCCAATCCATGGGAACCAAGCGATGCCTCTTGTTTCTCTCATCCGATTCTCACAATTGCCGCTCGAGATCCGCCCTGATTTCGTGCTTGCTGGCCTCGAGAAGATCCACCGCAGAGCCAAACTCCGGCGAGTGAATCGGCCATCTCTGGTGATCCCCTCGACTGTCTGAACTCTGCTTCTTCATATACGTGTTGTTGAGCCACTCCTTAACTCTTTTGTTTTGTCTTGGAAGCCCTGAATCGAGCTCGGGCATGAAGTATAGAAGAAACCCCTCGCCGCCACATTTCGTCGGATCACTCTAGAGCACCGACCATGTTTCTCCGCTGCACCAGGAGGCCGAGGAACACTCCGAGGATGACCTCGTACACGCCACACCATGCTTCACCTCCCCGTGCACTACCCTGAGTCATGAGACCACCGGAGCGAGCTACACGTCAACGGCCAGAGCCCTGCAGCTCTTCTTCCCCAAGTTTGGCGCCACCATGCCCTGTTCTCCGGTGAGTCACCCTGCACCGTCCGATCTCTCTCCGACGACAGAGACTAGATCACCAGTTTTTTTTATTCCCGAACCATTTCTGTTACATGCCGGCTGTCCGTCGAGTAGCCTTAGCAGCGGACACCCTCTGGCCATTCACGTTGCGCCACGTGGCGACATGCACAACAGCCGCAACAATAGTCTAGAAATTCACAGATTTTAGCCCAATTTTTGTTTAGCCACAACTTTCAATCAGTATATCCAAATTAAGTGATTCTTTTTCCTACATGTTCATAATGACCTCTACTATTCTGTAGAATCAATATTTCATTTGTTCAAACTTTTCAAATTCGATCAATTCAAATCTTCATTCGCTCATATTTCGCAAACCGTATATCCTATTCAATTGATTCTTTTTGCCTACGAACACTTGCACCAAATACTTGCTAGTCATATACTGTAAACTCAAATTTCAAATACTTTTGAACTATTTGAATTTAAATTTAATTCAAACTCTAATTCGCTATAACTTGAGTTGTAGTGTTTCGTTTCAATTCATTCTTTTACAAATGGACTCCTCTATCATATGCAATCTGTAGAACAACATTTATGTTATTATCCATATACATTTGATCATGTTCCATACTATCTCCAACATATTATTATATAGCAACCGTTGGCGGAACTGATAATTAATTGAGCCTCTGGACTTGTATCTATCTCTGAACTCTCAACACCGGACTGATAATTAATTGTGGGCAACATATGATTATTTTGGGCTATGAGGCATCGGTTGGCGGAACCATGTCATAGTAGAGAACTCCGTAGTAAAGACTCGTGATATTATTTTGATGTAGGAAAAATAAAACCAACTTCTATGCAAAAAAACTCAGACACAGAGCCACAAAGCCATATTGCATATAGTATAGTTTTATCATCTGTTTATCTTTTTGTGATCTTGCTGGTACATTCAATGTACTGACCTACATGGCTGCAACGTATCATGTTGCAGGATTTTCTACGATGAGTGAGTTCCATTGCAGGGTTACAGTCTACACTCAACTTGTCGATGGCGTTGATGGGACTCCACACCCGTTTGATTGTTTCTGCTGAGACTTATGAGGTGTATATATATATATATATATATATATATATATATATATATATATATATATATCAGTTTTACGTCATTTATACATGTGATTGCACTTTGATATATACACTGATGTACAGTGTGTGCCAGCATACTGGTCCAGGAATGGCATAGATACACAGAGGCTTGACCGTTTGAGGTCGGGTCGCTACAGAGATGGTATCAGAGCACATGTTGACTATAGGACGTGACCCCTAGAAACTGTGAGCCCTTAGGAAATGATTTCTCTAAAACTTTATTTTTAAAAAGATCATTTAACTCTCATCTTTTCTGAGCTTTACCAAATTCCCCCTCTTACCTCAAATAGTAGATTATACCCCTTTCCCTTTTGAACACACAGAGATTCAATTATTGAGACCACTCGGAGAAGGACATGATATCGGACAACTGAGACCACTTCAGAATAAAGAGGATTTTACCGTGCATTAGAATTGAAACTACAACAGTTGAAGACTCCGAAGACTCTAAGAATTTGAAGGCTCTGAAGAATTCCCCAATTGATATGACTTAGGAAGGCTCTGATAAGATCAACTTATGTTATTCTCGTACCCTTCTGAAATTCTTTGCTGAAAACCCCTGGCTTCAAAATTTTAAATGAAGAGCTTCACCCTGAACCAAAGACAACACCATGAAGACTTTCCCTATGGTCCAGCCCTTGTGGAACTTGTCAGACTATTGAAGCTGCCGATACCTGAGATCAAGGTGTGTCAGAGGAAGACCTGAACATGGAGCGTCAAGACTGAAGTTTTTGGTCGTCAAGAAAACCCGAAGACAGGAGATATCAACTACGGAATGATAGCTCATGGCAGAGGCATGGGCATAAACATGGCTTTCCATGATGCTATCGCCCGCTTGTGCTATCATCACCGTGCTGAATTAAGAAAGCATTTCTTTGGAAGGATTGGATGGCAGAAGGCTGATGGAGCACCTATCTCCTTGACGAATGAGCAAAGATGAAGTTTTCAGCTCTGCTGGTGTATCACCGGGTTCTGGAGTATTACATCAAGAATCATCAGATGGACCTTCTGGAAGCCTTATTTGACAAGGAAGCACTTCGTGAAGAACTAAGGACCCAGAAGCTGAAAGTAGCCAAGCTGGAGGAGCAAAACCTCGAGATACAGAAGATTCGTCATGGACTGAAGGACAGTAGGATCATATCCCATGCCAAGGATGTTGAGATCCAGAAGCTCACAGACCAACTCCAGGAACTATAGGGACGTCACAAGAAACTCCGCGTCAACAGGGATAATCTAGCGGAAGAACTTGAGGAGATCAAGTCCACACAGAAGAAGCCAAGTGGAGACAAGGATCAGGTCCCTGATAAGATAGCTTAGTAGTGACCCCACCATGAGAGAATAAAGATGAACATTTTGCGATTAAAGTGTCTGACCATACCAACTTATATGGGTGGCGATGCTATAGTTTTGATTGTGAAAGTGCAACTAATCCCCGGGTAGTTTTTGTAATTTATAACAACATATAGCTCATTGAACTAATATCCATTCAAGTTTAATATTTCAGAGAGTTCAATGAATGGCATGGCATGGACTAGAGATGTGGAACCCTCAAAATGCTAAGGACACATATTGGCAAAAGCTCAAGACTCTTCATTTATATTTTAGTGATCCAAGATCACATTGAGTCCATAGGAAAGCCAATACTATTAAAAGGGGATGAGGTGTTGCTTAATGGCTTGCTTACTCAAATGCTTAGTTATATTGCTCCAAATAACCTCAACCACTTTCTCATTCCAAATATGTCAAAATCCCAAACTCCAACTCGGCCCCACCGATTCATTCTATCCGGAGCCACAGAGTTCATATGACATAGCCACTGCGAGAAACCCTAACAGTTCGGTCACACCGATATGGATCTCGATCTCACCGAGATGGCCTTGCCAACGCTCTATGACTTGTTGCATTCATTTCTGTCTCAGCAAGTTATGCAATCGGTCTCACCGAGTTGGCTTGACATTCGCTCTGTTGCCTTATTGCTTCACTTCGGTCTCATCGAGTTGATGCAATCGGTGCCACCGAGTTGATGTTTGCCCTAAGCCCTAGCACATCGATCCCACCGAGTTGTTCCAGTCGGTCCCACCGAGATTCCTAACATTCACATTTTGAACTAAATCGGTCTCACCGAGTTCATCTATTCGGTTTGACCGAGTTGGGTCAAATGTGTGTAACAGTTGGATTTTGTGTGGAGGCTATATATACCCCTCCACCCCCATCTACATATGTGAGAGAGCCATCAGAACATGCCTACACTTCCAGCATACATTTTCTGAGAGAGAACCACCTACTCATGTGTTGAGATCAAGATATTCCAATCCTACCACAAGATTCTTGATTTCTAGCCTTCCCCAAGTTGCTTTCCACTCAAATCATCTTTCCACCATATCCAAATCTATGAGAGAGAGAGTTGAGTGTTGGGGAGACTATCATTTGAAGCACAAGAGCAAGGAGTTCATCATCAACACACCATCTATTACCTTTTGGAGAGTGGTGTCTCCTAGATTGGTTAGGTGTCACTTGGGAGCCTCCGCCAAGTTGTGGAGTTGAACCAAGAAGTTTGTAAGGGCAAGGAGATCGCCTACTTCATGAAGATCTACCCGAGTGAGGCAAGTCCTTCGTGGGCGATGGCCATGGTGGGATAGACAAGGTTGCTTCTTCGTGGACCCTTCGTGGGTGGAGCCCTCCGTGGACTCACACAATCGTTACCCTTCATGGGTTGAAGTCTCCATCAACATGGACGTATGATAGCACCACCTATCGGAACCACGCCAAAAATCTCCGTGTCATCATTGCGCTTGCACTCTCCAAATCCTTCCCTTTACCTTCATATGCAATGCTTTACTTTCCGCTTCTACACTCTTAGAATTGCATGTGTAGGTTGATTGCTTGACTTGTGCTAGTTGCTAAAATCTGCCCACAATTAAAATTGGGAAAATGTTAGATTTTTATTTGGTCAAGTAGTCTAATCCCCCCTCTAGACCTACTTTCGATCCTACAAGTGGTATCAGAGCTTTGGTCTCCATTTGCCTTGATTTTCATAGCTTTGGTGATCATAGCCTTGGTTTCACAACCTAGGAGAGTATGGCGTCTAGCGAGGGAAATTGCCACCGTAGAGGTCCTTATTTTGATGGTACTAATTTTGCTAGTTGGAAGCATAAGATGAAAATGCATATTCTTGGTCATTACCCCGCCGTTTGGGCTATTGTGCGTATTGGCTTGCAAGGTGATTTCTTCGAGGATGGAAAAGAACCGGATCATGAAGCATCCGCGGAAGAGATGAAGATGTTGCAATACAATGCTCAAGCTTGCGATATTCTCTTCAATGGATTGTGCCCCGAAGAATTCAACAAAATAAGAAGCCTTGATAATGCAAAGGAAATTTGGGATACTTTGGTTGATATGCACGAAGGTACCGAGTCCATCAAGGAATCCAAATTGGATGTGCTTCAAAGTCAACTTGACAAGTTCAAAATGAAGGATGGTGAAGGTGTTGCTGAAATGTACTCTAGGCTTGCTCTCATCACAAATGAGATTGCTGGATTAGGAAGCGAAGAGATGACCGACAAATTCATCATCAAGAGGATCCTAAGAGCCTTGGATGGAAAATATGATACCGTGTGCACCTTGATCCAAATGATGCCCAATTACAAAGATCTCAAGCCCACGGAAGTCATCGGTAGAATTGTTGCTCATGAGATGTCACTCAAGGATAAGGAAGAGATCCACAACAAGTCAAGTGGTGCTTACAAAGCTTCAAGTGATGCTCCTACAACATCAAGTGAGAAGCAAGTCTCCAATGAAGAATTGAGCTTAATGGTGAAGAACTTCAACAAGTTCTACAAGAATAGAGGCAAAGAGAGAAGCTCCAAGTCAAGGTCCTACAATGACAAAAGATCTTCTAGTCATGATCGCAATTGCTACAATTGTGGAAGACCCGGACACTACTCCAATGAGTGTACGGCTCCCTACAAGAAAAGAGAAGATTCACCAAAAAGGAGGAGTAGAAGAGATGAATCACCTCCAAGAGAGAGAAGGAGTAGAGATGATCGTTATGAACGAAGACCCTCTCGTAGAAGCAAGGATTCAGAAAGGAAGGACAAATCATCAAAAGAGCTACACAAGATGAAGACATCAAGCTCACGTTGGTGAATGGGTATCCGGTTCCGACTCCGACAACTACTCCGAGAGAAGTTATCACTCTGACTCTGAATATACTCAAGATGAAGGTGTTGCCGGTCTTGCACTTGTGTCATCCAACTCCTACGACATATTTGACTCACCAAATGAAGGAATTGGAAGATGCTTCATGGCTAAAGGCCCTAAGGTATCACACCCCGAGTATGTTGGTTTCAATAGTGGTGAAGATGATTTGCTAGGTGATGATGATTTACTTGTTGACAACACTAGTGATGAAAACTATGATGAACTTGCTAATAATCATGCTAATCAAGATGAAATGAATGACAATGATAAGAAGGAGATTGAGCGTCTAACTAAAGAACTAAACACTCTTAAGTTGGCTCATGAAACAAATCTAGAGGATCATAGAGAGCTCCTAAGGACTCATGAGAAGCTACGCTTCGAGAAGCTAAATTTAGAGCAAGAGCATGGGTTCCTAAAAGCTATCAATGATGATCTTCGAAAGAAGAGTTCTTCTTACATTGCCAAGCGTCTCCTCTTGTCTACTTATATGCCACAAGTAAAATCTAGCAATAAGAGTAAGAAAGATTCTTCTTCTAGTAGTAACAATAACAATGTTAAATCCAATATTGTTGCTTCTAGTAGTTCTCTTGATTCCACTAATGATTCTCTTAGCCAAATTACACTTGAGCAAGAAAATAGCTTATTGAAGGGAATTATAGAGAAAGGTGTTTACAAGAGCCTTGCTGGAAGTAAGCAATTTGAGGAAATTGTACGCAAGCAAGGAAGGCACTGGAAGAATCAAGGTGTTGGTTTTGAATGAAAGTTCAATGCCAATGGAGTTGAGTGGGAAGAAGATCAATACCCCAAGACGAAGTTTGTTCCTCAACAAGAGAAGTATGACCCCACTTCTTTCAAGGGAACACAAGTTCAAGATGCTCTTCCACCACAAGACCACAAGCTAAAAGGCAAGGACAAGCTTCAAGAAGAGATCAATTCATTTGAAGAAGCTCCTAAGGCCATGGTCAAGTGGGTTCCCAAGACTACGTCAAGTTCTACTTCGTCAAGTACGACTACAACTCCAAGGATTCCCATCAAGTTGATGTGGATCCCAAAGAAGAAGAACTAGAGTGTTCTTGAGGGTGACTCCGCCAACATACTTCACTCATATTCATTTCGGCAAGAACATGTGCAATCAACTTTCATATCTTGCACTAGTTCATGGAGTCACAAACCCTCTTGTTGGTAAGACAAGGGACAAGGTAATCTAATGCTTTCATGGACATCATCATATGTGTAATTCACTCTATGTCTATGGATATCCTTGTATGTTCCTTGTGGGACTAACCCATGTAGGTATTGAAAGTGCAACACACTCCAATGGATGGCTCCAAAAGATCTACATCAACATTGAGCACCCACATCTTCACTATCTACATGAAGTCATCATCGACAAAACCCAAGGTTAGTTCATCCCTCTAAGGGGGGATATCACATCTAGGGGGAGCTTTGCTCTAAAAATTGAGCTAAAGCAACTCTAATGGTGTGAACACAACAATGCTTTATGTAAAAGTGGTAACCCCACTTGCGCTTAAACGATGAGTATGACCTATGATCAAATGTTCTCATTTGACTCCTAAGTCAATATACTCATATATAGATGACCTAGTCATCGCCAAATGCTTGATAGATGCTAGAGTGTATGTGCATGCTTTGTCACATGTTTCATTTGCTATCTTATTGTGTGAGCATGTTGGTTGCATAATTTTCTCCATTCGAGGACATCCATTTGTAGTTTTGATTGTTTGGTTTTTATTGGCCAAATGGATGGACAAGAATGCCTAAGTACTCCCTCTAGCTATCTATGCTTTTTATCTTCTCAAATTCTTTTCATGCTATATCACAAAATTTGGACAAGTCTTTTTCGGACCCTCCGGGTGAGGAGCACTCAGAGCCACCGATCCGTCAAGGGCCGACTTCCAAAACCTCTTAGTGAATTTCGGTCAGACCAACACATTCATATTCGGTCCCAACGAAACCTCTAGGTTGATATAGGTTTTCACCTCGGTGCCACCGATTAGAACTCTTCGGTCTCACCGAGTTGCAGCAACTGCAAGCAGTTTTGCATCTCGGTGCCACTGAATCGTTCGACTCAGCGCCACCGACAGCTAATGGGTATATATGCCGCGGCCCGACGTTTGGAAATTTCTTCAAACACTCAAGCCCACGCCCCCCATTGCTGCCGCTCTTGGTCTCCGGATCGTCGCCGTCTCCACCTGTGCGCCATCGTCGCAGGTCTCCACTGCCGTCAACGGGAATCGCCTCCGCCGTTGACACCGTAGCGAGCCATCACCAAGTTAGGGTATGGTTCGACCCCTTTGTGTAAATTCTTTATCTGATTGAATGCACAAAGTTAATGCCTGTATTCTTGCCATGATTGAAAACTTCCTATCCACACAAAAGTTCCATTAGATTAGATTTGATGCAAAATATTAGGGTTAGGTTTCCGCCGAACTCATCTCGGACCGACCGAAATGAAGTTTTTGGTCCCACCGATTGGCCCTGGCCATTTCACTAAGTACAAATTGGTCTGACCGAAACGTACTGATCGGTGAGACCGAAAGCAATTTCTCAGTGAAACCCTAGCATCTCGGAGTCACCGAACTGCAACTCAGTCTGACCGAAATTGCATGTTTTAGGCTCTGTTAAGTGCTTCGGTGTCACCGAGATTATCATATCGATAGCTCCGAAATGCAAATGCTTTCTGCAGAAAACTAAAGTTAAGATTTTGACTCAATTTTTGCAAAAACCAGCTTTCTTTTGTGATGCTCATCTCCTCTCTACCCATATCCATCTATTCACAGGGTCAGTTTGCAGAGATGTCTAAGGCCAGTGATAGTCAGAACAGGTCAGAGGAAGAAGTCAACCTCAGTGAGGGCACAAGCCCTAGTGGTAGCTATGATGAGGGCAGTAGAAGCACTCCTAGCAACTTGCCAAAAGCTGCTACCAGACCAAGGAAGAAGAGGAATTCTGAAAGAGAGGATGAAGATTTTGTGATTGAGGAAGAAGTGACTTCCAAGAAGAAAGTGGTCAAGAAAGAGTATGTTGGTGCTGCTGCCACCACCAAGCCAGGACTGCAGAAGAAAGCTCCTGCTAGAAGAGCTCCTATGTCTAAAGTGAGGCAGTTAACTGTGACATAAGAAACTATGAAGTTCACTCTTGAACAATCTGATGATGAGGTTGGAGATGGAAAGAAGAAGAAGAGGGCCAGAACAACAAATGCTAGAGTGATTGGAAAACCTTCTATGAGGAAAAGTGATGATGAGGAGGAGGAAGAGCAAGCTGAGGCACCACCTGCCAAGTCTCAAAAGTTGATGGCTGATGCCATTAAGACTGGTGCTGCTCCCTCCAAGCCCTAGCCCAAAGCTCCAGCTCAAGCACCCAAGTCAACTGCTCCAAAGAGATCCACAAGAAATATCCTAGCTGTAGAGAAGAACAAGGCCCCAGTGCCTGAGGTCCAAGAGGATGATGAGCCACTACTGCTCAGAAAACTAAAGCCAAAGATTCCAGACCACAATGATGATCATCCAGTGGCTAAGAACATGAAGCTAAGAAAGGATGCAGGTCTGAGACAATGTTGAAAGACATATCCATATGCCACAAGGAGGAGGACTGCTGTTGACTATCGTTTCCATACCAGAGAACAACATGACTTCTATGAGACTGTGTTGCTGGACAAGAAGCCCATTGTATGTGATATGAAATGGGTTGACTAGAAATACATTGATGAAAATGAAGATTATTTTCCCCATGTTCATGAGAGCTTCAGGCTGAATGAAGTTGATGATGTTGTTGGACAGAAGCTCACTAAGTGGAATGATGAGATGATTATGCAGTTTTACTCCACTGCACACTTCTATCCAGATGGGAAGATAGTGTGGATGACTGAGGGCACCAGGTACCAGTCATCAATCTCTGAATGGGCTGAGCTCATCAATGCTCCACAGGAAGATGAAGATGATCTTGATGTGTATGGCAAACCCAGAAAGGATCACAACTCCATGGCTAACATGTATAAGCCTATTCCTGATGCAGCTCTAGACACTCACAAGTTTGGCTCAATCTACTACCTGCTTGCTGGACTGACCACCATGAACACCATCCTGAGGCATACTTTGTTGCCCAAGTCAGGAGATCACAGAATAATACGTGGCCATTCCATCAACTTGCTACACCTGTTTGATGTTCCCCAAAAATTCAAGGTTATGAGCTTGATAGTTGAGACAATCAAGAGGACAGCAGCTGACCAGAAGAGGTCATGTGGATATGCTCCACATATTCAGATGTTGATAAACTCCAAGGTTGGAACTGGAACATATCTACTTGACAAAGAGCACTTACCTCTTAGGCCAGATTTTGAGTACAATAAAGTTGTCATGGATGCATCACATCCTACATCTGCTGAGGCCCAAGAGAAGATTGATAAGGCAAAGGCTGCAAAAGCAGCAAAGGCAGCAAGTGCTCCAGATGCTTCAATTGCAAATCTCAAGACCAAGCAAGATCAGCTCACATATCTGCTAGAGGCTACCCTGAGGATTGAGAAGAGTCTGGCCAACTTGACTAAGAATCAGGAGAGCTTAGAGAGGATTGTGGAAGATAAAATGTACAACCTTGATGCGAGGGTCACAGAGATTCAGACTATAGTTGAGAAGCTGAGGGATGATGCTGATGACAATGATGACAGACCCACTACACACAGATTTCAGTCAGTGCCTAGGGCACAGAGGTCTTCTGCTGAACTAGTTGTAGATTTGAGACCTGCTCATTCTGCTCCTGCCACCATAGCCATAGTTGCTCCTCCAGTATCTACTCCACCAACTCCACAGACATCAGCTGAAGCATTTGCAGATGGACTCCTCTCAACGATGTCTACGCACATCGGAGCTACAAGCCAGAAGACCCCTTCAGGAGCTCCCGGAGATCATGCCTAGAGTGTCGTATAGCACTATACATTTTCGAACTTTTTGGTAACTTGTTGCCAAAGGGGGAGAAAATGTATAGATCATAGGCTTCGAGAGAGAGTGTCTTTTGCTTTTGTTGGTTTTTCATTTGCCTTGCTATTTGCTACTTTGGTTTGGTTGGTTGTTGCTACTTATGCTACTCGTGTGTTGTGCTCGTGAGATACTTTGTGTGATCATGTGTTTGATCATACTATGCTTAATGTGTGCTTGCATGATTATCCCTATGAATGTTTGTGTATGATCAATCACTTGTATCCTTGGTGATGAGTGCATGTTATTTAATTCTTATCATTTTGTGCGCTCCACCAAGATGTATGTGACATGGAAGAGTGCCCCATGATCCTAATCGATTGTGCATTTGCATTCAAACGCAAATTTTAAATAATGCACAAATTTAGGGGGAGCTCTTGCTTATCACATACTTCTCAAAGCGACGATGTATTTCATTCATATTATCATTTGTCGAAGCTTTGATCTATATGTTGTCATCAATTACCAAAAAGGGGGAGATTGAAAGTGCAACTAATCCCCGGGTGGTTTTGGTAATTTATAACAACATATAGCTCATTGAACTAATATCCATTCAAGTTTAATATTTCAAAGAGTTCAATGAATGGCATGGCATGGACTAGAGATGTGGACCCCTCAAAATGCTAAGGACACATATTGGCAAAAGCTCAAGACTCTTCATTTATATTTTAGTGATCCAAGATCACATTGAGTCCATAGGAAAGCCAATACTATTAAAAGGGGATGAGGTGTTGCTTAATGGCTTGCTTCCTCAAATACTTACTGATATTGCTCCAAATACCCTCAACCACTTTCTCATTCCAAATATGTCAAAATCCCAAACTCCAACTCGGCCCCACCAATTCATTCTATCCGGAACCACCGAGTTCATATGGCATAGCCACTGCCAGAAACCCTAATAGTTCGGTCACACCAATATAGATCTCGATCTCACCGAGATGGCCTTGCCAACGCTCTGTGACTTGTTGCATTCATTTCGGTCTCACCGAGTTATGCAATCGGTCTCACCGAGTTGGCTTGACATTCGCTCTGTTGCCTTATTGCTTCACTTCGGTCTCACCGAGTTGATGCAATCGGTGCCACTGAGTTGATGTTTGCCCTAAGCCCTAGCACATCGGTCCCACCGAGTTGTTCCAGTCGGTCCCATCGAGATTCCTAACGTTCACAATTTGAACTAAATCGGTCTCACCGAGTTCATCTATTCGGTCTGACCGAGTTGGGTCAAATGTGTGTAACGGTTGGATTTTGTGTGGAGGCTATATATACCCCCACCCCCATCTCCATATGTGAGAGAGCCATCAGAACATGCCTACACTTCCAGCATATATTTTCTGAGAGAGAACCACCTACTCATGTGTTGAGGTCAAGATATTCCAATCCTACCACAAGATTCTTGATTTCTAGCCTTCCCCAAGTTGCTTTCCACTCAAATCATCTTTCCACCATATCCAAATCTGTGAGAGAGAGTTGAGTGTTGGGGAGACTATCATTTGAAGCACAAGAGCAAGGAGTTCATCATCAACACACCATCTATTATCTTTTGGAGAGTGGTGTCTCCTAGATTGGTTAGGTGTCGCTTGGGAGCCTCCGTGAAGTTGTGGAGTTGAACCAAGAAGTTTGTAAGGGCAAGGAGATCGCCTACTTCGTGAATATCTACCCGAGTGAGGCAAGTCCTTCTTGGGCGATGGCCATGGTGAGATAGACAAGGTTGCTTCTTCTTGGACCCTTCGTGGGTGGAGCCCTCCGTGGACTCGCGCAACCATTACCCTTTGTGGGTTGAAGTCTCCATCAACGTGGACTTACGATAGCACCACCTATGGGAACCACGCCAAAAATCTCCGTGTCATCATTGCGTTTGCACTCTCCAAACCCTTCCCTTTACCTTCATATGCAATGCTTTACTTTCCGCTGCTACACTCTCAGAATTGCATGTGTAGGTTGATTGCTTGATTTGTGCTAGTTGCTAAAATCTGCCCATAATTAAAATTTGGAAAAGGTTAGATTTTTATTTGGTCAAGTAGTCTAATCCCCCCTCTAGACCTACTTTCGATCCTACGGATTGAATAAATGAATACTTGATTGACTGATCTTTTGTGCTTATTGAGTGGTTGGATATAAACGTTATTCGTAGGTTTGTATTCATTTCAACCTCGAGAGACGTACACTACTGCAGGATGCTGCTAACGCGACACTACGATCAGAGACCCTTTGACGAAACTATGTGCGATGCATTAATCACAAACGGGGATGTAAAAAAACCGTCAAAAAAGATGCAAAACATTTGCGATTGCGGAGACATCAAACACGGTTCAAATTTTAGTTACGTGTGCGATGCGGGGCATACGGTTCAGTTTAATGAACTGTTTGTGATGAGGCAGAACAACAGAAACGGGCAGCCAGATGAAGGCGTCTACGATGTACGGCATATAGTTCACTCTGATAAACTATTTGTGATGAGGCGGAACAACAGAAACGGGCAGCCAGATGAAGGTGTGTGCGATATACGGCATACAGTTCACTCGGATGAACTGTTTGTGAGTAGGCAACACAAAAGAAACGGTCAGCCAGATCAAGGTGTGTGCGATATACGGCATACGGAACAATATTCTTTACTGTGAATAGTGTGCTTTTTTGGGCACACAAGTATATGGATCATAGCCTTGGGCGAGCAATGTGCCCGCACGCGTCGTGCTTGCTCGATGTTCCTTCTATGCTAAGTTTCCATTAATTGATGGCGTTTTATGAACATGCCACCATTTCCCGCCATTTCCTCACCGGTTTCTTGATGCCACCCAGCGATATTGCGCGCGTCGCGTGACGCACGGAGGCAACAAGAGCAGCCTGTAGCACATCCACCTTTTCCAAGCATGTCAACCCACCAAAGCGCCGCCTTTGCCATCAACCTCCTCGATGAGGAAAACGAGAAGGCGCCACGGCCCATCGAGGCCGAGGCGCTCCCCGGCAACGTGATGGACGATGCCGTGATGCCCGTCATTGCCAAGGTTGAGCAGACCCTTAGCGCATGGTGCTTCAGCGCCGCAGATCAAGATAGGCATGTCAGCACCGAGAGGCTGCAGCTCGCCGCACAACATGATCGATGGCGCGCCGCAGAGCAAGCTAGGCACATCCGTGCCGATAGGCTGCGTCTCGCCGCACAGCGAGACCGTTGGAGCACCGCAGAGCGAGAAGCGCGGCACGCCGCACAGCAAGAGCGGATCCATCAGCGCTTGCCTGCTGTCGACAGGGCATCGCAGCTGGGTACACGTCCCATTAGCACCCCCATTCCTCGCCAGGAGTGGGCAGAGGCCGTCTGCACCGTACTTGCACCAGAGGCCGGCCGTGTCGTACTTGCACCGGATGCCCACCGCTCCGTTCACATGGGTCGCGCCGTTCGCCTTGTCCACGGCCCGCTCGATGCCAACGCGCTGGTCGCTAGGCTCGACCGACTCCTTGGCCCAGGTGTCCACCTGGGCGCAGTAGAGGAACATGGCCATCGCATCCTCGAGCTGGTAATCTCCGATGAAATAGCCAACTTGGAGCTCGAGATCGCGCTCCAGATGTACCACGAGCGTGTCGACCGCTTGGACGAACGCCTGCACGAGTTCAGGCAGAGCCAAGAGCTACCATAGGCAAGGGCTGCTGGTCATGGTCTCGTGGACGCGTTTTATTTTGTTGAGTCATTTCGACTTGGATCGTTATGTATTCACAGCAATCATAATATTGCTCTGTTTATTGCTCTGTTTCAATGTGTGTACTCTATTTTCCATTCTTATATGTTCTGTTTCAATGTGTGTGTATATGCTTTCCATTCTGTATATGTGGATGATAACAGCCAGATACAAATTAGTATACGAAAATAGATAGAAAATAGAATTCATAATATATATTAATTGTTCATTAGTTCATCACAGAATATATATAATATCATCACATATACGTGATGATACTTAACTACTAGGTACAATGCATAAAATTGAAAACGAACAATACTAAAACTAATAATCCCTCCTAGGGGCAGTATTCCGGCAGCCCCTCGCCAGCAGCTCCCTGGTGCGCTGCGTCTTCCCAGCGCGGAGGTAGTACTCCGCCTCCTCCGCCTCGCAGCGCTTGATGTACCGATCTGCCTCTTGCTGGCGGACGAGCGCGAATGATCTTGCCATTTCGTTGGGCACCCACTGGAGCTCCTCGTCGGTGGCACGCTGGAGCTTATCGGCCCACCTTCACGCAGCGATGAGGCGCCGAGCGCCTTTGACCTTCCTCGCGAAGTACCCGTCTTTGTACAACTCCTCCACACGACGACGAGCCTGCCCCCAAAGCTCCACCGCCTCCTTTTTTCAGGCGGCATCACGGGCTTCACAGGCCTCCTGGTACCTGGCTTCCTCCTCCGCCATCTCCTTCTTGAATGCCACTTGCCTGGCTTTCTCAGCCGGCGGCAGCGACTTCCACAGACAAAGATTGTACTGGCCCCAAAACCACTCCAAAGTTGGGGGGTCCGGCGCAACCTCGTTCGGCGGCGCGTAGGGGTCCTCCGCGTCGCTGCTCTTCGACTGAGTGCCCTCGGGGGGCGGCGCCTCCTCGTCGGCGTGTGGGTAGATCAGCGTCGCCATGGCAGAGATTTAAGAGAGAGAGAGAGAGGGCGAGCAAGGGGTGGATGTAGATGAGAATGCAGGCGGGACGGCGTGAGGAAGATAGTATTTATTGGCGGCCGGAATCTAGATCGACGGGAACAGTACACACGCCGGTCGCCGGAATTTACGAGTACTGTAGTTTGAATTACACATGATTCCCGCATCAAAAGCCATGTGTGAACTTAATAGCTAATGGTTTCCAATACAGAACCGTGTCTGATTAATAACCCACGGCCCCGCGCCACTCACCTTCCAAACCTCGAGGTGCGAAATAGAGTGCCAATCATGTGGGGCCTGGTTGTCTTGCCAGATATTTACATTTTCTTTTTTGATCACCAGATATTTACATCGTCTGATCATCTTTCAATTATTTTGGAATTTAAATTCCATGGCACTCCATCCATGTGTGCAAGCCGTTATGGTTAGCCGCTGCTTGTAGACGTAGTTCAAATTTGGATTACGGTCATTAAATGGCTAGAAAATCACTTAAATGTCTTAAAATGGACAAATGACCCCTGAATTTTTCCAAATTTTGACATGATAATTGTATTACTACATGTTAACTGTAGAAATTTCTTGAAGCCCATAAGAGGAAGCTATCGCCGATTCGTCATCAAACATGCATTGTTCCCTCTCGGAACCACGAGCCTTCTAGTGAGTTGCTCCGGTTTGTGCGGGGTGTGTGTCCAAACTTTCGTCAAACAGGCCAATTTTTTTATCACATCATCTTGGTGGCATGACATTACGTCAAGTAAGGTTTCATGTGTTTCTGATCATTTTTTAATTTTTTAGAATTTAAATGGCATGGCACTCCATGCATGTGTCCAGGTCGTGACACCAATATGTTTGAAAATTCCTTCCAATTTACTACACATGGAATTAACTCACACACAAGTACACAAAAATATGATTTTTCAAACCATTATGGTTAGCCGTTGTATGTAGACGTAGTTCAAATTTGGATTACGGTCATTAAATGGCTAGAAAATCACTTAAATGTCTTTAAAAGGTCAAATGACCCCTAGAATTTTCCAATTTTTCACATGACAGTTGTATTAGTGCATGTTAACTGTAGAATTTTTTTGAAGCCCATAAGAGGAAGCTATCACCCGTTCGTCATCAAACATGCATTGTTCACTCTCGGAACCACGAGCCTTCTAGTGAGTTGCTCCGGTTTGTGAGGGGTGTGTGTCCAAACTTTCGTCAAACAGGCCAATTTTTTTACCACATCATCTTGTTCGCATGACATTACGTCAAGCAAGGTTTCATGTGTTTCTGATCATTTTTTAATTTTTTGGAATTTAATGCCATGGCACTCCATGCATGTGTCTAGGCCGTGACACCAATATGTTTGAAAATTCCTTCCAATTTACTGCACATGGAATTAACTCACACACAAGTACACAAATATGATTTTTCAAACTGTTATGGTTAGCCGTTGCATGTAGATGTAGTTCAAATTTGAATTATGATCATTAAATGGCTAGAAAATCACTTAAATGTCTTTAAAAGGTCAAATGACCCCTGGAATTTTCCAAATTTTCACATGACAGTTGTATTAGTGCACGTTAACTGTAGAAATTTTTTGAAGCCCGTAAGAGGAAGCTATCTCCCATTCGTCATCAAACATGCATTGTTCCCTCTCGGAACCACGAGCCTTCTAGTGAGTTGCTCCGGTTTGTGAGGGTTGTGTGTCTAAACTTTCGTCAAACATGCCAATTTTTTTACCACATCATCTTGGTGGCATGACATTACATCAAGCAATGTTTCATGTGTTTCTGATCTTTTTTTTTTTTTACTTTTTGGAATTTAAATGCCATGGCTCTCCATGCTTTGTGTCATAGCCGTGAGACCAATATGTTTGAAAATTCCTTCCAATTTACTGCACATGGAATTAACTCGCACACAAGTACACAAATATGATTTTTCAAACCATTATGGTTAGTCGTTACATGTAGATGTAGTTCAAATTTGAATTACGGTCATTAAATGGCTAGAAAATCACTTAAATGTCTTTAAAAGGTCAAATGACCCATGGAATTTTCCAAATTTTCAAATGACAGTTGTATTAGTGCACGTTAACTGTAGAAATTTTTTGAAGGCCGTAAGAGGAAGCTATCTCCCATTCGTCATCAAACATGCATTGTTCCCTCTCGGAACCACGAGCCTTCTAGTGATTTGCTCTGGTTTGTGAGGGGTGTGTGTCCAAACTTTCTTCAAACATGCCAATTTTTTACCACGTCATCTTGTGGCATGACATTACATCAAGCAAGGTTTCATGTGTTTCTGATCTTTTTTTAACTTTTTGGAATTTAAATGCCATGGCACTCCATGCTTTGTGTCATAGCCGTGAGACCAATATGTTTGAAAATTCCTTCCAATTTACTGCACATGGAATTAACTCGCACACAAGTACACAAATATGATTTTTCAAACCGTTATGGTTAGCCGTTGCATGTAGATGTAGTTCAAATTTGAATTACGATCATTAAATGGCTAGAAAATCACTTAAATGTCTTAAAAGGTCAAATGACCCCTGGAATTTTCCAAATTTTCAAATGACAGTTGTACTAGTGCACGTTAACTGTAGAAATTTTTTGAAGGTCGTAAGAGGAAGCTATCGCCCGTTCGTCATCAAACATGCATTGTTCCCTCTCGGAACCACGAGTCTTCTAGTGAGTTGCTCCGGTTTGTGAGGGGTGTGTGTCCAAACTTTCGTCAAACATGCCAATTTTTTTACCACATCATCTTGGTGGCATGCCATTACATCAAGCAAGGTTTCATGTGTTTCTGATCTTTTTTAACTTTTTGGAATTTAAATGCCATGGCACTCCATGCTTTGTGTCATAGCCGTGAGACCAATATGTTTCAAAATTCCTTACAATTTACTGCACATGGAATTAACTCGCACACAAGTACACAAATATGATTTTTCAACCCGTTATGGTTAGCCGTTGCATGTAGATGTAGTTCAAATTTGAATTACGGTCATTAAATGGCTAGAAAATCACTTAAATGTCTTAAAAGGTCAAATGACCCCTGGAGTTTTCCAAATTTTCAAATGACAGTTGTATTAGTACTACAAATTTTCTCGTACATTTAAAACACCATCTGTTGCCACTTTACTCCAAATTCGTCTTTCACAGCTAATAAAAAATATCAACAACATCACACAGTTGTTTTGCAGGAACCGTTTGCGATGAAAATTCGTGGGTCTATTTAAGTCTTCCTCCTTAAGCTTCGCCGGCTCGTCTGCTCCAGTGCCAGCAACCCCCGAATCCACGATTTCCGATCCCCATTCCCACAACCCCTTTTTGCAAAAGATGACACCATGGAAACGCTTCGTGAGGGCCCGTACAGTGGCCGCGTCCTCCGAGAGCGCGGCCGCCTGCACCGAGAGCGCGTCCGCCTACGCAGAGAGTGCCACCGCATCCGCATTGAGCGCAGCCGCATCCGTTGAGAGGGCAGCTGATAGGGCAGCTGCAGCAGCCGAGACGGCTGCAGCAGCTGCTGCGACGGCGGCTATAAACGCCGAGAGCGCTCGAGCTGCCATCCGTGCCGCCGATGTCGCCCTGGCCCGGGTCGAGGCCATCCACGCCAAGATCGAGGACACACACGCCAAGATATTCCAGGCCACCTCGGAATCCAGCATGCAACCCACGTCTGAAAAGGCGGTGGTGGCCATGGAGCACCTGCTTCCTCATGAGATCGCCGAGCGGGAGCTGGAGATGCAGGAGGCGGCGGAGATTGAGGAGCGCAGGGATGAGGAGTTGCGCGTGGCCGAGGTTGAGGTAGAGAAGAGTCTGTCCGTCGAAGAATCGACGGTGGAGTACCAACGCGAGCTCTGGCGCAGCCACTACTATGAGTACTACAACCTTGAGGGTGGCGCCGAGGACGAGGACGCGGTCGACTTCAGCAGGGGGACACGGAGTCCACCAATGGCGGCATGTCACCAGGATAAGTCATCGACGTCTCATCTCACACCGGCGATGCATAGGCTGGCGCGGCGGTAGCTTTGTTAAAATTATGCATACTTAGGCTTTGTTTTTAATGCTGGTCTTTTGTTAGAGCAATGTTTAGGTCAACTGGCTCTGTTTAATTACTAGCATTGCTCGATTCAGTAAGTGTGGTCTGTGTGCTGTACGCTCTTTTGTGTGCCCAAATTAGCAAGCGATGTTAAATTATGCAATGACATGGATGAGTATAGTACCCAGGGAAATTTCCACCAAAATTTGAATTATCAAACTCATCCCATGCGCGTAAAGCAGAAGAATCGTTTGCGATGCACACAATCGTCCAAAGTGAATGGTGTTCGGCGGCACCGCGCGCAAAGTTTCCCTCCACATTTCGAAAATTTTGGCCTAACGCCGAAATATCTACCCCCGCCCCCCTTCCCCACCCCCTTTTCTCCTTGTCCACAAGTCACATTTCCCCTGTTTCCTCCTTCCTTCCTTCGGAAGCTATAGCCGCTTCCTCGCTTGCTTCCTCGCTCTCGCTGTCTAGCATCCTACCGTTGGGGTCGCCATGGTCTTCTTCAATGACCTCTCCAGCGGTTCCTCCTCCGACGACAAATTTTTCAGCACCCGGGTATGCCTCTCTTCTCTCTCTCGGGTTATGACTTGGAATGAAGGATTTTAACCCGGCGGTCGATTTGAGTCATTTCTTCCTCTTGTAGCTCCCTAGGACCATCAGTTGCAACGAATGGAGCGGGGTGGCTGAAGATCTGCCTGCTCGTTGTCACCATCAATCTCCATGCGTGAAGCTAGTTGCGTTTGAATCTGTGGATAGTGGGAGGAAGTTTCTGGCATGTGCAGAGAAGGTTAGCCCCACTTTTGTTGTTACAAATCATTTGTTAGATGTGATTCAGACACTGTCACTGTGCTATGTTATTGTGGATGTTAAGACAATGTCACAGTTTGTACCTAGTATCTAAAAATGTTGCCATCTCATCAATGGTGCCATTAGAAAAATATTTGGCACCGCTTCAGCAGTTTGTGCAGCCAACTTTGGTCCACACATCCGAGCAGCCAAGCAGTAAAATACTAAATCTTTATGGCACGAAGGAACTGGGCATCGAAGCAACTAGGTGCTCCGGAGTCCGGGTCCCTGATTTTTTTCCGCTGCATCGGCTCGCCAGTGCAGGGCACCGGTGCCAAATGTAGCAACAATCGTCTTTACACCGTTTTTGGCATACACAATGGACGGCCTTAGTGCTATTAGTTTGTATTACTAAATTTATGCATGTACACACATGTTAGTATCAATTTGCTGTCATCCAAACACTGTCGCTATGCTGTTGCAGTTATATTTAGCTTCCTCATAAAATGTTCAACTTGTTATTTATAGTACATGACTAAGAACTTGTAGCGTTGTTGTAGTTAATTATAGCTTCTGATGTTTCAGAATTTGGTTGTTGTCTTAGTAGCTATTAATTCATTTGCACATTGATCTTTTTGAGAAGATATGTCATAATTAACCTGTTTCTTCAGTTTATCAAAATATGTATTTGGTGATTTTCTATGTTGCTAGAAACCCATTTCCCCTACAATTGTTACTGATCTAGTTTTAAATATTATAGGATGAACGGAAGTGTTCTTACCTGGAGTGGGTTAATCAAGAGTGGCCACAGTCTTTGAAGATGTGCCTAGCAAAGCTCTAGAGCATGTATGAGGAAGAGAACAGAGGTAGGCTTAGAGAAAGTGTTGTCAACGCTGAAGAATATTTGAAGATGCGGGATAAAAAGAGGAAGATGGAGAATGAGCTCAGGTTTTTTAAATCAGACTTTGCTAAGATGGTGTTGGCGAAGGAGGAGGCACTTTCCCAGTTGGCCAGTGCAAAACAGGTTCTTACTGAACTGAAAGCAGAGGTGGATAAGACGAGCCTGGATGATCTCGATTAGGGAAATGAATATATTGTTCTAATATTGTTCTTATGAAGGTGAACTAGCTATATGATGTACTGTGTTGTTTTCAGGTTGCTATCGTACTGTGATGTTAAAATATATTTATGTGCCTGATATGAAATTGGCAAACAACTGTTCGATATGAAATGTGAATTTGCGTAATACTGGAATTATTAATTATAAACTAATAAACCTGCTAAATGGGTCATGGAACTTTGCAAACGGTTCTAGCAGTAAAAGCGCTTGTGATGGATAGCCCAATGCCATACGGTTTTCTTCATCAAATCGTGTGTGATGTAGTTGAATAAAAGCAAACGATTAACCGAGGTAGAGCGTGTGTGATAGTTACACCTATCACACACGAGGCTATACATAAAACTGTGTGGGATGTATATACGAACGGAAATGTTTTCCCTGGATTGACTGTGTGGGATGTACATACGAACGGAAATGTGTTCCCTGGATTGACTGTGTGGGATGTATATAAGAACAGAAACGTATTCCTTGGATTGACTGTGTGGAATGTACATAACAAACAGAAACGTTTGTTTGGGACTGGCTGTGTGGGATGTACTTACGACCGGAACCGATTGGACCTGTATAACTGTATTTGATCGCTCACCGGTCTTACACGACCTCATTTTGCCGAGCGTGTGTGATCGGAGGGCCTATCCCCGACGGTTTCCGGGTCATGTGGGAAGGACCCCCTATCGCAGTCACTCACTAGGCGACGGTTCAAAACACCGTTGCAAAAAGGGGTTAAAAACCGTTTGTATAGCACCTCGTTGTACTAGTGGTAAGTTACAGAAGAGCAACAGAAGGCTTTCATATGGGAGAAGCATGAGGAATTGGAAACTCCCAAGCATTGAAGACCTGAAGAAATGAAGACATCATAACGAAACCATAGTAAATCAGCCCATTACAGACGGTAGAAACTCTGAGCTAGGAATTGTTTGTTGATTGTTTGTATGGGTATCCTTCTATCTCTTATCTCACCCCCAAAACCCTTGAACCCAATAGATGATGAATGAAGATGGACTTGTATTCTCTGGACCGATGACTCAGTCGGAGGCAGAACTATGGATTCAAAACATGGAGGATGACTTCGGGAAAAATTTGATCTCAAGGAACTATGAGGTTCAATACGCTCTTCAGTACTTTACCAAAATTGCTGCAACCTGGTGGAAAATGCATCAAGCCATACAAGGATGTAATGGAGCAAAAACTTGGGAGGAATTCAAGAAGACTCTGTTAAGATTCCATCTTATCCGGAAGCACTGTGATAACCCAATGAAGAAATCTTGTGCCTGCAAGATTTGCGGAGAAATAGGACACACCCAGGAGGAACACAAGGATGGATGCCCTCATTGTGAGGAAAAACACCCAGAGGAAGAATGCTCAACTAGGCATGTGACTTGTTTCTTGTGTGAGGGAACTACTCATTACCCGGCTCAGTGCCTAATTTACCCCAAGGTACAAGAAATTGCCAAACAGCAGAAGGAAGCAATGAAAGAAGCCCTCAGGAAAAGTTTAGAGGAATCTGTGATGAGGGAAGTTGTCGAAGACACAGATGAGAAGGCCTAATCAGATTTTACTCCAATGTCTGCTATTCATGTGGAGAAGAAGGACATTTTTCACAGTATTGCACAAAGGAAAGCCAAGAGTATCCGGGAGACTTCCCGAGAGAAGAAGTGGAGTTTGATCCACAAGAAATGGAAAATCTGATCATTACGGAGAATTCCAGGAAGAGACAACGAAGGCATCCCCAGAACAACTCAATTTCTGCAGAAAAAGACCTGAGTCATATCACTTGTTTGAGGTGCAAGGATATAGGTCATTACGCTGATAAATGTCCAGAGAAGAAGCCAAGAGCCCAAGGAGCAGACACAATCCCCAAGAAGCCTCGAGACTTGTCGGAAGTCATCTGTTTTCGCTGCAAGGAAGCAGGACATTATGCTACTAAATGTCCAGACTCGAGGAAAGCTGGAGCTGAGTAGTTGAGATTTTTTTTTATAATGGAATAAAGAATGCAATAAATGTAGAACACATTTTTTCCATTCAGGATATGGAGTTGAATCATGAAATGGATGTCTCAGAGATTGTAATGGAGTCATGAATCAATAAAATAATGTGTCACGATTTCACATGTTGAAGTGTTGTTACGTTATGAACATAGATTTTTGACCATTTTCGTGGATATGAGAAATATGGTCTATGGATGAATTTGTGCATTTCATTTGAAGGGAGGTAGTACCCTATGAGAACACCTGATTTATGGAAAGGAAAATGTAATCCGCAGAATGGAGTTTGGACAAAATAAGTTTGAGTTTTAGTATGTTGGTTACCCCAAGAGTATGAAGGAATGATGTACTATTGGATTTAAAGGAGGTGTAATATTGGAATATGGAATAATAGTAACTCAAAGAATGAGTTAAAGCTATACAAGTGTTGAAGTGGGCCCATGACCCACATGCCCAGGAGTTAATAAGGAGTAAGCACTACCTTGTTGAAGGAAGAAATCTGGAGGAAGCTGTGACTTCATCAGCAAGCGCTACATAGGAGGTTACGCAAAAAAACTCGAGAGTTGTGAAGAAATGATAGATGTATTGTTTGGCTTGCAGAATCAATGGATTTAACCGAACCCAGTTCGAGGACAAGAGAAACTCTGCAAGGCTTGTGAGAATGACCGACTGTTAGAATTTCGAGATTCGCTAAACCTCATACAGGGTAATGATTTGTGTGCGGAATGGATTGATCACCATACCGACTTACTCTCATCATTCGCTCTTGCTATTTGGAATGGTAAATCTGAGTAACTTAACCATAGTAGAGAGACGACGATATCAAAACCTTGTTTAAACCTTACAATGGTAGGACGATTGACCCAAGTACAGGCAACCGTTGCCAACCGTAGGATATACGGTGAGATTCAACCCAGACCATTTTCCTGCAGGAGAAACCTGTAATGGTTGACCACCATGAGACCTCGATAGTTGTTTAGTATTGGCGACAGACCCGTCAGATAAGAAGACCCAGTCTCGAAAGAACCTTACCATGAAGAAAGGACATAAGATTTTGAGGAAAAGATTATGCCCCTATCGGAAGAGCCTCAGTGAAAGAGTTACTCCGGAGAATATGAGAAGACAGACACCATCAACTCTAAGGATGAAGTATATGAGTTTTGATGGAACTGTAACCATGCTTCTAAGGGTGGTAGCACCCCAAACTCTCAGATGATTAATGGATATACAAAGAGAATCCCAAACCTAACCTTTTCTTTCTGGCCTCTTCGAATCTCGAGGACGAGATTCATTTAAGGGTGGTAGATTTGTAACATCCCAAAATTCTAAATTTTGGAAATTATTTAAATAGGATTAAATAAAAACTTGCTTGTATTGCTTATTGTTAGTTAAAGTTGGTTAGAACTTAAAACTTTTGGAATATTTAAATGAATAACAAACGAGAGGGAATAAAAGGACTTTCCCAATTATTCATTTGGTTCTTACTTTGGGTTTGAGAATATTCATAATAGTTCCAATTCAAATATGAGAGAGGATGACATGACTTCCTCAAAGAATAATATTGATGAATAAATGAATATTCTCTCATTTGGATTTTTAATATTTAAACAAGTCTAACTCAAAAAATAAATAGAAGAGAGAAGGTAGTATGACTCCTTCAATATTAAAAGAGTTTGAAATTGTTTAAATGTTAATTGCATTTTTCTCTGGAGTTGAAAAATATTTTGATGGAACACTATATAAGTGTCCAAGTAAAGTTTATAAAAAGTATATGTATTTTATACAAATATTTGGCCTGGAAAAATGTTCACTATTTTTCTGTATTAGTATATATACTTTTGGTTTTATTTATAAAATGATTTGGTTCATTTTTGGAGCCACAGTCATTTATGTAAATAAAATAAATATAGGAAATCCTAAACCTATTCTACACTAAACCTACCCAGCTACCCAATGGCTATCTGCCGGCCTGCCGCATAGCGGGCCGTAGCAGAGGGCCCAGCAGGCCGAAGCCCAGCAGCAGCGGCGCCCCAGTCCTTTATTTTTCTGTTCATCTCCTATCTCTCACCGACACCACTGGCCCACCTTCGTCTTCAACTTTGAGCCGGACTCCTACCCATGCACGACAGCTGCAACGAGCCCGATCCAAATCCCGCGAGAGTCGCCCAACGCCGAACACCTCGTTCCAATCCGTGGGCACCAAGCGATGCCTCTTGTTTCTCTCATCCGATTCCCATAATCGTCGGTCGAGATTTGCCCTGATTTCATGCTTGCTGGCCACGAGAAGATCCACCGCAGAGCCAAACTCCGGCGACTGAATCGGCCATCTCCGATGATCCCCTCGACTGTCTGAACTCTGCTTCTTCATATACGCATTATTGAGACACTCCTTGACTCTTTCATTTTCTCCTAGAAGCCCTTAATCGAGCTAGGTCACGAATTATCAAAGAAACCCCTCACCGCCACACTTCATAGGATCACACCAGAACACCGCCCGCGTTTCTCCGCTGCACCAGGAGGCTGAGGAACACTCTGAGGACGCCCTCGTATGCGCCACACCATGCTTCACCTCCCCGTGCACTACTATGAGTCATGACACCACCGGAGCAAGCTGCACGTCGAGGACCAGAGCCCTGCAGCTCTTCTTCCCCAAGTTTGGCGCCACCATGCCCTGTTCTTCGGTGAGTCACCCTGCACCGTCCGATCTCTCTCCGACGACAGAGACTAGATCGCCAGTTTTTATTATTCCCGAACCATTTTTGTTACATGCCGGCTGTCCGTCGAGTAGCCTTAGCAGCAGACACCCTCTGGCCATTCATGTTGCGCCACGTGGCGACATGCATAGCAGCCGCAACAATAGTCTAGAAATTCATAGATTTTAGCCCAATTTTCGTTTAGCCACAACTTTCAATCAGTATATCCAAATTGAGTGATTCTTTTTCCTACACGTTCATAATGACCTCTACTATCTTGTAGAATCAATATTTCATTTTTTCAAACTTTTCAAATTCGACCAATTCAAATTTGAATTCAAATCTTCATTCGGTCATATTCCGCAAACCGTATATCATATTCAATTGATTCTTTTTGCCTACGAACACTTGCACCAAATACTTGCTGGTTATATCCTGTAAACTCAAATTTCAAATACTTTTGACCTATCTGAATTTAAATTTAATTCAAACTCTAATTTGCTATAACTTGAGTTGTAGTGTTCCGTTTCAATTCATTCTTTTGCAAATGGACTTCTCTATCCACTACTACAGGATGGTCCAAACGCGACAGTCCAATCAGAGACCCTTTGACGAAACTGTGTGTGATGCATCAATCACAAACGGTGATGTAATAAAACAGTCAAAAAAGATGCAAAATGTTTGCGATGGCGGTGACATCAAACACGGTTCATATTGGAGTTGCGTGTGTGATGCGTGGCAAACGGTTAATCCAGAAGAACTGTTTGCGATGAGGCAGAACAACAGAAACGGGCAGCCAGATGAGGGTGTGTGTGATATACGGCATACAGTTCACTAGGATGAACTGTGTGTGATTAGGCAACACAATAGAAACGGTTCAACTGAACAAGATGTGTGTGATACGCGGCAAACATGTCCGTAATCAGAAATGTGTGTGAAGACCAATAATAACACAGACGATTGCGGCTAATAAGCCGTGTGATTTGCTCTGTCTACAGAAGAATAACATATATATATATATATATATATATATATAACTGAAATAAACATCCAATTACATAAGTGACTATACAAATCATTCGCACACACCTCAATAAACAATTGTATGCATTCTAAACTAGGAGAAACGATCGTCTAGTCATCTACTTCTTGTGACGCTCCCGCCACTGCTCTGTGGCTCGATCCCTCGTCTGGGGTAAGAAGAAGACACTCCCTCATGTCAGCGATCCGCATGTACATCTCGTAGCTTGTGAACGCGTCCTTGGCCGCGTACTTGACATGTTGTTCATCCAGTCTCTCATGCCAGACACTATGCCAGGCGTTCTTGTCCTTCTTGCTCTCATCCTTCATCTTCATGTTGTAGGGGTCGATGATGGCCGAGGCGAGGTCAACCAGGGAGTTCTGTTTGCTGTTGCCACTGCCCTAGACCTTGTAGTGGTCCTGGATGTTGACAAGATTCTGGCATTTCAAGCCCGAAACCTTGAGCGCTTTTAGATCATTGGTGGTGTCCACCGTAGCGAAACTGTAGTTGGAGCTGTTGATAAACCTGGAGAAACGCTCGCAAGGTCTTGTGGCCAGGTGGTAGTGGTAGACAAGGATGTCATGTCGCACGCACAATTAGGTGACGACAACCTTCTGATCGTGCCCGGCACGGCCGATGGTGTACTCGAGGTCGAAGCCGACCACTTGGTACTTGTCCTCGGCAAGCAACTGCTCCATAGTTTGGATGGAGCTCTCCATCGAGACCGGCTCATTCGTGTACACCATCGAGAGGGCCTTCCCCCTCACATGGGTGTCCACTATGTGATGCATGGTGAACTGCCTGACGTTGTCGGCGGCGGCCGCTGGGAGCGCCATTGGAGCCACGGGGAGCACCATTGGAACCGCTGGATGTCCTCTTTGTATGTGTCGTCGTGAGTGTGCTTATTGTGTCGTGTGGTGCGAGAGATGAAGGTAAATGGCCGCATGAATAAATGGGGGCTGGGCGGCCTGGATTCTCGGCGCGTCTGCATGGCAGTTTTTGCAGCGGGTAACTGCATCGTGGCGTCGCGCCCGGCGCAACCGCATGCACACGAATGTGCGTGATCGTGCGCCGACCCCAAACACTGGCAGCGCGCATGGAGGGATGAGGGCAGAGCGCGCGGAGGGACGCGAGAGCAGAGCACGCGCGGCGGGATGCGATCAGAGCGCATCGCGGCTGCCTCAACCGCAAGCAACCACACGCATAGAGAAGTTGAACACGCAGGAAATGGTCATCTACAAGCCGGCCGACAGTTGCGTCGCTGCGTAGAGAGCGGCCGTGTGCTACTACTGCCGTCTTGGTCTATTAGTCCCCTTTATATTATGTGCCATATTTTGACCTTAAATTTAACCAATAAAATGTTAGTTTATGTTACAAAAATTATATAATTGGAAACTATGCGCAAATACGAATCCAACGATATAATCTCTGGCAACATGCATTCGTATTTTATTAGTTAAATCTCTAGTCAAAATTTGGCACAAAAATACATAGACGACTTATAAACCAGGACGGGGGTAGTAGGTAATTTAATCGCAAATGTTTTTATTTTATTAACCATATGTGTACGTGTCCTTTCATCCTCCTCTCACACGTATTGTCACCCCACTGCCGCAGACGGCATAGAGCACAAGCTTGAGCAGCGCGCGGGGGCGTTCTTTTGGCCAAATGGTGGTGAGCCCGTTCCCGCGCAACCGCGCAGGTTCCCGCGCAAGCTTCCCATCTGACTCGGTGAAATCCCCCAAAATCCCAATGCTTACCAGCCTGCTATATAAACCCTCACGGCCGATGAGTCCTACGTCGTATTTTCACCTCCCTCCCTGTAGCTTATCTCGTCTGCTTCTCCCACAATCGCCAATGGCACCGGTCCATCGTCATCGCTCAGCCGCTCTGCCGTCATCAGAGGACAGCTCCAGCTGGGAGGCTACACCGCGGAAGTGGCACAGTCCCTGGCATAGTGTAGTGCGCGTGGCGTCCCTATTGGGTGTGCGCGGAACACCCACCACACGCTCCGCCGCCGCTGCCCGTCGACAGCTGTTGCCGGCTGCCGTTGCCCCCACCCCACCGTCTGTCGCCGTGGCCGCCACACCACCGTCGAAAGCCAGGGCCATCGCCCGCTCCGCCGCCGCGGCCCGAAGGCGGGAGGTGGCCATCGTGGCCGCTACCCCACTGCCGGCCACCGTGGCCATCACCCGCTCCGCCGCCGCGGCCCGAAGGCGGGAGGTGGTGGTCATGGCCGCCACCCCATCGTCGGCCGCCGTGGCCGCCAGCCCACCGTCGACCGCCGGGGTCATCACCCGCTCCGCCACCGCCGCCCGAAGGCGGGAGGCGGAGGTGGAGGCCTGCACATGCGTCAGCGACCTTGCGCGCTATATCGAGTTCCTGCGGGAGGAGGAGGAGCGCCTCATCGAGCACGCAAAGAGCCTTACCGCCGCCGTGGCTGCAGCACACGCTGCCGCAGAGGCGAGGAATCAGGATATCTACGAGGAGAACCACCGCTTCGAGAGGGGTCGTCTGGAGTGGGAGAGGGCGTTCGAGGTGAGCGTCGCTGAAGGTGCAGTAGCGGCAGGCACCGTATTGCAGTTGTCCAGCTCGTCGGTAGGCTCCTCCTCCTCTGCCTCTTACTGAGCGCGCTCGGCAGAGGAGAGGCTGTCGGAAGTAGTACAAAGCCCCTCCGTAGTAGTAGTATTTAGGGGCTATTTTGTTCAGTTTATCTGACTATAGATGTGGTGGAACTGTACAACATACTTAAAATTAGCTAGTATATATAGTTGAACTAGCTATTTCAGTACGTGGTTGGCAACAATTGGGGAAAAGTTTGGTCGGTTCAGCTATCGAGTTGAACTGTTTGTATAAAGAACGACTGCTTAATCTATGAATGAAATTTATGCTTAATTACTGAATTTTAGTTGCAAAAATTAGATAGTGCTAGTGATTTTTAGCTGCATATTTTGACAAATCGCAGTGTTACAAGGTTGACAAATGGCAATGTTACTAGATCAACAAATGTCAATCTTTCCAGTTTGACAAATGGCAATATACCCAATATGACAGATGCAAATCTTACCAAATTGTCTATACGTGGTTGCACACGGGTCATCCAAAACAACCGTTTGCGTTGAAGGGATGTACAAATCCTGCTCGGCACATTTTCTCTTGGCTTAGCGCCGAAGTCTGGCTTTGCATACCGTATTCAATCTGAACCGCTTGTGTTGAAGAGATGCACAAATCCTACGCTACAAATTTTCCCTTGACTTACTGGGGAAGACCATAGCTCTCACTTTGCATACGGGTGTTCTATCTAAAACGTTTGTGATCAAGAGCTGCACAAATCCTGCTCGGCACATTTTCCCTTGGCTTCCTGGGGAAGCTGTCGGTTTGCATACGAGTGTTCTAACTAAAACATTTGCGATGAGTGTTTTATATTTAAAAACCATTGACGTTTTTTTAAAGAAAATCATTTGATAAGTCTGTACATTAAGAGAGAAAAATGCAAGTTCGTTCAAACCATATTTTTCATTCAGTCACACTGCGAATTTATATTCATATGATCGAGATACAGTATTAAACCCAAAAAAACTATTTCCGGCGGCGGCGGAGGTGGCGTGTTGCGCCGGCATTGTCGTTGTCGTCCTCCGGGACGCTGTTGTTGAAGTCTTCAAGGCAGCACAGAATGTTCTTCACTTGGAAATCAAACATCATGTCGTCGCGCGATCGACGGGCGGGGCGCGGGAGGACGGCAACTGGCGGCACTGCGAGGTAGCGGTCGACGGCGGCATCCCATGCCGCTGAGGGGGGCGCGCGCACGGGCACGGGCACGGCGGGTGCAGGCAAACGCACGGGGACCGGCGTCGCGGTGGGTGCAGGGGCGCGCACGGGCACGGGTACGGGCTCTGGCGCTGGCATGTACACGAGCTCGCGCGGGTCCGTGGAGACCTCGCTGATGCCCGCGGCTTCCAGCTCTACGATAGTGCTCGGCGACCAGCCCGTCAATGCTACGAGGATGGTCACTGGCGCGGGCGTGGGGATGGGAGCTGGGACAGGCGCGGGGGCAGCAACCGCCGCGGCCAGCTCGTTCAGGGCCATGTCCATGAGGCCCCATTCCTCCTTGTTTTCTATATCCTCCGGCTCGGAGTCGACTTCACCAAACTTGAAGACTGATGGCAGATGATCCTTCTGCGCCATGGCGTTGGTGGAGGTCTGTGCGAGGGAGGGGAATGGGAGGCGAACAGTAAGGCCGCCCGTATTAAACAGCGGCTCGGGCGCCATTAATGGAGAGGATGAGAGCAAGGCGGGCGGCCATGGAAGTCAAAGGGCTCGCTTCCCAGTGAGCCTGTGCAACATACAACTCGCATGCTTCCCGGTGAGCCTGCGCATTGGAGGACAGCTTGCACGCCTCTCGGTCAGCCTACGCACCGGACTGCGCTCGCACACCTCCCGTTCAGTCAAGCAGCTGTCCGCACGGCACCTCCTATAGCCATTAAAAGAGAGACTCGTGGCGTCACATGAATGGTTAACAGAACGCACATGATTTAAATTATACAAACATTTGAGATGTTAAAGTGGCAGCTATTTATTTCAAAATGCCTTTGTTGGCTGTTATTTGAGTGCGCCTTCTCTCAAAATGGACACGAAAAATACCACAGCATGTCGGGTGCCATTCCATGATAGCATGGCAAGTTTCATGAATTTCAGACGAGTTTTAAATTTACTAGAATTTAAAAACAAAGTATCTCAACGTCTTGCCGGCAATCAACAGTGCCCTGGTGTTTGAAATTCATTCTCATTTCTTGCATGGGACCTAAGCATGCACCCAAGGACACACATTTGATATGTAAACCCATTTTTCTGCACTGGAGCATGTGCATGTAGTTCAAATTTGAATTATGCACATAAAATGCCTAGAAAACCCAGTTAATGTATAAAAATGTCCAAGCGAACCCCGAAAAATCCCAAAAATTGACACAACACTCCTGTCGTTCTATGTTGACACTAGAAAATTTTTGAAAGCAAGAAGAGGCAACGGATATCGTTTCGTCCCCAAAGGTGGCACGTTCCCTACCGAAACCATCAGGCTTGTTGTGAGAAGCTTATACCCAAACCTGCCCCAAATGGACAAAAATTTTACCACAGCATGTTGATGCCGCTCCATGATAGCATGTCAAGTTTCACGAACTTCAGACGAGTTTTGGATTTACTAGAATTTAAAAACCATGTATCTCAATGTTTGCAGCCGAGCGACGGTGGCAAGGTGTTTGACATTCATTCCCATTTCTTGCATGGGACCTAAGCATGCAACCAAGGGCACAAATTTGATTTTTCAACCAATTTACATGCACTGGAGCATGTGCCTGTAGTTCAAATTTGAATTATGCATATAAATGCATAGAAAACTCAGTTAATGTATAAAAATGTCCAAACGAACCCCAAAAAATTCCTAAAATTAACACAACACTCATGTTGTTCGATGTTGACACTAAAAAAAAATTGAAATCAAGAAGAGGCAACGGATATCGTTTCGTCCAGAAAGGTGAAACGTTCCCTACCGTAACCATGAGGCTTGTTGTGAGAAGCTCTGGTTTGTGAGAAGCTTATACCCCAACCTGCCCCAAATGGGACAATATTTTTACCACGGCATGTTGATGCCGTTCCATGCTAGCATGTCAAGTTTCATAAATTTCAGACGCATTTTCGATTTACTAGAATTTAAAAACCATGTATCTCAACGTTAGCGGCCGAGCGACGGTGGCAAGGTGTTTGACATTCATTCTCATTTCTTGCATGGGACTTAAGCATGCAACCAAGGACACACATTTCAATTTTGAACCCATTTATATGCACTGGAGCATGTGCATGTAGTTCAAATTTGAATTATGCACATAAATGCATAGAAAACTCAGTTAATGTATAAAAATGTCCAAGCGAACCCCGAAAAATCCCAAAAATTGACACAAGAAATTTTTTGAAAGTTAGAAGAGGCAACAGATATTGTTTCATCCCCCAAGGTGGCACGTTCCCTACCGAAACCATCAGGCTTGTTGTGAGAGAAGCTCTGGTTTGCGAGAAGCTTATACCCAAACCTGCCACAAATGGGACAATATTTTTACCACAGCATGTCGATGCTGTTCCATGATATCATGTCAAGTTTCATGAATTTCAGACGAATTTTCGATTTACTACAATTTTAAATCCATGTATCTCAATGTTAGCGGTCGAGCGACAGTGTCAAGGTGTTTGACATTCATTCTCATTTCTTGCATGTGACCTAAGCTTGCAACCAAGGACACACATTTGATTTTTTAACCCGTTTTTATGCACTGGAGCATGTGCATGTAGTTCAATTTTGAATTATGCACATAAATGCCTAGAAAACTCAGTTAACATATAAATATGTCCAAACGATCCCCGAAAAATTCCAAAATTTAACACGACACTCCTGTTGTTCTATGCTGACACCAGGAAAAAATTGAAAGCAAGAAGAGGCGACGAATATCGTTTTGTCCACAAAGGTGACATGTTTCCCTAACGGAACCATGAGGCTTCTTGTGAGAAGCTCTGGTTTGTGAGAAGCTCTGGTTTGTGAGAAGCTTATACCATAACCTGCCCCAAATGGGACAATATTTTTTACCCCAGCATGTTGATGCCATTCCATGATAGCATGCCAAGGTTTATGAATTTCAGACGGGTTTTGGATTTACTAGAATTACAAAAGCAAGTACCTCAACGTTTGTCGGAGAGCCACGGTGTCGTGGTGTTCGAAATTCATCCCCATTTCTTGCATGGGACATAAGCATAAACCCATGGACACATATATGATTTTACAACCCATGTTGGTGCACCGGAGCATGTGCATGTAGTTTAATTTTGAATTGTGCACCTCAAATGGCTAGAAAACCAAGTTAATGTATAAAAATGTCCAAACAAACCCTGAATAATTCCAATTTTTTTACGACACACCTATAGTTGCATGTTCACTGCAGATAAAAGTTCTAGCAATTCAAACACCCTCCATTGCCGATGTGACCCCATTATGTAATTCAAATCAAGATGAAAAATTAAGTAGATTGCACACCGTTTATTATCACCAACCGTGTGAGATGCAGTACAAAATATCTTGGAGCACCATCGGAGTATAGTATGCCTATGGCTTATGCGAGAAGGTGCATCGGCTATAGTCCACAGCCAGCATGTCAAGCACACTAGCTCGCTCCCCAAATATCATTTCACTGTTCAATCATCACCGGTGAAAGATGGGGACGTGGTCCCGCGTCGGGAGGGCAACTTCGGTGGCCCACTCTGGCGAGAGCGCGGCCGCAGCTGCCATGCGCGTGCTAACAAGGCGCATTAGCGCGGCCGCAATCTAAGACCGGGCGGCCAAGGCAGCCCAAACGGCCGCTGTTGCTTCTTAGGTGGCGGCAGCAACATCTGCCTCGGGGATAGCAACTGGCGAGAGCGGCACAGCAGCTGTCCATTCCGTAGTGGCGGCCTTAGCCCTGATGGAGGCCACCCACGACCATGTCGAGGCCACCCCCGCCCAGCTCATGGCAGTCACCGCACAAATCGAACGAAGCTTCTCCGACAACGGTCAGCAACCCACGGCCGAAGAGTTGGCAATCACCGAGAGCGTTCTAGCAGCCATCCATTCCTCCACCGCATACCTTGCCACGATGGAGCCCGTCCAAGCCCAGATCGTGGCCGCCCATGCCCAGCTCGTGGCGGCCTTTTCCAAAGAGATGGTGGACGCGGATGGCGAGATGCTTGCCGAGTATGGTGTGATGGATGCCATGGAGCCCCTTCCCCAGGAGACCGTCGGGCGCGAGCTGGACATGGAGGAGGCGGCGGAGATCGATGAGCGACAGCCATAGTACTACTCTTTGTTTTATTTAATTAAGAGCGTTGGTCTTTAATTTGTTAGAGTAATGTTTAGGTCAGCTAGCTCTGTTTAATTGCTGAACTTGCTCGATTAAGAAGTGTGGGTGTGCTGCAGTCTCCTTTGTGTACCCAAATAATGCAATGACATGGATGACCACTGTAACCAGGGAAATTCGAACCAAAATTTTCACGTTCAAACTCATCACACACGGGTTAAGCTATATGAATCATTTGTGATGTTCACATATCGTACACAGTGCTGAATAAGGGACCGTGTCTGGTGACACTTTGCGCGCCAGTTTTTTCGCTGCACCGATTCAAAATTTTCGGCTTCCGCGGAAATATCTACCTCCCCGCCCCCCCCTTACCAAAAGCCACATTTCCCCTGTTTCTGCCTTCCTTTCCAAGTTGAAACCTTCACTCCTTGCTTGCAGCGCTGCCTCCTCACCGGTGACCCTCGTTCACACTGCTCGGCCTCGTCGATCCAGGCAGGTAATCCACACCCGACCCCCATCCTCCTCCTCCTTCCACATTCCACATGCCCCGACCGCCGGCGTGACACCTTCCACTCAAATCACCGACCCCTCCCCCAAATAAGCGCCACCCTAAGCCATGGTGCACGCAGTATAGCCAGGAGCTCAAGGAGCATTTGGCAGTGGAGAAGCAAATCGCGGCCGCACGCGCGGATGAGGTCGCGATGGCTGCCATTCGTGCCGACCCCTAGATCTTGGAGGAGCACCTCGCCGTCGAGGCCACCGTCAACGCCTCGCGCATCGACGCCGCGACACGGTTGGCTGCTTTAAACAATAGTTCGTGGCGTTTTCTCAAGGCCACCCTCAGTGCCTTCGACAAAGACTACGAGGTGTTTTCTCAGCGTGCACATGCTTACCTCAACTCGAGAGCCAGCAGGTTGGTGCCCGGAGCGGCTCAGGCAACTCACCACTACGACGAGGGCACCCACGATGTGGAGGCCTCGCCTTCTTCCATGTCCAAAGAGCCAATCATCATCGATATCTCCGACGATGAGGAGTAGCTTGTCTTATTAGCTCACTATAAGGACCTATGTTCAGTTTTCTAGCTACGCCGATTAAGCATGCTCGGTTTACCCGTTGTATGTGCTGCTCCTGCCTTTCCTTAACAAATTCTAGTGAATTGTGCTATCTACTTTTACCATGCAATCTGTTGCTCTAGTGTATATGTTCTATATGTCGTGCAATGTGTTGCTCACTTATTAACTATTTGGTTAATTAGTTGTCGTGTTCAGTTAACTGTTTGGTTCAATTCTGCAAATGTGATGTTCAATTCTTCAGGGTGCAATTTTGTATTGTCTTCCATGTGAGAAATAAATCGAATTTATCTTTACAAAACACATGAGAAACAAATACAATTGCTATATTTCCAAGTTGTCAAGCATGCTTGGTTTGGTTAACTCTCTGATCTTCTAGTATGTTATACATTATGCAATGTGGTGCTCAATTAACGTTTGGTTCAGTTGTTGTGGTGTTTAGGTAACTGTTTGGTTCAATTCTGCAATGCGATGTTCAATTGTTGTGGGTGCATTCTGTTATTGTATACCATGTGAGAAATAAATCGAATTTGGCTGTACTAAATACATGAGAAACAAATACAATTGCTATATTTCCAAGTTGTTAAGCATGCTTAATTTGGTTAACTGCCTAATCTTCTAATAGGAGTATATTATATTGTGCAATGTGGTGCTCAGTTAATGTTTGGTTCATTTGTTGTGGTGTTTAGTTAACTGCTTGGTTCAATTCTGCAATGCGATGTCCAATTATCGTGGGTAGAATTTTGTATTATTGTGCATGTGAGGAATAAATCGAATTTGGCTGCACTTAATACATGAGAAACATATACAACTGCTATATTTCCTAGTTCTTAATCATGCTTGGTTTGGATAAATGGGTTTTCCATGTGGCTTGAATTAACCTGATGAATCTGCAATGTGCTTATTTTTCATCAACATATTTTACTGATAGCATGTGAACCCTCACTTAACCTGATGACTAACTACCTTATATGTGTTGCAGGGAAACAATGGGAAGCACTGAGGTTTACAATTGAGGTTTGCACATGCATGGTCCTTTGTCTAATAGCACATTAGTGTGCAATTGCCGGAACCATTCTAATATTTAGGTTTTTAACAATTTGGTCTTGCACATGTAGGTCCTGCTGTCAGAGGTTTTGACCCACTGTTCGACCCTTTTTGCATATGGGGAAATGAGTTGTCCATGAATATCAGTCAAGTCAAGAAGCTCAGAAAGATTGTTAGGATAAAGAAATTAGCGACAAAAAACAACAAGATCTTTGTCTGCACAATGAAGAAGACATCAGTTCACTACAAGATGGTACTAACGATTATACCTTGCCTTTTTTTATTCCTTTGCCCCATTTCCAATATAGAGAAGATATTTATGCACATCCTTGTTTTCAGGCCTTTCCAAAGCAGTTCACTGGTGATTACCTCTCAAACCACCTGTATGGTCAGGAGGCGAGGAAGGTTTTCATACAACACCCACGGTTCAATATTGAAGTGTTCCTGAAGAGGACGAAGGATGGACGGTCAATCATCCACAGGCACTGGCCTAAAGTTGCAAAGACCTTCAACATCAATGAAGGCTCAATATTCGCCTTCCGCTTCAGCAGTTTTCCAGATGAGATGCATCTGTCTATGTACCGTCTATGATACTAATTTCAAAAGGTTATAGATGTTGCATGTGAAACTTGGTACTGATGCAGTTGTGTAATGGGGTAGCTGAGTGCTGAAGCTATATGATGTTGTACTCTTATGTATTTCAATTATGAAATCCTGCTTCCTTAATATGGAAATGAAATATATTGTGTGCTTAATATGAAATGTCAATTAGATTAATAAATGGATTATTAATAATAGGGCAATTAGCCTGCTAATGGCCAATTAGCCTGCTAATTGGGTTTTTCTATTGCAAATGGTTATTGAGAAAACACTGTGGGCGATGACCTCAGGCAATGCACACAGTTTCTAGGAATAAACCGTGTTGGATCAATGAACAATCACACATGACATCCTCTTGAAAACTGTTTGCGTTAGGCCACCTTGCGCAAACGTTTACCACATAAAAAGTGTGTGTGATGGACAGCCTTTGCACACAGTTTCTTCTACGCACCGTGTGTGATGCATTCAATAACGCAAACGATAAAATTGTTAATATCGTGTGCAATGGCAACGCTTTCACAAACGATTTAATGGGGAAAATTGTGTGTGATGTACCTGCAAACGGAAACGTTTTCCTTGGAGTGACTGTGTGAGATGTATATATGAACGGAAACGTACTTCTTGGATTAACTGTGTGGGATGTACATACTAACGGAAACGTATTTCTTGGATTGACTGTGTGGAATGTACATACGAACGGAAACGTTTAGCAGGGACTGACTGTGTGTGATGTACTTACGACCAGAAACGATTTGACCTGTATAATTGTATTTTTAGCACAACTGTAGGTATAACCGTATTTGATCGCTCGCCGGTCGCACACGACCTCATTTTGCCGAGCGTGTGTGCCAGGAGGGCATATCCCCGACGATTTCTAGGTCGTGTGGGAAGGACCCCCCTATCGCAGTCACTCACTTGGCGACAGTTCGAAACACCATCACGGAAAGGGGTTAAAAACCGTTTGTATAGCACCTCGCTGTACCAGTGATCATATGCAATCTGTAGAACAACATTTATGTTATTATCCATATACTTTTGATCATGTTCCATACTATATCCAACATAATCTTATATAGCAACCGTTCATCATCCTTTGACTCTTTTGAGTTGATTCTTCCACCTGTCATCCTATATTACCGCCAGAACCTATATTATATAATAAGCCCAACTATATTGATTTTTTTAACCTTGCCATATTGTTTTATTGTCCTTTTGATTCTTCTATATGGCATGGTTGTTTATTTGGATTCTTTCATTTGCGATAGATTGCTCGAAGCGTGACGAGTAGAATTATCAGGAATTGTGAGTGCGACGATCTTCATGAAACATACCAGGCAAGTTCACTTTAACCATCTATTTTTACCTAAGTTTTTCTTTGCATGTAGTAACACCTTTTCAACAATCCCTCCAGTAGTGATATTGAATTCTTGTAGTCATAGAATGCATGAGGTAGGAACCCATCTCCCTGTTACCAAGCCCGGGACATTGTTTAGTTTCAATGCTATGCTATAGTAGACGGGGTTTGGTATGAGTGTTCGAGAGTGGTATGAGAATGGAGGACCCTACATCAATGACGACAACTTCATGATGGCATCTGCAAGGACTGCTTCTTCAAGACCTCAAGATTTTGAGTCTTGAGACAAGAATTCAATACACACTACTGGGTGAAGGATGGATTTGATGGGCACACTGGAGCAACCAGTGGATTGCCGGGATGCATGGAGAAGTGCCATGACATCTTGCGGAAAGCTTCACCCAGACTCAAAGAGACGGAAGAATACTTCATGCCCGGAAGCTTACATGTGCAGCCACAAGTCACTATGGGCTCTGGCTTGGTTGACCCTAGTTGTGACTCTGGCTGGGACAGTGCCAACAGATGTAGAACTACGGTAGGATTGGATGGGCACTGGACAGTGGTCATAGGAACTCTTCGGAAGACCATGTTTCGGTCGTCTTGTTCTCAAACACCCTGAAGTGCGAGAACGTAAAAAGAGGGATCGAATCTTGTGGGTAAAGTGCACAACACTCTGCAGAGTTAAAACCTAATCGATTAGCCGTGTCCCCGGTTACAGACAATTTGAGCCTCTGGACTTGTATCTATCTTTGAACTCTCAACACCGGACTGATAATTAATTGTGGGCAACATATAATTATTTTGGGCTATGAGGCATCGGTTGGCGGAACCATGTCATAGTAGAGAACTCCGTAGTAAAGACTCCTGATATTCTTTTGATGTAGGAAAAATAAAGATAGCTTTTATGCAAAAAAACTCAAACACAGAGCCACAAAGCCATATTGCATATAGTATAGTTTTATCATCTGTTTCTCTTTTTGTGATCTTGCTGGTACATTCAATGTACCGACCTACATGGATGCAACGTACCATGTTGCAGGATTTTCTACGATGAGTGAGTTCCGTTGCAGGGTTACAGTCTACACTCAACTTGCCGATGGCGTTGATGGGACTCCACACCTGTTTGATTGTTTCCGCTAAGACTTATGAGGTATATATCAGTTTTACGTTATTTATACATGTGATTGCACTTTGATATATACATTGATGTACTGTGTGTGCCAGCATACTGATCCAGGGATGGCACGGATACACAAAGGCTTGACCGTTTGAGGTCGGGTCGCTAGATCATGTCAAATATAGACTATTGCTTTGAATCATCTAAAGTCCAAATGTCCATGCTACAAAAGAAAAGATTATGTGATGAACATGTTAGGTAGCATTCCACACCAAAAGTTCTGTTTTTATCATTTACCTACTCGAGGACGAGCAGGAATTAAGCTTGGGGATGCTGATACGTCTCCAACATATCTATATTTTTTTATTGTTCCACGCTGTTATATTATCAATCTTGAATGTTTTATATTCAGTTACTAGCAACTTTATATCATTTTTTGGGACTAACCTATTGACATAGTGCCCAGTGCCAGTTGCTGTTTTTTGCTTGTTTTTTACTTCGCAGACAATACCAAACGAAGTCCAAATGTCATGTAACTTTTTGGAGAATTTTTTCTGCCCAGAAGACACCCAGGAGGCCCACAAACACCCCCCCCCCCACCGCCTATCAGCTCTATAAATTCTCTAAAATCCCAAAAACCCTAGGGGAGTCCAGAGAAAATAGTTTTCGCCGCCGCAAGTTTGAGAACCACGAGATCCAATCTAGAGGCCTCTTCCAGTACTCTGCCGGAGGGGTTCTTCATCATCACCCTTGCCCCTCCGATGATGCGTGAGTAGTTTACCACAGACCTATGAGTTTGTGGGTACTAGCTAGATGGCTTCTTCTCTCTTTTTGATCTTCAATACAATGTTCTCCTCGGTGTTCTTGGAGATCTATTTGATGTAATGACTTTTTGCTGTGTGTTTGTTGGGATCCGATGAATTGCAAGTTTATGATCAGATCTATCTATGAATATTATTTGAGTCTTTGCTGGACTCTTTTATGCATGATTGTTATAGCCTCGTATTTTTTCTCTGAAACTTTGGTTTGGTTTGGCCAACTAGATTGATTTTTCTTGCCATGGGAAGAGGTGCTTTGTGATGGGTTCGATCTTGCGGTGCTCAATCTCAGTGACAGAAGGAGGCATGACACACATGTACTGTTGCCATTAAGGATAAAAAGATGGGGTCTATTCTTACATGAATAGATCTTGTCTACATCATGTCATCGTTCTTATTGCCTTACTCCGTTTCTTCATGAACTTAATACACTAGATGCATGTTGGATAGCGGTCGATGTGTGGAGTAATAGTAGTAGATGCAGGCAGGAGTCATTCTACTAATCTTGGACGTGATGTCTATATACATGATCATTGCCTTGGATCTCTTCATAATTATTTGCTCTTCTATCAATTGCCCAACAGCAATTTGTTTACCCAACGTATGCTATTTTTTCAAGAGAAGCCTCTAGTGAAATCTATGGCTCCGGGTCTATTTCCTATCATATTAAAACCCAAAAATACCTTGCTGCACTTTTTCTTTATTTATTTTATTTTGTGTTTTTGTTAGATCTATTTCTCAAATCTCATACCGAGGAGGGATTGACAACCCCTCTTACGCGTTGGGTTGCAAGTATTTGTTATTTGTGTGCAGGTGCTGTTTACGTACTGTGGATGGATCCTCCTACTGGATTGATAACCTTGGTTTCATAACTGAGGGAAATACTTACCGTTGTTGTGCTGCATCATCCTCTCCTCTTCGAGGAAATACCAACGGATATACAAGCAATCAGGCCCAAGGTTAAAATCTTCGCGGTGCCATACCAATTGACTCAAACATAGGTGACTTCGGTTACCGCCCTCTCATTGAAAGGTGTGTCTCCTTTAGGTTTGAGGTGTGCTTTTGTTTCCTTGGCTTTCGGTTGTTGGATTACTCCAAGTGTGCTCTCTTTTCGGTTGTTTTTTACCTTGGAGTACTCCTTCCCATTTTGATGTGCTTTCTTGTCTCCAACCTAAGCCTTTCCTTGCCTCAAACTCTCATATATTGCATAAGCCCTTATTCCCTTCTTGTTCATGTGCAGTTTTTGTGTTGTAGGCGGTACTACTGCTGGCAGGAATGGTACTACCGCGCAAGCCGGCGATACTACCATCGAGAGCAGTGTATTGACCCTCTGTCAACGCACTGAGGCGGGACTACCGCTGTGGGGCACGGTACTACCGCTGAACCCAGCGGTACTACCGCTTCGAGGACTCGCGTGGGGGTTAAGTGCTGGGCACGGGGAGTTCTAACTCCCCATACCCATTCACTTCTTCTTCCCACGAGTTCTCTCTCTCAGGTGACCCAAAACTGCTCCGGAGGCCGGCTCTCCGAATCCGTGTCGTCTTCTCCGTTTCCAACCAGTGGGATCGATCCCCACCTTCTCCTCTTGCCATGGATACTGGTATTGCCCTCGTTTTCCTCTCCTACAGTTCTATTTTTTGAATCTTGGTCTTAGGGCAATGCATGTGGTATTCTTAGATTTTTGTCTAAATCTAGGCATGAGTAGGATGCGGGATGACTTCTAGATAGGAGTATAGTAGTCTTTGCCAAGATTTTGCATCTCTACGTCACCGGTACTACCGGATCCCCTCTGCGGAAGTTTTTCCAATGGGTGGACGATACCGCTGGTAGCGGTACTACCACTGGGGTCCAGCGGTACTACCGCTTACCCCTTGGCGGTACTACCGCTGCTGGGGATGGTACTACCATTGTGACCTAGTTTTTCAGAATTTTTGCACATGTTACTATTCTCACGTTGTGTCTCTTGGCTTATGCAATAACTTACACCTGCTTTTCCCCACTCTCTATGTTTGTGGGTTCCAGGTGATGGTCGCTCTGTTTATCATCACTACTGCAGGATGCTGCTAACGCGACACTACGATCAGAGACCCTTTGACGAAACTATGTGCGATGCATTAATCGCAAACGGTGATGTAAAAAACCATCAAAAAAGACGCAAAATATTTGCGATGGCGGATAAATCAAACACGGTTCATATTACAGTTGCGTGTGCGATGCGTGACAAAATGGTTAATCCATAAGAACTGTTTGCGATGAGGCAGAACAACAGAAACGGGCGGCTATATAAAGGCGTGTGGGATATACGGCATACAGTTCGCTCGGATGAACTGTTTGCTAAAAGGGAATGCAACAGAAACGGTTAGCTAGATCAAGGTGTGTGTGATATACGGCATATGGTTCACTTGGACGAACTGTTTTCGGTTAGGGAACACAACAGAAACGGTTCAACTTAACAAGATGTGTGTGATATGCGGCATACAGTTCACATGGATGAACTGTTTACGACGAGCCAAAAGAACACAAATGATTCATGTAAACAAGATGTGTGTGATACGCGGCAAACAGCCCACTCGGATGAACTATTTGCGATGATAAAATATAACACAGACGGTTAGTACAGTTAATTCATGTGCGATTCTGTGTGTACAAAAAACTTTGAAAAATGCAAACTAGTTGCTTGCGGTGGCTAGGAGTATTGCACATGATGCGTCTGCGAGTACTCGTGTGCGATGATTAGTAAGTTACACATACGTTTCCTTATGTTAACACGTGTGTGATAACACGTGACACCGCATACGGTTGTCGGGTTGTGTGCTCCACTTAGTCTTCCCGCGCTCCAGGGAAGGCTTCCGCACTCCAGCGAAGGCTTCCCGCGCTCCACATGGGTGAATTGTAAAATCCCCGCCTCTTCCCTCATCGGTTTCCCACCACCAGCTAATGGTTTGCTGCATATGACCCAGGCGGCAACGCACCGTCGTGACACTGTGCACAGATCTAGTCCTCACCCATCTACGTACCATTAGTTATTCCAAGCATGCCAGGAAACGAACAAAGCTTCGACGTCGAACCCTACCTGCGTTACATCTTCGGCGAGGAGAACGAGCCAGAGCAGGTCGAGGAGCAAGAGCTTCATCGGCCGGTGCAGGCACCATGGCCCATCAGCAGCGATATCGCCGTGATAGTCCTTGGGCACACAATGGACATATTACAAAGGAAGTGTAATGAGCAGTTTGCCATCCACCATGCAAAAGATCCAGAGCTGCTAGGCGGCATGATCGACGACCCACTCGAAGAGTCGCCGTCACCGGTGCTCATCGAGAGCCTGATGCCCCGCCAAGAATGGGCGCAGGACTTCTACAATTCAGTTATGAGACAACCAGTCTACGACTTCATCATTGCTGGTGGCGGCCGTGTCAACCTCGATCCCGATGATGTGGTGGCCAGGCTCGAGCGCACCCTTGGCAGAGTTGACATCACCAACAAAGTAGAACATCGCCAATGTGGTATCTTGAGGATGCAGGTGATAGACGGAATTTGCTACCAGGGCAGAGACATAGAAATGTAGCGGTTCTGCGGGCAGGTCATGCGCGCGATTGCACGCTGTAAAGCTCTACTGGAAGAGGCCCAGCAGCCCCAAGAGCCTCCCAGCACTAGCAGCTCCGTAGGTGGAGACGGGTACCATGGTCGTGAGTCGAGACACTTGGAATGAACGGCCGCAAGGGTGCTATGCTGATCATGGAGTCTAAGAAGATCGTCGTCGGAAGGCCGCCAGCTCAGCCTTTTAGCCTATATTTTATTATAATTGTATGCAAATGTCGCATATCGACATTTTAAGTCACTAAGCATATGTAGGTCGTGAGTGTTTTGGGCGTTGCCGCATGTGGCATTTTAAATTATCCTGAACTTGTAAGACAATTATTAACTATTGCCATTGTAAATTTGCCTCAATGGCGAGGAGAGCACGCGCAGGAACGCCAGAGCAGAGCACGCCGCGACCACCTCAATGGTGAGCAAAACGCGCGGATGGACGCGAGCAGAGCATGCCGCGGCCACCTCAACGATGAGCAGAGTGCGCCGCCGCCGCCTCAACGGTGAGCAACCACACCTGCATATTGCAATTCTGGTCAACCTTCTGGCACCCCGTGGGAGGTGCGACGGGGCATCCATCGGACACGATGGTGATATCTGTACTGTGTGTGATAGTTGGCAGACACGTACACATCCGAGAACGCAGGCCCACGTACGCCATCCGGGAACCATTTCGGGCTTCGGATGCGTGTGCGATGCGTGGCATACAGTTGATCCATAAGAACTATTTGCGATGAGCCAGAACAACAGAAACATGCAGCCATATGAAGGTGTGTTTCGGACTTCGAGCCCAAAACCATCAATAAATTTTGACCTTGTTTCTCGTCACATTCCAGATTACCACGCAATAAGTAATTGCAAATCTGTTCACACTGATCAAACCTAAATGTGTTCACTCTTAACACCGGGCTATAAAAACTACCCACTCGAAAATTACTTCACAGTTCCTCTCCTCATCACCCACAAAATAGGTCTTTCCTGTCAAGTCGTTCCGCCATGACCGGTAGGAGGAGTTTCGGGTCGACATATAACCAGGGAGCAAAGACCAAGGCCGCGGAAGCACTAGAGAGGTCCTACCACTATGCGGCAGCCGCAATAGAGATGTCCTGGCGCGCTGCGGAGCCCTCGAACGAGCTCTCACCGGCACGTGAGGGCTCTCACAAGCGCACTCGCCGCATCGGCGATCGCGACAAGCTGGCGGTGTTGAAGTCCTTGGCCAGCGACGATGACATTCTCGCTGGCCTAGTTAAGAAGTAGGAGCTGTTCGACGGCTTGATGAAGCTGCTCAAGATTAGGGATGCCTCGGTTGAGAAGGCGACCGACCTCGTCGATCAACTCATGGGTGACAATGCAAAGCTCCTCAAGGCACTCGTCGAGACGGAGGAGGAGGCCACCGACTGGAAGAAGCTGCATGAGCAGAGCAGTGCCTCGGGGATGACGCTGAAAGCGGTCGTCGAGGAACTGACGGGTGACTTGAGGAAGCTTCGGATCGAGCACGAGCAGGAGGTGGAGGAATCCGTGGGTGCTGTCAAGCAAAGTCGTGAGGAATTGAAGAAGGAGCTGGAGGATCTCGTCGCCCGGCGATCCATCGAGGAGTAGAGACAGTAGCGACCCAGATTGTTGTCTGCGATTTTCTTCTTCTCTTGCCCTCGTGTCTTCCGGGCTTTGCCGCATGTGGCATTTTAAATTATCCGGAATATGTAAGACAATTATTATCCGCGCCATTGTAAATTTGTCGTCGTATTATCCGTTGCCATTTTATTTGTCATCGTATTATCCGTTGGCCCATGTGGAATTTTAAATTATCCAAAATACGAGTTGAAAACACGAACAAAGCAAATGCTAACGTTGAGCGGGGCCATGGGATCACAAGCAAACACCCTTCGTCCAGGTGCTTTAATTAACCACGTGTTAAACAGCGGCTCGGCCACCATTAATGGAGAAGTTGTGAGCGAGGCGGGCGGCTAGTGGATGGAGGTCAAAGAGCTCGCTTCCCGGTGAGCATGCACGGCCTTTTCTGCTCGCACGTGTCCCATCGAGCCTGCGCGGTGGACAGGTCCCACGCGTCCCGTTGAGCCTGCGCGGCGGACTGCTCGCACACGTCCCGTCGAGCCCGCACGGCGGACTTCTCGCGCTCGTCCCGTCTAATCAAACAGCTGCACGCACGCCCCTGAGTATGGTTAAATTTTGGCACAAAATAAAAAGATGACCAATGAACGAGGACCGAGGAAGTACTATCCCATAAGAAAAGAGGGACGCGTGGTCGCACTTAAATGGTTACGGGAGCACACATGGTTCATATAATACAACCGCTTGCGATATTAACGTGTCAGCTATTTGTTTCAAAATGACTTTGTTGGCTATTAATGTGTGCACCTTTTCTCAAACTGGACGATTTTTTTTACCATGGCATATATGTGCCATGTCATGAAACCATGCCAGGTTTCATGATTTTTGGGTGAGTTTTCGATTTACTGGGATTTAAAAACCAAGATTCTCAATGTTTCAGGACGACGAGACGTTTGTAATTCATTCCCATTCCTTCAATGAGACCTAAACATGCACCCAATGACACATGTACGATTTTCCACCCATTTTGCTTCACTGGAGCATGTGCTTGTAGTTCAAATTTGAATTATGGACTACATTAAATGCCTAAAAATCTCAATTAATGTATAAAATGGCCAAACGAATCCTGAATAGTTTCAAATTTCAGCACGACACTCCTGTTATTCTATGTTGCCTGTAGAAAACAAAATACAAGGCGAGAAGAGGCAGCGATTATCGTTTTGCCCACAAGAGGGGCATGTTTCCCTATCGGAACCACGAGGGTTGCGAGAAGCTCCATTTTGTAAGAGGCTTGTAATATAGCTTTGGCCCAAATTGGACAATTTTTTTACCACGACATATATGTGCCATGTTGTGGCACCATGCCAAGTTTCATGATTTTCTGGTGAGTTTTGGATTTACGGAGATTTAAAAACCAAGATTCGCAATGTTTGAGGCCGAGCCAGGACGCCGAGACGGTTGAATTCATTCCCATTCCTTCCATGGGACCTAAACATGCACCCAAGGACACATGTACAATTTTTCTAGCCATTTTGGTGCACTGGAGCATGTATTTGTAGTTCAAATTTGAATTATGGACATTAAATGCCTAGAAAATTCAATTAATGTATAAAAAAGGTCAAATGAACCCTGAATAATTTCAAAGTTCAGCGCGAATCTCCCGTTGTTCCATGTTGCATGTAGAAGAAAATACAAGGCGAGAAGAGGGAGCGATTATCGTTTCGCCCACAAGGGGGACACATTTCCCTATCAAAACCACGAGGGTTCTTGCGAGAGGCTCCGGTTTGTAAGAGGATTGTAATAAAGCTTGGCCCAAATTGGACAAGTTTTTACCACGACATATATGTGCCATGACGTGACACCATGCCAACTTTCATGATTTTCTGGTGAGTTTTGGATTTACGGGGATTTAAAAACCGAGATTCCCAATGTTTGAGGACGAGCCAGGACGCCGATACGGTTGTAATTCATTCCCATTCCTTGCATGGGACCTAAACATGCACCCAAGGACACATGTATGATTTTTCTAGCCATTTTGGTGAACTGGAGCATGTATTTGTAGTTCCGATTTGAATTATGGACGTTAAATGCCTAGGAAACTCAATTAATGTATAAAAAGGCCAAACGAACCCTGAATAATTTTAAATTTTAGCACAGATATCATGTCGTTCCATGTTGCCTGCAGAAAAAAATACAAGGCAAAAAGAGGCATCGATTATCGTTTCACCCACAAGGGGGACATGTTTCCCTATCGGAACCACGAGGCTTCTTGAGAGAAGCTCCGGTTTGTAAGAGGCTTGTAATAAAACTTGCCCCAAAATGGACAAATTTTTTTCCACGACATATATGTGCCATGTCGTGACACCATGCTAAGTTTCACGATTTTCGGGTGAGTTTTGGATTTACGGGGATTTAAAAACCGAGATTCGCCAGACGCCGAGATGATTGTAATTCATTCCCATTTCTTGCATGGGACCTAAACATGCATCCAAGGACACATGTATGATTTTTGTAGCCATTTTGGTGCACTAATTTGAACTGTGCACATTAAATTAATGCTTATAAAACTTAATTATAATGTATAAAAAAGGCCAAACAAACCCTGAATATTTAAAGCGGTTCTGGTCAACCGTCTGTCACCCGTGGGTAAGCACTGTGCGCATGCGTCGTGCTAGCTCATGCTTCCTTCTTTACTAAGTTTTCCATATTAATGTTGTTATATATCCAAACACGCTACCGTTTCCCTCCACTCCTCCCATCGGTTTCCCGTTGCTAGTGTCAGTGCTCATAGAAGGCTAGGCGGCGACACACCGGCCATGTAAATATTGCACACAGTTTCTAAAGCACAAACGTGTGTGATAGTAGGGAGTAGGTCCCATAGGATGACCAGCGTGAAACGCCTTAAAGGCAAGGAGGCAATTCTTATCAACAAGGGGCGGCTTCCCATCCGCTAACCTAGTCGAATAGAACGCAGAAGTTAAGCGTGCTGGGGATGAAGTAGTCTAAGGATGGGTGACCCAGTGGGAAGTTGCATATCTCAAGCTTCATTAAAGCACCATGATACAATCATTATAGACATTTATCATCTAAATGTATCTGTAGTGACCTGTCATGACGATTATATAAACCTTGGGATCCTTGTTTTGGTAATTTGTAGAATATGTTTTTTTATTCGTTATTTCTTGTTCTCAAAAATCGGAGAATGGTCGATATCTATAGGCCCACACAATCTATCCCTTTGACCCAACGTACGAGAAGGGTTTTGACCATGATGGTTTCCTCTTGCTCTGTGTGCTATGTTAGAGCAAATCAAGTTTCAGCACATGCATTGGACGACACCCCCTACCACCCCCACCCGCCTCGAAGTTGTGGAACTGACATCGAACGTCTTTAACCTGGCTGGGGGGTACGATGTTCAGTTTGTAATATTACTAATGTAGTTGGTGCCCCATCAAAGTTGTGCATTCGGGATTTGAACAAATCACACACCAGACCCATACATTTTTTCAGGCCGCATGCAAGGTATAGGGTGTTCTGATTGAGCACGTCTCCCTTGTGCGGTTTATAGACGCCACACATATCTATGGGCTCCCTGAGGTCTATATATATATCATCCTTGACCCATAATGAGGGGGGCCCACACAATCTATCCCTTTGACCCAACATACGAGAAGGGTTTGACCATGACGGTTTCCTATTGCTATGTGTGCCATGTTAGACCAAATAAAGTTTGAGCACGCGTTGGATGACCCCCCCCCCCCCGCCTCAAAGTTGGGGAACCGACATCGTACGTATTGAACCTGGCTTGGGGTCGGGTACAGTGTTCGGTTTGTAATGTAGTTGATGCCCCATCGAAGTTGTGCATTGGGGATTTGAACACACCACACACCACCCATACATATTTTCAGGCCGCATGCAGTGTATAGGGGGTCTTCTGATCGACCATGTCTCCCTTGTGCGGTTTTTTGTGATGACACACATATTTGTGGGCTCCCCGGGTGTATATATATCATCCCTTTGACCGATAACGAGGGATACGCATTGGCCTTGAATGCATTCTTCCTAGTTCGTGTTAGGGCCGGTCACCATCACATGTCGTTCGAGCAAAGTTTGAGCTCATGCGTTCTCAGGATTCCCTCCCACACGCTCGGATTGGTGGGTTGGACCGACACTATACCCTGTGTATCTCGTCCTTAATTACCTGGCTTTCATGGTGGTTGTCTGTATCGAGAGGCAGGCGCCACATCTAAATTGTACATTATTCGATATTGAAAACACACATCACCCTTTCCAACGTAAATCATTTTGGGCTGCATGCAGGCGGTGCTGGTTTTGTGGCCCCTCTCGTGTGATTTTTCATGATGGTCCAATCTATTGGCCCTAGTGGTTTGTATATATATATATATATATATATATATATATATTCTATCCATTTTTGATCGACAACAATAGTTGTTGTTTGACCAAGCTATAGATTCACTGGTCCGTCTTATGGTAGGTCATGGCGACATGCATGTATGACCAAAGTATCAGTACGTGCATCCGTCCCGCCGACACGAAGTGGGAGGTGGGTCAAGCACCCTAGCTAGGTAGCTACGACATTATGTCATTATAGATATATCTAAGGGGGCTTTCCGGTTTGTGAGGCAGGTGCCACCAAAGTTATGCATTGTGTATTTAAAGTTTTAAACATCACACCCTATATTCCTACATATATTTGGCCACTTCCAGGTGGTTCTTGACTTCTGGCCCCTCACATCGATCTTTGACGACGCGCCCAACCATGGGCCCGCGCGATCAAAGTTGTGCATTGGAATTTTGAACATCACACACCACCCTTTTCATTCATATATATTTGGGCCACATGCTAGTGTGGCTGTCTTCTGACCCTATCTCACGTTTTTCTTTTGCTGCGAAGACTCGGATGACGCTCAACGAACACGGGTGTATTGGCTTAACCATGTGCGATGCAAGTGCGCTGTGAAATCACCACGACTGCGCAAGCGCGAGCAAGGGTGTAGGTAGTGGATTAACCGTGTGCGATGCTAGTGCGCTGTGAAATCACCACGACTGCGCAAGCGCGAGAAGGGGTGGAGGTAGTGGCTTAACCGTGTGCGATGCAAGTGCGTTGTGAATCACCACGACTGTGCAAGCGTGAGCAAAGGGGGAGGTAGTGGCTTAACCGTGTGCGATGCAAGTGCGCTGTGAATCACCACGGCTGCGCAAGCGCGAGCAAAGGTGGAGGTAGTGGCTTAACCGTGTGCGATGCAAGTGCACTGTGAAATCACCACGACTGCGCAAGCACGAGCAAGGGTGGAGGTATTGGTTTAACCGTGTGCGATGCTAGTGCGCTGTAAAATCACCACCTACACAAGCTAAAGGCGGGTAGTTTATCTAGGATGAATTCCACGTCTGCGTCTGAAAATTAGGATGAACCGTGTGTGATAGACCAGCTAGCTAGAAATCTAAAAACAAACTACCCGCCTTGAGCGATGCAAAAATCGGCGGTTCCGCCGCTTTTCCTTATTATCATACACGCATATTCTTATTGGACCATGTGCGGTCTTGGGTGCTCCCGCCCCGCATCAATTCCTTTACCCAAATTTTAGTAGCCGCGGTATTTCAACCGTCGCCCCCACTCCTCCAGCCCCAACCTTATAGTAAAATTCCAGTAGCCAAGGCATTTGAACCGTCGTCCTCCCTCGTCCACCACCATCTCCACCCATCATTACTAAAATTTTCAGTAGCCATGGCGTATCCTCAAACACCCCCCCTCCACAGTCCCCCCACCCGCCCCTTCCCCCCCTCGAACCATAGCTCACCGTAGCCGCCGGCGCCAGTGCCGCCAACCCCTGCCGGTCTGCCCGTTCCTCCTAGCTTAGATAATAAAGTTCAGGTTACCCAGCGATCCCCATACCGTCACCCCCCTGAGTTTTTAGATGAGGCCTGCGGTGTCCCTTCCCGCCAGATCCACATCCCCTGCTCCAGAGAGTCGCAGCCTAAGCCCGACCACGTATCCCGGGGAGCCCGACGAGCGTTCGGCCAAAAAGAGGTTTATCACGGCCTCTTCGGCGGACGTTGGCGAGGTGGCCACCGTTCGTCCCGACCTGTCGATCCCGGAGCAACACCTCGCCATGGAAGCCGGCGAGGACGTTGACTACGTTGCCATGCTAAAGGCTTCATGTCAGCGGGCTAGCGTATTTCTGTATCTCAGGAAAGCTGGCTACGACATCAAGCTCGTCGACATCGACGGCTTCACGCGGGCCATGTCATAGGTTAAGTGGTCCATCCCCAACCCCTCTAGTTCAACCACCGCCGATCTCTTCGACGGCCCTGCCACTGATCTCCTCCGCCACGCGGTCAAGGATTTGCGATCCTTGTACGCCATCGAGCCAATTTTGTCATTTCTGAAGGACACGTTCTACGGCGGCGGCTTGGGATCCTCAATTGCCAAGTCAGATCTCATCGACCACGACCACGAGGAGGGCACCCACAAAGGTTCTTCCAAGGTGAAACAACCCATCTGTGACATCAGAGAGCGCACCATGGTCTGTGCTCTTCCAACTAGAAGGATCCCGTCCATGACATGTGAGGCAACATCCTATCAGCAAATCTTACCTTTTCTAGCTTGCCAACCCGTACCCTTTGTTGTAGTAGCTTTTGCCATGCGGTGTTTTAACTGTGTCGTGTTTAATTATTTCAGTTATGCAAAAATGTAATGTTCAATAGGGCTATGTGATGTTTAAGTATGAATTGTCCACTTCAGTTTCATGAATGGCTATATTTGGTTGTTTATAGTGAGTATATGCCTTGTTTATCTGTATTTGGCTGTTAGGTTGGTTGCAGTGAGAATTTGTCCAGTTATCAAGCAGATGCCTTGTTTATCTGCATTTGCTTGTTAGGTTGGTTGCAGTGAGCATTTGTCCAGTTTTCAAGCATATGCCCTGTTTATCTGTATTTGCTTGTTAGGTTGGTTGCAGTGAGACTCTGTCCAGTTTTCAATGGCTATATTTGGTTGTTATACTCATCATTTATGCCTTGTTTATTTTAGTCATTCACAATATGATGTTCATTTTGTGCAAGTCGGAACTGTGTTGCTCGATTTCATCAGTACTAGTTTGAACGACTATATTTGGTTCCAGTTATGCCTGGTGTAGTTAACACATGCCCTTTATTCTAGTTTTACACATTTATCCAGCATGATGTTTAAGCATGAGCTATGTTCTATTCATTTTCGACAATACCAGTTTGAATTGCAATATTTGGTGGCTGTTAAGCCTGTTGTAGGTAACATTCCCTTCCATTTTATATCCGCTTTAATAGCATGCTGAAACCAACACATTCAAGTTATCATTTGGAGATGATGTTATTTACCTTGGATATATTTGTTTGATGTTAAGGTTGTTGTACTTATCATGTCTTTCCACTACTTATGCAGGACAACAACGGGAGTGGCCAGCATTTTCCGCCGAGGTTAGTTTCATCCCTCGGCTTGTACTCCCCAATCGTTCCATAATGTAGTGCATATAGATCTAGGCCTGGACACTTGTTAGCTTCTAATATTGACTTGTTGCATGTAGGTACATATGCCCTTGGCAAAGATCTACGCGTCGACCCTTTTTATGTATGGGGCAATGAGATATTCATGAACAAGCATCAAGTGAGGAAACTGATAAAGATTATTAGCAAAAAGATACGAACGGTGGCAAGCAAATTATTTGTTTACGCTCTATCCAACACAACAGTGAGCTGTAGGATGGTAACTACAAACTCTGTAGCCTTCTCTTTTTACTGCCCATAATGAGTTGTTAGACAACAATGTCTGAATCTTTTTCGTTTGCAGTGGTTCCCAAAGCAGTTTACTCAAGACTGCCTCGCAAAGTACATGATTGGTGGACACGCAATGAAGGTTAAAGTATTTCATCCAGACTACAATAAGCATCGAGAAGTCCTAATGAAGACAGTGAAGGATGGGCGGGCAGCCATCACAAGGGGTTGGCCTAGAGTCGTGCACGCATTACACATGGAGGAGGGCACAATATGGGCATTCCGCTTCACCTTCTCCAGCAACCAGAATATCTTTCGCCTCTCTCTTTACAGTCTTTAGTACAACTGTGGTTCATCATTCTTTACTTGGTGCTTCTATAGTTATTCAGTATATGTACATGTGCATCGAATTATGCATTCGTGCTTGAACCTATATTTGTAATAAACATGGTTTGATACGAAATAAGTGATTGCCTACTTTCAAATTCAAAATCTGTGATTTTTAAATGCAGGGATTAAATTAGGGATAAATTAGGGATTAAATTAGGGATTACACTGCACACGTTTTGCGAAAGAAAAATGTCTGCGATAAACATGGAGATCAGACACGTTCCTCGGATCCACTATGTGTGCGATCAATCTCTACTGCACACACGATCAGCCAAGAAAAAATGTGTGAGATTAACAACAGCATCGCACACAGTTCCTTCTTATTAAATGTTTGCGAAAGTCACCTTATCACACATACTTGGCAATTATGGACTGTTTATGATGTCGTGCGCATCACAAATGTTTGGTCATAGAAGAATGCATGCGGTAGGTCTTCATCCGATGTGGGTACGACGGATGAATTGTGTGGGATATATTCAAGCTTCGCATATAGTTTGATAGGGACAACTGTATGCACTCTTACATCGAATCGCATACAGTCAAGGAAAAGTAAATGTGTGTGATTGTCTGCTTATCGTACAAGTTCTATAATCGTGAACTGTTTGTGATGGGTCGCGCATCATAAACGTAGCACCACAGAATACCGACTGCGATGGCAATGCGAGCACAAACGAGTAGCAAGGATGGAGCATTTGGGATATTCGAGATATCAGAAATAGTTTTATAGGGACAACCGTATGCATCATGGCTCCCTATCCCCGACGGTTTCTGGGTCGTGTGGGAAGGACCCCCTATCCCACACTCGCCTGGCGACGGTTTAAAATGCCGTCGCGGAAAGGGGTTAAAAACCGTTTGTATAGCAGCTCGCTGTACCAGTGCATGCTTGTCGCGAGAACCCAGAGCGTCCGGGTGGTTCCAAGCGCTACCTCACCGCAGATGGCACTCCTGCCAGCTCCAGTGGTCCTCCCAGGCAGAATGTGAAGACAACAACAAGCAAGCATAAGGAGAAGGATAAGTACACCCCTCCGAATGAGATGACTGCAAAGGAATTTGAGGAGTTCCGCATTCGCAATCCGTATCGCCGTGCTCAGGATGCAGCTCTTGTTGGGCGTCCCTTCTGGACCAAGGAGCAATCATTGATCTATCGCGACATTCTGAAGGCCAAGAAGAACCTGTTTGTGAACGTCAAGTCTATTGATATCTCTCAAATGGAGAAGGATCCGGCGTACTTTGGAGAGGCTCTTGCCATGTGTCATCAATGGGGACTCATTCCCTTCATCACTTACAACAAGGACTATGATCCAGAGATTGTGGCTCAACTCTATGCCACGGTTCACTTTCATGCCAATGAGGAGAGGTCTATGTCATGGATGATCGGTGGGAGAAGATTCAGGGTGGACTGGAAGGACTTCATGGATTGTTTGGGCATTGTTGATGAGGGAGAAGACAACCCAGTTGGTCTCCGGCCTCACATGGAAGGGCCTGCCACGCACAAGTCAAAGCTCATTCGCTACTCTAGTACGGTGAAGACTCTCAAGGGGGCCACTCGCACAAAGCCCATTCCCTTCTTGGACATCATGCATCGGATCTTTCGCAGCACTCTCTTCCCTCACATTGGGAATTTAGACATGGTGCACTCTTACTTGGTGGATCTTCTCTTGATGTGCATCAAGGAACAGGGAAAGTCTTCTACTTTGGATATCTCCCACATCATGTGGCGTGAGTTCCGCTCTGCCGTGCTTGACAGGAAGGTGCCCATCTATGGCCCTTATTTGTTTAAACTAATTGAGGAGAGGTGGGTTGCTGAGTTTCCAGGCAAGGCACTTCCTACTAAGCGCATGGTGTCTCATCTGGTTCTGAACTTGTGCTTAAAGGATAATTGGGGGACTGCGCCTGTTGCCCCCGGTGAGGAGATTGCCCCTACCGATTCTGATGATGAAGCTGAGCCAGACTATGAGTTTGTTCCCTCTCCAGAGAAGGTAGCATCTTGGGCATCTAAGCTCAAGTCGAAGATGAAGAAGCTCTTCTACATGGAGGCTCAGGGTCAGTACAGGGCTCATGTGGTTGAGAAGGCCGCTCACACTCGCCATAAGCACATGATGAGGGCCCTTGGTTAGGAGATCACAAGTGGCTCTGAGGAGCAGGTCACAGATGAGGAGACTTAGGTCTCGCAACATTGCAAGTGGGAAGACTCTGAGGCGGAGCATCAACCAGCTGTAGGAGAGGAGTCAGATGCCCATGACGAGTCAGATGAGCATGAGGAGTACTGATGATCTGGAGCATCACCATCACCCTGGACATGTTTAGTGCTCCTTGCCTTTTTGGTATTTCGATACCAAAGGGGGAGAGAGTTTTAGGGATTTGCCGAGTCACGAGTGTGTCTTATTTGTTGTTGCTTTCGTTCTCTCGTGAACTCTTTATCGTCGTTTGGTTTGCTTTAAGTTTGTGTGTGTGGAACTTCAGTACATTTCGTCTGGTGTGAGACATATGCTACCTTATCCTTATCTTTATGTCAAGTACCATATTAGCTTGTGAGATATCGTTTATCTTGTGCTCTATCTTTATGCTCACATGCTATTTACTTGCATCTTTGCTTATCCATCTCATTTTATTGTTGCAAGTATTGCCAGTCTATAAAATATAGGGGGAGTGTTGATCCTAGTGTGTGTGTGTGTGTTGCATTCCAAAGGCATACTCAAATAGTGCACACATCTAGGGGGAGCCCGTCTATATTTTGTAGATGTTGGGATTGTATGTTATCTTATCATATCCTAGTGCAAATCCCATGTTGTCATCAATCCACCAAAAAGGGGGAGCTTGTTAGGGCATATTTCTCCCTTAGTGGTTTTGGTGCTTGATGACAATGTTTTTGTGGACTAATCGTGTGCATTGAGCATTTCAGATAATCTATCCTATGGCACAAGACGATTTGAACCCCTCTGGATATCTATGAAGACGGTGTTTTTCTTGTGTTTCTTTTTCGGTGGACTTGAGTCGTAGAACACTGTACTATTAAGAGGGGGTCAGCTTCAGAAAGGTTTGGGTGGAATCAACATGTACACTATCTCTTTGCACCCTTGTTCTTTCCCGACAATTGAGCTTGTCCCTTCTTGTGTTTAGACCTTGTCAGATCAGACTAGGCGGTAGTACCGCTCTGCCTAGCGGTAGTACTGCTCCAGCTATACTGCCGCTGTACAGTGCTGCTCCCACTTCCACTTATATTGATGGTTCTGTGAATGAGCGGTAGTAGAGCGATAGTTATGCACGGTAGTACCGCTCCAAAGGTACTGCAGGCATAACCACCACCCTACTACCACGGGTTTACTGAACCCTCTATAGGTAGGCGGAAGTACCGCGCCACGCCACGGTAGTACCGCTCCGGCGGCACTACCGCTGGTTTCTGCCGCGGGGAGTATCGCTTATTTTTGTTGTTCTGGACTAGTCTGTCTACTAGCGGTAGTAGAGCGGCAGTTCTCCATGGTAGTACTGCCCCTGGCGGTTCTACCGCCCTGCCCTCACCTACTACCGCGGGTTACAGCTGTAGTTCAACACCACTCGATAGTACCGCTGGTGGGAATGGTAGTACCGCTCTGGCGGCACTACCGTCCCCCTGACTCATTCAGTTTGAACCTTGTGGCTGGAACTTCCGTGCCAGCGGAAGTACCACTCACCCGAGTGGTACTGCCGCTTATGCACGGGCTGTGGGAGCATAACGGTTGGATCTCCTCTCCCACTATATAAAGGAGTCTTCTTTCTTCTAGTTGACTACCTCTTCCTCCCCCAAGCTCCATTGTTGCTCACAAGCCCATTTCCGCCCGGTCTCTCTCCCTAGCCAATCAAACTTGTTGATTCTTTAGGGATTGCTTGAGAAGGCCTAGATCTACACTTCCACCAAGAGAAATTCGATTCCCCCACTAATCCCTTGCGGATCTTGTTACTCTTGGGTGTTTGAGCACCCTAGACGGTTGAGGTCACCTCGGAGCCACATTCCATTGCGGTGAAGCTTCGTGGTGTTGTTGGGAACCTCCAATTTGGTTGTGGAGAGAGCCCCAACCTTGTTTGTAAAGGTCCGCTTACCGCCTTCAAGGGAACCACTAGTGGAATCACGGCATCTCGCATTGTGTGAGGGCTTGAGGAGAATACGGTGGCCCTAGTGGCTTTTTGGGGAGCATTGTCCCTCCACACCGCTCCAACAGAGACGTACTTCCTCTCAAAGGGAAGGAACTTCGGTAACACATCCTCGTCTTCACTGTCTCCACTTGTGGTTATCTCTTATCATTACTTTGTGCAAGCTTCTTGTGTTTGTTTTGTTGCTTGCTTGTGTTACTAGCATCATATATGTTGCTCACCTAGTTGCATATGTAGACAACCTATTTGTTGCTAACCCTAATTTGTTAAGAAAAGTTAAAAAATAGTAGTTGCCTATTCACCCCCCCTCTAGTCAACCATATCGATCCTTTCAGTCTAGCTGGATCTAATGCAGCCTACCAAACGCATCCACAGATGATGTTGCAGAATTTTTTTTCATCTTAACATTTTTACAACATGGGTGTTGTTGCGGAAGGACTTCTACAACACACATGATATTGCAGATTTTTTGTCTTAACTTTTTTGCAACATGGGCATTGTTGCAGAAGGACTTCTGCAACACAGATGATGTTGCTGATTTTTTTGTCTTACATTTTTTTGCAACATGGGTGTTGTTGCAGAAGGACTTCTGCAACACAGATGTTGTTGCAGAAAAACTGTCAAGTGGCAGAAGCACGTGTCTAGTGGTGGAGGTCCTGGCCGATTGTGCATCGGCTGATCAAACCTGTATCTGATGGCTGCGCATGCAGCAGAAGTGTATGCGTAATCGGCCGGCTGATTCTAATCTTTTCCCGATAAAAATAGTCGAGTAAATAGCACAAAAACAATGGAAGACCCTTTTCCTAAAAAACTATGAAAGACCTAACAAAAAGGTACACCCTCTTTTCTCTTATATTAAATTTATTAATAATGTTTTGGCAGTTCAAAGACTCATTATTAGTATAAGATAAAAAAGTCGAACCAACGTGTGGTTGGATGGTTAGCAGGACAGTGTATTCCCAACACGTCAGAGTTCAAGTCCTAAACTTAGGAGTGGTGCTCGCATTTTATGGATTTATTTCGGGCTTACCGCGATGTTCGTTTAGTGGTAGGAGACGTTCTCACGTCGACTACGAAGACGCCTATGATGGTTTTGTCAATCTCAATATATTATGTCGGCTCGGTATATCAGAGGTGCTCATATGACAGTATGTGCATGTGTACATTCATAGGGTGAGGTTATGTGCTTGTGTGGGGGCCAAACGAAAGTAGAAAGCATCTCAAACATAATAAAAATTACATTGAGATTCTGAGACCACCGAACAACCACTATTGCCGCCAGAACGAGCCTTCAACGCCCCGCTGTCGTCGCTCCCCTATCGGGGCCGACTTACCTTGTTGATGGCAGTCGGGAAGTCTTCATGTATGCGTCCCTAAGGAGCAGCGGCCTCGAGACGCAGTTGTTGCCGTTGAATCCTTACATAGATCTGAAGCACATGAGGCTAAATCTTGCCACATGACGAGAAACCCTAATGTCACAACCCTAAGGAGAAGACAGGAATCTCCGCAGAGTTCTACTCGGACTCACCAGAACCATATACACCGGAGTCACCGAGTCACATTGATATAGTCGTTGTCCTAAAGTCTAAACTTTCGGTCTCACTGAGTTAACCCTTCGGTCTCACCGAAGAGCTGTTGCCAACCTTCTATTGCCCACCAAAATTTGTACAGATTTTTCAAACGGTTTAGTTAGTGACACCGAAGTGTGGAAAGTACTTAGGTCAGCACAACTGAGAGCCACCGTATAGTTTCATTTGGAGTCACCAAAATATCCAAAGTTCAAACCTTTGTACATACCGGTCCGGCCGAGTGTTTTCAGTCGGGCTCACCGAGATGTGCTAAAAGGTGAGTAACGGTCAGATTTTTTTGTGCAGCCTACATATACCCCCATCCATTCAGCCGGTATCTCTCGAAGCAAACACATTACACGTCCATATTTTTTAGAGAGAGCTCATACTCCTTATGCTGATTTCAAAGGGATTCCACTCCAACCATTGATCCTTTGATTTCTGTTCACCTCATTGCTTTCCACCCAAACCTCTCATACCCAAAAGTCAAATTTGTGAAAGAGTGTTTGAGTGTAGAGGAGATTATCTTTTGAATCACAAGAGCAAAGAGTTCATCATCAGCAACACAATCTATTACCTTTTGGAGGGTGGTGCCTCATAGATTGGCCAGGTGTGCTTGGGAGTCTGCAAATCTTGCGGAGAACCCAAGAAGTTTGTGAGGGCAAAGAGATCGTCTGCTTCGTGAAGATATAATCGAGTGAAGTTAGCTATATGTGGGTGTAAATCATGGTGAGATAAGTAAGATTGCTTCTTCGTGGACCCTTCATGGGTGTGATCCCTTCGTGGACTCGATTCCTTCATGAAATCTCGCAACCCTGATCTTTTGAGACCGAAGCCTTCATCAACAGGGACTTACGATAGCAACACCTATTTTGCATGGGTCAAAAATATTTTGTGTCAACCATTGTTTGTGATTCTCTCAAACTCTACCCTTTACCTTCTTGCACATGTATGATCTTTACTTCCCGCTACCTATATCCACAAATGCATGCGTAAGATGTTATTTTGACTTGCTCTAATGCCAAATTCTGTCTAAATGTCAAACATGTCAAAATTGGTCATTGGCTTGTGGTAGTTCGAGGAGAGAGCAAGTACAATAGAGAGACATAGGCAGTCTATAAGAGATGCCACATCAGATTTGTGTCTAGTTGGAGGAGAGAGAAGAGAGGAGAGAAGAGAAGCGGGCTACAAGTTTACGACCGGTAGTAGAACAAACTCCAACAACCTTTGTGAGAGAAAGATGTCGCCACATATTAATGATACAGTGTACTAGTATGACTAACTATTGTATGGATGAGCTATTAAATTAGTCATAAATGATATGGCAACTCCATATAGCCAGCTCTCGGCTATACCATGCTCCAAGGATTGTCGGGCAATAGCTAGCCACGTCTACTCTTTTCTTTTTCCTTGCTTTTGAAAGAAGCCAAGTCTACTTCCTTGAGAGCAATATAAGGATGGTACCTTTTTTTTGAGACATAGTAAGGATGTTTTTTTAGACAAACATAGTAAGGATTATAGCTGGCCAAATGGGCCGGGCCAACCAGGCCGGCCCGCGAGCACGCCCGGCACGACACGGGCTAAACGGGCCGGGCCCGGCACGCGGCACGCCCTGGGCCGTGCTTGGGCTGCCAGGCCGAGCACGCGGGCCGGCACGACACGACCCGATTATCTTTTATTTTTATTTTTTTATATATCTTTATATGGCCCAACAGGTAAAATAGGCTAAAAAACGCCCAGTGCGCCAGATAGCAGGCAGACTAGTGGGCCTGGCGTGCTGGTGGGCCGACCCGATTAGCAGTTGGACCATGCCTAGGCTACAGGCTGCAGCACGCGGGCCAGCACGGCACGACCCGTATAATAATCGTGCCTCGGCAGGCCGGGCCATGCCAGGCACGATTAGAATCGGCCGGGCTGGACCGGGCCGGGCCGGCCCGTTTGGCCAGCTATTGTAAGTCAGCCTGGGCGTTTGGTCTTTTCGGTTTGTTCGGTCTGGTCTTTTCGGTCTTCCAAGAATTCGGTCTTCCATAATAGAAGACCATAATGATTTTGTTCTTTTCGGTTCTTTACTATTCGGTCTTCGGTCTTTATTATTCGGTCTTCGGTCTCGACCAAACAGACCAAATTAATTGCTACAACTCATATTCATGTTATTTCCAGTAACAAACTGCATGTGTGTACAGAGGTGCATATGTACTGAGACAACAAATGTGTGTATAGATGTGCATCTGTACATAAGAAAATTCAGACAAGTAGTAGTTGTATTGTATGCTTTCTTACCTTCAGATGCGAGATGGAGCACGGGAAGAAGACAGTAGACAGCGGGTCGGTGACCAACGTGTAAGAGGACGAGGTGGTGATGAACTGCAACTCGGATGGTTGTGAAGAAAAGGAGGAATGAGAGTACATCAGTTTTTTTTTTTGAGAATAACGAGAGTGCAGTAGCTGGTTGCCAATGAATCATGAGATGTGTGTATCTCGCTCATGACCTTGGGCTGGCCGGATGGGCCTTTGGTAAATATGGTATTGCACTCTTGCGTATGGGCTTTTTTAGTTTGGTCTATATGGTCTATTCGGTCTTGAAGACAGGAGGACCAAACAGACCGTAATTAGTTCGGTCTTCTGTTTGCGCAGACCGTATTTTATTTGGTTTTTTCTAGTTCAGTCTTTTCGGGTTCGGTCTCGGTCTTTTCGGGTTCGGTCTTCGGTCTTCGGTTTTTATGCCCAGGTTGAATTGTAAGGATGGTACTTGGCAAAAGGAAAATATTTCAGAAAACGGGCAAAGCCCATTGAGCTTCTTCTTCATCATTCCAAATGCCCAAACAGCAACCGGGCCAACCCTAACAGGCTAAATCCTCGTTTTCAGTTCCAACGCTCCTTCTCCTGCGCCGCCGCCGCCACCACCACCACCATGCTCCGCACCGTCCTCAACTCCGGCGGCGGTCGTCTATGCCGCCTACACTCCCTCCTCCCCCACCATCGCCTCATGTCCGGCTCCTCCGTCGCTGCCATATTCTTCCAACCATCCCTGCCGGCGGATCCCGCCACCGCGATCCAGTCAGCCGGCATCGACCTCTCCCACCGCAACACCATCCCCGCCCTCCTTGTCCACCCGGACCTCGCTTCCAACTACCCCGCCGCCTCCCGCTTCTTCTCCTGGGCCGCATCCCACGACGCCGCCGTCCTCAACTCCAAGTGCTTCAACTCCATGCTCCAGCTCGCCGCCGCCAACAGCGACGCCGCCCATTTCTGGTCACTCGTCTCCTCGATGCGTTCCAAGGGCTACGGCATCTCGAAGACCACCCTCCAGGCCGCCACGGAGAGCTTCCGGTCCAATGGCATGTCCAAGGACGCCGACATGATCCAGAAGGCCTTCTCCGCGCACGCCAGGAACGCAGCAGTGGCAGAGGCATGCAAGATTCTCCGCTCAAATGCCGATGAGTTATCTAAGCTGGACAAGCTGAATCGATTGGGCGTTGAGGTGAGTGATGAGATGGTGGCACTGGTTGTGGAGAAGATTGGGCAGTTTCCGCGACAGGCAATGGTGTTCTTTAATTGGGTGGAGCAGTCAGCTGGGGCAGGGATCAACTGGGGCAAGGCTTACAATGCAATGTCAAAGATCATTGGCCGGGAGGATTGCATTGAGGAGTTCCGGGAGGTCGTGCGGAAGATGACTAGTAAGGAGGTTGGGATGGATAAGGAGGTGTACGTTATTCTCATTGACAGGTTTCTCAAGAGGAAGATGTTTGAGGATGCAGTGGACTTGTTCCAGTTTGCAATGGGGGGGGCGGAGAAGCAATCGGCTCAGGATTTCGTGTTCTTATTGAAGAAGCTTGTTGTGAGGGATGATATGGATCTGAAACTGGTGATGAGGGTTGTGCGGATCTATCAGAAGGCTGGGAATGAGGTGAAGTCTTCCGTGTTTGATGCTGTTATCAAGTCGCTGAGAAGCGTAGAAAGGCTTGGTGAGAGTGGCAGGGTGTTGAAGGCCATGGAGGACGGTGGTTTTGCACCAGACAGCACTGTGCATGGAAAAGCTGTTCTTGCAATGTGTGATGCTGGGAATCTGGAAACAGCGCGCGAACATTTGGCTCGTGTGGAAAAATCAGGGCATAAGTTGGATCCACTTGTATGGTCTGCTTTGGTTCAGAAGTATTCCCTTGGTGATGATGTTGATATGGCAGTTTCATGCTTCCCTGAAATGCTGGAAAGAAGAAGTGGCAATCAGGTTGGTAGCGCTCTTGAGGTGCTTGTGTATGGGCTGTGCAGGAAGAAAGAAGCAAAGGAAGCGTTCAAAGTTCTGAAGGACCTGGTGTTGAAAAAGGATGTGGTTCCTTGGCAAAGTACCTACAAGTATTTGATCCTCAAGTTGATCCGCCAAGGGCATCTTAAAGAAGCATTTGATGTGCTAGGTTTAATGAAAAGTAATGGATTTCCGCCTTATATCAATCCATTTATCACACACATTTTGAAATCTGGTACCGTGGATGATGCCCTGGGTCTGCTAAACGCAATGTCTTCAAAGGAGTTGCCATCAAGAACAGTTTACATGCGCTTGTTTCAAGGTCTGTTCAAAGAGGGGAGGCATGAAATTGCCCAGCAGCTGCTCTCGGTATCTCCTGGAAGTGTCCGAAATCACGCAGATGTTCTCGACCTCTTCTATAAGATGAAGATTGAAGAACCTACAGCAGCGTTGTAGACTATTCTTATGTTGAATCGAATTGCTGATGCTTGTATTTCAATTGGCATTTTGTATTCCCCCTTGGCTTTGTAACTGGCCTTTGAGCCAGAATCAGAAGTTTGGATGGCAGAAAACTTCTTTGCTGAAATGCCTACTTGTCCTCTAAAAAATAAATACCATTCTTTTTTCCTCTCTGCCATGGAATTTCTTTTTTCTGTTTGTGCCACATATTTATATGCTTCATGTAGCAATAGCTATCTCGCAATAGTGCCAATTTAAATGATTGGCATCATTGTACCAGTTTCCTGTAGTTCTCCTTAATGCACTGCTCATTTGGTGTTCAGCTTGATGGTCGTACGAACTTGAATTCTGTCATTCTGGTACTATATGTGTAGTATACTAATTTTCTTTTCTATTTATAGTTGGCACATGTACATATACACTCTCCAATCTCTGTATGGGGATAATGACCGTCATGCATGTTAGTGTATCACAAGACTCTGTAAGAAGTCTATATTCCACTCATGTAATCTTGTGGTGTAAGTTCATTGTGTATACACAGCTCTGCTTGAGTTCCTATCAAGGTAACATCAGATTGATCAAATGCGCGTGTGAGGAGAAAACATATCCATGTCAGTTGATATGCTGGCCATCTGTGCAAAAAATCTGGGCTGAGCAAAGGGGCGAAGCAGGCAGTGATGCTGCTGCGCCGAACTATGTTATGATCATCATGACTGCTGATCTTTGGTGTCTTCTTTTAATCTTAATTGAGCGACAGATTCAAACAATCTTGTTGCTGTTCTGCACCGGCGTTAACTCACACCTGGAACAACATTGCAGAAGTACTAGTTAGCACTGAAAGATTATTTTTCATCAGAGCAGCAGCATTTCTGTCGAATTGAGCCCAGGCTCGTTTCAGCAATTTGCTACTGGGAAGAATCAATCTGTTGTGCTGAAACGGGTACCTTTTCTGGATGAAAGCTCCTTTTCGACTTCTGAGAATATTTCCTTCAGCCTGTTGGTGGAATTCGACATGACATTCTTTGTAGCCTTCTTTTGGTGCCTAGTGCCCTTCAACCAGACAATCCCTAACATCACCTGAATGCTGCAGGAGTTTGGTTTCAACAACGTGCTCATCATATGGTACTTGAGCTGGATCTGCAATTTTGAAGAGAAAGAATGTCATGATCCTGCAATATGACGTACATGCAAGCATTTTTATCAGATCCAGTCTTGACTATCTAAGTTATCTCACACTCGAATAGTCTTCATGCAGGACGCCTTGGAGGGTCATGACCTCCTCAAGGACCCACCCATCTCGATTCTGTAAGTTATATTTTTGTTGCTTGGTTGTCGCTTCTCCTCCATGTTTTGATAACCTAAAGCTGATCTGCCTCTGGTATATGTTCCGGTTTACTGGCTCCCATTCTGTTGGTGAGTAGTCAACACAACCAGCCTTCTGCATCACCTTGTGTTCCAGTGGACCTCCGGAGAACATCTCCATCAAGGCATTGACCTGCGAGTACATAATCGAAGAGGTTTAAACAGATGCTTTTACAAGTGCATTATACAAGGTGCCAAACATGCGTTCATTGAGAGAGAGCAAGGCCCACATCAACAGAAAGAACAGCCGAGTAGACTTCTGACATTTTTACGTCTTCGTTGCCCAACAGAGAAACTTCTTCATTGGGGAGCTGTTTTGGTTCAGGTTCTTTGTCGGTCGTCTCTCCCTTTTGTTCTAGACCCGATGACCGTGTTTTCCAAAGTGCCATAATAACTCTGTTAGACATCAGATTAGTATATATCATCAACTACTTGATAAGAGAAATTGGTGGAAAATTGAAATGGGAGAATAGGAGTTAAAAAAGTGCCATAATAACTCTGCTAGACGTCAGATTTTCCAAAGTGCCATCTTAACAGAAGTATAGCAAGATATTAGTTTGCATGCTGTGTTATTGTGAAAATGTGTGTAGGATAGCCTGATACCAATTAATCCCTCTGTCTAGACATTTAAGTTGTCATGCCATCTAAAGTGTATGAAGAATGCAAAGATCCACTGCATGAAAATAATGTTTTAGATTTTTCTTGCAAATTCTCTTCTGCTTTGTTCTTATTTTTCATATCCTGTCATGTTCAGAAAAATGTTGTCGAAGTCTTGCATGAAAGACTGCAAACAAGTCGAATGACCTACATTTCTAGATGGAGGGAGTGTCTTTCTATTGTGTGTGTGCATATGCTCATACAATTTGGGGAGTAGTAGTCGTGTGGACGAAAGTGTCCTTCTAATCCTGAGCTCAAAATGCTCCAGCTATGAACACTAAAAATACGGAAAGCAGAAATAAAATTCAAAAATTATGTTTCTTTTTTACAACAAACATTGCTGAGTTTTCTGCCTGTGTGCAAATTCTCGTGATGAAATCTCATTCCTGGAGGTCTGGGCGAAAATAACAAAATCAGTGCTCCAAAATGCTTTCAAAAATAGTCTTTTTGGAGAATCGTTTTTTTTTGCCCAGACCTTCACGAATGTCATTGGAAATGTCTTGTTTGAACTCTGTAGACACGAAATAAATAAAAACAAATGGCAAAAGGAAAAAGGGAAAAGAAAACACCTGTGAGCATCGTTGAATGAGACAAATGTTTGGAAATGGAACCTCAGTCTTCCTTGAGGATCCTGTGTTTTGGCACCATGCCTGGCTTCTAGACCTCTGTCCTTCTGGAGGATGATCATCAAGGATGGACTGCCAACTGTTGAAAGAGACGGTGGAACAACCTGGATATCATCAATGTCTTCCCAAAGAAAGAAAAACTTGGTTTTCCGCCCAAATATATTGGAATAAAATCCAATTATTCTTGGGGAAAGAAAGAGGCGCCCCTGCAAAAAAAATATACAATGTTCAGTTTCTCGATTGATTTTACAACCCCCCCCCCCCCCCACACACACACACACACAAAATGCAAAAAGATAGCAACAAATGTGTTATAAATTACGGCAACTGTTAGTGTGCAATAAACAATTAATAGTCACTTAGCCGTGCTACTGATTTGCCATGAACCATGGTATGCAGACTCCTCTTCACCTTCCTTTATGGAACGAAATAAGGCTCCAATGGTACTAAGACAAATTACACTTCTAATCTGATGAAGACAGTATCTACTGATTTCATATACACAAGGCTGCAGCTGTATACTGAAAATTAAAACTTAAATGTCATAAAAGGGATGTATCAGCTATCATAAGACAATATTCAGCAGTACTGAGCGAGCAGCACCACATAACCTGTACTCCCTCTGTTCCAAATTATTTGAATTTCTAGCTTTGTCCTAAGTCAACCTTCTTTAAGTTTGACCAAGTCCAGAAAAATATATCAACATCTACAACTCCAAATTAGTTTCATTATATTCATCATAAAATATTTTTCGTACTAGATACTCCCTCCGTTTCTTTTTACTCTGCATATATGATCTGTTTGAAGTCAAACTATGCAAAGTTTGACCAAATTTATATTAAATATATCAACATTTACAATACTAAAGTTATATAGTATGAAAATTAATTTCATGATGCATCTAATGATATTGATTTCGTATTGTGAATGTTCATAAATTTTTCCTATAGAGTTGGTCAAAGTTCACAAAGTCTGACTTCAGACAAATTTTATATGCAGACTAAGGAGAAACGGAGGGAGTATATTTGATTTGAAGATATTAGCACATTTTCTATAGACTTGGTCAAATATAGAAAAGTTTGATTTAAGACAAAGATAGAACTTCAAATAATTCTTCTGCGTTCATGTCATGGTCGAGCATCCCATGTCTCTCTGCTCCGGGCACCATGTCGACACCTGCTACGTTCGTGTCATGTGTTGTACCACCACTTGTTTCACTCTTAACTTCTATCAATGAAATGATATGCAAGCTTTGCATATTCGCGAAAAAAAGAACTTCAAATAATTTGGAACAGTGAGAGTAAATGTGAATTCAACTCAACACACCTAATTACCTGAAGTGGCATTTTCCTTTTCAGGTGGCAGGTGAAATCATCAATAAGAAATTCTTCTGGAGGAAGGCTAAAGAGCTTACGGAATGATGAATTTGTCTGAGAAGACCGCAAGGGCATCTGAACATTCAGTCATACGCAACTTCAGTAAATACTTTGTGCTGAAAATGACAATTAATCATATGTTAGCCAACTCATACCTTCTTGCCGACTTCTTTCCCCATCTTTTCCAGATAATTCATAACAACTTCAGTCCCGCGCGAGTTGTTCAAAAAAATTCTTAAATGTAACTTGGGCTCAGATCCTTGGGCAAACCTTCCATCGAGAGGAAGCCACGTGTCATCCAAATCTGACAAATTGTTTTTCACAAAATTTATTTCTGTGCGACCAATAGCATTATCATCGGGTGGTCCATCTGAATCATGCATAACCACGTCCAACCTTGATGGGGGATCATCCATTGCATCAAATTCAAATATCTCTAGAGTTAAAAAGACCACGGTATCAGCAAATGCTCTGAGAAGGTCATACGTTGGTCTTTCCAGTTCGACAAACTTACCATTCCATTTTGGTTCTGATGTCTGGAACTTAACTGAGCTAGTTTTCCTCTTCCCATTGCACATAAAAACTACATAAGGATCAGCCAAGCCTGGTGTGCCTGCACCTACTATGCCGCTTCCCTCAATAAGTGCAACAGTCAGCAACCAGCCATCACCATGAGCTTTGACCCCATGATCGCTGCCTAATATTGGAAGGGCAAAGATTTACATGTGCTTACAGTTTATTCCCAAGGAAAGGAGTGGAGATATATGAGTAGCAATGAAGGGAATGATAGTATAGTTCTTAAGATGAACAAATTGTGTTTATTAAATCATCTCAACAACTGAAGCAATTCTAGAAAAGAGTAGTTAGAGAGGGATGAGGAAAGCATAATATTCACTCGTCCTGAATTAATATTTACAGAATAAAAAGTGTGTCTATCAATAAATACATATGTACTACTTTTTTTGGATAAAGAGAAATAATTACCACGTTTTCTCCAGGCCTGCAAAAAACGTTGACCTACTTTGAAGATATTCCTCCCCTGAAGAATCAAAAGAGCACAAAATACAACCTCCCCAACTGAATCTGGAAGATCAATACCAAAATATTCAAGCCCTCCATGCACCATTTTACTGGGCTTGACTAAACCAAGGTGTGCAATGCCATACACTGCAACAGTAAATGAGAATATGAATGCAAAGCTCCCAAGGAAGCGGGAAACCAGCTTCCAATTGGATTGTTCATGAGTCTGCAGTGAAGCTAGAATCTTGTCTTTGCTCGATTTAGCATCATCTGTCTCAGCTACTTTGATTTTCTTGGAAAGCACTTCAGTAAACTGTGCATATCCTTCTCTGAGGCCTTGCCTTGTCCCATTCTCAATCATTCCTTTCAGCATTGTGCTCTGAACAAAGTTCAGGCGCCAACTTATAGTCAGCTGTGAGGATTGTTCTTCAGATGGCAATGGGGTACCTGGTATTATACAGTACAATATCTCCACCTTGAAACAATTACCACAGGGAACTTCAGGAGTACTAACACTAGAAAGCACAGCAAACGAATTTCCAGCTGCCTTCAAGTATGTCTGCTTTTCTGTAGCTTTTACAGCCTTGACTAATTTGCTTGCAGCTTTTGTGTAAGTTAATGTCCTTTTCACAGAATTTTCGTTATTCTCATATTTCCAGGGATCAATTTGAAACCCACTTAGCCCTTGAACTTCTGCAACTGCTGGCCAGAAATCTGAATTCGCTGAAAACAGCATGGCATTCAATTCAGCTGGTTTAATAATGTAAGATTGCTCCAGTAGAACGCCACCAGGTAAGTTTCCTGGCATCCCACCACCTTGATCTTTAGACTCCATAGTTTTCAGTAGTTCATCAAGATTAACTTCGGGCATGCCGTTCTTGCCATTTTCAGAGGATCCAGCTATTTCTGTTTCTTGAAACTGATCTATGGGCTCGGGGTCTGATGTTAGAGAAGGTCCAGTATCAGCAGCTTTACGGAAGTATCGAGCCAAGACCTCCACTACTGATGATGCATTGCCGGTAGCATCGCCGTCATCCTCTTCAGGCTCCAGAATAACTGCTTGCTGTGTGGTGCCACAAGGTAGGCTGCTCGGGACTTTTTGGTCCGTGTTGCTTTGGGTCAACTGATCCACACCACTACGGTAGAATGCATGGTCCATGCTAGCGCAGGCTGATTGATCCAGGCTGCTAGTAACTGCTGATAAGGAGGACGCGTTAGTTTCAATTGACCTAGTTGAGCTGCACAGCGTATCGTTGATAAGTTGCATCAGAATGTTTTGCGACTCATTGCAGTGGCCTTCCCTAACCGATAGGTATATCTTCAGGCAAATTTCACCTGCAAAATTAAATTAAATAGTGAGCAATGCTTACTCTTAGCCTTTAGGTTCAGCTACATTATAGTATAACTTACCAGCGACTTTCAACTGAACTTATCACAAAAGCATTTTGTGGAATAGCAGCTAATACTTGTGAATGTATAAATTCAGTTAGTTCTTGGCCCGATGTAAATTCAGTAGATTGAGACTCCTCAAAATTCCATGAACATGTAAGTACACCTTAAACTTCTCGGAGAAATTTCCTACTTCTAAAACCTCTGACACCCAATTCGAACAGCACATGGGGATGGGGCACTCCCTTTCACAATTTCACCCACATATAAACAGGACAGGAACTAAACTTCCATGCTCAATTCAGTAGGTAGCTTATTTATTACTCCCTCCATCCCACAATATAAGACATTTTTGCAAGCTAATATAGCTTGCAAAAATGTCTTATATTATGAGAAGGAGGGAGTACATTTCTTTATCCTGACTACATTTCAGGCTTGCAATCTCATCTTCAGTAAATCATCTATTTCGGAAACATCTAAAGCAATCAAACCTGGCGGGCTTGCGAAATGCGACGACGAATGAAGGTTATACCCACTTACCGCGTTTTTTGCTCCTGAACTTGCTGCTCTTTGGCTGGAGCTGGTACCAGGCGGTGCCGAGCGAGTGGTCCTCCGTCTCCAGGATGGCGGAGAGCGGCACCTTGACCCGGCCGAGGAAGTCGGTGCTGAAGAACCTGTTCTCGTTGAGCACGGAGACGACGAGCTCCTCCGCGACGTCCGCGACGAGGAAGCCGAACTCCTCGTCCCAGACGGGGCTGAGGCTCCGCTTGACCACCGTCGTCTTGGCCCGCCGCCTCCCGAGCTGCAGGCGCACGTAGGGGTCGCTGGAGCCGTTGAGGTAGATGGCCGGGAGCCCCCGCGCCTCCAGCACGTGCACGCACAGCCGCATCGGCGCGCTCCGCTGGGCCGGCTCCGGGCGCGCCACCGCGCCCATCGCGACCTTGGGGGAGGGGAAGGGGGAGGCGGGAGAGCAATGGCGGACGGCGACCTCGCTGCTTCGCCCCGTCCAATTGGGGATTTGGATGAGAGAGAAGGAGAGAGGGGGGGGGGGGGGGGGGGGGGGGGGGGGGGCAGAGGATTGCCCGCCACCGTTTGAATTGGAGAGGCGTTTGTGTCGTGGCGGTTTGGGCCCTCGAGATTCGTGCGGGAGGAGGTCGAGGGGTTTGGGACCGTTGGATCTGCGGGGCGGGTCATGGCTTTCACCAAACACGTTGCAGGTGCTCCGAGCTATGTGGGTTGCCCCAGGTTAAGGATAACCCTATGTAAGAAAAAAAAAAAGATAACCCTTTTTCAGGATCGGGCTAAGGATAACCTGATAAGTGCCTAATTCGGATAAAACTATTTTCTTTGCAACAAGGCCAAGCTATATTATATATTAAATTGTCTAAGAACAGTCTTAAAAAGTACCTACCACCTAAATTGAACTGCCAAAAACGTCTTACATTTAGGAACAGAGGGAGTAGAAAAACAAACAACATGTCCTTGGGTATGTCGATGTTGTCTTTCTCCTGCACCCCTTGACGACGCACTTGAGTAAAGTTCAATACCGCCTCTAAAACTTTGGAACACTCTTGGAGCCAAGTTACCTATGTTGACGCAACGACCATGAAGTTGATGGTGGGAGTCACTAGAAGCTGGCAACAACGAACCGAGGATCAAATCATGTCTCCGAGTTTAAGGTGGTGAAGGGGGCTAGAGAATAATTCCATATCTGGTCAGACAAGACCGGAGAGGCTTTACCTCACTAGCTTCCCAAACAAAACTGAACGTGCTTTACCGAACAGATAAGAACCAAAAAGACTAAAACCATGAACCGTAATTGTCCACTCCAGCAAACAGTGCCATCCAATTCCATCGAGATGAAACATTAAACAAAACGTGGCCCAAGATTTAACGGATCTAGCCTTGAGCCCCTGACCAAAGCTCGAGATGACAACATCGCCTCATCACCACCAGCTAGACACCTAGTTTGTGGCCAAAAGCTAGGGCGACCTAAACACGGTCAACCCCAAACTAGCTAGGGACCCCCCACCTCGATGGTGGCAGAAGGCACCAAAAAAACGAGGGGAACCGACAGCAACAACACTTATAAACCCTAGCTGCACTTCTTTCTAGCTGTAGAAAACAAGAGAGGAAATCATCTCAAGTCATATTTATTATGGCATTATAAAAGCCCATTTCTACTTGGAAGACATATATTTTTTAGGGCATGTTTGGTTCATAGTAAATTAGTAATTCTGCTTTCACAACAATATTCATTCGTTTGGTTTAAAAAAAATAGGGCAAAGGAAAAGTTAAGGGAAATTTCTTTTGATCCCACTTTCAAAGGAAAACTACAGAAAATTTTACAATTTGGATCTCTTCAGAATTCCTGGGTGCAAAGAGATTGATTGACAAATGACAATGAACAACAAAGAGCACAGATGGTATCATGGTCGCATGTCGTATGCAAGTAAACCACAACTCAAAGGTGAACAAAAGAATAACCTTTTTCCGAAGCGCATTGTCAAAAGTACATGGAATGGTAGCCCAATCCAAGTTACTAACAAGACTAGTGTCGCATGGAAGCTCTCCAGGGAAAAAAAGGTGTGAACGCACGAGCAAAGAGCATCTGATTTAAAATTCTTGAATGGTCCTCTTTTGACTTTGACTGCACAGCATGAAGGGAGCAACAGCTTCAGCTTCCCAGCCAGTTGCTTCGATGCCTACAGCGAAGCTGAATTCCCGCACGCTTACAGAGAAGGGGCATCTCCATTGCTGCAAGATCTGCTATTACATCAGTGACCACTACGCCTTAGTCTTTGCCAAAGTCTGCGCTGTAGTGGGCGCTGGATTCCAGCTTCTTGGCGTCATTCAGCTTCCTGACGGCCTGAGATGCACGAAATGTGAGTGTCAGTGCTTGTTAAGGTGCAGATGGTCGGGTTTTAAGCGTGTACGATAGCGCACCTTCATGAAGTCCTCGTGGACTACGTAGTCCCGCTCTGCGCGAATTGCAGACATGCCAGCTTCGGTGCAGACATTGCGAAGATCAGCCCCATTGAAGCCCTAGACAAAAATGAGTTGAGAATCTGAGCAATGCAGCAAGAGTGTATGTGCGATAAGAACGTTAGCTAAGATACTACTCACTTCAGCCAGCTTCACAACCGCTTCATAATCTATTTCTCCATGCTTGGCGATACCAGCTGCGTGAATTTTAAGTACTTCTGTTCTTGACTGCTCGTTTGGTAGTGGAATCTCAATCTTTCTGTCGAGACGTCCAGGGCGCAGGAGCGCAGGGTCAAGAACATCAGGCCGGTTTGTTGCCATGATCATCTTGACCTGTTTAGGCAAAAATATCACTGTCAAGAGGAATCCATACAGCGCCAAGAAGAAAAGAATTATGCGCAATGTTAGAAAAGGGAGTCGAATAAAATGTTTGCAAATCAGCGTCCAGGAAATTCATACAAGCAATGAAGCAAAGATGAAAAATAAATTTTAATCCACAGACTGGTATATTTACCTACGTAAGTTGAGAGTGCATATCACACACACATTCAGGCAAGGAAATTACTTCAATCAAATCCATTGCCTTTGCATATATGGCATAAAGTTACCTAGAGGGGGAAAACACTTGATGATATAGGTTTACCTTGCCAAGCTCATCAAATCCATCTAACTGATTAAGAAGCTCCATCAGCGTCCGCTGGATCTCACGGTCGGCACTGGTTCCCTCACTAAATCTTCTCCCACCAATTGCATCGATTTCATCCATGAAGATAATGCACGGCTAGAAATAATAATTTGAACAAATGGAAACAAAATTTGTAAGCATTGCAAATAAACTAAATGGTGATATATACTCAAACGTGAAGGTGCAAGTTTGATTTCTTCTTCTATTGCAAAACTGATATTGAGATTCATAACTTAAAATTCGACGGTGGGTGGACAGGAACATAATTAGATGACACATCTGGGTCAAATGAACTATTAAGTCAGTATGCATCTCTGCAATCAACAGTGGATGCATAACCGTTTGCCACTATGCGTGTCTTACAGATAAGTGAATTAAGTTCAAGACCAACTAGCTTTGCAAAAAGAAAGGCAGAGCAAGACTTACTTGATGATCACGTGCATAGCCAAACATTTCTCTGATTAAACGAGCACTTTCTCCAATATATTTGTCAATTATAGCACTTGACACAATCTGGTTTTTAGACAATATGTCAGTGTAATGTAATACTCATGGAAAGAAAATACCAAGTGAAAACCACACCTTCAAAAAGTTAGCATCAATATTACTGGCAATAGCCCTCGCTAATAATGTCTTCCCAGTTCCTGGTGGGCCATAGAGTAGAACACCCTGGAAAAAGTAAAGCAGGCATACACTGACTCCCAAAATCACAACATGTGTATCTTTACCTCTTCAACTTATATAGGAAAGTGGATCATAAACACATTATTTTGTGCTAAATTTACCTTGGGAGGTTTAATTCCAACCCTGAGAAACAATTCAGGGTTCATTAAAGGCAGCTCGATTGATTCCCTGAGTTCCCTGATTTGATCAGACAAGCCACCTACAGCCGAGTAACTGACATTGCCTGGATCTTCGTGTAGCATGTTATACACCACAGGATCCACCTGAAGAAACCACAAGTTCAGTTTCATACCACATCACCGGAGGCCAATTTTAAATATAACAAATGGATCATAAAATAAAACAATTACTAAATAATGCACCAACAGAAGGAGTAAGAAACTGATCGGCATTACTAAATCATACCTCCCTTGGCAGAGTGCGCATGATTGTCAAAGTTGTCATGTCCAGCACAACACGAGTTCCAGAAGTTAACTTTTCCTTGTCCACTTTACTCCGGCAACCGACGACATATCTTGGACCACTGCTAGCCTTAACAATAACTTCAACAAATAGGTATTTCAGCTTTAAGTTGTTACTAATAAAGAAAAGCAAAATTTACACGTGGCAGTCATGAACAAAAGAAAACTGATCAACTTGGTTCTCTTATAGTGTGGCAAGCAAAGCAGAGACTATGGAGGCCCATTCCAGTGAAGGCCTTTGTGAGTTTGCACACTTCAAAAACATTCCTTTGAAGTTCATAGTACTTAGTACTTGTTAATTCATGTACACAGTACGCATGCCAAAATTCGTGACAATATATCATCTTGTGCTAAACGTGTGATATAACTTCTTATCTTTTCTTTAGTTGCACAAGATCATATATTTTGCGACTTTCCGTACATGTAACTGAAGCATGATTTCTTGTGGAGCTTTTGTAAGTGTACAAATCCTCGTACAAGAGGACCATTTATACTTAACTTTTCAGGGCAAGTGTCCGTTCAGAATATATGTACCAAGTATATATATCAAAAAAAGAGAGAGACAGAGGCTCTTTACTTACAGCGTTCATTATCAAGAGGACGAAGGACCTCTCCTATTATTTGTCCAACACTTTGCAGTGACTTCAAGTCATCTTCAGTCTTTGCGAAGTCCTTCCTAGCAATTTTAAGGTTTTCCCTCACTGCATGTAGATGTACCATGTGTCAACTGAAAGTTCATACTAAGGATAATAATATTTTCTTATAATACAGGTGCACGTGTACTGTACAAATATCGCTCAGTACACATAACCAACTAAAAACTTTATGGAGCTGCTCGCAGACCATCAAGGGTTGTAAAGTAAGCTGAACTTGCGAAACTGCCCTAGTTCCAACACCAAAACAGTTCTGCTAATTGCCCCAGTTAGCTGAATTTTTTGCAAATCTCTCGCCTAGAAGTACACCACTTTGCCTAAACTTGCAGTAATGGAGAAACACTCTTTTTAACAGTAGAGATGTAAATTGCAATTTTTAGTCTGGATGTTATGCATGGAATGAGATGGGGATGAGAATGTGTTGATGTTCAAAGGTTTGGAAAAGTGATCGACCTTAGAAAATTTCAGATCACTTAAGAACAGGCATTCCATACACCATAACCATACGGAAATGTGCCAACATAAATCTGTAAAGTCCACAAAATAGCACTTTGAACCAGAATTGCCACCTAAATAACAACGCGGCAATGTGAACCAGAATTGCCGGCAATGTGACATTTTTTGGGGGTATAAAGACTTATTTCTAAAATAGCGGAAGAAGGAACTTCGCAAATCCTACTGAAGGGCCACCAACTATTCCACATCAAGTAATCAGGGAAGCGCAAAAAATGTTAAGTTTCCTAAGGAGTCGACCACCACCACAAAAACAAAACCCTAAGTCTCTCACATCGCACTCGCTGGCAAAACTTCAGATCCACATCAAGCAATCAGCGTCCAAACCAGCAGATTTAGCGCCGGGAAATAACATATACTCTGCACCGACAGCGCAGGCCAAGGCCGGCTCTATACCGGCAACGCCCAATCTAGCACTAGAACGCATCTCGATTTCGAACGGAGTGTGGAAGAAGCTGGGCGCGTTACCAGTGCCGACGCGCGATTCAAGCTCCCTGCAGTTGAGCAGTTTCTTGCGGTAGTCGGATATGGCCGTGCGGCGGCGGGCAGCGGCGGCGTCCTCTCCGTCGGCCATCGCCGCTGCGATCTGTCCCTCGACTTCGCTTCTGTCGCAAGAAGGGAATGAACTCCAACTGTCTGGTTTTTTGCCTAAAAATATCCACTTAAGCACGGAATAGCTTTCTTGTAACCGAATACGTAAATTGTGGATGTTAGGTTGTTTTGAATGCGGAATTTCGCAATACTACTTCCTCCTATCCAAAATAATTGACGTTGACATAGTCCAATTTATTTTACGCATACGTTCATACTAGCACATACGCCGTGCGTTGCAACGGGAGATAAAATCGTATGCATTTAAAGCCAGTGAGAATTATATGTGCAAACAAAACCCTATGCGCACACGAAAAAGGAACACTTACCTTCTCGGTTTCGCTGCGTCTGAAGGAATCAATCCTCTATTTTTTCATTCATTGATGGAGGGCATTTAAAAGTTTTCTTACGTCATCGTACGTCGGAGAAGGCCCATGAGTTATTCAATCTACTTTTCCTTTCAATCGAGGGGATTTGGCGTTTCTCAATATTATAGGAAATATGAACAATTTTTGAAATCCTAAACAGTTTTTAAAAAATTATGTACACTTTTGGAAAAACGTGAACAAAATATGAAAGGGAACATCTTTTAAAATTCGCAAACATTTTCTAAAAACACCAACTTTTTTTATAAAAACATGAACATTTTTTGAATTTATGAACTTTTTTTAAATGGGAACATGTGTTGAATATTCATAAGATTTTTAGAAAATGTGTACATTTTATACACGGACATTATTTTTAATTGTGAAAATTTCACTAAAACAAGGATATTTTTTGAATTTGGAGCATTTTTTGAAATGCCATTTTCTTTTTAGAAATAACGAACAATTTTGAATTTTTTTTCAAAAAAATAGGGAACTTTTTGCAAGTTCCGACTATTTTTGAAAATAGCAACAAAATTTTGGTATTCTGACAATTTTCCAATTTTTTTAATTCTGAACGTTATTTGAGAATTTTTAATTTACGAAATAAATTCAAAAGTAAAATAAAATTGAAAGGAAAAAACAGATAGGAAAAGGAGTATAAAAATAGAAGTGAAACAAAGAAAAATGGGCCAGCTCATCCCAACTTGTGAGGGAATCATAGTTTTCATCATCCTTTCTTCACATGGGACAATGCTCCAATAATGATGACCATCACACTTTTATTTACTTACAACTTAAGAATTACAACTCGATACTTAGAACAAAATATGACTCTATATGAATGCCTCCGGCGGTGTACCGGGATGTGCAATGACTCAAGAGTGACATGTATAAAAAATATGAACGGCCACAAATACTATGCCAACTACATGATCATGCAAAGCAATATGACAATAATGGTATGTGTCATAATAAACGGAACGGTGAAAGTTGCATGGCAATATATCTTGGAATGGCTATGGAAATGACATAATAGGTAGGTATGGTGGCTGTTTTGAGGAAGGCTATATGGCGGGTTTAATGCACCGGCAAAAGTTGCGCGGTACTAAAGAGGCTAGCAATGATGGAAGAGTGAGAGTGCGTATAATCCATGGACTCAACATTAGTCATAAAGAACTCACATACTTATTGCAAAAATTTATTAGCCATCGAAACAAAGTACTACACGCATGCTCCTAGGGGGATAGATTGGTAGGAAAAGACCATCGCTTGTCCCCGACCGCCACTCACAAGGAAGACAATAAAAAAATAAATTATGCTCCGACTTCATCACATAACGGTTCACCGTATGTGCATGCTACGGGAATCACAAACTTTAACACAAGTATTTCTACCAATCCATAATTACTCACTAGCATCACTCTAATATCACCATCTTTATATCTCAAAACAAATGCAAGGAATCAAACTTCTCACATATTCAATGCTCTTTATATGAAAGTTTTTATTATACCCCTCTTAGATACCCATCATATTAGGACTAAATTCGTAACCTAAGCAAATTACCATGCTATTTAAAGACTCTCAAAATAATATAAGTGAAGTATGAGAGTTCAATAATTTCTATAAAATAAAGCCACCCTCGTGCTCAAAAAGATATAAGTGAAGCACTAGAGCAAACTGCCTAGCTCAAAAGATATAAGCGAAGCACATAGAGTATTCTAATAAATTCATGATTAAAGCATGTCCCTCTCAAAAGGTGTGTACATCAAGGATGATTGTGGCAAACTAAAAAGCAAAAACTCATATCATACAAGACGCTCCAAGCAAAACACATATCATGTGGTGAATAAAAATATAGCCTCAAGTAAATTTACCAATGGATTGAAGACGAAAGAGGGGATACCATCTGGGGCATCCCCAAGCTTAGATGCTTGGTTGTCCTTGAATATTACCCAGGGGTGCCTTGGGCATCCCCAAGCTTAGGCTCTTGCCACTCCTTATTCCATAGTCCATCAAATCTTTACCCAAAACTTGAAAACTTCACAACACAAAACTCAACAGAGAACTCGTAAGATCCGTTAGTATAATAAAATAAATCACCACTTTAGGTACTGTTGGGAACTCATTCTAAATTTATATTGGTGTTATATCTACTGTATTCCAACTTCTCCATGGTTCATACCCCCCCATACTACCCATAGGTTCATCAAAATAAACAAACAACACATAAAAAACAGAATCTGTCAAAAACAGAACAGCCTATAGTAACCAGAATATTAATCATACTTCTATAACCCCAAAAATTCTGAAAAATTAGTAACACAGAGGAAATTAATATATCAATCTTGTGTAAAAAAATCAGAATTTTCCACGCTCCAGTAAATTTAAACAATTCTGTTACTGGACGCAAAAGTTTCTATTTTTCAGCAAAACCAAATCAACGATATACCAAATCATCCCAAAGGTCTCGCTTGGCTCAAACACTAATTAAAACACCAAAACACAATTACTACAGAGGTAATAATGTATATTCCCATATAAACAGAAAATAAAAATATTGGTTTGTCTCCCAACAAGCGCATTTCTTTAAAGCCTTTTAGCTAGGTGTTGATAACTTTAATGATGCTCTCATGAAAGACAAAAAATTGAAGCACAAAGAGAGCATCATATAGCATGAGAAAAACAAGTTTAAGTCTAACATACTTCCTATGCATAGGCATTTTATAGGGAAAAGATTTATCAAGACAAGCAAAAACTAGCATATGCAAGGAAGAAGAAAGAAACAATAGCAATCTCAACATAACAAGAGGTAATTTAGTAACATGAAAGTTTCTACAACCATATTTCCCTCTCTCATAATAATTACATGTGGGATCATATTCAAATTCAACAATATAGCAATCACATAACATATTCTCTACATGATCCACATGCGTGCAAAGTTGACACTCTTCCAAAATAGTGGGATTAACATAGAATAAAGTCATTACTTCTCCAAGCCCACTTTTATCTAAAATTTCATAAGATTGATCAAACTCCAAAGTAGTGGGATGATGTTGCTTGAACTACGTCGGTATTTCCCCAAAGAGGAAGGGATGATGCAGCACAACTACGGTAGGTATTTCCCTCAGTTATGAAACCAAGGTATTAATCCAGTAGGAGAACCAAGCAACACTATGTAGACGGTACCTGCACACAAATAACAAATATTTGCAACCCGACGATTAGGAGGGGTTGTCAATCCCTCTACGGGTAAAAAGATAGATAAAACTGTGATAGATTGGATAAATATATCTCGATAAAACGCGAAATAAAAGATGCAAATAAAAAGTGTAGCAAGGTATTTTTGGGTTTTTTGGAATAATAGATCTGAAAATAAAAGTGGCAAATAATAGATCGAAAAGCAAATATGATGAAGAATAGACCCGGGGGCCGTAGATTTCACTAGTGGCTTCTCTCAAGAAAATAGCATACAGTGGGTAAACAAATTACTGTTGGGCAATTGATAGAACCTCAAATAATTATGACGATATCCAGGCAATGATCATTATATAGGCATCACGTCCAAGATTAGTAGACCGACTCCTGCCTGCATCTACTACTATTACTCCACACATCGACCGCTATCCAGCATGCATCTAGTGTATTAAGTTCATGGAGAAACGGAGTAATGCAATAAGAACAATGACATGATGTAGACGAGATCTATTCATGTAGGAATAGCCCCCATCTTGTTATCCTTAATAGCAACGATACATGCGTGTCTTGCTGCCCCTTCTGTCACTGGGAAAGAACACCGCACGATCAAACCCATCACAAAGCACCTCTTCCCATGGCAAGAAAAATTGATCTAGTCGGCCTAACTAAACCAAAGATTCGAAGAAGAAATACGAGGCTATAAGTAATCATGCATAAAAGAGATCAAAGAACTCAAATAACTTTCATGGATATAGATCTGATCATAAACTCAAAGTTCATCAGATCCCAACAAACACACCGCAAAAAGAGTTACATTAAATAGATCTCCAAGAGACAATTGTATTGAGAATCAAAAAGAGAGAAGAAGCCATCTACCTACTGCCTACGGATCCGTAGGTCTACAATGAACTACTCACGCATCATCGGAGAGGCAACAATGAGGATGATGAACCCCTCCGTGATGGTCTCTAGATTGGATCTCGTGGTTCTGGAACTTGCGGCGGCTGGAATTGTGTTTCGTCGACTCCCCTAGGGTTTTTGGAATATTGGGGTATTTATAGGGCGAAGAGGCGGTGTTGTAGGGTGGAACCCTAAGTGGAGATCTTTCACGAATTGGAGGGGAATCCCCAAGAGCAAGAAGAACACAAGGGGGAAGTCACAAGAGAACACTCAAGAACAAGTCCAATCACACATCCACTAGACTCACATCCACACAAGATCCACAAAGGTACAAGAACAACAAAAGGAAAGATACAAGGTAGAGTTCATCTCAAATCCAAAGGAAGATGAGGTCTTGAGATCTAAAGAGATCCTTCCCTAGATGGGGTCTTGAATCCACTAGGGATCTTCTCCAAAGGAGGCCTTGAACTCCAATGGAGTGTCTCTCTCTCTCAAGAGGAGGAATCCCACAAGGGGAGGTACATGAGCTAAGCTCCAATGCCTAGATCTATTCTTAGCTTAGTCTAAATGGAGGAGGAGGAGGAGGAGGAGTATATATAGGTCCAAGGGATGAAGGGGTAAGCAGGGGCGAAATAGACATTACATGGGCAAAGCCCGCAGCAACACACAGGGGGCCCCGTGTGCACGGTGTAAGTGGAGCCCGTGCGCACGGGGTATCCAGAGACCTGGCGACTTAGCCCGTGCGCACGGGGTTTGCGAGGCCCGTGGACACGGGGGTCCCGTGGGCACGGTACACGCCCGTGCGCACGGGGTCTTCAGGACCGCCAGCCTGGGAGGCCCGTGGGCACGGGGTCGGAAGGGCCCATGAGCACGGGGTCGCCTGGGAGCTGCTGCCTTCTTCTTGGCGCTTCCTTCTCTGCTTCCAGGCTTCCCTCTTGGATGGTGTAGATGTTCTCTTCTTCTTGGACTCCTCCTCGATGAATGTGTAGCTCTGCTCACACCTATGTATGCACACGAGAGAGGGGTCAAGTAGTATACCATTCTCGAAAGGTACAAGTGGACACATGTAAAGGAGATGATTCACCTTTGTATGTATGAAGTAGATGTCGCACGTGTCACTTGCTAAATGGACTCTTGACATGGTGATGTCCATAGGATGCTCCGCATCATCCCCTCCCCCTTGGGAAAGATCCGACCTCGGATCGAAATCCAAATCACCATGGGAAAGAGATGATGTCGCCGTGTAGAAGTGGACGATCACCAAGCATTCATCATCTTGTAGTTCCAAAAGGGCACTCTCCAATGTCGCACCGCCTTGTAATTCCTTCAAAAGGAGTAAAGATAACAAGCACTTGGAAAAACAAATGTGGTTGGCGTTAGAGCAAAACCAAGCATTCAAGAGGTGATTCACCCAACAAGTGTTGTCATCAAGCATAGCATATGGTTTGACAAAGAAGTGTGGCATGGCATTTAAGCATATAAATTGAGCACATGGAAAAGTTTCATGGAAACAATCATGCAAAGGTGAGGTAAAGGTGCTAATATGTGTGACAAGTAAACAAGCATCTACCTCAATTTCGTAGCAAGCATGCATAAAGCGCTCAACAAATGGTCTATGGTATGCATATGAACCATTCACAACACCAAATAAGATGAGATGTCTAAACACGTGGGGCAAGTGCAAGACAATCCAAGCATAACGTGCATAGGGTGTAGTGAAAATCGAGTGGCACTCAACACAATAGAAAGAGCAATTGTTCATCATGTGTGAGGAAATCAAGTCAAGCATGTGACAAGCAAAGGGACATGGCATATGTGAAGTGATGACATTGGTGCAACCAAACATGTGATATGAGCAAGTAGGCAACAAGTAGGATGCAACACACAAGGCATATATGTCATGAGGCATAGCAATGTGGAAATCATGAATGAAAGCACTATCTCTAACATGTGTGCAATCAAGTGGTCCAAGATGACCAATAAGTCTCATGGTGGAAGCAACACAAGTAGTATGATCCACAATATCCATGCTCATGGTTTGGGAGTTCTCAAAAGAGAAGGATATCACCTTGAAAGCATGTCCTTGTGCGTCCTTCACAATGCCGAAGTGGAAGAAAATGTGGTGTAGAAGCGAGTCGTGGTCGAATGTATGAGGCTCGCTCTCAAGAGCTCGAATGGTCAACTCACGTGAAGTGGAAGTCGACACGAAGTCCAAGTAGACTACACATGCACACAACAAAACAAAGAACGTATGCGCATGGTAGATAAGCACATCATCCATCATGACGGTTCTCTTCTCTTGCACATAACCATTAGAAGCAAAAGTGCATGAGAAATATGATGCAACAATGGCAATTTTCATGGCACTAGGCATATGGTGCAAAGAAGGAAGACAAGCATGCTTCACAAGAATTATGTCAAAATCTCCAAATATATGCGAGAATGCTATGGGGGCAATCTCATTAGCAAGGCTAAAAGTATTGTTGCACTCAATACATGGCAAATAATCTAGCATGAGAGAGGCAACATATGGAGACATATGACAACATGTAATAGCAATCATGTGCAAAGCATGGAAATGGATGCCATCAACCGCATGAAATGAGCAAGTATGAATCGTGGGTGATGCAACATAAGCAAGCATATCAATCATGTCGTGCAAACTAGTGGAGCGAAGATGCAACACACTAGAGGATATCATGGCATGTGAGCAAATAATAGGCATAGGCAATGCACATGACATATGGCAAGCACGAACACAAAGCGATAACAAAGTATCATCATAGGCATGGGGTACAAATGGAACATGGCAATAACTAGAGATATTTCCACCAATCTTGCAAATACACATACAAGTACTAGAATCAATCATCATGTGTAATGCAAAGCATGGGTCACAAATGCATGACAAAGCCATATGAATGATCGTATCAAGCATAGTGAACATGGCAATATGGGCATAAAGTGAGAAGTGGTATATAACCCATAACCATGTGAGGGCCATGTAGAAGAAATGCGCGAAGTCTTTGCGCGAAGGGAGCGGTGGTAAGGACAATCCACGGGATCCCAAATCATCATTGCTCTCTAGAGCTCGTTTCGTCAACTCATGGGATTGCGAGGTTGACGAGTATTCATGGGTACCTACACAACAAATAGGCAAACGAAACAAAGTGTGTGCATGGTAAATGTACACATCATCCATCATGATGTGTATGTGCACGTGTGAGTTAGCATAAGATAAGCATCACTCAAAGAAATTTGAGGCACGGTAGAGAAACATGTCATCCATCATGCAATGATAGTTATTGTGTTCAACATGATTGGGACGCAAACTATAGCACGTGTGTGACACAACAATAGCGTTTTTATTCATGGGATGCATATGGTGCACACAATCATGGGGATCATGGAATGGATGGGGTGGATCAAAATCTCCTAAAATGTATGAGGGAACTATGGGGGTCTCCTCATGTGCAATAGCGGAAGCATAAGATGGAGAAAATGGACAACATGGCAAACAATGCATGTTCGAAGTTAGGTGGTCATGGCATGGCATATGAGATAAATGATGCAAAGGAAGCATATCAATATCATCACAAGAAAAATAAATGCCAATAACCATGGGTTTGTCATCTATGCCATAAGTGCAAATTGGATTTATTTTAATGGCATATGCATAGTCACTACGATGAGATTGCAAATATGACATACGGGTGATCTCATGCATAGCATATGACAAATCAATCGGATTGTCAAACATGATGTGACCAAGAGAATTATCACAAGAAATCCTATGTAACATGGCATCACAACTAATAGACTCCACATGGCAATCATCAAACTCGTCATAAATGGGTAAATCATCACATGGGGAAATCATACTAGCATGAAGCATGGTAATAGGTGGATCAACATCATGCAAGCAATCAATGTCAAGAATGTCCACTAGTGGGACTAGCGCATCACCTTCACCTATGTTACCTTTCTCATTCCACTCATGTGGTGTAGGTGAGGTGGCAAAGACCAAATCGTGGTCAACGTCATCATCGTGATGGAACCATGTGGGGGGTGCATCATAGTCCAACATGGCCATCGACTTGTCCAAAGGAAGGATGAAGTCATCGAAGATCGGCGCGTCATCATATATGGGACCTAGCACCAAATGAGAAGACACAATAGAGGTAGAGGGTAAGTCGTTAGAAATCAAAATGGCCTCACATGCCCTATCAACTACCTCACTCTCTCCATGTGTTGGTGGCTCACTGACTCCCTCAAGGTAGGTGCACTCAATGTCACATATGGTGGAGTCACTCAAATCACTCAAGTGGTGGTTGTGGTGGCTCTCCTCACATGGGAATTGTGGCAACTCATCATATATGGGACTAGTGGTGAAGTCACTCTCACTCTCAATATGGTGGCGAAAGTCACTCAAGTCATCATACGTCGCCGTGGTCGAAGGGAAAATCCCATGCTCAACCATCTCGTAGTTGTCGTTGTCGTGGATCAAGGCCAAAGATGGCACATCATCACTCTCGCCGTGGATGAAGGCCAAAGATGGCACATCATCAATCTCGTCGTGGATGAAGGCCGAAGATGGCACATCATCACTCTCGTCGTGGATGAAGGCCAAAGATGGCACATCATCACTCTCGCCTCCAAAGATGGAAGCATCGTCTTGGAGCTCATCGGGCTTGGATATCTCGGTGGTACTAGCCTCATGCTCGCCGTCTTGAAGTGTGCTTGTCTTGAAGTGTGCTTGGGGTCGAGTAGACTTGGCCTTCATGAGTTCTTGCTCCGCCTTGAGAGCACAAATGTAGTTGTCGTCGAGGGACTTGTAGTTCTCGAGGAAGATAGTCTTGGAGATGTCGTTGTTCAATCCCATCATGAAGTAGAACTTCATCCAAATGGGGTCGTCCACACCAGCTCACCGTAAGGCTTTCTTCATGTTCTTGAAGTACTCATCGAGGGACTTGGATCCTTGTATGGTGTTCTCCAATTGGCATTGAAGATGTTCCGTGTAGGTGGAAGGCACAAATTCTCGCCTCATCGCTTTCTTCATCGTGGGCCAAGTCATGGTGAAGCCTGTCGAAGGTCTATGAAGCCACCATGTCAATGCACAGTCGTGGAAGGTACTTGTGGCGCACTTCACTTGATCTTCGGAGGGGACTTGGTGTAGCTTGAGGTAGTCGTCCATCTTGCGCTCCCACTCGAGGTACTCTTTGGGGTCATGAGTCCCAAAGAATGGAATCTCATCGGCGATGTCGAAGTAGCTTGTGGAAGTAGTGGACTTGAGCTCGTGGAGTAGGCGAAGATGTCATACATCTGAAGGCGAAGATGCCTTGACGTCACTTGGCGAAGATGCCAATGTTGTTGAAGAAGCCGCAGCCTTGGGGTTGGAGGTGCTATTCTGTATGGCCCATGCGCACAGGGGTGCAGAAGGCCGTGTGCACGGGGGTCGGAGGCCCGTGTGCACGGGGTTGGCAGAGAGGCCAAAATGCGTCCGGAAGGTCGCTCTTCCGTTCTTGTGGCACGCCCTTGATGATCTTGAGCGGCCTGGTCTTGTCGGTGTCGATGCCGTGGTGTACTTGCCGGAGATGGTAGCTTGGAAGTCTTTGCACTTGAGTGTCTTCTTGAAGATGAGGAAGACCTCTTGCGGTTGTTGATGAGGACCTTGAGCTCCTCCATGTGCTTGTCCATCTTGGCGTTGATGAAGTTCTTCATAGCATCGAACTCGTCGTCGTGGTTGTAGACCGGAGATGATGTGCTTTGCCTATCCATCACAAGACTCGAGCAAAGGTGAGTAGGAAATGAGATAAACAATACCAAGCTACCTTTTCCCAAAGTTGAGGATGTATCTCCTATCACTCAATGTGAAATGAAAGAATAATGGAATTGGTACCGGACTTGTTCACTCACACCTACAAAGTAAAGCTTATCGAGTGGCTTGGTTACGACAAGTGGCACAAATTCATGCAAATTGAAGTCCAAGATATTGTAAATGTTGAGATAAATCCAAAGGACTCAAAATGCAAAGCAAGTGATCACAAATATAGAGGAGAGAAATAAAGAAACACACACGGTGGGATAATGGGGCTTGTGCAACTATAGGGATGAGCAATACAAAATTGCCTAACGAAGACTAAGCTCGTGTTGCACAAACACTAGGAGAGCACTAGCTTGATTGCACACTTGGGCACGATTCACCACTTGGCACCAACCTATATGCATGCAAGCAAAATGTTTCCTATTCCATATATCCTCATGCACAAGTATCTCTTTTCATGCTCAACTCTCTTTTGCTTATAAGCTTATGATCTTTCTTTTCTTGCTTAACAGCTTTTTTTTGCTCTTCTCTTCCTTTCCACTTTGCTTATGGAGCCTCAACCAATCACATGAGACAAGTATCACAAGATATGCACGGGAGCAAGCAATTGCACTATATGATATATCCAATGATGCAACAATATGATATCGTATCGCTATGGTGCACAAGTTTTCGCGAAGCCCGGCAATACTCGGATAGCTAGTCTCAATAGGTATGAAGGTATTCACAAAGATGGTGGGGCTATCAAGATGTAATGGCAAGGAAGGAAAAGTTTATGACGGAATGGATACCTTTGTCACACTTAACCTTTCATGAAGTCGGGGGTAACCGACCTTGCTTCCGATTGAAGATGGTCTCAAAGGATGGATGGTCGTCGTCGATGCGGAATGTCGTGGTGGATGAAGTTGATGGAATGATACAAGTGTCCGGTGATGGATGAAGATGTAACCGTCCCAAAGTAGCTAAAACACCTTAGGAGACTCAAATCACAACTCAAACAACCACAAATACCAAAGGAACCAAAATGGGTTAGTTTGCAGAAGTTTTATGCGGTGGTGCGGAAGTTATGGCGGAGGGCCTAGGAAAAAGATGCAAAAATGCACAAAATTTTATGGAGTCAAAAGATGGTAAAACGAAGATGAGCAGCTCGGGCACATCCCTAGCTTTTAAACAAGCCAAAGAACACCAAAATCGGAGTTCGGGAGTGGGAGTTATGGCCGAAAACGTAAAGTGTGCACGGCTGATTCTGGGAGGGCCGTGCGCATGGGGTCAAAAGGCCGTGGGCACGGGGTCCCATGCGCACGGTACAGGTCCGTGGGCACGGGGTGTCCAGAGACTTTTCGGGGGCCCGTGGACACGGGGGTGGTGGAAATTTCGTGATTTTTTTTGTTAGATTTGAAGGGGGAAGAAAAATTGGGGTATGGGGATGCAATAGAAGGTGGATCTACTTGCTAAACACCATATCCATGGATTGAAATCAACAAAAACTCACAAGAAACATCAAATCACAAAAATTTTGGTATGGCTCTTTTTGTGGGGATTTTTGAAATTGGGCAAGAATAAGCAAAATTAGGCTAGAAAACTAAGGAGGGGGGCTCCAATTTCGTGAGAAACCATGGATCATGATACCAAGATGTTGTAGGGTGGAACCCTAAGTGGAGATCTTTCATGAATTGGAGGGGAATCCCCAAGAACAAGAAGAACACAAGGGGGAAATCACAAGAGAACACTCAAGAACAAGTCCAATCACACATCCACTAGACTCACATCCACACAAGATCCACAAAGGTACAAGAACAACAAAAGGAAAGATAAAAGGTAGAGTTCATCTCAAATCCAAAGGAAGATGAGGTCTTGAGATCTAAAGAGATCCTTCCCTAGATGGGGTCTTGAATCCACTAGGGATCTTCTCCAAAGGAGGCCTTGAACTCCAATGGAGTGTCTCTCTCTCTCAAGAGGAGGAATCCCACAAGGGGAGGTACATGAGCTAAGCTCTAATGCCTAGATCTATTCTTAGCTTAGTCTAAATGGAGGAGGAAGAGGAGGAGGAGGAGGAGGAGTATATATAGGTCCAAGGGATGAAGGGGTAAGCAGGGGCGAAATAGACATTACATGGGCAAAGCCCGCAGCAACACACAGGGGCCCCGTGTGCATGGTGTAAGTGGAGCCCGTGCGCACGGGGTATCCAGAGACCTGGCGACTTAGCCCGTGCGCACGGGGTCTGCGTGGCCCGTGGGCATGGTACACGCCCGTGCGCACGGGGTCTTCAGGACCGCCAGCCTGGGAGGCCCGTGGGCACGGGGTCGGAAGGGCCCGTGAGCACGGGGTCGCCTGGGAGCTGCTGCCTTCTTCTTGGCGCTTCCTTCTCTGCTTCCAGGCTTCCCTCTTGGATGGTGTAGATGTTCTCTTCTTCTTGGACTCCTCCTCGATGAATGTGTAGCTCCGCTCACACCTATGTATGCACACGAGAGAGGGGTCAAGTAGTATACCATCCTCGAAAGGTACAAGTGGACACGTGTAAAGGAGATGATCCACCTTTGTATGTATGAAGTAGATGTCGCACGTGTCACTTGCTAAATGGACTCTTGACATGGTGATGTCCATAGGATGCTCCGCATCATCCCCTCCCCCTTGGGAAAGATCCGACCTCGAATCAAAATCCAAATCACCATGGGAAAGAGATGATGTCGCCGTGTAGAAGTGGACGATCACCAAGCATTCATCATCTTGTAGTTCCAAAAGGGCACTCTCCAATGTCGCACCGCCTTGTAATTCCTTCAAAAGGAGCAAAGATAACAAGCACTTGGAAAAACAAATGTGGTTGGCGTTAGAGCAAAACCAAGCATTCAAGAGGTGATTCACCCAACAAGTGTTGTCATCAAGCATAGCATATGGTTTAACAAAGAAGTGTGGCATGGCATTTAAGCATATAAATTGAGCACATGGAAAAGTTTCATGGAAACAATCATGCAAAGGTGAGGTAAAGGTGCTAATATGTGTGACAAGTAAACAAGCATCTACCTCAATTTCGTAGCAAGCATGCATAAAGCGCTCAACAAATGGTCTATGGTATGCATATGAACCATTCACAACACCAAATAAGATGAGATGTCTAAACACGTGGGGCAAGTGCAAGACAATCCAAGCATAACGTGCATAGGGTGTAGTGAAAATCGAGTGGCACTCAACACAATAGAAAGAGCAATTGTTCATCATGTGTGAGGCAATCAAGTCAAGCATGTGACAAGCAAAGGGACATGGCATATGTGAAGTGATGACATTGGTGCAACCAAACATGTGATATGAGCAAGTAGGCAACAAGTAGGATGCAACACACAAGGCATATATGTCATGAGGCATAGCAATGTGGAAATCATGAATGAAAGCACTATCTCTAACATGTGTGCAATCAAGTGGTCCAAGATGACCAATAAGTCTCATGGTGGAAGCAACACAAGTAGTATGATCCACAATATCCATGCTCATGTTTTGGGAGTTCTCAAAAGAGAAGGATATCACCTTGAAAGCATGTCCTTGTGCGTCCTTCACAATGCCGAAGTGGAAGGAAATGTGGTGTAGAAGCGAGTCGTGGTCGAATGTATGAGGCTCGCTCTCAAGAGCTCGAATGGTCAACTCACGTGAAGTGGAAGTCGACACGAAGTCCAAGTAGACTACACATGCACACAACAAAACAAAGAATGTATGCGCATGGTAGATAAGCACATCATCCATCATGACGGTTTTCTTCTCTTGCACATAACCATTAGAAGCAAAAGTGCATGAGAAATATGATGCAACAATGGAAATTTTCATGGCACTAGGCATATGGTGCAAAGAAGGAAGACAAGCATGCTTCACAAGAATTATGTCAAAATCTCCAAATATATGTGAGAATGCTATGGGGGCAATCTCATTAGCAAGGCTAAAAGTATTGTTGCACTCAATACATGGCAAATCATCTAGCATGAGAGAGGCAACATATGGAGACATATGACAACATGTAATAGCAATCATGTGCAAAGCATGGAAATGGATGCCATCAACCACATGAAATGAGCAAGTATGAATCATGGGTGATGCAACATAAGCAAGCATATCAATCATGTCGTGCAAACTAGTGGAGCGAAGATGCAACACACTAGAGGATATCATGGCATGTGAGCAAATAATAGGCATAGGCAATGCACATGACATATGGCAAGCACGAACACAAAGCGATAACAAAGTATCATCATAGGCATGGGGTACAAATGGAACATGGCAATAACTAGAGATATTTCCACCAATCTTGCAAATACACATACAAGTACTAGAATCAATCATCATGTGTAATGCAAAGAATGGGTCACAAATGCATGACAAAGGCATATGAATGATCGTATCAAGCATAGTGAACATGGAAATATGGGCATAAAGTGAGAAGTGGTATATAACCCATAACCATGTGAGGGCCATGTAGAAGAAATGCGCATCCGTTCTTTGTTTTGTACATGAGCTAAGCTCTAATGTCTAGATCTATTCTTAGCTTAGTCTAAATGGAGGAGGATGAGTATATATAGGTCCAAGGGATGAAGGGGTAAGCAGGGGCGAAATAGACATTACATGAGCAAAGCCCGCAGCAACACACAGGGGGCCCCGTGCGCACGGTGTAAGTGGAGCCCGTGCACACGGGGTATCCAGAGACCTGGCGACTTAGCCCGTGTACACGGGGTCTGCGAGGCCCGTGGACACGGGGATCCCGTGGGCACGGTACACGCCCGTGCGCACGGGTCTTCAAGACCGCCAGCCTGGGAGGCTCGTGGGCACGGGGTCGGATGGGCCCGTGCGCACGGGGTCGCCTGGGAGCTGCTGCTTTCTTCTTGGCGCTTCCTTCTCTGCTTCCAGGCTTCCCTCTTGGATGGTGTAGATGTTCTCTTCTTCTTGGACTCCTCCTCGATGAATGTGTAGCTCCGCTCACACCTATGTATGCACACGAGAGAGGGGTCAAGTAGTATACCATCCTCGAAAGGTAAAAGTGGACACGTGTAAAGGAGATGATTCACCTTTGTATGTATGAAGTAGATGTCGCACGTGTCACTTGCTAAATGGACTCTTGACGTGGTGATGTCCATAGGATGCTCCGCATCAGGCGGTGCGAGAGGCCACCGAGGTGGGCACAACCCACCAGGGCGCGCCTGGGCCCCCAGTTGAACTGGCTCGGGTACGACGCACGTCGACGTCCTGGAGGCAGCTCGGCCTCGGCTTCAACTACTATCCGTGGAGGGCGTTGCGGTTGCGGTGGACGACGACGTCGGGGTATCGGCTCCGGTGTGATGGAGGAGGGCGGCGGTTGATGGGTGGGATGGGGTGGCGGACGAAGGACGTCGGGGTTTTGCGGCTGGTGGAGAGGTAGTTTTGGCGCCCACGGAGTACGAATGGGGAATCGGACCGGGGGGGGGGGGCTAAGGGGGAACCATGTTTCGGTCTGGGACGCGCTTGTTTTTGTTTTTTGAACAGATGGGACGCGCTTGTTTGAAATTTGGGGAAAGTGCAAACTTTGCCCCCTCTTAAATTTTGGACCTACTGCGGGTCGGGGGTAGGGCGGTAATCTGAGGTGTCCCAAATAGTGGGCGGGAGTGATTTCGGCCAAGCGCATGTGTGTTTAGGCGGCCACGGTGTATGAATGTTTTTCGGAGGCGGTTGCGTGGCATCTAGATGAAGTTACAAACCTACCTCGGTTTAGACCTTTGGACGTTGGGCCGGTAGGTTTCACGGGTCGGAGTTAGAAAAGTAATTTCCTTCTACCAAACATTGGTCTCACGTGGTTTCGGGCGAGTAGAGGCTCTTTTGGCGCTTCGTTCGAAATTTTGAAACAGAAGCATTCACGTTTAGAGTACTCTTAAACTTTGAGAATTGACCTAAATAGACAACGTTAAATTTGACCTTGTATGTTTGAAAACCTCATTAAATTATGCGCTTCTTTTTGAAATTTTGACACTTGAAAATCCTATAACTACGATTATTTTGGAATGGAGGAGGTAAATTTGAATCTATTTTGTACACGACTATATATGCTATTATGTACAAAAGCAGAGCAAAGATTGGTGCCCGCATAATTTAGGTATGATTTACAAATGCCATGATCTAGAATTCAAATAATTGAATGGACTTCATGTTGAATTCGAATTTTTTAAACCACCTTAAGTTGAATTCAAATATATGCTAGTTCATAGCTAGCTATTTATAATGTTCATTGTGTAACTTTTGTATGTATAATGTGATTTACACACACAACATGAACTATACTTATGTTTATATTCGAATTGCTAAAGCGATGCATTGTCTGGAGTTCAAAATACTGACTCTATGGATCAATTATGTCGAATAATAACATATACATGCTCAAAATTGATAGAATATAGATGTCTGATGGATCAATGACCGTTCCTTATGCGAATTACAAATATCATGGTCCCATCCTAATATTTGGATACAATTTATATTTTTAATCAATGTGTACATCAGTCTTTTACGTGTAGTTTCACTCTCCATAGGCCCCTCCTCACACACACGCTAACTTTCTCTCTCACACATACGCGCACACGGTGTATATCCATCGGTGGTCTCTCACACATGCTCACACACTCTCCCGAGGTGTCTTTCTCGCACACATCTCGATATCACCCTCCCTCCCTCTCGCAACCATTTACGACTGTTTTCATTAACCTTTATCACAAGCACTCTTCCTGTCACACGCATACGCACACACAATCCCATCGACCCTTTCTCTATACATAGACCTGCCTACGTGTCTCCCGCACGCACATTATCTTTAGGCCTGTCTCGCACGCATTGTCTCCACCTCTCTTCCTAATTGACGAATATGATTCCAGCAGAGCATTCTGTAGGATGCCTCTTAAAGTTAGGTTGGATGAATGGTAATATCAGAGAGAAGGGGTTACCTTAGTCCGAGGACGGTTACAAATCCTAGCCGGCTTTGTTAGTGGACACAGAGTCCTTCACGACTCCGGTATCTTTGTCTTGTACGACTAGTCCTCCATGGGTCAACCTGAATGCGTCACGGGCCGACCAATGTGGCGCAGGACGGAACCGACCCAAGGGCCTCACCTCGGCCCACCAGACCTCACGCGGTGACACACCCTCTGCCCCTAGGTCTCGTTATCTTCTCACACCCACACATACCAACACAGACACCACACAAGATATTTTCTCCTCATGCCTCTATCCCCTCCCCCTTGCATGTACACACTCAAGGGCATCTCTCGCCGTGACATCCTATTTGTCTCTCTCTATAGACCTCTTTCATTTCTCGTGCAATCTCTCCCACGTCCCCCCCCCCCGCCGGCCCCTCTATCCATGCCTCTCTCGAATACGTACACATACCCTCTCTAGGCCCTGCCAAATACGTAAACTACACATTCGCACATGTTACATCTTATCACGTACCCCATTGATCTACAAAGCCCTCTCTTCGCGTTTACTTCGCATACAACATTCTTTTTGAATAAAACCACACAAAGTGTGGCCAAAAATTTATTTTAGAATTTCTACATATATACAACATTACAAAGTTATTTGGAGTATGAAAGTTAATTTGCATTGCATGGTGCACCCAATGATATTTATTCGCATTGTGAATTTTTATATTTTTATACTATATATAAAGTTAGTCATAATAAAGAGAAACGAAGAGCATCTCTCTCTCCATCGCACACCCCCCCTCTACGCCCCTTTCACGTACGCACACAAACTATCTCTAGGTCCTCTAAAAGTACGCCCCCAACACATTCACGTATGTTTCATCTTTCTCTCGCGATATATACAGTGACGATCATTGCATTTGAAGCAAAAGCACGATACGCACATTGGACTTCAGAATCCACTCATTACGGTCACTATTTATGTTTTGTGGTTATTATACAGTCACGGGCTCACCGTACAACTCTGTATTTGTTCAAGACACGACTAGTTGACTAGTTAAATGTTCCATGTGGCACCTCTAGTGTTGCATCACATTATCTCACCACCATTGGGCCCACCTGTCGGCGTGTATAAGAATGAAAACAAACGATAAAAAAATATTGGACGGTGGTTCGAAGTCATGACCGCGGGCACAGCGAACAAGGTGGCCTTGTATTGGTATGCTGAGCCGTCTGTTTTAACACACAAGAGCTGGTGTGGTGATTATACACACACACACGCACGCATGCACATGAACTGCATGCACGCAACACTCACACGTACACACGCAGCCACGCACGCACGCAACACTCACACGCACACACGCACGCATGCATGCACACACCACACGACCAACACACACGCTCACGCTCAAGTGCTCAACCTACACATGCATACGCACACATCAGGTCCTGACAGACACATACACAACCAGATGGTTCCCGCGCACGGTTTGGAGTCTTGTCGCGCCTGCGTACATTTGTGTTTATCTTACTTTTTTCCTATGCGAACTGACAGGTGGGACCCACAAGGAACATGGTCAATTTAACCAGTCAACATGGTGCCACGCAGACTATTTGGCCGGTCAACAGAGTGCAATCCGATGCTGAACGATGAGCAAGTGACCGTATAATCACCGCAAAACGTATATAGTGACCGTAATGAGCATATTCTGATGTCCGGTGACCGTATTACACTTTTTGCTTGAAATACACTAACCGCCAGTGTATTTATCTCTTCTCTCACTCCCTCTGTGGAGCCGAGTAGGCCAACATGCCAGTGTCTAAATTGGTGCACCCCACCCCATTATTGTTGTACTGGTTTTGTAAGAGCGAACAAGCATTCACGTTTACCGTACAAACTATAGATATGAGTTACAAATGCTATGAAGACGAATACAAATATTTGAATCCACTTTATGCCCAATTTCTCTCTGTAGTCCCTCCAAAAGTACATCTCTACACGTTCTTGCATGTTACATCTAACAACTATGCAATACAGCACTACTACTACACTCTAACACAATAAATCATATGTATTTTTAGTTTTACTAGATCTCATATTGTTACTTGATTATTCAGTTTGCATATATTAAAATTGCCTTTGAAATGTATCGCTAGTATCATCTACCGCGCGGGAAAAATCCCGCCCTTGCTTGTTTAATCGGGTTTGTATCGATGGATCGTGCAAAACAACAAAACTATAGTAGTACTACAGTACAAGTAACAGTTCACTAGGCCGCCGTGTCGTGTACTCCTCCGTCGTAAGAGTGGAGCGCTCGCTTTCATAAATGTTCTAGTCCCTTTCGCCGACATGTGGGACATCAAGCAACCGGGTCCACGTGCCATACCGAAATAACAGTGCAGAGCAGCAGGGGTGAAGCACCCCGGTCATGGCGCCGGCGTAGTAATGAGCAATGAGGCGTCAAATCACAAAGCTGCACCTTTCCCGTAGTTAAGTTGGAGGGATGAAGTGATGCTAAAAAAGAAGTTGGAGGGACGAAGCAACCATCATTTCACTCGTTGCTGAATCCGCTTCTCCCTCATCTTCTTCAAGTTAACCACGTGTTGCTTCTGCCGTTGTTCTGCCTCATGTGGGACGCGAATCGGCTTGGTAAATCACTGACACGTGGGACCGCATGTTAGCAAACCGCCAGGCCAACGTCCTCTAAAAATAAGAAACCTCCCCCGCCTTCCTCGCGGCAAAATCACCTCCTTTTTACTGATCTTGATATAATTTTTTAGATCAATATAATCGAGATTTGTATAGATAGCACACAGGAGCAAAACCAAGTGGTACGGTTAAGGGCATCCACAATGTGTAGCCAAATGTGAAAATAGTTTTTGGCATCGATGGGAACCATTGTGGAGGGTGCTGCCAAAGCCAAAAAGAGGGAGCCGAAGCTCCCTAATTGATTGATTGAAGGAATAGAAAAATACAACCTCTTTCCTCTTTCTCCCGTGCTTGGACGCATGTACAGTACAGAGCATAGAGTCTACTCCCCTGTCCCTTCTATCACAAATCACAAAGCAGTGAGGCGTCAAATCATAAAGCACGAACGAAGCAACCATCATTTCACTCTTCGCTGACTCCGCTTCTCCATCATCTTCTTCGAGAAACCACATTACCGCACTAAGCTAGACGGACGACGCTATTGTGTAGTAGTACATTTACGCCTCCTTTGGTTCAACGGACTTCCTGGATGCAAAGAAGGCAGTTGTCTCGGCTTGCAGGTGGCACTTGCGAACGACTTACCATGGTCTCCCTCAACGGTGTGCTCCGTCGAACGCACTTCGCCAAAGCCACAACGTTCGAGATATCATCGACATCACTGCAATGGGGAAGGAAGTCAAATAGTTACTACCTCCATTTTTTTTGTATACAAGGCTAGTATCATTACAATTTGTAAAAGGCCACTAACACTAATCGAGGCAAAATTGACGGGGTTTGCCTCGTACTAGCAACCAAGGACATTAATATACCCTTGCATGCATGCGGAAGTGAGAAGGTTGGTTTGCATGGCGCTGCATTAATGAAGCAATGAGGAGTGAGATGGTTAGCACTTTGGGCGTTGGAGAAAAAAATACGCATTAATTGACACGTCAAACGAGGATTTGTATCGATCAATCCTGCAAAGGAAAACCCCGCCTTTCTTTTTGAACACAAGTAGTACATACTTGTATCCTGTTTGGGTCTAGGCCTTGCATTGCCATACTTTGCCACACATTTTTGCCAAGCTTGCCTAAAGTTTTTCAAAATGAAAAGGAGGTACACTTGCGCATGGTTGTCGCGGTCGCACCGCACCCTCGCACAGTCGCTCCTGCACGCCGCAAAGCCAACCAAGGGAACGCACCCTCACTGACACGTGCTACCGCATGTGATCAAACCAAACTCAGCCATCCTACCGCTGACACATAATTTTCGTTCATACAGTATGTTTATCCAACCGCATGTTGGGGAAGATCCATGCGGCCCGGGCGGTGGTCTGTTGGGGAAGAAGAAGAGGTGAGGAAGAAGAAGGGTTAGGAGACGTAGGATATTCATCCAACCGCCTGAAGTGGTCGACTGACCCAAATGATGAAAGTCAGGCGACTTGCATAAATATATGTTTTTACACAGCAAAAGATCCCTAAAAACAACAACATAAAGAAAAACTATCACTGCTCGCGGAACGAGATGGCCTCATCATCTTTGGCTGCCGGCGCGAACCAGCCATAGCTGCCGACGTGTGTCTCCGCACCGTGGTTGTCCTCGGCCTCCAGCTACTTGTTCACGCGCAGCGTGCGGGTGCTCTGCACGGACGCGAGCACCGCCCGGTTCATGTCCACGATGTTCAATTCCGCATGCAGGAGGGCCTCGATGGCAGCGGCATCCGCGCGCTCTGCGTCGAGTTGAGCCTCTGCCGCCCAGTTCAAGTCCAGGATATCCGGTTCCGCCTGTAGGAGGGCCTCGATGGCAGCAGCATCCGCGCACTCCGCGTCAATTAGTTGAGCCTCCGCCGCCCGGTTCATGTCCACGACATCCGGTTCCGCCTGCAGGAGGGCCTCGATGGCAGCGGCATCCGCGCGCTTCGCGTCGAGTTGAGCCTCCGCCTCCCGGTCCTCCTTTAGGATCGCTAGGTTGAACCGCTGATCCGCCTGCACCATGAGGGACCCGAACACCGGCACGAAGTTGACGTCCATCGTCTCATACGCATCGGGGGCCTTCTGTAGGAGGGCCTCGATGGCAGCGGCATCCGCGCGCTCCGCGTCGAGTTGAGCCTCCGCCTCCCGGTCCTCCTTTAGGATCGCCAGGTTGAACCACTGGTCCGCCTGCACCATGAGGGACCCGGACGCCGGCACAAAGTCGACGTCCATCGTCTCATACGCATCAGGGGCCTTCTGCGCCGTGACCTCCGCCATGAACATTGGATCGGCTTCCTCCTCATCGGAGCTTGGCTCCAGAGAACTCGGGGATTGGCCCGCCGCAAAGCGAGCTTGGGAATGAAGGTCTGTGGCGTCGACCGCCGCCGCAATTTTTGCGCGGTGCTCCGGTGTCAGCATCTTGTAGTACGTGATCTTGCGGCGCACCATGGCTTTCCGGCAAACTAGGGGATGGCTGATGCGGGCTAGGGGATCAAAAGGTGGAGAATGGGCTAGAGAGGAGGTGTGGTTTTGGGGCAGTGGTGACTGGCCGGCAAGTAGCTAGCGTAGGCCGAGCAGCGAAGGTTCTGGTGTGAATAGTAGTTTCGGTGACGACCGGTCAATTGGTTTTGACTGTGCGGATTTTGCAAAGACGGACGGCTAGAGCCTGGAGAGTTGTGGGGTGGGATGGGACCAAAGTTTTGGAGTTTCACGTGGCAGACGTCCGGACCTCCCCACCGTTCCTGTCGACGACGAGGCGGTGACTTCGTAAATCTCAAGATGACTAGCAAGATGCCCGTGCATTGCATGGAACATCAGGATGCATTTTTTTAACAAAACACCTGTTGTGATTGACCCATGCAGGAGTAATCCCATGTGTAAAAACTAATGATATCTCGAGAATGTCATCGAAAAAAAATGGTATCTCGAGAATTTCATTGAAAAATGATATCTCGAGAAAGATGAGAGATAAGGTGCGGAGGAGTGGGGCGCGGTGGTGATTGGTGGTCGGACTTAGGGGAGGCATGGGGATGGACGACACTGGCAGCGGTCACCATGCCAGATTGTTCGAGAGGCTTCCTTTTTTAATTACTCAACAATGAAGTTGTGGGAGATAAGGATGAACGAGAGAGGTGCGGGTATCTTTTTGCAAAATTGCCATAGTTTGCTTTCTATCCATCAGATATAGATCGGATGGTCTATATTGCAAGATGGCAGGCACACCATCATCACCGATAGTAGAGATAAGAGTAGAGATATATTATAGATATGACGGCTCAGTCTCTCGAAGGTACTCATAGGGGTAGGGTGTGCGTTCATAGGGGTGAGTGTATGCGCGCATGTATGAGCGCTTGTGTCTGTACTGTATTAAAAAAAGGCGTACTCGAAGTATGCAAGTTCATAACGAACGGACAGTGTACATCACTCTTATCGCGTTCGCGTTGCACCCCGGCACGGTGGACCCTGCATGTCGCTCACTGAATGGAACGCGCTTCGTCTTGCGTTTTCGCTCGCTTGTGGGACCGCAGTTGAGAGCAAACCGACGTCCCTCCCCCTTCCCCGCCCGCGTCATTTTCGGATACTATTAGACTAGAAGAGAGAGAGGCCGGCCGAGTGTTAATGAGGCCATACTGACGCTCGAATTTGGCCGGGAAAACAGGGAAACTGACAAGTGGGGCACACCTGTCGTGATGATGTGGCGCAGACTAGTCCAATGGAGGAGCTGGCCCATGACCTCCTCGCCACCGGCAACCGTTCATGTGGGTCGTGGGGGCCAGCAACATGGCGCAGCTCCCGCACCGCCTCTGGACACGGCGCCCGCGGTGAGCGACACGCTCATCGCCGCTGGACACGCTCGGCTTCAGGGTGCCGAGGGTGGCGCTGCCGCTGTGGCACGACCAGCAGATCAACACCCGGCTCGTCGAGGATGCACGGGGCACCGAAGTGCACGCGTGCCGCGGAGTGTGCTAGTGCGGCCAACTGCATCCCCAGGACCTGAGACCATGTCGGGTCGTCTTTCAATGACATGTGGGATCGCATGTGAGCAAAGGGCATGTCCAACGTATCCACGCCCGCAACTGACTACCCTGGCACACAAAAAACCCTCGTCCCTCACGCCGTTGCGCGCATGCGTTCCCAGCCGGCGCCAGCTGCCCGCATTCATGCTGTCCGTCCGTATGCCGTCATTAAGCAGGCTCACTGCCCGAGGAACCAACTCCGGCAACTTATTGACGCACCCGAACGCTTGGCCTCACCGGAATGCGCTACTTAAAGTGGCAACGCCCAGCTAAACTCTACACCATAGCGCATCCTCCTACCTGGCACCACATCCACCATGACCGCGAGCGGGAACGCTCTGCGGGAGAGCTTGTCTTCGGGGATGAAGCTCGAGGTCGCCGCCCTCGCTCAACTCGCCGCTCGCAATGCAATACCGGCGTAGCCGGACGCGGACGCGACCGCACAAGCGGTGGCCACGCTGGTGGCCAATGACGGGAGCACCGCAAGCCACGCGTCCTACTTGCCGCCGTCCAACGTTCAGTGGCGCATGTGGCAGGTGAAGTGACGGACCGTCCACGTCAATCATCATCGACCTCATGTCCACCGGCACTACCGAGGTCGGGGACTCCTCCGAGGATGAGTAGGGCATGGGAGGTGGCAGGGCATGGTGTGCCAACTGGCCGGTCCGTCTCCCATGTTCTACTCTTCCTCGTTGGAGACCGCACCTTCACTTCACGGGTCTTGAACCCCGCCGCCGTTCATGGAGACGGCAGATGAAGGATGTCATTGCTGATGCGGAAGTACAAAGGAAAGTGGACGTCGGTCGCCGCCGTAGAATAGGTTTAGGGTCGGGTTTCTTTTCTTTTTCTGTCCTATAAAAGTTCAAAATGTAATGAAAATCTGCTGGGTTTGCATGAATCTTGTCCGGTGTATATGAACTTTCACAATAATAGTACTCCCTCCGTCTAAGTGCATTAGGCATCTTAGAAGGTGCACCGCAACCTAGGTGCAAAGAGATTGGGCTAGGAGAAAAATTGAATGGCAGAGGAAGCCAATCACATCATTCCTTTCTCAACTAAAAACGTGCTATTAATTAGGAGTCCTCTTCAAATCTCAATAGCGTGTCGCAGAAATTGCATGCATTGGCCCTCCATTTAATAGATGTGGTCTAATTAATATGCATGCAAATAGTACTACTGTTTCGCGCCTTAGCGTTTTGGGATTATTTGATTTTTGTTAGATGCCTAATACACCGAGACAGAGGGAGTAAGATATATTGTATGAAAATATATTGAATGATGATCTGTTTTTGTGTGTATAAACTTGGTCTAAGTTTAGAAGGTTTGACCCGAGACAAAGCTAACATGCGAAGTAAATAAACACATAGGTATACATACACAATTTATCTTAGGCACTCCAATAGTACGTCCACTACACATTCATGCATCTCACATCTTTCTCTCGCTCTGTCTGTCAAACCAACTAAGCCTTGTCCTAAAAAATAAAGTCCTAAAAAAACCAACTAAGCCAACCTCCCAGCATATCATGCGAGAAAAGACCCGGCCGTGCCGTTTTAGTCGGGATTACCGGATTACTATAGTAGTATCGATGGATCGCGCGAAGCACCAAGTATAAAAGGAAAAAGGCGGTACACTCACAACACACCTATCGCAGTCGCATTGCACCCCTCACACGGTCGGTCCTGCACACGGCTCACGCAAATGGAACGCGCTTCAGCTTGCCTCTTCACTGACACGTGGGACCGCATTTAGAGAAACCGACCATGCACCAAACTCCCCCACCCACCGCGCAAAAATCCCCCCCAAAAATTCCCCCCAAATCCCAAATTCAACTGCCCTTCGGCCAACTAGCCAATAATATTCCCCAAACCCCCCTCCCCCCGGCCCCCTCCACTCCATTCGCTCTGCCAAAGCCACCCTCCCCACCGCGCCGATACATCGGCGCCGCGATTCGTCGAGGGGACGCACGGCGATCCTCTCGCTCCCATAGTACGCTCTCGTAGACTGCCATCCTTCAGCCGCGCCGCCACCGCTGGCGACGTTCTTGTGGAGACGCATGGTGGTCAGCTTCTCCCACGGTACGCGCATTCTAGACTGAGGCCCCGTGCATGTCGGAGTAGGGCTGAATGTTAGCTGATAGACGCTGTTAATCTCACTGTTTGCCAAAATAGTTTACAGTCTATATGCTCCGCTTAAGAAGCTTACTTGCCCTGTTCTGCACTCAATCTGCTTTGCTGAGATGGCATGCCACGCCCGATTAGTTGCTAAAATATACTGCCATATATTTGTTGTGAAGTAGATTGCCATGGTCTAGTAGCCAATCTGTTAGGTGAAATAGATCGACACCATTTTATACTCGATCTTTGTTGCTGAGATGACCTTCGATGGTTATGTGCTCAGCCTCATTGACTGCTGAAATAGCCTGCCATAATTTAGCACTCAAATCTGTTTGCTGAATTAGCTTTACGTATATTTCATTACTTAGATCTGCTTGTCCAAATATCTTGCCATAGCTTTAGACATCGACCTAGGTATTTTTTCCGGACTTTATAAAAAAACATATATGTTTTTCCTGTAATATCTAGTAGAAGAACTAATTTGTATGTCTAACAGATGGACATGACTTGGATAACTTCTGCTCGAAGATTCTCCGCTGCATATGTCGAGGGGGTTGAAAACTTCATGAACTTTATCAAAGCTGAGTACGGTGGTCAGAAATCAGACGTGCTCTGCCCGTGTAGCAGTTGTATGAATTTAGTTACAAGACCCCAGTCAACTATGCAAAATCATCTACACTTGTATGGGATGTCAGTCACATATACTAGGTTGGTTCATCATGGTGAAGCTGTGAACGTCAATGTTACTGACTATGTGGAAGCAGCAGATCACCATCTTGATCTGCCTGATGCTCAGGTGGAAGAGGAGGAGGAGGTGGTGGCGGCAGAGCCAGTGAGTTTGACCAACATTGAAACAATGATACGAAATGCTCGCGCATTTCGTGAACTTTCACCTGTAGAAGAAAAACGGTGGGCCCGCATGTTGGAACAATGCAACGTGGCAATCACCCCAGGAAATAAGCTGTTAGTATTCTCAGCTATGGTCACCTTTCTTCAGGTGAAGACATCTAAGCGGATGACCAATAAATCATTCGATGCGATGTTGGCTGCTTTCCATAAATCTTTCCCAGATGCGTCTGAGCTGCCACACACCTACAGTAAAATGAAGAATTTCCTTCGTGCAGTTGGAATTGGATATGATATGATCCATGTTTGTAAGAATAATTGTGTTCTGTTCCGGAAGGATTATGCCAACTTAAGTGAATGGCCAAAATGCAAATCATGAAGATGGAAAGATGGCGATGCTGTGAAGAGGATTCCTCATAATGTTCTAAGAAATTTTCCAATTATACCAAGATTGCAGAGGTTGTTTCATGATGCTGAAACAAGAGAGGATGTACTGTGGCATTCTAGGAACCAGGAGTACAAAGATCAGAATGTAATGAGCCATCCATCTCATGGTAGTGACTGGAAAAGCTTTAATCAGAAACACAAAAAGTTTGCTGCTGACCTGAGAAACATTGGACTTGGCTTAGCTACAGATGGATTTAACCCATTTGGCCACCAGAGCGCCACATATAGCATGTGGCTGATATGTCTCCAACGTATCTATAATTTTTGATTATTCCATGCTGTTATATTATCATTCTTGAATGTTTTACAATCATTTTATAGCAACTTTATATCATTTTTTGGGACTAACCTATTGACATAGTGCCTAGTGCCAGTTGCTGTTTTTTGCTTGTTTTTTACTTTGCAGAAAATCAATACCAAACGGAGTCCAAACGCAGCAAAACTTTTTGGAGATTTTCTTCTGGACCAGAAGACACAAGTTGGGCCAAGGAAGTACCAAAGGGGGGCTCCGAGGGGAGCACAACCCACCTGGGTGCGCCTGGGGGCCCAGGCGCGCCCTGGTGGGTTGTGCCCACCTCGGCCGCCGACCGCACCGCCTTTTTGCTCTATAAATACCCTGTAAATCCAAAAACCCTAGGGGAGTTGATGAAACACAATTCCAGCCGCCGCAAGTTCCAGAAACCACAGATCCAATCTAGACACCATCACGGAGGGGTTCATCATCCTCATTGGTGCCTCTCCGATGATGCGTGAGTAGTTCATTGTGGACCTACGGGTCCGTAGTTAGTAGCTAGATGGCTTCCTCTCTCTCTTTTGATTCTCAATACAATGGTCTCTTGGAGATCTATTTGATGTAACTCTTTTTGCGGCGTGTTTGTTGGGATCCGATGAACTTTGAGTTTATGATCAGATCTATTTTATCCATGAAAGTTATTTGAGTTTTGATCTCTTATATGCATGATTACTTATAGCCTCGTATTTCTTCTTCGAATCTTTGGTTTAGTTAGGCTAACTAGATCGATTTTTCTTGCCATGGGAAGAGGTGCTTTGTGATGGGTTCGATCTTACGGTGCTCAATCCCAGTGACAGAAGGGGAAATGACATGTATGTATCGTTGCTATTAAGGATAACAAGATGGGGTCTATTCCTACATGAATAGATCTTGTCTACATCATGTCATCATTCTTATTGCATTACTTCGTTTCTCCATGAACTTAATACACTAGATGCATGCTGGATAGCGGTCGATGTGTGGAGTAATAGTAGTAGATGCTGGCAGGAGTCGGTCTACTAATCTTGGACGTGATGCCTATATAATGATCATTGCCTGGATATCGTCATAATTATTTGAAGTTATATCAATTGCCCAACAGTAATTTGTTTACCCGCCGTATGCTGTTTTTCTCGAGAGAAGCCACTAGTGAAATCTACAGCCCCCGGTCTTCTTTATCATATTTGCCTTCGAGATCTATTTTTATTCGCTTTTATTTTCAGATCTATTAATCCAAAAACTCAAAAATACCTTGCTGCAATTTTTATTTATTTATTTTATCTCGCGTTCCCACGAGATCTATTTATCCAATCTACTACTATTTTATCTATCTTTTACCCGGGAGGGATTGACAACCCCTCTTACACGTCGGGTTGCAAGTATTTGTTCTTTGTGTGCAGGTACCGTCTACATAGTGTTGCGTGGTTCTCCTGCTGGTTCAATAACCTTGGTCTCATCACTGAGGGAAATACCTACCGTAGCTGTGCTGCATCATCCCTTCCTCTTTGGGGAAATACCGACGTAGTTCAAGCAACATCAAAAGGAATTTCTGGCGCCGTTGCCGGGGAGACATCATCAACATCTATCAGGTTCCTAATCACAAATCTCATCTCCTTGCAATTTAAATTATTTGCCATTTGCCTCTCGTTTTCATCTCCCCCACTTCACAAAAATTTGCCTTTTTATTCGCCCTCTTTTTCCTTCGCCTTTTTTTGTTAGATCTGTTTTTGTGTGCAATCTTGTTTGCGTAGTCACGATGACTCAAGAGAACACCAAGTTGTGTGAGTTTTCCAATACCAACAATAATGATTTTATTAGCACTCTGATTGCTCCTCCCACCACTAGTGCGGAGTCTTGTGATATTAATGCCGCTTTGTTGAATCTTGTTATGAAAGATCAATTTTTCGGTACTCCTAATGAGGATGCCGCGTCCCATCTTAACACATTCATGGAATTATGCGATATGCAAAAGAAAAAAATATGTGGACAATGATATTGTGAAGTTGAAATTATTCCTGTTTTCTTTGCGAGATCGTGCAAAAATTTGGTTTTCGTCTTTGCCTCACAATAGTATCGATTCTTGGGATAAGTGCAAGGATGCTTTTATTACTAAGTATTTTCCGCCCATGAAAATTATTTCCCTTAGGACACAAATCATGAATTTTAAGCAACTTGAGCATGAACACATTGCATAATCTTGGGAAAGAATGAAATTGATGCTAAGAAATTGTCCTACTCATGGTTTAAATCTTTGGATGATCATACAAATTTTTTATGCAGGATTGAATTTTGTTTCTAGAAATCCTTTAGATTCCGCCGCGGGTGGTACTTTTATGGAAATTAATTTGGGTGAAGCTACTAAATTGCTTGATAATATTATGGCAAATTATTCACAATGGCATACCGAAAGAGCTCCCACTAGTAAAAAGGTTAATTCGGTTGAGGAAATAAATTCTGAGTGAAAAAGTTGATGCTCTTATGAAGTTGGTTTCTAATAAAAGTGCTCCTATTGATCTTAATGATGTTCCTTTGTCTACTTTGATTGAGCAAAATAGTGATGCCGTAGATGCGAATTTTGTTTCGTGAAACAATTTTAATAACAATGCTTATAGAGGTAATTTTAATCCTAGACCTTTTCTGGGAAATTCCTCTAATAATTATGGTAATTCCTATGGTAATCCTTCTTACAATAATAATAGGAACACCTCTGATCTTGAGAATAATATTAAAGAATTTATCAATGCTCAAAAAGTTTTCAATAATACGATAGAAGAAAAGTTGAATAAGATTGATGATATGTCTAGAAGCATTGATAGAATTTCTCATGATGTAGAAAATCTCAAGATGAAAATTTTTGTGCCTAAGGTTGAGGAATCAATTAAAGCTTTATATATTTCTATGGATGAAAGTAAGAAAAGAACCGCTATGCTTAGAGCTAAAAGAGAATTTTTTAGAAAAAGCGTTTACTAGTGATTGCTTTCATAAAAATGATGAAGATCTTAAAATGATTGGTGTTTCTTCTATTGATTCCTTGTTTAGTAAAATTAAGATTGATGCTAAAGGGACTGAAGAAGAGTCAACTTTAGCTAGAAGGCGTCCCGATAATTTGGAGGGTGAAAATCTTGATAAGAAAATTGATAAAAGTGAGTTTGGAGAGGTCAAAACTTTAACTAGTGATGTGCCCACTCTCTTGGATTACAAAGACTTTAATTATGATAATTGCTCTTTGATTGATTGTATTTCTTTGTTGCAATCCATGATAAATTCACCCCATGCTTATGAACAAAATAAAGCTTTTACTAAACATATCATTGATGCTATGATGAAAGCTTTGGAAGAAAAGTTGGAATTAGTGATTTCAATTCCTAGAAAATTACATGATGAATGGGAACCCACCATTAAACTCAAGATTAAAAATTATGAGTGTTTTGCTTTATGTGACTTGGGTGCTAGTGTTTCCACAATTCCGAAATCTTTATGTGATGTGCTTGGTCTTACCGATATTGAAGAATGTTCTTTGAATTTGTACTTGGCGGATTCTACTATTAAAAAGCCTATGGGAAGAATTAATGATGTTCTTGTTCTTGCAAATAGGAATTATGTGCCCATATATTTTATTGTTCTTGATATTGATTGCAATCCGTCTTGTCCAATTATTCTTGGTAGACCGTTTTTACGTACTATTGGTGCCATGATTGACATGAAAGAGGGCAATATTAAATTTCAATTTCCACTAAGAAAGGGAATGGAACACTTCCCTAGAACAAGAATTAAGCCACCATATGAATCAATCATGAGGGTATCTTATGGATCTAGAACCAAAGATGCCAATACTTAGTTCTATGCATTATGCCTAGCTAGGGGCATAAAACGATAGCGCTTGTTGGGAGACAACCCAATGAATAAAATTTATTTTTGTCTTTTTCTTTCTGTTCTTGAGTGTTTGCACAATTATGCTACTGTTATGATTGTGTTTTTAATGTTTTAATTAGTGTTTGTGCCAAGTAAAGCCTTTGGGATAGCTTTGATGATAGTTGATTTGATCTTGTTGGAAAACAGAAACTTTCATGTCAAGTAAAATAATTATCTAAAATCACAGAAGTGACGAAAAATTATTATAGTTTTACACAAGATTTATATACAATTTGCCTCTGCTTTCCTAATTTTTCAGAATTTTTGGAGTTACAGAAGTATGAGAACAATTCGCATCTTTACAGACTGTTCTGTTTTTGATAGATTCTGTTTCTTTGCATTGTGTGCTTATTTTGATGAATCTATGGTTTGTATCGGGGGGTATAAGCCATGGCAAAGTTAGAATACAGTAGATATAATGCAATAACAAAATTTGAATGGGTTTTCTGCAGTACTTAAAGTAAAGGTTGGTTTTCTTACACTAACGGATCTCACGAAGGTTTTGTTGAGTTTTGTGTGATTGAAGTTTTCAAGTTTTGGGTGAGATCACGATGGATGAAGGAATAAGGAGTAAGAAGAGCTTAAGCTTGGGGATGCTACCACACCCCAAGGTAATATTCAAGGATCAACAAGCAACTAAGCTTGGGGATGCCCCCGAGTGGCATCCCCTCTTTCTTCTAACGACCATCGGTATTTTACTTGGAACTATATTTTTATTCGTCACATATGATGAGTTTTGCTTGGAGCGTCTTGTGTTATATGAGTCTTTGCTTGTTTTGATTTTTAGTTTAAGTCAAGTATCCTTGCTGAACACACCTATTTGGGAGAGCCAAAATTATGATATGATTTGTTAGAATTGCTCTATGTGCTTCACTTAAATCTTTTTGAGCTAACGAATTGCTCTAGTGCTTCACTTATATCTTTTTGAGCATGGTGTGCATTATTATTTTTGAAGAAATGCTCTCATGCTTCACTTAGATTTATTTGAGAGTAAGTAATTTTTTTTAGAAAGTCTCTCATGCTTCACTTATATTATTTTGAGAGAAGAAAATTTTATGCTCATGTTCTTCACTTAGATTTGTTTGAGCTATCAAAAGCAACATATGAAATTAGTCCCAAAGTGATACATATTCAAGAGGGATATAATAAAAACTTTCATGAAGATCATTGGACAAAATAAACTTGATTGTTTGTAATAGTTTTGCGATATGATGATATAATATGTGAGTCATGTTGATGAGTAATTATGCTTTAGTAAGAATATTGATGTTAAGGTTTGTGATTCCCCACGCAAGCACGAAAGTCAATAGTTATGCAATGAAATTACATCCTACTTGTGGTGCATTATTCGGTGTTAGTTATGCTTAATGCTCGCTTATGAGATTTTTCGTTTCTTGGTTGGATGCTTCTCAATCTTTTGCTAGCCTTCACTTGTACTAAGTAGGAATACTACTTGTGCATCCAATATCCTCAAACCCAGTTTTGCCATATGAGTCCACTATACCTACCTATATGCGGTATTCTTTTGCCGTTCTAAGCAAATTTGTATGTGCCATCTCTAATCTTCAAAATAAATTTCCTTTTTGTGTTCTCGTACCGCTCATGAAACGGTAGGGGGTGGCTGATATTTTTCCATGCTAGATGTGTTATTCTCAAGATTAGTGTTTATTCACTTGTCATTGCATGAGAGTATGGCAAAGGTATTAGGGATGCCCAGTCCCGAAAAAAAAATGAACTTACTTTATGTTGTCAAATAATAAATTCCTTGGAAAGTGTTGGTATGGACGGCACCCGTGGATTCGGTTAGCCATGGAATATGAAAGTATGGTGGAAAAAGGAATAAACTTTATTTTCTGTTTGGGAACCGTCTATGATATATCTAGAATGGAAAGTATTGGGAAGTACTCGATCGTTTTCGTTAACAGGAAAGGCATGCCACCCAAAATGTTTTATCTCTATCTTTTTCGCTTTGAGCTCTGGCACCTCTACAAATCCCTACTTCCCTCTGCGAAGGGCCTTTCTTTTTACTTTATGCAATTTTTATTTTTGAGTCTACATCTTCTCTTATAAAGCACCAACTAAGGGACAGTATGATCGTACTTGAGCATTGGGTGTAGTTAATATGCGAGTGTGTTTCATGAATGGATCAATGATTGAGCATAATGGGCTTGGGATAACTTGCTTTAGTGTTGATATTTTGAAAGACATGGTTGCTTGTTGATATGCTTGAGTATTGAAGTAGTCATGTCAAAACTAGACTATTGCTTTGAATCATATAAAAGTCCAAATGTCCATGCTACAAAAGAAAAGAATATGTGATGAACATGATAGGCAGCATTCCACATTAAAAATTCTGTTTTTATCATTTACCTACTCGAGGACGAGTAGGAATTAAGCTTGGGGATACTGATACGTCTCCAATGTATCTATAATTTTTGATTGTTCCATGTTGTTATATTATCATTCTTGGATGTTTTACAATCATTTTATAGCAACTTTATATCATTTTTTGGGACTAACCTATTGACATAGTGCCCAGTGTCAGTTGTTGTTTTTTGCTTGTTTTTTACTTCGCAAAAAATCAATACCAAACGGAGTCCAAACGTAGCGAAACTTTTTGGAGATTTTTTCTGGACCAGAAGACACAAGTTGTGCCAAGGAAGTACCAGAGGGGGGATCCGAGGGGAGCACAACCCACCTGGGCGCGCCTGGGGGCCCAGGCGCGCCCTGGTGGGTTGTGCCCACCTCGGCCGCCTCCCGCACCGCCTCTTTGCTCTATAAATACCCCGAAAATCCAAAAACCCTAGGGGATTCGACGAAACACAATTCCAGCCGCCGCAAGTTCCAGAAACCACATATCCAATCTAGGCACCATCACGGAGGGGTTCATCATCCTCATTGGTGCCTCTCCGATGATGCGTGAGTAGTTCATTGTAGACCTACGGGTCCGTAGTTAGTAGCTAGATGGCTTCCTCTCTCTCTTTTGATTCTCAATACAATGGTCTCTTGGAGATCTATTTGATGTAACTCTTTTTGCGGTGTGTTTGTTGGGATCCGATGAACTTTGAGTTTATGATCAGATCTATTTTATCCATGAAAGTTATTTGAGTTTTGATCTCTTATGTGCATGATTACTTATAGCCTTGTATTTCTTCTTCGAATCTTTGGTTTAGTTAGGCCGACTAGATTGATTTTTCTTGCCACGGGAAGAGGTGCTTTGTGATGGGTTCGATCTTACGGTGCTCAATCCCAGTGACAGAAGGAGAAATGACATGTATGTATCGTTGCTATTAAGGATAACAAGACGGGGTCTATTCCTACATGAATATATCTTGTCTACATCATGTCATTGTTCTTATTGCATTACTCCGTTTCTCCATGAACTTAATACATTAGATGCATGCTGGATAGCGGTCGATGTGTGGAGTAATAGTAGTAGATGCAGGCAGGAGTCGGTCTACTAATCTTGGACGTGATGCCTATATAATGATCATTGCCTGGATATCATCATAATTATTTGAAGTTCTATCAATTGCCCAACAGTAATTTGTTTACCCATCGTATGCTGTTTTTCTCGAGAGAAGCCACTAGTGAAATCTACGGCCCCTGGGTCTCTTCTTTATCATATTTGCCTTCGAGATCTATTTTTATTCGCTTTTATTTTCAGATCTATTAATCCAAAAACCCAAAAATACCTTGCTGCAATTTTTATTTATTTATTTTATCTCGCATTCCCGCGAGATCTATTTATCCAATCTACTACTATTTTATCTATCTTTTACCCGGGAGGGATTGACAACCCCTCATACACGTCGGGTTGCAAGTATTTGTTCTTTGTGTGCAGGTACCGTTTACATAGTGTTGCGTGGTTCTCCTACTGGTTCGATAACCTTGGTCTCATCACTGAGGGAAATACCTACTGTAGCTGTGCTGCATCATCCCTTCCTCTTTGGGGAAATACCGACGTAGTTCAAGCGACATCAGTGGCCAATGCTTGTTATCCCTTACAACATGCCAGCAAATGTCTGCACCAAAGAATCAAACTACATGATGGCCTTGCTCATCCTAGGTCCAAAAAGTCCTAGAAAGGATTTTGATTTATTCATGGAGCCTCTTGTGGAGGAACTTCAATAGCTATGGAGGGGTGTTCTCACTCGAGACCTATATAGCAGCCCACCAGCTGGTTTCTTTCTGCGTGCTGTTATAATTTAGTGCATCCATGATTATCCGGCTTTGGGCACTATGTTAGGGCGAACGACACATGGTTACAATGCATGTGTTCACTGTGACAAGAATCCGCTATCATACACAATACTTAGGAAGATCTGTTACATTGGACACCGCCGTTTCCTTGCCAAGGACAAGCCGTGTCCTACAAAATACCAAAGACATGTGTTCAATGCAAAGCATGAAAACCATGATGCGCCAAAGAGGCTCACCAGTGATGAGTTGCAAGTGGAATTAGAGAAGGTCAGGCATATTACACCAGGAAACCATCCTGATAATGGTAACGGGAAAAGGAAGTGTGGCAAGGTGTCGGCGTGCGACACCTATGGGATCCTAAGGGACCCCTTTACGATTCGGCGGGGGGAGAGGTATGCGCAAAGAGCAGAACCAACGATCGACGCGGGGAGATTTTACCCAGGTTCGGGCCGCTGATCAGCGTAAAACCCTACTCCTGCCTTGTTTTATTATCGATGTTCTTGAGCCCAGGCTCCAGGAGCGCTCGCAGTGAACAGTACGTTCAAAGAGCAGCTACGCATGCAGAATGGGCCAGAAGATCTTCCTCCCCTGTAGCAGTTGCCCTGGGCCTCCTTTTATACCACAAAGGGGTCACCACAGTGGCAAAATGTACATACATTGAGGTGTAAAGTAGCTACAGGGTCATCATACCTAACCCCTGATGGGTTAGGACGAACGCATTTAATGCACCGTGAGGTGTCTGTTTAGGTGTCCTCACTTTCTTGGGGATGGAAAAAGGGGCCATCCCATCAGCACCGCTTAAGCTCTCCTCCACTGGCGCGTCGCCACGCATCCAAAGAAGGACCCAGAATGCCGGGTTTGTTGCTGTGCTAGAGCGGTGGCACAGCAACAAAACCTTGCCGGGCGCCGAAGCTTGCCGGGCGCCAAGCCTTGCCGGGCGCCGATCCTTGCCGGGCTCCGCAGGCCACCCCGGCAAGATCTTGCCGAGGAAGCTGGCCTTCGGATTCCAGCTCTTCTTATCTGCTGATCCCCAGATCTCTGACTTGAGGATTTCTTTGGTGGCTTGAGTCAACCTCGAACTTTTCCCCGACAAGCCTTGCCGCGAGTATGGCTACAACTGCCCGTGCACAAGTACGGGGTACTAGTGGCCCAATACTTAGTACACCGACAGGAGTCCCCGGGCCTAGGCCATACATGAGTGCGAGGCGTTGTTGGGCTAGGCCCAAACAGTGCACGGGCACACGTGGCAGGGGATTAACTGCTCGTAAATATCCCATTTACTGTGCCCCCCACTACGCGCGCCGAACGCGTGACGTGGGAAGCATGCCTCAAAAGCTGCAACTGCAACGCACCTGCAGAGGCGCATTCACATTGGGGAGTAAAAGAGGCGGCCCCGCTCCTTCCCCGTAAAAAGGAGAAACCGCAGAGGCACAAGCCTATTTACCCCCCTTTTCTTCTCAATCTGGCCGTCACCATTGCCTTCCTTCTCTCGAGCTCAGAGCAAAGCTTTCCCTCTTCCGCCCGTCGCCTCCACGCTCGCTTCATCCCCGGCTTCCGCCCTTGCAGCCACCATGCCGCCCAGGGCCAGCAAAGGCAAGAGCAAGGAGGCGAAAGCCGATGTCCCGGAGAGCGAACTGGTGAAGATGCGGAAGAAGTATGTCGTCTTCGCCCCGTCGCTTGATGCGGAAGCTTTGAAGAGGCGGTACCAGTGCATGTGGGCGAAGGAGACGCAGGCTCACCCCGCAACTCGCGTGATTCCAGGTTCTTGCTCCAAGAGTGGGTCAGACAGATACCCCTTTTTCGTCGCGTATTTCTATTGCGGGCTCTGTCCTCCATTTTCTGACTTCTTCAACGACATCATGTACACATACGACTTTCATCTTCTCGATTTCACGCCGAATGCGATACTGTGCATGTCCATCTTTGCTCACCTTTGTGAAAACTTTGCCGGAGTGGTTCCCAACACTACCCTTTTCCGCCACTACTTTTTCCCTCGTATCCAAAAAGGAGAGGCCCTCTCTAGTTCTATCGCCTGGATTCCAAGGGCTTGGAATAAGGAAATATACCCAGAAGGAGTTTACCGCGAAAAGTGGGATGAATGGCGGGCTGAATGGTGCTGGATCAAGGAAGCAGATCCCCATCCGTTTTGTCTGCCCCGGCAACAGAAAGTGGTCCGTGGCAGTGGCTAGAGCAGTCTTGCCGCTGACGATGAAAAGCTCACAATCGCCACTACCAGGATTCTTCGCCTGAAAGCTGCCGGGCTAACAATGGAGATGATTGGCTTCGACTTTCTCCGCCGCCGCATTGCCCCCTTGCAGAATAGAGGAAGGCCAGCTTGGGAATACCGAAACGCAGCAGACATCATGAGATTGCGCCCCGGGTTGAATAACAATCTGACTGCTATGCAACTTGGCGCTCTCCGTCAAAAACTGTTCCAGCGCGACGACAAGCATCGATTGCCGGCAAGGATTGTCCCTCTGTGCAACAACTCTGCTTTGGGGTCAATCATCGCCTTCATGCCGATGTTCAACGTCCATGGTCTTGACGTGACTTGGGCCGAGCCAACCGAGGAGGAAGCACAAAAGTTTTTTGATAACTTGACGGAGAGAGCCGTCCGGGAAGAAGCAGACTTCATCCAAGCCACCACCGACCAAGAAGTGGCATACATCGCCACTAGGGTGGAGGAGGCAAATCTTGCCACGGAGGCTGGTAGCGCTGGCTTCATAGATTGGGAAACCAGCGATGCAGAGGTAGTGGTGGAAGTAAAACCTGCCGGGATGGACAAAGCTGCCGGGGAACAGAGCAGCACAACCGCTGAGAGCTCGTCCGACGAGGACATGGCTGAAGAAGAACCGCAAGAAGAGCTCCCAGCCCCGAAGAAGACAAAGCGTGTTCTTCGAAAGGCTGTATCTGGCATCCCGGCAAGCCAGCCTTCCTCGAGCGGCGAGGCTCCCGGCAAGAAAGCGGCCGGCAAGACTGCACCGCGACAAGGGGTTCGTCAGCAACCTGCGCGGCGCGCGAGACCCACACCAGCGGCCGCTGCTGAGGCGGCAGGGGTGTCTCGCACTACCGCACCGGAAGCTGAGGCGATGAAAACACGCCAACCCCCGGCGCCTGCCACAGCCAAGCGACCTAGGACCCCTCCTCCGTCTCCCCACTCAGACATCGCAACGGAGGCCGATTTTGACATCTCCGGCTTTAGTCCGGAGCGAGAAGAGGAAGAGTGAGTGCTTTGCCACAGCCTTTATTTTCCAATCTTGGATCAATCTTACTGACTTGCTCGTATTGTCTCTGCAGTGATGCAGAAACCTTGATGGAGAGGATGACAAAGAGGACAAAGACTTCCACGGGCGATGGGCCCCCGGCAGGCTCCACGAGCGTGCCAGAAACTGTCATCGTCAGCCCGGAGCTCAGTCCTCAATGCAGCCCCCAGCATAGCCCCCAGCATAAGTTCATTGCTCTTTTTCCGCTGGCGGGCGCTGAGGTTTCTATTCTTGCCGCTGATATCTTTGGGCTTGCAGGAGAAGAACAGCAACAAGGGGAGTTGTTGGAAGACGCCCCCGTCGTGCCACCTCCATCGACCACACCGCCCACAAGCGTGTCCCCGGTAAGGGATCCTACTGACGAACCCATCTTGATTGAGGAGGAGCCGGCAAGCATGGACACCGGCAACCCGCCCCCGGCAACCGAAGTTGCCGGGAGGGGCGAGGCCACCTCTCAACAGCTCGACGCAGGTAACTGATTGCCTCAGAACGCTTGCTATTCTTTCCTTTATCTCTCTGTCTTTGGTTCCTTCGAACTTCAATCTTGATCTTATTCTGTTTCCCTCCTTCATCCCCCAGAGTTCCCCGTGATGGAACACATGGACGTCGACATTGTCATCGAGGAGACCGCCAGGGACGCCGCTGCCGAAGCAGACAGGATCGCCGCCAGTGAGGCCGCCAAAGATGCCACTGTCATGGCCGCCGAGACTGTGCAGGAGGAACCCGCCAAGGAGTCCACTGAAGAGGGCGGCAGGGAAGCTGATGACCGTACTGACGGCATTCCTGCCGCAGGAGCACCAGGCGCTGCACCGGCCACGAAGCCCCCTGCCACTGGTGAGGCGGTTGCTGAGGATCAACCGTCAACATCCGAAGGCGCCTCATCCAGCAAATATCTCAAGGTTGGCGAGAACCTGTTTGTCAATTTGCCGGGGACGACAAGCATTGGGGCACCAGCCGAAGGAGAAGTCTTTGATGAAGAAATCATCGCTGCTGTCGGGCTCGAGGTCGTTAATGATCCAAGCGCTAGCAGCGGCAAGTCTGAAGAGGATCAACTCCTTCAGGCCATGGGCGAAAATTTTCGCAAGCTCCAGGCTCTCCACCGCGCCCGGAAAGAGAAAGCGGATTCTAGAATGGCAGTTGTCGAGGCGGCCGAAGCAGATTTTCAGAGGCGCGTCGAACAAATGCAAGTCTGGTACGCCGAGGCCCTCCAAGAGTTGACTGCCGGCCGGGAACACGTGAGCCAACAGTGGACAGAAATACTCCTGAAGCAATCTGACATGGAGAAGGCGCAAGATGAAGCTACTCAAAGAATTGCTGCTGAAGATGCTCTCCTGATGGGGCGTCGCGTTGCGCTTAACGCTCACGAGGAAGATCTCACCACAGGTGAGCAGGCGCTCGCCGCCAAGCTTCGCAGCAAAGATGAAGATATCGAAAAGCTTGTCGCGCGGCGGACCCAGGAGCTGGAGCAGAAACACAAAGAGGCGCTCGAAGCTCTAACTGCAGATCATGCCGGCAAGCTCAAGGAGGCCGTCGATGCTGCCGAGGCTGCAGAGGCCGCCAAGAACGAGCTGAGCGACAAAGTAAAGAAGCTGGAAGTGGATCTCAAAGAACACGGCAAGGAGCTCTCGACGCTCAAAGGTGATAGGGAAAAAACCCTCCACACCTTGGCGGAGATGCAAGTTGCCATGTCTAACAAGACCAAGCAGCTCTCCTCAGCAAATGATGCTATTGCAGTTCTGGAATTGAAGCTGACCACATTGCAGAAGTCTCTCGAGGCCGGCAGGGCCCGCGAGAAGGCTCTACTCAAAGATCTCGAGGGAGAGAGGAACCTGCTCAAGAGCGCTGCCGCCGCCCAAATCGATTACGAAAAGAGGGTGGAGATCTGGACTAGACGTCTCATCGACGCTGCGGAGAAGCTTACGGCAGAACTGTCAACCATGGGCCTGTCAAACTTCAGGTATTCTTCTGAGGAAAGGATATCTTCAAGTGCCAGGTTGACGATGTTCTTCGAAAGCATCATCGACGCCTTGAGGCTGCTTCAGTCTAGCCGGGCGACCCAATTGGTCAACGAGACCCGCCGGCTTTGCCGGGCCGTCCTCCGCAAAGTACTTATCAAGGTGGTGCACCACAATCCCGGCATCGACCTCTCTAATGTGCCTGGCCATCTGGCAAAGGATGCAAATCTCGAGGCGCTTGAAGAAATTATCGCGCCTATTCTTGAGAAGGTGGATTCCATCAAAAGGATCGAAGGCCAGCGCAGAGATTAAGTGCTCCACCTCTTCTTGCCGTCGTCATTCCATGCCAAAGACAATTAAGTCTCAAGTTAGAATTGCGTCAACTCATTAATGTAATATAACTTGCTTATGTTTGGGTACATGCATGCTATTTCCCTTGTCTGATTCCTTTATGTATGGAGTTCACCCTACGCTTTCTGAAAAACTTGCTGGCGCGCAACCTGCCGCGAGCGCTGGGTGCGGGACTTCAGCAGCCTGGTGGAGGCGCAGCAGCCGGCAAGACTCCTTGGCGTTCTCAGTGCAGCCACTTAAATCGTTGAGCGGACTCGAAACAAAATATGGGCGCAACCGATTACAGCAAGGGTTCCTTCGCGTGCAGATTTTCCATACAAAGGTCGGAATCGTCCAAGGAAAATAACTTTGCAATAAAGGAAACTTGTTCTAAGTTTTAGAACTTAGCTTTCTGTCACTGTCCTCCCTCCGGCAAGTGTCGATTCTGAACGTCGCCAACTGGTACTCATATCTCCCTTCCCCCCCCGGCAAATGTGGGCGCGAGGAATCCTTCTGTCTTTTAAGAAAAAGAAAGAAGAGAAAATAAAGATATGAAACCTTGGCGGTTCGTTAGAACTTACCGGGAGTAAGTGCCATACAACATCTTAGACACACATGCATATATATATATATGAACATGGAAATCAATAAGGAAATGCACAACACTTAAATTTATTCATCTATGCTCAGGGTTTGCGCCTGGCTTTGTACAAAGGATCATATGCCTTGCCGGCAAGACTTGTACAAAAGGGTGGTTGCCGGGGTCCCCCGGCAACCGCGCCTCATGGGTAGAACTTGCGAAGATGTTCGATATTCCAGGAATTACTCACTGGAACGCCATCTTCGGTCTCCAGGCGGACAGCGCCGGGCCTGGTGACTCGTACTACCCGATAAGGGTCTTCCCACTTCGGCGTCAACTTGTTTGAATTCTTGGCGGACTGAATCCATCGAAGAACAAGGTCGCCTTCCTCAAGGCTTCGGGCATGAACTTTGCGGCTATGGTAGCGGCGCAAAGCTTGCTGGTAGCGTGCAGCTCGCACAGCAGCCTGAAGACGATTCTCCTCAAGGAGCACAACGTCATCTTGCCGCAGTTGCTCTTGCTCAAGCTCATCATAAGCGAGCACTCGAGGTGACCCGTACGTGAGTTCCATGGGGAGAACTGCTTCCGCTCCGTAGACCAGAGCAAAGGGTGTCTGGCCGGTGGCTCGATTTGGTGTTGTTCTGATTGACCAAAGAACCGCCGGCAACTCATCAATCCAGTGTCTTCTGCACTTTTTCAGTCTGTCAAAAGTTCTGGTCCTGAGACCGCACAACACTTCAGCATTGGCCCTCTCCGCTTGGCCGTTGCTTCTGGGGTGAGCAACAGAGGCAAAACAAATTTTGCCGCCAAGGTCTTGGACGTACTGCATGAAGGTGCGACTTGTGAATTGCGTGCCGTTGTCGGTGATGATCCTGTTGGGCACACCGAAACGGCAAACTATCCCTTTAAAGAACTTGACGGATGATTGTGCTGCCACCTTCCTCACTGCTTCCACCTCCGGCCACTTTGTGAACTTGTCGATAGCAATGTACAAGTACTCAAAGCCCTCGGTAGCACGGGGGAAAGGGCCCAGTATGTCGAGCCCCCAGACCGAAAATGGCCAGGAGAGAGGGATTGTCTGAAGAGCCTGAGCTGGTTGATGCGATTTCTTCGAATGAAACTAGCACGCTTCACACTTAGTTACTAGTGCAGTTGCATCCTGGAGAGCGGTGGGCCAAAAGAAACCTTGCCGGAATGCTTTCCCGGCAAGTGCTCTTGATCCTATGTGAGAGCCACATATGCCTCCATGTATTTCTGCCAACAGCTCTAGTCCATCCTCCCGAGGAATGCACTTCAACTTCACACCGTTCGGTCTTTTCTGTACAGGACGTCATCGATGAACTTGTACATAACAGACCGACGGGCTACTCTTTCTGCTTCTTCCTGTTCCTCCGGGAGTTCTCCTGTTTGAAGGAACTGGACAATGTGCTGCGCCCATGCTGGAGCCTGGGGCTCGACAGCTAGGACTAAAGGCATCTCCTCTGCCGGGGGAACGTTTGTCTCGACGGCAAGGGCCTGAGCCCCTGCTGGAGCCTGTTGTTCCCCGGCAGGCATGTCATTGATCCCGGCAACTTCCTTGTCGGCGGCTCCCGGGAGCTCTGCCGGGAAGTACTGACCAGAATTCAATTTTCTTCTCTTCTCTTGCCGCATTGATGGCACCACGGATGGTTGAGTCAAATGGAGCACAAAAGTTCCTAGTTCCACAGGCAACTTGAGGGCGGCACGCTTTGACAGGTCGTCAGCAATACTGTTCTTGGCACGGGGGACGTGCTCCATTTACAGACCGTCAAAGTGCTCTTCCATTTTTCTCACTTCATCCACGTAGGCCTGCATCAATGGACTCTGATAACTCTTATTAACTTGCCTGCCGACAAGCTGTAAATCGCCTCTGATGACGAGCTTCTTGATACCAAGGTCTGCCGCGATCCTGAGACCGGCAAGCAAACCCTCGTATTCTGCAGTGTTGTTCGTCGAACTTTCCTGAGGAAAATGCATTTGGACTACGTACTTGAGGTGCTCTCCGGTGGGTGCGACAAGCAGCACGCCAGCACCGGCGCCTTGCAGCGAAAAAGCCCCATCAAAGTACATAACCCATTGCTGGTCAATTTCCTTGCCGGGAAGAGTTGTTTCTTGAACCTCTTCGTCTGGCGTTGGGGTCCATTCCACAACGAACTCCGCCAAGGCCCTGCTCTGAATTGTCGAAGTGCTTTCAAACTTGAGGCCAAATCTCGACAACTCCAACGCCCACTCCACGATCCTGCCGGTTGCTTCTGGATTTCGCAAAATCCGTTGCAACGGAAAGCGAGTGACGACGGTGATTTCATGAGCTTGAAAATAATGGCGCAGCTTCCTCGAGGCCATAAGGAGGCCGAAAAGCAACTTCCGCACGCCAGAATATCTTGACCTAGCTCCTTGTAAAAGAGAGCTAACAAAATAAACGGGGCGCTGCACCACCTTTTTCCTCTGCAATGGTTCTTCTGACTGCGCAGATCTTGTCTTGCCGGGATCAATCCTTGCCGGGGAAGATCCTGCCGCGTCACCTGACAGTCCTGCCGCTGGTGTTGCTTCCTCATCAGCTTCTCTCTGCGCCACTAACGCAGCACTAACCACTTGATTTGTCGCTGCCAGATACAGCAGCAACGGCTCTTGTGGTTTAGGCGCGACTAGCGTCAACGGAGAGGAAAGGTATTTCTTCAAATCTTGCAGCGCAGCCTCCGCCTCCGGAGTCCATTTCATTGGACCTGCCTTCTTCAAAATTTTGAAAAAGGGCAGGGCGCGCTCAGCAGATTTGAAAATAAACCTGCTTAGAGCAGCAACACAGCCGGCAAGACGACGGACATCCTTGACGCGTCTTGGCGCTTCAATCTGCTCAATGGCTTTGATCTTGTCGGGGTTCGCTTCGATTCCCCGACAAGATACAAAGAATCCGAGGAGCTTGCCGGAAGGAACACCGAACACGCACTTCTCAGGATTGAGCTTTAAGTTGATCTTGCGCAGATTTGCAAATGTTTCTTCTAAATCTTGTATGAGCGTCGCTTTGTCCTTGGTTTTGACCACTATGTCATCCATGTATGCCTCCATATTTCTATGGAGTTGAGGCTCAAAACCGATTTGGACTGCTCTTGCAAATGTAGAACCAGCACTTTTCAACCCGAAAGGCATCCGTATAAAACAATACGTACCACATGGGGTGATAAATGCGGTCTTTTCTTCATCTTCCTTAGCCATAAAGATCTGATGATACCCTGAGTAGGCATCAAGGAAGGACAGGAGATCACAACCAGTGGTGGAGTCCACAATCTGGTCGATGCGCGGCAAGGGAAAGGGATCTTTTGGACAGGCTTTATTGATATCTGTATAATCGATACAAAGCCTCCATTTCCCATTCGCTTTGCGCACCACAACCGGATTGGCCAACCAGGTTGGATGAAGCACTCCTCTGACCAATCCTGCCACCTCCAGCTTTCTGATTTCCTCGGCAATGAATTCTTGCCGCTCCAAGGCTTGCTTCCTGACCCTCTGCTTGACAGGCCGTGCGTGAGGACAGACAGCAAGGTGGTGCTCTCCCTGGGAACACCGGGGATGTCAGACGGTTGCCATGCAAACACGTCGATATTTGCCCGCAGGAAGGCAACGAGCGCGCTTTCCTATTTGTCATCTAGGGTGGAACTTATGGTGAAAGTTCCCCCCGTCCCGTCCTCCCTGACGGGCACTTTCTTAGTCTCTGGCGGAGCAGCCTTGGATTTCTTGTTCTTGCCGGTGGAACTCTCTGGTGCATCCTCAACGGAAGCGCAGCACTCCGAGGAGGTGCGCTTGCCGGAGTTCGCGCCAAGATTCTTGCCGGTCTTCTTCTTCCCCCCGAGAGTTCCAGCGGTAGGAGCAGATGCCTTGATGGCAGGAGCTGCAACTGCTTCCCGGTAGAGTTGGTCGGCACAGATGAGCGCATCCTTTTTGTCGGAATGGATAGTAATGACACTCAACGGCCCAGGCATCTTCAAAACATTATAGGCGTAGTGTGATGCCACCATGAACTTAGCCAGCATTGGCCGACCAAGGATCCCATTGTATGACATGGGGATCTTGGCGACATCAAACACTACCTTCTCGGTCCTGTAGTTGAGCTCGCTACCAAATGTCACCGGCAGCGTAATCTTGCCCTTTGGCTGGGTTCTCCCTGGACTGACCCCTTGAAACATGCCCATTTCTTCGAGGTCTTCATCAGGAATTTGGAGCCTCTTGAGCACATCCGGTGAGATTAGGTTTAGCCCGGCCCCACCGTCAACTAGCATTTTCGTCACCTTGAGGTTGCGAATTGTTGGTGAAACCAACAATGGCAAGCACCCGACCACAGTTGTGCGATCAGGGTGATCCTCGACGTCGAAAATGATAGGCGTGTTGGACCACTTCAGGGGCCTACATGCATCTGGTGATGGTTCCGCTGCATTGACTTCCCGCACCCACTGTTTGAGTTGACGGTGGGAAGAATGCAGCGAGGCACCCCCATCGATACACATGGCCTCTGTAGCTTTCTGGAATTCTTGCTCACTGGACTCATCGTCCTCTTCATCGTCATCTTCTTCCTTGTCACAGCCTCGAGCAGGCCTCTCCCTCTGTTGCTTGGCCTTGCCGCAGCGACCCCCTCGGCCACCGCGCTTCTTGCCGGACCCCTCAGCACCGTCATGGGCCTTCTCCTTATCCCGCCTTTCATACTTAGCCCTCTATTTCTCGGCAAGCTGTTCAACTTGCCGGCAGTTTTGGAGATCGTGGCCCTTGGTGCAATGGATCTTGCAATACTGCTTGCCGGAGCTCTCCGACTTGTCGGCTGCCGCCAAGGCCTGACAGGAAGGGCACCCGGCAAGATCCTTGCTGGGGTCACCAACCTTGGCCTTCTTGGGGGCGCCGGGGTTGTCGGATTCCTCAACAGCAAGCACGGCCTTGCCTCCGCGTTTCCTGTTCCACCGTCGGCCTTTCCTTGACGGGGTCACGGCGTCTTCATCTTTGGATTCGCCCGCCGCGCCAACAGCCTCGCCAGGGAGTTTCCTCCCTTCTTCAGCTCGAGCGCATTTATCGGCCAAAGCGTAAAGCTCGGCAATACTCCTGACTTTGTTCATCGCCAGCTCCTCCCACATTCTACGGTTACGCATGTTCTGATGAAACGCGCTAATGACAGCGGCGGGGTGAACATCAGGAATATTGTACTGCACTCGGCTTCTTGGGTAGCATGATGATGAAGATGATGAAGAAACTAAGGCGCCGATCACTAGATCAGGTTCACACAACCTTCAATCCCCCTACCTGGAGCGCCAAAGATGTCGGTGTGCGACACCTATGGGATCCTAAGGGACCCCTTTACGATTTGGCGGGGGGAGAGGTATGCGCAAAGAGCAGAACCAACGATCGACGCGGGGAGATTTTTCCCAGGTTCGGGCCACTGATCAGCGTAAAACCCTACTCCTGCCTTGTTTTATTATCGATGTTCTTGAGCCCAGGCTCCAGGAGCGCTCGCAGTGAACAGTACGTTCAAAGAGCAGCTACGCATGCAGAATGGGCCAGAAGATCTTCCTCCCCTGTAGCAGTTGCCCTGGGCCTCCTTTTATACCATAAAGGGGTCACCACAGTGGCAAAATGTACATACATTGAGGTGTAAAGTAGCTACAGGGTCATCATACCTAACCCCTGATGGGTTAGGACGAACGCATTTAATGCACCATGAGGTGTCTGTTTAGGTGTCCTCACTTTCTTGGGGATGGAAAAAGGGGCCATCCCATCAGCACCGCTTAAGCTCTCCTCCACTGGCGCGTCGCCACGCATCCAAAGAAGGACCCAGAATGTCGGGTTTGTTGCTGTGCTAGAGCAGTGGCACAGCAACAAAACCTTGCCGGGCGCCGAAGCTTGCCGGGCGCCAAGCCTTGTCGGGAGCCAAGCCTTGCCGGGCGCCGACCCTTGCTGGGCTCCGCAGGCCACCCTGGCAAGATCTTGCCGGGGAAGCTGGCCTTCGGATTCCAGCTCTTCTTATCTGCTGATCCCCAGATCTCTGACTTGAGGATTTCTTTGGTGGCTTGAGTCAACCTCGAACTGTTCCCCGACAAGCCTTGCCGCGAGTATGGCTACAACTGCCCGTGCACAAGTACGGGGTACTAGTGGCCCAATACTTAGTACACCGACATAGGGCAGAAGAGGGATTATTGTTTACCTGCAGGTCCACTTTGTGGGACTTGGAGTATTGGAAAGATTTGGATCTGCGGCATAATCTTGATGTGATGCACATCGAGAAAAATATATGTGACAGCATTATCGACACACTTCTTAATATTGAAGGCAAGACAAAAGATACCTTAAAATATAGGATTGATTTGACACACCTGGGTATCAGAAGGGATTTGCAGGTGGAAGATGATGGTGCATCACGGGATATGGCACCAGCTGTGTACATCTTGGACAAGGTAAAAAGAAAAGAATTCTGCAAGGTCCTGTCATGTGTGATATTTCCACATGGATTTGCTTCCAACCCTGAAAGGAGAGTCAGTGTAGATGGAAACAAGGTATAAGGGTTGAAAACTCATGACAGCCATGTCGTACTTCAAAGGGTCTTACCTGTTATCCTTAGAGGATTGGGCCCCCCTGACTTATACAGAGCAGTTGCAGAGTTGGGACAATTCTTCAGGGAACTCTGTAGTAGAAATATCAAGATAGATGCTTTGGAGCATCTTAGAGACAAGATACCAACTATCCTATGCGACCTTGAAAAGATATATCCTCCAGCCTTCTTTGATGTGATGGTGCATTTGACTGTTCATCTACCTGATGAGGCACTACTTAGAGGTCCAGTACAGTATGGCTGGATGTACCCTATTGAAAGGCGCTAGGCACTTTCAAGGGCTATGTTAGGAACAGAACTAGACCTGAGGGTTCCATTGCAGAGGCCTACATTGCTACAGAAGTGTTGACATTCTGCTCAAAATACATTGAAACAGCTGATCAGCTTAGCAAAGAGGTGGGTGAAGACAATCCCGAGCTCAATGTTTTTGATTGTTCTGTTCGAGTTACAGGGAAGAGTCGACAAGACGACAAACCTAAAGATTTGGACAAAATGGTTTGGTATGTGTTGAATAACTGTCCTGAGATTCTACCTTATATCGAGTAAGTGCTAAGTACGTACGGCAGCTTACACATCGTAATCTACTAAACTTGCAGCACATTCTTATATATTTAGATGTTTGACGCGATCACTATGTTGTGCAGCATCTACAAAAAGGAGTTACTACCGCAAAATCCAAGAAACATTAACAAACTGGTTATGGCAGGATTTGCGAAATGGTTCAAGAGCCATGTAAGCTTTTGAATTGCACTGTCAGTTGTTTTAATATATTGAGTACATAAGATGATCAGCTTGCCTATTTTCTAACCATAGGTTAAGAAGATGCGGGAGGATGGGCAGGCAGTTAATGATGCCCTTTACACACTAGCAACGGGTCCTGATACTCAGGTAAGACATTAAGAATCTTGCGTTCTTGGAGATGTGCGCTACAACACCCTTGCACGCGACGAAGGCAGGAAGGCACAAAACAGTGCCATCATGAGCACGGATAAGTATGGCGAAGAGACAACTGAAATGTATGCTAACATAATAGGCATTGTTCAGTTGCAGTATATCTCCAGTTTCGAGGTTCATCGGTGTGTGGTTCTGTTGTGCTGTCGTTGGTATAACCTGTTTTCTAGGATCGCAAAACCCTGAGCTGATGATTATTTTGAATCCATCAATTTCAAGGCGGCGTACCAGACCGACAAGCCTTTTATTTTGGTAAATCAAGCAACACATGTATTTTTCTTGGAAGACACATATGCATGTAGCGATGACTGGAGAGTATTGCAAAGGTTTGAGCAGAGGAATTCGTTTAATGAAGTTGCACAACAAGATGATGCTTACAATGCTCCTGATGTAGAAGATTCCACAGATGTTCCTAATATCTTTGAGAACCATCATGTCAATAACGCTGGTGAAAAGATTCCCCGTCGGGCTGTGGACATACGAGAGTTGATCAATAAGACGCCAACGTTCGAGGACATTGAGGATGAAGAAGAAGATGTCACTAGGGGGAATTACGATTCAGTCTGATACACATGGCGAAGATGTTGACGCTGCTGCTGCGGATGATGATTAGATTGCTTTTATCGTATTTGCCTGTGAGAAGATGACTTTTTATCTACTATATGAAATTGTGTTTGCTATGACAACTGAAACCTGATGAAGTTGTTGTTTAGTATTTTGCTGTGAGAAGATCACTTATTATGTATGTTGATTTGTGTTTGGTGATTGTATGACGACTAAAACATGATGCCATTGTTGTTTAGTTGTACTCATATTTGGCTGTGAAACTTGTATTTGATGACATAGTTTGCTATTGGACTGCAATTTGCTCGATGTCTTCGAATGGGAACAAAGCTGACCCGACAGGGCCTCTGCTAATTTATTTATTTATTAGCAAAAGGGCCTCTGCTATTTATTTATTTATGAGCAAAAGGGGATACCCCCAATTTTCATTAATAGAAATCATTAAATGTTCACAACACTACGCCCAGCCTGCTAAACAGGTTTCATTCATTACTAGTTTCAGCAAAGTGCTCATGTCATAGCCACTGAATACATCACGGGTGCTACATATACACTGCAAATAAAGAGACAATCATCCTACAGAGCACAACGATCTTGCCCATTATCTTCACAAGCTCTTTCATCTCCTCATTGCTGTCAAGGCCGTTTAGCAGCTGTTGCTTGGCCATGATCAGATGAACTACAACTTTAACATTCTGATCTGCATCTTCCTCTTCTGCCGTTCCTTCAGTTACTTGTCCAACACCCCAACCTGTTGGTATTGGGATTCCTCGGCTAACCAAATAATCAGCGTAGTTCCATTCCCCCACATCAGCAACTTCCACAAATACAAATCACACGAATCCTCCCTTTTCTTCATGAATCAAATTGGAAGATCATCAACGAAACTATTAAAAAAAATCAACAACTGAAAGCAGGTGAACAACACTTAAACATATTATTACCCCATGATTCGGGCATTTGTAGAAGACTTGGCCAGGGTTGAGGATTGTAGTTGAGACGCGATGGATGACTCTGCGTGATTTGCAGCAGTGGCACCACACCAACGGCAGCGGGTTGGGATGAGCAACCGACTGCGGTGAGTGTGCCGGCGGGGGTGTGATGAGACCCACATGGGATGGTTCGGGTGGCGACTTGGCGCATATCTGGTTGTTGCCTACTGAAGAGCAGGTGGACGAGCCGCCAGCGGACATGGTTGTTGCGGCCGGAGCTTTTGATGCTAGGCTGAGTAACTAGAGAAGAGGAGAAGCGAACGTTGGATATGTTCATTTCATTACTTGCAGAGTAGCATAGCACTATATATAGTCATAGTCTAGGTTTGGATTCAAACCAGCTACAGGAGCACGTCTCCCTTTTTTCTAAAACTCAGCAATGTCTCTTTACTGGTACACTAGCTTGTTCTGTACGCCTTCTCAAGTCTTTGATTTTTGGGAATGTTATGTGGCGAACGTTCCCTGGGAGGAGGACGGCAAATGAACGCATTTTCCTCGCAGTTTTAGTTGCGACACAAGATCAAACGGTGGCAGTTTCGGGAATGTTATCTGGCGAACGAGCCCAGTTTTTCTTTTCTTCCTATAAAAAAGTATGCTATGTGGTGTCGACTTAGTCAACAAACGATTGTGCCAACCTTGACCGTTGGATTGACATTCAATGTCTATCGTGTTTCTTCAGTCTCTTCTTCCTCTAGCCGCCAACGCCAAACCAGCGCCGGCGGGACGGCCTGCTCCCGCCTCCCACGGCTGGCTGTGCTGCCGCGCACGCATCGCGGCCACATCGCACCCTAAAACTCTGCGCATCTTCCCTAGCTCTTGTTCGTTCCCGTCTGAGGCCTCACCATTGTCCTCCGCCTTGGTTTGCTCACCGTGGCGCCGCCCTCCGGTGTTGTCAACATGGTCAACAACCGAGAGGAATAAGGAGATAACTGTACATGGTGAGGATGACAGTAGGGACCCACCAGGATCATGGTAGTAGGCAAGCAAGTGCCTCCTTTATTACAAGAAAAACATGGTTCCTCCTGATGGTTTCCTGACATCTGGGTCGCACGCCACTGTCAACGTAGTCAATAAGAGAGATAACTTCACAAGGAGCGGCTGGCACCCGGGACCCAGCAGCTTGCACAGTATTATTTTTTGTTTTCAGGATGGAGCAGGGTATCAACTGGGTTGTGCGGCAGCTGTGGCCCGTCTAGCCCAGGCTTTTATTTCATATGTTTACCACATGATCAACCCAGTTTTGTTTTTTCTTTCTGAAAATGGCTAGCCCAGCTATTTTGTTTTTTGCAGAATAAGCAACGGAGGACTACTTGCTTTTCTACGCCTTGCTGGGTGTGAAATCTTTCAAGACGAGGAGGGATGCATTCGGCTTGCCCAGAAAATGGGCTATAAGTAATAAGAAATGGGCTGTAAAAAAAATACAGCAAATAGGCAATTAGTTCCAAATTACTTTTTTCTTTCCGATTTTGATATTTTAAATTTTATTGTTTTTGTGCGGGTAAAATTTCATTGGATTTTACATTAAGGTATGTTTATTTTTTAAATTAATTTAAATCTGGCTAGAAATTTAGGGTTGTATGCTGTTTGCGACAGATTTGGAGGCTAACTTGTGGGTCTACAAGGTTGACGTGTACGAAAGGCTTTGTCAACTTAGTCCACAAACGATTCTAGCAGCAGTGACCATTGGATTATTAATCCAACGACCGTGCTGCTTCTTCAACCTCTGGTCTTCTTGCTCCAGCCGCCCAAACCAGCGCCGACCGTACTGCCTGCTCATGCCTCCCGTGGCCGGCTGTGCTGCAGCGCAGGCCTAACCGCCCCACCCTACTCCCATCGCTGACCTGTCCATCCCTCTATGCACCAACAATTCCTGTTATTCTCCAGCAACGACAGACGAACCAGTAAACCCTTGTACTCCCCTCCGTGTGGGAAACAACTGTCGAGTCTTCTCCGGCTTCGGGTCGTTCCCTTCCTAGGCCTCGTCGTCGTCCACCGCCCTGGTGCTCTCGGCGCGGCGTGGTCAAGCGTGGAGAGGATGATAGCTGGGTCCACGGCCGCACGCAAGGAAGTGCTTCCTTATTACACGCAAATAATGATTCCTCCACCTGACAGCGGGGACCCACCGGAAGTGCCTCTGTATTTCGCGAAAAAAAGTTCCTCCCGCTGAGAGCTCGGACCCACCAGCTATATCTTCGCACGCAAGGAAGTGCCTCCTTATTACACACAAAAAATGAATACTCCCCTGCTAGCTGGGACCCACCATATTTGGAGGCTGACTTGTGGGCCTACTAAGTTGGCGCGGACGCAGGATTTTTCAACTTAGTCAATATAAACGATTCTAGCTGTAGTGACCGTACGATGTCCATCCAACGGCCGTCGTGTTTCTTCAACCTCTGGTCTTCTTGCTCCAGCCGCCCAAACCATCGCTGGCCGTGCCGCCTGCTCCTACGTCCCGTGGCCGGCTGTGCTACCGCGCATGCCTCACCGCCCCACCCTACTCCCATTGCTTGGCTGGCCATCCCTGTACTCACCCATACCTCCTGTTATTCTCCAGTGACGGCAGCCTCACACTGCAGCCGAACCAATAAACCCTCATACTCCCGTCCATGTGGGAAACAATTGCTGATCTTCCCCGGCTCCGGGTCATTCCCTTCCTAGGCCTCGCCGTCGTCCACCGCCTTGGTGCTCTCGGCGCGGCGTGGCCAACGTGGTCAAGGAACGACTTCCATCGGAAGAGGACTGTACGTGGAGAGGCTGACAGCTGGGTCCATGGCCGCAACAAGGAAGTGCCTCCTTATTACGCGCAAAATAATGATTCCTCCACCTGACAGCAGAGACCCACCGGAAGGGCCGCCATATGTTGCGAAAAAAATGTTTCCCCCCTGACAGCTGGGACCCACCAGCTACATCTTCGCACGCAAGGAAGTGCGTCTATATTGCGGGGGAAAATGATTCTTCCCCCTGACAGCTGGGACCCACCAGCTATATCTTCACACGTAAGGAAGTGCCGCCTTATCCTCCCTGACAGCTGGGACCCACCGGGTCCAACCATACGTAGGGTTGTCTGTCTGGTCGCGAACGTGTACGTACATATTGGTCGATCCCTCTCTCTACAGCGATGAACCGTGGTCGAGTAAGGAGATGCACGTGTCATAGTAGAGACGCGGACGTAGCATGTCACGCAGTCCCGTCTATATATATCGTGTTCACGTACGTGCAACCACGCTTCAAGAAAGTAAATATGGCTACGTACGTACATACGGGCGGGGTCTCGAACGTGTACGCGCGCATACTTATGGCCAGGGCTCGTGTACGTGGAGAGGCAACGAACGGCAGCGACGTCGTCCTGTTCATCGGCAGCTAACTGGCTGGGTCGGAATGGAGGAAACAGCGTCGTGTTCACCGGGAGCCAAGTGACTGGGTCGGAACGCGTCTTGTTCATCGAGAGTGAAGCCACTTGGTTGGAACGTGTCCTATTCATCGGGAGCCAACCGGCTTGGACGGAACAGCCGGAACGGGGTCTGGCGTACCGCAAAACGGAGGAAATGGCCTTCTGTTTGACCGCATACGGTTGAAACGGGGTCCTGTTCATCGGGAAGGGTCTGGCGTACCGCAGAACGGAGGAAACAACCTTCTGTTCGAGTGCCTACGGTCAAAACAGGGTCTTGTTGATCGGGAGGGGTGTGGCATACTGCAAAACAGAGGAAACAGACTTGTGTTGGAGCGCCTACGGTCGAAACAGGGTCCTGTTCATCGGGAGGGGTGTGGCGTACCGCAAAACGGGACTCCATGACCTACTATTCATCCACCGTCTACTGCCTCGCTCCAACCACCACGGGCTACTGTTCATCCACCGTCGACTTCCTCTAGCCTCCACCTGCTACTGTTCATCCACCGTCGGCTTCCTCCTGCCTCCACCAGCTACTGTTCATCCACAGGGTCCTGTTCATCCAGCCTCCACCGGCTACTGTTCAACCAGCCTCCACGGGGTCCTGTTCATCCACCCTCCACCGGCTACTGTTTAACCAGCCCTCCACGGGGTCCTGATCATCCACCCCCAACCGGCTCGATCGGGTGGTGTGTGGCGGCCTCCTCTCGATCAGGGTCCAGTTCATCCAGCAGCAACGGCCTCTACTACCATGAGGTCCTGTTCATCCAACCCCCACCGGGAACTGTTCATCCAACCCCCAACAACGGTCACTGTTCATCAAGAGGCAGCAACAGGTTCGATCGGCTTCAGTTAGCAGCAATAGCAAAGGAATCGCTCTGGTTCAGTTAGCAGCCAGAGATCGATCACTCGGGTTCAGTAACGTAGCTAGTGCAATCGCTCGGGTTCAGTAAGCGAACGCCTCGCTCGGGTTCAGTTAGAGCCCAACGCCTCGCACACACGCGCGTACGTGTACGAGAGAAACGTGCAATCCCTTCGTTCATCGCTCGGCCCCAACCACCCACCGTAACCGGGAACTCCCCGAAATTTTCCTCGCCCTTGCTTCTACCATGATTTTTTCCGTCATGGACGGCCCAAAGAATGTCATGCATGTGCGTCCCCGGCCCGCCCAGGACGAAAAGCCCATTTTCTATCATGATTTTTTGTCATAGAAGTAGGAGCCCACCACATCTATGATGATACATGGTTTTGTCACAATTATCGTCATAGAAGTGTCATAAGCATGACCGAATTTTTTTCGTTCGGGCCAAAATGTCACGGATGTGTCTTTTTTTTGTAGTGTGATGTGGAGTTGAACCAAGAAGTTTGTAAGGGAAAGGAGATCGCCTATTTCGTGAAGATCTACTCGAGTGAGGCAAGTCCTTCGTGGGCGATGGCCATGGTGGGGTAGACAAGGTTGCTTATTCATGGACCCTTCGTGGGTGGAGCCCTCCATGGACTCGCACAACCGTTACCCTTCGTGGGTTGAAGTCTCCATCAACGTGGACGTATGATAGCACCACCTATCGGAACCACGCCAAAAATCTTCGTGTCTCCATTGTGTTTGTCTTCTCCAAACCCTTCCCTTTACCTTCATATGCAATGTTTTACTTTCCGCTGCTATATTCTTAGAATTGCATGTGTTGGTTGATTGCTTGACTTGTCATAATCGCTAAAATCTGCCCACAACTAAAATTGGGAAAAGGAAAGAGTTTTATTTGGTCAAGTAGTCTAATCACCCCCCTCTAGACATACTTTCATCCTACAACCTCCACTGAAGAGGGCCCAAACCTGTATAAACCCTTGCTCATATTCCCATCTACACCACTTAATAGATATGATTGCCTCTGCATTCATATCCCCGTAGTATTGTCAGGATTATATCCATGAAAGCGCTGCCACTGGTTCACAGGTGGACATTGAAATATTTGCACCATAAGGCAAAGTGTGGCATGCAACCGAGGAAGGCTTCGCATGGCGTAACATAACAATTTGTGTGGAGGATCGAATTGCGATATAGATGGTGCAATTGGAGGTAGTAATAGTGAAGGAGGCCCTGCAAAAAGGGGTTAATTAGATAACCCAAGCCACGAATGAGAAATGGAACAAAGCATACCCACTCGTTATCCTGAGGATTGGGGATGGATTTCTGGATGGTGTCTTGATCAATGGAGATGAGCCCTGGATGCACGCCCGTGATTTTTGGTGGCGGCTGGTAACCAGCATAGGAAAGCCGGTGAAGATGACCCTATGACACTGTGTAAGGTTTCCACTCTCCCCTGACAATGGCCGTTGCTCGGGAGGATGAAGCGACAACGTGACATACGATTGTGGACTGCCTCTACCTATGTCTGCCGGCCATATGGGGTGGCGAAGGCGGAGATTGGAAGAAATTGGAGAGCGTGAATGAGGGATTGAGGCACCGGAGCTCTAGGAAGAAGACGAAGGTGGAGTGAGAGTGTAAAAATCTCCCCTTCATTACCTTTCACCCTTTATAGAGGAGTAGCATGCGAAACGGCGGTGGCATAACCACGTCGCATGGCAATAAACCCCCCACTTCCCCACAACTTGTGCGTTAATTGCGTGTGGGGATCGAAGGGGTGGTTCTTGATCGCCGTGCGCATTGATACACATGATCCCCTTTTTGATGGGACATGACAATGGTGGACCCTTGACCCACATTCGCACATCACGTTGACCGCTGATGCTTCTCGAATGTATCTATAATTTTTGAGTGTTTCATGCTATTATATTATCAATCTTGTATGCTTTATATGCAATTTTATATCATTTTTGGGAACTAACCTATTAACCCAGTGCCCAGTGCCAGTTGCTGTTTTCTACATGTTTTTGATTTTACAGAAAATCCATACCAAACGAAGTCCAAACACGACGAAACTATTTGATTTTTTTGGACCAGGAGGGACCCTAGAAGCTTCGGAGGAGAACTATGTAACACCCCTGTGTAATAGCCACTGTGATTATCTGCTAAAAATGCCAAGTCATCTCATTTGCAGTGCCTAGTCATAGTGGTTAATCTCAACAATTCAAATTCTATTCTGAAAATCAACTCAAATTCAAAAGTGCAAAATAAATTTGCTCAAACACTATTGGAAAAATGTTCACTAAATAGCAAATAATCCAGAAGCAATTATAAAAATATAAATAAAGATAAGTGAGTTAACTAATTGACTCTAACAACATGAAATAGCACCAAAATAGAATTAATTAATCCATTTATAATAATATCAAATTCAAATAAAATCCAACTTTGCCCAAACAAGTTTTTGGTGCAAGAAATATTGCATTGTAATATTTGGGCCAAGTCCCACATTTCACAAAATAGCAAAAGTGGCTTAACAATTACAAAACATAAAAGAAAACAAAAGAAAAATAGAAACAGAAAGATAAAAATAAAAGAGGCACTGTGCACTTAGGCCCAGTGCACAGTGCCCCTGTTCCGGCCCACCTGGCCCATTTCCCTCTCTCTCCTTCTTCGTGTCGGCCGCTCCCTGGCCGAGCGCGCGCGCGCCGGTGAGACGACGACACGCCGACGCCCACCGACGCCACCGACAGGGAGGAGGATAAGGACGAGCTGGTGCGCTTCCCCCTGGCCTCCTCCATCACTCTCCCCCTCTCTCCCTCGCTCGGTTCGCTCCTCCTCTTCCCCTTAGATCCATCCCCGAGCGCCGCCGTCGCCGCGCTACATCACCGCCGTGGCCAGCGGCCTCCCCGCGTCGCCTGTATGTGCCTGGGAGGAGCGCGGTGGTCGGCCACGTCCTCTGGAGCAACTGGAGGGAGCTGAGGAGCACGGCATCGCCCGGACGCGTCGCCTTCTTCCTCGGGATGCCGTCGATCCCTTTCGTCTCCGGCGACGCCTCTGCAGCTACTAACCTTTCACAAGCCATCGTGCGTGCCGCAAGGTGAACCTCTCTTCCTTCCCCTTCCTTCTACTCGCCCTCGCACGCGCGCTAGCCGTTTTTCCACGGTGCCCGAACCCGCCGCCGCTCGCGCATGTCGCCGGAGCGTCTCCGGTGATCTTTTGTTCAAGGGCTAATGCCCATTGCACTCCCCGCCTCGAGTAGACGCCGTAGCCGCCTCGCGTTATTAGATTTCACGCCGTAGCCGTGTTTCTGACGAGGTCCGAGCTCCGGCCGCCGCATCGAGCTCGATTCCGGCGAGCTCTGACCATCTCAGCCGTTTTCCCCAGTGCCATTCGACGCGGCGTCGTCTCCGCGTCGGAACGCAACCGGCCGCGTCCGATTTGATGGCCTGTGGTGCGATTCCGAACGACTCCGGCGGTCGGCCGCCGTTGTTTTGGTCGCCGGAGTTATCTCCGGCGCCGACGCCGACGTGGAGCAGCCGGCCCCGCCCCTGGGTCGCTGACCAGTGGGTCCGGGGGGCCCCGTTGACTGGGTTGACCCAGTCAACGTGCTGACTGGGCAACTGCAGCCACTGACAAGTGGGCCCTCCCGGATAATTAGCCTAATAAACATTTTATTAAATAAAAATAATTAGTTTAGATTAATGTCTCACTGACACCCAGGGCCCACTCCCCTAATTGCCCTGTTAATTAAATTAACTCACTGTTAGTCTTAAAAGAGACTGACATGTGGGTCCCACTGGACCCACATGTCAGGTTTGGCTGGTCAGTCGACCTGTTGACCTACTGACGTCAGCATTGCATCATGCTGATGTCATAATTCCTTTTTATTAAAGTAAATAAATTCCAGAAAATATTTAAATCTTTGAAAATTAATAACTTTTAAACCGTAGCTCGGATCGAAAAACTTAAAACATGAAAGTTGATCAGAACGACGAGAAAAATCTAATAGTGTCGTCTGTTTCCATGTCGAAACCCACTACGTATAAGAAATCATAACATTCCGTCCGTATCCGGTATATGAATAGTGCATAATCACCGGATAATAAATCCCACACTAATCCTAAAATAACTAAAATGACTTAGGTGCATATTTAGGCAACCCTGCACTGCATCTTAGCATAGCATGCCCGGTATCGCATCGTTTGCTATGCATTTATTTGTTTCTTCCCGCTCTTCTCTCTCGATAGACCCCGACGTCGATGTAGCTCCCGATACCGACGCAGCTCCGGAGGTCGACTACGCTCCAGACGATCAGACCTTTGCCGCCGAGCTTCCAGGTAAGCACCCCCATTTTGAGCATGCCAATATCGCCTACACTTCTCTCTCTTATGCTTGCATTAGAAGTTGCTACTGCTACTATTATCCTATATCTGCTGCATAGCCTGTTTAATTGTAACCTGCTGTTGATACCAACCTGTTATCCTAAACTGTTTAGTATAGTCTGGGTAGAGACCTATCAGAGACCCCACTTTACCCGACTGCCCCGCTGGATTAACAGAAGACCCGAGCAACGGGATTCGAAGACCAGGCCCCGGCACCGCACGTCACTTCCCTTAGTTGCTCGACACTATTGGGATACTATCAAGTGCCGAGGGTGATACCTCGATAGCACTTTTGATGATAACCTTGTAGGTTAGTTAATCGGTCGTGGTCAGCGAGGGTGATTCCTCCTACACCACCCCCAATAACGACATCGTCGTGCAACGACTCAAGTGTGGACCTCGAGGGTGATTCCTCTTACGTTCACCTTGACGATTAAGTCAGGTGGGGATCCAACTAGGGTGATGCCTTGGATTCCTACTTGATGTGGTGGCCACACGGATGACTTTACATTACTGATGATACTGTTCATACTGGATAAAGACGGGTCGGCCCTGAGGGGTACCCGCGCGAGCTTAATTGCGAGAGATGTGGAGTCGGGTGGACCTCGATGGTGCCCGAGTAATGAATACGAGGCGTGGCCGGGCATTCCTAGCCCTTGCCGCAAGTCCTCGAGACGGGGCGATGGGGTCACATCTTTCATGAGTCTCTGCTCGTTACCGCACTGCCAACACACTAACGGTTTGGATATTTGATCCAAGGAGCCTCTGGCCTGATAGCACTAACCATCACGTGGGCATAGTATGGGCATTCTGCATCGTATACTTCAGCCGAAGCTTAATGGACGTCAGCGACTGAGCGGCGCGCACTGGATTGGACTGGTTACGCAACCGCGCTTGTATTAAGGGGTTGCTAGGTCTGCTTCCGGCCGCCCACGCAACGCGCAGGAGTTCCCGGGGCGATGGCCCAAGACCCCTGGGGGCATAGGTTAGTCCGGCGTGCTGACCTCTCTGTTAAGTATTTGGTCGGGTTGCGACGTGTTGCTTAGCCGAGGCTGGGCACGACCCAGAAAAGTGTGTCCGGCCGGAGTTAAGCGAGTGTGGTGGGTAAGATGGTGCACCCCTGCAGGGAAGAACTAATCTATCGATAGCCTGTCCTACGGTAACGGACACTCGGAGTTGTATCCCGAACGGTACAACTAGAACTGATGACTTGAAAAGAAATGGATAGTATGGCTCTGGGATTGCTTTCTCGCAGGGAAACGAGGAAGAATCTCTAGGCGAGGTTGATATCATTACTACTACTTTACATTATGTTAATCTGCACTCTTCTAATGCTGCAAGACCGATGAAGATGCTAGTCATCGATAGGACTAGGCTTTCCCCTCTATTCTGGCATTTCTGCAGCCCAGTTCACATATACAGCCCTCCTTTGAAAATGTTGCATATGTAGTGTAGATCCTTGCTTGCTGAGTACTTCGGATGAGTACTCGCGTTTGCTTTACTTTATTTTTCTCCCCATATCCATGTGTCGCCACCAGATGACGGAGCCCCTGAGATAGCTGCCCCTGTCGACGACTACGGCTACTCAACTACCCTCCCGGCGAGTACTACTACGAGGAGCCGACCAACGACCAGGAGTAGGTTTGGAGGGTCCTAGGCAGGAGGCCTACGCCTTTCGATCGTAGCGTTTTATTTTACCCTGCCTTCTTAAAAAGGCCTATCTGTTTCTCTGTAATATCTGTACCCAGATATCTGATGCTTCCGCTGACACTTGTATGCCATCGAGTTATTTATTCGAGCCCTCGAGGCCCTGGCTTGTAATATAAAGCTTGTATGACTTTATTTATTTTTAGAGTTGTGTTGTGATATCTTCAAGTGAGTCCTTAGGCTTGATCGTGTGCAATTGTGTGTATGGTTAGTGCACGATTAAGCTGGAGTCGTCACAGGTTGGTATTAGAGCCAACTGCCTCTAGGAATCCCTCTATCCAATTCCTTGGCCGAAGTTGAGTCTAGAAACCGAAAACTGTTTTACTAACTTGGCTGTGTGGCTTACGGGCCCATGTCGCCAACTGGGTGGTATTAGGATCTTTTATTCCTCGTCTTTACTCTGGGACTCTAATCTCTCTTCCATTCGGGTTTATTAAATTAACTAACACCGACAATTAGGATCTCGTAAATCCCGTCCACCCGGAGAGCTGGATATCTGTGCAATTTCCCTGTCATTGATCTGATTAGTCTGATAATCATTTTCCTTTCCATTGTTTTGTTTAACCTTTCTCTTCTAAATTTGTTATACTTCTCATCGTCGTATGACAACTCTGAATTTCCTCTGTTTTAGATGGATTGTCTGTTTCCACCGCGCCCTACGACGCAGCTTGTGCTTCACACTTGGGCTCGTGATGCCCCTGATTTTCCAGCTGTCCTGATCGCCCTCCTGACCAGACTGGGTTACCGCTGGTACCCCGAGTACATGGTCTATGAGGTTTACTATGAGTTCAACCAGGAGCAGTACTATGCTGATGTTCGCATCTATGATCAGCAGGATAACTCAGACACTGAGCTGTACCTTTTCCACGGTATCGGCGTGATGATTGAGATGGCAGTCCATGATGCTGCCTACTCTACTGTCGCACATCTCCGAGGAGAGCACAGCGCTAGCTTGGATGCTTCTGAGTTTTGACACATTCCGTATGCCCCTGCTAGAGATGCTACTGGATACTACACGGCTATCTGTGCCCCGTACGAGCCTCGTCGCTACGATCCGCGAGTTCTGATTCAGTGTACTCAGGCTCTGGATCGCACAGTTCGGGCTCTCGCCGTCGAGTTGTTTGCCACTCAAGTACGACTCTATGAGGCTATGACGCAGTTGCTACCAGCTGTTCATGCAGGGATACATCCGGAGCATATCCTTTACCCGCGCAGGACCGAGATGCCACCAGGGATCGATTGGCCTGCTGTGGGAGGTCACACACCTGCACGTGGACCTCTTCTTTCAGCTCGAGACCGGGTTCTGCATCAGAGTGCACATGGAGAGCAGGATCCTTCTGCGACGAACGTCCATTGTCCGCACTTGCAGCTACCCCGTTTTAGTGGTTTTCTCCGACGTTGATGTAGCCTTTGCTATGTCTCGTTGTGTACTTCCTTACCGCGTGCCTGCGTGCCGCCTAGCATGTCTAGCTTTTGAATTTGCGCCGTTATGCTGCCCGAATGTAACCGACTCTGTATGGATCTGTATGACTTAATGACTACTATTAAGCATCTGTTGTACTACTTAAATTCCATCGTGTTACATCATGCTTGTTGCTAAACAGTCACAGTGGTTTCTGCTAAACTACCCCTGTTGAATTTAGCAGGATGGGTGATAACAATCCACCTCCGCCGCCACCGCCTGACTATATGGCTGCGATGATGCAACAGTTTGAACTCAACCGTCAATTTATGACGGGAATTATGGAACAGTTCCCTCGTCCCAATGCCAACCAGCAGCCACCTTCAATCACACTGCCAGAGTTTGTGCGACTCAACCCGTCATTCTTCCGCAACACAGTTAATCCGCTGGATGCCGATGACTGGCTGCGTGACATCTTCTATGAGATGGAGTCCGCTAATGTCGCCCCTGCTAGTTATGTCACCTTTGCGACATACTTCTTGAAGGGACCCGCAGCACAATGGTGGGCCACTCACAGACAGACACTACCTCCTGGAACTGTCGTTACCTGGGTGGAGTTCAAGACTGCTTTTCGTGCCCGCTATATTCCTCAAGCGGTTATAGCTCGGAAGAAGGCCGAGTTCCGTAGCCTCGTTCAAGGCAACAAGTCTGTAGAAGTCTATCAGCGAGAGTTCCTTGACTTGTCTGGCTATGATGAAGAAGACATACCTACTGATGCTCGTAGGCAAGAGAAGTTTCATGAAGGGCTGCATCATGACATTCAGTTAGCCCTACTCATCCAAGATTTTCCTGACTTCGCCACCTTGGTGAACAAGGCCATCATGGTCGAGACTGGTCTGAAGAAACACAAGGAAGCGACCAGACGCACTCGTGAAGCGGGCTCATCTTCGGGCTTGTCTTCCTAGAAGTGCCGTATCTGGATTCCACAAAGCATGTACCGTCCAATAGCTCCAGTGTACAGCCCTGCTTATGCTGCACCTCGTCTGCCTCCTCCACCACTGAGGCAGCCTCTTCAAGCTCTAGCACCTCGAGCTCCTGCACCCCGTCCAGACAGTGGACTCTGCTTCAAGTGTGGCCAACCAGGTCACCGTGCCAGAGACTATTCTCAGAATCAGAATCAGTTAGCTCTTCCCTCTGCTGGCCGTGGTATTGGCCGTGGTATTCCTCAGCAGCGTAACAATAATGCCAGACCTTCTTATGGTCGTGGGCAGAATTATCACGTCAACATGGTTGAAGCTCAGGATCAACCTGAAACTGTGATGGGTACACTTCTTGTTAATTCAGTACCAACATCTGTTTTATTTGATTCAGGAGCATCGCATTCATTCATGTCAGAACATTTTGCACTCATGCATGACGTTAAATGCGAAACGCTACAACACCCTTTAGTGGCAAACACCCCCGCGGGTAAATGTCGAACTTCTATATTCAGCCCCAAAGTCACTGTTGAGATTGAAGGGTTGAAGTTTCAGGCATATCCCATTATTCTAAAATCTTCCAAGATTGACCTTATTCTGGGAATGGATTGGTTGAAGGCTCACTACGCCTCAATCAACTGTGCCACTAAGGTTGTTCACCTCCTACACCCATCAGATCAGATAGTAAACTATCATGCTCATATCACTCAGAACGCCGAGGCTCAGATTTATGCCTTGAATGCATTGAACGCTTCTCCACTTGAGGGGATCGAAAACGTTCCAGTTGTCTGTGAATTCCAGGATGTTTTTCTAGAAGAACTTCCGGGAATACCCCCTGCTAGAGCTGTCGAGTTTGTTATCGACCTGAAGCCTGGCACCACTCCTATTGCGAAGCGTCCTTACAAGATGCCTCCGCACCACCTTCTCAAGCTTAAGGAAGAAATTGACAAATCACTTAAGAAGGGTTTCATCCGTCCCAGTTCCTCTGCCTGGGGAGCACCGTCTCTCTTTGTCAAGAAGAAAGATGGTATGAATAGGTTGGTCCAAGATTACCGTCCTATCAACCAGGCAACCATTCAGAATAAATATCCGCTTCCCCGGATCAATGATCTATATGATCAACTTGCTGGATCTTCGGTGTTCTCTAAACTCGACTTGAGGTTGGGTTATCACCAGATCCGTGTCCGCGAAGAGGATATTCCCAAGACTGCATTTGTTACTCGTTATGGTTCCTATGAGTACACCGTTATGTCGTTTGGCCTAACAAATGCTCCAGCTACGTTCTCCCGCCTGATGAATTATATATTCATGGATTACCTCGACAAGTTCGTCGTGGTTTATCTGGATGATATTCTAGTATATTCGAAGAATAAGGAAGAACATGGCGAACATCTTCGCCTTGTTCTAGAAAGGCTTTGAGAACACAAGTTGTATGCCAAGTACTCCAAATGCGAATTCTGGCTTTTTGAAGTGACCTACCTTGGACATGTGATTTCCAAGGACAGTATCGCCGTTAACCCGGAGCGTGTTCATGCTATTCTTGACTGGACTCCTCCGAAGAATGCCAAGCAAGTCCGAAGTTTTCTCGGCCTTGCAAGTTATTGCCGTCGATTTGTCGAGAACTTTTCCAAGATAGCCAAGCCCCTGACTAATCTGCTTCACAAAGGCATTAAGTTTGAGTGGATAGACAAATGTTAGGAGAGTTTCCAGACCCTCAAGGACAAGCTTACTTCTTCTCCAGTGCTTGCTCCTCCCGATTCTCGCAAGGACTTTGTGATATATTGTGACGCCTCTCGTCAAGGATTAGGCTGTGTCTTAATGCAAGAGCGAAAGGGAATTGCATATGCCTCGCGAAAATTGCGTCCGCATGAAGAAAACTATCCAGTGCATGATCTCAAACTCGTTGCTGTGATCTATGCTTTGAAGCAGTGGCGACATTACCTTCTTGGTAACCGGTGTGAGATTTATACCGATCATCAAAGCTTGAAGTATTTGTTCACTCAACCGGATCTTAATCTCCGTCAACAGCGATGGTTGGAAACAATCACGGACTACGACTGTGGTATTTCCTATACCCCTGGCAAGGCTAATGTAATGGCTGATGCCTTGAGCCGCAAGTCCTATTCCAATAACCTCATGGTTAAGCAAGCTCAACCCCAACTTTATGAAGAACTGCGCAAGTTGAACGTCTGTATAGTTCCGCAGGGTTCTCTTAATAACCTTGTGGTATAGCCAGTTCTTGAGAAGGATGTTAAGGAAGCACAAGCCAAAGATGCTGAAATTGATTTGATGAAGAAAGATCTTCACCTTGAGAAGTACAGGGATTTCTCGGTTGCTGAAGATGGTACCTTGTATTTCCGAGACCGCATCGTAGTACCTCGCTTCGAACTTATGACTGACAAGGTTATGAAGGAGGCACATGATACACCACTAGCTATCCATCCGGGTAGCACCAAGATGTATCGTGATCTTCGTCAGAGGTACTGGTGGTCCAAGATGAAGCAGGACATTGCTCGATACGTTGCTGAATGTGACGTTTGCCGTCGAGTCAAGGCAGAACATCAGAAGCCCGCTGGAATTCTTCAACCACTCCCTATTCCTTTGTGGAAGTGGGATAAAGTGCAGATGGATTTCATTAGTGGTCTTCCCAAGTCTCAGAAAGGTCACGATGCTATTCTTGTCGTCATCGATCAACTTTCCAAGGTTGCTCATTTTCTGCCTGTCAAGGAGACTATCACCGCTAGCCAACTAGCAGAGCTGTATATCTCCAGAATCGTTTCACTCCACGGTATTTTGAAGGAGATTAGTTCGGACCGTGGTGGTCTTTTCACATCCAAGTTCTGGGAAAGTTTCCAAGAAGCTATGGGAACTCATATTACCTAGAGTTCAGCATATCATCCACAATCCCAAGGCCAAGTTGAACGAGTTAATCAAGTGCTTGAAGATATGCTTCGGGATTGTGTTATATCATTCGGTAAGAAGTGGGAGGAATCTCTCCCGTTTGCCGAATTCTCTTATAATAGCAGTTATCAAGCCAGTTTGAAAATGGCCCCCTTCGAAGTGCTATACGGGCGTAAATGTCGAACCCCTCTGAATTGGTCAGAAACTGGGGAACGACCTCTCGTTGGACCGGACATTATTCAGCACGCCGAAGAACAAGTCAGAATTGTCCGAGAAAATCTCAAGGCGGCTCAGGACCGCTAGAAGAGCAATTATGATCGCAAGCGATGGGGTCTGACTTATCAACCAGGTGATCAAGCTTATCTTCGTGTCACTCCTATGAAGGGCACCCGTCGTTTCGGGATCAAGGGCAAGCTAGCTCCACGCTACATCGGCCCCTTTCGCATTGTTGCCAGACGTGGATAAGTGGCATATAAATTGGAGTTGCCACCACAATTCTCTCATATCCACGACGTCTTTCATGTGTCACAACTTTGTAAATGCTTCAAGGAATCTCCGCACCGCGCAGTGGATCATGAGATGCTCGAACTGCAAGATGATCTTTCTTATAAGGAGCATCCGATCCGCATTCTCGATGAAGCTGAACGTCGCACACATCAGAAGACGACCAAGTTCCTGAAAGTGCAGTGGTCGAATCACACTGAAGATGAAGCCACTTGGGAACGCGAGGATCATCTTCGGGAAGAATATCCCGACCTCTTTCCTTCTACCTCCTAAATTCTCGGGACGAGAATTTGTTTTAGAGGAGGAGAATTTGTAACACCCCTGTGTAATAGCCACTATGATTATCTGCTAATAATGCCAAGTCATCTCATTTGCAGTGCCTAGCCATAGTGGTTAATCTCAACAATTCAAATTCTATTCTGAAAATCAACTCAAATTCAAAAGTGCAAAATAAATTTGCTCAAACACTATTGAAAAAATGTTCACTAAATAGCAAATAATCCAGAAGCAATTATAAAAATATAAATAAAGATAAGTGAGTTAACTAATTGACTCTAACAATATGAAACAACACCAAAACAGAATTAATTAGTCCATTTATAATAATATCAAATTCAAATAAAATCCTACTTTGCCCAAACAAGTTTTTGGTGACAAGAAATATTGCATTATAATATTTGGGCCAAGTCCCACATTTTACAAAATAGCAAAAGTGGCTTAACAATTACAAAACATAAAAGAAAACAAAAGAAAAATAGAAACAGAAAGATAAAAATAAAAGAGGCACTGTGCACTGGGCCTAAGTGCACAGTGCCCCTGTTCCGGCCCACCTGGCCCATTTCCCTCTCTCTCCTTCGTCGTGTCGGCCGCTCCCTGGCCGAGCGCGCGCGCGCGCCGGCGAGACGACGACACGCCGACGCCCACCGACGCCACCGACAGGGAGGAGCATAAGGACGAGCCGGTGCGCTTCCCTCTGGCCTCCTCCATCACTCTCCCCCCCTCTCCCTCGCTCGCTTCGCTCCTCCTCTTCCCCTCAGATCCATCCCCGAGCGCCGCCGTCGCCGCGCTACATCACCGCCGTGGCCAGCGGCCTCCCCGCATCGCCTGTATGTGCCTGGGAGGAGCGCCGTGGTCGGCCACGTCCTCTGGAGCAACTGGAGGGAGCTGAGGAGCACGGCATCGCCCGGACGCGTCGTCTTCTTCCTTGGGACGCCGTCGATCCCTTTCGTCTCCGGCGACGCCTCTGCAGCTACTAACCTTTCACGGGCCATCGTGCGTGCCGCAAGGTGAACCTCTCTTCCTTCCCCTTCCTTCTGCTCGCCCTCGCATGCGCGCTAGCCGCTTTTCCATGGCGCCCGAACGCGCCGCCACTCGCGCACGTCGTCGGAGCATCTCCGGTGATCTTTTGGTCAAGGGCTAATGCCCGTTGCACTCCCCGCCTCGAGTAGACGCCGTAGCCGCCTCGCGTTATTAGATTTGCACGCCGTAGCCACGTTTTCGACGAGGTCCGAGCTCCGGCCGCCGCATCGAGCTCGATTCCGGCGAGCTCTGACCATCTCAGCCGTTTTCCCCTGTGACATTCGACGCGGCGTCGTCTCCGCGTTCGAACGCAACCAGCCGTGTCCGATTTGATGGCCTGTGGAGCGATTCCGAACGACTCCGGCGGTGGCCGCCGTTGTTTTGGTCGCCGGAGTTATCTCCGGCGCCGACGCCGACGTGGAGCAGTGGGCCCTGCCCCTGGGTCGCTGACCAGTGGGTCCGAGGGGCCCCGTTGACTGGGTTGACCCAGTTAACGTGCTGACTGGGCAACTCCAGCCAATGACAAGTGGGCCCTCCCGGATAATTAGCCTAATAAACATTTTATTAAATAAAAATAATTAGTTTAGACTAATGTCTCACTGACACCCAGGGCCCACTCCCCTAATTGCCCTGTTAATTAAATTAACTCACTGTTAGTCTTAACAGAGACTGACATGTGGGTCCCACTGGACCCACATGTCAGGTTTGACTGGTCAGCCGACCTGTTGACCTGCTGACGTCAGCATTGCATCATGCTGATGTCATAATTCCTTTTTCTATTAAAGTAAATAAATTCCAGAAAATATTTAAATTTTGAAAATTAATAACTTTTAAACAGTAGCTCGGATCGAAAAACTTAAAACATGAAAGTTGATCAGAACGACGAGACGAATCTGATCATGTCGTCTGTTTCCATGTCCGAACCCCCTACGTAGAAGAAACCATAACATTCCATCCGTATCCGGTATATGAATAGTGCATAATCATCGGATAATAAATCCCACACTAATCCTAAAATAACTAAAATGACTTAGGTGCATATTTAGGCAACCTTGCACTGCATCTTAGCATAGCATGCCCGGTATCGCATCGTTTGCTGTGCATTTATTTGTTTCTTCCCTCTCTTTTCTCTCGATAGACCCCGACGTCTACGTAGCTCCCGAGACCGACGCAGCTCCGGAGGTCGACTACGCTCCAGACGATCAGACCCTTGCCGCCGAGCTTCCAGGCAAGCACCCCCATTTTGAGCATGCCAATATCGCCTACTCTTCTCTCTCTTATGCTTGCATTAGAAGTTGCTACTGCTACTGTTATCCTATATCTGCTGCATAGCCTGTTTAATTGTAACCTGCTGTTGATACCTACCTGTTATCCTAAACTATTTAGTATAGTCTGGGTAGAGACCTATCAGAGACCCCACTTTAACCCGACTGCCCCGCTAGATTAACAAAAGACCCGAGCAACGGGATTCGAAGACCAGGCCCCGGCACCGCACATCACTTCCCTTAGTTGCTCGACACTACTGGGATACTATCAAGTGCCGAGGGTGATACCTCGATAGCACTTTTGATGATAACCTTGTAGGTTAGTTAATCGGTCGTGGTCAGCGAGGGTGATTCCTCCTACACCACCCCCGATAACGACATCGTCGTGCAACGACTCAAGTGTGGACCTCGAGGGTGATTCCTCTTACGTTCACCTTGACGATTAAGTCAGGTGGGGATCCAACGAGGGTGATGCCTCGGATTCCTATTTGATGTGGTGGCCACATGAATGACTTTACATTACTGATGATACTGTTCATACTGGATAAAGACGGGTCGGCCCTGAGGGGTACCCACGCGAGCTTAATTGCGAGAGATGTGGAGTCGGGTGGACCTGGATGGTGCCCGAGTAATGAATACGAGGCGTGGCCGGGCATTCCTAGCCCTTGCCGCAAGTCCTCGAGACGGGGCAACGGGGTCACATCTTTCGTGAGTCTCTGCTCGTTACCGCACTGCCAACACACTAACGGTTTGGATATTTGATTCGAGGGGCCTCTGGCCTGATAGCACTAACCATCACGTGGGCATAGTATGGGCGTTCTGCATCGTATACTTCAGCCGAAGCTTAATGGATGTCAGCGACTGAGCGGCGTGCGCTGGATTGGACTGGTTACGCAACCGCGCTTGTATTAAGGGGTTGCTAGGTCTGCTTCCAGCCGCCCACGCAACGCGCAGGAGTTCCCGGGGCCATGGCCCAAGACCCCTGGGGGCATAGGTTAGTCCGGCGTGCTGACCTCTCTGTTAAGTATTTGGTTGGGTTGCGGCGTGTTGCTTAGCCGAGGCTGGGCACGACCCAGAAAAGTGTGTCCGGCCGGAGTTAAGCGAGCGTGGTGGGTAAGATGGTGCACCCCTGCAGGGAAGAACTAATCTATCGATAGCCTGTCCTACGGTAACGGACACTCGGAGTTGTATCCCGAACGGTACAACTAGAACTGATGTCTTGAAAAGAAATGGATAGTATGGCTCTGGGATTGCTTTCTCGCAGGGAGACGAGGAAGAATCTCTGGGCGAGGTTGATATCATTACTACTACTTTACATTATGTTAATCTGCACTCTTCTAATGCTGCAAGACCGATGAAGATGCTTGAAGATGCTAGTCTTCGATAGGACTAGGCTTTCCCCTCTATTCTGGTATTTCTGCAGCCCAGTCCACATATACAGCCCTCCTTTGAAAATATTGCATATGTAGTGTAGATCCTTGCTTGCTGAGTACTTCGGATGAGTACTCACGTTTGCTTTACTTTCTTTTTCTCCCCATATCCATGTGTCGCCACCAGATGACGGAGCCCCTGAGATAGCTGCCCCTGTCGACGACTACGGCTACTACTACTACCCTCCCGGCAAGTACTACTACGAGGAGCCGACCGACGACTAGGAGTAGGTTCGGAGGGTCCTAGGCAGGAGGCCTATGCCTTTCGATCGTAGCGTTTTATTTTACCCTTCCTTCTTAAAAAGGCCTATCAGTTTCTCTGTAATATCTGTACCCAGATATCTGATGCTTCCGCTGACACTTGTATGCCATCGAGCTATTTATTCGAGCCCTCGAGGCCCTGGCTTGTAATATAAAGCCTGTATGACTTTATTTATTTTTAGAGTTGTGTTGTGATATCTTGAAGTGAGTCCTTAGGCTTGATCGTGTGCAATTATGTGTATGGTTAGTGCACGATTAAGCCGGGGTTGTCACAAACTAGAAGCCAGACAAGGAGACGACAAGGCATCAGGGTGCGCCCTAATGTCTTATGGGCCCCTTGTCGCTCCGTTTGACCTAATTCCAACACTATAAATCCCCAAATATTCTGAAGCCCCTTGAGCGAGACCCAAAATAATTATTCCGCTGCTGCAAGCCTTTGTTCTTCCACGATCCCATCTGGAGGCCTCCGACGGCAATCTTCTACAGGGGGAATCAATCACGGAGGACCTCTACATCAACCTTTGTGCCACTCCGATGATGCGTGAGTAGTTTCTCACTGGACCTATGGGTCCATAGCAGTAGCTAGATGACTCTGTCTCTCTTTTTGATCATCAATACAATGTTCTCTTCGGAGATCTATAAGATGTAATCTTTTGTGGTGCATTTGTTGGGTTCCGATGAATTATGGGTTTATGATCAGATTGTTCCTTGAAAGTAATTGAGTTATTCTGAACTTTATTATGTGTGATTATTTATAGCTTTGTATTCCTCTCCGATCTATCCGTTTAGTTTGACTAACTAGATTGATTTATCTTCAGTGGGAGACGTGCTTTATGGTAGGCTTAATCTTGTGGTGTCCTCACCTCATGACAGAAGGGGTAGCGAGGCACGTATTTGTATTGTTGCTACTAAGGATAAAACGACGGGGTTTGATCATATTGCTTGGTTTTATTCTGTCTACATTATGTCATCTTGCTTAAAGTATTAGTCTGTTTGTCATGAACTTAATACCTACAGAGGCAAGCATAGAAGCGCTCTCGAAATGGAGTGCCCAACAGTAACTTGTGTACCCACCACTTGCTATGTTCTTGAGAGAGATGCCTCTAGTGAAAGCTATGGCCCCTGGGTCCATTCACCTCATATTACTAAAACCCTAAAACCTTGTTGTAATTTACTTACTTTTATTTAGTTTTACAATTTATATATCTACCACTACCAGAATTAATCCTTGCAATTAACGACTACAAGGGGATTGACAACCCTCTTGCCCACGTTGGATGCAAGTATTTGTTTGTGTGTGTGCAGGTACTGTTGACAGTCGTTTGTGTGAATCACCTATTGGTTCGATAAACCTTGGTTCTTTACAGAGGGAAATACTTTCTGCTACTATACTATTTCACCCTTCCTCTTCATGGACAAGACATGACCATGCTGTCAGAACCAGATCGGGTCATCATCATGACACGAGCACGGGAAAACATTGCGAGTAAGGAACGATCGTGTAGGAACATTCCGTCGAGCAGTATGACATAAAAGCGTGCAGACGCTTGCTAGAAACCGAGCTGGTCCTAGCACTCCTCGAATGTTATCTGACGATCAAGGTTTGGATACGGAAGACAAATTCATTGAACCGGTTTCAAAGATTGATGACCGAAAACAAAGGGCAGCTCGGGAGAGCCAAGGTGCGTCTAGACTTGAAGACCGGTTCAGGGGGTGCTGATGGTGTCCCGGATTGGGGGTCTCTCACCAGGTCGCCTCCCAGCCTGGTGGGCTGGGACGAGCCGAGGACCCCATGTCGGTTCAGGAGTGGGCTACGCTAGACGGGCCATGACCTATGAATGGAAGGCTCCCGAAAACTTGTCGTGAACTTCAAGAAGCCTGATTCGTCGAAGACACTGTTTCCTAATACATAGCTGACTAGGATGCTATAAACCTAGACCCTCCCCCCGATACCTATATAAATCGAGGGATAGGACTCGTAGAACGACATAACAATATCAGGATAGATCATCTGTACTTTGCACTCCAATCCAAAGCAATAAAAACAAACAAAACGTAGGATATTGTCTCTCCTGAGAGCCCGAACCTGGGTAAAACCTCATGTCCTTGTTACCATCACATCTAGATACTTAGTTCCAGACCCCTACCCGAGATCTATTAGATTTAGCTCCGTCACCATGCCGTCGAGATCCGCAGGCAGGCCGCCGCAACACCCTCGATGGTGACCGTCGCTGCTACCCCCTGTGCATCCTCGAGCGCCACCGCTTTCTTGAGCTAGCGCCATGCCGCTGAGATCCACTGGCAAACCACCGCACACACCCTTGTCAGGGATCTGGTCGGGGTGGAATCGAAAGTGATGGTTGTTGTGATGGGGAAGAGAATGAGTGGACGTGGTCTAGAAATGCATAACGAAGGGGGCCGTCGTCTCACCCCATCCGGTGCGAGAAAAAGGGTCGCGCTCACCACCCGTCCACGCGGACGGTTCGCAATGGGTGACGTGGCAATGAACTTGCATCAAAATTAGTGCAAGTGGTCAGACAGTGGATGAAGCATTCGTGATGGGATCCGAATATCTGACGTGAGACTTTTAGTGATTCTGTTAATGTTTCGATATACAAACCTTAGTAATAACTTTTTTAAAAAAACTGAGTATTGAAAGGCTTGTAGCTATTGATAGGTTTGGGTGCTTTTTCTTTAACTATGCCTAATTAATTAGCTCTAGTTGAACTATGCCTGATCATGGTGGCAGTACTTGGTGTGTGCAGGGCTCCGGCTATCGTCCTCCCTCGGCCGGCACACGGTGACGCGGGGCTCCTGCCAGAGCCACGCATTGCTGATCTCTGACACGTGCTCTTGGACGACCTTAAGGAGCAGGCGGACGCTCTCCTGCTGGTCATGGTCCCCCGGAGTTCCCACGTCTTCCGGGGTGACGAGCACCAGCTGCTCGAGGACAGGAGCCCTGCGCAGGACGAACCTTAGCAGCCGCAGCTCGCGCCTCGTCCCTCGGAAGTTCACCACATTGAGGAATGCCAGGTGGCCGAGAGCGATCTCGTACTCGAGAACGATATCCGCGCCCTCGCCGGTCACCGCCGTGCCACCGCACGCGTCTGGGAGTTGCAAGTTCGATCCATGGAGCCGTTAGGTCGTTAGGATCGCACGTTGTGGCAAGTCAGGTTCAAATGGATCATGTATCAGGATGCTTACCCGGATAAAGAGGCGCTCGAGGAGCGGCGCCGCGACGAGCTCTAAGAATCCGGAGAAGCGAGTAACATCGCTGTCGCCCATGGAGATGGAGTCCATTAGCAGCTGCAGCTCTTCTAGGTTCGGGGCATCCACGTCGCCCTCCGCAAACAGTCGCTCTTCTTCCATGTGCTGATCGTATAAAAGACACCGTGAGACTTCAGGCTGGACGTAGCGAGCGGGCCAAAAAGCCCGCTCATGGACCGGCCCGCACCGGACCGAAATTGGAGGCCCGACAAAAAATAACAGTCGGTCTGGTCTGTAAAAAGAGGCCCGAAAGAAGTCCGGTCCAATCCTGTTTTGGCCCGGTCCGCTCGGTCGGACCGAAAGGAATTTTTGGTTTTGCATTATCCGAATAATGGGGACGAGGCCCAGCCCATTTAGCGCTCCTGGTATGACCTAATCCATCCCAGGCACGCACATCTCACTCAAACGCTCACATGACGCGGCCGTCCTCCTCCACCACGCAACAGCCGCCGCGACGGCATGGCCGGCAGCAGCAGGGCACGGCCAGCACGGCCAGCCACGGCCACGTGCACGTGCACAACCAGCAGCAGCAGGAGATGGCCGGCAGCCCCAGGCGACGTTTCGCTCAAAAAAATGCACGCACGCACGAACCTGCGCCGCCGCCGCCGCCGTCCAGCGCACAGCCTCTTGTCGTCGTGGCCACAAGCCTCCCTGCGACTTATCGCCATGTCCAGGAGCTTCGCAACCGTGAGATCTCCTTCCCCACGCAATGAATCGACCGGATTCGCCCCGAAGCCATCGCCATCATCCTCCTTCCCCAACTCCTGCTGCCGTCGTTCGTCGTCCATTACATCGCCGTCGCTGCTTCCTCAGCCTCCCCGACCCCTCCATGGAGTTCACCGTGAGTCACCCTCCCTTTCCCTTCTGTTCTTCCCTCCGATTAGCGTCCGGAGCTGTCTCTCGCCGCCGCCGTGATCACCACCTCGCCGCCGCCTCGGTCCTACGGTCTGGCCCGAGCTTTTCGGCCACCGGTCCGGTGCCTGAAAAGGGGACCGCGGCGGTGCTCGGTCCGGTCCGGTCCGGTCCGCCGGCGGCCGGTCCAAACGACGGCTCGGTCAGGGCCCGGACCGGCCCGGACCGCCGTCCACCCTGAGCGAGACTGGGCCAACGAACTCCACGCCGGACGGCTCGTCCTCTCTCCAGATGAGGAGGACGTCGCCGTGGTAGACGACGGACTCCAGCACGGGCACGGCCACCTGCAGGCTGGCCACGGCCAGGCAGCGCACGATCTCCAGGCCCCGCAGCCTCTCGCCGGCGACCCTCACCGACACGAGAAGGTGGCAGCTCTCCAGGCTCAGAAACTCGAGCACCCGGCACCCGGAGACCGCGTCCCGGACAGCATCGTCGGTGACGTCGACTTGGTTGAGGTAGAGCGATGTGAGACCGACTAGCCCCGCCGTGCCGGGCGGGACGTCGCGGAGGCTGCGCCGGCCGAGGCTGAGCACCGCGAGGGAGCTCTCGGCCTGGAAGAGGTCCGCGGGAAGCTCCAGAGCCCCGCGGCCGTCGGCGTGCTGCGTCCGGTCCACCCCCACCTCCCTGGCGCCTCTCCCCAAGGCGGCCGCGGCCCACCGGACGACGTGCCGCCCAAACGCGTCGAATGGGGACAGTGCCACGCGGAACACGTCGATGGGCGCCGCGCCGTGGACCTCGAGGCAGCGGTTCACCGTGGCCACGATCAGCCCCAGGGACTGGCCGCTGACGAATTCGCTGTCGGTGAAGTCGAGGACGGCGGAGGCGGCGAGCGCGTGGAGCCACAGGCACGCCCACCTCGTGCAGAGGGCGCTGGTGCGGACGGCTTGTTTGAGAGGGACCCGGCCGACGATCGAGTGGAGGACGTCGTCGGGGAGGCCACTGAGCCGGTCCTCCTCAGATGGTGCTCCCTTAACTCTGCAATACTTCGTGTTGGATTCGATCTCCATTGCCACGCGCGGTCGAGCTCGTGTAGAGACTTCCAAGTGACGCACGAGAGACGATTTTCAGGATCATGGTCCAGTCGCACCTATAGTCAGCACCGTTGGATGTAAGAACGTTAAACTAGGGATTTGGGCCAGATTAGATGAGATGTAGATCATTTATGCTAATATGGACCACTAACGGTCCTTGGACTTTGGACCATTGGTGCTAGAGCACATTAAAAATAGGTGCCAAAGACGTCTTGGTATGCACCAATTTGCTACGTGGATGAATTCGCACTACCACCAAAGCGGGCATGCAGTTCTAAAAAAACAAAGCAGGCATGCATGGCAGCACGCTGGTGTGGAAAATACGTGGCACCTATTTTTGTATAGATGGCATTATACACGACTTTTATGCTGAGACACATATTTATTTTATCTGTTTCTGTATTTTTATCTCATGTTCCACTTGCATGTGTGTTTATGCTTTTTAGAGAATTACAAAAATCTGACACACACTGACACACATGTCTTTTTTGCGCTCTAAACTTTTGTTTCTTTTCCTGCGCAGACAACCACGAATGTCATTTCTCTGTGACAATTTACAAGCAAGTGGAACACATTCTGATGTTCATTGCCAGAAAGTTCAGATTTGTTTTGCGCAGAAAATTTTCTTTTTTTTTGGTTTTTACTGCTTATATGGGTGCATTTGAGTTCGGAACTAGAAAATTCATGTCTGAAAGGAGAACCACGACCCATTATAATCTTTTAGGAGAAATTTTTCATATTTTCTATTTGTGTTTTCACTGAATATTGCTGATAATTTTACAATGTTAACGTATACCTACGGTATGTCCGTGCTATATTTTTGGCAATTGTTGAGGAAAAAAATAGAGATACAATGTTAATTTTATATCATTTTCAAGAATAGCGTGTGTATCTCGTCAAAAACAAATATTTCTGCCGAGTACAGTTATTCATTTTTCACTGCCTCTCCATGGTCATGGATAATAAAAATAAGTGTGGCTACAGTAGTATATCCTTGGTAGTGGTGCAATCTGGACAATAAAAAAATACCTATGTGATTAAGATGGTATAGCCTTATTAGCCAGCAGCATGCCCGTTATGAAGCATGGATTATAGAACGTACATTACAGATGGAGGGCTTGGAGCGTGGGTTCGGCTGGACCATGGTCCAGTCAGCATATTTCTGAGTGACGCACTGGAATACTCCTACGTGCGTGGTGGCTATGCGATTTGTTCATGAATCGTATGAGCGCTTTGGCCTAGGCCTTTTATACGTAGCATCCAGCCACTGTTGCGTTGAAAATGTTCACTCGCCTTCTCTTGCAAGATTTGACTCGAAAAGATGGGAGCAGATTGGACTAAAAGTTGAGAAAAAGGACGAGGGGTTTCTGCTCTGTTCAATCTCCACTTGAATCTTATTTCCAGATTTCAGAACAGCCCCACAAGTACTCCCATCAATGCTCACTTCCTGGTTCAGAATATAATTAGAGGAGCCATCAGGATCAGGTTCAGACTTCAAAACTGTGGTGTAAGAGCATCTCCAGCCGTTCGGCCTAACAGGGGCTTGAAATAGTGCCGCCTGAAGGCGAACCGGCGATAATTTCGACGTGGGGGCGGCCGGTTTCCTAGCCGCCGCCCTAAACTCGACCGAAAGTCGTGCAAACACAAAACAAATTCGGCCAAACTACGCGATTTTATTGATATTTGTAAAAAAACTTAAAACATAATTAAAAAACAACTAAAATGACTACTAAATACTACTACTAATACTGCCGCCGCCAGCCCGCCCTCTACATGCCGAGTAGCCTGTACATCTTGGTGTAGTCGCCGCCGTCGTCGTCATCGTCGCCGCCGCCGTCCCTGCTGCACCCCTGACCAGCGTCGCCGATGCGTGGGGGGTTGGACGGCCCGGGCGCCTCCTCGTCGCTGTCATCGAGGATGATGATGCCGCCCTACTCGCGGCCGCGGCGCCGGGCGGTGATCTCCTCGAGGGCACGGCGCTGGCGCGCCATCTCCTCGCGGACGTAGTCCTCCCGCGCCCATTTGAGGGCGGTCTCATCGTCGGCGGCCATGGCCTCGTGCTCCTTCTTCACGGGGAGCAGCCCCGGTTCGGTCTTTGGCCGGACGAGGCGGGAAGAGGGAGGAGAGGGGCCACGGCCGCCCTCGTAAATAACGAGGGCGCCGCCGTGGGTGCGGCGCCTGAGCGGCGTCTCCTGTGGCTCCGGCTTGACGGGGCGCAGCGCCGGCGAGCCGGAGGAGAGGGAGCTCGCCGTCTCCATTCGCCGCGGCGTCCATGAGCTACCACGGCGGCGAGAGAAGGAGGAGGGCGCCGGGTACTCCAGACGCGGCATGTTGCCGGCCTCGATGTACTCGAGGACGACCTCGAGGGTGCGGCCGGGGATGCCCCACCATTGGCGCCGCCCGTCGGAGTTGAGGCGGCCACGGGGCTCGACGCCGTTGGTGGAGGCGAGCTGCTCCTCGTGGCGCCGGTCGAAGTACGCTGTCCACAACGCGTTGCTGTCGGGGACGTACCTCGGCTTGTTCCGCGCCGCCACCGGCAGCGAGAACTGGATGCGCGCGATTTCGGCGCACCGATCAGCGCTGGAGGCACTGGGACGCCGCCGATATTGAGCCTCCAGGCGCCCGGCACCCGCATGTCAGGCGGCGCCGGATAGTCGGCCTCGTAGATGAGGCGTGCCTCGTCCTCGTGTAGGTGGCAGTGGCCGAAGCCGTTGGCCGCCGCACCATCGCCTGGGTAGCGCTCGGCCATGCTCGTCGTCGGGGGGGAGGGGGGAGAGAGGAGAGACGCGCGTCGATGGTGAGAGGTCGAGAGTGGGAGAGGGTTCTGCGGCGATGGAGTGTGCGCTCACCGGCGAGGGAGGGGCCGGCTTTTATAGCGACGGGGGGCGGCGAGCGGGCGGCATGTGTGCGTACGCGTGGCGGGAGCGGGCGGGACGCGCGTCAAAGCGCCTTCACTGCGCCGCCCGTGAGGCATCAATGGAAGGCTGACCGGCGCGGCAGCGCGACAGCCTTGTCATTGATTCCCCGCGGGAAACCGAGGCGATGAGGACGACGAGCGTGCCCGGTCGCTGACTCGGTAGGCCCGCCAGGCTTTCGCGCCAAAACCGTTTACCCCGGCGCCCCCGGGCGCCCCCAGCGTGCCGGGTTCGGCCTGGGTCCGCCGGCGCCAAATTCGGCCCTAACCAGTGAAAAATGGGCTTCTGGGGACGCAACTGTGCCGATTTTTCGGCGCCGGCGATAAAAAAGGGGCCTTGGGGGGCTTGTTGGGGACGCGGCTGGAGATGCTCTAAGTTCTCAGATCTCTATCCACTTCCATCTTGTTTCCAGAATTCCAGGACAAATTCACTAGTACCATCATCAGGATCAGGTCCTTTGTCCTGCTTCCCATCGATCTCCATCTCCTTGTTGTTAAGGGTGTCCGCATACGAGGAATCGTGAGGACCAGGTTCTACTTAGTCAACGGAGCTTTTGTTGGCATCATCGTCAGGATCAGGCTCAGACTGTAGAAGTGCATGCTCTAGCCAATGCAACCAAAAGACCGATCTGACGGAAGAGACTAGGCAACACATTTATACGTCAACACTCCCTCTCACGTGTGGCTCCCTCAGGCCTAAACATGGACCAAAAGTGAGCTGCAATTTAATTGCGCCAGCCGGGTCTTGAACTCAAGACCTCTTGGCTCTGATACCATGTAGAAGTGCATGCTCTAGCCAATGCAACCAAAAGACTGATCTGACGAAAGAGACTAGGCAACACATTTATACGTCAACACAGACCAACCTATGGCATTCTGCTCTGTAACTGTAAGTGATGTAAAACCTAGTGACCCTGTCACAATTATTACATCAATGGGCATGACATCATTATCATGTGGATCTGGTTCAACCTTCACATTTCCCTGTCTTTACCATCTGTCACTTGGACCAGTTTCAACTTGTGTGCCTAAGACATTATATCTCTCCACTAATGTAGCAACACTATTGTGAGAACTCTCCAAATCTGTTGATGATCCATTGAAGAGACGCTGAAAAGGAGCTAACCATATTATAACACGTGCACTTGCCAGTGAGCTTGATCCTCCCCCGAGCCTTTGACCAACGGCTCCAGTGTTCTCCACATCTCTATTGATTATTCGGATATATAATATGTCACTTAATGACTGAGTTTTATACCATTCATGATATTTGAGGTACTGGTTGGTTTGTAAGGTCCTATTTTTATTTTGCAGTGCTTTGTTCCTGGGATTGGCTTTGGGTCATATCATATATGATTTTGATTTGCTTTTAAGTTTCAAAAATTGGCTTTGTGGTAACAGGTCGGAACATATATGTTTGTTGGCAATGACCGGTCCAAACATATGTCATTTGCATTCACTAGCTCCTCACACCGCATTCACCTATTGCAGCAGACAAATGAAGTGGCAGAAATAAATAATTTTATATCTCAATCTTTTCTGGTCCTTCATTTTAGCTTGTAACAGCCATCTGAACCCCACAACCTGCAAACGGCTTTCACTTATCCATGCCAATTAAACTATCATGAAAATACACATCAACAGCATGTCAAACAAACAAAGGCATCTACAAAGACCCAACAAACTGATGTGACCCCAAATGCTGTCGTTAAAAATATTGTCAGTAAGGTAAACCAGAGAAATACTAAAAAGTATATAATTCCTGCCAGACGCTATGAGAAAAAAAACAAGCTACTGATGTACATTGCAGCAAGACGGTAACACATATTTCCATTGGACATGTTCCTGTCCAACTTGTTGCACCGGAGGACGTCGAGCCACGATTCAGAACTCCATGCAGGCAAACACATCTACGTGAGCGTACAAGGAAATAGTACTAGTTTGTTTGTCTTTTTTGATCAGTGTGCCGTATTTTTAAATTAATTAATTAGTGATTAAATAAGATAGAGGAACGAGAGAGAGTTGGATTAGTACTAGTAGCAGTACGTGGCTATGTTCAGGTTTGAGTCCAACTAGTATTCGGTCCACAATAGGAGTCCAGGACGGTTGTACCTCGTGCCTGCGTGCACTATTAATAGGGCCAGCCGGCCGTGTATCTAGGACAGTTTTTATTGCGTGAGTTAAACCAGAAAATCGCCATGTTCCGGCGTCCAAGTTCTGCCTATTTTTGTTGAGAATCCATCTAGGGTTTGTGTTCTTGGCGAGGAGATTAGACGGGTCAACAACGGATCGACCCTCGCCTCGAGGTTCGCTCCTCATCACAAACAAAAACTAACGGCAACATTAAGTTAACTAGTCCAGCCAAGTGAACAAAACTGTCGCAAGTAGGCATCGTCAGCAACTCACAACCCTATCTTCCAAGCTACTGTTGACTTGAGCTTAAGAAAAAAGCCCTAGGAACTCAAGTGCTTCTTCGCCCTGAATTCTCCACTCCCCTTCGTTGGCATCAAATGAGGTGAACTCAGCACCCTGTTCCTCTGCTTTCTTCGCCAGTATCTCCTTCTACTTGTCCACCCTCGGAATCTTGTGTACGATTTGGCATGCATTTGAAGGGCATACAATAAGTTTCAAAAGAAGGAACTATACAATAGAACTATACTTGACGCCAAACCAGAACATCATCGATCGAGTCATCCTCTCTGAAAACAAGACTTCCTCTTCCACAGTGTACTGCATACTCAGTTCCTCGGTGTCCCTTTCTCTTGACATGTCATCGCTAGAACATTGGTCCTCCTTGATGTTGCATCACGCTCAGTTTGCTTCCTCTTGATCCGCAGGCTTTCGAGTGTCATCTCCACTTCTCTCATTGCTGGCCGGTCTTCTGCATTCATTGTTACATCACACACTTTTCTGCCAGCGCAGCCACCTCTTGGACTTCTCCATCTTCCTCTTCCATGACCTGAGGATCCAGTAACTCACCCAAAACACCATCCGTAACCAGTGAGGCAAAATGTAGAACAAGACTATCACCATCAACTGAATTATAGGCGAGTGGCCTCTTTCTGGTAAGCAGTTCCACGACAAGTACGCCAAAGCTGAACACATCGCTCTTGTCTGTTAGGCGACCAGTGTAATGTAATAGTACATGGGATCCAAGTAGCCAATCGTTCCTTGAACAACACTAGTCACTCCCGTTTCATCAATTGGAATAAACTTTGAAGCCCCAAAAGCTGATACCTTGGCAATTAAACTTTCGTCAACAAGTATGTTGGCGGACTTAATATCTCTATATGATATACAGGCCTTGAAGCAGCTGAATGCAGATAGGCTAGAGCTGTACAAATCTCAAGTGCAATCCTTAATCGGTCGTCCCATGATAGTGATACTGGTCCTTCTACATGCAGATGATGCTCAAGTGTTCCATTTGAAATGAACTCGTAAACCAGCAATGGGACTTCTGCCTCGAGACAACATCCAATTAGCTTCACGATATTTCTATGGTTGATTTGAGAAAGAATTGCAACTTCATTAATGAAATCATCGATTTCTCTCTGTACGACGATCTTTGATTTCTTGATGGCTACAACATGTAGGTCCAAAATGCCTTTATAAACGATGCCATGTCCTCCACCACCAACCTCACGAGTTCTGTCAAAATGTTTTGTGGCCTTCTCTAACTCTGCTAAGGTGATAATCATCCGCTCACCCATATCTGCTCTTTGTGAAACTAATTGCTGAAATAGCTGTTGGGACTGGACAACAACAATGCGCTGCACAAATTTACCGACCCGGCAAATATGCACACTACACAGCCCCCTCCACTTGTGATGAACTTTGAGGATAGCTTCAACCAACAATTAAGCAGCGGAATAACACAAACAACATGCACATATGACACAGGATTTAACGTGGAAAAACCTCCTCAACTTGAGGAGTAAAAAACCACGGCTGTGGACCGACCGGTCCACGCAACTTCACTATGAGAATGATGAGTACAAAGTCTTCTCTAGAACCTCTAGAGAGATTTACAACACACTCTCCACGTTGCCAATAGGCAACAGCAACAACAACCACAAGAGGCAAGATTTCAGCAAAGCAGAGTTTACATAGCTTCTGTACCCTTCAGTATTTTGCAAACTGTTCTTAAACCGCTGAACCAAACAGCACCAAATTTGGCAGACAAGTAGACACACGAGTTCTTGAGATCCCCTCAAAATTTCATCTCAATCCGACATCGTTTGCCTACCCAAACTGTTCGTCTCCCAAAACTACTCTGTTCTGAAACTGCAGCAGTCAGAGTTGACAAACCACTCTCAAATCTGATGCTCCACTGACCCAATCCTCAAACCAGCTAACCAGATCGAAGTACTCAAAGTAAGGAATGAGCTCACCAAGTTTGGGATCAATCCAAGCACGTTTGAGGCTTCAATCACCAGCTTGAACATTATCTAGTCAGATGCAGCAAACCTGGACAGAACCTCTGCTTCTTCTTCTTCCTCTCTCTCAAGTTGTGTTTTCTCTTGTGTGCTCTCTCTCACTCTCACAAATGGCAGCCACCACCAGCAAGGGGTGGGGTGGCTAGGGTTTTCTCCTTGCTCCCTTCACCAGGGAACACTCACAACCGTTGGATACAGAACAGATCAACGGTTCATATGTGTTGGACTTGTGTGGGCTGATGTTGGGCTGCTAACACACCTCCATGTGGAGGGACTTAGCCCAACAAACTCCCCCTCCCGACATCATGGAGGGTCTCACTGCCTTCCGGCAGCCATGCCAGTGAGCCGGCAGCATACTTCGAGCTTCTTCCTCATCACCACTTTAGTCAACATATCAGCCCCATTGTAATCGGTGTGAACCTTCTCAAGTTGCATTTGCTTGGAATACAACACATCTCGAATCCAATGATAACGGACTTCTATATGCTTAGACCTTGAATGAAAGCTTGCATTCTTACTCAAGTGGATAGCACTTTGGTTGTCACAAAACAACACATACTTGTCTTGCTTAAAACCAAGCTCACAAGCCAACCATTTCAGCCACAATAGCTCTTGGCTCGCCTCTGTTACTGCAATGAATTCAGCTTCAGTTGTATTCAGTGCCACACACTTCTGCAGCCTACTTTGCCATGACACCGCTCCCCCTGCATATGTAACCAAGTAACCTGAAGTAGACTTCCTTCTGTCAACATCTCCAGCCATGTCAGAATCTGAAAAAGCAATCAGCTTGGCCTCACCATCACCGAAGCAAAGTTTCAGATTTGTGCTACCCCAAAGATATCTCAAAATCCACTTCACGGCTTCCCAATGAGGTCTTTCTGGATTGGATATAAATCTGCTCACAGTACTAACTGCATGAGCAATGTCAGGCCTTGTACATACCATAGCATACATCAAACTCCCAATCGCTGAAGCATAAGGAACATGATGCATTTCCTTTTTCTGCTCATCAGTGGTAGGACATTGCTTTCTGCTCAACTTGAAATGGGCTGCTAGTGGACAACTCACAACTTTAGTATTTTCCATCCTGAACTTCTGAAGTACCTTCTCAATATACTTCTCTTGAGACAAGTACAACTTGTTGCAATTTCTGTCTCGCTCAATTCTCATTCCGAGAATGTTCTTTGCTGGACCTAAGTCTTTCATAGCAAAACAGTTGCTCAACTCCTTCTTCAACTTAGCAATCCTGGAGACATTCTTGCCAACAATCAGGATATCATCAACATAGAGCAATAATATGATGAAATCATCATCTGAGAACCTCTGAATAAACACACAATGGTCTGAGCTACACTTCTTGTAGCCTTGCTCCCCCATGACAGTTTCAAACTTCATGTACCATTGTCTTGGTGCTTGTTTCAGGCCATAGAGACTTTTCTTCAGCTTGCACACATAGTCTTCTTTGCCTTTCACAAGAAACCCCTCAGGTTGCTCCATGTATATTTCTTCCTCCAACTCACCATGAAGGAATGCAGTCTTCACATCCATTTGCTCAACCTCCAAGTTGAGACTTGCTGCCATGCCAAGGATTACTCTTATGGATGTCATCTTCACAACCGGAGAAAATATCTCATCATAGTCAATGCCTTTTCTCTGGCCGAATCCTTTTACAACTAGCCTGGCCTTGTACCTTGGATGTGATGTGTGCTCTTCTTGCTTGATTCTGTAGACCCACTTGTTCTTCAAAATTTTCTTGCCCTTGGGCAACTTCACCAACTCATAAGTATGATTCTTATGCAAGGAATCCATCTCTTCTTGCATAGCATTTTTCCACTCCTTCTTGTGCTCATCTTCCATTGCATCTGCAAAGCATTCAGGTTCTGAACCGTTAGATAATAACACCATGTATTGATCTGAGGGATACCTGCTGGAAGGAATTCGACCCCTGTTGGATCTTCTGAGTGGAGCAGCTGGTGGACTTTCTGGTGCTGGTGCTTCCTACTGATCCGGATCATCAACTTTAGCATCATACTCTTGCTGCTGCTGTTGGCGAGCATATTCTTCACCTGCACCACCATGTACATCATCTTGTACATCTTTTGCATCTGCTTCAACTTGCACACGAGCTGGAGCTGTAGGAACTGGCTCAGAATCAATCATGTCTTGCTGCTGCTGAGGAGGAACATGCCCCTTTGTCTTCACAATATCCTCAATTGTTTGGTCTTCAATGAACACAACATCACGACTTCTCACAACTTTCCTTGTTATAGGGTCAAACAGCTTGTAGCCAAACTCATCACCACCATAGCCAAGAAAGATACACTGTCGTGTCTTCGAATCAAGCTTTGACCTTTCATCTTGAGGAATATGAACAAAGGCCTTGCACCCAAAAACCTTCAGGTGGTCATATGAGATGTCCTTGTCACACCAGACCCTATTAGGAACATCTCCCTGCAAAGGATAACTTGGTGAGAGATTAATAAGATAAACTGCAGTCATCAAAGCCTCACCCCAAAAGTGTTTACGTAGCTTTGCACTTGACAACAAGCATCTAACTCTCTCCATAATTGTCCTATTCATCCTCTCAGCAAGACCATTCAGCTGTGGTGTCTTCGAGGGAGTAAATTGATGCCTAATACCTTGCTGCTTGCAATAGGCATCAAATGGCCCAATGTACTCTCCTCCATTATCAGTGTGAATGCACTTGATCTTCTTCTCAGTTTATCTCTCAACTAAGGCTTGAAATTGCTTGAATACGCCTAGTACTTGATCTTTGGTCCTCAAAGTGAAGGCCCAAACTTTCCTGGAAAAGTCATCAATAAAAGTCCCAAAGTACTTAGCACCACCAAGAGATCTTACCGACATTTTGCAAACATCGGAATGTATCAAGTCCAGCTTCTCAGGCTTCTTGTGAGGAGGTAGAGTCTTGAAGGCAACTCTATGTTGCTTCCCTGCTAGACAATCTGAACATTTCTTGATGTGAACTCCTTTCACACATTTCAACAATTTTTTCTTCACTAGCACTGTCATCCCCTTCTCACTCATGTGCCCACGTCTCTTGTGCCATAGAGCACAATGATCATCCTTCTCTAGTGCATTGACAGAAGCATTAAAGAGCTTAGCATGAACATGATACAAACCTGAGACCATTTTACCTCTTGCAACAATCATGTTGCCTTTGGTGAGCTTGTACTGCCCTTTTCCAAAACTGCTCAAGTAATCATCTCCATCAAGCAAACCAACCGAAATAATATTGAGACGAAGTGCCTCAACATGCCTGACAGATTTGAGGACTAACCTTGTACCATTTGCGGTCTCCAAATGCACATCTCCTTTTCCAATGATGGCTGCTCTATCATTGTTCCCCATCTTCACAACACCAAAATCACCTGATATATAGTTAGTGAAGAGCTCTCTGCAAGATGTAGCATGAATGGTAGCACCGCTGTCCGGTATCCAAATCATCTCGTCACCATCCACAAGGTTGACGGTTTCATCAGAAACAACAGTGATCCTCTCCTCAACAGTAGAACCAAATCTGCCCTCATTTTCTTCATGCATAACAAGCATGATGTCCTCCTCTACTGCAGTCACTCGGTTGCCCTCTGTGTCACTATCACTGTCTGCTTGCTTCTGATCTTGCTTCTTCTTTTTCTTTTTGTCTTTCTTCCACTTGTCACATTGCCACTTAATGTGGCCCTTCTGATGGCAGTGATGGCACTCATAATCAGCATACTTGCTTTTTGATTTGCTCCTACCTCTTTCTGCCCCTTTACCTGGACCTCTGCTCTTGCTTCTCCCCCTGGACTGAGTGACCAACACCTCTGAATGTGAGGAAGAACTAGCTTCAGCCACCTTTCTGGAGTCTTCATTTAGTACCCTGGTTTTCACAAGATTCCAAGTGACAACTCCATTAGGTGCTGAATTGCAAACCGTGACCTTAAAGGTCTCCCGGCTGTCCGGTAATGAGCCTAGTAGCAGCAAAGCTCTCACTTCATCTTCAAATGTTATTCCCATTGAAGAAAGCTGATTTATAATGCCTTGGAATGTATTCACATGATCTGCAATTAGAATGCCCTCTTTGTACCTCAAGCACATCAATTGTTTGATCAAGAACATCTTGTTTGTACCTTCTTTTCGGGCAAACAACTCTTCCAATTTCTGCCATAAGGTGCGTGCATGTGTCTCATCAATGATATGGTTCAAAACATTGTCATCGACCCATTGCCGAATAAACCCACAAGCTTGGCGATGAAGTACCTTCCACTGACCTTCCTCAATGCCCTCCGGCATCTCAGTGGAGAACACTGGCTTCCAGTATTTTTTCACATACAACAAGTCCTCCATCTTGCCCTTTCATGCTTGATAATTTGTACCATTCAAAGAGATCATCCTACTGGTATTCACTTCCATCTTTCACCACAAGAAACTCGGCAATTTGCACAAGCAAACCAAGGCTCTGATGCCACTTTGTTGGGACTGGACAGCAACAATGCGCTGCACAAATTTACCAACCCGGCAAATATGCACACTACACAGCCCCCTCCACTTGTGATGAACTTTGAGGACAGCTTCAACCAACAATTAAGCAGCGGAATAACACAAACAACATGCACATGTGACACATGATTTAACATGGAAAAACCTCCTCAACTTGAGGAGTAAAAAACCACGGCTGTGGATCGACTGGTCCACGCAACTTCACTATGAGAATGATGAGTACAAAGTCTTCTCTAGAACCTCTAGAGAGATTTACAACACACTCTCCACGTTGCCAACCGGCAACAGCAACAACAACCACAAGAGGCAAGATTTCAGCAAAGCAGAGTTTACATAGCTTCTGTACCCTTCAGTGTTTTGCAAACTGCTCTTAAACCGCTGAACCAAACAACACCAAATTTGGCAGACAAGTAGACACACGAGTTCTTGAGATCCCCTCAAAATTTCATCTCAATCCAACATCGTTTGCCTACCCAAACTGTTCGTCTCCCAAAACTACTCTGTTCTGAAACTACAGCAATCAGAGCTGAGAAACCACTCTCAAATCTGATGCTCCACTGACCCGATCCTCAAACCAGCTAACCAGATCGAAGTACTCAAAGTAAGAAATGAGCTCACCAAGTTTGGGATCAATCCAAGCACGTTTGAGCCTTCAATCACCAGCTTGAACACTGTCTAGTCAGATGCAGCAGACCTGGACAAAACCTCTGCTTCTTCTTCTTCCTCTCTCTCAGGTTGTGTTTTCTCTTGTGTGCTCTCTCTCACTCTCACGAATGGCAGCCACCACCAGCAAGGGGTGGGGTGGCTAGGGTTTTCTCCTTGCTCCCTTCACCAGGGAACACTCACAACTGTTGGATGCAGAACAGATCAACGGTTCATATGTGTTGGACTTGTGTGGGCTGATGTTGGGCTGCCAACACACCTCCATGTGGAGGGACTTAGCCCAACAATAGCAGCCCGTGATTTTGCTTGAAAACTTGCCTTTTCTTTTTTTCGCCTTCTGTTGCTTGATATTACGTGTTATCAAGGGAGCACCAAGAGCCAGAAGCATAAGAACTGATCCACCGCTAACTACTAGGCCTATGAAAAATTATGAGAAGTAGAATTACACATTGCATCCACCCCTGATATCTTACTAAACGGAAACAATCCACTAAAGTTTTCTCTTTTTTTAAGCAAATTTTACAATACAACATTTAGAACTAAACATTTATACCACCAACTATAGGTTTGCACTAAGCAAGTAAATAGTTTTTTTAACAACTTAGTAAGCAGTTTTAAACTGTGTATCATTGTTCCAAGAAAATACTTACTTCAATTTATCTTTATAGGTTTGAAACCACGGAGCTTTATCAATTGTATTTGATTTCTAACACTTAACAGTGCTCTTGTAACGATGATGATATATTATCTTCATCAATGCACACATGAGATTTCCAGCCAAGCTAATATTCTTTAAAGAAAATCAACTTATCAAGCTCCACTGAAACTTCTTCCTAAAAAATCTTTACTGAAAATGCAGTAATAGGTTAACTTAAAGCTCTCCCTGCAGAGAACTAGAAGTTCTCTTAACATAATCGTTCGTAAATAGAGGCTATAATATGATAAAATGGTTTCTGAAGAACCACCAGTTTGAACTTACAAAGATGATTAGGATGATGAATTTTTGGACCAAGGGGGTATTTTTTATAAATGTAAAGCATAGTCAGAGCAGAATATACCCAACAACTAATATAATGGGCTATGTGAGCGTTCTCATGTACAAACAGTTTTCTTGGAAAAAACAACTTTACAACATCATGAAGTTGATGCAGACAAATTAAAACGGCATAGATTTAACATCACTGAAATGTCATCAGTACATATGGAGTTGTAATGATATGAATACACAATTTAGGTAACTAGTGATGCGTAGTGATTGTTACCTTGAGAGGAATTCTTGATCTTGACGCACCCTCCTTCCATGGAGGGATTCCCGTAGGTCCCATCGGGGCATTGGCAGCGGAATGTTCCAGGCATATTTATGCAGGTTCCGTAGCATGAGTGGAATTCCCAATGCGCACATTCATCAATGTCTAACAAAACAGCAACGAATCACCAAAAACAAGACTGATAGACCAGCCACATATGTGACCTGTAAAAGTATACCTAATTCTAGGCAACAACCTAATATGCATTTTGACTTTGTAAGCCAGTGAATTAAAACCAGGTTGATTCAACTTGTATACCTTGGCATCCATTCACGGCGTAAGGGTTTCCTTGATAGCCAGCAGAGCAGCGACACCGGTGCCCCTTATAAGCAAAGCTTGTATAGTTCTGACAGGAGCTGCTGCTGCTGAGGCACGTAGATGCAGGTGTGACAGGCAGCTTCTTGCTACATGTCGAATTGCTAATTACCAGTCCAGCAAGACTGGTAGAGTATTTACAGTTTCAAAGATGAGGCGTGTGACATTATAGGACCCCTCCTCGGCTATGAACACTGAAGATTCGGCATCTAATTCAGAAACATTGCCAGGGGGCTGGACCTGGATGTTGTAGGAGGTGTAGCCTTTCGGGATGACAGCACTGCAGCAGCCAATGCTGGAGCACTCTTTGTTCAAGGGGAACTGAAAAGGCTGGCCTTTTCCCGGTGGCGGTGGGCAGTAGGTGGCACAGGCATTGACGGTGCTGTTGTCCTCCACAAGGAGGAGGACCTGGACGTTGCTGCATGACAGCACCAGGAACTTGTTCTTCTCAGGCGAGACGAAGAACGGCCCGCCCCTTCTGAGCCCACCCCATGTGTGGTACTTGCCTGTGTTGTTGACACTGCCCGGTGCTATTGCTGCTGGTAAGAGCGCGATGCTACTGCTGTTGACACGCACCGTGCCCCTGGGAATGGAGATCTCTAGCACCTCCACGGTGCCATCTCCGAGGAACAGCTTGGGTGGCCGGTACGAGTGATCGCAGGTGAGATTAAAGCCGTCGTAGTAGCAGCCAGCCTCGATCCCGGAAGGGTAGGAGATGTTGATGCCTCCACAGACGGCGCTGTAGTTTGCTATTGCTGCTGCTGCCGCCGCACCCAACGTATGCAACAGTAACGCTACAACTACAGCCACCCTGAACACAACTCTCCTACTACTCGATAACCTCTCCATAAAGGCAACCTCAAAAAGATGGTGATGTCTATGGATTTTCTTCCTATCTCCATTCTCCAATCCAGTCGAGCACTACTTAACCAATGCAACCTCTACACCTACCGCATGGCGCATAACTTGCGTGATTCGTTTGGGCTACCAGCTAGCTAATAGGCGGCTAATACTCCTACTTTATTTAAGAGGAAGATGGTCAGCACTGGCCCTATTGGCATGCCTTCCAACAACTAACACCCAATTAAGAGATTATAGTAACGCCACATGCCCACATCTATGAAAAAATGAGCCCATGATTATGACACGACTAGTGGCAAAGGCTAAATTAGGTGGACTTTTGCAGGATTTCCACGGGCAGTGATCATAAAATATTTGACCACTATTGGTTTGGCTATGATTTGAGCTTCCAGTTGGGTGGTAGGTTTGATCTTGAGGTCAAGAGGAGGGCTAGTAGTAAATGTGACTAATGTTCTTTGGTTGGAAGATGCCATGAAGCTTCCTTTTTCATACGCATGCGCTCATTTTGCTAACGCTCGGTCACCGGAGAGTTAAGTTAGGTCTCGGTTGATTTTTTTGGACTATGCGATGCGCTTTCGTCCTGATTCACGTTTTGGAGCAGGCTGGCTGGTGTTTCTCCTTTGTCCCGCACGTACACGGCCTGTTTTTTCTTTTTCTCCTTGTCTTTTTCGGGGACGTTGTTTTGTTGTTGTTGGGTTTTTGGTAATGACTTTTTTTAATAGCGGGTCGTGGGCTTTTTCGGGCTGTTTTTCAGCTGCGCGATGTGTTAAGCCAGTATGACGAACTTTTTCTGTTTTTTGTTGTTCGCAATTTTTTTGTCTATTTTTTCGTTGATGCGGCGAACCGGTAGTATATGTATTTCTGGGCTCTTTTTAGGGGACGTTGTTTTGTAGTTTTGGGTTTTTGCCTTTTCTTTTTGTTTTTCACATTCACGTCCCGTTTTTGTAGTTCGGTTTTTTTTATGTGCGCTTGCAAATTAATCAAGAATGACGTGCAATTGCACTTTTACTTGATCGACCGATATAAAGCCATGAATGTGTAATTGTAAATTAATCGGTAATAATGTGCATTTGCAAAGTACTGGTCACGAATGTGTAATTCCACAATATTGGACATGTATGTGCAATTGCACATGAGTGACCGTAATGTGCAATTTGTGGCGATTTTGGCCATGTTTTCACGATCAAGGCCTGTTGTGTATTTTTTTTTTCGGTTTTGCTAACTCTCGGTTGACCGAGATTTTTGTTAGGTCTCGGTCAAGGACTTCGATCGTGAGATGCTTTTTTTTTTTTTTTGCGGAAAGGACCTCAGATCTATTAATAAGGCCCACCAGTGATACAAAGCACCCCAACAAAGTAAGATATTACAAACTGGTCCTTGGGGAGCCACACAGCCTCGAACGCCAGAGCGAGCCAGTGGCGCGCCGCCGCCACCGCCGCAACTCATCTTGATCGCCGGCCATCTCGAGCGGACGGGAAGTCACCGGGCTTCGGTCCAAAGGACCAGCACCCCAGCGCAGAGGCTGTCACCGGCGAGACCTCGCACAGATCTGAGCTCCTCGGCCCTCTCCTGCACAGGCCCGGAGCAGAGGATCCACCCGCCTTGCGCCGGCGCCGGAGAACACGCCGCCGCAGCAGGGACAAAGCGGAGGAAGCAAAATCTCCACACATGGCTGCCGCCGCCGCTTCAGCAACCATGCCCGAGAAGCCACAGCTCCCCAGCGCGCGCGCCGGCAGAGCAAACCCTAGCCTCGCCGTTCGCACAGAGCGGCAGGAATCTACGCCCAAGAGCTCGACGACGCCGCCACGGATGTCGACGCCGGGAGGAAGCACGAGCTCGGGAAACCAAAGCAAAGACGCCGCCGCCACCTCCTCCGAACCGGCGACGCCACGCACACCACACTCCACCCTATGTACACGCCAGGAACGGAGATCCGGGGTTCCCCCACCCTCCCGCTGCCGTAGCGGCCGGCGGAGGGGGAGGGAACCCGCGGTTCCGCCGGCGGACGCGGGGGAAACTACGGTCGCCTCCGGCTTCGCCTCTTTTCACTGTGGACGAGGAGTTTTAAAGGCTGCGTTCTGTAATGCGTGTAGTACTGGTTAGGTCGCAGCCCGTGAGGCCGTTTGTGCTGTTCTGGCCTTTTCTGTTGGGCTTGGCTTTTTGTTGTGCTTTATTTTTAGGATTTTGTTTTTTGTTGGGTTTTATTTATCTTTTTTTCTAGCCTTTTGTGCTGCCTTGTTTCTTACTGTGATTTTTTCCCTAAGAAACGGCCACGCAATTAGAGCTCAACCTTCCATGTGTAATTACATATTAAATAATATGTAACTATAGCGGAAATCTCCATGTTCAATTGACACATTAGTATGCAATTGCATAGCGGTTGGCAATTGTACAAATAATATGTGAATTTGGCGATGAACCGTAATTGAACATAAAAGCCTCCGTCTAATCGCATCGGAAGGCATGAATGTGCAATTGCACATTTGCGACCATAATGCGCAATTGCACATTAGTGGCTGTGAATGTGCAATTTCAGATTAGCCTGCAAATTGCACATTAGTATTTTGCAGAATAGTGACCATGTATGTGCAATTGCATACTAGTGGCCATAATGTGCAATTGCACATTAGCCTGCAAATTGCACATTAGTGGTCAAGATGTGCAATTGCATATTAATGGCCATAAATTGCAATTGTATAATAGTGTGTATTTTTTGCGTATTTTTTCTCACTGAGTTGCAGAGCAGGTAAATATTCAAAAATATTTAATTATAAAATACTACATGAATTTAGAAGGCCTAGCTTCCTGTTTGAAGCCCAACAACTAAGATGGACCCAATTGGTACTGACTTACTAGAGAATTGTTGTCGCTTGTTTAATGATCGTATAATTGACCGAGAGTTTATCTAAATCTCGATCAACCGAGAGTTATCTACGTCCTCTTTTTTTTTTTACTTTTCACGTTCACATGCCGTTTTGTATTTCGGACTTTTTATGTGCAATTGCAAATTAATTAGCAATTATGTGCAATTTTGCACTTTTAGTTGATCGACAGATATAAAGCCATGAAATACGCAATTGCAAATTACGCGGCAAGGATATGCAATTGCAAAGTAGTGGTCATGAATGTGTGATTCGATAATCCTGAACATGTATGTGCAATTGCACATGAGTGTTCATAATGCGCAATTCATGACTTTATGTGTATTTTGTCCCCTTTTTATCACGATCAAGGGCATAGTGTAGTTTTTGGTTTTGTTTTGTTTTTTCTTCATGTTCGCGGGCCGTTTTGTAGTTCGGGCCTTTTTTATGTGCAATTGCAAATTAATCAGCAATGATGTGCAATTGTGCTTTTACTTGATCGACCGATATAAAAGCCATGAATGTGCAATTGCAAATTAGTCAGCAATGATGTTTGTTTGCAAAGTAGTGATCATGAATGTGTAATTTGTAATCCTAGACATGTATGTGCAATTGCACATGCGTGGTCATAATGCACAATTCATGACTTTATGTGTATTTTGTCCCCTTTTTTTTCATGGTCAAGAGCATTGTGTAGTTTTTGGGTTTTTTTTGTTTTTCTTCACGTTCGCGGGCGTTTTGTAGTTCGGTCCTTTTTTATGTGCAATTTCAAATTAATCAGCAATGATATGCAATTACGCTTTTACTTGATCGGCCGATATAAAAGCCATAAATGTGTAATTGCAAATTAATCGACAATAATGTGCGTTTGCAAAGTAGTGGTCATAAATTTGCAATTCCATAATCCTGGATATGTATGTGCAATTACACATGATTGGCCATAATGCGCAATTCATGACTTTATGTGTATTTTGGCCCCTTTTTTCACGGTCAAGGGCATTGTGTAGTTTTGGGGGTTTTTTTTCACGTCCGCGGGCAGTTTTGTAGTTCGGGTCTTTTTTATGTGCAATTGCAAATTAATCAGCAATGATGTGCAATTGCGCTTTTACTTGATCGACCTATATGAAGCCATGAATGTGCAATTGCAAATTAATCGGCAATGATGTGCGTTTGCAAAGTAGTGGTCATGAATGTTCAATTCCATAATCATGGACACGTATGTGCAATTGGACTTTTTGTCCAAAAAGACCATCTGCCGAATCGAATTGCTAGAAAAGACCCCTCTAAAGTAAATTGACAAAAAAAACCAGCTGCACCGTGGCGGTAGATGCGCCAGCCAACCCATGGCACCTGCCGCCGCAGACGCCGGCGGCAGCAGGCAGCAGCTCGGGCTTAACAGGTTTATTCGTCGGCACACCAGCTGCAACGGAACGGACTGGAGTGCTGGGCCCTGCCGCCACGCAGCCAGACGGCACCAACTCGCGCGCGCAGGCCAGGTGGGCCCTGCCGCCACGGTCCGAGGCGGCAGCGGCGCCCTGTACGCGGTGGCGATGCTGCTTTGTTTAATCCACGCCGCTAGCGCAGGGCAGAGATACCGTCAGCATCGGGCTGGGGTATTGTTTAGTGTGGCTGCGTATGTACGGCGAGCTGACGAGTACTGACCGATTTTTTGGCCATTTCGGAGAAGCAAACTCGTGATTAGCACTGAAATCAGTTGATCCATTAACCCAAGTACTAGTACTAGCAAGTTTCTTTCAAGTTGATATGCATTTGAAAGGGTTTGAGCTGCCGTGTGGCCGTACGCAGCGGCTGCCGCCTCGGGCAGTGGCGGCAGGGCCCACCTGGCCCGTCGCAACACGCGCAGTAGCAGTAGCTGCCGTCTCGCTAAGTGGCAGCTGGGCGCACCACTCTGGCACGTTCTGTTGCAGCTTGCACGCAGACGAAAAAACCTGTTAAGCTTGGGCTGCCGTCTGCGCCCGTGGCGGCAGGGGCTGCCGCCGGCACCTGTGGCGGCAGATGCCACGTGTCGGCTGGCGCACCTGCCGTCACGGTGTAGCTGGTCCTTTCTGTCAATTCGTTTCAGAGGTGGTTTTTCTTGGCAATTCGACTCGGCAGGTGGTCCTTTTGAACAAAAATTCTGTGCAATTGCACACGAGTTACCATAATGCGCATTTCATGTATTTATGTGTATTTTGGCTTGTTTTTTTCAAGGTTAAGGCCCATTGTGTAGATTTTGGGGTTTTTTTCTTCTTATTTTTCATGTTCGTGGGCCGTTTTGTAATTCAGGTTTTTTTATGTGCAATTACAAATTGATCAACAATGATATGCAATTTTCACTTTTACTTGATCGCCGATATAAAGCCATGAATGCATAATTGCAAATTAGTCGCAGTGATATGCATTTGCAAAGTAGTGGTCATGAATGTGCAATCAAAATCACTAAAAAAGGGAAACCTTTGCGAAAGTCTACCTCTTGCGTTCGTACCATGCCAACTATCGTGATTTCCCTTCTCGTGCGCTCTCTGCTCGCCAAGTGTCAGTCTTTCCTTTCGTTGGGACCATGTTGAACGTCTGTATGTGCAACAAGTGTCAAAAAGAGAGGGTTTTGGTGAGATTTCTTCTTCTGAAACGGGGATGCGGGATGTTGAACGTGCATTTATTTTGAATTTCGATTTTTAAACGAAATATCTTTTGAACCGCTGGTCTGAATTACGAGCCGGTTTCATTTTTTAGGTCCTCACGTCGAGATTTTCAAAACTAGATCCCATGTTGATAGGTTTTGAGATTTTTTTACTATGCTTTCTATGTACTTGTACTATACCGTTATGTACTTTGTCTTCTGTGTACTTATACTCCGCCTTGTGTGTACATCTACACAGCCTTGTCTCTATATGTACTACGACTTTCTGTGTACATGTACTCTGCCTTTTCTGTATACGTGTACTCCGTCTTGTGTGTACATGTACACCGCCTTGTCCTCTCTATATGTACTACGACTTTTTGTGTACATGTATTCCACCTTCTGTGTATTTGTACTACGACGTTCTGTGTACTAGTACTATGACTTTCTGTGTACATTTAATCCTTCTTGTGTGTACATGTACCCCGACTTTCTATGTGTTTATACTACGTATTTTTCTGTACGTGTACTCCAGCTTATACGTACATGTACTTCATCTTTTTATATGTCTGTACTCTCGTCTAGATAATTTTTGTTAGCCATGCAGTCAGGAGTACGACTCGTTCATGCACTGGAAACACCTCCCGAGGCATTAGGCGGTGGCACTCTGCCCATGTGATAGCGAGAGTCTATCGCTGTACAAACCAGCCTAGGCCAGTATGGTAGCTCCCGCCTAGTGTAGTTAAAACGAGACAAAAGGCCCAGAATAACAAACAACACCGCAACCATGACTTAAAACGAGACAAAAGGCCCAGAATAACGAACAACGGAACAAAAAGCCCATAGGAGGCGGGGGTGAGGAAAACGGACTGCGTCGACGCTACCGAAATCGGGTGACCGAGATGTAAGAAAAGTCTCAGTCGACCAAGAGGTAGGCGTATCCAATAAAATACCCATAAAATAAAATAGATCAATCTCTACCACTAGGGATGCAAATCGGAGAAATGGGGGCAAGTAACGAACGGAACCTTCGCCGATCTAATGGTGGCGCCGCCGGTCTGGCCTCTCCGCCGACTGGCTCGCCCGGTTGCCTTCCTCCGCCGAGCTGCGGAGGCGTGCTCCGATACATTGAAAGCCATCAGTGCAGGCCAGCGCCGCCGCACGGCGCTCCACTCGGTGGTTCTTCTCCGCCGAGCGCCGGTTAGGGGGCAGCGCCGGCTTGCTACGCGAGTTGGTTGTTTCAACAAGGTGATGTCCTCACGTGTGAGGCACGTCTCAACGTGTGTGATGATGCTACGCTGACGATGGCGCATCAACCACAACGCCACCCCATGCGGTGAAAACGAACGCAAAGTATACGCTTTCGATACTGCGCTTACACTAAAACAGTTAGCACTATCTCCGGGAAGGATTATCCCAGGTAACAAATCTGGGAGAAAAAACAACCACATACAACTGACATACACAAAGAAATTTGTAGTAGACCTCATGCAAACAAACAGCAGCACCGGACAAACAAATGTCAGTAAAGAAAAGTTATCAGAATCATGACTTCATGCAAAACAACGCAAGAACATTTTGCTCAGTCCCATATAGACAGAGCCTTCCCCTATGTTCAGCCCCAAAAGAGATCAACGGGGGTACCTGGCGGACAACAAGATTTCCTCTTCCATAGTGTATTGTCTGCTCGATTCCTCGGCATCCCCTTCCATCGGCACATCCTTGTTGGCGAGTAGATCTTCAATTGACTTATACGGTGAAACAATTTGATCCCCGTCGTATCTCTTCGATGCTGAATTGTATGGAGCAGGCTTCTTTCTGGCTCGCAGGTTTTCAAGGGCCATCTCCACTTCCTTCATTGTTGGCCGGCTCTCTCCTTCCAGTCTAGTGCACGCTGCCGCTAGTATGGATACTTCCTGGAGTTCCCCATCTTCTTCCTCTTTCATGGCTTGCGGGTCTATTATGTCAACAAGGTTGCCTTCTGCGAGTGACGAGACAAAACGCGCAACAAGACTGGAATCATTCTCTGATGTTTACACATACGGTTTCTTCCTAGTTAGCAGTTCTATAAGGAGAACACCAAAACTGAAGACATCGCTCTTGTCCGTTAGTCGACCTGTGTGATAGTACATGGTTTCTAAATAACCAAATGTTCCTTGAACAGCTGTCATCACTGCTATCTGATCAATCGGAATGTACCTTGAGGCTCCAAAGTCTGATACCTTTGCTGTTAAACTCTCATCAAGAAGTATGTTAGAGGACTTGATATCTCTATGAAATATGGGCATCGCACAAAGAAATTTGTAGTAGACCTCATGCAAACAAACAGCAGCACCGGACAAACAAATGTCAGTAAAGAAAAGTTATCAGAATCATGACTTCATGCAAAACAACGCAAGAACATTTTGCTCAGTCCCATATAGACAGAGCCTTCCCCTATGTTCAGCCCCAAAAGAGATCAACGGGGGTACCTGGCGGACAACAAGATTTCCTCTTCCATAGTGTATTGTCTGCTCGATTCCTCGGCATCCCCTTCCATCGGCACATCCTTGTTGGCGAGTAGATCTTCAATTGACTTATACGGTGAAACAATTTGATCCCCGTCGTATCTCTTCGATGCTGAATTGTATGGAGCAGGCTTCTTTCTGACTCGCAGGTTTTCAAGGGCCATCTCCACTTCCTTCATTGTTGGCCGGCTCTATCCTTCCAGTCTAGTGCACGCTGCCGCTAGTATGGATACTTCCTGGAGTTCCCCATCTTCTTCCTCTCTCATGGCTTGCGGGTCTATTATGTCAACAAGGTTGCCTTCTGCGAGTGACGAGACAAAACACGCAACAAGACTGGAATCATTCTCTGATCTATACACATACGGTTTCTTCCTGGTTAGCAGTTCTATAAGGAGAACACCAAAACTGAAGACATCGCTCTTGTCCGTTAGTCGACCTGTGTGATAGTACATGGGATCTAAATAACCAAATGTTCCTTGAACGGCTGTCATCACTGCTGTCTGATCAATCGGAATGTACCTTGAGGCTCCAAAGTCTGATACCTTTGCTGTTAAACTCTCATCAAGAAGTATGTTAGAGGACTTGATATCTCTATGAAATATGGGCATCGAAGTAGTTGAGTGCAGATAGGCCAGAGGTTGGGCAATCTCAAGTGCAATCCTTAATCGATCGTCCCACGATAGTGATGTTGGTCCTTCAACATGAAGATGGTGATACAGGGTTCCATTTGAGATGAACTCATAAACCAACAAGGGGACTTCTGCCTCAAGGCAGCATCCCAGGAGCTTCACAACATTTCTATGGTTGATCTAAGAAATAATAGCAACCTCATTTATGAATTCGATGATTTCCTTCTGTACTACAATCTTTGATTTCTTGATCGCAACAACATGCAGGTCCAGAATTCCTTTATACACAACACCATGCCCGCCACCACCAACTTCACGTGACTTGTTGAAATTATCTGTGGCCTTCTCTATATCCACCAAGGTAAACATCATCCGCTCACCAATATCTGCCTTTTGTGATATTAACTGCTGCAATAGCAACCCGTGATTTTGTTTGAATAACTTTTCTCTTGTTTTCTTCACCTTCCTTGGTTTCACAATACGTGTAACAAATGGAGCACTAAGTGCCAGAAACAACATTGAGACGCCGCTTATTACTATGCCTATGATTAAACCTAAAAAGTTATGGAACTAAGATTATGTAACTTAACGGCACAAATAGTGATACAAATATATCGATTTTACATTTCCTCCGCTGTGTATAATGAGGTTGCTATCCAAACAAGATTCTCTCTACATAAGGCTCTAAACTTACAAAGTTTCCACACCGCGACCTTGGACGCTTTCCCCTCTCCCGCTACAGTAGAGGCGAATTTCTGAACCCGCTCGGCAGATCCACCTCACCGCCGGCGAAGCGCCGGTTCCCGCTTCCTTCGCCGGCCGCTCCGGCAGCGGGAGGATGGGGGAACCTCGTTTCTCGGTGTGTATATAGCGTAGGCTCTGTTAGGTTCCGCTCTGTTAGGTTCCTCGCCGGTGGTGTCCTGGAGATGGAGGCGCGGTCGGAGTTGGTTTTGCAGGTGGCGCTCGGCATCTTCGGCGGTGGAGCTCGGTGTAGCTTCACGGCGGAGCACCTCCTTCCTCGCGCTCGCGGTCCCCGGTGGCCGCCGTGTGCGTTTATCCCCGCACTGGAGCTCGACGCGGCGGCTCCAAATAGAGATCTTGAAACGACTAGTGTTCAAGCAAGGCAGCGTTGCGGCCGGAGGAGCAGGATGGAGGCTCTCCGGAGTTCGAGGACTGACGACTTCCCGTCCGACAGGGGACATCTTCTGATCCAAGGCTCGTGTGAAGATGCAGCGGCGGCACGCCATCGGAACGTGCTGTTCCTCGTCGACGGTTTCGCTTTACAGGGGGACTTGGTTGTAATTTGTATCTTTGTGGAGGTCCTTTCTGTAAAATCCTTGCTTTAATATATCAGCGGTTTCCCGCAAAAAAAAAACTTACAAAAGTTGCTGGAGCAATCTCAAAATAATTAACAGAATGGAGGCAGTCGCCATGGCCAAAAGATTAGTTTATTAGTTAATGGCTAGTTTATGTTTCACTCTTTCCAACTATGAAAATTAAGATTGAGCATTTTAAGATAGCCGGGTTGTGATGTAAAACTACAAGCAACAAAAACAGCATCAATAGAAGGTAAAAAAAGAAGGGATGTAATGATATATATAATTTTTCCTTCTTGCAAATATGTTCACGGTGTGCCATCCACACAAAAAATGGTTCCAGTTAACATCCTAGCTACACAGTTGGACAATATATTGGGGTTGAGATCATAATTATTGTTTGACATAGAATTAATCAGTCAATGTTTACCAATTTGTACCAACAAAGTGTTGCTAGTAATATGTTTGTCTATATAGATACCACATTATATGGATACACATAGTATGGTAATCAATGACATAGTGGTTGTCACCTGCAGAGTAATTCGTGATCTTGATGCACCCCCTTCAATAGCGGGGTTTGTCGCAACAATGGAAACCAGGGCCACCATTGCTCCTGCCAAAGCGGGTCCACCCCCTGAGGGCCCACCAAGAGAAGACCAAGACCAGGGTACACTCTCGCCGTGTACCCTGACGGGACGAGCCTGCTCGCACACTGTCCGTCAGTGTGCCCCGGCAAGGCTACACAGGGGCAAGCCCCGGCTTGTCCTCCAAGACGATGAAGACGGCGTATGCAGGTAGCGAAGCACGGCACGCAGACGAGCGGGTGCACATGTCCACCCCGGCCACGACTCCAAACCGTTCCCACCAAGTCACTACTAGGGAAATAGATATTAGTGGCGCACCAAAAATAAGGTTAGTGGCGCATTTCAAAATGCGCCACTACTAGCTATTTTAGTGGCGCATTTTGAAATGCGCCACACCTATCTTGATAGCAGTTGCACATTTTGAAATGCGCCACTGCTAAGTAAATAGCAGTGGCACACATATGTGCATATTGGGATGCACCACTACTAACATTATCAGAATTTAGAAAAAAAACTGACGTCACTGTGACGTCAGCACTGTTGCATCGATGCGGTGCCACGCTGGTGAACGGTGGCGCGAGATGTGGTCGTCGAAGCAGTAGGAGCGCCGGCGGGCGGCACCACGACCGTGGTCAGGGAGGAGGGGGCCGGGCATGGTCAAGCACGTCGGTGAGGGTGCCAAGGCGGAGCTTGGCGGGCGCGACGCTGTCCTTGGCCACGGCAATGGTAGCGAGGAGGAGGTCCGGGCGGCGCCGTGCTCTGCCTTGCGCCGGAAGGCGGAGGCCGCTGGGTCGAGGCCAGAGCTGGAGGCTCTGCTCGCCGGAGGAAACAGCGGCAACTGTCGGCGATCGGAGCAGCACACGAGAGGAGGGAGGCGGCCGCTGCCAGGCTAGAGGGAGATAGGGAATGCCGACGGCGGGGAAGGAGAGCTAGGGAGGTGGCGGCATCGCCGGGAGAGGAGGAAGGAGAGAGGGGCGGCGAGCTCGGGGTGCACGGGTCGAGCGGGAGGAGAGGCGGCGTGGCGGCGCTGCTCGATGGAGATGGTCTCCCGACCAGGTAGGTGGGGATGCGTGCATGTGTGTGAACGAGAGGAGGGGATCGAGGCCAGGGAGTGCGGCGCCTCCTGTGCGTGCGTGTGTTGTGTGGTTGTAGGTGTGTGTGCTAGGGTTTGGGTCGTTGTAGGTGGCCTCCGGCTGGGCCACTTGGGCCTGGCCGGTTGGCTGCCTCCCAGCCAAAACATTTTTCTTTTTCTTTTCTTTTATTATTTTCGGTTTGTTTATTTTCTAAATGATTTTAAGAAAATAGAAATTAGTTTTCATAGGAATATTTTTATATAGAAAATATCCAAAATAATTTCCATTAAATGGCTGATGCCAGGTTGGTAGTGGTGCACTTTGTGAAAATGCGCCACTGCTAAGGCTACCAGTGGCGCATTTTGCAAAATGCGCCACTACTAAGCTGCCATCACCCACATGGGCACGCTGGGTCCACACCTAGCAGTGGCGCACTTTGCAAAATGCGCCACTGCTGCTAGCCTCCCTCCCGTGTGCGCCTATAGGCACCCACTTAGTAGTGGCGCATTTTGGCAAAGTGTGCCACTGCTAAAAAACTTAGCAGTGACGCATTTTAGGGTGGTGCGCCACTAGTAAGTGTGGGGTGGCCAGCCTCACTAGGCCAGCGGATAGCAGTGGCGCACCCATTTTTAAATGCGCCACTACTATCTTTTTAGCAGTGGCACACTTTTCTGTGGTGCGCCACTACTAGTAGTGGCACATTTTTATTTTGGTGCGCCACTAAGGTCATTATCTCTTATAAGGCTTTTCCTAGTAGTGAGTGGAGCTTGTCCTTCAGAGCCAGGAGAGTTCCCCACTAGGTGCTCCCGGGGGGGGACGATCCGGGAGGTCCTGCCACAGGCAGCAAAACAGCTACCCGGGGAGGAGCGGTGATGCTGGCGGGGAGGCCGGTCACTATCCATTCCCGGGGGAGTGCATGTGCGCTGGTGTAAGACCTGGGAGGATGGGATTAGCTCTCCCTAAAGCTTGGGAAGGAGGGCAAGGATACTTGGGCGCCAAGATGATGGAGGAGACACCATCATGTCAAGACGGCGTCAGCGAGGATCAGAAGGCCATCCTCTGTCAGGGGCTCAACCACCCCCTGACACCTTTGTCGCCTGCCCCCAAAGCTGGCACGCTTTGGGACGGCACCTCTCCGTCCACTGGAAGCCAATGACGGAGCGCCACATGTCTTCCCGCCAAGTCCTGCAAGCATCCCCAGCTTGGAATGGAGGGAAGCACGAGACCTCCTCTGTTCCCGCTGTGGCTACCCCCTCCGGCTATAAAGGGAGGTCCATGGGCACGGGAGGAAGGGACGGAACAACACAAGACAGAACTCAAGCACACACAAGCTAGAAGGAAAGGTTAGGATAGGAAGGGAGGTTATCTCTCCGAGAGGATCTGCCCTTCGTCTAGCTCGGGCCAGTCACCATGAGTCCCCCGGCAACCATCCTTATAGCTCCACCATGATCTCCATGAGTACCACCATGCCGGAGTAGGGTTTCCGCACAACGCGGCCCGAACCTGGGTAGATCGTTCGTGTCTTTGCCGTGCCGTTCGTGCCCTGCTCCTCCCCCCTTCTCGATGTCGACGTAGCCGGGACCTTCTTCGGGAAGGCTGACGAAGTTGATCTCTGACCTCTTTGCGCCCTGTGCCGAATCTCTAAAAGGGGGTGTCCGTTCACTCCCGGTGACCGTGATCTGACACGTGACAACTGGCGCGCCAGGTAGGGGGCGCCAATGTCAAGATCTATTTCGTCTTCTTCGTCGACTTCGAGTTCTTCTTCGGCTACTCCATCGTCCCGATCTGGAAACAGAGGGACGGCCTCGGTTACGCTGGCTGTGACATTTGCTGCGCTTTTGACTACGCCGGGGGCTTCGTCGACACCTGCCTTTTCAAGGCCCGCGTCGACTCCACCACCTTCGGCGACAGCTTCGTCTCCGTCTACGTTGGGGGCTGAATGTCATACTCCTGCGATGTCCCAAGCCGCCTAGCCATATTCTTGACTAAAGCCTGAGATCTCTCGCATCGGCTTCGAGATGAAGAAGACAACCCGCTGGGATCAAGCCTCACCAACCACTCCCACGATAGCCATGGTTGAGGATGTCAGACCTCCTCCGGGTCCCCGACATCGGCATCTACGATCCTCGGTGGTGGTGGCAAGTCCTGATGGCAGCCCAGCACATCGTCGCGATCGCTGACGCCAGGGAGTGACCGGTACTGATGCCGGGCCTGGTCGTTGAACCTTCTCCAAGTCGTTATGAACTGCGACTAGAGCATGCTCAAATCCATGAGCCGTCGGCCGGAGGTGAGCGGCACGGATGTCACCAGGATGTGGACGCACTGCCTTTCCCGTGGACGCGTGGAGGAAAGGCGAAGCTACATCCTCGTGGCAACCCCGGCGTGGAGGCGCCGGAAAGCGCAAACCTCCCACTGCCGACAGGAGGGGGATGTGCTCCCCCCAAAGACGATGATTCATCTGTCTACATGCCTCAGATGATCCAGATTCCCCTAGCGAAGGATGGATTACCCGGCAAGTGGTGCTCCTACCATTGCGCCTCGGGGCACAACACCGACGACTGCCGCAAGCTCAACAAAGCGGTCACTCCTCCTAAGCCGGCCCCTGATCATTGCTTCGGGTGCAGTGATCCTGGTCACAAAGTGCCTGAATGCCCTCTGAAACCAAATCAAAAGCGGCACAAGAAGAATGGTGGGGCCATTTCCGGTGGAGGATTGGCGGACATACTCAACCTCCCCAACGACGGCCCCGGCGAGCTCAAGCAGTGGGGAAATTTCGTAACCCCCGACAACCGCGGAACCAGTGATACTGACCATCAATCCAACAACCTCCATCTGAGCGGAGAGCGTGACTGGTAGCTTATCCAGGAAGCCCCTGCAGACCAGTGGGATCCATGGACCAAGACCAGCAACGCGGCTCCAACGGAGATAGGGCCGTGGATGGCTCAGGCCTCCAGGTAACAGATGGGTTGGGACTTCACTGAAGACCCGTCCCCGGCGAGGCTTTGCTGGGTGACGGTGAGAAGACTTGTCCACTTGGAAAAGGCACTAAGGATTTGTTCTCCGGAACCCCCTAGATTCTTGCACCACCCAATGGCGAATGAGTTCTGTACCGGGTGAGCGGTCACCCGGGGACAACATGGAAGAAAAGGATAAGTGCTGGGCAAGAAACAGGAAAGGGTTCGCCTCCTGCAAATGGTCAGCAAGGGTATGCCCCCTCTAAAGGTCTGCAGAAAGGGTACGCCCCCGCCAAAGGTCTGTAGAAAGGGTACGCCCCCACCAAAGGTCTGCAGAAAGGGTACGCCCCCGCCAAAGGCCTGCAAAGGTCCCTGTTCCCAACACAGAAGAAGCACCGTGGCTACCGGGGAATCATGTCATTCGACCCGAGCACGGTTGGTGTACCCCGGCGTTTTTCGTTCCGGGATGAAAGCACATGTTTAACACTGGTACATAAGACCTGCCCCGGCGGATTCTGGCCGGGTGCGGGTTTAATTCTATATCTATGTACCAATGGTGCCAATGGAATTGATCATTTAATAGGTATTCAGAATTGATCTTACCCGCCATGATGATTGGAAAACTTCCGCTTCCAATGCGACTAAGCTAAGCTTTTGTTTCCCCGCTTACCTTTGAACCCTATGCACATGGTTAGGTCGGTATCAGGTGCCTAAGGGCGGCGCAAGCTAAGGATGCGCTACTAGATGTAGCACTTAGCCTTGATGACTGCGACCATTAGGGCCGAGGGTTCACACGGTACACGTCCAATGGCGCAAGCAGCGGGCTTAGGCCGGGTGTCCGTCGTCGTGCTTGCGTGTTGTGTCCTTTTCGTAAACGTTGAACCATGAATGTGTGCATAGAGCATCATAAGTACCTGGGAAGCAATTTCAATTACGCATAATTCAGTGCACAACTAGAAAGCTTATTCACGAAATAGACATTGTGCAATGCAAATATAACGCTGGGTAATGTTTTATGAGCTCGCAGGAGTTCTCGGGGCTTGTGAACGTCCCGACATTCAAGTCCGCGGAGAAGAACTTGCACCACTGGGTCGGAAGCTTCTTCAGCCGCTGTCCTCTCCGGACCTTCGGGAACCTCCTGGAGCACCCTTGTCAGGTCGAATCTGGGACGTGGAAACGAACCGAGGAGAGCACTAGCCGGGCCACTCTCTCCCCAGCTTGTTGCCCGGCAGCGTCCACTGCTTCTTCAGCCTTGGGCTTCATCTGTTGGAGTCGCACGGAGGCTACTCCCAGGAAGGACATGAAGGGCTCCAAGTCAGTGTTTTTCTCATCGAGGACAGTCCAGTCAATGCTCACTCCGAGGTTGCAGAAGGCACCTCCAATGCGCCTCACGGCTTTTGTCAAGGAGGAGATCTACTTCATGTAGTGACCAAGGTGGCGAGTTCGCTCCAGCTTCAGGTTGTCCACCTCTTCCTGGGTCCGGGCCAGGTCCTTGTTCAGCTGGGAGATCATGGTGGTGGACTCTTCTGCTTTCTGCAGAGCCGCCTGCTCGTTTGTCTTGGCTGCAGTTAAGGCCTTCGAGATGTCTGTTTTCTCTATCGAAGCCTTGGCTGCAATCTGTCTGGCTTCGGCGGCAGCTTCGTTGGCTGCCTTTAATGCATCTCCTTTCTCGGTGAGCTGGCGCTCCAGCTGCTCTGACTCCTTCTCTGCTGCCCTGATACGCTCGCACGACTTGTCGGCGTACTCCTTCTCCTTCTTGAGCTTACCCTTTAGTTTGGAGCGCTCCTTTCGGATGCGATCCAGATCCTTTGTCAGGGATGCCAGCTCCCTGTCCTTCGAAGCCAGAGCCTTGTCCTTGGTAGCCAGGTCTATGCTGAACTCATGCCTGACCGAGCTCTCTGCCCAGGACAAGTGGTTGGCCAAAATCTGCTCCATCCGGTCTTCCATGAGAGCCAGCTCCCGGGCGTGGCTTCTGTTCGCCTCGTCCAGCGCCAGCTCCCTGGCCGACACTTCTTCATGCCATCTGTGGAGCCTAGCCTCTTCGCTCGCCACGCGGTGCTCGCGCACCGCAAGGGCGTCTTCCACCACCTTCACCGCTCGCTCGCAGGCCTCAAGCTCCTGCTCCTGCTCCTTGCTACACATGCTGGCCTCCCAATTAGTCCAGCTGGAGCAGGCGACAGTCAGAAGATCAGCCGCGCCTGCAAAGGCTCTCGGGTTCTCCTGCTGGCCGGTGAAGACCACCATCTCGAGACCGGAGCCTGTGGGGGACGCGGCGAGGCCAACACTTCGCTGGGAGCTCGAGCTTTGCCCCAGTGTCTCCACTTGAGAGCAACCTTGCCCGCTCGCCCAGGGGCTCAGGACGGAGGTGCTCGCCTGATTCTGATGAGTCGTTGATGACTCGCTTGCTTCGGGCGCGTCCTCCGTCGTGATGCCTTTTCCCTGGTCCTGCGCCAACCTAGCCGGGGAACCACCCGAGACCACAACATCAGCACTCGGGGCTGACAGTGAAAGATGTCAGTCGGGCGAAGGCAAGTCAAGATATCAACAAGCAAAATTCAGAAGGGCGGAGACAAGGCGCTCACCAGAGGCGTCGGTGGTAGCAACCAACGAAGGGGTGGCATTCGAGGCCTCTCTGGGTGCTGGTCCGGCAGTGCTCGCCTCGGTGCCAACCTGCTTCTCCTCGTTGTCATCCTCGGAGATGTAACACCCTGGATTTTGGTCTTTTCTTTTTCTTTTGGTTTTCTTTGGCTTATTGCTTTGGTTTGCTTTTCCGTGGTTCTGTAGTTTGGAAACTTGGGAAGATCATCTCTTCCTAGGTTCCAAAGTGGCTTGTCATTCTCAAAACCATCCCAAGCTTATGCCATTTGCATCCAAGTCCTATCCCAATATTCTTTTTATTGGGAATATTCCTTTTTCTATTAAAGAAATAGTCCTCTTTGCCCTAGGTTGTGAAGCAACCTACCTTTCTGTCATCCACAAAATTCTCATAAATCCTTTGGGACATATCTTCCCAAGATATGTCAAAATTATTCCTTGCCTAGTTCAAAAATAATTCACAAATAATCATTTTCCTATTCTGCCCTAAATGGCACTTTGTGGAGGAAGTGCTATTTATCTTTGCTTGTTGGACCCCAAACTTTTTGGACACTCTTTCCTATCTATATCATTGTATCATGTCAAAATTCAACTCAATTTGCCTAGTGGATCTTCCTCAGCAAATTTCTAAAGTTTTTGTCTGAGGGAAGCCTTTGTGAAGGAAGTACTAGCTAGGGTAATCCAAATGAGTTGAAATTTTGCAAGGTCCTTCATATGATCAAATCATCACTCTACACAAGATTTGAGCTCATGTCATCCCTCTATGTGAGCTCATCATCAAATCTTGGTTTCTGGTCAGATTTTCAGGTTGTGAAGCAACTATATTTTATATTGCTTCATTATTGCTGAACATTTACCAGGACATGCTCCTACCCATATAAACCCTCTCCACCAAATTTTGGGCTCATTTTATCTAGCCATTTGCCCTCTGCAAATTTTCTGAAATTCTGACCAGATTGGAGCTTTGTGAAGCAAGTACCATTTTGGTATTTCCAAATGGTATGAAATTTTACAGTAGCTTCATATTCTCAAATAACTCACCTCCTCCAAAATTTAGCTCAGTCTCATTTGATATGTGAGTGCTACTTCATAGTTTGCATTTCTGACCAGTGGGGTGCATTCTATAGCAAGTGCCACTTATACTCATCCAAATGTGCTACAAATTTGCAGAGATGATCATCTTAGTGTGTGATCACTCTCAGCCAAAGACTAGAGTCTATCTCCTGCTCAAGCTCTCTCACATCACTTCAAGTACGTTGCTGTTCCTGAGGTTGCCAGCAAGCTGTGGTCACCTCAAGCTCTCCTGTGCTCGTTTCTTTCTTCCTTGGCTCTCTCCTGTGCTCACCTTATCTAGCTGACATGATTAGGCCGATCAGTGTGCACCGTGTGCGCCTGTTCACGCGGTGATCATGGGGCTGGCATGCCTGAGAGTGCGCTATGGCAAGTGGAGCCCCCTGTCCCCGTCGGTTTCCTCTGCTTCTCGATCCATCTCTGTGTCCTGGAGCTCCCCCGTGATCCCCTGCTTCATCCTGTGCCACTGCCCCGTCATGTCTTGCCGCCGTTGAGTCGCATCGAGCTCACCCATGACGCAACCTCCTCTGCTCCTCCATTGTCCGATCGGCCGAGGCTTCTCGAGCGCTCCCGAGCCCTCCCCATGGCTATATATAGCACGCCCGTGGTCATCCGCAGCTCATCCACCTCTCCCCTGCCCTCCAAGCCCACCGGAGCCACCTCACCATGCCCCCAACTACCGCGGCCATCGCCGGAGTTGCTCTAATTTGAGCTATCCCGAGCCCCTCTCCACCTCTAGCCCTCACCATCGTCTTCCCCGAGCCCCGGCGATCCTCCCCAGCCCCTCGCCTCCTTGTCGGAGCCACCGAGGCCACGCGCTCCAAGGTTCGGCCGCCGCCGCCCGAGCCCTCTGTTGCCGCAAGCCGCTGCCACCCTGCTCTTCCCCGGCGCGCGGACGGCCTCTGAACGGGGGCGGCATCATCCCCCGAGCCCGCCGGTGGCCTCACCTCGGTCGGAGACGGCCGGAGCTGGCTGGGCCAGCACCAGCAGTGCCCTTCCCTGCTCTTCCTCTGCTTCCCGTCGGGGGAACAAGAGGAAGAAGACGACCGAGCCGGCCCCTCCCCTCGACCCCACCTGTAAGCCTCTCCAACCTAGGCTCGCTCGTTTTTAAGTGGAAGCGTACTCAGCTGAGTACGTTTCGTTGGCTTGAAAGCGCATTTTCTTTCTACACTACTAGGAAAATGCTTATAGATAGAAGTTTACCAGTAGCATTTGTTTATGACCCCACGGTACTAGTAGTTAGTGGTAGTGCTGGGTAGAAAGAGTGCTACTGGTATACATTAGCAGCAGCGCTGGTTTCCTTAGACCATGCTACTGGTAAGTGTGCCACACCACACCACCTAATCAATAAAAATTAGTAGCACGGGTCGTCTACCCAGCGCTACTGTTAGTTTAGGATCTATAGCGCCTGTTGATAGAAACGCGCTACTGCTATTTCTTCTATGTGTACACTTTTACCAGTAGCGTGTTTTTTTCACCCCGCGCTATAGGTAATGGAACTTAGCATCAGATATTTTGGCTGGCGACCTTAGCAGTAGCGCGCATTGGTGATCAGCGCTACTGCTATGGTCGCCAGCCAAAATACCTACCACCTTCCCCCCTTCTTCCTCCCCTCTTCTTCCTCCCCCTTCCTTTCTCCCCCTCTCCTTGCACTTGCTTTTTCCTGTCCATGCATCCCCCCTTCCTCCCCTCTTCTTGCCCTCCACCACCCCCTCATTAATGGCACTCCTTCCTCCCTCTTTCTTTGCCCCTCCACCACCCCCTCCATTAATACCCTCCCTCCCCCTCTTCTTTGCCCTCCACCACTCCCTTCCATTAATGCCTTCCCTCTCCTCCCTCTCTCTCCCTAGCTCTCTCTCTCTCTCTCCCCCTACCTAGCTAGTTAGAGCTATATCTAGAGCTACTAGCTAATTAAGAAGGTGCTCGATATCCCTCTCGACACATAGGTGAGCAAAAAAAGTGTTTTTGTGCGATAGGACCGAAACTATATATATATGTTCGATATGAGAATATACCGAATTGTGTGTGGCATAATTTGAGTTGCCTATATTGTGTATTTGTTGAAATGTGGGTGACATGAGTTGCCTATGTTTTGCCGAAATGTCGATTCAATTCCATTTTGGCAAATTTCGGGCAAACTCAATATGCCCTATGTTTAGGGAAGGTCATGCCGAATTTTTGTATGAATTTGATCCATGCATGCATACGTGGTTATAATATTTTGCTCCGTGCGCAGGTGATCATGAAGGTCAATGGAAGGATGGTGGAAAGATACTGGCAATCCGCGGTGGATGACATGTATGAAAAAAGACTGAAGGATGTAGTATGTCCGTGTCAAAAATGCAAAGGAGGAGTCAGGCTCGACCCCTTTAAGGGTGGTAAATTCAAGGCGCACCTGCTTATGCATGGTTTCATGGATGGCCATACTCGGTGGATAAGTGAAGATGATGTTGATGAGGGCGTCGACGGGGCAGGAAATAACGACATGGGGCTAGACAAAGAGATGACCGATTATGTGCCCGAAGAGGAAGACGACCTCAAAAATGGCGATGGCGAAGAGGCAGTACAAGGCGGAGAAGATGCGGACACGCCGCCGTCTTCGTCCTTACTAAGTTTAGCCATGCGGGACCCGCATGTTCGAGATCTGCTTCGCAAGAAGGTGACTAGCGACAGAGCTGCTTCTAGAGAGGAGGCCAAACTGGCGCAACTGGAGGTAGACTCGATGACTCCTTTGTATGATGGTTGCGATCCCGAGGTGACCCGCTTGAGTTTCACACTAGAACTTCTAAAGACGAAGGAAAAAAACAAATGGATGGATGCAAGCCTGGATGAGCTTCTGAAGTATCTAAAGAAGGTTCTTCCCGCAGGAAGCCTGTGTCCTACTAGTGTCGAGGAGGCAAAGAAAATTGTGTCCCCTCTTGATCTGCCACACATTAGATATCACACATGCATCAATGATTGCATCATATATCGGAACGAGCATGCGAAAAAAACCATCTGTCCAAAGTGCAATGCTTCACGATATAAGAAGGCCAGAAAGAAAGCTCCACAGAAAGTTGTATGGTACTTTCCGATCACTCCGCGTCTGCAGCGGTATTTCATAGATCCTAAGGAAGCAAAGCATATGCGCTGGCACACGGAGAGGGTGAAGCCAGATGACGGAGATGATCCGAAGCTGAGACAACTCGCAGATGCTAGCCAGTGGAGAGCATTAAACGTTGAATTTGATTTTTTCGCAAATGATCCAAGGAACATCATGCTTGGCGCTAGTAGTGATGGCATGAATCCGTTTGGCAACCAGAACACCAATCATAGCACATGGCCCGTGTTTGTATGGATGTACAACCTCCCCCCTGGAAGTGCATGAAGGAAAAATACATACACATGGCTATGCTTATTCAAGGGCCGATACAACCAGGAAATGATATAAATCTGTATCTTGGGTACTGAAAGAGGAGCTACAGACCTTATGGACAACGCCGGCTAAGACATGGGACGCAAGCAAAGGAGAGTATTTCTACATGAGAGACGCGCTGATCACAACGGTGCAGGACTATCTCGGTTACGGGTATCTCTCCGGCCAGGTGTGCCATGGCTATTGCAGATGCACCAGGTGCATGGATGATACAACTTCTCTGCAGCTATCGAAAGATGGCGGGTCTTCGAAAATCGTGTACATGGGGCATCGAAGATGGCTCGAGAAGGATGACCCGTGGAGAAAGCGTGGAGATCTATTCAATGGTAAGGCTGAGCATCGAGGTCCTCCACTTAAGCGTAGCGGTGCAGAAATATATGAGTTATTGAAGAACTGGGAAGAGTGCCCCTCGCCGGGAAAGACGAAGAAAAAGACACCGGAGCCGTTGCTGAAGGTATGGAAGACAAGATCTGTTTTCTGGGACTTGGAATACTGGCCCAAACTCGACACGCCTCATAGCCTTGATCAAATGCATATCACAAAAAATATCCTCGAGAGTTTGCTTGGAACATTGATGAACATGCCGGAGAAGACCAAGGATGGGCCGAAGGCAATAAAAGACTTGGAATTTTTGAAAATCAGGAAAGATCTCCAAATGCCCGGTAAAAAGTCATCAGTGGAGACGAAGACGGAAGATAGGTGCAAAAAAGTAAACAAGAAGGAAGAACAATATTGCCCCCCCTCTTGCTTCACCTTAGATCTGAAGGAGGTCGATCAATTGTTCAAGTGCCTTGCCGGAATCAAAGTTAGTTCCGGATACTGTGGGAAGATAAGCAGATAGCTCGACACTAAGAAAAAAAGGTTCAGCAGGATGAAGTCTCATGACTGTCATGTGATGATGACGCAGTTACTCCCGGTTGCACTTAGAGGGATTATGGACACACATGTCCGTGAGACGCATACTGACCTATGCCACTTTTTTTATGCTATCTCTTGAAAGTCGATCAGTGTGAAGCAACTCCATAGGCTACAGGAAGAGATCATTGTCATACTGAATGAGCTAGAGATGTACTTCCCGCCCGCGTTCCTTGATGTCATGGTGCATCCATGTGTCCACATCGTGGACGACATCATCGACCTAGGGCCGACATTCCTGCACAGCATCATGCCGTTCGAGAGGATGAATGGGGTCATCAAAGGATTCGTTCGTAACATGTCCAATCCGGATGGAAGCATAGCCCAGGGATATGTGACCAAAGAGTGCATCTCTTTCTGTGAGAGTTATCTAGCAGGCACCGGAGACCCTGTTGTTGGTTTGCCCGTCAACAAGCACTGTGGAAGGCTCGAAGGCGAAGGTCACACCAATGGTCATAGGGATGTGAATGTGGTCCACTCGGGCCGACAAAACGACCTTGACATGGCAAACTTAGTAGTGCTACAACACCTAGATGTGCTAGAAGATTTCGTGACACTGCACAAAGAGACCATCGCAAAGAAGTACCGTGACCGTGGGGTGCACAGGACGGACGCTGAATTTATTAGAGAGCACAACTCCACTTTCTTGCGTTGGTTCAAAGAGCGAGTTCTGGCTAATCCCCCGGAAGAGGGCTGTCTGGACGGAACACTCATATACGCCCTAGCACATGGCCCGTCGACCAACCTCGCGACTTATCAAGCATACGATATCAACGGATACACGTTCTACACGGAGGACAAAGATATGAACAGTGATAACCAAAACTCAGGGGTGACGATGGAAGCCATGACCGGGAATGTAATTGAAAGATATTACGGAAGGGTCGAAGAGATCTGGGAGCTTAACTACTCTGGATTGCATAGCGCGACGATGTTCCGTGTCAGATGGGCTAAGAACGTACAAAGAGAAAACCGACATTTCACTACCATGTGTATGCCCGACTCCGATAGCGGTACCGTCAATGCCACCACCAAAAATGAGCCATGGGTACACGCTAAACATGTGACACAATGTTTCTTCATAACCGACCCTAGCAATCCCAGCCATGTTGTCGTGAGAAGAGGCAAAAGGAGCATCGTCGGAATGGATGGAGTCGCCAACGAGGAAGACTACAACCAGTATGGTGATCCGATGAGGGAAGATGATGCTGATGACGATGAAACATACGTCAAAAGAAGAATGAGGACTACATTACCTACGAAAGATCGTAATCCCTGGAAAAGGAAAAGTCACGACCATGGGCTCAATTATTCGACAACGAACAAAAGAGGAAAGAAGATCAGTCTGAAGCGTCGTCGTCGCCCAAGCTGACAAACTAATCCACATAATTTGTGTATATCTATTTTGTATGCCGCCGTTAGCGGTCAAATGATGTAATATATATTATACACTAATTATTATCCGGAGGGTAAACGGTGTTATTGCTCCAACAGACCAAATTAATTAAACCATAGCTAGCTAGAGCTATATATACCCATGTTATAAAAAAATTGTACAAATGCAAATGAAAGATAAGAAAAAGAAAATTGTAAATGAAAGAAAAATAAAAATAAAAAGAAAAAAAATTAAGTTAGCAGTAGCGCGGTTTGTGTTGGGCAGCACTATAGCTAACTTAGCTATAGCGCGTTTTGCCAAGACGCGCTATAGCTAAGTTGCCTACAACACTGGTCTGAGAGCTCCCATCTCTTTCCTCTCTCTCACTCTGCTCGCTCGTCGATCCCCTTCTGTGAGATCCCACACCACCGCCGACGCCGCACCACCCACGCCGCCGCCGACGCCGGACTCGACCTCAACCCCGACCCCGACGCCGGCCCGGCCCCTCCCCCTGTGGCGCCCCGGCCCGGCCCCTCCCCCCGTGCCACCGCTCCCTCGACCACCGGCCCCATCTTCTCTCCGCCGGCAGGTCTCTCTCCCTCCCTCTCTCTTTCTCTCTCTCTGACCAAATTTGGTCTCTACAGATCGACAAGGCTCAGCGACCCCGGCCCCCTCAGCCCCGGTGACCCCGACCACGACGCCGACGTCCTCAACCCCGACAACGCCAACCCCCTCAACCCCGGCGACCCCGACCCCGACCTCTCTCTGACCAAATTTCACTAAGCACTTCTACCTCCTGTGAGAAACAACCCCTCCTACTTCTCAGCATTATGTTAGACTTTCAGTATATTTACAGTGCATTTGCAGTAGATTTAAAAAATGTAATTCACAGTAGAATTACACTGTAAAATTAGAAAATTTTACAGTAATTTTCGGAACAGAGAATAGTAAGTTAGAGGGTTACTATACATTATGTTAGACTTTAGAAAATTTTATAGTAATTTCAGTTAAAAGTGGCACATTACTGAAGTTAAAAAAGAAGAAAAGAAAACACTGAAAATTACAGTGTTTGAAAATGAGGATTTTTAAATGAAAATTAGCTATGTTGCTGTCCATTTTGAAAATGAAGATTTTTAATGGCAGTTTAGTTTAGATTGATTGCTCTCCATTTGTTACTGCCACTATATGTCTGTGCTTGTTTCTAAACAGATCACTTGACATGCATGTGATGACACACATCACTTGACATGCAGATGAGTATGTGAAACTTTCTTGTGAGGGCTGCATCTCCGTGATTGTTAGTGAAATGCTACTTCAGCACATAGTGCTTATTGTCATTTGCAGGGAAACCGATTGTGAGTGACCTATGTTTTGCCGGAAATGTTGATTCATTTCCATTCCGGCAAATTTCAGGCGCTCTATATGTGCACTTTCTAGCATAGGTCATGCCAAAATTTTCCGTGAATTTCGGCATGACTTGTGCTAGAAAGTTGGACATATCGAGTGCTCAAGATTTGTTGCGACGGGAATGAAATGACATTCAAGCAAAACAAAGGTCACTTTTTTGGTCATTATTCACTTTATTATATAAAGCTCAATAATTTAACAACTACGACATTGAACCCTAGGAAACATGACCGACATTGATGAGGCCGGAGGTTCTCAGTCCCAAGAAGGTCGAGCACACACCTACCTCGACTTTCTGGCGGATCAGGAGAGACAAGCTGGGTGTCAGGACCCCCTTGTCATGACGGACGACGACGGTGGTGGTGCCGGCGCCGACACTGATGCCACCAACACCGGCACTGAGACGGGCCCTGATGATGTTGCTAACGACAGCACGGAAGGTGGGACCTCCCAAGCCAGTGAAGGAAAGAAGGCAAAGAGGACACGACGCCCAAATGAGCTCGGCACCGGAAGACTGGTGGTCACGGCGGTGCACCCTGGTGAGTTCGAGCCAACAGAGCCGCAGGAAGTGGCAGCGTGTTACAGCAACCAACTAGCATGCATCCTACGGGATACCGCTAACATCAACACCACAAAAATACGAAAGAATGAACATTTGAAGAAGCTGCTCCTAACTAGGTTGCATGCAAGATTCTTGTTCCCCGGTCGGAATGAGGATGTCGACCCATGGGAAGATGATGCCATGAAAAAAAATCAACAACAAAGCCCTAGGGAAGTTCAGCAACGCATTGAGCACTTGGAAAACTAGGGTGAAAAAGGCGATTGAAGTAGACCATGAAACCTACGCCGAGATTATTGCAGACAATCCGAAAATTACGATAGAGGACTTTGAAAAGTTCAAGGAGACTTGCAATGAAGAAGCTGCCAAGGCCAGGTCGGAGAGAGGCAAGCAGCTGCAGGCAAAGAACATGGGGAACCACCGCCTTGGAAGTCGTGGTTACACGGGAAAGAGGCCCGTGTGGGCTAAGGAGGACGCAGAACGTGAACATCAGGGGATCCCAGACCCATTGGCTGAGTTCACCGACCAGCAGTAGCACGACTTCATCGGGGCCCGATTCTCGTGGGACCCTAAAAAAAGATTTTTTTCACCGACGGGCCGACTAGGCAATTCATGAGATTACTGGTAATTATCCTTTTACCACCTTACATATTAGCTTCTGATCAATGAAGTCTACTACATTCTAGTCGCATTCGTAAATGATTCACGCTCCATTTTGTAGAGAGAGCAACACAAGCTTGTGGCCGAAAGCGACTCGTCGACTCAGTCGTCGGCGAAGTACAAGTGGGACACTCCTTTCAACAGGGCCATGAACATAATGATGGGACACCCACTGGGCCAGCGGCCACAATATGGACGTGTGCACGGCGCCGGGGACGGTGCCACGTGGAAGTACTATTATAACAAGGACCCCGAGGCCAAAAGACAGAGAAAGAAGTTCAGTCAAGTGACTATCGACGAGAAGGTGGCACGGGCGGTCGAGAAAACAAGAGCTGATACCAAAGCTGAGGCAATCCGGGAAGCGGTAGCTGCCTGTAGAAATGATATGGCAGCTGCCTTTACAAGCTTGATTCCAGCTGTGGTCAGCTGGGTGCAATAAAATCCAAACGCGGCGCCAACTGATTTTCCCATGCCCAGCTTCACCGGGAGCAAGTCCATGAACACCGCACCCACACCCGTACCTACTATGGCAACCGCACCCGCACCTACTCCGCCAGCACCTGCTCCCGCACCCAGCTCTCACAGCAGCCCTAGCTCCATCTCTGGCTTGAATGTCGGGCCGTCGACATTGGCTGAGCTCGATGCCCTCACGGTAAATACGCGTCGCACCCTCATCAACACAACTAATTAATTAATCTTCAGTTGCCATTATTTTTGGATCTCTGACGCTGCACGTATACATGTCTTCGCAGGCCGACTCCACTTCGTGCACCCTCCGTTACCACATGAAGGGCGGGTTGGTGGATGTGGGGAAGGGTACTATAGTGAAGCCCAAGGATCGATTGTTCCACCGTCGACAGATGCCTGATAACGCCTTAAGGGTCTCCATGGCGAGTGTGAAAGCGGGCTATGAGGGTTTCCCTCGTCCGATACAAGCCGATGGAGAGGATGACGAGACCCCCATGCAGCTTGGCCAATGCAAAAATTGGCCGATCCTATGGCCGAAAAATCTTCTTCGTGTCGAGGTGGCCGGGAGCACACCAACGGGACCTCAGGAAGGTATGACCACAACCCCACCTACACAACTACAACCATCGTCTGTGCTGCTTGGTGAGATCGAGAGACACGAGGAAGGAGGGTCAACCGTTCCCGCGGATGATGCCATCTGCCCCATGGAAGAAGATATGGATCATGACATGGAGGAGGATGACCCTCTCCAGTATCTCAATACCGCCTTTGACAACGAAGTAACAATGAGTCAACCATATGAATATAAGATGCATGTACCAGAGCCGGAACGTCCTCGGGGGTGCAAGAAGTCTTTGTTCATGCAATCCTCGCAGGACACGCCTCCAGATGCCGGTTCCACCCAAGCTCAACTAATTAGCCAGAGTCGTCCAATGCTGAGCCCGACAACACTAGGGGTGGTGGTCAGGGAGGGTCTGACAGACCCACCAGCACCTGAGCCCACCAAGAAGAAGTAGAGGAAGAGACCGGCGGCGAGAAAAGCCAATAAAGCTGCCAATGTTGGTTCTAGCAGCCAGCCGCCTTCGACCAAGGTTAACAGTGTACCGATGAAACATGCGCCATTAATCCATGTCGCGAGAAAGCCAATGGTACTGGCGAATGCGCTAGAAGCCATAATAGGGGATCTCAGGAGACTCCATGACCATGTGCTTTCGACAGAGAGAAGCCTCCTCGCCTAGGATGATCCAGGATACCCACTTTATACGGTTCATGTGCCGAGCAGTTGCAAGATGTATGTCCACACATGCCCCGCGGACCTCTTCTTCCTGCGATTTGATTACATCTTCCAGATGTTTCAAATGAGGACACTCGATTTTACGTTCGTCCGCCTGCATGCGCTGCACATGAACTACATCGTCAGGAGAGAGCAAGTCACTGGTCTTGCGGTCGCGGACCCATACTACATGCATGAGGGCTTCTTGTCGATCAACGAAGCCAACCGTCAATATGCGAGTCAGTACATCAAAGAATTCTTGCTCAGCAATAAGGACAAACAAACGATTCTCCTACCTTATCATCCCGGGTAAGTCATCCGCGGATAGCCACTATAACACATACATCCTTTCGTGCATTTTATTAATTACTTTGCACGCATGGAGGCTAACTTGATCGTGTATTTTGCGCAGCGGGGGGTGTCGTGCCGTTCTCATCATTCTTTACCCGCGTTACTCCCGCGCTCTATATTTGGATCCGTCGAAGAACATACAGAAGAAATATTACACACACATAAAGTATGTTCTGGACAGAGCTCTCCTGGGCTTCAGCTTGCATGGTGGCTACATCCAATGCAAAAAAACAAATAAGGCCAGGCCGTGTTTCGGCCACAAGACTGACTTCTGTTGCATCCAGCAACCGGCAAGAAGTGAGAATGATGGATTCTACGCATCCATCTAATGATGGAGTACAGAAGGGATGTGCAATCACTTTGCATGAAATCTTCATCCGATACCCATATCCAGAGATGGGCCGAAGCCTTTGGAGCCGTGCCGGATAATCGACTTCGAAATGATTTCTACCGGATCCAGCAGGAAATTGCGTCCATCATCATGAAAGATGTCCTCGAATAGAATGGGATGTTCTACGGTGGCCCAATATCGCGAGCTGACGTTCGAACCCGCATAGCCCTACAGCGTCAGGACATGACGCCTTTCACTAAGCTTGGGTGCACCCTCCCGGATATGGACAGATGGGAAGAGTGCACTGCTTAAAAACAATGTGTCTGTTTAGTTACTTGTTACTTTCTATACGACGAAATTTCGAATGTCTCAGTACGACGAAACTATTAGATGTAAATGGTGCCGCGCTCTAGTTACTTAGTTTCGGTACGATGAAATTTGTTAACTATGTTTACTATATATGTTGCTTCTATTTCATAACTGTTTCTCCCCACAGGCCGACGTATCTTATGTTGCATATTATCGTTGAATTCGCTTCATGATATATATACATATATATGTGTGTGTGTGTGTGTGTGTGTGTGTGTGTGTGTGTGCATCTCTGACAGGTATATAGATCAACGATGGCGAAGAAGTGGTATGCCGTGTACGTAGGGCATTTCCGGGTGTGTACGATGAGTGGCCAGAGTGTCAGGCTCAAGTTTCTGGCTTCTCGGGCGGAAGCCAGAAAGGGTTTGATAGCAGAGCGGAAGCCGAAGCTAGTTACTTGAGATTCATAGCGCAACAGGGGATTCAGAACCAGCGCCACAGAAACTACTACATAATCCCGCTTTCGCTCATCATGATCGCTCTTATCTCATATGTCATAGTTTAGGTAGATGATGAAACATGTGTCTGCGGTGACAATGTAAGAGACATGTGATCATTAACTTGTATCGCTATTTCGAGATGATGATGAGATCGACATCATTTGTGTTCGATAATGATGATATGATGAGACTATGTTGTACCACTTCGATGATGATGATGAGACATTGCTTTTACATATAGTTTCAGTGTATGTGTATGTTGTAATTGTATAAAACCTGTAAAAATACGAATACAGCAAAATAAAAAAAAAGAAAATACTAGCAGTAGCGAGGGGTTTTGGAGTAGCAGCAGCGCTGCCTTACCAGTAGCGTTGGTTGTAGGGGCGCGCTACTAGTATTAGCAGTAGCGATGGACAGAAGCGCGCTACTACTAGATATAGGTAGCAGTAGCGCTGGGTAAAAACCGCGCTACTGCTAAAGTTTAGCTGTAGCACTATAGCAGTAGCGCGTGCACCAGCGCTACTGCTACCTATAAAACCCACGCTACTAGCAGCCTTTTTCCTAGTAGTGCTACTCCGGTCCAAAGTACGCTTTCTCAATTCTGAAAGAGTATTTCTCTGAAATGCGTTTTCTGTTTTAATCGCCAGGGACTTGTTTGTGAGAAAACTTTTACAGATTAGTCCCTGATCTTCCACCTCTCGTATCTTCTCGACCGTAACTCCGAATCAGGTGATTCCAAAGCCCACGTCTTCGTCTCATCAAGCCCGTTCTGTTGGTACAATTTTCACTATGTGTTCACATACTGGAAATGACCATTTTGCCCTTGCCCTTATCTAGCCCCCTCCGAGAGAGAAATGTTCCGGCGAATCGTTCCGTGACTTCATCTCACTTCTCCCCGGAGTATTCTTCATCCCTAGGCAAGCCACGACAGCCACTTGCATGATGGTCCTGCAGTACCCGTGGTTCCTACTTGAATATTAAAATTTGTTTGTGCATGCTAATATTTTCTGAATGTTATATATATATGCTCGTGAATCCATGCTTACCTTTATGATATGATCATTTTGCATCTGTTGGTTAAATGATTACCTGCTAGTATTATTATCACGTGATATTCTAGTAAGTCTTTTTCTGAAGCTAATAGTCATGCTATGTTCATATGAGGGTTGTACTTGTGTTATTCATGCTCATTGGTATGCCATGCTCCTTTGCATTTGGAGAATGATTTATTGTTGTTGATATGCTAAATAGTGATGTTGCTCATCCATGCTCATGTTGGTATCATGCTCATATGCATTGCTATTTCATCATGTTATTGTGACTCAGCTTTTCACCAATCAAGTTTAACCAGACTTTAATCGAACTTGAACATCTGTTGGCTGAGTCACAGTGCCATCAAATCGAGCTGACCAGTGCAGCCACACTTGCCTTATGGGGGGCCCTGATTGGGTTTATTGTCATGCCTCTCGCCGGTGCCTCCAACTAGGGAAGGTTATACGCGTGCGCTACCCTGATCAGGTAGGCCGGTATAAGCCTTGTGTGCTCGAGTTGTATGGATCCATTGTCCCCGTTTGGGACCATTTTTGTTTTGCCACGACGGTGGCCGTTGGGTGTCACACAGTGACATCGGGACCACCCAGGACTTATCCCAAAGGGGAGTTTGTCGGAGTGGCGGGGAGAGTGTCATGCAGTAGATCGGTTTTGTCGGAACGCCGTTGGTCCACCCGAATGGGAGTACGAGGCCATGGGTTCTATGATGTGGGTACAGTGTACTAACCTCTGCAGAGTGTATAATCTATCGATAGCCGTGCCCACGGATATGGGCCCAGTTCGTAGTAGGTCACACTATGGGTCAACAGTAATAATAACCTGACTTATAACAACCCTGGTTCGATGAGGAAAGAAGTTGGTTGATCTTTATGTGATCGTGAGAGGATCACAGTGGTATCATGGATACCGAGGTTGGTTGATATTTATGGTGTCATGTGATGATCCCGGGTAAAGATCAAGCACCTTGTGGTCATGTGGTCACTACGGTATTGTTAATACCAAGCTTGGTTGAACCTGAGATTGTTGTGTGATGTCCACGATGGTAAGTTGATGCATGTGCTGGTTATGAGGTAACCTCCAAACAGAGTAAGTGAATCATTATAGTTTAAACATGCTGCATGCTAGTGTCATCGTGTTCATATGTTCATGCCATGCGCATACTGTTCTAGTGGTATCATGTTCATCATTGCTAAGTAACCTGTAAATGCCATGCTGTTGTTTGTTTTGATTGCTTTTGGTTGCTGTGAGCTTGCGAGTTAATTCAAAGTACTCACCTGGCGTGTCATGCCAGTTTGCAGGTTATGCCATGTTTGCTTGATTGCCAAGGATCCCGAGTTTGCGAGCTAGGATAAGCGTTCCAGCTACAGTCCCTGCGGAGTGGAGTTCATCACCGTCGTTGTTGTTCTGCTGCTAGAAGTTCTTCCGCTACTATGAGTTGTTCTGCTGCTTGCATAGAGCAACCTTGGCAGGCGTAGTGTCGCCGTGTCGATGTAATTCCCTGTTATATCGGAACCCTTGTACCCATATCTTTTGTAATAAGAGCTGATTTGTTCTATGCTAAGCAGTGCCATATTCCAGAAGACTTGATCTCTGGGCTGGGATACAGGGTGTTCCGGTTCCTCTGAGCCGGGCTGCCACATGAGAGCCGTGGACGCTTAGCGTCCCCGACAAGGTTGTCGAGATCGGCATCCCGGGGAACAAGAAGACAACGCAGACCATGAGTGCTAGAATGGTGTGTGATGGATTTACGCACCTGGGAAGAGCTTGAAGGTTGAGTGCTTACTCGGCTGACCGCTTGTCGAAGTTGATCACCCATGTCCTCCGGCCGATCACGGAGAGAATCACCATCTCTCAGTACTGCCGATGGGTGCAGATGGAGAACCTGCAGGCCATACGTTTCCAGCACTGCTTTGAAGAAGTATGGGAAAGGGCGAACCAGACCCATACCCATGAAGAGCCAGAATAGGACCATCTCGTCGTCCTTCTGCTCGCCGTAGGTACAACGGATGATGGTACTCTTGTTCTCATTGAACTTGGTGGCGGCCACCAACCGGACCTTCTTGACGGCCTCTTCGGAAGCCAGGGAGCTCTTGAACAGAGCACTTCTAACTCTACTCGGCTGGGGCCTCGCCTTCGAGGTCGCCTTCGACACCGCGGGCACGGCCTTCTTCTTGCTCACGCCTGTGCGGTTTCCCATCGAGGCTGAAGGATGGGGGCTAGGAGCGAGGCGATGGGTGTGCGCGCTGGGGAAGAATATGCGCTCTGGATCAGAGGAGATTTGGGGATTTCTTCGAGGGTTGGCGTGGCACTGGGAACCTGCCTTCATAGGCATAAATACCCCACCTCTTCGCCATGCCACGTGTCATCACCGTCGAGACCGCGTCGGGCTCCACTAGCCCCATGCTTCCTCTTCGCGTGGAGATCGAGGGGCCGGCGCGCTTTACACGCTGCCGCCCGTTGGACTACTTCGAGGACTCCGGTTACAGTCAGCAGGCGTTACGCTGACATCGCCGCCCCGGAGACGTGACAAGACAACTCAGAAGACCGGACAATACCTGGCGGCCCCACTTTGACTATTTAGGCCATAGCCCCGCCAGCCGCAAGAGTCTGCCGTGGCCATGCCCGGGGGCTTCTGTCGCAACAATGGAATCCAGGGCCACATTGCTCCTGCCAAAGCGGGTCCACCCCCTGAGGGCCCACCAAGAGAAGACCAAGACCAGGGTACCTTCTCGCCGTGTACCCTGACAGGACGAGCCTGCTGGCACACTGTCTGTCAGTGTGCCCCAGCAAGGCTACACGGGGGCAAGGCCCGGCTTGTCCTCCAAGACGATGAAGACGGCGTATGCGGGTAGCGAAGCACGGCACGCGGATGAGCGGGTGCACATGTCCACCCCGGCCACGACTCCAAGCTAATCCCGCCAAGTGGAGCTTGTCCTGCAGAGCCAGGAGAGTTTCCCACCAGGTGTTCCCGGGGGACGACCCGGGAGGTCCTGCCACAGGCAGCAGAACAGCCACCCGGGGAGGAGCGGTGATGCTGGCGGGGAGGCCGGTCACTATCCATTCCCGGGGGAGTGCATGTGCACTGGTGTAAGACCTGGGAGGATGGGATTAGCTCTCCCTAAAGCTTGGGAAGGAGGGCAAGGATACTTGGGCGCCAAGATGATGGAGGAGACACCATCATGTCAAGACGACGTCAGCGAGGATCAGGAGGCCATCCTCTGTCAGGGGCTCAACCACCCCCTGGCACCTTTGTCGCCTGCCCCCAAAGCTGGCACTCTTTGGGACGACACATCTCCGTCCATCCGAAGCCAATGACGGAGCGCCACCTGTCTTCCCGCCAAGTACTGCAAGCATCCCCGGCTAGGAATGGAGGGAAGCATGAGACCTCCTCCGTGCCTGCTGTGGCTACCCCCTCCGGCTATAAAGTGAGGTCCATGGGCACGGGAGGAAGGGACGGAACAACACAAGACAGAACTCAAACATACACAAGCTAGAAGGAAGGTTAGGATAGGAAGGGAGGTTATCTCTCCGGGAGGATCTTCCCTTCGTCTAGCTCGGGCCACTCACCATGAGTCCCCCGGCAACCATCCTTGTAGCTCCACCATGATCTCCACGAGTACCACCATGCAGGAGTAGGGTTTCCGCACAACGCAGCCTGAACCTGGGTAGATCGCTCATGTCTCTGTCGTGCCATTCGTGCCCTGCTCCTCCCCCCTTCTCGATGTCGATGTAGCCGGGACCTTCTCCGGGAAGGCCGGCGAAGTTGATCTCTGACCTCTTTGCGCCCTGTGCCGAATCTCTAAAAGGGGGTGTCCGTTCACTCCCGGTGTCCGTGATCCGACACGCGACAGGGTTTCCATATGTTCCATCGGGGCAATGGCAGTGAAATGTTCCAGGCAGATTTTCACAAGTTCTATGGCATGAGTGGGCTTCCTTATGTACACACTCATCAATATCTAGTCAAATCACAACACAAAACAGAATATAAACAGACCATAAGCTGGAAAGGAAGTCAAAATAATTACTCACTAGTGGAAATGTATATAGTATTTTAGAAACTATAGAACCAACTAAACCGGTAAATATTCAAATCTGCAGCGTATGTACATAGCTATTCAGTTGAAACTGTAGTCGTCCCAATTTACATTTCAACTTGTATGACAAGGAAATAATACTAAATTTATTTAACTTGTACCTTCGCATCCGTCCCGGATGTAAGGGTTTCCCTGAAAACCAACAGAGCAGTGGCACTGGTATCCATTGTATACATAGCTTGTGTAGTTTTGACAAAAGCTGTTGCTGCTGCGGCAGGCAGGTGAAGAAGAGCGTTGCTTTTGACATGACGAATTGCTGATCACCCAGTCTAGCAAGGCAGGAAGCGCCACGCCATGAGGTTCAGACATGAGTTTTGAGATGTTATAGGAACCCTCTTCGGCTATGTATACTGACGATTTAGCATCAAAACTCGAGTCATTAGAAGGCTGGAGCTGGATGTGGTAGGAAGTGTAGCCTTTTGGGATGCCTCCGCCACAGCAGCCAAGGCCCGAGCATTCGCCATGCAGAAGTAGATACCGAATAAGCTGAGGCTGCGAGTCTGAGTTTTCTAAGGATGGGCAGTATGTGGCGCAGGCATTAATGGTGGAGTTATCCTCTCCCATGAGGATGACTTGGATGTTGTTGCACGACAACACAAGGAACTTGTTCCTATCCGGCGCGACGAAGAATGGACCTCCCTCTCTGAGGCCACCCCATGTGTGGTACCTGCTTGCGTTGAGCCTGGATGCACCATCGATATCCACCCAATGGCATGATGTTGGTGATGTTGATGCCCACTGTGCCGTTGGGAATGAAGATCTCGAGCACTTCGACAGTGCCATCGCCAAGGAACAGCTTGGGAGGGCGGTACGAGTAGTCGCAGGCAGTAGCGAAGGACGAATTTTTTTGAGGGCGGGTGAAATCTAAAGCAACACAAAATATTGATGCAAACAAATCACAATAATATGGTATATTAATATGTTATACGATCTTACACATAATAACTTAGTACACTGGTAATAGCAATATATTTAAATATAACTAGACATACAAACATACTGATAATGAAGATTTAATGCCGTCTAGAAGTCCCTGGCAGTGGCAAAGCTCTACCTTCCTTTTGAAAATCCTTTTTAATTTCACCAAGATCAAGACTTTTGAATATCCCTCATTCGATATAGCACACCATCAAATCATTAAGCCAACCATCGGACATCTTATTGCGCAACTCGGTCTTGATGATCTTCATAGCTGAGAAAGCCCTTTCAACTGTTGCCATCGCCACTGGTAAAAGCATTGCCAACTCAATGAGGCGGTAAACTGTGGGAAACATGATATGCCTTTCAAGTTCAACCATCTTCTTAGCTAGGCTTACAATATCAAGACAAACTCTGAAATCTTCAACTCTCCTCATATGAATAACAAATAGCTCAAGAGCATCTTGTATCTGCTCACACTCATAATTAGAGAAATCCTCATGATAAATCTCTGCAAGCCGAGCAAGCTTATTCACATTGAACCTAGCAAATGAGTCTCTTGGATCAAGACAAGAGAAGTTTTGAAGAATCTCTGAAGATGCCTTATTAAAGCGATGATCAAACTCAGTGACAAACTGACAATAGAGTCTATAGCAACATAAAAGGTGTCAACACGATAAAAATGATCAGTGGTGACCTGGTGAAGTCCTCCTTTTCTTGTTATACCCCATTTTGTTACCATTTCATCCATACTTGGGATTATGATGTCATTTTCAATGCAAAATGATTTGACATCTTCCAGGAGTGACTCCCAACCATGATTCCTCCAATTGACCAAACGTGTTCTCACATCCGCCACCAAAGAAATTGCCTGAATGATGCAATTAGAAGTTTAGATCAACAAAATATACATAGGAAAAGTAGAGCCATAAAACATTGTGCATCGCATACCCGAACAATATTCGGATTCTTATTTTGCAATAGAAAAGATACATCATTTGTCATACAGAGTAGTTTTAACATCATCTTCATGATGAACACAACAAGTAGACCGTGTTTAGCGAACACCTCCAAAAGTGCCTTCTTTAAAGCTGCCGATGTTGTGTTTGGGACATGCTTAATACCCAAAAATCTTTCAATAATCTCTCCACGTTTGCTCACATACCTACAAGAAAATGATACAGTTAGTTGAATTACACTACATTGAAGGCTTAACTCACGAGTGTAAGTAACATACTTCAAGGCTTACCTCACAAGCACGACCATTTGTTCTTTGACCGATATATCACGAGATTCATCAATAAGAATAGAGAAACGACAACCATCCATCTCTTCTTTGATGTATTTGGTGACCGCCTCCGAACAATGTTTGGCAAGTATTTTCTGAATATCCGAGGAAATCAGCTTTGCATTTTTAGGGCATAGCTCATCAAATGCTTGTACGAGAGTACGGGGGTCCGAATCCTTTCTAAGGTTGGCATGGCCCTCCTTTTATAGATCAAGGGGTCACCACAATGGCAAATCAGTCATTGCGTACTGATTAGATAGCACACAGTGCTATCATACCTAACTCTGCAGACAGGACAGAGCACATTAAATGCACCGCTTAGTGTCACATCGTAGCGTAGCCCGGCAAGCCTTGCCGTGCCGTTCGGCCACCTTCTCGCCTGCCTACGTGACATGTCCCTGGACGGGTGTCATTTGGAGGTGATTTCCTCTGGAAGTGGCTGCCACGTGCCAAATAACAGCCACTTAGCCACTTGGGGGCTCGACACCGCACCGATCGATGACTTGCGTTGCTGTGAGGTGGAGCGGTGGAGCCTTGGCGGGGTAATCCGCCCTTGGCGTCCCCGGCAAGCCTGTCGGGGCAATCTTGAGACTTATTTTCGGGGCAACCTCGTCCCCACCAGGCTCGCCTGCCCGACAAGGGAGGTTTTTCCTTAGTTGTATCTTGCTCCTTTGGTTGGTCTTGGTCTTCTTGATCCGCCCTTTGATTTCTCAAAGAGCCGATCTCTTCTGCTTGGTCTGGTCTCGGATGCTGCAACCTTGTTCTCGAGCCTGTGTATAGTCTGGGCAACACACCTGGGGTTTGTTGCACCAACAGGAGCCCCCGGGCCTGGCGTGAACGCGCTGCCGAGCGTCGTCGGGGTAGGCCCTGTCCATTACACAGGCGGGGAGGCTCCGGTAGCTCACCCTTTGAGATCTTCTTTGCTTCTTCATTAATCTGAGCTTGAGTCAGATTCTAGTTTTCCCGCGCGTCGTGTAACGCCAATTGTAGTGGGGCCATCCCTGTATTGGCCTGTGAATGACTTTAACGCACGGGTGAGTAACTGCCAATTCACTCTTCCCACCACGTTCCTAGGAGGAGAGGGCCAAGGAAGGGATTACGGGGCACTTATCTTTTTTCAGTTTAAAATGTGTAGGCATTGGCCAAACTTTTAGTCTAAATTATGTAAACTTCTTTATCCATGTTTGTGTTCTGTAAGATCTGTACTTGCTTATCAGCATATTAATGAAAAAGACAAGCTTTGCCGGGCACTTGTGCATGTATCATATTTATGCAGAGGTGAAATTCCTCTATACATTTAAGTAAACAAGTTTCCCCGGCAGGCTATCCTGCCGGTGCCCTCAGTTTTTTGCCACGGGGCTAGGCCTGCCGGGCACAAAACCACAAAAAGGGACCAGCCCCCCGCCGAACCTTTTCCGTCAAAGGCCACTGCCACCACCCTGACCGAAGCAGCATTCGAGTCAAAGGGAACAGGTATGGATAAGGAGAAACTTATCTGTTTGGTCTATCGGGGATCGTCATGTAGACTCGTCTTCATTTCTTCTCTTCAGGATCAAGTCCACGGCAAGAACCCTGCAACTTAGTGCAGATGAAAACAATGCCACATGCGACCTCATCTACATGATCATGCTATGCTCATGATATGCTTATGCATGCACGCAAGTTTCGGGGGGCCCCCAGCGCTTCGTTTATTTCTCTGTTGCTCAGGGTCTGCACCTGGCTTTGTACAAAGGGTTACATGCAACTTCGGCAAAGCTTGTACAAAAGGGTGGCTGCCGGGCAGGGCCCGACAGCCGCGCCTTACGGGTAGAACTTACGGAGATGCTCAATGTTCCATGAGTTTTGCAATTGAATGCCATCTCCGGTCTCCAGACGGACTGCGCCAGGTCTGGTGACTCGTACTACCCGGTAAGGGCCTTCCCACTTCGGCGTCAACTTGTTTGCACCCTTGGCGGACTGAACATGCCTAAGGACAAGGTCGCCTTCCTCAAAGCTCCGGGCATGAACCCTGTGGCTGTGATAGCAACGCAGGGCTTATTGGTAGCGTGCAGCACGCGTAGCAGCCTGGAGACGGTTCTCCTCAAGTAGCACAGCGTCGTCACGCCGGTGTTGTTCCTGCGCTACTTCATCATAGGCAAGCACTCGAGGAGACCCGAATATGAGTTCCGTGGGGATAACTGCTTCTGCCCCATAGACTAGGGAGAAGGGAGTATGCCCGGTAGCTCGATTTGGTGTCGTACGGAGGGACCAAAGAACCATCGGCAGCTCATTGATCCATCGCCTGCCACACTTCTGCAGCCTATCAAAGGTTCTTTTCTTGAGACCTCGCAGCACTTCAGCGCTCGCCCTCTCAGCTTGCCCATTGCTTCTGGGATGGGCCAAAGAGGCAAATGAGACCTTGCTTCCGAGGGCATGAATGTATTGCATGAAGGCACGACTTGTGAATTGGGTGCCATTGTCGGTGACGATTCGGGCAGGTACCCTGAAGCGGCACACCAATCCTTTCAAGAATTTGATAGCTGACTGTGCGGTTATCTTCCTCACGGTCTCTACTTCCGGCCACTTTGTAAACTTGTCGATTGCGATGAACAAGAATTCAAAGCCCCCGGTAGCACGAGGGAAGGGGCCCAAGATGTCGAGCCCCCAGACCAAAAATGGCCATGACAAAGGGATTGTTTGGAGAGCTTGAGTAGGCTGATGGATATTCTTGGAGTGGAACTGGCAGGCTTCACACTTGGTGACTAGCTCAATTGCGTCTTGAAGGGCTGTGGGCCAGTAGAAACCTTGCCGGAAAGATTTCCCGACCAAGGCCCTTGATCCGATGTGGGAGCCACACATACCCTTGTGTATCTCTGCCAGCAGTTCCTTTCCTTCTTCTCGGTAAATGCACTTCAATTTCACACCGTTGGGCCTTCTTCTGTATAGCGTGTCGTCAACGAACTGATACATACTGGCCCTCCGGGCTACTCTTTCAGCTTCTTCTTGTTCTTCGGGAAGTTCTCCTGTTTGGAGGAAACGAATAATGTGCCGCCCACAAGTTGGAGCCTGGGGCTCGGCAACAAGGACTAGCGGCACCTCCTCGTTGATGGGATCGCATGCCTCGACCGCAAAGACCGGTAGTTCGGTGGGAGGGTGCAGCTCACTGATCGAAGGGAAGTTGTTCCTGCCAAGCTCTCTGTCGGGGGCTTCGGGAAGCTCTGCCGGGAAAGGCTTGCCGGAGTTCAATTTCCTCCTCTTGCTGGCCATTGTTGATGGGGATACGGAGGATTGAGTCAGATGGAGAACAAAAGTGCCTGGTTCCACAGGGAGTTTTTGCGCAGCGCACTTTGACAGATGATCAGCAATGCTGTTTTCCGCACGTGGCACGTGCTCTGTTTGCAATCCGTCAAAGCGCTCCTCCAACTTCCTCACTTCCTCGACGTAGGCCTCCATTAATGGGCTTTGATAATACTTGTTGATTTGCCTCACTACAAGTTGCGAATCTCCGCGGATGATCAGCTTCTTGATTGCCAGTTCTGTTGCAATTCTGAGCCCGGCAAGGAGCCCTTCATACTCTGCAGTATTGTTGGTAGCCTTCTCCCAGGGAAAATGCATTTGAACGACGTACTTAAGGTGCTCCCCAATGGGAGCAACAAGAAGCACGCCAGCTCCTGCACCTTGTAGGGAGAAGGCACCATCAAAATACATAATCCATTCTTGGGGCGCTTCCTTGCCGGGGATGACTGTCTCCAGTACTTCTTCATCAGGGGTTGGCGTCCACTCCGCAATGAACTCTGCTAGTGCTCTGCTCTGAATAGTTAACGTGCTTTCAAACTTCAAACCAAAGCTGGATAACTCCAAAGCCCATTCCACGATTCTGCCGGTGGCCTCAGGGTTTTGGAGTATGCGTTGCAAGGGGAAGCGGGTGACAACCGTGATCTCGTGGGCTTGGAAGTAGTGGCGCAGTTTCCTTGAGGCCATGATGAGGCCAAAAATCAACTTTTGCACGCTAGAGTACCTCGACCTAGCCCCCTGCAGCAGGGAGCTGACGAAGTACACTGGGCGCTGCAACATCTTCTTCCTTGCCGTGATCTTGGAACTGTCTCCGTTGCCTTGCTCTTCCTTGTCTTGAACTGCATCTGACCTTACCGGGACGAGTTCACTTTCCTCTCCAGAGGAGATGGCGGTAGCGGCTGCTGCTTCATCTACCTCCCGCTATGCCACCAGCGCTGCGCTAACCACTTGATTGGTCGCTGCTAAATATAGCAGCAACGACTCTTGTGGTTTAGGAGCGACTAAGGTGGGAACAGAGGAAAGGTAGGTCTTCAAATCTTGTAGCACAGCGTCTGCCTCCGGGGTCCACTCCACGGGCCCTGCCTTCTTCAGGATTTTGAAGAACGGCAAGGCGCGTTCGGCGGACTTAGAAATGAACCTGCTCAGCGCAGCAACACATCCAGTCAAACGCCTCACATCTATAACTGTCTTGGGTGCTTATATCTGCTCGATAGCCTTGATCTTGTCGGGGTACATGCCTACATTATATTTACGGAATACATGCCTATATTATATTTATGAACTGGAGCTAGTGCCGTATCGCCCTAGGTTATGACTGTTATATGATGAATATCATCCAACGAATTTACCGATCCAATGCCTACGAATTTCTCTCATATTGTTCTTGCTAAGTTACTACTGCTACCATTACTGTTACACTTGCTACAAAATCATTGCTATCACTGTTACTATTACTATTGCTGTTGCTACTACTATCAAAATTATCATATTACTTTGCTACTGATCACTTTGCCACAGATAATTAATCTCTAGGTGTGGTTGAATTGACAACTCAACTGCTAATACTTGCAAATATTCTTTGGCTCCCCCTGGGTCGAATCAATAAATTTGGGTTGAATACTCTACCCTCAAAAACTGTTGCGATCCCCTATGCTTGTGGGTTATCAATTACCCCGCCAAGGCTCCACTGCTCCACCTCACAGCATCGCAAGTCATCGATCGGTGCGGTGTGGAGCCCCCAAGTGGCTAAGTGGCCGTTATTTGGCACGTGGTAGCCACTTCCAGAGGAAATCACCTCCAAATGACACCCGTCCAGGGACGTTTCACGCAGGCAGGCGAGAAGGTGGCCGAACGGCACGACAAGGCTTGTCGGGCTATGCTATGATGTGACACTAAGCGGTACTTTTAATGCGCTCTGTCCTGTCTACAGAGTTAGGTATGATAACACTGTTTGCTATCTAATCAGTACGCAATGACTGATTTGCCATTGTGGTGACCCCTTGATCTATAAAAGGAGGGCCATGGCAACCTTAGAAAGGATTCGGACCCCCGTACTCTTGTACGCGCGTAGCTGCTCCCATCTCGAGGCGACCTTGCCGGGCTAGAGCCCTGCGCCTCCACCACCATCCATTCATCAATCCACCAAAGCAGGAGTAGGGTTTTACGCCTCGCGGTGGCCCGAACCTGGGTAAAACTGCCCGTGTCATTATTGCCGTGCTGCTCTATGCTTTCTGCTCTTCATGCAATGCGCTCGTCCTCCTTGCCGAACCACAAGGGCCGATGGCCCCATAGGTGGCCGTGTGAAAATCACGATATCTTTGGCGCGCCAGGTAGGGGGAAGCGCTTGCGCGAACCCGAGAGCGTACGCAGGGCGTCATCTTCATCATCGTTCTCTTCATCAATGGCTTCATCATCCATGGTGCCCAAGAAGGAATCCGGTGCCGTAGCTCACCCGTCCACCTCGAAGGCCCCTTCACACGCGGCCGCCGATGCCGTGGGGGCTACGGGGGCGCACGGGGACGTGGACGCTGTGGGGGACGTGGTCGGCGCAGGCGGCATCGTCACCACCTCCCCTATGGCCGAAACAGGAGCAGGAGGCACCGGAGAAGGACAACGCCAACAACATCCTAGTGGCCACGCTCCACAAGGTGCGGGAGGAGAGATCATCCCGTCCGCGCCTCTCCACCCCACCAAAGGACGCAGCCACAGCGGTGGCGCTCACCCTGGGGCGAACCGCAACCCCGTCCCTGCTGCGGGTGCGGCCGTAGGGCACGCACCACCCCAGGGACGGGCTGGCCAAGCCGATGCGCTGAACGGAGCTGCCGATCCCCAAGCACATCCACCTCGTCACCACACCACCCTGGTGACTGGCTCACGGCGATGAGAGCACGGTGCTACCACTACCAGCACTGTCAGAAGCCAGGCGATGTTGCGGTCTACGTCATCGTCTATGCCGAGCACTCCTTCGGAGGCCATGGCATGGGCCCAACTCCTGTTGAGATTTCCGCCGGCGGCCAATCAGATGGATGAGTGGAGAGCCACCATTCAGAGCCTGATTGGTTTCGCCGAGGCGGGAGGATCACAGCGAGCGGGCCCATCACGGCCTCCACAGGCGGCGACAACGGCTCGAGCTGCTGGCCGTACCGAAGGGGCCACCCCCACGGTGCAATCCCCTCCGTGGCAGCCAGCGCAGGGGCCGCAGCCAGAGCCCCATGACCAAGAACCCGACGACATATCGATGGCTTCGTCCGATCCTCGAGCACGGCGAGACCAGCGGCGAGTCCTGGAAGACAGGTGGAGGGAAGACGCACACGTCACCATCGAACGACGCCGCGAAACCCAACGCCAGTCTGATAGGCGCAATGGCCCCGACGTCGACGAGCCCACGCCCGGTGAAGGTGGGTACCTACCTTTCGAGGTTGGGTGCCCCGCCTTCACTCGCGAGCTGCGGCAAGTCCGTTGACCATCTGCTCGCACGTTCAAGCCAGAAATACCAGAGAAGTACGATGGAAGATTGAACCTGGCAGAGTTCTTGAGCATCTACACCATCGCTGTTCAAGCTGCCGGGGGAAGAGACGAGAAGGTATTCGCCAACTACTTCCCTTTGGCACTCAAGCCAAATGTGAGGTCTTGGCTGATGCACTTACCAGAGGATTCCATCTCGACCTGGCCCGACCTGTGCCATGAGTTTGTTGGCGCCTTCACGGGCGGCCATCAAGAACCAGGGCGGCCCAACGACTTGCAGCTCCTTCCGCAGAAGGAAGGAGAGAGTCTGCGGAAGTACATGCAGAGGTTCAGCTGGGTGCACAAGAATATTCCAGACATCCACCCGGCGGCTGTGATAGCCGCGTTCCAGTCCAACGCGTGCAACCGCCGGATACGTTCTAAAATGAACGTTCGGTTGCCCAAGACTGTGAATGAGCTATACACTCTGGTGGATAAGTGTGCCCGAGTAGAAGAGGGGAGACGACTCCCCGGTGAAGAAGATGGTGTCGACATCGACTCAGAGGACGACGACGCCACCAACCAGAAGAAGAAGAACAAGAAGCGCAAGAAGAAGCGCAAGGATAAAGCGGTGATGACCGTTGAAGGATCAAGTGCACCTAGTACCGACAAGAAGGCCAAGACCGAGGTTCCCGGCAAGGAAGCTGCCGCGTGCACTGATTGCCGGGAAGACGCGGCTACCGAGAAGGCTGGGGAGAGTGATGGGCCATACTGCAAGATCCATCGGACCAAGGGCCATCATCTTCAGGAGTGTCATCAGGTTGAGCAACTCGTCAAGAAGCAGAGGGCTGAGTACGGGAAGCGTGATAAGGAGCAAGACTAAGATGGCGCTGGCGGGAAGGGCCGAGGCGGCAGAGCAGGTCGCTCCGGCAAGGCTCCTCAGCATCAGGGGAAACCCGCCAAAGGCCGTGAGAAGAAGGATTGTGAGGACGAGAGTGATGAAGGAGATGAAGAGGAAACCAGCGAGCAGGAGTTCCAGAAAGCCACTGATGCCCTGTGCATTGACGGGGGTGCATCTTTGCACTCCTCTCACCGCCAACTTAAAAAGTGGGTGCGTGAAGTCAATGCCGTGGAGCCAGCGGCAGATTCTCGGAAGCCGCTCAAGTGGTCCCGCACGCCCATCATCTTTGATGAGGAGGATCACCCTGACCGCACTACCGCGGTAGGGTGTTTGCCGTTGTTGGTTTCACCAACGATCCACAACCTCAAGGTCACAAAGATGTTGGTTGACAGCGAGGCCGGGTTGAATCTGATTTCTCCGAAGGTCATCAGCAAACTCCAGATAACAGATGAAGATCTCAAGGTTACTGGTACGTTCCAAGGGATCAACCCCAGTAGGAGTCGTCCTAAGGGGAAGATCACACTGCCGGTAACATTCGGGGGGGGGGGGGGGGGAGTTAAACTACCGGACTGAGAAGATCGTGTTTGATGTGGTTGACCTCCCCCTGCCGTAGAACGGAATCCTTGGTCGCCTTGCCCTGGCCAAATTCATGGCAGCATCCCACTATGCCTACAACACTTTGAAGATGCCAGGACCAATGGGCGTCATTTCCATTCCATCAGACAAGAAAGACGCAATCATATGCGTGTACAAGATGCACCGGGAAGCAGTCGCTGCAGAGGCCACGGAAGCCACTGCTCCCACCAAGGAAAGCGAGAAAAAGAAGAAAGCCAGCAAGGAATCCGGGAAGCGTACCTCTTTGGAGTGCGCTGCGCCTGTTGATGACTTGCCGGAGAGTTCCAATAGCAAGAGATCCAAGGCTGTTGCACCCGCTGTGAAGAAGGTCCCGGTAGGGCTGGCTGGCGCTGATGGTACGTTTACCATCAATGCCCCCTCGATGACAAATAGGAAAGCGTGCTCGTTGCCTTCCTGCGGGCGAATGTCGATGTGTTTGCTTGGCAACTATCTGACATCCCCGGTGTTCCTAGGAAGGTAATCAAGCACCACCTTGCTGTCTGCCCACATGCCCGGCCCGTCAAGCAGAACGTCCGAAAGCAAGCTTTGGAGCGGCAACAATTTATTGCCGAGGAGATCAGGAAACTTGAAGCCGCTGGTTTGGTCAGAGGAGTGTTGCATCCAACTTGGTTAGCGAATCCAGTGGTGGTGCGCAAGGCGAATGGGAAATGGAGGCTTTGCATAGATTTCATGGATCTAAATAAAGCATGCCCGAAGGACCCATTCCCCTTGTCGCGCATCGATCAGAATGTGGATTCCACCTCAGAGTGTGACCTGCTTTCCTTCCTGGATGCCTACTCTGGATACCACCAGATCTTCATGTCCAAGTAAGATGAAAAGAAGACCGCGTTCATAACCCACATGTGGCACATACTATTTTGTATGGATGCCCTTCGGGTTGAAGAGCGCTGGATCCACTTTTGCAAGAGCAGTACAGATTGACTTTGAGTCCCAGCTGCACAGAAATATTGAAGCCTACATGGATGATATAGTGGTCAAAACCAAGGACAGAATAACTCTCATTCAGGATTTGGAAGAGACCTTTGCAAATCTGCGTAGAATCAACTTGAAGCTGAACCCGGAGAAGTGTGTGTTTGGCGTTCCTTTTGGCAAGCTACTTGGCTTCTTCGTGTCCCATCGGGGGATACAGGCCAACCCCAACAAGATCAAGGCTATCGAGCAGATACAAGCACCCAAGACAGTTAAAGATGTGAGGCATTTGACTGGACGTGTTACCGCGCTGAGCAGGTTCATTTCTAAGTCCGCCGAACGCGCCTTGCCGTTCTTCAAAATCCTGAAGAAGACAGGGCTCATGGAGTGGACCCCGGAGGTAGACGCTACGCTACAAGATTTGAAGATCTATCTTTCGTCAGTTCCCACCTTAGTCGCTCCTAAACCACAAGAGTCGTTGCTGCTATATTTAGCAGCGACCAATCAAGTGGTTAGCGCAGCGCTGGTGGCACAGTGGGAGGTAGATGAAGCAGCAGCCGCTACCGCCGTCTCCTCTGGAGAGGAAAGTGAACTCGTCCCGGCAAGGTCAGATGCAGTTCAAGACAAGGAAGAGCAAGGCAACAGAGACAGTTCCAAGATCACGGCAAGGAAGAAGGTGGTGCAGCGCCCAGTGTACTTCGTCAGCTCCCTGCTGCAGGGGGCTAGGTCGAGGTACTCTAGCGTGCAAAAGGTGATTTTTGGCCTCATCATGGCCTCAAGGAAAATGCGCCACTACTTCCAAGCCCACGAGATCACGGTTGTCACCCTCTTCCCCTTGCAACGCATACTCCAAAACCCTGAGGCCACCGAAAGAATCATGGAATGGGCTTTGCAGTTATCCAGCTTTGGTTTGAAGTTTGAAAGTGCATCAACTATTTAGAGCAGAGCACTAGCAGAGTTCATTGCGGAGTGGACACCAACCCCTGATGAAGAAGTACTGGAGACAGTCATCCCCGGCAAGGAAGCGCCCCAAGAATGGATTATGTATTTTGATGGTGCCTTCTCCCTACAAGGTGCAGGAGCTGGCGTGTTTCTCGTTGCTCCAACTGGGGAGCACCTTAGGTACATCGTTCAAATGCATTTCCCCTGGGAGAAGGCTACCAACAATACTGCAGAGTATGAAGAGCTCCTTGCAAGGCTCAGAATTACAACAGAACTAGGAATCAAGAAGCTGATCATCCGCGGAGATTCGCAACTTGTAGTGAGGCAAATCAACAAGGATTATCAAAGCCCATTAATGGAGGCATACGTCGAGGAAGTGAGGAAGTTGGAGGAGCGCTTTGACGGATTGCAAACAGAGCATGTGCCACGTGCGGAAAACAGCATTGCTGATCATCTGTCAAAGTGCGTTGCGCAAAAACTCCCTGTGGAACCCAGGAACTTTTGTTCTCCATCTGACTCAACCCTCTGTATCCCCAGCAAACAATGGCCAGCAAGAGGAGGAAATTGAACTCCGGCAAGCCTCTCTCGATAGAGCTTCCCGAAGCCCCCGGCAGAGAGGTTGGTGGGAACAACTCCCCTTCGATCAGTGAGCCGCACCCTCCCGCCGAACTACCAGTCTTTGCGGTCGAGGCATGCGCTCCCATCAACGAGGAGGTGCTGCTAGTCCTTGTTGCCGAGCCCAGGCTCCAACTTGGGCATGGCACATTGTTCGTTTCCTCCAAACAGGAGAACTTCCCGAAGAACAAGAAGAAGCTGAAAGAGTAGCCTGGAGGGCCAGTATGTATCAGTTCGTTGACGACACGCTGTACAAAAGAAGGCCCAACATTGTGAAATTGAAGTGCATTTACCGGGAAGAAGGAAAGGAACTGCTGGCAGAGATACACAAGGGTATGTGTGGCTCCCACATCGGATCAAGGGCCTTGGTCAGGAAAGCTTTCCGGCAAGGTTTCTACTGGCCCACAGCCCTCCAAGACGCAATTGAGCTAGTAACCAAGTGTGAAGCCTGCCAGTTCCACTCGAAGAATATCCATCAGCCTGCTCAAGCTCTCCAAACAATCCCTTTGTCATGGCCATTTTCGGTCTGGGGACTCGACATCTTGGGCCCCTTCCCCCGTGCTACCGGGGGCTTTAAATTCTTGTTTATCGCAATCGACAAGTTTACAAAGTGGTCGGAAGTAGAGCCCGTGAGGAAGATGACCGCACAGTCAGCTATCAAGTTCTTGAAAGGATTGGTGTGCCGCTTCATGCAATACGTTCATGCCCTCGAAAGCAAGGTCTTATTTGCATCTTTGGCCCATCCTAGAACAATGGGCAAGCTGAGAGGGCGAACGCTGAAGTGCTGTGAGGTCTCAAGACAAGAACCTTTGATAGGCTGCAAAAGTGCGGCAGGCGATGGATCGACGAGCTGCTGGTGGTTCTTTGGTCCCTCCGTACGACACCAAGTCGAGCTACCGGCCAGACTCCCTTCTCCCTAGTCTATGTGGCAGAAGCAGTTATCCCCACGGAACTCATATTCGGGTCTCCTCGTGTGCTTGCCTACGATGAACTAGCGCAGGAACAACACCGGCGTGACGACACTGTGCTACTTAAGGAGAACCGTCTTCGGGCTGCTACGCGTGCTGCACGCTACCAGCAAGCCCTGCGTTGCTATTACAACGGCAGGGTTCATGCCTGGAGCTTTGAGGAAGGCGACCTTGTCCTTAGGCGTGTTCAGTCCGCCAAGGGTGCAAACAAGTTGACGCCGAAGTGGGAAAGCCCTTACCGGGTAGTACGAGTCACCAGACCTGGCGCAGTCCGTCTGGAGACCGGAGATGGCATTCAATTGAAAAACTCATGGAACATTGAGCATCTCCGTAAGTTCTACCCATAAGGCGCGGCGGTCGGGCCCTACCCGGCAGCCACCCTTTTGTACAAGCTTTGCCAAAGTTGCATGTAACCCTTTGTACAATGCCAGGCGCAGACCCTGAGCAACAAAGAAATAAACGAAGCACTGGGGGGCCCCCAAAACATGCATGCATGCATAAGCATATCATGAGCATAGCATGATCATGTAGATGAGGTCGCATGTGGCATTGTCTTCATCTGCACTAAGTTGCAGGGTTCTTGCCGTGGACTTGATCCCGAAGAGAAGAAATGAAGACGAGTCTACGTGACGATCCCCGGTAGACCAAACAGATAAGTTCCTTCTTATCCATACCTGTTTTGTAATCTTTGTCTAGTTTTTGCATGCTTTATGAATATTTCCTCAAACTTTTGTGGAACAAACCTACAGCTTGACATGTTTAGCATATATATGGATTCGAATGATAGAAATATGCACAAAAACTAGCATATATACGAGAATAAAATATCAAAGCATAAATGTCCATAATATCTCCTAATGATCAAGGTAAATCAATTATATCCAAGTTACAAAGGAAGAGCATTATAAGTCCTCTGCATTGCTTTACTACTGTTGGATATGTGACATCCCATAAGTTTGTTTTTATATGTATGGATAGAGCTGGTGCACCTCGGTGTTCCGCATAAAACTGGTTATAATATAAAATATCAAAATAGATTTTACCCCTTGCAAATTTCCCTTTAAAAGACACTAATTAGATGAGTTAAGCGGTATTTTTCTATATACCCGTGGATGCACACATCCATAAAATTACTGTAAAGCTTTCACTATATAGATGAGCACACAATCCAACCCACAAAAAAATTATTCTAAATCCTAGAAATCTCGTAAAGTGGGGTGATTTCTAAAGTTTAATAAGTTAGCAGAAACAAAACCACAAGTTTAAGTGATTTGTAACTGTTATTTTCCTTGGTTCACTTGATATGTACATAAGTAGCACGAAGAGGCGGAGCTAGGAAATTTTTCCATTGGGTTCACTTAAAATTTGGGTGTGAACTAACTATACTATCGTAAACTATTTCACAACAAAAGCAAAGCAATAATAAGGACAGTCGTGAGTTAATGGGTTCAGCTTTGATTTTTAGTTGGGTTTAGACAGCCAAATACCTATATAGTAACAAGTGATTGCAAAAAATCGCAGCTCCGCCCCTAAATAGCACGTGGTATTAATTACCTTCCTTTAACATCAAATGCACCGGTATCACTCCCATGCATTCCTTTGTGCATATTCTCTATGTATATTGATAAGTGAGGCAATGGTGCATCAGCCTGGATTGAAAAAAGATATAACATATCAAGCTCGTAGTTCATCCACAAACATGTCTATATGTTAAAAGAATAGTGTGTGTGTGCACGTGTAGGTTAGGGAGAGGAGAAGTACGGGGCTTGTTATAGGACCATTAGCAGCATGCACCAAGGTGGCAAATTCTCTGGCATATGTAACATTAAAACCAATTGCGACAGACCCTACATTCCAAAGTATAAGTTTAGCATGGATTAGAATATAAAATGAAGCCTCCAGCAATAGAGTGCTCTGTATTTAGGACTCGCATCTATGTAAAACCAGTTACTTAAGACACTAAAATAATATAAAGTTAAATATATGTGTTTCGCAGTGGTATGGATATAATGTCATTTTATTCAGTTTAATATAATCAGCACGAAGAAAAGTTGAACACAGCAGCAAAATCACTTAAACATGGCATGACCAAATGAAAATGTTTTTTTAGAATAAATGAAAATGTTTTATTCGAGTGAAATGCACAGGGAATGCAATTACTTAGTGGATGTGGTCAATCAACTCCACTTGGCAGTGGACTAATTTGTACTCTGTAGCTAAGGCTAAAAGATCTATTGAGCTTCTCTTTTATCCATGAAAATGCATAGATTTTTTTTTCAATTTGCAGATATGTGTGATTTGTATACTATCTTAGTAAGACTAAATCATGCAGAATTTGTTGCAGAAATCAATCACCTTCAAATGTTTCCGAAGGAGTAATGATGCCATCCTTGTTCCGGTCGAAAAAGGAGACATGTTTCTGGAGTGTCGTCATGTTGCGAATCTCAGTATGTGCCATCACACGCCCTCCTTCAAGTTACAAACACAGTAGTGATGATATGCGTAAGTGAGAAATTACAGAAAAGTTTGCAATAGTTATCATGTAGTAAAAATAATATAGGAAACTGCAGCATGTAACAAGACTTACCGCCAAACATCCATAGAAACAGAAGAGCAGCCAACGGCGGCAGGAGTAGAGAAGCTACTGCTGATGATTGTCGCCGGATCGCCATCGCTGCTGCCGCCGCCGGTAACTACTTCTTCTCTAGCCATGTGACTGAGAGTGTGCTCAGGGAACGCGGTGCACTGTTTAAGTAGCCAGGGAAGAGCTACATATGAAAGGTCCCTCTTTCTTGATGAAGCAGAGATGGTACTTGGTGGAAGCTAAACCACGTAAACATCTTTGTTGGCAGATGCGGAGTATTAGTCTCTGGTGCATTTATGATTGATGTGCGGAAGAGGAGCAAACTTTTATATGACTACCGATGTTGACATTTTGCTGAAATAAAGAACAAACAAATTGCTGTCCCTATTACCTTTGATGACGTTTTGTTGTATATGGTGCAAATGCGGTAGCAAACTGGCCACCAGTTGGTTAGATTCGTGGTGGTCCTCGTTGTTGCTTGGAGGAAGCTAAACCATGTTTCAGTAGGCATCAATCTTGAATTACCAGCAGGTGTTTCACAAAATAATCTCAGATGAGTGTAGGATCGAAAGTAGATCTAGAGGGGGGGGGGTGATTAGACTACTTGACCAAATAAAAATCTAACCTTTTTCCCAATTTTAGTTGTGGGAAGATTTTAGCAATTAGCATGAGTCAAGCAATCAACCTACACATGCAATTCTAAGAGTGTAGCATCTGAAAGTAAAACATTGCATATGAAGGTAAAGGGAAGGGTTTGGAGAGTGCAAACGCAATGATGACACCGAGATTTTTGGCGTGGTTCCGATAGGTGGTGTTATCGTACATCCACGTTGATGGAGACTTCAACCCACGAAGAGTAACGGTTGCGCGAGTCCACGGAGGGCTCCACCCATGATGAGTCCACGAAGAAGCAACCTTGTCTATCCCACCATGGCCATCGCCCACGAAGGACTTGCCTCACTCAGGTAGATCTTTACGAAGTAGGCGATCTCCTTGCCCTTACAAACTTCTTGGTTCAACTCCACAATCTTGTCGAAGGCTCTCAAGTGACACCTAACCAATCTAGGAGACACCACTCTCCAAAAGGTAATAGATGGTGTGTTGATGATGAACTCCTTGCTCTTGTGCTTCAAATGATAGTCTCCCCAACACTTAACTCTCTCTCACAGATTTGGATATGGTGGAATGATGATTTGAGTGGAAAGCAACTTGGGAAGGCTAGAAATCAAGATTCTTGTGGTAGGATTGGAATGTCTTGATCTCAACACATGAGTAGGTGGTTCTCTCTCAGAAAATGTAAGCTGGAAGTGTAGGCACATTCTGATGGCTCTCTCACATATGGAGAAGGGGGTGGAGGGGTATATATAGCCTCCACATAAAATCCTACCGTTGCACACATTTGACCCAACTCGGTCAGACCGAATAGAAGAACACGGTGAGACCGATTCAGTTCAAAATGTGAACATGAGGAATCTCGGTGGGACCGACTGGAACAACTCGGTGGGACCGATGTGCTAGGGCTTAGGGCAAACATCAACTCGGTGGCACCGATTGCATCAACTCGGTGAGACCGAAGTGAAGCAATAAGGCAATAGAGAAAATGTCAAGCCAACTCGGTGTGACCAATCGCAATTTTGGTGAGACCGAAACAATTGCAACAGGCAACAGAGAGTTTGCAAGGCCATCTCAGTGAGACCGAGATCTGTATCGATGTGACCGAACTGTTAGGGTTTCTGGCAGTGGCTCTGTCATATGAACTCGGTGGCGCCGGATAGAAAGAATCGGTGAGGCCGAGTTTGACTTTGGGTTTTGGACATATTTGGAATGAGAAAGTGGTTGAGGGCTTTGGAGCAATATCACTAAGCATTTTGAGCAAATAGATCATTAAGCAACACCTCATCCCCTTTTAATAGTATTGGCTTTCCTATGGACTCAATGTGATCTTGGATCACTAAAAATGAAATGAAGAGTCTTAAGCTTTTGCCAATATGTGTACTTAGCATATTGAGGGGTCCACATCTCTAGTCCATGCCATGCCATTCATTGAACTTTCTGAAATATTAAAGTTGAATGGATATTAGTTCAATGAGCTATATGTTGTTATGAATTACCAAAACCACCTGGGGATTAGTTGCACTTTCAATCTCCCCCTTTTTGATAATTGATGACAACATATAGATGAAAGCTTCGAAAAATGATAATATGAATGAAATACATCATCGCTTTGAGAAGTATGTGATAAGCAAGAGCTCCCCTAAATTTGTGCAGTATTTAAAATTTGTGTTTGAATGCAAATGCACAATCGATTAGGATCATGGGTCACTCTTCTATATCACATACATCTTGGTGGAGCGCTCAAAACGATAAGAATTAAATAGCATGCACTCATCACGAAGGATACAAGTGATTGATCATACACACACATTCATAGATATAATCATGCAAGCACACGTTAAGCGTAGTATGATCAAACACATGATCACATAAAGTATCTCACGAGCATAACACAAATTGTAGCAAGAGTAGCAACAACCAAACAAAAACAAAGTAGCAAGGCAAATAAGACCAACAAAAGCAAAAGGCACTCTCTCTCGAAGCCTATGATATATACACTTTCTCCCCCTTTGGCAACAAGTTACCAAAAGGTTCAAAAATGTATAGTTCTATGCGGCACTCTAGGAACGATCTCCGGGAGCTCCTGCAGTGGTCTTCTAGCTTGTAGCTCCGGTGTGCGTAGATGGTATTGAGAAGACTGCGTCTACAAATGCTTTTGCTGAAGTCTATGGAGCTGGAGGAGTGGATACAGGAGGAGTAATTGGGGCAGTGGCTGCAGTGGCTGGAGCAGAGTGAGCAGGCCTCAAACCTGCAACTGGCTCAGTAGCTGACCTCTGTGCCCTTGGCACTGACCAGAATCTGTCTGTAGTGGGTCTATCATCATTGTCCTCAGCATCATCCCTTAGCTTCTCCACAATGGTCTGAATCTCTGTGACCTTTACATCAAGGTCATACATCTTAGTCTCAATGATCCTCTCAAGACTCTCCTGATTCTGAGTCAAGGTGGCCAAGATCTTCTCAATCCTCACTGAAGCCTCAAGCAGATAACTGAGCTAATCTTGCTTGGTCTTGAGATTCACTATTGAAGCATCTGGAGCACTTGCTGCCTTTGTTGCTTTTGCAGCCTTTGCTTTCTCGATCTTCTCTTGGGCCTCAGCACATGTAGGATGGGATGCATCCATGACAACCTTGTTGTCCTCAAAATCAGGCCTTGGGGGTAGATGCTCTTTGTCAAGCAGATATGTCCCAGTTCCAAACTTGGAGTTGATCAACATCTGAATATGTGGGGCATATCGACAAGACCTCTTCTGGTCGGCTGCTGTCCTCTTCACTGTTTCAATGATCAGCCTCATGACTTTAAACTTCTGGGGGATGTCAAACAAATGAAGCAAGTTGATGGAGTGACCACGTATCATCCTATGATCTCCAGACTTGGGCAACAGAGCATGCCTCAAGATGGTGTTCATTGTGGTCAAACTAGCAAGCAGATAATATATTGATCCTAGCTTGTGTGTCTCCAGAGCTGCATCTGGTATAGGCTTGTACATGTTGGCCATTGAGTTGTGATCTTTTCTGGGTTTGCTATACACATCAAGATCATCTTCACTTTCCTTTGGAGCATTGATAAGCTTGGCCCATTCAGAAATTGATGACTGGTATCTGGTTCCCTCAGTCATCCACACAATCTTACCATCAGGGTAGAAGTGGGTAGTAGAGTAGAACTGCATGACCATCTCATCATTCCATTTTGTGACTTTCTGTCCAACAAACTTATCAATTCCATTCAACCTGAAGCTCTCATGCACATGGGGAAAATAGTCTTCATTGTCATCAATGTATTCCCAGTCAACCCATTTCCTATCACAGACTATGGGCTTCTTGTCCAATAAGATAGTCTCATAGAAGTCTTGTTGTTCTCTGGTATGAAAATGATAGTCCACATCAGTCCTTCTCCTTGTGGCATATGGATCATTCTGTCTCTATAGTCTCAGACCATGATCTTTCTCAACTTCATGTTTTCTGCCACTGGATGATCATCATTATTATCTGGGATCTTGGGCTTCAATTTCCTGAGCACTAGTGGCTCATCATCTTCTTGAACCTCGGGCACTGGGGCCTTGTTCTTCTCTAGAGCTGAGATGTTCCTAGTAGATCTTTTTGGAACAGAAGGCTTGGGTGCTTGAGCTGGAGCTGTGGGCTTCGGGGCAGACTTGGGCTTTGAAGGAGCAGCACCAGTCTTGATAGCATCTGCCATCAACTTCTGTGACTTGGCAGGAGGTGCAACAGGCTCTTCCTCCTCCTCTTCTTCTTCCTCATCCCTCATCATGGATGGTCTTCCAATCACTCTGGCAATGGTCTTTCTAACCCTTTCCTTCCCTTTCTTCCCACCAGCAGCTTCTTCTTCCTCTCTGGGCTCAAGTGTGAATTGCATAGTCTCTTGAGTTGAAGCTCTAGATTTGGACATTGGAGTCCTCTTTGCAGGACCTTTTTTGGAAAGGCCTGGCTTGGTGGCAGCAGCAGCACCAACATATTCCTTCTTCACAACTTTCTTCTTGGAGGTCACTTCCTCCTCAATCATAAAGACCTCATCCTCACTGTCAGAATTCCTTTTCTTTCTTTGTCTGGTAGCTGCCTTTGGCAAGTTGCTAGGGGTGCTTCTGCTTCCCTCATCATAGCTACCAGAGGGCTTGTGCCCTCACTGAGGTTAACCTGCTCTTCAGACTTGTTCTGTCTATCACTAGCCTCTGACATCTCTGCAACTGACCCTATGAATAGATGGGTGTGGGTAGAGTAGATGAGCATCACAAAATACAACTGGTTTTTTTCAAAAATTGAGACAAAACCTTAACTTTAGTTTTCTGCAGAAAGCATTTCGGAGCTACCGATTTGATAATCTCGGTGACACCGTAGCACTAACAGAGTCTAAACATGCAGTTTCGGTCAGTCCGAGTTGCAATTCGGTGACTCCGAGATGCTAGTGTTTCACTGAGAAAGTGCTTTCGGTCTCACTGATTAGTACACTTCGGTCAGACCTAGTTGTACTTAGTGCAATGGCCAGGGCCAATCGGTGTGACCGAAAACGTCAATTCGGTCGGTCCGAGATGAGTTCGGCGGAAACCTAACCCTAAGATTTTGCATCAAATCTAATCTAGAGGATTATTTGTGTGGATAAGAAGCTTTCAGTCGTGGCAAGAATATGGGCATTTTCTTTGTGCATTGAATCGGAGTAAGGAAATAGCACAAAGGAGCCGAACCATACCCTAACTTGGTGGTGGTTCGCTACGGCGGCAACGGCGGCGGCGATGTCCGTTGACGGCGGCGGAGACCTGCGACGACGGCGCACAGGTGGAGACGGCGACGATCCAGAGACCAAGGGAGTGGCAACAATGGGGTGTGGGAGCGAGGAATCTGAAGGAATTTCCAAACGTCGGTCCGCGATATATATACACATATGCTGTCGGTGGCGCCGAGTGGAACATCTCGGTGGCACCGAGATGCAAAACTGCTTGCAGTTGCTGCAACTCGGTGAGACCGAATCGTTCTAATCGGTGCCACCGAGGTGAAAACCTAGATCAACTTAATGGTTTCAATGAGACCGAATAGGAATGAGTTTGTCTGACCAAAATTCACTAAGAGGTTTTGGAAGTTAGCCCTTGACGGATCGGTGGCTCCGAGTGCTCCTCACCCGGAGGGTCCGAAAGTGAATTGTTCAAATTTTGTGATGTAGCATGAATAGAGTTTGAGAAGAGAAAAGGTATAGATAGCTAGAGGAAGTTCTTAGGCATTCTTGTCCATCCATTTGGCCAACAAAAAACAAACAATCAAAACTACAAATGGATGTCCTCAAATGGAGAAAATCATGCAACCATCATGCTCACACAATAAGATAGCAAATAAAACATGTGACAAAGCATGCACATACACTCTAGCATCTATCTAGCAATTGGCGATGACTAGGTCATCTATATATGAGTATATTGACTTAGGAGTCAAATGAGAGCATTTTATCATAGGTCATACTCATCGTTTAAGCACAAGTGGGGTTGCCACTTTTACATAAAGCATTGTTGTGTTCACACCATTAGAGTTGCTTTAGCTCAATTTTTAGAGCAAAGCTCCCCCTAGATGTGATATCCCCCCTAAGAGGGATGAACTAACCTAGGGTTTTTTCGATGATGACTTCATGTAGATGTTGAAGATGTGGATGCTCAATGTTGATGTAGATCATTTGGAGCAATCCATTGGAGTGTTGCACTTTCAATACCTACATGGGTTAGTCCCACAAGGAACATACAAGGATATCCATAGACATAGATTGAAACACACATATGATGATGTCCATGAAGGCATTAGGTTACCTTGTCCCTTGTCTTACCAGCAAGAGGGTTTGTGACTCCATGAACTAGTGCAAGATATGAAAGTTGATTCCACATGTCCTTGCCAAAATGAATATGAGTGAAGTATGTTGGCGGAGTCACCCTCAAGAACACTCTAGTTCTTCTTCTTTGGGATCCACATCAACTTGATGGGAATCCTTGGAGTTGTAGTCGTACTTGATGAGGTGGAACTTGACGTAGTCTTGGGAACCCACTTGACCATGGCCTTAGGAGCTTCTTCAAATGAGTCAATCTCTTCTTGAAGCTTGTCCTTGCCTTTTAGCTTGTGGTCTTGTGGTGGAAGATCATCTTGAGCTTGTGTTCACTTGAAAGAAGTGGGGTCATACTTGTAAGTGCATGTAGTGCCCCTTAGTGATTTTGGTGTATTGAAGACTTATAGGTTAAGGGACTAATGTGTTTATGAGTGTGCACAGGTTATATAAGTCTCTGAGGAGTTTGATATTTACGAAGAAAGTCGACCCCTAAAAATGAATGTCTTCATTTGAAGACTTTGGTTTTCTTGAAGACTTTGAAAATGGAAATTGGTGTGACCTGGAAGACATTGATATTGATGCGAGTATTATGAAGCGTGAAGACTTTTGTTTTCGTAGTTTCATTTTCTCTTTCTTGAGTCATAGGAAACACCGTACTGTTAAAGGGGGTCGAGGTAAAACTAAGGAAAAGTTTCCAAGTGATGCTCATCTCAAAGCCTACACATACCCAATCCTTCGAGTGAAGCCTTTGGAAATCTCATACAGTTCAGTCAATTTCTTCAGTGACAGAGACGAAGATCTTCTGGTCTCTGAGGAATTTATTCTGACTGAGGAGTTAGAAATTCGCCAGTGCGGATTGCCTACAAGTGAGGAACATGATAGCCCTGAGGAATTTGAGAACTCAAATTTCCAACCGTTGCTGTGCTACGTGTCAGCTGTCCCAAATATCTTATCCACCTAACGGTCATATCACTGAGGGGCATTTATGTCTTATCATGTCGGGCTGCTCCCCGGCTATGAATAGCCACCCCCTACAACCACTAGTTGGTTGGCTGCTCCAAGAGAAACTGACACTTGTCATTTAGAGCATCCCATCCTCCGAGGACTTTGAGAGAAAATCATCAGTGAGGAAAAACCCAAAACCCAAATACCTACAACCCAAAGTGATTGAGCATCACTGAAGAGATTGTTCCTGTGTGGAACCGACGCTTGTTACCTTTGAAGACTGTGCATCTTCCAGACACTTAGGCGTCATGATCTAGAGCATCCAAGAGGAATTGTGGATCACTGAGTGACCAAGTCTGTGAAGGTTTGGAAGTCACCTGAAGACTTACCACGAGTGATTGGGCGAGGTCTGTGTGACCTTGGCTCAAGGAGAATACAGTAAGGACTGTGTGTCCTTTGATTTAAATACCAAGCCGCTCCAACCAGACGTACAACTGTCACAACAGTTGGAACTGGTCTACCAAATCATTGTCTTCACCGAGCTACTGTTTCTATTTCCTCAACCCTTTCATGTCCTCATTCATGTGTTGATGAAATTGATCGTTACTATTTGAAGACTTTGACTAAAGACTTTCTCTATTTCCTCAATCCTATTTATTCAGTCATTTTGTCTTCTACCTGCTTATCCTGTCTACACGCTACATGTGCTTTGTGTATGTTTCATTTCATCATGATGACTATGATGTTGTCCTGTTTGCATGCACCTGAGTACTTATTCCGCTGCTTGTAGTTTCGTCACTTAGCAAATTCCTCAAGTAGTATTTCCTCAGTGATGAATTTGTAAAAATCGCCTATTCACCCCCCCTCTAGTCAATATAACGCACTTTCAATACTTCTCTTGGTGAGGAAGAAACTTCTTCTTGGGTTATTGATCTTCTTCCCACTCAACTCCATTGGCATTGAACTTCCGTTCAAAACCAACACCTTGATTCTTCCGGTGCCTTCCTTGCTTGCGTACAATTTCCTCAAATTGCTTAATTCCGGCAAGGCTCTTGTAAACACCTTTCTCTATAATTCCCTTCAATAAGCTATTTTCTTGCTCAAGTGTAACTTGGCTAAGAGAATCATTAGTGGAATCAAGAGAACTACTAGAAGCAACAATATTGGATTTAACATGGTTATTGTTACTACTAGAGGAAGAATCTTTCTTGCTCTTATTGCTAGATTTTACTTGTGGCATATAAGTAGACAAGAGGAGATGTTTGGCAAGATAAGAAGAACTCTTCTTTCGAAGATCATCATTGATAGCTTTTAGGAACTCATGCTCTTGCTCTAAATTTAGCTTCTCAAAGCGTAGCTTCTCATGAGTCCTTTGGAGCTCTCTATGATCCTCTAGAGTTGTTTCATGAGCTAACTTAAGAGTGTTTAGTTCTTTAGTTAGACGCTCAATATCCTTCTTATCATTGTCATTCATTTCATCTTGATTATCTTGAATACTAGCAATTTCATCATAGTTTTCATCACTAGTGTTGTCAACAAGTAAATCATCATCACCTAGCAAATCATCTTCATCACTATTGAAATCAACATACTCTGTGTGTGATACCTTAGGGCCTTTAGCCATGAAGCATCTTCCAATTCCTTCATTTGGTGAGTCAAATATGTCGTAGGAGTTGGATGACACAAGTGCAAGAGCGGCAACACCTTCATCTTGAGTATATTCGGAGTCGGAGTGATAGCTTCTCTCGGAGTAGTTGTCGGAGTCGGAACCGGATACCCATTCGCCAACATGAGCTTGATGTCTTCGTCTTGTGTAGCTCTTTGATGACTTGTCCTTCCTTTCCGAATCCTTGCTTCTACAAGAGGGTCTTCGTTCATAACGATCATCTCTACTCCTTATCTCTCTTGGTGGTGATTCATCTCTTTTACTTCTCCTTTTTGGTGAATCTTCTCTTTTCTTGTAGGGAGCCGTACACTCATTGGAGTAGTGTCCGGGTCTTCCACAATTGTAGCAATTACGATCACGACTAGAAGATCTTTTGTTATTGTAGGATCTTGACTTGGAGCTTCTCTCTTTGCTTCTATTCTTGTAGAACTTGTTGAAGTTCTTCACCATTAAGCTCAATTCTTCATTGGAGACTTGTTTCTCACTTGTTGTAGGAGCATCACTTGAAGCATTGTAAGCACCACTTGACTTGTTGTGGAGCTCTTCCTTATCCTTGAGTGACATCTCATGACCAACAATTCTACCGATGACTTCCGTGGGCTTGAGATCTTTGTAATTGGGAATCATTTGGATCAAGGTGCACACGGTATCATATTTTCCATCCAAGGCTCTTAGGATCTTCTTGATGATGAATTTGTCGGTCATCTCTTTGCTTCCTAAGCCGGCAATCTCATTTGTGATTAGAGCAAGCCTAGAGTACATCTCAGTGACTCCTTCACCATCCTTCATCTTGAATTTGTCAAGTTGACTTTGGAGCACATCCAATTTGGATTCCTTGACGGACTCAGTACCTTCGTGCATATCAACCAAAGTATCCCAAATTTCCTTTGCATTCTCAAGGCGGCTGATATTGTTGAATTCTTCGGGGCACAATCCATTGAATAGAATATCGCAAGCTTGAGCATTGTATTGCAACATCTTCATTTCTTCCGCGGACGCTTCACAGTCCGGTTCTTTTCCATCCTCGAAGAAATCACCTTGCAAGCCAATGCACACAATAGCCCAAACGGCAGGGTTATGACCAAGAATATGCATTTTCATCTTATGCTTCCAACTAGAAAAATTAGTACCATCAAAGTAAGGACCTCTACGGTGGTAATTTCCCTCGCTAGATGCCATACTCTCCTAGATTATGAAACCAAGGCTATGATCACCAAAGCTATGGAAATCAAGGAAAATGGAGACCAAAGCTCTCATACCACTTGTAGGATCGAAAGTAGGTCTAGAGGGGGCTGATTAGACTACTTGACCAAATAAAAATCTAACCTTTTTCCCAATTTTAGTTGTGGGCAGATTTTAGCAATTAGCACGAGTCAAGCAATCAACCTACACATGCAATTCTAAGAGTGTAGCAGCGGAAAGTAAAACATTGCATATGAAGTTAAAGGGAAGGGTTTGGAGAGTGCAAACGCAATGATGACACGGAGATTTTTTGGTGTGGTTCCGATAGGTGGTGTTATCGTACATCCACGTTGATGGAGACTTCAACACACGAAGGGTAATGGTTGCGCGAGTCCACGGAGGGATCCACCCATGAAGGGTCCACAAAGAAGCAACCTTGTCTATCCCACCATGGCCATCGCCCACGAAGGACTTGCCTCACTTGGGTAGATCTTCACGAATTAGGCGATCTCCTTGCCCTTACAAACTTCTTGGTTCAACTCCACAATCTTGTCAGAGGCCCAAGTGACACCTAACCAATCTAGGAGATACCACTCTCCAAAAGGTAATAGATGGTGTGTTGATGATGAACTCCTTGCTCTTGTGCTTCAAATGATAGTCTCCCCAACACTTAACTCTCTCTCACAGATTTGGATATGGTGGAAAGATGATTTGAGTGGAAAGCAACTTGGGGAAGGCTAGAAATCAAGATTCTTGTGGTAGGATTGGAATGTCTTGATCTCAACACATGAGTAGGTGGTTCTCTCTCAGAAAATGTAAGCTGGAAGTGTAGGCACGTTCTGATGGCTCTCTCACATATGGAGAAGGGGGTGGAGGGGTATATATAGCCTCCATACATAATCCAACCGTTACACACATTTGACCCAACTCGGTCAGACCGAATAGAAGAACTCGGTGAGACCGATTCAGTTAAAAATGTGAAAGTTAGGAATCTCGGTGGGACCGACTGGAACAACTCGGTGGGACCGATGTGCTAGGGCTTAGGGCAAACATCAACTCGGTGAGACCAAAGTGAAGCAATAAGGCAACCGAGAAGATGTCAAGCCAACTCGGTGTGACCGATTGCAATTTCGGTGAGACTGAAACAATTGTAACAGGCAATAGAGAGTTTCCAAGGCCATCTCGGTGAGACCGAGATCCGTATTGGTGTGACCAAATTGTTAGGGTTTCTGGCAGTGGCTATGTCATATGAACTCGGTGGCGCCGGATAGAAAGAATCGATGAGTTCGAGTTTGACTTTGGGTTTTGGACATATTTGGAATGAGAAAGTGGTTGAGGGCTTTGGAGCAATATCACTAAGCATTTTGAGCAAGTAGACCATTAAGCAACACCTCATCCCCTTTTAATAGTATTGGCTTTCCTATGGACTCAATGTGATCTTGGATCACTAAAAATGAAATGAAGAATGTTGAGCTTTTACCAATATGTGTCCTTAGCATTTTGAGGGGTCCACATCTCTAGTCCATGCCATGCCATTCATTGAACTTTCTGAAATATTAAACTTGAATGGATATTAGTTCAATGAGCTATATGTTGTTATGAATAACCAAAACCACCCAGGGATTAGTTGCACTTTCAATGAGTCTGGAGAAAAATCATCGAAGCGGGATGTCATTTAGATTCAGTAATCTTTGACATTTAAAACTGAAAAAAAAGGAACAACTGAAAAACAATTTTTTAAAACCTGCACGGATGTCAACGCTGGAATTTTGTCTATTTTGGGCCAGCCCAATAGCAATTTCAGAAATTCCTAACAAATCCTAGAGGCCCACGCAGTCCATTCGTCCAAGGCAAGAGGTGGAACTAAAATTTAGTCCCACATTGCTAGTTTGGTGGGAGTTGGACCTCCTTATAAGGGAGGTCGTTTCCCCACATGTATGAGCATGAGAACAAGAGGGACATTCACGCGCGCTCCTCCTCCGCCGCCCGCCTTGTCACGAAGCGCCGCGGGTTGCGGGAATTAGCCGATGTTTAAATTTTTGCCACGCACGATTGGTATACGAAAGGTCACACGAAAGTTGAAAAGATTTTTGCTATAGTGGACACTAATTTTTGCCACGCACGACTAGTATACGAAAGGTCACATAGGAGTTGAAAAGATTTTTGCTATAGTGGACACTGAATGTGAACGGCGCATCCCTTCGGCTGCTGGCTGTTTCACTTTGTCTCCATCCCTTTGTTTCACCTTCCGTCACTGCCCTCTTGCCTCTTTCTCATGTGCCTATAAAAGGGAGGTCGCTCGTATCGAGAGACGCACATTAGAACATCATCTTTCTCTCACCCCTGTTCCTGAGCACTGAGCTACTGCTACGATCTTCTCCATCCCGGCTTGCGGCATGCACCGCAGGTCGGGACAGTAGGCCTCCGAAACCCCACCACTTTGAGTCCTGTACGGGAGAAGGGTGATAAGGTTTTTGGGGAGCGCTCCGCGTGACTACTGACTTCTTCATCCCGGACGCCCCAGACTCCGACGACTACTTCCCCGACGACAACTTCTTCCCCGACCTCGACAACCTCTTCGACGACATGGCTGGCGAGGACACCGACCCCAAGACCAGTGCTTCTGCCACTGCTCCATATGTCTTCGTGTTCTCTCTGTTTAAGATCTTGCCTCAGTTTCTTGCTCTAGCCTTTCTTGTTCCACCCTATGTTCTACATATGTTCTGTTCTAGTTCATATGTTCAGATGCTATTTGCCTTCACTCTGCTAGATTACATGACATGTTTCATCTGTACTACACTAGTCATGTTTTATCTAGTCACTCGTACAGTGAGGTGCTATACAAACGGTTTTTAACCCCTTTCCACGACGGCATTCTGAACCGTCGCCGGGTGAGTGTGTGCGATAGGGGTGTCCTTCCCACACGACCCAAAAACAGCCGGGGATATGCCCTCCTGGCACACATGCTCGGCAAAATGAGGTCGTGTGCGACGGACAAGCGATCAAATACGGTTATACGCATAGTTGTGCTAAAAAATACAATTATACAGGCCAAATCTTTTTCGGTCGTAAGTACATCCCACACAGTTAATCCCAGCTAAACGTTTCCATTCATATGTACATTTCACACAGTCAATCGAAGGAATACGTTTCCGTTAGTATGCACATCCCACACAGTTACGTTTCCATTCGTATATACATCCCACACAGTCACTCCAAGGAAAACGTTTCCGTTCGCAGGTACATCACACACAATTTTCCCCATTAAATCGTTTGTGATAGCGTTGCCATTGCAGACAATATTAACAATTTTATCGTTTGTGTTATTGAATGCATCACACACGGTGCGTAGAAGAAACTGTGTGGCATAGGCTGTCCATCACACACACTTTTTATGTGGTAAACGTTTGCGCAAGGTGGCCTAACACAAACAGTTTTTAAGAGTATGTCGTGTGTGATTGTCCATTGATCCAACACGGTTTATTCCTAGAAACTATGTGCGTTGCCTGAGGTCATCGCCCACGGTGTTTTCTCAATAACCGTTTGCAATAGAAAAACCCAATTAGCAGGCTAATTGTCCTATTATTAATAATCCATTTATTAATCTAATTGACATTTCATATTAAGCACACAATGTATTTCATTTTCATATTAAGGAAGCAGGATTTCATAATTGAAATACATCAGAGTACAACATCATATAGATTCAGCACTCAGCTACCCCATTACACAACTGCATCAGCACCAAGTTTCACATGCAACATCTATAACCTTTTGAAATTAGCATCATAGACGGTACATAGACAGATGAATCTCATCTAGAAAACTGCTGAAGCGGAAGGCGAATATTGAGCCTTCATTGATGTTGAAGGTCTTTGCAACTTTAGGCCAGTGCCTGTGGATGATTGACCGTCCATCCTTCATCCTCTTTAGGAACACTACAATATTGAACCGTGGGTGTTGTATGAATACCTTCCTCGCCTCCTGACCATACAGGCGGTTTGAGAGGTAATCATCAGTGAACTACTTTGGAAAGGCCTGAAAACAAGGATGTGCATAAATATCTTCTCTATATTGGAAATGGGGCAAAGGAATAAAAAAGGCAAGGTGTAATAGTTAGTACCATCCTGTAGTGAACTGATGTCTTATTCATTGTGCAGACAAAGATCTTGTTGTTTTTTGTCGCTAATTTCTTTATCCTAACAATCTTTCTGAATTTCTTGACTTGACTGATATTCATGGACAACTCATTTCCCCATATGCAAAAAGGGTCGAACAGTGGGTCAAAACCTCTGACAGCAGGACCTACATGTGCAAGACCAAATTGTTAAAAACCTAAATATTAGAATGGTTCCTGCAATTGCACAATAATGTGCTATTAGACAAAGGACCATGCATGTGCAAACCCCGATTGTAAACCTTAGTGCTTCCCATTATTTCCCTGCAACACATATAAGGTAGTTAGTGATTAGGTTAAGTGAGGGTTCGCATGCTATCAGTAAAATATGTTGATGAAAAATAAGCACATTGCAGATTCATCGGATTAATTCAAGCCACATGGAAAACCCATTTATCCCAACCAAGCATGATTAAGAACTAGGAAATATAGCAATTGTATATGTTTCTCATGTATTAAGTGCAGCCAAATTCGATTTATTCCTCACAAGCACAACAATACACAATTCTACCCACGACAATTGGACATCGCATTGCAGAATTGAACCAAGTAGTTAACTAAACACCACAACAAATGAACCAAACATTAACTGAGCACCACATTGCATAATATAACATACTCCTAATAGAAGATCAGACAGTTAACCAAACCAAGCATGCTTAACAACTTGGAAATATAGCAATTGTATTTGTTTCTCATGTATTTAGTACAACCAAATTCGATTTATTTCTCACATGGTATACAATAGCAGAATGCACCCACAACAATTGAACATCGCATTACAGAATTGAACCAAACAGTTAACTACACACCACAACAAATGAACCAAATGTTAACTGAGCACCACATTGCACAATGTATAACATACTAGAAGATCAGACAGTTAACCAAACCAAGCATGCTTGATAACTTGGAAATATAGGAATTGTATTTGTTTCTCATGTATTTTGTAAAGATAAATTCGATTTATTTTCACATGGAAGACAATACAAAATTGCACCCTGAAGAATTGAACATCACATTTGCAGAATTGAACCAAACAGTTAACTGAACACGACAACTAATTAACCAAATAGTTAATAAGTGAGCACCATATTACACGACATATAGAACATATACACTAGAGCAACATATTGCATGGTAAAAGTAGATAGGACAATTCACTAGAATTTGTTAAGGAAAGGCAGGAGCAGCACATGCAACGGGTAAACCGAGCATGCTTAACCGGCGTAGCTAGCAAACTAAACATATGTCCTTATAGTGAGCTAATAAGACAAGCTACTCCTCATCGTCGGAGATATTGATGATGATTGGCTCCTTGGACATGGAAGAGGGCGAGGCCTCCACATCGTGAGTGCCCTCGTCATAGTTGTGAGTTGCCTGAGCCGCTCCGGGCACCAACCTGCTGGCTCTCGAGTTGAGGTAAGCACGGGCATGCTGAGAAAACACCTCGTAGTCTTCATCGAAGGCACCGACGGTGGCCTCGAGAAAATGCCATGAACTGTCGTTTAAAGCAGCCAACCGCGTCGCGGCGTCGGTGCGCGAGGCGTCGACGGTGGCCTCGATGGCGAGGTGCTCCTCCAAGTTCTGGGGGTCGGCACGAATAGCAGCCATCGCGACCTCTTCCGCGTGTGCGGCCACGATTTGCTTCTCCGCTGCCAAATGCTCCTTGAGCTCCTGGCTATACTGCGTGCACCATGGCTTAGGGCGGCGCTTATTTGAGGGAGGGGTTAGTGATTTGGGTGGAAGGTGTCGTGCCGGCGGTCGGGGCATGTGGGATGTGGAAGGAGGAGGAGGATGGGGGTCGGGTGTGGATTACCTGCCTGGATCGATGAGGCTTTTCTGCGTGAAGGAGGGTCGCAGGCGAGGAGGCGGCGCTGCAAGCAAGGAGTGAAGGTTTCAACTTGGAAAGAAAGGTGGAAATAGGGGCAATGTGGCTTTTGGTAAGGGGGAGGGGGCGGGGAGGTAGATATTTCCGCGGAAGCTGAAAATTTTGGATTGGTGCAGCAAAAAAACTAGCGCGCAAAGTGACATTAGACACGGTCCCTTATTCAGCACTGTGTACGATATGTGAACATCACAAATGATTCATATAGCTTAACCCGTGTGTGATGAGTTCGAACGTGCAAATTTTGGTTCAAATTTCCCTGGTTACAGTGGTCATCCATGTCATTGCATAATTTGGGTACACAAAGGAGACTACAGCACACCCACACTTCTTAATCGAGCAAGTTCAGCAATTAAACAGAGCTAGCTGACCTAAACATTACTCTAACAAATTAAAGACCAGTGCTCTTAATTAAACAAAACAAAGAGTACTAGTATGGCTAGTGCTCGTCGATCTCTGCTGCCTCCTCCATGTCCAGCTCGCGCCCGACGATCTCTTGGGGAAGGGGCTCCATGGCATGCATCGCACCATACTCGGCAAGCATCTCGCCATCCGCGTCTGCCATCTCTTTGGAAAAGGACGCCACGAGCTGGGCGTGGGTGGCCATGATCTGGGCTTGGATGGGCTCCGTCATGGCAAGGTATGCCGCGGAGGAATGGACGGCTGCTCGAACGCTCTCGGCGATTGCCAACACTTCGGTCGTGGGTTGCCAACCGTTGTCGGAGAAGCTTCGTTCGATTTGTGCGGTGACCGCCACGAGCTGGGCGTGGGTGGCCTCGACATGGTCGTGGGCGGCCTCCATCAGGGCTAAGGCCACCGCTGCGGAACGGACAGTTGTTATGCTACTCTCACCAGTTGCTATCCCCGAGGCAGATGTTGCTGCCGCCACCTGAGAAGCAACAGTGGCCGTTTGGGCTGCCTTGGCCGCCCGGTCATAGATTGCGGCCGCGCTCATGTAGCTTGTTAGCTCGCGCATGGCGGTTGCGGCCGCGCTCTCACCAGAGTGGGCCGCCGAAGTTGCCCTCACGATGCGGGTCCACGTCCCCATCTTTCACCAGTGACGATTGAACAGTGAAATGATATTTGGGGAGCGAGCTAGTGTGCTTGACACGCCGGCTGTGGACTGTAGCCGACGCACCTTCTCGCGTAAGCCATAGGCATACTATACTCCGACGGTGCTCCAAGATATTTTGTACTGCATCTCACACGGTTGGTGATAATAAACTGTGTCCGATCTACTTGATTTTTCGTCTTGATTTGAATTACATAATGGGGTCACAGTGGCAAAGGAGGGTGTTTGAATTGCTAGAACTTTTATCTGCAGTGAACATGCAACTATAGGTGTGTCATCAAAAAAATTGGAATTATTCAGGGTTCGTTTGGATATTTTTATACATTAACTTGGTTTTCTAGGCTTTCCAGGTGCACAACCCAAAATTAAACTACATGCACATGCTTCGCTGCACCAAAATATGTTGTAAAATCATATATGTGTCCACGGGTTGATGCTTATGTCTCATGCAAGAAATGGGGATGAATTTCAAACACCCCTGCACCGTGGCTCTCCGGCAAACATTGAGGTACTTGCTTTTGTAATTCTAGTAAATCCAAAACTCATCTAAAATTCATGAACCTTGGCATGCTATCATGGAATGGCATCAGCATGCTGGGGTCAAAAATATTGTCCCATTTGGGGCAGGTTATGGTATAAGCTTCTCACAAACCAGAGCTTCTCACAAGAAGCCTCATGGTTCCGGTAGGGAAACGTGTCACCTTTGTGGACAAAACGATATTCGTCGCCTCTTCTTGCTTTCAATTTTTTCTGGTGTCAACATAGAACAACAGGAGTGTCGTGTTAAATTTTGGAATTTTTCGGGGTTCGTTTGGACATTTTTATATGTTAACTGAATTTTATAGGCATTTATGTGCATAATTCAAAATTGAACTACTTGCACATGCTCCAGTGCATAAAAACGGGTTGAAAAATCAAATGTGTGTCCTTGGTTGCAAGCTTAGGTCACATGCAAGAAATGAGAATGAATATCAAACACCTTGACACTGTCGCTTGGAAGCTAACATTGAGATACATGGTTTTAAAATTCTAGTAAATCAAAAACTTGTCTGAAATTCATGAAACTTGACATGATATCATGGAATGGCATCAACATGCCGTGGTAAAAATATTGTCCCATTTGGGGCAGGTTTGGGTATAAGCTTCTCACAAACCAGAGCTTCTCACAACAAGCCTGATGGTTTCGGCAGGGAACGTGCCACCTTTGTGGACAAAACGATATCCGTTGCCTCTTCTTGCTTTCATTTTTTTCTAGTGTCAACATAGAACAATAGGAGTGTTGTGTCAATTTCTGGGATTTTTCAGGGTTCCCTTGGACATTTTTATACATTAACTGAGTTTTCTATGCATTTCTGTGCATAATTCAAATTTGAACTACATGCACATGCTCCAGTGCATATAAATGGGTTAAAAATTCAAATGTGTGTCCTTGGTTGCATGCTTAAGTCCCATGCAAGAAATGGAAATGAATGTCAAACACCTTGACACCGTCGCTCGGCCGCTAACATTGAGATACATGGTTTTTAAATTCTAGTAAATCGAAAACGCGTCTGAAATTTATGAAACTTGACATGCTATCATGGAACGGCATCAACAAGCCATGGTAAAAATATTGTCCCATTTGGGTCAGGTTGGGGTATAAGCTTCTCACAAACCAGAGGTTCTCACAACAAGCCTCATGGTTATGGTAGGGAACGTTTCACCTTTCTGGACGAAACGATATCCGTTGCCTCTTCTTGATTTCAAATTTTTTCTAGTGTCAAAATAGAGCAACAGGAGTGTTGTGTTAAATTTTGAAAAAATTTGGGGTTCGTTTGGACATTTTTATACATTAACTAAGTTTTCTATGCATTTATGTGCATAGTTCAAATTTGGACTACAGGCACATGCTCCAGTGCAGATACATTGGTTGAAAAATCAAATCTGTGTCCTTGGTTGCATGCTTGGGTCCCATGCAAGAAATGGGAATGAATGTCAAACACCTTGCCACCGTCGTTCGTCCGCAAACATTGAGATACATGGTTTTCAAATTCTATTAAATCCAAAACTCGTCTAAAATTCATGAAACTTGGCATGCTATCATGGAACGGCATCAACATGCCGTGGTAAAAAAATGTCCCATTCGGGGCTGCTTTGGGTATAAGCTTCTCACATACCAGAGCTTCTGACAACAAGCCTCATGGTTCCGATAGGGAACGTTTCACCTTTCTAGACAAAACGATATCCGTTGCCTCTTCTTGATTTCAATTTTTTTTCTAGTGTCAACATAGAAGAACAGGAGTGTTGTGTTAAATTTTGGAATTTTTCGGGGTTCATTTGGACATTTTTATACATTAACAGATTTTTCTATGCATTTATGTGCATAATTCTAATTTGAACTACAGGCACATGCTCCAGTGCTTATAAATTGGTTGAGAAATCAAATATGTGTCCTTGGTTGCATGCTTAGGTCCCATGCAAGAAATGGGAATGAATGTCAAACACCTTGCCACCGTCGCTCGTCCGCAAACATTGAGATACATGGTTTTTAAATTCTAGTAAATCCAAAACTCGTCTAAAGTTCTTGAAACTTGGCATGCTATCATGGAACGACATCATCATGCTGTGGTAAAAAATTTGTCCCATTTGGGGCAGGTTTGGGTATAAGCTTCTCACATACCAGAGCTTCTGACAACAAGCCTCATGGTTCCGGTAGGGAATGTGCCTCCTTGGTGGATGAAACGATATTCGTTGCCTCTTCCTGTTTTCAAATTTTTTCCTAGTGGCAACATAGAGCAACAGAAGTGTCGTGTTAAAATTTGCAATTTTGGGGTTCATTTGGACATTTTTATACATTAACTGAGTTTTCTAGGCATTTTATGTGCATAATTCAAATTTGAACTACATGCACGTGCTCCAGCACAGAAAAATGGGTTGACATATCAAATGTGTGTACTTGGGTGCATGCTTAGGTCCCATGCAAGAAATGGGAATGAATTTCAAACACCAGGGCATGATTGATTGCCGGCAAAATGTTAAGATACTTTGTTTTTAAATTCTAATAAATCCAAAAACTCGTCTGAAATTCATGAAACTTGGCATGTGATACGTCTCCAACGTATCTATAATTTTTTATTGTTCCATGCTATTATATTATCTGTTTTGGATGTTTTATATGCATTATTATGCTATTTTATATTATTCTTGTGACTAACCTATTAACCTAGAGCCCAGTGCCAGTTTCTGTTTTTTCTTTGTTTTTGAGTTTCTCAGAAAAGGAATACCAAACGGAGTCCAAACGGAATAAAACCTTCGCGATGATTTTTCTTGGACCAGAAGACACCTATGGGACTTGGACTCCAAGTCAGAAGACCTTGGAGTAGACGAGAAGCCATAGGGGCGCGCCCTAGGGGGGCGCCCCCTACCTTGTGGCCTACTCCAACACCCCCTGACCTAATTCTTCGTCCTATATATTCACATATATCCCAAAACCCTTAGAGGCATCCATGAAAACACTTTTCCACCGCCGCAACCTTCTGTACCCGTGAGATCCCATCTAGGGACCTTTTCCGGCACCCTACCGGAGGGGGATTCAATCACGGAGGGCTTCTACATCAACTCTATTGCCCTTTCGATGAAGCGTGAGTAGTTTACCTCAGACCTACTGGTCCATAGCTAGTAGCTAGATGGCCTCTTCTCTCTCTTTGATTCTCAATACCACGTTCTCCTCGATGTTCTTGGAGATCTATCCGATGTAATCTTCTTTTGCAGTGTGTTTGTCGAGATCCGATGAATTGTGGATTTAAGATCAGCTTATCTATGAATATTATTTGAATCTTCTCTGAATTCTTATATGCAAGATTTGATATCTTTGTAATTCTCTTCGAACTATCGGTTTAGTTTGGCCAAATAGATTGGTTTTTCTTGCAATGGGAGAAGTGCTTAGCTTTGGGTTCAATCTTGCGGTGTCCTTTACCAGTGACAGTAGAGGCAACAAGGCACGTATTGTATTGTTGCCATCAAAGATAAAAAGATGGGGTTTTCATCATATTGCTTGAGTTAATTCCTCTACATCATGTCATCTTACTTAATGCGTTACTCTGTTCTTCATGAACTTAATACTCTAGACGCAGGCAGGAGTCGGTCGATGTGTGGAGTAATAGTAGTAGATGCAGAATCGTTTCGGTCTACTTGACACGGACGTGATGCCTATATTTCCTAATCATTGCCTTAGATATCGTCATAACTTTGCGCTTTTCTATCAATTGCTCGACAGTAATTTGTTCACCCACCGTATTATTTGCTATCTTGAGAGAAGCCTCTAGTGAAACCTACGACCCCCGGGTCTATTTTCCATCATATAAGTTTCCGATCTACTATTTTCCATCATATAAGTTTCCGATCTACTATTTTCCATCATATAAGTTTCCGATCTACTATTTTGCAATCTTTTACTTTCAGATCTATAAACCAAAAAACCCAAAAATATTTACTTTATCTTTTGTTTAGTTTTATCTATCTCTATCAGATCTCACTTTTGCAAGTGACCATGAAGGGATTGACAACCCCTTTATCGCGTTGGGTGCAAGTTGTTCGATTGTTTGTGCAGGTATTAGGTGATTTGTGCTTTGTCTCCTACTGGATTGATACCTTGGTTCTCTAACTAAGGGAAATACTTTTCTCTACTTTGCTGCATCACCCTTTCCTCTTCAAGGGAAAAACCAACGCAAGCTCAAGAAGTAGTAGGAAGAATTTCTAGCGTCGTTGCCGGGGAGATCTACGCCAAGTCAAGACATATCAAGTACCTATCATAAACTCTCAACTCTTGCATTACATTATTCGCCATTTGCCTCTCATTTTCCTCTACCCCACTTCTAAAACGATTTTCGAAAAGATTTGCCTTCTTATTCGCCTTCTCTTTCGTCCTTCTTTTCGTTTGCCCTTATGTCTTACTTGGTTTGTTTGCTCGTTTGCTTGCTATAATTGTGTGTTTATTGAAAATCAGAAACAAAGTTTATGGATCCACTTAAAGTTTTCTACTTGGATCATCTTTGATCCATATGTGCTCGTGCTGAAACCCCAACTAGTTTAGTTGAGGGAAAATCTTTAGATGAGCATGCTCATTTTGTGCGTCACCGTTTGTCTGAAAAAGGGAGACTCCTATGGAATCAAATAAATTGTTTGCTATGCTATGCTTGGAATCTTTGTGAACTTTGTGATTTTACTTATTGCTCTAAGAACCCTAAAAAACACCTTCCCTACCTATGTGAGTTTAATGATAATGAAATCTTATCTTCATATGAAAAGGGTGTTTATAGTTACTATGATATCGAACAAATTGAAGAATTTGTTGCTTTTAAGGGTGCTTATGAAGTTGCTTCTTTGATTGAAAAGTATGATATTGCTCTCTACAAATCTGAAAATTTTGACATACTTAAATATTGCTATGAAAACTATGCTCACAATGCCTATGTCAAAGAATTTATTGGGAGAATGACCGTTGCTTTGGAAGAAAATAATGATATGCATGAATCTATAGATAATTATGATTCCGATGATTTGATTGAGATACCCTCCCTTGATGAGTGTGATGCTTGCTATTCTTGTGGCCATGATGCCAATATTTATGGAGATGAATTTGCTATAGTCCCTTATGTTAAACATGAGATTGTTGCTATTGCACCCATACTTGATAGTTCCTTGAATCAAAAGCATGATTGCAATGATGTTATTATAAATTCTATTAATGTCAATTGTGCTAATAATATGCAAAACCCCAAGCTTGGGGATGCTAGCTTTGCTATGTCCGCTACTTGTTGCAATGATCATGATTGGGGTGATTCTTCTTATGATCTTGAAAATTTATTTAAGCCCCATGATGAATATAAGATTGATAATAATGTTTGCAATAATATTGAAAGTGGGTTTGGAAGAGTGTCAACTTTAGATCCACATATTTGGAGAATATTCAATCTTATGAATTTTTTGATAAAAGTGGGTTTGGAAAGGTCATGACTTTAGTTAATGATAATCCCACTATTTTGGAAGAGTGTAAACTTTGCATGCATGTGGATCATGTAGAGAATAATTTACGTGATAGCTATATTATTGAATTTGATTATGATCCTACTTGTAATTATTATGAGAGAGGAAAATAAGGTTGTGGAAATCTTCATGTTACTAAATTACCTCTCGTTACGTTGAGTTTGCTATTGTCTCTTTCTTCTTCTTTGCATATGCTAGGATTTGCTTGCCTTGATAGTTTGTTTGCCTATAAGATGCCTATGCATAGGAAGTATGTTAGACTTAGATGTGTTTTTCACGTGCTTTATGATGCTCTCTTTGTGCTTCAATTCTTGTCTTTCATGTGAGCACCATCAAAATTATCAATGCCTACCTAAAAGGCTTTAAAGAATAGCGCTTGTTGGGAGGCAACCCAATTTTATTTTTGTGTTTTTTGTTTTGCTACTGTTCTTTAATAAAATACACATTATTACCTCTGTAGTAATTGTGTTTTGGTGTTTTAATTAGTGTTTGTGCCAAGTAAGACCTTTGGGATGGCTTACGGTGATAGTTGATTTGATCTTGCTGAAAAACTGAAACTTTTGCATCCAGTCACAGAATTTTAATAATTCACTGGAGCGTTGAAAAACCCTTAATTTTTTACACAGGATTTATATACAAATTTCCCAGGTTTTCCTAATTTTTCAGATTTTTTGGAGTTACAGAATTATTCGAAGTTCTCTGATTACTACAGACTGTTCTGTTTTTGACAGATTCTATTTTCTTTGTGTTGTTTGCTTATTTTGATGAATCTATGGGTAGTATCGGGGAGTATGAACCGTGAAAAAGTTGGAATACAGTAGATATTAGACAAATATAAATAAATAATTAGTTCACAACAGTACCAAAAGTGGTGATTTATTTTCTTATACTAACGGAGCTTATGAGATTTTCTGTTGAGTTTTGTGTTGTGAAGTTTTCAAGTTTTGTGTAAGGATTTGATGGACTATGGAATAAGGAGTGGCAAGAGCCTAAGCTTGGGGATGCCCAAGGCACCGCAAGGTAATATTCAAGGACAACCAAAAGCCTAAGCTTGGGGATGCCCCGGGAGGCATCCCCTCTTTCGTCCTCGTCTATCGGTAACTTTACTTGAGGCTATATTTTTATTCACCACATGATATGTGTTTTGCTTGGAGCGTCTTGTATGATTTGAGTCTTTACTTTTTAGTTCGCCACAATCATCCTTTATGTACACACCTTTTGAGACGGACAAGCATGAATCGTGATTTATTAGAATACTCTATGTGCTTCACTTATATCTTTTGAGCTAGGCAATTTTGCTCTAGTGCTTCACTTATATCTTTTTAGAGCACGGCGGTGGCTTTATTTTGTAGAAATTATTGAACTCTCGTGCTTCACTTATATTATTTTGAGAGTCTCTAAACAGCATGGTAATTTTCTTTGGTTATGAATTTAGTCCTAATATGATAGACATCCAAGAGGGATATAATAAAAACGTTCATATAAAGTGCATTGAATACTATGAGAAGTTTGATTCCTTATGATTGTTTTGAGATATAAAGATGGTGATATTAGAGTCATGCTAGTGAGTAATTTTGAATTGGAGAAATACTTGTGTTAAGGTTTGTGAGTCCCGTAGCATGCATGTATGGTGAACCGTTATGTAACGAAGTTGGAGCATGAGATATTTTTTGATTGTCTTCCTTATGAGTGGCGGTCGGGGACGAGCGATGGTCTTTTCCTACCAATCTATCCCCCTAGGAGCATGCGCGTAGTACTTTGTTTCGATGACTAATAGATTTTTGCAATAAGTATGTGAGTTCTTTATGACTAATGTTGAGTCCATGGATTATACGCACTCTCACCCTTCCACCATTGCTAGCCTCTCTAGTGCCGCGCAACTTTTGCTGGTACCATACACCCACCATATACCTTCCTCAAAACAGCGACCATATCGACCTATTATGTCATTTCCATAGCCATTCCGAGATATATTGCCATGCAACTTTCCACCATTCCATTTATTATGACACGCTTCATCATTGTCATATTGCTTTGCATGATCATGTAGTTGACATCGTATTTGTGGCAAAGCCACCTTTCATAAAAAAAATTCATACATGTCACTCTTGAGTCATTGCACATCCCGGTACACCGCCGGAGGCATTCATATAGAGTCATATTTTGTTCTAAGTATCGAGTTGTAATTCTTGAGTTGTAAGTAAATAGAAGTGTGATGATCTTCATTATTAGAGCATTGTCCCATGTGAGGAAATAAAAAAAAGAGGCCAAAGAAGCCAAACAAAAAAAGAGAGAGAGAAAAGAGAGAAGGGGCAATGTTACTATCCTTTTTTCCACACTTGTGCTTCAAAGTAGCACCATGATCTTCATGATAGAGAGTCACCTATGTTGTCATTTTCATATGCTAGTGGGAATTTTTCATTATAGAACTTGGCTTGTATATTCCAATGATGGGCTTCCTCAAATTGCCCTAGGTCTTCATGAGCAAGCAAGTTGGATGCACACCCACTTAGTTTTCTTTTTGAGCTTTCATACACTTATAGCTCTAGTGCATCCGTTGCATGGCAATCCCTACTCACTCACATCGATATCTATTGATGGGCATCTCCATAGCCCGTTGATACGCCTAGTTGATGTGAGACTATCTCCTTCTTTTTGTCTTCTCCACAACCACCATATTCTATTCCACCTATAGTGCTATGTCCATGGCTCACGCTCATGTATTGCGTGAAAGTTGAAAAAGTTTGAGAACATCAAAAGTATGAAACAATTGCTTGGCTTGTCATTGGGGTTGTGCATGATTTGAATATTTTGTGTGATGAAGATGGAGCATAGCCAGACTATATGATTTTGTAGGGATAAGCTTTCTTTGGCCATGTTATTTTGAGAAGACAGAACTGCCTTGTTAGTATGCTTGAAGTATTATTTTTTTATGTCAATATTAAACTTTTGTTTTGAATCTTATGGATCTGAACATTCATGCCACAATAAAGAAAAATTACATGGATAAATATGTTAGGTAGCATTCCACATCAAAAATTCTATTTTTATCATTTACCTGCTCGAGGACGAGTAGGAATTAAGCTAGGGGAGGCTTGATACGTCTCCAAAGTATCTATAATTTTTGATTGCTCCATGCTATTATATTATCTGTTTTGGATGTTTTATATGCATTATTATGCTATTTTATATTATTTTTGGGACTAACCTATTAACCTAGAGCCCAGTGCCAGTTTCTGTTTTTTCCTTATTTTTGAGTTTCGCAGAAAAGGAATACCAAACGGAGTCCAAACGGAATAAAACCTCCGCGATGATTTTTCTTGGACCAGAAGACACCTGTGGGACTTGGACTCCAAGTCAGAAGACCTTGGAGTAGACGACAAGCCACAGGAGCGCGCCCTAGGGGGGGCGCACCCCCTGCCTTGTGGCCTACTCCAACACCCCCTGACCTAATTCTTCGTCCTATATATTCACATATATCCCAAAACCCTTAGTGGCATCCACGAAAACACTTTTCCACCGCCGCAACCTTCTGTACCCGTGAGATCCCATCTAGGGACCTTTTCCGACACCCTGCCGGAGGGGGATTCAATCATGGAGGGCTTCTACATCAACTCTATTGCCCTTCCGATGAAGCGTGAGTAGTTTACCTCAGACCTACGGGTCCATAGCTAGTAGCTAGATGGCTTCTTCTCTCTCTTTGATTCTCAATACCACGTTCTCCTCGATGTTCTTGGAGATCTATCCGATGTAATCTTCTTTTGCGGTGTGTTTGTCGAGATCCGATGAATTGTGCATTTATGATCAGCTTATCTATGAATATTATTTGAATCTTCTCTGAATTCTTATATGCATGATTTGATATCTTTGTAATTCTCTTTGAACTATCAGTTTGGTTTGGCCAACTAGATTGGTTTTTCTTGCAATGGGAGAAGTGCTTAGCTTTGGGTTCAATCTTGCGGTGTCCTTTCCCAGTGACAGTAGGGGCAGCAAGGCACGAATTGTATTGTTGCCATCAAGGATAAAAAGATGGGGTTTTCATCATATTGCTTGAGTTAATTCCTCTACATCATGTCATCTTACTTAATGCGTTACTCTGTTCTTCATGAACTTAATACTTTAGATGCAGGCAGGAGTCGGTCGATGTGTGGAGTAATAGTAGTAGATGCATAATCATTTTGGTCTACTTGACACAGACATGATGCCTATATTTCATAATCATTGCCTTAGATATCGTCATAACTTTGCGCTTTTCTATCAATTGCTCGACAGTAATTTGTTCACCCACCGTATTATTTGCTATCTTGAGAGAAGCCTCTAGTGAAACCTATGGCCCCCGGGTCTATTTTCCATCATATAAGTTTCTGATCTACTATTTTCCATCATATAAGTTTTCGATCTACTATTTTCCATCATATAAGTTTCCGATCTACTATTTTGCAATCTTTTACTTTCAGATCTATAAACCAAAAAACCCAAAAATATTTACTTTATCTTTTGTTTAGTTTTATCTATCTCTATCAGATCTCACTTTTGCAAGTGACCATGAAGGGATTGACACCCCCTTTATCGCGTTGGGTGCAAGTTGTTTGATTGTTTGTGCAGGTATTAGGTGTTTTGTGCATTGTCTCCTACTGGATTGATACCTTGGTTCTCTAACTGAGGGAAATACTTATCTCTACTTTGCTGCATCACCCTTTCCTCTTCAAGGGAAAAACCAACGCAAGCTCAAGAAGTAGCAGCATGCTATCATGGAATGGCACCCGACATGTTGTGGTATTTTTCGTGTCCATTTTGAGAGAAGGCACACTCGAATAACAGCCAACAAAGGCATTTTGAAACAAATAGCTGCCACTTTAACATCTCAAACGTTTTGTATAATTTAAATCGTGTGTGTTCTGTTAACCATTCACGTGACGCCACGCGTCCCTCTTTTAATGGCTAGGAGGTGCCGTGCGGACAGCTACTTGACTAAACGGTAAGCGTGCGAGCGTAGGCTGACCGAGAGGCGTGCAAGCTGTTCTTCAATGCGCAGGCTCATCGGGAGGCGTGCGAGCTGTACGCTGGGCAGGATCACTGGGAAGCAAGCCCTTTGAATACCATGGCCGCTCGCCTTGCTCACATCCTCTCCATTAATGGCGCCCAAGTCGTAGTTTAATACGGGCGGCCTTACTGTTCGCCTCCCATTCCCCTCCCGTAGACCTCCACCAACACCATGGCGCAGAAGGATCATCTGCGACTAGTTTTCCAGTTTGGTGAAGTCGACTCCGAGCCAGAGGAGATAGAAAATAAGGAGGAATGGGGCCTCATGGACATGGCCCTGAACGAGCTGGCCACGGCGGTTGCTGCCCCCGCACCAGCCCCAGCTCCCATCCCCGCGCCCGTGCCGGCGACCATCCCCGTAGCATTGACGAGGTGGTTACCAAGGACTATCGCAGAGCTGGAAGCCGTGGGTATAAGCGAGGTCTCCGCGAACCCGCGCGAGCTCGTGTACATGCGAGCGCTAGCGCCCGTGCCCGTGCCCGTGCGCGCCCCTGCACCCACCGCGGCGCCGGTCCCCGTGCATTTGCCTGCACCCGACGCGCCCGCGCCTATGTGTGCGCCCCCCTTAGCGGCATGGGACGCCGCCGTCGACCGCTACCATGCAGCGCCGCGAGTTGCCGTCCTCCCACACCCCACCCGTCGATCGCGCGACGACATGATGTTTGATTTCCACGTGAAGAACATTCTATGCTGCCTTGAAGACTTCAACAACGGCATCCCGAAGGACGACAACGCCAATGCGGCACGCCGCCTCCGCCGCCGCCGTTTAATACTATACCTCGATCATATGAATATAAATTCGCAGTGTGACTGAATGAAAGATATGGTTTGAACAAACTTGCGTTTTTCTCTCTGAATATACAGACTTATCAAACGATTTTCTTAAAAAAAAAGGTGAATGGTTTTTAAATATAAAACACTCATCGCAAACATTTTAGTTAGAACACCCGTATGCAAACCGACAACTTCCCCCGGAAGCCAAGAGAAAATGTGCGAGCAGGATTGTGCAGCTCTTGATCGCAAACGTTTTGGATAGAATACCCATATGTAAACCGACAGCTTCCCCAGTAAGCCAAGGGAAAATGTGCCGAGCAGGATTTGTGCAGCTCTGTTGGGGAACGTAGTAATCCAAAAAAATTTCCTACGATCACGCAAGATCTATCTAGGAGAAGCATAGCAACGAGCGGGAGAGTGTGTCCACGTACCCTCGTAGACCGAAAGCGGAAGCGTTTAGTAACGCGGTTGATGTAGTCGAACTTCTTCGCGATCCAACCGATCCAAGTACCGAACGTACGACACCTCCGCGATCTGCACACGTTCAGCTCGGTGACGTCCCTCGTACTCTTGATCCAGCTGAGGCCGAGGGAGAGTTTTGTCAGCACGACGGCATGGTGACGGTGATGATGAAGTGATTCCGGCAGGGCTTCGCCTAAGCTCTCCGAAAATATGACCGAGGTGGAAATCTGTGGAGGGGGGCACCGCACATTGCTCAAAACAATTAACTTGTGTGTCCTAGGGTGCCCCCCTCCCCACGTATATAAAGGAGGGAGGGGGAGGCCGGCCGGCCCTCATAGGCGCGCCAAGGGGGAAGGAATCCTCCTCCTAGTAGGAGTAGGACTCCCCCCTTTCCTAGTCCTACTAGGAGAAGAAGGAAGGAGGGGGAAAGAGAAGGAAGGAGGGGGCGCCGCCCCTCCCCCTAGTCCAATTCGGACTAGGCCCATGGGGGGGCGCGCGGCCAGCCCTTGGCTGCCCCTCTCTCTTTCCCCTAGGCCCAATAAGGCCCATTACTTCTCCGGTGGTTCCGATAACCCTTCCGGCACTCCGATAAATATCCGGAACCTTCCGGAACCTTTTCGGAGGCCAAATACTATCTTCCAATATATCAATCTTTACCTCTCCGACATTCCGAGACTCCTCGTCATGTCCGTGATCACATCCGGGACTCCGAACTACCTTCGGTACATCAAAACACATAAACTCATAATACCGATCGTCATCGAACGTTAAGCGTGCGGACCCTACGGGTTCGAGAACTATGTAGACATGACCGAGACTCATCTCCGGTAAATAACCAATAGCGGAACCTGGATGCTCATATTGGCTCCCACATATTCTACGAAGATCTTTATCGGTCAAACCGCATAACAACATACGTTGTTCCCTTTGTCATCGGTATGTTACTTGCCCGAGATTCGATCGTCGGTATCTCAATACCTAGTTCAATCTCGTTACCGGCAAGTCTCTTTACTCATTCCGTAATGTATCATCCCGTAACTAACTCATTAGTCACATTGCTTGCAAGGCTTCATATGATGTGCATTACCGAGAGGGCCCAGAGATACCTCTCCGACAATCGGAGTGACAAATCCTAATCTTGATCTATGCCAACTCAACAAACACTATCGGAGACACCTGTAGAGCATCTTTATAATCACCCAGTTATGTTGTGACGTTTGATAGCACACAAGGTGTTCCTTCGGTATTCGGGAGTTGCATAATCTCATAGTCAGAGGAACATGTATAAGTCATGAAGAAAGCAATAGCAACAAACTAAACGATCATCGTGCTAAGCTAACGGATGGGTCTTGTCAATCACATCATTCTCTAATGATGTGATCCCGTTCATCAAATGACAACTCATGTCTATGGCTAGGAAACTTAACCATCTTTGATTAACGAGCTAGTCAAGTAGAGGCATACTAGTGACATTTTGTTTGTCTATGTATTCACACATGTATTAAGTTTCCGGTTAATACAATTCTAGCATGAATAATAAACATTTATCATGATATAAGGAAATATAAATAACAACTTTATTATTGCCTCTAGGGCATATTTCCTTCAGTCTCCCACTTGCACTAGAGTCAATAATCTAGATTACACAGTAATGATTCTAACACCGATGGAGTCTTGGTGCTGATCATGTTTTGCTCGTGAGAGAGGCTTAGTCAATGGGTCTGCAATATTCAGATCCGTATGTATGTTGCAAATCTCTATGTCTCCCTCCTTGACTTGATCGCGGATGGAATTGAAGCGTCTCTTGATGTGCTTTGTTCTCTTGTGAAATCTGGATTCCTTTGCCAAGGCAATTGCACCAGTATTGTCACAAAAGATTTTCATTGGACCCGATGCACTAGGTATGACACCTAGATCGGATATGAACTCCTTCATCCAGACTCCTTCATTTGCTGCTTCCGAAGTAGCTATGTACTCCGCTTCACGCATAGATCCCGCCACGACGCTTTGCTTAGAACTGCACCAATTGACAGCTCCACCGTTCAATATAAATACGTATCCGGTTTGTGACTTAGAGTCATCCGGATCAGTGTCAAAACTTGCATCGACGTAACCACTTACAACGAGCTCTTTGTCACCTCCATAAACAAGAAACATATCCTTAGTCCTTTTCAGGTATTTCAGGATGTTCTTGACCGCTATCCAGTGATCCACTCCTGGATTACTTTGGTACCTCCCTGCTAAACTTATAGCAAGGCACACATCAGGTCTGGTACACAGCATTGCATACATGATAGAACCTATGGCTGAGGCATAGGGAATGACTTTCATTTTCTCTCTATCTTCTGCAGTGGTCGGGCATTGAGTCTTACTCAACTTCACACCTTGTAACACAGGCAAGAACCCTTTCTTTGCTTGATCCATTTTGAACTTTTTCAAAACTTTATCAAGGTATGTGCTTTGTGAAAGTCCAATTAAGCGTCTTGATCTCTCTCTATAGATCTTGATGCCCAATATATAAGCAGCTTCACCGAGGTCTTTCATTGAAAAACTTTTATTCAAGTATCCTTTTATGCTATCCAGAAATTCTATATCATTTCCAATCAACAATATGTCATCCACATATAATATTAGAAATGCTACAGAGCTCCCACTCACTTTCTTGTAAATACAGGCTTCTCCAAAAGTCTGTATAACATATGCTTTGATCACACTATCAAAGCGTTTATTCCAACTCCGAGATGCTTGCACCAGTCCATAAATGGATCGCTGGAGCTTGCACACTTTGTTAGCATCCTTTGGATCGATAAAACCTTCGAGTTGCATCATATACAACTCTTCTTCCAGAAATCCATTCAGGAATGCAGTTTTTACATCCATTTGCCAAATTTCATAATCATAAAATGCGGCAATTGCTAACATGATTCGGACGGACTTAAGCATCGCTACGGGTGAGAAGGTCTCATCGTAGTCAACTCCTTGAACTTGTCGAAAACCTTTTGCAACAAGTTGAGCTTTGTAGACAGTAACATTACCGTCGGCGTCAGTCTTCTTCTTGAAGATCCACTTATTCTCTATGGCTAGCCGATCATTGGGCAAATCAACCAAAGTTCACACTTTGTTCTCATACATGGATCCCATCTCAGATTTCATGGCCTCAAGCCATTTTGCGGAATCTGGGCTCATCATCGCTTCCTCATAGTTCGTAGGTTCATCATGGTCAAGTAACATGACCTCCAAAACAGGATTACCGTACCACTCTGGTGCGGATCTTAGTCTGGTTGACCTACGAGGTTCGGTAGTAACTTGATCTGAAGTTTCATGATCATCATCATTAGCTTCCTCACTAATTGGCGTAGGTATCACTGGAACTGATTTCTGTGATGAACTACTTTCCAATTCAAGAGAAGGTACCACTACCTCATCAAGTTCTACTTTCCTCCCACTCACTTCTTTCGAGAGAAACTCCTTCTGTAGAAAGGATCCATTCTTAGCAACGAATATTTTGCCTTCGGATCTATGATAGAAGGTGTACCCAACAGTCTCCTTTGGGTATCCTATGAAGACACATTTCTCCGATTTGGGTTCGAGCTTATCAGGTTGAAGCTTTTTCACATAAGCATCGCAGCCCCAAACTTTAAGGAACGACAACTTGGGTTTCTTGCCAAACCACAGTTCATAAGGTGTCGTCTCAACGGATTTAGATGGTGCCCTATTTAACGTGAATGCAGCCGTCTCTAAAGCATAACCCCAAAACGATAGCGGTAAATCAGTAAGAGACGTCATAGATCGCACCATATCTAATAAAGTGCGTTTACGACGTTCGGACACACCATTACGCTGTGGTGTTCCGGGTGGCGTGAGTTGCGAAACTATTCTGCATTGTTTCAAATGAAGACCAAACTCGTAACTCAAATATTCTCCTCCACGATCGGATCGCAGAAACTTTATTTTCTTGTTACGATGATTTTCCACTTCACACTGAAATTCTTTGAACTTTTCAAATGTTTCAGACTTATGTTTCATCAAGTAGATATACCCATATCTGCTTAAATCATCTGTGAAGGTCAGAAAATAACGATACCCGCCGCGAGCCTCAATATTCATCGGACCGCATACATCAATATGTATTATTTCCAATAAATCTGTTGCTCGCTCCATTGTTCCGGAGAACGGAGTTTTAGTCATCTTGCCCATGAGGCACGGTTCGCAAGTACCAAGTGATTCATAATCAAGTGATTCCAAAAGTCCATCAGTATGGAGTTTCTTCATGCGTTTTACACCAATATGACCCAAACGGCAGTGCCACAAATAAGTTGCACTATCATTATCAACTCTGCATCTTTTGGCTTTAACATTATGAATATGTGTATCACTACTATCGAGATTCAACAAAAATAGACCACTCTTCAAGGGTGCATGACCATAAAAGATATTACTCATATAAATAGAACAACCATTATTCTCTGATTTAAATGAATAACTTTCTCGCATCAAACAAGATCCAGATATAATGTTAATGCTTAACGCTGGCACCAAATAACAATTATTCAGGTCTAAAACTAATCCCGAAGGTAGATGTAGAGGTAGCGTGCCGACGGCGATCACATCGACTTTGGAACCATTTCCCACACGCATCGTCACCTCGTCCTTAGCCAATCTTCGCTTAATCCGTAGTCCCTGTTTCGAGTTGCAAATATTAGCAACAGAACCAGTATCAAATACCCAGGCACTACTACGAGCATTAGTAAGGTACACATCAATAACATGTATATCACATATACCTTTTTTCACCTTGCCATCCTTTTTATCCGCCAAATACTTGGGGCAGTTTCGCTTCTAGTGACCAGTCCCTTTGCAGTAGAAGCACTCAGTATCAGGCTTAGGTCCAGACTTGGGCTTCTTCACTTGAGCAGCAACTTGCTTGCCGTTCTTCTTGAAGTTCCCCTTCTTCCCTTTGCCCTTTTTCTTGAAACTGGTGGTCTTGTTGACCATCAACACTTGATGCTCCTTTTTGATTTCTACCTCCGCAGCTTTAGCATTGCGAAGAGCTCGGGAATTGTCTTATCCATCCCTTGCATATTATAGTTCATCACGAAGCTTTTGTAGCTTGGTGGCAGTGATTGAAGAACTCTGTCAATGACACTATCAACCAGAAGATTAACTCCCAGCTGAGTCAAGTGATTATGATACCCAGACATTTTGAGTATATGCTCACTGACAGAACTATTCTCCTCCATCTTGCAGCTATAGAACTTATTGGAGACTTCATATCTCTCAATCCGGGCATTTGCTTGAAATATTAACTTCAACTCCTGGAACATCTCATATGCTCCATGACGTTCAAAATGTCGTTGAAGTCCCGGTTCTAAGCCGTAAAGCATGGCACACTGAACTATCGAGTAGTCATCAGCTTTGCTCTGCCAGGCGTTCACAACGTTCGGCGTTGCTCCTGCAGCGGGTCTTGCACCTAGCGGTGCTTCTAGGACGTAATTCGTCTGTGCAGCAATGAGGATAATCCTCAAGTTACGGACCCAGTCCGTGTAGTTGCTACCATCATCTTTCAACTTGGCTTTCTCTAGGAACGCATTAAAATTCAAAGGAACAGTAGCACGGGCCATTGATCTACAACAACATAGACATGCAAAATACTATCAGGTACTAAGTTCATGATAAATTAAAGTTCAATTAATCATATTACTTAAGAACTCCCACTTAGATAGACATCCCTCTAATCATCTAAGTGATCACGTGATCCAAATCAACTAAACCATGTCCGATCATCACGTGAGATGGAGTAGTTTTCAATGGTGAACATCACTATGTTGATCATATCTACTATATGATTCACGCTCGACCTTTCGGTCTCAGTGTTCCGAGGCCATATCTGCATATGCTAGGCTCGTCAAGTTTAACCCGAGTATTCTGCGTGTGCAAAACTGGCTTGCACCCGTTGTATGTGAACGTAGAGCTTATCACACCCGATCATCACGTGGTGTCTCGGCACGACGAACTGTAGCAACGGTGCATACTCAGGGAGAACACTTGTACCTTGAAATTTAGTGAGAGATCATCTTATAATGCTACCGCCGTACTAAGCAAAATAAGATGCATAAAAGGATTAACATCACATGCAATTCAATATGTGACATGATATGGCCATCATCATCTTGTGCTCTTGATCTCCATCATCGAAGCACCGTCATGATCTCCATCGTCACTGGCGCCCCAGCATGATCTCCATCGTAGCATCGTTGTCGTCTCGCCAACTTATTGCTTTTACGACTATCGCTACCGCTTAGTGATAAAGTAAAACAATTACATGGCGATTGCATTGCATACAATAAAGCGACAACCATATGGCTCCTGCCGGTTGCCGATAACTCTGTTACAAAACATGATCATCTCATACAACAAATTATATCACATCATGTCTTGACCATATCACATCACAGCAAGCCCTGCAAAAACAAGTTAGACGTTCTCTACTTTGTTGTTGCAAGTTTTACGTGGCTGCTACGGGCTGAGCAAGAACCGTTCTTACCTACGCATCAAAACCACAACGATTTTTCGTCAAGTGTGCTGTTTTAACCTTCAACAAGGACCGGGCATAGTCACACTTGATTCAACTAAAGTTGGAGAAACTGACACCCACTAGCCACCTGTGTGCGAAGCACGTCGGTAGAACTAGTCTTGCGTAAGCGTATGCGTAATGTCGGTCTGAGCCGCTTCATCCAACAATACCGCCGAATCAAAGTATGACATGCTGGTAAGCAGTATGACTATTATCGCCCACAACTCTTTGTGTTCTACTCGTGCATATAACATCTACGCATAGACCTGGCTCTGATGCCACTGTTGGGGAACATAGTAATCCAAAAAAAATTCCTACGATCACGCAAGATCTATCTAGGAGAAGCATAGCAACGAGCGGGAGAGTGTCTCCACGTACCCTCGTAGACCGAAAGCGGAAGCGTTTAGTAACGCGGTTGATGTAGTCGAACGTCTTCGCGATCCAACCGATCCAAGTACCGAACGTACGGCACCTCCGTGATCTGCACACGTTCAGCTCGGTGACGTCCCTCGCACTCTTGATCCAGCTGAGTCCGAGGGAGAGTTTCGTCAGCACGACGGCGTGGTGACGGTGATGATGAAGTGATTCCGGCAGGGCTTCGCCTAAGCTCTTCGGAAATATGACCGAGGTGGAAATCTGTGGAGGGGGGCACCGCACACGGCTAAAAACAATTAACTTGTGTGTCCTAGGGTGCCCCCCTCCCCACGTATATAAAGGAGGGAGGGGGAGGCCGGCCGGTCCTCATAGGCGCGCCAAGGAGGGAGGAATCCTCCTCCTAGTAGGAGTAGGACTCCCCCCTTTCCTAGTCCTACTAGGAGAAGAAGGAAGAAGGGGGAAAGAGAAGGAAGGAGGGGGCGCCGCCCCTCCCCCTAGTCCAATTCGGACTAGGCCCATGGGGGGGCGCGCGGCCAGCCCTTGGCTGCCCCTCTCTCTTTCCCCTAGGCCCAATAAGGCCCATTACTTCTCCGGTGGTTCCGATAACCCTTCCGGCACTCCGATAAATATCCAGAACCTTCCGGAACCTTTCCGGAGGCCAAATACTATCTTCCAATATATCAATCTTTACCTCTCGAACATTCCAAGACTCCTCGTCATGTCCGTGATCACATCCGGGACTCCGAACTACCTTCGGTACATCAAAACACATAAACTCATAATACCGATCGTCATCGAACGTTAAGCGTGCGGACCCTACGGGTTCGAGAACTATGTAGACATGACCGAGACTCATCTCCGGTCAATAACCAATAGCGGAACCTGGTTGCTCATATTGGCTCCCACATATTCTACGAAGATCTTTATCGGTCAAACCGCATAACAACATACGTTGTTCCCTTTGTCATCGGTATGTTACTTGCCCGAGATTCGATCGTCGGTATCTCAATGCCTAGTTCAATCTCGTTACCGGCAAGTCTCTTTACTCGTTCCTTTATGTATCATCCCGTAACTAACTCATTAGTCACATTGCTTGCAAGGCTTCATATGATGTGCATTACCGAGAGGGCCCAGAGATACCTCTCCGACAATCGGAGTGACAAATCCTAATCTTGATCTATGCCAACTCAACAAACACTATCGGAGACACCTGTAGAGCATCTTTATAATCACCCAGTTACATTGTGACGTTTGATAGCACACAAGGTGTTCCTTCAGTATTCGGGAGTTGCATAATCTCATAGTCAGAGGAACATGTATAAGTCATGAAGAAAGCAATAGCAACAAACTAAACGATCATCGTGCTAAGCTAACGGATGGGTCTTGTCAATCACATCATTCTCTAATGATGTGATCATGTTCATCAAATGACAACTCATGTCTATGGCTAGGAAACTTAACCATCTTTGATTAACGAGCTAGTCAAGTAGAGGCATACTAGTGACATTTTGTTTGTCTATGTATTCACACATGTATTAAGTTTCCGGTTAATACAATTCTAGCATGAATAATAAACATTTATCATGATATAAGGAAATATAAATAACAACTTTATTATTGCCTCTAGGGCATATTTCCTTCAAGCTCTTCATCACAAATGTTTTAGATAGAACACCCGTATGCAAAAGTGATAGCTATGGTCTTCCCCAGTAAGCCAAGGGAAAATTCGCCCCGCAGGATTTGTGCATCTCTTCAACGCAAACGGTTCAGATTAAATACGGTATGCAAAGTGAGACTTCAGCGCTAAGCCAAGAGAAAATCTGGCACGCAGGATTTGTACATCCCTTCAACGCAAACGGTTTTTTTGGATGAGCCGTGTGCAACCACGTACAGTTAATTTCGTAAGATTTGCATCTGTCATATTAGGTATATTGCCATTTGTCAAACTGGAAAGATTGACATTTGTTGATCTAGTAACATTGCCCTTTGTGAACCTTGTAACACTGCCATTTGTCGAAATATACGGCTAAAAATCACTAGCACTATCTAATTTTCGCAACTAAAATTCAGTAATTAAGCATAGATTCCATTCATAGATTAAGCAGTCGTTCTTTATACAAACAGTTCAACTCGACAGCTGAACCAACCAAACTTTTCCCCAATTGTTGCCAATCATGCACTGAAATAGCTAGTTCAACTATATATACTAGCTAATTATAAGTACGTTGTACAGTTCCACCACATCTATAGTCAAATGAACTGAATAAAATAGCCCCTAAATACTACTACTACTACGGAGGGGCTTTGTACTACTTCCGGTAGCCTCTCCTCTGCCGAGCACGCTCAGTAAGAGGCAGAGGAGGAGGAGCCTATCGATGAGCTGGACAACTGCAATACGGTGCCTGCCGCTGCCGCTGCAGCACCTTCAGCGATGCTCACCTCGAACGCCCTCTGCCGCTCCAGACGACCCCTCTCAAAGCAGCGGGACTCCTCATAGATCTCCTGATTCCTCGCCTCTGCATCGGCGTGTGCAGCGGCCACAACGGAAGTAAGTCTCTTTGCGTGCTCGACGAGGCGCTCCTCCTCCTCCCACAGGAACTCGATGTAGCGTGCAAGGTCGCTGACGCACGTGTGGGCCTCCACCTCCGCCTCCCGCCTTTGGGCAGCGGTGGAGGAGCGGGTCATGACCCCAACGGTCGATGGTGGGTTGGCAGCCACGGTGGCTGACAGTGGGGTGGCGGCCACGACGGCCACCTCCCGCCTTCGGGCCGCGGCGGCAGAGCGGGCGATGGCCCTGGCTTTCAACGGTGGTGTGGCGGCCACGGCGGCAAACGGTGGGGTGGCGGCAACAGCTGCCGATGGGCAGCGGCGGCGGAGAGTGTGGTGGGTGTTCCGCGCACACCCAACAGGGACGCCACGCGCACTACACTATGCCCAGGACTGAGCTGCCGCCGAGGTGTAGCCTCCCAGCTCAGGATTGTTTGTAGCCTTCTTTGATAAATAAGAGTGTCGAACCCAACGACGAGCTAAAGGTAGAACAAATATTCCCTCAAGTTCTATCAACCACCGATACAACTCTACGCACACTTGACGTTTGCTTTACCTAAAACAAGTATGAAACTATTTTGCAAGAATAAAACTATGAGTACTTTGTGAGAATAAAACTACGAATAAATTGTAAGGTAATAAAAGTAGATAGCTTTTGTCAATAAGAAAGTCATTCGTCCCTAGGCAATCGATAACAAGTACCGGTAATCATTCTTGTAATTTTATATGAGGGAGAGGCATGAGCTAACATACTTTCTCTACTTGGATCATATGCACTTATGAATGGACCCCTAGCAAGCATCCACAACTACTAAAGATCATTAAGATCCTGAAATCCAACCATAGCATTAAGTATCAAGTCCTCTTTATCCCATACGCAACAACGCACTTACTCGGGTTTAAGCTTCTGTCACTCTCGCAACCCACCATAAGCGAATCATAAACATATTGCAACACCCTACAGCAGGGGCCCCTCATGTTTGCGCGAGACGGAGGGCACCATAGGACAGCACCATAAATAAAATATACAATCATACCAACCAAGATCACGATTAACCCATAGGACAAAACGGATCTACTCAAACATCATAGGATAACCATAGATCATTGGGAAATAATATATGGAGTTGAGCACCATGTTTAAGTAGAGATTACAGCGGGGAGAAGGGGTGCTAGAACGTTGCATAGAGGGGGAGAAAGTTGGTGTTGACGGTAGCAAGATTGTTGATGTAGATCGCCGTCACGATCCTTGCCCCGGCGGCACTCCGGCGCCACCGGGAGAGAGGGGGAGAGAGCCCCCCACCTTCTTCTTATTCCTTGGCCTCCCCCTAGATGGGAGGAGAGTTCCCCCTCTTGTCCATGGCCTCCATGGTGGCGGAGGGGCGGGAGCCCCTCCGAGATTGGATCTCCCTCTCTGTTCTCTTCTGTTTCGCGCTCCTCAGATCTGGTGAAAACCGTTTCTTATATTTCAGGAGATCCGTAACTCCGATTGCGCTGAGATTTTAACATGATTTTTTTCCGGATATAATCTTCCTTGCGCTCGAAGTAGAGCTCCAACCGACGTACGAGGTGAGCACAACCCACCACCCCGCGCCTGGAGCCTGGGGCGTGCCCTAGTGTATGTTGCCCACTGTGGGCCTCCGTTTGCTTTGATTCCACCTCCCAAAAATCACATATATTCCAAAATAATTCTCCATAAATTTTTATCGCGTTTGGACTTTCTGCGAAACAAAAAACATGCAAAAAACAGGAACTGGCACTGGGCACTGGATCAATTGGTTAGTCCAATAAATCATGTAAAATGTTGCCAAAAGTGTATAAAAGTTGTATAATATTGGCATGAAACAATCAAAAATTATAGATACGACGGAGACGTATCAGCATCCCCAAGCTTAATTCCAGCTCGTCCTCGAGTAGGTAAATGAGAAAAAAGATAATTTTTTATGTGGAATGCTACCTAGCATAATCTTGATCATATGTCTAATCATGGCATGAATATTAAGACATAAGTGATTCAAAGAAATAGTCTATAATTTGACATAAAGACATTAATACTCAGGCATCCCAACAAACAATCGTGTCTTTCAAAATATCAACGCTAAAGAAAGCTATCCCTACAAAATCATATAGTCTTGTCATGCTCTGTCTTCTTAACACAAAGTATTTATCATGCACAACCCCGATGACAAGCCGAGCAATTGGTTCATACTTTTTAACGTGCTTCAGCTTTTTCAGCCCTCACGCAATACATGAGCGCAAGCCATGGATATAGCACTATGGGTGGAATAGAGTATGATGATAGGGGTAAATATAGAGAAGACAAAAAAAAATAAGAAAGTCTCACATCGACGTGGCTAACCAACGGGCTATGGAGATGCCCATCAATTGATATCAACATGAGGAGTAGGGATTGCCATGCAACGAATGTACTAAGAGCTATAAGTGTATGAAAACTCAACATGAAAACTAAGTGGGTGTGCATCTAATCCTATAATGAAAATTTCCCATTAGTATATGAAAGTGACAACATATGAGGCTCTCTATATGAAAAACATGGTGCTACTTTGAAGCACAAGTGTGGAACTAGCATGCCCCTTCTCTCTTTGTTTTTTTTCTTTTCTTTTTCTTTTTCTTCTTTTTTTTCTCTCATTGTCCGGAGTCTCATCCCGACTTGTGGGGGAATCATAGTCTCCATCATCCTTTCCTCACTGGGGCAATGCTCTAAAAATGAATAATGATGATCATCACACTTCTATTTACTTATAACTCAAAAGAAATAAAAATTACAACTCGATACCTATAACAAAGTATGACTCTATATGAATGCCTCTGGCAGTGTACCAGGATGTGCAATGATCTAGCGTAACATGTATGAAAAATGATGAACGGTGGCTGAGCCATAACTGCTATGTCAGCTATATGATCATGCAAAGCAATATGACAATGAATGCTCAAGTCATCAAAACAGAAGTGGTGGAAGTTGCATGGCAATATATCTCAGAATGGCTATGGAAAGGCCATAATAGGTAGGTATGGTGGCTGTTTTGAGGAAGATATAATAAGGCTTATGTGTGATAGAGCGTATCATATCACGGGGTTTGGACGCACCTGCGAAATTTGCACCACATCTCGAGGTGAGAAAGGGCAATGCACGGTACCGTAGAGGCTAGCAGATTGCGAAAAGGTAAGAGTGCGTATAATCCATGGACTCACATTAGTCATAAAGAACTCATATACTTATTGCAAAAGTTTATTAGCCCTCGAAGCAAAGTACTACTACGCATGCCCCCAGGGGGATAGATTGGTAGGAAAATACCATCGCTCATCCCCGACCGCCACTCATAAGGAAGACAATCAATAATAAATCATGCTCCAACTTCATAGCATAACGAGAGACTATATATGCATGCATCGGGAATCACAAACCTTAACACCAATATTCCTACTAACCACAAATGTTTAGTAGTACCTCCCACATATTACCATCTCTATATCACAAAACTATTGCAAGGAGTCAAACATATCATATTCAGTGATCCATAAGTTTTATGTAGGATTTTATGACTAACCATGCAAATGACCAATTCCTGATGACTCTCTAAATAGATATAAGTGAAGCAAGAGAGTTTAATTCTTTCTACAAAAGACCATGCTCTAATAAATATAACTGAAGCGAAAGAGCATTCTACAAATAATGGTTTTCTATGTGAAGAGAAACAGGCAATCCAAACTTCAAATGATATAAGTGAAGCACATGAAGCATTCTATAAAGCCATACTCAAAAGATATAAGTGAAGTGCAATGAGTATTATATAAATCAACCATGGACTATCTCATACCAGCATGGTGCATAAAAGAAAAGTGAAAAATAAACACAAAAGACGCTCCAAGATTTACACATATCACATGAACGAAACGAAGACGAAAACATACCGATACTTGTTGAAGAAAGATGGGATGCCTTCCGGGGCATCCCCAAGCTTAGACGATTGAGTCTCCTTGAATATTTACTTGGGGTGCCTTGGGAATCCCCAAGCTTGAGCTCTTGCCTCTCCTCCTTCTTCTCATATCGGGACCTCCTCGATCTTTGATCACTTCATCCACACAAAACTCAACAGAAACCTCGGGAAGATCCGTTAGTATAATAATGCAAATCACTACTCTAAGTACTATTGCAAACCAATTCATATTTTATTTTTGCATTTTATCTTTTGTATTATTACTTTTCCATGGCTTATACCACCAATAAAAATTGATAGTTTCATCAAAACAAGCAAAACAATGCATCAAAAATAGAATCTGTCTTAAACAGGACAGTCTGTAGCAATCTGAACACCTACCATACTTCTGCTACTCCAAAAATTCTGAAAAAGTAGGAAAAAATAAAACATTTGTGTAGAAATACTGTACAGAAAGTTTCAGAAACTTTTGACATTCCATTAAAAAATGTAAAATCGCGCACTACAGACAAAGTTTCTATTTTTGCACCGCACATACCAACAAGCAATCTAATCATCCTAAAGGCAAATCTTGGCACATTATTTTTATAATACAATGGATTTGTACAAGGGGATAATTATTTTTGTTGAAAAGTTTCTGTAATTAAGATTCACAAAGTTTCCATGGGCATGACCAAAGTTCAAGGCTAGCTCCCACTTTTCACAATGCTCGTCCCTCTCACTTTCACTTTTCTTTTTGTGAAGTTTTAAGTTCCCCTCTATATTTTTTTGTTTTTAAACTTTATAAAAGCACTCAACAGAAATAAATGACTCTCTAAAATTTCCGGGTTGTCTCCCTGGCAGCGCTTTCTTTAAAGCCATTAAGCTAGGCATAGAGTGCTCAAGTAATGAATCCACCCAGATCCCAAGGTATATCAAAGCCAATTTTAATTAACAATGATTTGGCATTTAGTAGTGAGCACAAAGCAACATATATCATGCAATGACGAAGTCTAACTCTCTTCCTATGCATCGGCATGTCATACAAGAACAATTCATGCACATCAAGTAAAGGCCAATACATAGCATAAGCAGTTTCTTGCAATTTTATCGTGTTGGAAACATAGAGAGGTGGAGATATAGTTCCTATCTCATAATAATTGCAAGTAGGAGCAGCAAGCACATGCATATTATATTCATCAAAATCATCATGTGTAGTAGCAAAACGCAACCCATCAATATAATCCTTAATAAGAGCAAACTTCTCCGATATAGTGTAATTTGGAGAATTCAAAAAGATAATAGGACTATCATGTGTGGGTGCAATAGCAACAATTTCATTCTTAACATAAGGAACTATAGCAAGTTAATCTCCATAAGCATAATTCATATTGGCATCTTGGCCACAAGCATAGCAAGCATTAAGTTCATCAAAAAGGGATATTTCAAAACAATCAACGGGATCATAGCAATTATCATAGAATTCATCCTTCGGTAAGCATGAAAGGAAATTAAATAATGTATGAGTTGAAGAGTTACTCTCATTAGAAGGTGGGCACGGGTAGCTAATCCGCTCTTCCTCCTTTTGTTCTTTGCTCTCCTCATCATCTTTTTCATCCAATGAGCTCACAGTTTCATCAATTTCTTCTTCCATAGACTCCTGCAAAATATTAGTCTCTTCTTGGACAGCGGAGACTTTCTCAATAAATATATTAATATCGGAATTGTATTTATAATTTTCATAGCAATATTTAAGGATGGCAAAAATTTCAGGTCTATAAACATCATCATCAAAAGCTTCATACTTTAAAAACAAAGATTCAATTTCATAAGCACCCTTAAAAGCAACAAATTCTTCTATTCGTTCCACATCATAATAATCATATCTACCATTGGCATAAGAAGCCAAGGTTTCATTATCATTAAATTTGCATGTAAAGGGAAGGTGTGGAGCATTCATCCTAGAGCAACAAGTATAATCATATCTCTGGCATAAATTCCAAGCATACCAATGCAACATATCAATTTGATCCCATAACAGTTTCCCTTTTTGAGTCAAGCAATAATCCCTAAAGTATTCACATTGATCCAACGTTACTCCCATTATCAAGTTGAATGGGGTTTTCTCAGGATTACCGAAGTAGTCCATAATGTTTTTCACATAACGAGAATCGAGGGTTTTAGGAGGTTCCCCATCTCCATGAGTAGCAAGTACAACTAATTTTTTTGGTGTTTCGTGTTCCATATCCATAACTAAATATAGAGAATAACTTAGAACAGAAAATAAAAATTACTTAGTGATAAAGCAAACAAGCACACACGAGAATATTCACCCCACGCTATTGCTCCCCGGCAACGGCGCCAGAAAAAGGTCTTGGTAACCCACAAGTATAGGGGATCGTTTGTAGCCTTCTTTGATAAATAAGAGTGTCGAACCCAACGATGAGCTAAAGGTAGAACAAATATTCCCTCAAGTTCTATCGACCACCGATACAACTCTACGCACACTTGATGTTTGCTTTACCTAAAACAAGTATGAAACTATTTTGCAAGAATAAAACTACGAGTACTTTGCGAGAATAAAACTATGAATAAATTGCAAGGTAATAAAAGTAGATAACTTTTGTCAATAAGAAAGTCATTTGTCCCTAGGCAATCGATAACAAGTACCGGTAATCATTCTTGTAATTTTATATGAGGGAGAGGCATGAGCTAACATATTTTCTCTACTTGGATCATATGCACTTATGAATGGACCCCTAGCAAGCATCCGCAACTACTAAAGATCATTAAGGTCGTGAAACCCAACCATAGCTTTAAGTATCAAGTCCTCTTTATCCCATACGCAACAACCCACTTACTCGGGTTTAAGCTTCTGTCACTCTCGCAACCCACCATAAGCGAATCATGAACATATTGCAACACCCTACAGCGGGGGCCCCTCACATTTGCGCGAGACGGAGGGCACCGTAGGACAGCACCATAAATAAAATATACAATCATACCAACCAAGATCAAGATTAACCCATAGGACAAAACGGATCTACTCAAACATCATAGGATAACCATAGATCATTGGGAAATAATATATGGAGTTGAGCACCATGTTTAAGTAGAGATTATAGTGGGGAGAAGGGGTGCTACACCGCTGCATAGAGGGGGAGAAAGTTGGTGTTGACGGTAGCAAGATTGTTGATGTAGATCGCCATCACGATCCTTGCCCCGGCGGCACTCTAGCGCCACCGGGAGAGAGGGGGAGAGAGCCCCCCTCCTTCTTCTTCTTCCTTGGCCTCCCCCTAGATGGGAGGAGAGTTCCCCCTCTGGTCCATGGCCTCCATGGTGGCGGAGGGGCGGGAGCCCCTCCGAGATTGGATCTCCCTCTCTGTTCTCTTCTGTTTCGCACTCCTCAGATCTGGCCGAAATCCGTTTCTTATATTCCAGGAGATCCGTAACTCCGATTGCGCTGAGATTTTAACACGATTTTTTTTCCGGATATAAGCTTCCTTGCGCCCGAAGTAGAGCTCCAACCGACGTATGAGGTGAGCACAACCCACCACCCCGCGCCTGGAGCCTGGGGCGCGCCCTGGTGTATGTTGTCCGCTGTTGGCCTCCGTTTGCTTTGATTCCACCTCCCAAAAATCACATATATTCCAAAACAATTTTCTGTAAATTTTTATCGCGTTTGGACTTCGTTTGATATGGATTTTCTGTGAAACAAAAAACATGCAAAAAACAGGAACTGGCACTGGGCACTGGATCAATAGGTTAGTCCAATAAATCATATAAAATGTTGCCAAAAGTGTATAAAGTTGTATAATATTGGCATGAAACAATTAAAAATTATAGATACGACGGAGACGTATCACTGTCCTCTAATGACGGTGGAGTGGCTGAGCGACGACGACGGACCGGTGCCATTGGCGATTGTGGAAGAAGCAGACGAGATAAGCTACAGGGAGGGAGGGGAAAATGCGACGCAGGACTCGCCGACCGTGAGGGTTTATATAGCAGGCTGGTAAGCATTGGGATTTTGGGGGATTTCACCGAGTCTGGCGGGAAGCTTGCGCGGGAACCTGCGCGGTTGCGCGGGAACGGGCTCACCACCGTTTGGCCAAAAGAACGCCCCCGCGCGCTGCTCAAGCTTGCACTCGAAGCCGTCTGCGGCAGCGGGGTGACAAGACGTGCGAGAGGAGGACGAAACGACACGTACACATACGGTTAATAAAAAACATTTGCGATTTAATTACCTACTACCCCGTCCTGGTTTATAAGTCGTCTATGTATTTTTGTGCCAAATTTTGAATCGAGATTTAACTAATAAAATACTAATGCATGTCACCAAAGATTATATCGTTGGATTCGTATTTGAACATAGTTTCCAATTATATAATTTTTAAAACATGCATTAACATTTTGTTGGTTAAATTTAAGGTCAAAATATGGCACAGAATATAAAGGGGACTAATAGACCAAGACGGAGGTAGTAGCACACGACCGCTCTCTACGCAGCGACGCAACTGCCGGCCGGCTTGTAGACGATCATTCCCTGCGTGTTCAACTGCTCTATGTGTGTGGTTGCTCGCGGTTGAGGCGGACGCGGCGCACGCTCTACTCTCGTGTCCGTCTGGGCGCTCTGCCCTCGTCCCTCCACGCGCGCTGCCAGTGTTTGGGGCCGGCGCACGATCACGTACGTTACGTGTTGCCATTATGCATGCGGTTGCGCCAGGCGCGGCGCCATGATGCAGTTACCCACTGTAAAAACTATCATGCGGACGCGCCGAGAATCCAGGCCGCCTGGCCCCCATTTATTCCTGCGGCCATTTACCTTCATCTCTCGCGCCACACGACACAATAAGCACACCCACGACAACACATACAGAGAGGACATCCAGCTGTTCCAATGGTGCTCCCAGCGGCCGACGACGACAACGGGGGGCAGTTCACCACGCATCACGTAGTGGACACCCACGTGAGGGGGAAGGCCCTCTCGGTGGTGTACACGAACGAACCGGTCTCGGTGGAGAGCTCCATCCAAACTATGGAGCAGTTGCTTGCTGAGGACAAGTACCAAGTGGTCGGCTTTGACCTCGAGTTCACCAGCGGTCGTGCCAGGCATGATCAGAAGGTTGCTGTCGCCCAGTTGTGCGTGCGACATGACGTCCTCGTCTACCACTACCACCTGGCCGCAAGGCCTTGCGAGCGTTTCTCCAGGTTTATCAACAGCTCCGACTACAGTTTCGCTACGGTGGACACCACCAACGATCTAAAAGCACTCAAGGTTTCGGGCTTGAATGCCAGAATTGTCAACATCTAGGACGACTACAAGGTATGGGGCAGCGACAACAACGAACAGAACTCCCTGGTTGACCTCGCCTCGGCCATCATTGACCCCTACTACATGAAGATGAAGGATGAGAGTAAGAAGGACAAGAACGCCTGGCACAGTGTCTGGCATCAGAGACTGGATGAACAACACGTCAAGTACATGGCCAAGGACGCGTACACAAGCTATGAGATGTACAGGCGGATCGTTGACATGAGAAAGTGTCTTCTTCCTACCCCAGGCGAGGGATCGAGCCACAGAGCAGTGGCGGGAGCATCACAAGGAGTAGATGACTAGACGATCGTTTCTCCTAGTTTAGAATGCATGCAATTGTTTATTGAGGTGTGTGCGAATGATCTGTATAGTCACTTATGTAATTGGATATTTATTTCATATATATATATATACATATATATATATATATATGTTATTCTTCTATAGACATAGCAAATCACACGGCTCATTAGCAGCAATCGTCTATGTTATTATTGGTCTTCGCATACATTTCTGATTACGGACCTGTTTGCCACGTATCACACATATCTTGTTCAGTTGAACTGTTTCTATTGTCTTGGCTCATCGCAAACAGTTCATCCGAGTGAACTGTATGCCCTCCATCGCACACACCTTGATCTGGCTGACCATTTCTATTGTGTTGCCTAATCACACACAGTTCATCCTAGTGAACTGTATGCCGTATATCGCACACACCCTCATCTGGCTGCCCGTTTCTGTTGTTCTGCCTCATCGCAAATAATTCTGTTGGATTAACTGTTTGCCACGCATCGCACACGCAACTCTAATCTGAACCGTATTTGATGTCACCGCCATCGCAAACATTTTGTATCTTTTTTGACGGTTTGTGATTAATGCATCGCATACAGTTTCGTCGAAGGGTCTCTAATTGGACTGTCACGTTTAGACCATCCTGCAGTAGTGAGTATTTATGTTAATAAAATCTTATGGTAAATTACTCATATTTCCAACAATCCAAAAACCTTATTATAGGCAATTTACCCCAAGTGGTTTTGCTGCTTCCATGAGACCTCCAATGTTTGAGGGTGTCCACTACAAGAGGTGGCGCGTGAGAGCAGTCTTATGGTTCCAAACCATGAGTTGCTATGACGCCACTCTTGGCAAACCTGAAGGAGATTATGAAGCTCAACAGGAACAAGCTTTTCAGAAAATGGATACCCTGTTTAAGGCTGCTCTCTTGAGTGTTCTTGGTGAGAACATAGTTGATGCGTATGCGTCAATTGATAATGGAAAAGATATGTGGGATGCACTCGAGGCCAAGTTTGGGGTCTCGGATGCCGGCACTGAGCTGTACATCATGGAAGAATTCTATGACTACAGGATGACTGAAGAGTGCTCCGTGACTTGAGCACTTCAATTGTATGCTACCGGACAAGTTTGTTGTCGGAGGCATCATCACTAAGTTTCCTCCTTCGTGGAGGAACTTTGCTACCTTACTGAAGCATAAGAGGCAGGAGTTTTCCATTCCAGTTCTCATTGGTACTCTTGATGTGGAAGAAAAGGCGAGAGCAAAGGACACACGTGCTCGAGGTATTGAGGGAGGATCTAGTGCCAATCTGGTACAGAAGAAAAACTTCTAGTCCCACAAGTTCAAGAACAAGGGCAAGTTTGATGGTAAAGCAAAGTTTGATGGGAAGAACAAGGCTGTACAGCACACCAACTGCAAGAAGAAGAATGACAAGAAGAAAGGTGTTTGTCATGTGTGCGGTGATCCTGATCATTGGGCTCCTAGTTGCCCTAATCGTTATGACAAGCGTCATCTTGGGAAAGGCGGAAAGACCGCTAATGTGGTCATTGGTGACATTGACATGAAAGATGTTGCGTATGGTATATTTCCCACTATTCTTTCAGTATGTCATTCCCCTGATTGGTTAATTGACACGGGTGCTAATATGCATGTATGCGGTGATATTTCCATGTTTACATCTTATCAGACCCCAGAGACTTCAACCGTGCTGATGGGTAATGGTTCAAGTGCTTCTGTTCATGGTGTTGGCACGGTCGATCTGAAGTTTACTTCGGGGAAGATCGTGTGGCTGAAGAACGTGCATTATGTCCCCTCCGTCACTAAAAATCTTGTTAGCGGATCTCTTCTGTGTAGAGATGGCTACAAGCTTGTCTTTGAGTCGAATAAATTTGTAATATCCAAGTATGGAACCTTTTTTGGTAAAGGCTATGAGTTAGGAGGCCTGTTTCATTTATCCTTGTCAGATGTTTGCAATAAAGTTGTTAATCATGTTTGCAACAATAGTGAATCAAATGTATGGCATTCACGTCTTTGTCATGTTAACTTTGGTTGCACACCGCGACTAGCCAAGTTGAACTTAATCCCTAGTTTCACCACTTTCAAGGGGTCTAAGTGCCAAGTTTGTGTGCAAGCTAAGCAACCACGTAAGTCTCACACGATTGCGGAAATGAGAAATCTTGCACCACTAGAGCTCATACATTCAGATCTATGTGAAATGAATGGTGTTTTGACAAAAGGTGGAAAGAAATATTTCATGACGTTAATTGATAACTCCACTAGATACTGCCATGTGTATCTTCTGAAATCTAAGGATGAAGCTTTGAACTTTTTCAAGATCTATAAAGCTGAAGTGGAAAACCAACTTGATCGTAAAATCAAGAGGCTTAGGTCCGACCGTGGTGGAGAGTATTTTTTCCAATGAATTTGATTCTTTTTGTGCGAAACATGGTATAATCCATGAGAGGACGCCTCCCTACTCACCTCAGTCAAATGGGGTAGCCGAAAGAAAGTACCGTACTCTAACTGATTTGGTTAACGCCATGTTAGATACATCGGGTCTCTCCAAGGCATGGTGGGGGGAGGCGATATTGACTGCATGTCATGTCCTAAACCGAGTTCCCACAAAGAACAAAGAGATAACTCCATTTGAGGAATTGGAGAAGAAAAGATTAAAACTCTCTTATCTACGAACCTAGGGTTGTTTGGCGAAAGTCAATGTGTCAATTCCAAAGAAGCGTAAGCTTGGACCAAGAACTTTGGATTGTACTTTCCTAGGATATGCTTTTCATAGCATTGGTTATAGATTCTTGGTTGTAAAATCTGAGGTATTTGACATGCATGTCGGTACAATCATGGAGTCGAATGATGCGACTTTCTTTGAAGATATCTTTCCCATGAAGGATATGGCTACCTCATCAAATTAGGAGATGCCTAGTTCATCGAATCGGGAATTAGTTACAAATACTGAACCTACCATTTCGATGGAACACTTTGAAAATCATGTGGAGGAGAACAATGAAGTTCCTACCAGGAGCAAGAGACAGAGGACTGCAAAGTCCTTTGGTGATGATTTTCTTGTGTATCTCATAGATGACACTCCTAGTTCTATTTCAGAGGCCTATGCATCTGAGGATGCTGACTACTGGAAGGAAGCGGTCCGTAGTGAGATGGATTCCATCTTGGCAAATGAAACTTGGGAGATAACTGATCGTCCTTATGGGTGCAAACCTATAGGGTGTAAATGGGTATTCAAGAAGAAGCTTAGGCCTGATGGTACTATTGAGAAGTACAAGACATGGCTCGTGGCTAAGGGTTATACCCAAAAGGAAGGTGAAGACTTCTTTGATACTTACTCACTAGTGGCTCGACTGACCACTATTCGAGTACTACTTTCATTAGTTGCCTCACATGGTCTTCTCGTTCATCAAAGGGATGTCAAGACTGCTTTCCTAAATGGAGAGTTGGACGAGGAAATTTATATGGAACAACCAGATGGGTTTGTAGTAGATGGTCAGGACGGAAAAGTGTGAAAGTTGCTGAAGTCTTTGTATGGACTTAAGCAAGCACCCAAGCAGTGGCATGAGAAGTTTGAAAGAACTTTAACAGTTGCAGGCTTTGTTGTAAATGAAGCTGATAAATGTGTGTACTATCGCCATGGTGGGGGAGAGGGAGTTATCCTTTGCTTGTATGTTGATGACATACTGATTTTCGGAACAAATCTGAATGTTATTAAGGAGGTCAAGGATTTCCTATCTCATTGTTTTGAGATGAAGGATTTAGGAGTGGCTGATGTCTTTCTAAACATCAAGTTGTTGAGAGAAGATGATGGTGGGATTACATTGCTTCAATCTCACTATGTGGAAAAGATCTTGAGTCGCTTTGGCTACAGTGACTGCAAGCCCTCTCCAACACCATATGATGCTAGCATGTTGCTTCGAAAGAATCGAAGAATTGCTAGAGATCAATTGAAATATTCTCAGATTATTGGCTCGCTTATGTACTTAGCCAGTGCTACAAGACCTGACATCTCTTTTGCTGTTAGCAAACTGAGCCGGTTTGTCTCAAAACCAGGAGATGTGCATTGGAAAGCTCTAGAGAGAGTTATGCGTTACTTGAAAGGCACTGCGAGTTATGGAATTCACTACAATGGGTACCCAAAGGTACTGGAAGGGTATAGTGACTCAAACTGGATCTCTGATGCTGATGAGATAAAGGCCACGAGCGGATATGTATTCACTCATGGAGGTGGCGCTGTTTCTTTGAAGTCTTGCAAGCAGACCATCTTAACAAGGTCAAGAATGGAAGCAGAACTCACAGCACTAGATACAGCTACGGTCGAAGCAGATTGGCTTCGCCGGCTCTTGAATGACTTGCCGGTTGTTGAGAAACATGTACCGGGTATTCTTATGAACTACGACAATCAAACGGTGATCACGAAAGTGAGTTGCTCAAAGGATAACATGAAGTCATCAAGACATGTTCAGACAAGGTTAAAGTCTGTCAGGAAAATGAAGAACTCTGGAGTAATTGCATTGGATTATATCCAAACGTCTAAAAATCTGGCAAATCCTTTTACTAAGGGTCTATCATGTAATGTGATAGATAATGCATCGAAGGAGATGGGTATGAGACCCACAATATGAGTTGTTCACAGTGGTAACCTAGTCTATGTGATCGGAGATCCCGTGAATTAGATGTGGAAGACAAGCTGTTGGTCAACTGAGAGGAGAGTATCCTTACTATTAACAATACCACTCCATGAAGATGCAATACTCTTCTAATCTGCATGGCAGGTTGATGTATATCTTAATGTATTCTAAGTGGCTCATTGAAGAAGAGATGTTGTCCTGCAGAACATCTTTTGAAGAACACACCTATATGAGTCTGATTGTTAAACGTCGCAATCTATGAGAGTAGGGCGCTCTCTAGTAAACTCATAAAAGGTCTCGGAGTATGACGCATAAGCTCCACCCACGGGGAAGACCCACGGTAGCCTAGTATTGGTCAAGGCTTTGTGTGAAGCTAGATTCGCAGAAAACTTGCAGTTCAAGGCCCAGTCCACTGTTCAAGTTGCTTACTAGTGTAGCATAGAGTTCTAGGTGGAAGTTCAACTTAACAGTCTCCACTACAGTACCGGTATATAAAACAGCGTTTTGGAACCAAAGGCAAATTTTGTGTGCCTCTGAGATCTGGTGGGGGATTGCTGGAATTTTGTCTATTTTGGGCCAGCCCAATAGCAGTTTCAGAAATTCCTAATAAATCCTAGAGGCCCACGCAGCCCATTCGTGCAAGGCAAGAGGTGGAACTAAAGTTTAGTCCCACATTGCTAGTTTGGAGAGTTGGACCTCCTTATAAGGGAGGTTGTTTCCCCACATGTATGAGCATGAGAACAAGAGGGACATTCACGCGCGCTCCTCCTCCGCCGCCCGCCTTGCCATGCCACGCCACGCCTCGTCACGACGTGCCGCGGGTTGCGGGAATGAGCTGAGCTGATGTCTAAATTTTGACAACAAACTTTGTTTGAAATAGATTATGGCGTTGATGCAACTCAGCATGCCCCACCTGTGCACTAAGTACTCGCATGGTTACCAGGCTTGGGTATTTATCCGCCATATCAGCATTAATGTGTATCTCCTCATGCTCCTCCGTGTCACCTGCATGATTAGCAACAAGCATGGCTTGTGTCTCTTCATCCAAATCACTAGCAGAGGAGTACTCACCATCTTCCCGCACAATGAATGTACGTTTATTTGGGCAGTCCTTCATCAAGTGCCCGCCACCTTTGCATATATGACACTTCATGTCCCTTGTGCGCCCAAATGAAGTGGTGGGTGCTATAGACATGGCTTTCGAAGCCTCGGATGATTGTGGAGCTGATTTTGAACTTGATGGATGTGCACCATTGTTCAACATAGGTGGTGTTGCCCCGGTAGCGAACGGAACAGTGGGAGTGGGTGTCCATGATGAGCGACAACCTGCAGAAAAATTACCTCGTCCCTTGTTGTGTCGGCCCTATACTTCCCTTTCAGTTTTGCAAGCAAAATGAAACAAACGAGTAATAGAATTGTACTCCTTATAGTCCAAGATATCCTGAATATCACGATTCAAACCACCTAAAAATCTAGCCATCATAGCATCTTCGGTTTCGACTAATCCACATCGCATTAAACCAGTTTGCAATTCTTGAAAATAATCCTCTACAGAACTACTACCTTGTTTTAAATGTTGCAATTCATTTAGTTTATCATGAGCATAATATTGTGGCGCCCCCTGCTCAATCGTACACTAATCATACACGCAAACGTGTACGATCAAGCACAGGGACTCACGGGAAGATATCAAAACACAACTCTAACACAATTTAAACGGAGGTCCACAATATTACAAACCAGGGATCCGAAGATCCGAATACATAAGTCAGTCATACAAATATTATCTGAGTACAGACATAGTTAGACAAGTTTTGCCTTAAGAAGGCTAGCACAAACAGCGACACTAGATCGAAAGGCGTTGGCCTCCTGCCTGGGAGCCTCCGATCCTACTCCTGGTCAGCTGGCTCGATCCAGTAGTAAGTACCCTCTGGACCCTCCTGGTAGTAAGCTCCGGTGGTGGCATCTGACTCCTGGACTCCATCGTCTGTTTGTATCATCAATGTGGGATATATGGGGAAAAGAGAAAGTAAAGCAACCGTGAGTACTCATCCGAAGTACTCAGCAAGCAAGGATCTATACTACATATGCAACATTATCAATGGAGAAAAGGCTGTATATGTGGACTGGGCTGCAGAAATGCCAGAATAGGGAGAAGACCTAGTCCTATCGAAGACTAGCATCTTCAAACATCTTCACATGGCCATCATCTTGCAGCAGTAGAAGAGAGTAGAATAGCATTTTATTTAACAAGCATGTTGTAGTACAGCTTAAAGATCCTTCCTCGACTCCCAAGCGAGAAAGCGATCCCGAAGCTTCAATTAAGTAACAAGTATCCAGTTTAAGTAGTAGATCGGGATACACAAACTGAGCGTCCTTTACCGTAGGACCGGCTATCGATAGAAGATTCATCCCTGCAGGGGTGCACTACTGTTACCCAACACGCTCGATCAACTCTGGCCGGACACACTTGCTGGGTAATGCCCGTCCTCAGAAGATCAACACAAAGCAGCGCCCTACCTAGGCTCGGCAGAGAGGTCAGCACGCCGGACTAACCTATGCACCCAGAGGTCTCGGGCCATCGCCCTGGGCACCCTGCGCGTTGCGAGACTGGCCGGGGTGCAGGCGCGACACTGAACTCGTCAGTGAAGTATCCAGCCCAATCCCGACAATCAGCCCGCACGGTGAATCGTGACGTCAGACGAGCTTTCGGAGAAACGTACTTTGCAGAGGGTCCCATAACCATTATCCCGCGTGGTGGTAGTGCGTATAGGGCACGTCGACCCACTCAGATCACACACCCAAATCCAATAGGCTCAATTAGTATCAAGCGGAGACAATCAGAGTCTCTGATGCTCCGCCACAATGTCACACTCGAGTGCCCTTCCGGCACACCCGAAAATCATAGATCCCCAGCGGGTACCCACCAGGGTGGACCCGCCTGTAACAGAGGTCAATCAATCGTGTGGTCATAACATCAAGGGAGAAACCCGAGGAATCACCCTCGGCGGATTCCACTCGACGAAATCATCAGGGCGAACGTATGAGGTATCACCCTCGAGGTTCACACTGAGGGTTGCACGACAGAGTCGTATCGGAAGTGGAGAAGGAGGAATCACCCTCGATGACCACGACCGAACAGCTACACTGCAGAGTATTCATCGGGAGTGCGTTACGAGGTATCACCCTCGGCACTCGATAGTTACTACGCAGAGTCGTACAACAAAGGGGGGTGTGAAGTGAGGTGTCGGTCTCTGGTCGACGATCACATTGATCGAGTCGTCGATGATCAAGCAGGGGCATCAAGGATAAGGTGGTGGGGTCACTGATGGTTCATCACCAACCTATACTAAACAGTTTATCATAGGCAGGTAAGGTAGCAATGAACAGGTTACAACAGCAGGCTATGCATCAGAATAGGAGCATACATTAACAGTAGCAAAATCTAATGCAAGCAGGAGAATAGAATGGGCGATATCTGGAATGCTCAAGGGGGGGGCTTGCCTGGTTGCTCTGGCAAGAGGGGAAGGTCGTCAACGGGCTGCTCGTCGGTAGAGTAGTCGTATCCTGGTGCAGCGCCGTCGGTCTCAGCGTCTATCGAGAGAGAGAAGGAGGGGGAGAGAAACAATAAATTCACGGCGATAATGCAAACAACATGTATGACATGCCTAAATGATATGCCGGGGTGTTCTACTGCCTAACTAAATGATTTAGTTAATTTAGGAATTTATTTGGATTTATTTAATTAAAGTTGGGCACTATTTATTTACTGAAATCGGTCTAAAAGTTCAATGTTCTTATAGCTGCGAGCGTCTGACGGGAATACGGAGGACGTATTCGGGTTCGTATCGTCGTTCTGAGCAAGTTTCATGTATAAAATATTTTCATCGGAGTTACGGTTTATTTAATATGATTTTCTAAAGTTTTTATTAATTTCTGAAATTTAATTAATTATTTAATTCAACATTATCCGAAACAGTGCTGATGATGACATTAGCATGACCTCATGCTGATGTCAGCGGTTAATTAAGTTAATTACGAATTACTGTTTAATTAACACTAATTAGTTAATTAGATTAACCTAATCAGGATTAATTAACTAATTAATTAATTATTTTTATTTTATTTTTATTTCTTTCTTTTTTTAAAACATTTTTGGGGGTGGGCCCCCTTTGTCATAGGCCCTGGGGGGTGGGGGCCGGCCGTCAGTGGCCCTGGGCCACATCGGGCGCAGGGCGCGTCGGGCGCTGGGCGCCGGGCGCGGGCGCAGGCGAGCGCAAGCGGGGCCGGAGGCGGGCGGCGCGGCGCGGTGGCCGGAGCGGCAGCGGGCGGCGGCGCGCGGTGCAGGGCGCGCGGAGGCGAGGCAGTGGCCGGAGCGGGCATGGGCGAGGCGCTGGCGACGGGGCTCGGCCGATGCGCGGCGCGGCAACAGCAGCAGGGGCGCGCGCGGGTGCGGGGCTGCGCAAGCCGGCGGGAGGAGTGGCCGGGGCGCGGAGCGCGAGCAGCGGGCGGAGCGGGGCGAGCGCAGCCGGCAGCAGAGGCGTTGCGTGGCGCGCGCGAGCGAGGGGAGAGGGGGGGCGACGGGGCCGGAGCTCACCGCGAGCAGTAGGGCACGGGGCAGTGGGCTCGAGCTCGAGGGGGGACGGCGACGGGGTCCGGCGAGGCATGGCGGAGAGGCGACGGCGTCGGAGGAGGCAGACCGGCGAGGTGGCGCGGGCTCCGGGAGCGGCGCGGTCCAGCGGCGTCGAGGGCGAGCGCGCGGTCGGCGCGTCGAGCGAGGGCGAGGCGAGCGCGCGGCTCGGGGCGATCGGGGGCGAGCGCGGGGCTTGCCCGATCCGGTTCTGGATCGGGAGGGGGGGGAGTGAGCGAGGGGGTGGGGAGGGGACTAGGGTTCGGGGTCTCCAGGGGGAGGCCAAGTAGGCGCGGGGTGGGCCGGGAGCTGGGCCGGCCGGCTGGGCTGGGGCCCAGTTGGGCCGGGGGGGAAGGGGGTCCTTTTTCTTCTTTTCTTTTTGCTTTTATCTTTTTCTTTATTCTCTTTTCTCAGCTTAGTAAATAGTCAGGCCTCCTAATGGTTTTTGTAAAACATAACAACTGCTCCAACAAATACTAGGTATTATCCACCACTACCAAAAATTAGTTTGGAGACAATTGGAGCTCCCACAATTTTATAATATTTAATATGCATTAATCCTCGCTATTTTAATTATGTTAGTGCCACCTAATTATTTTATTATTTGTTAGTTTCAATTTTAGAATGGTCTCTGCAATATTTGTTATTTACTGAACATTTTAGTTTTTATGTTGGACAACTTTTATATTTCACTTTCATTTAAATTTGAATTTGACTTAGGAGTTGAAATGCAATATGATGCTAATGATGATTATGCAGTGTTAACCTCGCTGACATGTCATTATCAAAAGTGATTACTGTTGCTAATCACCGGGGGTGTTACAAATATGAAGGAACATAACGTTGTCGCATAGCTCGTTTTAAAGCATCCCAAGTAGTAGGTATATTGTTCTCATTAACACGGCAATACTCACTCCACCAAATAGAAGCAAAGTTTGTAAATTCACTAGTGGCTGCCCTAACTCTTTAGTTCTCAAGAATATCATGACATGCAAATTTTTGTTCAACTGAAAGTTCCCAATCAAGATAAACATCTGGATTATATTTACCATTAAAAGCAGGCATAGTAAATTTAATTTTAGCACGGGAGTGGTCATAATCTCGAACATCATACCTGTGTGGACCTCGTGCCATACCTTGACGGTTGAAACGTAGTTGTCGATGAGCACGGTCATTATGGTGGTTGTCCATTTGGTCGTCTTTGGTGTCACCAGAATAATCCTCATAGTTGTCCCCATGTTCCTCGGTGACGCGGGGAGGAATTTGTTGATGCTGGTTTATGGTGGCGGCATCAGTGGCAGTAGCTGGGTGTTGTGGATGACCCATTGGCACACGCCGATCTCGCGAAATAGCGGCACCACCGGTGGAGTTGCGAGGATCAACGTTGTTGTTGACGAGGGGTGCAGTCCACAACTCGTCCAGACGTGACAAGATGTACTTTAGCTGTGTGTTCTCAACACCCTGTGTATCCTCTATGGCCTTGAGCCTCTCTTCGGCCGCAATCTGAGCACCCTCAAGTTGGGCAAGACGCTCACTAGTGACTTTCACATCCGCGGTGAGGCCCTCAAGTGTGGGTTGATCTTGTACCATTGTTAGCGAAAGAGAAAAAAAGCACACACAGTGTATAATCCCTATCAACTAGTAGGACGTGGTGGAGAAAATTTTCCTCACCACTACAAGACACCCCCATCCATATTGCATCCAATGGTTCAACGACTGTGGTAAGTTGAAGGTAACATGTCGTGTGAGGGTTCATTTTACACTTGGCTCATATCATGATTATGTTGACTGTGATGTTGTACCTATGCAAGCTTGTTCTTTATTGTTAGGTCAACCTCGACAATATGATAATAGTGTTACCCATCATGGTAGAACAAATTCGTATACTCTTATGTTTGAAGGAAAAACTATTAACTTTCTACCCATGACTCCAGATGAGATTATAAAAGATGAGAACTCTAGAACTCAAATGTGCAATGACAGAAATAATAATTTTCAGCAAGCATCTAGTAGTAATCAAGGTGACGTTCTGCATGCGTTGCTCGCTTATAATTCTACTTTTTATGATTTGGGTATGCCAACCAGTGATATATCTAGTGGATCCACCATCATGTTGGATTGTTTACAGAAGAACATTGTTGATCTAAGTGCCCATGATATTCATGCTATTTCATTTCCTATACCTGTTGCACCAATGGACCACTATTACAAATCATTTTATCAGGGGATATGCGTCGCTTCTATTTGCACATCTAGTAGCTTGTTTTGCCCTGCTTGGTTTGCTCAGTTTTATAAATTGCAGATTATGGAAAGCCGAGGACGGCCTCGTTTTCAAGAAAGGGAGGATGGTGTGGACATAGCCATTATAGACACGCCTACAAATATTACACAATATATTTTTCAGGTAATTTCTATTGATAATTGTATGATATTATATTTTATTATCAGGGGCAAAAAATACTACACATTTTTATGCTTTATGCAGAAATATTGGAAACATGTATATGCTACGTATTAAAAGACAAGATTATACTGAAGATTCTGAAGCACAAGAGTACGTAAATCTTATATGCCAGTGCTACATCAAAAACTATCCAAGGAGCTGCCACGGACATGCGCCAAGGGCCTGGCCTACTGTTGGTCAATTCTATAAAAAAGAAGGTGGGGCCCATACTAGTCAAAGCCATCATGCATGCATGTGCACGCACGGGCTTGGCCCATGAGAAGCACGTCTCGTGCGCAAGGCATGGGCTGCCTAGATTTCGTTGGAGAGCCGGACTCCGAAGACAGCACGAGACATCCGGCTGTATATAGTTAATAAATAGCAGTCCATCAATTAGGGTTAGACTTGGATTTTGTTTAGAGAAGTTTAGCTATTGTTACTTTTATTTGTCTACGCTCGTAGCGGCTAGTGCGATCGTCAAGACATGCTATAGGAACCCTATCTTGTGAGATTTATTTCATCTAGCATATTTGCAATTCCAGATTGTTTGGCTATCATTTTCTTGCATGTTCTTCGATTTGCTTGCAGGAAAAATCCTTCATGGATAGGTCGATCGCGCCGTTGGCTCGGTCGATAACACCGTGGAGTTGGTTCAGCGATTGCCGTGGACATCAGTCGTGTATGGATCTCCCTGTACGGTTGATAGCCGGATCATGAGGGTCAAGTCCCACAAAAATCATAGTTATCCTCTCTCACCAAAAGATCGGGCCCCAGTTCACTTCGTCTCCGTCTCTTCGCTTCACCTTCCGTTGCTGCCCTCTCGCCTCTTACTCCTGTGCCTATAAAAGAGAGGTCGTTCGTCTCCAGAGACGCACATTAGAATATCATCTTCCTCTCGCCACCGTTCCTGAGCACTGAGCTACTGCTATGATCTTCTCCATCCCGGCTTGCGGCGTGCACCGCAGGTCGGGACAGTAGGCCTCCGAAACCCCACCACTTTGAGTTCTTTACGAGAGAAGGGTGATAAGGTTTTTGGGGAGCGCTCCGCGCGACTACTGACTTCTTCATCACGGACGCCCCGGACTCCAACGACTACTTCCCCGACGTCAACAACCTCTGCGACGACATGGCTGGCGAGGACACCGACCCCAAGACCAGTGCTTCTGCCGCTGCTCCGTATGTCTTCGTGTTCTCTCTGTTTAAGATCTTGCCTCAGTTTCTTGCTCTAGCCTTTCTTGTTCCACTCTATGTTCTACATATGTTCAGTTATAGTTCATATGTTCAGATGCTATTTGCGTTCACTCTGCTAGATTATATGACATGTTTCATCTGTACTACACTAGTCATGTTTTACCTAGTATTTTTGTTAATAAAATCATATGGTAAATTGCTCATATTTCCAACAGTCAACTGAATAGTGTACTTTCGAAATTTCAATATTTATCACATTATGTCATACCCTGTGAGTCTATGACTCATCAGCTGAGCAGTCTGCCAAACCGAAGGAATAATGTAATACTATGCGTATAATAAATGGATGTAAAACAAAATTTCCTAGATATTCTCACGCGTCCTCCGTCGCTCGCTGTGAGGCCAGCACGTGGCGCTCGGGGAGACGTCACGCGCGACGCGCCCCCGCCCTCGCGGCCTGGCGCTAGAGGGCGCCCTAATGCTAGTCGTTCTCAATTGTGAATGTTTTCTTGTATATTGCATTATGTTAGATGTCAGTGTTCTCTTGCATATCGCAATGAGCTAGATATTGTTCGTGTTTGATTTCTTGCCCTTTCGTCTATATCATTTTCACATTTTCAGTATATACTTTTATTAAACATTGTTTATCGTGTGTTAGGGAGTACTTATTAGTTATTATGCGACCTTGCGACAGAGGACATTATCGACAAAGACCTGGGTCTATATTTGTGCCTGCATTTTAATTCTATTGCTTTCGTGATACCATATTAACATCCATCCAATTATTTTGGTTGATGCCCCGGTGTTAAAGACAACATTTAGGGCATGTTTGGTAGACTGGACCAACCCAGATATTCTCACCTCACCCCGGTTTTGGGTGTTTGGTAGCCCGGGTGAGGTACTTGGATCATGCCCACCCCATACCGAAAAAGGCTCTCATCCCTGTCCGGATGAGAAGCTCGATTCGAGCTTCGCTGCTCAGCCCTGCTGAACTCATCCGGAAATCAATCCCACACGTGCGTCCCGCACCAGCTCAGTGTGTCCGCCCGCCCAGCCCCGCTCCTCATTTCCTCCTCTCTCTCCTATCGCCCTCTCCTCCTGTGCATGTTGCCACCGACGCACGGGACCTTGCGGCAGAGGACATTATCGACAAAGACATGTGTCTATATTTGTGCCTGCATTATAATTCTGTTACTTTCGTGATACCATATTAACATCCAGCCAATTATTTTGGCTGATGCGCCGGTGTTAAAGACAACATTTAGCAACGCTATCAAAGTTTTGCACAGGTCCCTCTTGAATTCCTTCGGGACTAGCATTATTTCCTAAACAATTCATGTGATAGAAACTTGCCTTACTGACCTGCAGGCCCAGCTTCTGTCCGTCTGAAAAAAAATTAATTATTTCTCAGAAACCAAACCGCATTGCTAGCTTTAAGTTGAACCATGCGAGATCACACAACTCAAACTACATCCTTTGTGACGTTAAAACGAACATAAAAACCTTGCATGTTCGCTCTGAGGCGTTACAAATTGCACAAGGAAATCAAAAGGCAAAGGAGAATGGTCGATGTTTGTAACAGTGCAAATTTATGTGATACACAATTGACTCGGCTTCATAACAGATGAATACGTAATCTCAGTCGTAAGAGTTGTATCAAGTAGAACTATATTCCTAATGTAATCGTATGCGTTGTAGCATCTAGCTGTGCCGTTACACATCATGTTTTGCTAATTACATAGAACTGAACTAGCACACCTCTACTCTCCAGATTCAGTGACTCAATGTCCACTTGAAGAATTTTACCTTGATGTGTTACATGTAGCGTTGCTCTTCTTGCATATACATATATGTTGTTTCATTCAGAAAGACAGAGGAGACCGCTGACCGCACATTGTGATGATGAATTTCCTGAAGATCACCGTTGCAAGCTCGCAGACAGCAACATCGCCTCCTCCAAGCTATATCGCCTGCTGCTACTTTTACCCTCCTTGTCAGCATGAGCAGCATTGTTTCTGCTTCGAAATGCCATGCGGCGTAGACTATCTAGATATTCTTCCATTTCTGGGTCGCCCTGCACGGTTTTCTCCACACCCTGCATCCCCTGGAGTTTGGTTTCCACATACCGCATCATCGGCCTGTCTTCCCCCTTCATCCTCAGGCACATTGCCGCCATTGCTGCTACTTCGTTGGCTTCATTCCCAGCCTCCTCGGAGAGTTGTGCATCTAGTATCTCACTGAGCCTATCTTTGTGCAGCAGCAACATGAAGTGTGCTACTAAACTGACGCCTTCTGGCGGCACGTACACAGTTGTTTTTTTTTCTTGTCAGTAGTTCTACATGTTAAACATATTGTATACGCAACCTGTTGGCTGGCTTGACGATCACGTACAGGGAGTTAGAGATAGATTAGAGATAGATTCTTTTTCTGTTCAAACTCTTATCTCAACTCCCGTATGTATCTCTCCCTCTCCCTCACGTTTGATCTCTCCCTCTCTCTCACGTTCGGTCTCTACCGAACCGCATGTAATTCCTACGATCAATATATACTCTATGCGGCCCCCTTGTTGGGGGTACGACGCTTCATACAATCTTTACATGGTACCAGAGCAGGCCCTTCCCATCACATCTAGCTCATCCACCTCGACATATCATCGTCATCAACCTCCGTCGATTACCTCCACCACAACCATGTCTTTCTCGACCGCTATTCCCTCCACCGGCCTCAACTACAACATCTCTGAGCCCCTCACCAGGACGAATTATGTCCTCTGACGAGCTCAAGCCCGATCCCAAATAATGGGCGCAGGCTTGTACGGCTACATCGACAAAACCATAGAGGAGCCTCCCAAGAACATCATCGTCAAGGATAAAGAGGGCAAGGATCAGGTGGCGACGAACCCTGCCTATGCCCCATGGCTGATCCAGGATCAGCAAATCGTCGCCTACCTCCTTCGAAACCTCTCCAAGGAGGTCCTCGTTCAGGTGGCGTCGCTGGAAACATCGCATGCGATCTGGACCGCCTTGTCTAACATGTTCGCTGCTGTCTCGCTCTCTCGCGTCAACAACCTGCGTGCTGCTCTCACCAACACGCAAAAGGGTACACAATCTGCATCAACCTACTTCGGCTACATGCGGTCTCTCTCCGACGAGCTTGCAGCAGCGGGCAAACCACTCGGGGAGCCGGAGCTCATCTCCTTCGTTGTAGATGGCCTTGATATGGAGTATCAGCCACTCATCTCCGTGCTGGATGTCCGCACGGAGCTAATCACGGTCGACCAGCTCTTCTCCCTTGTCGCCAAGTTCGATCAGCGGGTCGAGCTATACCACGACAACGGCAACAGTGGTTTCAAGTCCTCCGCAAACGCCGCCTCCCGAGGTCGACAGGGCGGCAGAGGGGGTTATCGCAATAAAAAAATGGTGGCAGTGGTGGCAGCTCCCGTGGTGGAAGTAACAGTGGCGGTGGCCAATCTGGTGGTGGCGGCGGCTACCAAGGAGGCAGTGGTGGCGGCGGCTACCACAATAACAGCAGCGGCTACCAAAACAGCGGTGGTGGCTATCATCCTAACAACTCATGGCTATCAAGGCGGTGGTTATCAGGGTGGTGGCGGCGGCTATCACCCCAACAATTTTGGCGGCAACTACAACCAGCGGTCTCCCTACAACAACAACAACAACAACAACAACAACAGAGGCCGCAACTTCCAAGGCTATGATGGCTACGAAGGGAAGTGTCAAATATGTAAGAAAACAAATCATATTGCTGAGGATTGTGATTGGCGTTATGCTGATGACTATTCCCAGAAAAAGAAAGTTGCAGCTGTAGCAGATGGGTCATATGGTGTTGACACCAACTGGTACATGGACACAGGTGCGACAAACCATATCACTGGAGAGTTGGAGAAGCTGACCATGCATGACAAATATCGTGGCCATGATCAGATCTACACAGCGGCTAATGGTGCAGGTATGGAGATTAATCGTGTTGGTCACTCAATTATCAAAACCCCACATACAGATCTTGTCTTAAAAGAAATCTTGCATGTTCCCGAAGCTTCCAAAACCCTTCTTTCAGTTCATCGCATTGCTCTTGATAATAATGTCTTTCTAGAATTTCACCCATATTTCTTTTCGATCAAGGACCAGGTCACGAAGAAAATTCTCCATAGGGGTGTCTGTGTTCAAGGGCTATATGCGTTGCTTCCTCAGTACTGCAAGTTTAATAAACAAGTCTATGGTGTCATCAAGCTTTCGGCTGAAAGGTGGCACAGTCATTTAGGTCATCCTTCGTTTACTACAGTTCATCAAATTCTTAGTAGAAATAAACTCCCAGTTGTTGGTGAGAGAAACCTAGAAACTATTTGTGATTCGTGTCAAAGAGCAAAAAGTCATCAATTGCCTTATCCTGTTTCCACTAGTATATCTACCAAGCCTTTGCAACTCATTTTTTTCTGATGTATGGGGTCCTGCACCCACTTCTGTTGGTAGACACTCTTATTATGTGAGTTTTATTGATGATTATAGTAAATACACTTGGATCTATCTTCTCAAGAAACATTCAGATGTGTTTCATGTCTTTCACAATTTTCAAGCTCTTGTTGAACGTCAATTTGATAGCAAAATTCTTTCCATGCAATCTGATTGGGGCGGGGAATATGAGAAGTTTAATTCTTTTTTCAAAAGATAGGTATTTCTCATGTGTCTTGTCCTCACGCTCATCAACAAAACGGTTTTGCCGAACGAAAACATAGACACATTGTTGAAGTAGGCCTAGCCCTCTTAGCTGTAGCCTCCATGCCTTTAAAATTTTGGGACGAAGCGTTTCTTACGGCTGTTCATCTCATTAATATGTGGCCTAGCCGCACCATTGCTCATGAAACTCCCACTGAACGTCTTCTTCATGTCACAGTTGATTATGCTACCCTTCGCGTTTTTGGTTGTGCATGTTGGCCAAATCTTCGTCCTTACAACACTCGCAAACTCATGTTTCATTCCAAACAATGTATCTTCCTTGGCTATAGTGCTCAACACAAGGGTGTTAAGTGTCTAGATGTTTCCACTGGTCGAGTATATATCTCTTGTGATGTTGTTTTCGATGAAACTCAGTTTCCCTTTGCCAATCTACACCCTAATGCCGGAGCTCTTCTTCGATAGAAGATTCTTCTCCTTCCCTCACACCTATCCGGTCTTGATTATGTGGGCAATGATGATTGTACTGATTCAACTATGACTAACTCTCTTGACTGTTCACCGAGCTTGTGACTGCAGAAAATAATTCGGATGACCACAATGCAGGAACTAGTGAGAATTGTGCATCCAATACTGCACCGTGGCATCCTCCCGTGGTCACGCCCGATCCGGTGCAATCCTCCTTGGGATCGGGGCGTATGACCATCGTAGGGCCGACAGGATCCTCCCCAGAATCCCCGCCTTGTCAGCCCAGTCCCATGGGCGGATCGCCCCACCCCACATCTGCCACGCGGCCGGGTCCTCGTGGGTCGGTTCCCACGGACGAAGCGCACCAATCAGCGCCCGTGCATCAGCCGACCAAGAGGTATGCGTCTATGCCATGCGTGTACGCCCGGCGGGGCCCGCGCTCATCATCACCCCTTGGCACGCGGCCTGAGGCTGATCTGCCTGGATCTTCTATGGTGCCCTCTTCGCCTTCGACCGCTCGTGCGCCCGTAGAAGATCCGGTGAGCATCGGGGGCACTCCAGCCTCGGGATCGCCTGGATCTGCTGGCTAGGAGCGGCAGCATGGTGGATCTTCTACGGCTGCGGCTGAAACTGAACCTGCTGCAGCCACACAGCCACAGACATGTCTTCAACGAGGAGTTATTCAACCAACAAATTACAAGGTGAAATTTGGTTTAGCTGCTTCCACAGGAGAGCCACATACAGTTCATGATGCACTTGCTGATCCTACATGGAAGAAAGCTATGGATGAAGAATTTGATGCTCTTCTCAAAAATAGAACTGGCACCTAGTTCCTCCTCAACAAGGTAAAAATGTGATTGATTGCAAATGGGTGTTCAAGATAAAAAGAAGGTCTAACGGTACAGTTGATCGTTATAAGGCCAGGCTTGTTGCTAAGGGATTCAAGCAAAGGTATGGTATAGACTATGAGGATACCTTCAGTCCAGTTGCTAAAGCTGCTACCATTCGTCTTGTTTTGTCCATTGCTGTATCCAGAGGATGGACTCTTAGGCAGCTAGATGTGCAGAATGCGTTCCTTCATGGTGTTCTGGAAGAGGAAGTGTATATGAAGCAACCTCTTGGGTTTGAAGATAAGAACAAACCATCTCATGTCTGCAGGCTTGACAAATCTCTCTATGGACTGAAACAAGCCCCTAGAGCATGGTATTCTCGCTTGAGTACAAAATTGCAACAAATAGGTTTTGTTCCTTCAAAATCTGACACCTCACTGTTCATTTACAATAAGTCCAACATCTCCATTTTTGTGCTTATCTATGTTGATGATATCATTGTCACAAGCTCCTCAGATGAAGCAGTGAGGGCTCTTTTGTCAAATTTGAAGTCAGAATTTGCTCTCAAGGATTTGGGAGATTTGCATTTCTTTTTGGGTATTGAGGTTAAGAAAAACAAAGAAGGTGGTCTTCATCTTTCTCAAGAAAAATATGCAACTGATCTTTGAAAAGAGTTGGATTGCAGGGCTATAAATCCTCATCAACACCGTTGTCAAGTTCAGAACAACTCTCTCTAACTGAAGGTGAACCCTTGAGCCAAGAGGATGGTACTAGATACAGAAGTTTGGTAGGTGCACTCTAGTATTTGACCCTTACTAGACCAGACATCTCATTTTCAGTCAATAAGGTTTGTCAGTTTCTTCATGCACCCATACTGCCCATTGGACTGCAGCCAAGCGCATACTGAGATATGTAAAAGGCACTTTAAGTGTTGGACTCACCTTCAACATATCCTCATCCACTCTTGTGAGTGCCTTCACTGATTTTGACTGGGCAGGTTGTCTTGATGACAGAAGGTCTACCGAAGGGTTTGCAGTTTTCTTTGGTCCTAATTTGATCTCGTGGTGTGCAAAGAAACAGGTTACAGTGTCAAGGTCCAGTACTGAGGCCGAATATAAGGCATTGGCAAATGCAACAGCAGAAATTATTTGGGTCAAATCCATTCTCAAGGAACTTGGTCTTCGCAACACCCAAACTCCTTGTATTTGGTGTGATAATCTTGGTGCTACATACTTGGCTGCCAATCCTGTCTTTCATGCAAGAACTACGCACATTGAGATAGATTATCACTTTGTGAGAGAAAGAGTTGCGAACAAGGAATTGGACATACGGTTTGTTCACTCAAAAGATCAAGTTGCAGATGGTTTTACAAAGACACTAGCTACAAGACCATTTGAAGAGTTTAAGCGTAATCTAAACTTGAGGAGTTCAGATTAAGGGAGGGTGTTAAACATATTGTATACGCCACCTGTTGGCTGGCTTGATGATCACATACAGGGATTTAGGGATAGATTAGAGATAGATTCTTTTTCTGTTCAAACTCTTATGTCAACTCCCATATGTATCTCTCCCTCTCCCTCACGTTTGATCTCTCCCTCTCTCTCATGTTCGGTCTCTACCGAACCGCCTGTAATTCCTACGATCAATATATACTCTATGCGGGCCCCTTGTTGGGGGTACGATGCTTCATACAATCTTTACACTACAAGCATGACACCGAAGCTGTAGACATCGCTCTTCTCGGTCAGTCGGCCTGCGTGGTAGTACTCAGGATCCAGGTATCCGAAAGTTCCTTGGATGGCAGTTGTTACCCCTGTTTGGTCAATTGCAATACCTCTAGAAGCGCCAAAGTCAGACACTTTTGCCGTCAAGCGATCATCTAGCAGTATGTTAGATGTCTTGACGTCTCTGTGGATTATCGATATCAAAGCAGACGAGTGAAGGTAGGCCAAAGAACTTGCAACTTCAGTTGCAATTCGCAATCTTTCTTTCCATGATAATGATTCATGACCATCAGTATGAAGATGGCCATAGAGGGTTCCATTCGAAATGAACTCATAGACTAGCAGTGGAACCTCTGTTTCGAGACAGCAACCAAAAAGCTTTACCACATTCCTGTGATTGATTTGAGAAAGGATGGCAACTTCATTTATGAACTCGTCGATCTCTCTTTTGACTACGGTTTTGGACTTCTTTATAGCAACAACGTGTTGATCTGATAAAATGCCTTTGTACACAGTGCCGTGCCCTCCACCACCCAGAATGTGAGCCCCATCAAATTTATTCGTTGCTTTCTCAAGCTCTTCTAGGCTGAACATCATCCTTTCAGCTATATCTGTGTCTACCAATTGCTGGAGCAATAACCCACGGTTTTGCTTGAAGAAATATTCCTTCATCCTTTTGGCTTTGTGATCCTTTACTTTTTTTGTTGCAAAGACGATAGCGAGAACTAGAAGCAAAATAATTATACCGCTGCCAACTCCTATAGAGAAAATTATCCCTGACAAAATTTACAAACAGCACCGTCAAAAAAAGGCTTGCAAATTAGAGTACTATACGTGAAAATTATCCATGTCGAAATGCATCCGAATTTAATTGTGTAAAGAATGCCGACGGTGTTACTTAAATTTTGCGGGCATAGTACTATTTTGAGGGAACAATAAACATATTACTAGTGTATAACAAAGAAGTATAGCATTGCTCTGAGAGGCCAGTGCACACCTACTCCCCACGATATGTTGCATTATATATTTTTTTGTCAGATGCCAACTGAGAAGGGCATGCAGTTATCAACAACAAAGGCTAAAGGGTACAGGCCTTGATCTATCGAGTTCTCAATCTTGCCAACTGAGTTGTCTCATAGATTTAATAGGAAGCTTTTCTAATGTTTCTGCGAAACACCATTTATTATATACTAAAAGCAATATACGGGTCTATAACAGAGACACCACGTTGATCCACATCATCTAAATTATTTTTGATAGTTGGATTTAGAAGCTGTGGCTAGGATTTAATAAAAGATTACTAATTACGTTACCGTGAATAGTTTGTTTGACACGGTAAATATCTAGAAGATTACGATAAACATGGAATCACATAATTTTTAAACGTGACAAGAATTGACCTTCCGGTCGTACGTAGCTGAGTCCGTTTTTTACCTTCTGGCCGTACAAATAGCTGAGTCGGTTTATAGACAAATAAAGGTAGACCTTTCCTGCCGTACAAATAGTGTTGAGTTCGTTCAGAAAAATAAATGCAGATTTGCTAGCTTCCACAAAAAAAAAACTCTAGCTAACTAACTCCCTATCAAAAAAAAAAGATTCATACACTAGCTTAGCTAGATAGAACGCTCTAAGATGTGCGACCATATAAACATATAATAAAAAAGAATAAATGACCGATACGTAGTTGAGTGTCCTGATCTATATATGTCATGTACAGATTACATGTGCATCGTGAGCGTAAAAAATATAACCAATATTAGCTTAGCTAGCTATTACGCTCAAAGGTTCTTTCGCATGGAAAGATCAAAGATGTGCGACAACATAAACATATAATAACAAAGCTTTGGCATGTCAAAAAAAAATAACAAAGCTTTGGATATCTGTATCACTTTTGTTGTTTTGATTACGCTGAAAGGGTTCTTTCACATGGAAAGATCAAAGATGTGCGGTGACATAACCATATAATAACAAAGCTTTGGATATTTGTATCACTTTTGTTGTTTTGTCCTAAAATATTCCGTGGAACACCATAATGTCGTACTCTCTGCATAATTAGGAAAACCACGAACAAATGATTATCTACTTATTTTAATTTGAACATATTACCCATATGGTTAAATCTCGGTGCATTGATTGTTCTTAAGAACATACTTCAGCAATTCATATAATTATTACTACCGCAAAAATTTAATGCACGAGTTGAAACAAAATTTTGACAATCTATGTATATCTGAAAAGTTCGATCATTCATTGTATAATGCTACAACTTTTAAACAACCAGAGAGAATATGTCGGTATTCTATTTTGCTATATACTAAAAGCAAGATACATGAGTGTTAAACGAAAACACCACGTTAATCCACATAGACTAAAAATATATGCTTCATCGATCTTAATTTTAATGGCTAAGATTTAAAGCCTATAGGTGTTACGTAAAAATTGTCACGTACAACCTGTTACGAACGTAACATATTATACATGGCCACTTACAAACATAATAAAAGAGAGAAAATGTTATGTTGATGCGTTATGTGCAACAAAAGACGTGTACTCCTTAGTACACAATACGTGTTGGATCAGGGCACGACCCTGGAGGACTCAAGAGGGCCGGAGAGTATAGTATCTACTCTTAGTAAGGACTGCAAAATCAATCTCGAAGGGCCGTTGGCCGATCTCTATTAGATAGAAGGAAAAGAGTACAGCTAGGCTGACCTTCTAGGCGATCTAGAACTGACAGCCAACCGAGCCTAAGCTCAAAACAAGAAGAGAAAAAGCCCGGCTGAAGGCATAGGCAGGCTACAAAAGAGAAGAAACAAGTAGTGTATTAGCCGAAGTCGCCTACACAACCAGCCGATCGCCAAACAGCGATATCTTCCTTGATGAGCTCCAGCACCCTGTCCACGCTGCTAGCCACCTGCTCAAAAATCCTCGCGTTTCTTTCCTTCCAAATTCGCCAGTGGATGAGGATGGTTATCGTGTCGAAGTTCCGTCGGGCCGCCTTGGGAATTCCTCTCCGCGCGTTGATCCACCAGTTCTCGGAGCTACCAAAGCTATCATCGGGGATCGGGAATGTCACCCCCGTCCAGTCCCTGAACCTGGACCACACCTGCTGTGAGTAGCGGCAGCATAAAAATAGATGTGTGCAATCTTCGTGTGTGGAAAGACAGAGCGGGCATGTTCCATTTGATGGCCAGCCCCTTCGCTCCAAATTGTCAGCAGTTAAGCAGCGCTTGTGAATGACCAGACACATGAAGAACTTGCATTTGGGTGGAGCTTTGGATCTCCAAATCGGTTTATGGCAGGCAAAACGTATATTCGCAGCGAAGAACATGCCATAAGCACTGCTGACCGAGAAGCAGAGATCACCCGTCCACTTCCAGATCAATCTATCTGGGACTTGCACGGAAAGAACAGTACTTTCCACAACGTCCCAAATCTGAAGATATTGAGCCATGGCCTGGGCTGAAATGCCTCCCGAAATCTCCCTTATCCAGCTACGATTATCAATAGCATCTTTCACCGAGTTACCCTTGTCCTTGACAAAAGAGAACAGGCTGGGGGCCGATTCCTGAATGGAACACCCACCGGGCAGCCACTTGTCAGTCCAAAACTTGGCCCTACGCCCGTCCCCCAGCTGTACCATAGTCGCTGAGTTAAACAAGGCCATAACCTCTTTCTCCATCTCTTCTGGGAGCATACTCCAGGGTCTCTCGTCTTCTTCCCATCTCAGGCAAGGCCAACGACAACGAAGGGCGTAACCAAACCATTTGAGATTCGGGATACCCAAGCCACCACATTCCTTGGGCATACACACCCTTGACCATGGTAAGAGGCAATGACCCCCATTAATATCATTGTCGCCCTTCCATAAGAAGCCCCGGCATCTTCTGTTAATAATCTTCAGCGCCCATGCCGGCAACTGCATAACCGAAAGGAAGTGTATAGGCATGGCCATGAGTACTGAGTGAGTCAGAATCAAACATCCAGCGGGTGCCATCAATCTTGGTTTCCACCCCTTCATCTTATTGGAATATTTGTCGATGAGTGGCCAAATATCTTGTCGTCACAAACGATAAATAGACAGAGGTAGTCCGAGATATTGTAGCGGGAAAGGCTTGGACTGACAGCCAAAGTGTTGGGCCACAGAAGCCGAGGTAGCGTCGTCACTCCTGATGCAAGTGACCGTGCTCTTCTGCAAGTTGATACGGAGGCCGGATGCTTCACCAAAGAGCCTGAGAATGGCAGAAATCACCTCCAGATCACTTGGACAAGGCTTGAAAAAGAGGACCGCATCATCCGCAAAAAAAGAGGCTCTCGGGACCTTGGGATTGAGGCCCAAGCTTGATAACAGATTGTTCTGGACCGCCCAACTAATCATAGCTTGCAAGGAATCCATGGCCAGAATGAAGAGTGCTGGGGACAGGGAGTCGCCTTGCCTCACGTCGCTGCCCAGGGAGAAAGGCTCGCAGGTCTCACCATTAATCAGCACCGAGGAAGAAGCAGTACGCAACAGTCCACAAATCCATGAGCACCAACAATGCCCAAAACCTCTCCTTACCAAGATCTGAATAATGAACTCCCAAGACAGCGTATCAAATGCTTTAGATATATCAATCTTCATGAGTACAGCCGGCGCTTTCTTCTTGTGAAGCACTTTGGCCGTATTACGAACAAACTTGAAGTTCTCATGCATACTCCTCCGGCCAATGAAAGCGCTTTGCACTTGAGACACTAAAGCTGGAAGAAGGGGAGCCAGACGGACCGCCAGCACCTTGGCAAATATTTTAGCCACTCCATGAATCAAGTTAATCGGTCTAAAATCCGCTACTTCCAGGGAACATTCCTTCTTGGGCAATAAGGTAATGATGGAGGAGTTAAGCCTGCCAAAGGAAGCAAAGTTGCTCCTGTGCAACTCGAACATGACCTCCATGAAATCCTTAGAAATAATGTCCCAGCATACCTTATAGAAAAGGCCTGAAAAACCGTCCGGTCCCGGAGCCCTGTCCGAGGGCATGTCCATGATCACCTGTTTGACTTCATTTTCCGTGAACGGGGCTTCCAAACCACTGGCCATATCCGGTGGGAGACTGTTGATGTCAAGAATATCCAACTTTAAGGAAGGCCTCACTTGTGCCGGAGTACCCATCAAACCACTATAAAACTCCCTAACCAGCCTCAGCTTATCCTCAAGGCTCGAGACTGTTCGTGGACCATCTCTGAGGTAAGGGATTTGGTGTTTCCGCCTCCTGCCATTCGCTTTCATGTGAAAGTACTTGGAGTTCGCATCCCCTTCCTTCAGATCCCTCACCTTTGCACGTTGTCGCAAGCGGACCCGCTCTAATGAGGCGAGAGCGAGGCACTTCCCTTTCAGAAAAGCCCTCAACCGTCGTTCATCATCCGACAGAGACCGTGTTTCTTGTGCGCTATCCAATCGCAAAATCAACTCGTTGGCGATTTGAAACTGTATGCACATTGAACTCTGCTTCTTCTGACCCCAACTTCTGAGCGCCTTTGCTGTACGTTGCAGCTTAACACTGAGAATAACCATGGCATCCCTCGAAAGAACTTCTTCCTGCCAGGCTTCTCGGACGGTCTCCATAAACCCTGGTAACTTGACCCAAAAATTCTCAAAACGAAAGTGACGATATTTGGGCTTGTCACAAGAGCAACTAAGAAGCAAGGGGCAGTGGTCTGAGATGTTGGAACTGAGCGGCAACAAGTCACTGATGGGGAAAAAATCTCATGGATGCGCGCATGCATAGAACCAGCGTGCATCTATTTTACAAGTCCGGATTTCTTTTTGCGGGCGTACAAGGCCGGAACTGATATAACTACAGATGGATCAAAACTACTTGTAAGTTTTTATAAGAGCTAAATTCAGAAATAATTTAAATTAAAAACTGCCAATTAAGTTATAAATTAGTTGGATAAATTTTATAAGCCTGATTAGTTTTCTATTTATAAAAATTCGAAATTGATATAGCTACAACGTTCGCGTTTGATTGGATATATGTTGTCTTAACGTACGGCCATTGAACAAGCACTACCCAAGTGTCATGGATTTCGGTGCAGAAGTCGTTCTTCAAGTGCGGCCGGCGTCTCCATTCGAGGCACGTTAATCGTTCGCACAGCCAAGAGGAGGTGGACATGGCATCATACTACCTGCAACCTAAGTTGGCCCGAAAGACTAAATATTATGGCAACTAATTAAAAATAGTTGTCGCCGGCCTACAACTAAGGAGAGACCTTTTGATGACATACGTCCAAAACGTCATGCAAATATGATGTCCTCCGTGCCACAACTATTTATAATTACTTACCATAATATATTTTTAATCAATAAATGTTAACCTTAAATGCGCAATATTTAATCTTTCGGCTTCGCTTAGGTTGCAGATAGTATGATCGGTCATGGCCATGAGAAAATGCACTTAAGTTGAGCACTTTCTAACGCTTGTACATCCAGCACGCCAAACATACATGTCGTCGTGCCATACCACAACCTTTTCAATTAGTCAACATAATATGTCTCTTGAGTCTTCAGAGGTTCAATCGTTTCCGATGGTCGTGATATTGTCTCGAATAGTAATTTTTGATGTATTTTTTTATCAAAAATGGCCCTTTGGCGGAACTAATTCCAAAACGGGCCCCCCGGCGAAACTATTTCCAAATCTGGCCGCTGGGCTCGGCGTTGACGCCTCTCCCGAAAATAATGAAGGTTCAAGTATTATTTATATGTATATGATGCTATGCATTTTTTTGAATAGTATCATTCGATAATTATATTCATATAGTATTCGAGTTTGGGAGACCCCAGAGAGAGGGCCATGGATTAAGTTCTTGATCACGGTCTCGGTTAGCTTCTTGCTACTTATTGGGATGTACATCGACTATAAGTTTTCTGGTAGTATGTCCCGATTAAAGTTTGAGTGCTAATTGCATGTATTTTACGTTATCCTTATTTTTCTAATAGATATTATCTTGGTAATTATATTCATGTAATATTCGAGTCTGTTATGAAGGACACATGACACAGCGTAAGGATGAACTCTACTAACAACAGAAGTAAAGAATGTTTAGTGTTTACATTTGTAACTCATCTCAAGAGTTCGAACCAATACCCCAAATTATTAACGCGTTTTGGAAATATAGGGTTGATTCTGCTATGGTCTACTTTTATGGTATCCATAAACATATTCGGTATAGTACTAATTCGACAATATTTATACTCTTGAATAGTTATTTTGATATACATTGACGCCTCTCCCGAAAATAATGAAGGTTCAAGTATTATTTATATGTATTTGATGCTATCCATTTTTTCCGATAGTATCATTCGATAATTATATTCATATAGTATTCGAGTTCGGAAGAGCGTACAGAGAGGGCCATGGATTAAGTTCTTGATCGCGGTCTCAGTTGGCATCTTCCTACTTTTTGGGATGTACATCGACTATCAGTTTTCTGGTAGTATGTTAATTTGGTGTATTTTATGTTATCCTTATATTTCTAACAGATATTATCTTGGTAATTATATTCATGTAATATTCGAATCTGCTATGAAGGACACATGACACAGTGTAAGGATTAACTGCATTAACACCCTAAGTCAAGAATGTTTAGTGTTCACATTTGTCACGCATCTAAAGAGTTCGAACCAATACCCCAAATTATTAATGCTTTTTGGAAATACAGGTTTGATTCTGCTATGGTTTACTTTTATGATATCCATAAACATATTCGGTATAGTACTAATTCGACAATATGGATATTCCATTTGTTGCCAACACTATTCATGGATTTTATTTGTAAGCAACACTATCTGTTCCGATATCTTATCTGGGTAAATATGTAAACAAATAAGGTAGGTATATCCAACTATTTTTTCCCCAATCAAGATTTCCAGACTGATGTAAAAATACGGTCCATGTGCCTTTAGAGTTAGTTTCTCTAAGATTAGCTAAATAATATTAGAGTTCTCATTTCTATTTGAGCTCGATGACACTATAGTAACTGACTGCCATAGTAAAAAAGAGAGATCAAGAGTAGGATATACATAAATGTCGATGTTCGTCGATTGGTCATTGGAGACAACAATGATGTTAATGTAGAATTAGCAATACCAATGTTTATCATGAATATCCACTGACAAGGTTTCAATTTTTTTATCAACATATATAGCAGATCCGTGGGATTTTGGTTAAAAGAGTTTTGTGATCTCACTAAATTAGTAAGGATACCGTTCTTTCGTTCTAGCATCTTAGAAAAAATATCTCCATCCATGACTTCATGAGTTCATATGTAGTTTCCCTGGGTAGTCAAATATACTTTTGTGCTGGACTTGGGTTTTCTATTCTATAAGATTTAAGTGTATGTTCCATTGCAATCATACTTTTTTATTACTCTTATCATGAGACTCAGGTAACTATTCTAAAATATTGGGTAGTATGAAAATGCTGCTGTGGAGTATTAATAATCGGTCAGGGAGAAATTGGTGGCGCAATGGGGCTGTAAAGATTATTGTGAGCACATGCAGTAAATTGACGACTCATTTAAACAGTGTACCATTTAATTCTCTTATTTAACTTCACTAAGTTACATGGAACTATGTGTCATCTAAGTCGGATTAGTCATTGTTAGATGTCACACGAAATATATTTATGAGAGAAAGAGAGTAGTACACCATAATTAAAGTGCAGGCGATAGTAGGAAGAGAGTTAAAATATACCGAAATAGCAGTACTTGGGTTTCAAAATAGAGGACGTTCGACAATATATAGTATGGTATTTTTTTTTTCCAAATGTCATAACTTCCACAGATTAAAATGATTAGACTATCCACGAATGAAGCTAACGTGATATTTGTGGCAAAATCGTATGATTTACACACTTACTGTTTCCAAAATCTTTGAAACCATAAATTTATTTTGTGAACATACTCACCACACTGAAAAAGATTCCCTCGCATTTGCAAGGGCCACCTTGCTAGTTCAGTTAAAAACAATAAATATTTGACAAGAATTTAATTCAATTCATGTGTTTCTTGCCTCTGATTATGTTATGGACATGCTGAATTGCTTCGGTACACCCCCCTTAATACAAGGATGGACCAGATCACACGATACCTCTTCATAATCAGGGGCACGATCGGCATATTTAGAAAAGTCATCCCCGCCTGCCCCGGCTGATACGTATACACGTACGTTTTTGTTTTTTTGTTTTTGCCCCGCCTACGCCATGCATGCAAGCGCCTGCCACCTACCCCACGCCTGCCCCCGACTGCGCCGCCTACCCCGCGCCTGCCAGCCTCGCCCGACGCGCCCGCTGCCACCCTCGCCCGTTGCGCCCCCACTAACGCCCTTGCCCGCCGCGCCCTGCTGACCCGCTGCCGCCCTCGCCCGACGCGCCCCGCTACCGCCCTCGCCTGCCGCACCCCGCTGACGCCCTCGCCCGGCGCGCCCCGCTGACGCCCATGCATGCCACCTCGCCCCCAGGTTCGCACGCCGCGTGCCCCCATCTCACCCTCGCCTGTGCGCCGTTGCCACCCTCGCCCGTGCCTATATAAGCGCCCTCGCGGCCGCCGTCGCATGCCACCTCGCCCCCACCCCTACGTCATTTTTTTCCTTTCTCAGGCCACATCTTCTCTCCGGCGCCATGCCACGTGGAAGCGGCTGTTTTGGGAGGCGGTGGTTAGGCGGCCGCCGAGGAGGAGACGGCACCGGCGGCAGCCGCGGTGGAGGCGGCGCCGCACCGGCCGGCCTGTGGCCGTCAAGCCTCACGGGGCTGCAGACGGTGGACATATACCGCCATGGCATCCCTGTGCCGCCGTCATCCCGCCTAGCGCACGGATGGCACATCACCACCGACGGCTATGCAACGCTGGGCCCTGCACAACGCGGTCCGTGGAACCCCGAAGGTTGCCGTAGTTTTTGGGAAGGTCGTGACTTCGACACCGTCGTCGCCTTCTTGAATTCTTGCGGCATCCGCGCAGACGCTCCAAATGCGCCCCTCGCGCCCCCCGCCGCCCCGCCCGTGCAGGCACGTGTCAGTAGGCGCGCTCGTGCGTCCGCCCCGGCCGAGCCCGTCGCCGCGCCGTCCGCGGCCGCCGCCGCACCCCAATTTCAGGTCCCGCCAGAACTGGCCGCGATGCAGGAGGAGGGCGACCCGTTGGAATCGCCGGGTTTGATTCGCACGATCCGGAACTCGACATCGGAGACGGGTTGGATTCCGCCGGCGGAGGTGGTTGACCCAAGGGACCCGGCGGATGAGCCGGGGTACTGGCAGGCGGTGAGGGAGTCGACCGAAACGCTAGCGCAACAGTGTGGGAGCGCGGCGGAATTTTTGGCGCACTTCGGCAGCTCGGACGACTCGGACTCCGACGGTGGTGAAGACGGCGGCGGAAACGGCGGTCAAGCCGTAGTTGTGGATCTCGTAATGAGCGACGACGAGTAGTTAGTTTTTTTTTATTTTTTTATTTGAAATGTAAAATTTCGTTCAGAAAATCTATGTAAAATATTTTAAATATAAACAAAATGTTGTTCCTTTCAATAATTATGGAAGGTTGTTTATTCATTGCTAATGTTGTTGGTTGCATTTTACAAAAATGTGTGTGAAAGAACGCACGAGCGAATGTTAAACGCGTCGGAAACGGTGCTGGTTGTGCATGGTGTACGTGATCGCATGCATGCAATTGCACCAGACTGTGCATACATGTGGGCACGGCCGACGTAGGCCCCCACGCAAGGTTGGAATGAAATCGGACACCAAACAAACGTTGCGTCACGTCCGACCAGTGTTTTAGGGTTTTTTCACCGGAAAAATCCTAGGAAATGCATCGAGCGTCGAAAAATGTGCAAATTGGGGTGCGTGCTGTCGATGGTGATGCCAATGTGTGGAAAAATTTTGGGGCCATTTGGCGGAGTTGAAAAAAATCCTTTGGAACCCACCTCCGGCAGACCGAAACGGTGCTGGTTGCACATGGTCTACGTGATCGCATGCATGCAATTGCACCAGACTGTGCAGACATGTGGGCATGGCCGACATAGGCCCCATGCATGGTTGGAACGAAATCGGACATCAAAGGAACGTTGCGTCATGTCCGGCCAGTGTTTTAGGGTTTTTTCACCAGGAAAATCCTAGGAAATACATCGAGCATTGGAAATTGATGCAAATTGGCGTGCGTACTATCGATGGTGATGCCAACGTGTGGAAAAAGACTGGGGCCATTTGGTGGAGTAGAAAAAAAACTACTTCGGAACCCCCCTCCGGCAGAACGATGCGGTGGTGGTCGCACATGGTGTACGTGATCGCATGCATGCAAGTGCATCAAACTGTGCATACATGTGGGCATGGCCGACGTAGGCCCCCACACAAGGTTGGAACAAAATCGGACACCAAACGAACGTTGCGTCACGTCCGACCAGTGTTTTAGGGTTTTTTCACCAGGAAAATCCTAGGAAATGCATCGAGCGTCAGACTAATATGCAAATTGGCGTGCGTGCTGTCAATGGTGATGCCAACATGTGGAAAAAGTTTGGGGCCATTTGGCAGAGTTGAAAAAAAAATCCTTTGGAACCCCCCTTCATCAGATCGAAACGATGCTGGTTGCACATGGTCTACATGATCGCATGCATGTAATTGCACCAGACTGTGCAGACATGTGGGCACGGCCGACGTAGGCCCCCATGCATGGTTGGAACGAAATCGGACACCAAACGAACGTTGCGTCACGTCCGGCCAGTGATTTAGGGTTTTTTCACCGGGAAAATCCTAGCAAATGCATCGAGCGTCGGAAATTGATGCAAATTGGCGTGCATGCTGTCGATGGAGATGCCAACGTGTGGAAAACGTTTGGGGCCATTTGGCAGAGTAAAAAAATCTCCTTTGGAACCCCCCTCCGGCAGACCGATACGGTGTTGGTCACACATGGTGTACGTGATCGCATGCATGCAAACGCACCAGCCTGTGCATACATATGGGAACGGCCGATGTAGGCCCCCACGCAAGGTTGGAACAAAATCGGACAACAAACGAATGTTGCGTCATGTCCGGCCAGTGTTTTAGGGTTTTTTCACCTGGAAAATCCTAAGAAATGCATCGAGCGTCGGAAATTGATGCAAATTGGTGTGCGTGCTGTCGATGGTGATGCCAACGTGTGGCAAAAGTATGGGGCCATTTGGCGGAGTAAAAAAAAACTCCTTCGGAACCCCCTCCGGCAGAACGATGCGGTGCTGGTCGCACATGGTGTACGTGATCGCATGCATGCAATTGCACCAGACTGTGGAAATATGTGGGCACGACTGACGTAGGCCCCCACACAAGGTTGGAATGAAACCGGACACCAAACGAACGTTGCGTCACGTCCGGCCAGTGTTTTAGGGTCTTTTCACCGGAAAAATCCTAGAAAATGCATCGAGCGTCGGAATAATATAAAAATTGGCGTGCGTGCTGTCGACGGTGATGCCAACGTGTGGAAATTTTTTGGGGCCATTTGGCGGAGTAGAAAAAAAAACTACTTCGGAACCCCCCTCCGGGAGACCGATACGGTGCTGGTCGCACATGGTGTATGTGATCGCATGCATGCAAGTGCACCAAACTATGCATACATGTGGGCATGGCCGACGTAGGCCCCCACGCAAGGTTGGAACGAAATCGGATACCAAACGAACGTTACGTCATGTTAGGCCAGTGTTTTAGGGTTTTTTCACCAGGAAAATCCTAGGAAATGCATCGAGCGTCGGAATAATATGCAAATTGGCGTGCATGCTGGTCTACGTGATCGCATGCATGCAATTGCACCAGACTGTGCAGACATGTGGGCACGGCTGACGTAGGCCCCCATGCATGGTTGCAATGAAATCGGACACCAAACGAACGTTGCGTCACGTCCGGCCAGTGTTTTAGGGTTTTTTCATCGGGAAAATCCGAGGAAATGCATCGATCGTCGGAAATTGATGCAAATTGGCGTGCGTGCTATCAATGGTGATGCCAACGTGTAGAAAATGTTTGGGGCCATTTGGCGTATTCGAAAAAAAAACTCCTTCGGAACCCCCCCCTTCCGGCAGACCGATACGGTGTTGGTCGCACATGGTGTACGTGATCGCATGCATGCAAATGTACCAGACTGTGCATACATGTGGGCAAGGCCGATGTAGGCCCCCACGCAAGGTTGGAACAAAATCGGACACCAAACGAACGTTGCGTCACGTCCGGCCAGTGTTTTAGGGTTTTTTCACCGGGAAAATCCTAGGAAATGCATCGAGCGTCGGAAATTGATGCAAATTGGCGTGAGTTCTGTCATTGGTGATGCCAACGTGTGGCAAAAGTTTGGGGCCATTTGGCGGAGTCAAAAAAAAGACTCCTTCGGAAACCCCCTCCGGCAGACCGATGCGGTGCTGGTCGCACATGGTGTACGTGATCGCTTGCATACAATTGCTCCAGACTGTGCAGACATCTGGGCACGGCCGACGTAGGCCCCCACACAAGGTTGGAACATCGGACACCAAACGAACGTTGCGTCCCGTCCGGCCATTGTTTTAGGGTTTTTTCACCGGAAAAATCCTAGGAAATGCATCGAGCGTCGGAATAATATGCAAATTGGCGTGCATGCTGTCAACGGTGATGCCAATGTGTGGAAAAAGTTTGGGGCCATTTGGCGGAGTCGAAAAAAAACACTTCGGAACCCCCCTCCGGCAGACCGATACGGTGCTGGTCGCACATGGTGTACGTGATCGCATGCATGCAAGTGCACCAAACTATGCATACATGTGGGCATGGCCGACATAGGCCCCCACGCAAGGTTGGAACGAAATCGGAGACCAAACGAACGTTGCGTCATGTCCGGCCAGTGCTTTAGGGTTTTTTCACCAGGAAAATCCTAGGAAATGCATCGAGCGTCGGAATAATATGCAAATTGGCATGCGTGCTGTCGATGGTGATGCCAACGTGTGGAAAAAGTTTGGGGCCATTTGGCAGAGTTAAAAAAAATCCTTTGGAACGCCCCTCCGGCAGACCGAAACGATGCTGGTTGCACATGGTCTACGTGATCGCATGCATGCAATTGCACCAGACTGTGCAGACATGTGGGCACGGTCGACGTAGGCCCCCATGCATGGTTGGAACGAAATCGGACACCAAACGAACGTTGCGTCACGTCCAGCCAGTGTTTTAGGGTTCTTTTGCCGGGAAAATCCTAGGAAATGCATCGAGCATCGGAAATTGATGCAAATTGGCGTGCATGCTATCGATGGTGATGCCAACGTGTGGAAAACGTTTGGGGCCATTTGGCAGAGTAAAAAAACTCCTTCGGAACCCCCCCTCTGGCAGACCGATACGGTATTGGTCGCACATGGTGTACGTGATCGCATGCATGCAATTGCACTAGACTGTGCATACATATGGGCACGGCCGACGTAGGCCCCCATGCAAGGTTGGAACGAAATCGGACACAAAACGAATGGTGCTTCACGTCCGGCCAGTGTTTTAGGATTTTTTTCACCGAGAAAATCCTAAGAAATGCATCGAGCGTCGAAAATTGATGCAAATTGGCATGCGTGCTATCGATGGTGATGCCAACGTGTGGACAAAGTTTGGGGCATTTGGCGGAGTCGAAAAAAAACTCCTTCGGAACCCCCTCCGGCAAACCGATACGGTGCTGGTCGCACATGTTGTACGTGATCGCATGCATGCAAGTGCACCAAACAGTGTGTACATGTGGGCACGCCCCGACGTAGGCCCCCACGCAAGGTTGGAACAAAATCGGACACCAAACGAACATTGCGTCATGTCCAGCTAGTGTTTTAGGGTTTTTTCACCGGGAAAATCCTAGGAAATGCATCGAGCGTCGGAAAAATATGCAAATTGGCGTGCGTGCTGTCGATGGTGATGCCAACGTGTGGAAAAAGTTGGGGGCCATTTGGCGGAGTAAAAAAATAACTGTTTCAGAACCCCCCTCCGGCAGACCGATACGGTGCTGGTCGCACATGGTGTACGTGATCACATGCATGCAAGTGCTCCAAACTATGCATACATGTGGGCACGGACGACGTAGGCCCCCACGCATGGTTGGAACGAAATCGGACATCAAACGAACGTTGCGTCATGTCCAGCCAGTGTTTTAGGGTTTTTTAACCGGGAAAATCCTAGGAAATGCATCGAGCGTCGGAAATTTATGCAAATTGGCGTGCGTGCTGTCGATGGTGATGCCAACGTGTGGAAAAAGTTTGGCGCCATTTGGCGAAGTAAAAAAAAAAACGTACTTGGATCAATCAACGTACTTCCGATTAAAAAAAAAAGCCAACGCAATTAAAGGATGGCCCGGCGTATCCCCGCCGCCTCCACGATCGCCATGCCCCGCCCACGGACGCACGATCGCCCGCCGCCAGCTGCTGCCGCCGCCGCCTCCACGATCGCCCGCCGCCGCCGCCTCCACGATCACCCGCCGCCGCCGCCGCCGCCGCGTCCACGATCCGCAGGACGGCGCCCGCACGAATGACGCCGGCCCCGATGTCGACGCACGACGCCGGCCCCCGACGGACTAGGGACGGCCGACAACCGCGGCACGCACGAAGGTAAAGTGATGTTTCAAATTTTTTTAATGTTATATAATTTTTCTTGCCGTGGCCGTTTGTCAAATAGCTAGTACTTCATGTAATGTTTTTCGATTAGTATGGAAGAGTACCGAGAAATTTATTGCTCCGTGGAGAAGTGGTGCATGTCGGTGAGCAAGTTAAACTCCAGGCAACGAAAGCGGCTAGGTGGCACCAGCTTGCAGAATTTTTTGCGAATACCTAGTGTGCAAATGCGAAAGTGTTTGCTAAAATACATCATTAAAAAATATGACCTGATTAAAAAAAGATTCGTGTTGCGTCCGACAGAAGGTGACATATCCTTGCGCACGGACGACGTCTTTCATATATTTGGCCTAGTGAACAAGGGCAAAGATGTAATGAAGGCATTAGGTAAAATAGACGAGGACGCGAAGGAAATGGTTCCTTCTCGGTTTGTAGATGCGCGAAGTGGAGAAATAGTGATCGATCAGTTGATCGACAACATAGTTGTGAGTGGGACGTATGACGACGTTGCGGCGAGCGGTATTAGTCCTCATTGGCACAATTATAGCACCGCACTCCACCAGACATGTTCCACATTGTTTTTACCAGTTGGTGGAGGATGTCGATGTCATAAAGTCATATAATTGGAACGCGTTCACGTTACGCGTCTGCATTGATGGCATCACAAAGACGGTTAAAGATGTTAAGAAGTTCAAGTGGCCGGTGGGAAACCTGGCGCTCATTCAGGTATACCGTAATTTTATTGTGTATTACTTATTTGTTTTGTATTGCAAGATTACTAATGCGTTTGATGTTTATGCAGTACATGTACTGGGAGAAAGTGCAGCCAACTTCAGTATAAACATTTGATCCTTTGTCGTCGGAGTACCCATTCATGGTAAATTGGTCTGAAATGAAGGCTAAGAAGCGTGACACTTACGACACAGAGAACGACCGTGGTCATGCACGGTAAATATTTATATCTTGTCGTGCATGCATTAATTCGAGTATATAATGGATCACTTATTTTTAATTCGTTGAACATTTCACAGTTTGATGATTTAATAAGCGAAGAGTATAGACATGCCAAAATAGCAAAAGAAGCAATAATCGAAGAGGAAGATACCGAGCCACCTAAACCTAAAGGTGGTGGCAGAACTAGAAAAGGTTGTAAGCCTGCGGCTTCATCGAGCAGAGGCGGTATGAAGGATCAAGTCATGAAATGCATAAGAGATATGCAGAAAGAGATCCGTCTAATTCCTGAGAAATTTGCTAAGGTAATTATTAATGTGTACTTTATTTTACGTGTGCAACTACATAATGTTCGCATGTACTTATTGTCTTCCATGTGTTCTTCCAGATAATGCTCGAGAAGCTAAGTAAGAAGGGCTTGCTGGTGAAGCGAAGTCGGGACTTCCGTGATGAGCGCGCTTTTGCGGACGATAGCGATGAGTGGGTGAGAAGGTACAAGCCAAAATATTACACGGAAGTTACTTCAACTCCTTTGGAAGAACGCGTGGAGGAGAAGATTGAAGCATCCTTCACGGGTGCAAATGGTACGAACTTTCGCAATGACATAGGCGTGCAGTCCACTACACCCGTAAAGGTGATGAAAACGACCCCTTCATTATTGTGGATAATGGTTCACCCAAGGCAGCATCACCATCATTAGCCACGAATGAGTTTCCTTCTATTACTAGAAGCCCACAAAATGCAGTATCAGGCGGGTCTAGCGCTGAAAATTCAGCGGAAGGTAGTTACCCTAGTCTGACAACAGTAATGAAGGACGCGATTGATAATGGGACTAAGGAGCATGATGTGAAGCGGAAACGGCAACAGTCAAAGTACTTTCGGTCCCCCTACCAGCAGGACGGTCGACGCAAACGTGTGAAAAAAGGTAAGTTAATTGTAAAACATTTGTAAAGCTATTTATGTCCTAACATTTGTAGTTAATTAACTACATGTCCGCTCATTGCTGTAGGTCTGTTTGGTATACGTGATGTTCTCGTTAGTATGGACTTTATTAATTAGAATCACATAGAGGCCGCCAGGGTTTATATCGACACGCTAGTAGGCTCGCGGAAGCATTGTACACAGACTGTGGCCCACATGACGGGAATAGGTGGGGAAATGTGTACGGCGGAAATGCTTCGAGCCATCACTTCGCGCCAGTGGTTGAATGGCGCTGTAAGTATGAGCATTATTTTCTGTTCTTATACACTTATGTTGTATTGAGTACATTTTCTAACTGTCATATTTTGGCTTCTAATTTTGATAGGTCATCAATTGTTATTCCAACCACATGCAGAGTCGTACTCCTTGGTCTGATCGTCATCTTCTAACATCATGGGTGTCCCACTGGCTTGTACAGCGCGCTGAAGGAAAGCTGAAGAACTCGAACATGAACTACATGGAACATTTCGCGAACAAATCGAAAACTGTGTCAAGAGTAGTTGACGAGTACTTCGCAAAAGAGAAGGTATTTGCATTTCAAACGACTCTTCACAGTACATAACGATCTTTATGTACATAACCTTACCGTTTTGTAGGCATTTCCCCCTTTGAATATGAACAATAATAATTGGATAACCGTTGTCATGCACAATACGAAGAAAGAGTTTCAAGTTCTAAATTCTACTGGTAAAATCAGCAAGGCAGTTCGTTCGAAGATTGCTATGATGGCAACTTAACAATTTTGCATAACATGAATACATTTGTACGTTCGTAAGGTGTTCACTTTGTACGTGCTTAATATTGTTGTGACAAATTTATTTCAGAGGGCAGATCATCCAGATGTGTCTAACTGGCCAATAAGGGAGTAAAAAATGCCGAGACAACATGACGCGTAAGCTCATAGTCGAATGCATATGTAATTGTGTTTTCCATCATTACTTGACTTGCATTTTTATTTTCAGAGTGTCTTGCGGACTTTTCGTGATGAAATGCATCGATCTCTGGGACGGGGATGACTTCAGATATGACTTTGACCAAGACGAGATTAATTTTTCAAGGGGACACATTCTCGCGGAAATACTATTTTCAGAGAGCAACACGCTGGCGAGGGTGAAGGACAAGATTCTAAAAATTATGGAGAAGGAATAAGTGCGAGGAAGTGTTTAGGGTTTTTGCCCCTTACATGATTATGCCTATTCAGTACTTGGTACAATTTCATTATTATAATAATGGCAGAATTTTGGTTTTAGCCACGTAGATGATTATGCCTATTCGGTGGTTCGTACCATCTCTTTTATTATTCTAATAATGGCACAATCTCCGTTTTTCCCACGTAGATTATTATGCCTATTTGGTGATTGGGACAAATTTATTATTGTAATTATGCCTATTTGGTGATTGGGACAATTTTTGGTGCTGTTACAATTGATTATGCATCGCTACTGATTTTTTTTTTTTGAAAAATCGCTACTGATTTTCTGTTTCAAGTGATTATGCCTTTGTGAAATTTATGGCTACACTTTTTTTCTGTTTAAAGTGATTAAGCCTATTTCGTATAAAAAAAGGCCCCTCACGCCTCATAATATTTAGCTTCGGCGTCTAAGGTTATAATTTTTTTTGCCCAACCCTAGGACTGCTCATCCGCCGCTTGCACTTATTTTCCTACCCAAATCAAGCCTAACTGGGCGACTCTAGCGGTATAACAGGCGCACAACGGACCAGCAGCTGGGTCCAACGGGGCTGAGAGTTGTGTTATACGAGGAGTTCAACAGCTCAACCACGCCCCGGTATTTAAGCCGGTCCGCCACCATCAGCTTCCGCGATGGGACTAAATCTCACCTGTGCGGCCGCCACGGCGTGCATGGGGCATGCATTGCCATGTTCGTGGGCCGGCCAACATTCCCAGCCCACCGCGGTCGGCCCCCTCCCCCCGCGCGTGACCTCTCCCCCGCCAACTGGGCCGGCCCACAGTCCACCCGCGCGGTCACCCCCGCCCCCCCGCGAGCACGGCACACCTGCTCACATGTTTAGTCCCACATCCGAAGCTGGAGGGCGCGCCGACCGGCTTAAATAGCCCGGCGCACCAGATCTGCCGAACTCCTCTGTTACACATCCTCCCAGCCCCGTTGGACTCTGTTGCTGGGCCCTTCGTGGGCCTATTTGACCGCCCGAGTCGCCCTGTTACGCTTGATTTGGGTAGAAACATATACCTACTTCTGGTCCAGCAGCGACCGGGCATTTTTTTTTTCTACGAGGCGAGCCGGGTCGGAACATATACAGTAATGATCATTAAGCACTGACTAACAAAATAAACAGTGTGTAAAAACTGTGAACTTGTTCACACAACAGTACAAAAAACATGGCTATTCATTCAATAAATATGATAGATGTTGACATAAATATTTCAAGAAACATAAACAACATGCTTATTTAGTTTTCTGGCGCCGCACACATGTATAAATAAACAACAACATATGTTATTCCGACATGACTCATGGAACCAGTTTTCTTCTTCCCTCGATCGAAGCCACTTCTCTACGCCCGATTCCTGAACGAAATATAAAGAACCGTGTGAGAAAATAGTCGGTAAAACCAAACAAGCAACATAATTGAAATAAGAATGTAAAACTTACTTCTCGTTTAGACTACATGTCACCTTGTTATGACCTGGCAAATGACAAAGACTTCACAACGGACCACTTTTCTTCTCTCTAAAATCTTTTGGTCTACCATTTTTCGTAACGTCCAGGCCACCCTTTGACCGGCCTTTCTTAGGTGCACCCTTCGTCGAAACTTTCTCAGAGTCACGTATACCTGCTGCACCTTCTTTCGCTTGACTTGCCTGCTTTGCAATTAGAGCAAACCTTCTACGTCCTATGAGTTCCTCTACCGGGATCTTCTTCTTCGTTATTATATCGTCCAGACACTTCATCAATTCATCAAACAAGAAGGGATCATTTGCTGCAACATGAGCAGCTTCTGCTGATTTTATGCTCACTTGACCGTACCGTTCTCTCTCCTCTGGCCCAGGCCAACCCCAGCCAAAAAGATCACTCTTGCGCTGCACTGGCAACCCATCTCTCGCATCTTTCGACAACCGATGGAGGACACAACACTTTGGTATTTCAGATAATTTAAGATGATGCAGAACAAAGAGAATGTGTTTGCATGGCAGCCCTTTCAGAACCATCCTGAGACACATGCATGATATAGTTTCTTCTGAGTTACCTGGTTCATACGCAACATTATACCTGAACTTGTGGTTATCCTGCCATGTCACGATGAATGCCTGATGCTCAATTCCTACTAGCGTCTCAAATATCTCCAGTTGTCCCATCTTCTTCAGATCATCTTGCAGAATATAGAAATTAGCAGGAGTGAATACTTTCGCAGCATGCTCCTTAATGGCCTTATCTTCAGTAACCGCTGGTGGTACTTTCTGATTAGCCTCACAGTCATCATGCGCCTCGTTCTCACGGAGGAGAACTATGCAGTTCTCATAATGCACTACCAAATCAACTATGGTCATACCATAGTCGAGGTGAAGGTGAAGGGAGGAGTTGAGGCTTTCACTCCTCTGGTTACTATGCATACCAAGAAAAAACCATCAGAAAGATATGAAGCTGCCCAAAGTCTCCTCTTCCTGTACATCCTGTTAGGCCACTCTTCAGTTATATTCGTCTTCCATTTATCATAGAAAGCGGTCCATCTCTGCTCAAAGTTGGCTTGAGAGGTGGCATAGTACAGGAGCAATCTGAACTCATCCAGTGACTTGTAATGTAGGTGCCTCTGCATATTTTTCTCGATATGCCATGAGCAAATACGATGGAGCACATCTGAAAGGACACTCCGAATCGCTCGGATCATTGCAGCGTCACCTTCTGTGATTATTGACTTTGGCTTCTGCTGACAGTTTGCCCTCATAAAAGTCTGAAGCAGCCACACATACGTCGCTTCGGTCTCGTCGGAAACAATAGCGCAACCAAAAACTATTGTGCAACGGTGGTTATTAACACCGACAAAGGGGATGAACGACATACCATATCTGTTCATCTTATACGTGCTGTCAAATACGACCACATCTCCGTAGTCCTGATAGTCCATCCGCGACTGTGCATCACACCAGAACATACACTTCAACCGCTCTTCCTTATCTAGCACGTACTCGAAGAAGAAGCCTGTGTCCTTCACCTTTCTGCTCCTCATAATGCCCACTGTTGTCTCAGCATCACCCTTTGCAATGACCTTCATTTTCTCTCTGCAGCAAAGATCGTACACGTCCCGCCTAATAAGTCCGCATTTATCGTATGAACCGTACCTACTGATGAAGTTGTCCACCATTATATGCTTCCTGATTCCAGCCCCTTGCATAGCCAGTATCTCTGTCCTCGTGCCATCTCCAATCCGTCTGTGTGACCACAAAAAGGGAACCTCGTCGGGTCGAGCCATCACGTGGTTGTGATCGTCCACGAATGACGCGATGAACCAAACTCCACGTGCCCTGTCCAATTTCACCACCATTTGCGCACCGCACTCGCATCGAGTTTCGGGTCTAAGCCTGCGGGTGCGACCCTCCATGGTTATGAATTTGCTCTGCCTTCTCCCTGCCCTAGAGCAAACGAACCGCCTGAACCGTATTATTCCTGAAGCACCCTGTGACGCCCCCGGCCCAATCGTGCACTATTAATACACGCAAATGCACACGATCAAGCCTAAGGACTCACGGGAAGATATCACAACACAACTCTAAAACATAAATAAAGTCATACAAGCTTTATATTACAAGCCAGAGGGCTCGAATAAATAAGCTTGCGTACAAGCGTCAGCGGAAGCATCAGATATCTGAGTACAGATATAAAAGACAGCACAGAAAGGCCTTTAGAAAGGCGGGGCAAAATAAAACACTACGATCGAAAGGCGTAGGCCTCCTGCCTGGGACCCTCCGATCCTACTCCTGGTCGTCAGTCAACTCGTAGCAGCATCCATCCTCGGGGTAGTAGTAGTAATCGATCGACGGGGCATCTATCTCAGGGGGCTCCGTCATCTTGGTCATGACAAACTGATATGGGGAGAAAAGGAAAACAAAGCAACCGTGAGTACTCAGAAGTACTCAGCAAGCAAGGATCTACACTAAATATGCAACATTTTCAATGAGAGGCTGTATATGTGGACTGGGCTGCAGAAATGCCAGAATAGAGAGAAGGCCTAGTCCTATCGAAGACTCGCATCTTCATCGGTCTTGCAGCAATAGAAGAGAGCAGAACAGATCAATATAATGTAGTAGTAACATTAAGTCTCAACCTCACCCAGAGATCCTTTCTCGACTCCCTGCGAGAAAGCAATCCCAGAGCCATACAGTCATCAACCTCGTCCGGAGATCCCTTCTCGACTCCCTGCGAGAAGCAATCCCAGAGCCTTATATCCAGGTCTCATCTCATGTTCTAGCTGTATCGATCGGGATACAACTCCGAGTGTCCTTTACCGTAGGACCAGCTATCGATAGAAGTTTTCTTCCCTGCAGGGGTGCACCAACTTACCCAACACGCTCGATTAACTCCGGCCGAACACACTTTCCTGGGTCATGCCCGGCCTCGGCCAAACGACACACCGCAGCCCTACCTAAAGCTCAGCAGAGAGGTCCCCGCCGGTCTACATCCTAAGCACTCAGGGGTCTTGGGCCATCGCCCTGTGCACTCCGGGTCGTTGTGTGCAGGGTGGATACCAGCACCGCCTCGGAGGGTCGGTACGATCCGACCGTGCCACAATGCTGAAATGGACGTCTGACAGAACTGTCGGCTGATGCTACGATGCAGAACGCCCATACTATGCCCACGCGATGGTTAGTGCTATCAGGCCATAGGCCTGCTCGGATCAAATATCCAAATCGTTAGGACTAGGGGCTTGCGGTAACAAGCAGAGACTCACGAAAGATGTGACCCCGTCGTCCCGTCTCGAGGACTTGCTGCAAGGGTTAAGAATGCCCGGCCGCGCCTCGTATTCAGCACTTGGGCACCATACAGGCATCTGTCTTCACAACACTCGCCTCTCAGGCGCACGCGGGTACCCCTCAGGGCCGACCCGCCTATCCAAGTAACAGTGTAAAGTCCAAGTATCCGTGTGTCCATAACATCAGGGGAATCCGAGCTATCACCCTCGTTGGATTCCTACTCGATGTCTCCGTCAAGGTGAACTCGGAGGAATCACCCTCACTGGGTTCACACTTGATGTGTTGCACGACAGCGTCGTTACCGGAAGTGGTGAAGGAGGAATCACCCTCGATGACCACGACCAAATAGCTACTCTACAGAGTTAACATCAGGAGTGCTACAAGAGGTTTCACCCTCGGCACTCGATAGTAACGCTGTAGTGTCGTTACAACTAAGGGGGGTGATGTGCGGTGTCGGGGCCTGGTCTTCAATCCCGTTGATCGGGTCTTCGGAAAATCCAGCGGGGCAGTCGGGATAAGTGGGGTCACTGATAGGTCTCTACCCAGCCTATACTAAGCAGTTTAGGATATGCAGGTAATTATCAACAGCAGGTTACAATAAACAGGCTATGCATCAGAATAGGTAAAGCAGTAGCAGCAGCAATTCTAATGCAAGCATGAGAAATAGAATGGGCGATATCGGGATGATCAAAGGGGGGGCTTGCCTGGTTGCTCTGGCAAGAAGGAGGGGTCGTCAACACCGTAGTCGATCGGGGCTCCTGAGCTGCGTCGGCCTCGGGGACGACATCGGTGTCGGGGTCTAACGAGAGAGAAGAGGGGGAGGAAACAGTATAAATATAGAGCAAACATAAGCAACACGGAGCAGGCTACGCTAACGTGCAGTGCAGGGTTGCCTGAAGACATGTCTAAGTCATTTAGTTATTTTAGAAATTTGTTTGGAATTATTTTACTAAAGTCATGCACTATTCATTTATCTGAAACAGGCAAAAAGTTGCATGTTCAGATAGTTAGAGGCATCTAACAAGTATGTGGGTAGCGTATTCGAATTCGTCTCATTTTTCTGATCATTTTTCATATATAATTTATTTTCATCGGAGTTACGGATTAAAAGATATGATTTTCTAAAGTTTTATTGATTTTCTGGAATTTATTTAATTATTTAAATTAACATTATCCGAAACAGTGTAAGTGACGTCAGCATGACCTAAGCATGACATCAGCAGGTCAACTCTGGCTGACCAGAGTCAAACTTGACATGGGGGACCCACATGTCATACACTGTGGCTTAATCAGAGAGGTTAATTTAATTATTAGAGTTAATTAACAGGTGGAGCCCAGCAGTCAGTGACTGATTAGTATTTAATTAACTAATTATCTAATTATCTAATTATTTATTTATTTAAAACCATTTAAATGGGGTGGGGCCCGCGTGTCATAGACACGGGTGGCACAGTCAGCAGCGCTGACTGGTCAATAGGGCCCAGTGGGGCCCGTGGTCAGTGACAGGGAGGCGGGGCCCGCGGTGCCAAGTGGCAGCCACGTCGGCACCGGCCACCGGAGCGCGCCGGCAAGCCCGAACGCGACGCCGAGCTCCGGCGAGCTTGGGATTTGCCCACAGGGCATCTCCGGAGGCATGCTTGGGCTCTAACGAACGAGCGCGGCGAGCCGCATCACGTGGTGGTGGTGGATGGTCATGGGGGTGGACGAAACGGCATCGACATCGGTTCTAGTGGCGGCCGGAATACGGCAAGCTCGTGGTCGAGCCCAGGGGCTCGCCCGAGATGATCTACTGCACGCACGCGAGGTTTGGGCTCTCCAGAAACACGACGGAGGCGACGGCTTAGCACGGGGTGGACGAGGGCACGAGCCACGAGCTCCATGGCGGAAGCAGGGGCACGGCAATGGCGGCAGCTAGCAACGGCTCGTTCTAGCGCGAGATGGAGGAAAGGGAGGATGCGGAGCTCACCGAGGAGCGTACGGAGTGCTCGTTGATCAGTTTAGGAGCAGCAGAGCAGGGGATCGACGCGGCGAAGTTTCGGTGGCCGCGAGCGTTGACGGAGACGATGCGGTGATGGTGCTGCTCCCCAAGACGAAGCAGGGCAGCAGCTTGATGGAGACGAGGGCTCCAGAGCTCCTGGACAAGTCGCGGGGACAAGCGGGGCACGGCGGCCGCGAGCTTCAGCGGTGGCTGACCATGGCGGCGCCGGGCGAAGCGGGGAGCGAGGGAGGAGGGGGGAACTGGGCTAGGGTTCGCCAGGGGGAGCGCGGGGTTGCCCTTTAACCACCGCGCGGCACGGCGTGTTGTCGATCGCTCGGAGGGGGGGCCTGGCGCGCGCGCTCCAGGTGCTCGACAGCAGCGGCGTGAGCAGTGCGCGAGGTGGCGGAAAGCGCGGGAGTGGGCTGGGCCGCGGCTGTAGCGGTAGGCCGAGTGCACAGTAGACGCTTTAGGCCTTTTCCTTTTTCTCTTTTCTGTTTCTTTTTCTTTTCTGTTCGGCTAACTGTTTAGGCCCCAAATGGTTTTTGTAAAAAGTGTGACCTAGACCATAAATACCAGTGCTTTATTCCCTAACACCTAAAACTAGTTTGGGCAAAATATCATTTCATAAATGTTTTAAACAAATTAAAAGGTTGCTAAATATTATTTTCAGCCACTGTTTGAGGTTGTTTGAGTCACTTACCGAATTTACTAAATGTTGGTTACAATTTTAGAATGGTCTCTGCAATATTTTCTATTTATTGAACATTTTAGTTTCTATGTTGAACAATTTTTATTTTCCACCTTCATTTAAATCTTGAATTTGACTTAGGAGTTGAAATGCAATATGATGCGAATGATGTTTAGGCACTGATAATCATGATGACATGGCATAATCAAAAGGGTGGTTACTGTAGTTAATCACTGGGGGTGTTACAAATCTTCTCCACTAACAAGAATTCTCGTCCCGAGAATTAAGAGGTAGAAGGAAAAAGTTCGGGGTATTCCGCACGAAGATTATCCTCGCGTTCCCAAGTGGCTTTATCTTCAGTATGATTTGACCACTGCACTTTGAGGAACTTGGTAACCTTCTGACGGGTCCGACGTTCAGCTTCATCGAGGATGCGGATCAGATGCTCCTTATATGAAAGATCATCATGCAATTCGAGCATTTCGTGATCCACAGCTCGGTGCGGAGATTCCTTGAAGCATTGACGAAGTTGCGACACATGGAAGACGTCGTGGATATGAGAGAATTGCGGCGGCAACTCCAATTTATATGGGATCGAAGGCATAAGAGTATCTCTCGAGTTGAACAAATGAAAAACATAGAGAGCAAAGTAGGAAGGGACAATAAGAAGTTTCAAACAGATAGATAATCGTTCGATGTCTGAACAAGGTGTGAAAGGGGTCCAGAGCAACGAGAATAAGTATTGTGTCTGGTACCAGAATAGATCACTAGGATGGTGGCCCGTGAATTACATACGAGGCCACGCACGAGGAATAACTTTGGGAACAGGGGGGGTGTACAAGAGAGTCAGGTTTCGATCCTGTGGAACTGTGGGTTATGGCCCACCATGTGGGTTGAAAGTAGGAAGGGCGGTGATGTCTCGCACGATCACGTAAGCAAGGCATGTCAGAGGATAGTCTGTCGGTTATGTTGGCAACAACATCGGTACCAAGGGCGAGGGACGAAGAGAACCATTTTCCTGCTAGTTGAACGAGGCGGAACAATAGGCAAAGTTCTCGTCCATCGGTGGTTTCCGGAATGTCATCAACATTAGTAACAGAGTCTCACTGAGAAGGTTGTACATCGGGGTGTTATGTAAGCAGGGAATTATTTCTGCTTAGATCATATAAATCACGATAAGGTTAAACAAACCAATGGAAAGGAAAATGTGTTTACACACAAGAATTGGGAGTACATCATGCTCAAGGAAAAGTGGAGCAGGATATACATGATAGGACAACAAGTTCAAAAGTATGTAGAAAAAGGGGCGAGGAAAGTTTCATGATATTACCCATACAATGGTGTTTGGACAATTGATCATGAAGCATTTAGCATTGCGCTTTCAATGTTCTCGATGATATTCGGAATACCATAGTCATGCTTCGAGGTAGCAGTAACATGGTGTTTCAAGCAAAGATTGCAATTGAAGATCACAAGAAATATTCAAGAAACAGTTCCAGGGATAACAAGGAACTCAAGGTATGACCAACACATGATCAAGTCTGTGTTGAGAGGAAGTCAAGGATGTTGTAGATGGTATCGCAATTCAACGAGGGCAAGGATGGTATTTTTAGCCATGAGTTTAATTGACATCTCTGAAGAAGCCAAAGTGTTGACGGTGATCACGACAAATTTTGTCGAGAGACTCTATGAAGATGCCATCGAGCAGCGACGACATCAAGTAAAAGGAAGGATGAAGTGAAAGGCTATGAGAACCGCGGATTCGTCACAAGCTCGAAGTCAAGCTTGTTCGAGGTGAAATGATAAGATGAGAAGAACGACGTAAGCTTCGCTCATCGTCGAGAAGTTGCTCCGGGCACAAGGACCAGGTAGCATAATTAAAAATCGACACGATAATGATATAGCCGATCGGGCTAGTAATGATGTGATGGAGTATCATTCCAATAAGAATTCACGAGAGGTAGTGCAATGACACGATAATCATGAGATAACATGGGGCAATACTTGAAGGTAGATCAGAATTAGAGGTTGGACAGGTGAAATGATCTACAAAAGACAAGTAATTTTAACTTGTCCGAGAAATGGGATCAAAGAAGGACAATCATGGTTGGAACCACGATTGCAAGGGGTCAATTCATAGATACAAGATGAATTTATAACAAGGGAATAATTATTATTACAAGAAGCTTCCACGATAGGATCTACATCATTTCCATGGGCATGAACACAAAGGTTCAAGGTCGACTCCCAGTTCTTCAATGCATAACCTTCCATTCACTCCTCGCTTTCGAAGAAATTGTAGGGTTAAAAATTTATCTGACGAAACACCAGTAGAGTATAACCCACATAACTTTTGGGTTCACATGTTCTGGGGGAAAAGCATAGGTTCAACCCATTGGGGCATCTTAGGAACATATACCACGAACTTCAGGAGTAAATAACTCAAGCTCGAGAGCGGAGCAAGGTTGGCAAAGCAGAGAATACAATTTACCAAAGGCAATATGTATCAGGGGAAAACTCACAAGACTTTGGATGTTAAGGACAATATCGGATGATAACTCATCAAAGGATCTGAGGGTCCATAACGGAGCTGACGTGAGCATAGGCACACAACCAGAAGAAGAATCAATGCAAAGGCATTAATTCAAAGCTCAAATGCAAAGGAGTTATGATTTCCAAAGCAAGGGATCAGAAGCAATCACTCTGATTAAGGATGGTTAATTGAATAGACTTAGGGGTACAAGCGACGGCAAATAGATTGGTCGAGAATCCAGCTCATGTTCGGGACGATGTTTGAGCCGGAAAGAAAATTTCTAAGAATTCTCGAAATGTCGAATAGTATTTCGATATGTCGGATAGAACCCGAGAGTAATTTGAACGATTATATGAACGACAGGGGGAAGTAGTTTTCCATTGGAGTTTATCGGTGGTCAGGAACTGCAAAGCAGTGGGCACAGGTGAAAGGACCACGATGTCGCCTAGAGGGGGGGTGAATAGGCGTTTTAAAATCTTTTACGGATTTGGCTATATCCTAATGCGGAAATAAACTAAGCGGATACTTTTCAAGCACAAATCCTAAATATACTAGGCTCACTAAGTGCACCAACAACTTATTATAAACAAGATGAGAACAACGAGGATATGAGTAAGCACAAGTAAGTTACACAAACTTACTCAATGTATATCACGAGATATGGAAATGAATAATGCACACACCCACAAGTAGGAAATACAAGCTTACACAAATTATGTTACAAGATATGGAAATGAATGTTACAAGCTAGCAAATCACACTAAACACAAGATAGAACAATAGTAGGAAGTATGAATTGCGGACTATAAAGTGTTGGCCTAAATAATCTCTACGATATGGTAACCAACACAATATAATGAGGACAACAAGAATAGTGAATGCACGGTCAAGTGACCAAGGTAAACCACAAGTAAGGAGTTAGGGTTAGGGATAACCGAAGTCACGGAGACGATGATGTATCCCGATGTTCACTTCCTTGGAGGGAAGCTAGTCACCGTTAGAGAGGTGGATGTTACCACGAAGGCACACCAACGCCACGAAGGCTCACCCTATTCTCCTTGAGATATCACCACGAAGGCGATTCCCAACCACTAGTGGTAGACCTTGAGGCGGCCTCCAAACCTTCACAAACTTTCCGGGGGACAAATCACAAGTTGATTCCTCACCGGAGCACTCCTACCGCCTAGGAGTCTCCAACCTCCAAGAGTAACAAAATCAAGGGGGAAATGCTCAAGACTTGCTCAAATCACGAATTCCTTTGGTCAAGAGAGGGAGAGGGAGTGGATCTATCAATGGTTGAAATCTCTCTCAAGAACTCTCACAAATCTCTTCGGGATCTAAGATTTGAGGTAGGAGAAAGGAGAGGGAGCTTTTCTTCAAGTGTGGGTCAAGATAGTTGTGTTGCTCAACCCCTCCACGAAGTAGTGAAGGGGTATTTATAGTGTGGCCCCAAATGTGGCCGTTGGGGCGGAATTCTGCTCAGGAAAGTGTCAGACGTCCGGTAAGTACCGGACGTCCGGTGGCAAAACAGGCACCGGACGTCCGGTGGAACACCGGACGTCCGACGGCTGTAGCACGCCATCAGACGAAAGTAGCAGGATATTTGCGAAACAGGTTTGTCGGACATCCGACACTTTCCGGACGTCCGGTGACCGGACGTCCGGTAAGTACCAGAAATCCGTCCGTTTGCTTCTGGATATGGCCACCGGATTTCCGGACGCTACCGGACGTCCGGCCAATAAAAAACAGCAGGAACCCCAAAACTAAAACATGCACAACTTTTTCATACGGACTCCGATTTTGATGATCTTGGGCTCGTTTTGAAGCTATGGAAAATCTCCAGGTCCTCACATAAATAACCACCCAAGATAAACCAAAATGGAGGGTGCAAAGTATGCAAAGGTTAGATCATATATTTTGGGGAAACTATTTGGCTTTGGCTTTTCTTTGGTATATATGATATGAGTGGAATTGTGTATAGAAGATGTTGACTTGAGCAAATCCATCACAAACCCCTTTGATCGCCTCTTAATAGTGCGGGATCCCTATAACTCAAGAATCATAAAAGAGCTACACTACATAGCTATCGAGAATCCATTCTTGAGTGTATATGTTTCTTTAGTGGTCATCACTCCACAACACTAACGTCAAAGGAACTAATACCTTTGACATGAGCCGTTCACTTGAGCTTGATGTTGATGTTTCTTCTTGGCTCAAGATGAAGGCAAGACATTGGTGAAGTCTTCAAGTCTCTCCCCCATACACAATGTGGGAAGCTTTGCTTTGTATTCATCTTCACTTGTCCATCATGTGATCATCCATAAGCTTCAAGCATGTAATCCTTTGGGATGGTTATCTTGAACTTGCCCTTGTCATCCATGATCACCAACACTTGATGTCATCCTCTCACAGACACTTGAAATCTCTCTCTCGATGCGAGCCCATGAGAATCACCTGAATACTTGATCAATCATGACTCAACACATGAGTCCATTATGATCATATCTTTGAGCCACTCCTAGAATTCATCATTCAAATCATCCTTTTAAGATATTGATCCATTATGGCTCAAACCATAGCTCTAAGCATGGCAACCCTTAAGATACTCCAATGAACTTCATTTTGATCATCTCAATGTAATTGTTGCTTCAAAGGAGTTGACTTCCATTATTCTTCAAACATTTTCCAATGGGACTAACCTTCAAATGTATATCTCAATGAAAACATTAGTCCATAAGGATTGTCATCAATTACCAAAACCACACATGGGGACTACATGTACTTTCAATCTCCCTCATTTTGGTAATTGATGACAATCTCAACAAGAGGGTTTATATAATGAATTTTTACACAAGCACGCAATTTTTTCAAGGATAAATTGTATACTTGCGGAGATTTTGATAGCATCAATTATCACAAAGAAACTTGATGTTTATCAAAACCGGTTGTACTAAAATCAAAACACTACACAAGCATTTGATGTTAGTAAGACCACAATATATAGAGCAAGCTCCCCCACAATATATGCATGTGTGAATGAACTTTGAATTTCATTGCATATATTGGTTGATATAAACTAGTTGGAGATTTCTCTATATATTCATTCATGCAACAAGCATATATAACTAGGGTGGATATGCATAAATGACAACAAGAACTTCAAAAGATATTTATCTTAAACCCTCTAAACTTCTCCCCCATTGGCAACAAATGCCAAAATGGAAGACAAAACATCTAGAAGACCAATATAGAAAGAGATCCTCCTTGATGTGTGCATATCACAAAATGTGAGTGAACGCAAAGCACATATTTAATAATGAACAATTTTAGGAGCTCAGAATCTATAGAATGCAACCAGATATGAAAACAAGCATTAGACATGTGAGGAAAACAGTCAAAACACAAGATTATATGCCAAACATACAAGCACTCACGACACAACCTCTTACCGAAGCCACCATAAGAATAAGAGGAAACAAACAAAGTGGCCGGCAAGGAATAAATGATATCAAGGAAAGATATGAACTTTCTCATGTATAAAAATTTCTGAGTGGCCAATCATAATCATGATATGTATCCACAAAGAAACTTTGCATACACAAAATAGACGCAATTGATAAGAACATGATATACACAAGTGAATCCATTATTATACAACTGAAACCTAGTCATAATAGCAAGACACATGGCACAAAGCACATGGCACAAATTGATCCCATTTGCATAACACAAAGTGAAGCAAGCAATCAAAAGATCCGACGAGCCAAAAGGATAAAAGAATATTATGATTTGGGCAAAGGAGTGTTCTAAGGAAAATAGAGAAGCTCCCCATGATTTGTGCACTATTTAGAATTTTTGTATTTGGATGCAAGTGCACAAAATAGGATCATCACTCCCCCAAAATCAATAGGAACACAAAGCAATTGCAAGCAGGCATAGATAAGAAAAGAAGCCTAGCATTTGCAACAAAAGATCATTGTTGGGATGCTTTGAGAAAGGAAACAAGTATCACAGGAACGAGTCAAGAAATTCATGCCATGATGCAACCTACATAAGGTTGACCCCATTTCTATATATATGCATGAAGTAAATACTTGTTACCGAGATAGCATTGGTATGAAGTCGTAGATCAATAAAATGTCCAAGCTTGGCTCTAATTTCCTCATAGGGCCACCACCTTCATGAATAAGCCAAGCACCCAATGCTTTTCAAATGTACCTAAAACATTTTAAGTACAATATGGTCCCCAAACTTATTGGGTCTGAAGTAGTTAGCATAACTACAACACATAGGGTAAAACCACTTAAATATGTGCATATTGATATGAATTTGAATTTCATGCACATCTTAGCTATTAAGAATTTGATGGATTTACCATATATATATTGGATCAAATAAAGCAAACAAGGCATGTGAATTTACACATAGTAAATATGCATGCACAAGCCTACCAAAATCTAGGGAAATACAAATTGGACAAATGAACACATAACCGTTAATACTTCCAATAACATCACTAGTCATTCATGTTGTCCAAAATGAATCAAAGTGACAAATCAACATATGATAGCACACAAAGTTCAACATATGAACCAAGGAAAAACCAATGAGCATATAAGATATGCATTGCACACATACTCATAGGAATATCTCACTCACAAGTAGATATAGGACACTATAAACAATGAGATAACAAACTCTCATATAGAGCAATAAGATGAACTCGAACAAAATGGTATTTCGAGTTATCCATTCGGTGTAGAAACCAAATAAGTACATGATCATCTATACTAACACAAGCATAACATGAGAGTTTAGAAATAAACACAATGCTTGGATAGCATATTATTAACATTCCAACTAGATAGATCATCATGCAAAGCACAATTTGAATAGCTTTAATCAAATGATTTTCCAAATATGATTTTAAAGATAACCAAGGGCAAAACCGCATAAGAATGCCATACGTAAACAAGGCATTGCATGCCACGGAGATATAAGATAATCTCAAATATAAATTCTAAGAGGCATCCCTCAATTGTTCATATTAACAAGGATTGTGATATGCACAAAGCATATCACTCCCCCATAATATGATGATCCATGATTACCCACGAGAGGCAAATGAAACCCAACTAAGGATAATTAATGGATGAGAATTTGAGTTTCAAATGAGCTTTACAACCACATAGTAACTAGATAATATTGCTAAACAATACTAGGTGGTATCCCACATATATACACCTTTAAGTTTGTGATATGCGAAACATAGCACTCCCCCATAATGTGATGATCCATTAATAACTCAAAAGCCAAGGAAGATTCAACTAATGAAGCAATAAAGGCTCGAAACCACACACACAACTATATGATGTGCATAGCAACCTACACATGCTAGATAACACGAATCAAGCATATTAGGAGGCACAACATATACAAACACATACTAGGAACAAAACCTAAACATGCATGGGGCTAGTAACTTTCAATGTAGACAATATAAATAACAAGTTACCGCACGAGGAGCATTGGATTGATAGATATGATGATAATCCACTTGACTTGGCATTAACCATAACATATGGTGAAAATAGTTTTTCTTCATGAAGTAGCCAAGTCTCCAATGCCCTCCACACACCTATTGATCAAGTTTGAGCTTGATGGTCCCCAACCAAGTTGGGTCCTAAGAAGTTAGTAACAATAGGCTTGGCAACCCAAATGGTCTTGTCCACTTTCAAACTTCTTTGGAAACCCACAAACTTGGCAAACACATTGCCAACAATATCCTTCCTTAGCGAATAATGATTATTGACTATAGGAGGCTTAGATATGTTACCGTTTGGACAAGATGAAGCTATGTGTCCCTTCTCACGACAAACATAGCAACATGTGCCCCCTTTTCTTTTCTTCTTTATTTTCTCAATATGAGAAGCATCATCATGGTTCATCATGGGTGGAGGCCTTTCTACATCTTGAGATTGAACTTGAGGCCACTTCCCATGTTGCTTCTTATTTGAAGCCTTCTTCTTTAGTGGACAAGATCTCACATGGTGTCCAACATTTTTGCACTTAAAGCAAGTAATGTTGGCCGAATTCTTGACTTGATATTGTCCCTCCTTGTTCTTGGACTTCTTCTTGTTGGAGATGAAATCAAGTCCTATTTTGTCTTGAGGGTCCTTTTGCACACTCAAGATATTATCACAACATATTTCCAAGTCTTTCTTCAAACTAGTGACTTGGGCCTTGAGCTCTTTATTTTCCTCTACAAGGTTAGTATTAACAAAAGAACTAGAGGAAGTAGAAGCTTCATTGTTAGAGCAACAAGGCATGGTGAGCAATTCATTACAAGATGTACCAATATCATGTAGAGAGAAATTGCAAGGACTAGCACATGGCAATAAGGCATTTTGAGTAGAAGATGTGCTAATATCCACATGAGACTCACATGATTTTACCTTGGTGACCATAGCCTCATGAGCTAACTTTAACTCATCATGAGAGATTAGAAGATCCTCATGAGTGCCTGAGAGCTTTTTATGACTTTCTCCCAATTTCCCATAATTGCTAGTTAGCAAATCAAGTTGAGTCCTTAGCTCAACATTTTCTTTTAATATCGATGCTTCACACAAGATAGAGTTAGTAGCACAAGCATCATTATCAATATGAGAGGAGCATGTAGAAGCTAGAGACTCCGCATGAGTAGCTTGAAGTTCCTCATGAGACTTAGAGAGTTTGGTGAGCTCTCCTTTGACCTTCTTGTAGTCAAGGTCAAGGTGCTCAAAATCCTCTTTAAGTTTACAATGAGTAACTTCAATCTCTTCTTTTAAAGACCTCAAGTCACTAAGACATTGATGAGCCATAGCAAGTTCATGTTCAAGTTGTTCACTTTTTGCTTGCTCGTAAAGAAATAAGTCATTACGGTTTTGAAAGCAAGCAAGAACATCTTGGAACCTTTTATAAGTGTTATTTTTAGCTCTACGAAGAGTTTTCCCAATCTCATAGAGATTTTGAGTCAAGACTTCATCATCTTCCTCATTACAACTATCATCATTATCACTAAGAGAAGATGATACCTCGTCATTACCTCTTGCCATGAGGCACATGTGAACAAAAGGGGTTGATGATGATTCTTTTGGTGAAGAGGGTTCTTCATCAATCAAGTGTGCCTCATTTTTCTTGATTTCCTCTACATGGTTAGTCATAGAACAACTAGAGGAAACCAAAGTATTTTGATCATGGCAACACGGGAGAGAAAGCATATCATCACAAACATTTGTCATGGAATTCTTAGGTGATATGCATGGACTATCAACACAATAATTTACACTATTTGTGGTGCTAGATATGCTCAAGTCCATAGAGGATACATCACTAGCATCTACACAAGCAAGATCATCAATAATGATCTTAGTACCATCATCACGAGATATTTCTTCACTCACCATGTCATTACCTTGTGGCACGCCACATGTTGGTGAAATGGAAGATATTGAAGTGTCCAAGTAATTGGAGGTGGAAGCAATAGAGAGCTCTTCATGATTTAAAAATGTGGAGAACTCCTCCATTAACTCCCCGAAAAGAATATTGTCTTCATCAAGATTGGACCCATCATATATATCTTCAAGTTTGGTCCAAGCCTCATGAGCCGACTTGCAAGTCGAGATTTCCTTAAACACTTCAACGGTTATACTTTGATGAATGGCAAGAGAAGTATCACAATCAAGATACATATCCTCAAAAGATGGAGAAGGACCATCCTTTGCAATAGAAATTCCTACAAGAACAATTCGCAAAGCATTTGGACCCATGGCCCGAAAGTGACAAAGCATGCGTAATCTCCACATAATGTAATTTGTGCCATTAAAACAAAATGTGTCATCGTGCACTAGTTCACTAGTCGACATCGTTACTCTCTAGGCGGTGAAGCCTAATAAGGAGAGACCTAGCTCTGATACCAATTGAAAGGACCACGATGTCGCCTAGAGGGGGGGTGAATAGGCGTTTTAAAATCTTTTACGGATTTGGCTATATCCTAATGCGGAAATAAACTAAGCGGATACTTTTCAAGCACAAATCCTAAATATACTAGGCTCACTAAGTGCACCAACAACTTATTATAAACAAGATGAGAACAACGAGGATATGAGTAAGCACAAGTAAGTTACACAAACTTACTCAATGTATATCACGAGATATGGAAATGAATAATGCACACACCCACAAGTAGGAAATACAAGCTTACACAAATTATGTTACAAGATATGGAAATGAATGTTACAAGCTAGCAAATCACACTAAACACAAGATAGAACAATAGTAGGAAGTATGAATTGCGGACTATAAAGTGTTGGCCTAAATAATCTCTACGATATGGTAACCAACACAATATAATGAGGACAACAAGAATAGTGAATGCACGGTCAAGTGACCAAGGTAAACCACAAGTAAGGAGTTAGGGTTAGGGATAACCGAAGTCACGAAGACGATGATGTATCCCGATGTTCACTTCCTTGGAGGGAAGCTAGTCACCGTTAGAGAGGTGGATGTTACCACGAAGGCACACCAACGCCACGAAGGCTCACCCTATTCTCCTTGAGATATCACCACGAAGGCGATTCCCAACCACTAGTGGTAGACCTTGAGGCGGCCTCCAAACCTTCACAAACTTTCCGGGGGACAAATCACAAGTTGATTCCTCACCGGAGCACTCCTACCGCCTAGGAGTCTCCAACCTCCAAGAGTAACAAGATCAAGGGGGAAATGCTCAAGACTTGCTCAAATCACGAATTCCTTTGGTCAAGAGAGGGAGAGGGAGTGGATCTATCAATGGTTGAAATCTCTCTCAAGAACTCTCACAAATCTCTTCGGGATCTAAGATTTGAGGTAGGAGAAAGGAGAGGGAGCTTTTCTTCAAGTGTGGGTCAAGATAGTTGTGTTGCTCAACCCCTCCATGAAGTAGTGAAGGGGTATTTATAGTGTGGCCCCAAATGTGGCCGTTGGGGCGGAATTCTGCTCAGGAAAGTGTCGGACGTCCGGTAAGTACCGGACGTCCGGTGGCAAAACAGGCACCGGACGTCCGGTGGAACACCGGACGTCCGACGGCTGTAGCACGCCATCAGACGAAAGTAGCAGGATATTTGCGAAACAGGTTTGTCGGACATCCGACACTTTCCGGACGTCCGGTGACCGGACGTCCGGTAAGTACCGGAATCCGTCCGTTTGCTTCTGGATATGGCCACCGGATTTCCGGACGCTACCGGACGTCCGGCCAATAAAAAACAGCAGGAACCCCAAAACTAAAACGTGCACAACTTTTTCATACGGACTCCGATTTTGATGATCTTGGGCTCGTTTTGAAGCTATGGAAAATCTCCAGGTCCTCACATAAAGAACCACCCAAGATAAACCAAAATGGAGGGTGCAAAGTATGCAAAGGTTAGATCATATATTTTGGGGAAACTATTTGGCTTTGGCTTTTCTTTGGTATATATGATATGAGTGGAATTGTGTATAGAAGATGTTGACTTGAGCAAATCCATCACAAACCCCTTTGATCCCCTCTTAATAGTGCGGGATCCCTATAACTCAAGAATCATAAAAGAGCTACACTACATAGCTATCGAGAATCCATTCTTGAGTGTGTATGTTTCTTTGGTGGTCATCACTCCACAACACTAACGTCAAAGGAACTAATACCTTTGACATGAGCCGTTCACTTGAGCTTGATGTTGATGTTTCTTCTTGGCTCAAGATGAAGGCAAGACATTGGTGAAGTCTTCAAGTCTCTCCCCCATACACAATGTGGGAAGCTTTGCTTTGTATTCATCTTCACTTGTCCATCATGTGATCATCCACAAGCTTCAAGCATGTAATCCTTTGGGATGGTTATCTTCAACTTGCCCTTGTCATCCATGATCACCAACACTTGATGTCATCCTCTCACAGACACTTGAAATCTCTCTCTCGATGCGAGCCCATGAGAATCACCTGAATACTTGATCAATCATGACTCAACACATGAGTCCATTATGATCATATCTTTGAGCCACTCCTAGAATTCATCATTCAAATCATCCTTTTAAGATCTTGATCCATTATGGCTCAAACCATAGCTCTAAGCATGGCAACCCTTAAGATACTCCAATGAACTTCATTTTGATCATCTCAATGTAATTGTTGCTTCAAAGGAGTTGACTTCCATTATTCTTCAAACATTTTCCAATGGGACTAACCTTCAAATGTATATCTCAATGAAAACATTAGTCCATAAGGATTGTCATCAATTACCAAAACCACACATGGGGACTACATGTACTTTCAACAGGGTTTCGAGAAACATCGAGGAGTATCCGTAGAATCTTCTTGCGAAGCAAGCGATCATCGGTAATGTCGGGGCTCTCCGGGAGGAAGTATTTACGAGGACCTAGAGTTTAGAGTTAGTAAAATCATTTAACCCGAATAGAAGAGAGATCAGAGTCCCAGAGTAAAAGGTCGAGGAGTAAAAGATACTAATACCACCCAATTGGCGACATGGGCCCGTAGGCCACACAACCAAGTTAGTAAAACAGTTTTCGGTTACTAGACTCAACTTCGGCCAAGGAGTTGGAAAGGGGGGGTTCCTACAATCAGTCGGCTCTGATACCAACTTGTGACGCCCCCGGCCCAATCGTGCACTATTAATACACGCAAATGCACACGATCAAGCCTAAGGACTCACGGGAAGATATCACAACACAACTCTAAAACATAAATAAAGTCATACAAGCTTTATATTACAAGCCAGAGGGCTCGAATACATAAGCTTACGTACAAGCGTCAGCGGAAGCATCAGATATCTGAGTACAGATATAAAAGACAGCACAGAAAGGCCTTTAGAAAGGCGGGGCAAAATAAAACACTACGATCGAAAGGCGTAGGCCTCCTGCCTGGGACCCTCCGATCCTACTCCTGGTCGTCAGTCAACTCGTAGCAGCATCCATCCTCGGGGTAGTAGTAGTAATCGATCGACGGGGCATCTATCTCAGGGGGCTCCGTCATCTTGGTCATGACAAACTGATATGGGGAGAAAAGGAAAACAAAGCAACCGTGAGTACTCAGAAGTACTCAGCAAGCAAGGATCTACACTACATATGCAACATTTTCAATGAGAGGCTGTATATGTGGACTGGGCTGCAGAAATGCCAGAATAGAGAGAAGGCCTAGTCCTATCGAAGACTCGCATCTTCATCGGTCTTGCAGCAATAGAAGAGAGCAGAACAGATCAATATAATGTAGTAGTAACATTAAGTCTCAACCTCACCCAGAGATCCTTTCTCGACTCCCTGCGAGAAAGCAATCCCAGAGCCATACAGTCATCAACCTCGTCCGGAGATCCCGTCTCGACTCCCTGCGAGAAGCAATCCCAGAGCCTTATATCCAGGTCTCATCTCATGTTCTAGCTATATCGATCGGGATACAACTCCGAGTGTCCTTTACCGTAGGACCGGCTATCGATAGAAGTTTTCTTCCCTGCAGGGGTGCACCAACTTACCCAACACGCTCGATTAACTCCGGCCGGACACACTTTCCTGGGTCATGCCCGGCCTCGGCCAAACGACACACCGCAGCCCTACCTAAAGCTCAGCAGAGAGGTCCCCGCCGGTCTACATCCTAAGCACTCAGGGGTCTTGGGCCATCGCCCTGTGCACTCCGGGTCGTTGTGTGCAGGGTGGATACCAGCACCGCCTCGGAGGGTCGGTATGATCCGACCGTGCCACAATGCTGAACTGGACGTCTGACAGAACTGTCGGCTGATGCTACAATGCAGAACGCCCATACTATGCCCACGTAATGGTTAGTGCTATCAGGCTAGAGGCCTGCTCGGATCAAATATCCAAATCGTTAGGACTAGGGGCTTGCGGTAACGAGCAGAGACTCACGAAAGATGTGACCCCGTCGTCCCGTCTCGAGGACATGCTGCAAGGGTTAAGAATACCCGGCCGCGCCTCGTATTCAGCACTCGGGCACCATACAGGCACCCGTCTTCACAACACTCGCCTCTCAGGCGCACGCGGGTACCCCTCAGGGCCGACCCGCCTATCCAAGTAACAGTGTAAAGTCCAAGTATCCGTGTGTCCATAACATCAAGGGAATCCGAGCTATCACCCTCATTGGATTCCTACTCGATGTCTCCGTCAAGGTGAACTCGGAGGAATCACCCTCACTGGGTTCACACTTGATGTGTTGTACGACAACGTCGTTACCGGAAGTGGTGAAGGAGGAATCACCGTCGATGACCACGACCAAATAGCTACTCTACAGAGTTAACATCAGGAGTGCTACAAGAGGTTTCACCCTTGGCACTCGATAGTAACGCTGTAGTGTCGTTACAACTAAGGGGGGTGATGTGCGGTGTCGGGGCCTGGTCTTCAATCCCGTTGATCGGGTCTTCGGAAAATCCAGCGGGGCAGTCAGGATAAGTGGGGTCACTGATAGGTCTCTACCCAGCCTATACTAAGCAGTTTAGGATATGCAGGTAATTATCAACAGCAGGTTACAATAAACAGGCTATGCATCAGAATAGGTAAAGCAGTAGCAGCAGCAATTCTAATGCAAGCATGAGAAATAGAATGGGCGATATCGGGATGATCAAAGGGGGGGCTTGCCTGGTTGCTCTGGCAAGAAGGAGGGGTCGTCAACACCGTAGTCGATCGGGGCTCCTGAGCTGCGTCGGCCTCGGGGACGACATCGGTGTCGGGGTCTAACGAGAGAGAAGAGGGGGAGGAAACAGTATAAATATAGAGCAAACATAAGCAACACGGAGCAGGCTACGCTAACGTGCAGTGCAGGGTTGCCTGAAGACATGTCTAAGTCATTTAGTTATTTTAGAAATTTGTTTGGAATTATTTTACTAAAGTCATGCACTATTCATTTATCTGAAACAGGCAAAAAGTTGCATGTTCAGATAGTTAGAGGCATCTAACAGGTATGTGGGTAGCGTATTCGAATTCATCTCATTTTTCTGATCATTTTTCATATATAATTTATTTTCATCGGAGTTACGGATTAAAAGATATAATTTTCTAAAGTTTTATTGATTTTCTGGAATTTATTTAATTATTTAAATTAACATTATCCGAAACAGTGTAAGTGACGTCAGCATGACCTAAGCATGACTTCAGCAGGTCAACTATGGCTGACCAGAGTCAAACCTGACATGGGGGACCCACATGTCATACACTGTGGCTTAATCAGAGAGGTTAATTTAATTATTTGAGTTAATTAACAGATGGGGCCCAGCAGTCAGTGACTGATTAGTATTTAATTAATTATTTATCTAATTAACTAATTATTTATTTATTTAAAACCGTTTAAATGGGGTGGGGCCCGCGTGTCATAGACACGGGTGGCACAGTCAGCAACGCTGACTTGTCAACACGGCCCAGTGGGGCCCATGGTCAGTGACAGGGAGGCGGGGCCCGCGGTGCCAAGTGGCAGCCACGTCGGCACCGGCCACCGGAGCGCGCCGGCGAGCCCGAACGCGGCGCCGAGCTCCGGCGAGCTCGGGATTTGCCCACAGGGCATCTCCGGAGGCGTGCTTGGGCTTTAACGAACGAGCGCAGCGAGCCGCATCACGTGGTGGTGGTGGATGGTCATGGGGGTGGCCGGAACGGCGTCGACATCGGTTCTAGCGGCGGCCGGAATACGGCAAGCTCGGGGTCGAGCCCAGGGGCTCGCCCGAGATGATCGACTGCACGCACGCGAGGCTTGGGCTCTCCAGAAACACGACGGAGGCGACGGCTTAGCACGGGGTGGACGAGGGCGCGAGCCACGAGCTCCATGGCGGAAGCAGGGGCACGGCAATGGCGACAGCTAGCAACGGCTCGTTCTAGCGCGAGATGGAGGAAAGGATGGATGCGGAGCTCACCGAGGAGCGTACGGAGTGCTCGTTGATCAGTTTAGGAGCAGCAGAGCAGGGGATCGACGCGGCGAAGTTTCGGTGGCCGCGAGCGTTGACGGAGACGATGCGGTGATGGTGTTGCTCCCCAAGACGAAGCAGGGCAGCAGCTTGACGGAGACGAGGGCTCCAGAGCTCCTGGACAAGTCGCGGGGACGAGCGGGGCACGGCGGCCGCGAGCTTCAGCGGTGGCTGACCATGGCGGCGCCGGGCGACGCGGGGAGCGAGGGAGGAGGGGGGGAACTGGGCTAGGGTTCGCCAGGGGGGAGCGCGGGGTTGCCCTTTAACCACCGCGCGGCGCGGCGCGTTGTCGATCGCTCGGAGGGGGGGCCTAGCGCGCGCTCCAGGTGCTCGACAACAGCGGCGTGAGCTGTGCGCGAGGTGGCGGAAAGCGCGAGAGTGGGCTGGGCCGCGGCTGTAGCGGTAGGCCGAGTGCACAGTAGACGCTTTAGGCCTTTTCCTTTTTCTCTTTTCTGTTTCTTTTTCTTTTCTGTTCGGCTAACTGTTTAGGCCCCAAATGGTTTTTGTAAAAAGTGTGACCTAGACCATAAATACCAGTGCTTTATTTCCTAACACCTAAAACTAGTTTGGGCAAAATATCATTTCATAAATGTTTTAAACAAATTAAAAGATTGCTAAATATTATTTTCAGCCATTGTTTGAGGTTGTTTGAGTCACTTACCCAATTTACTAAATGTTGGTTACAATTTTAGAATGGTCTCTGCAATATTTTCTATTTATTGAACATTTTAGTTTCTATGTTGAACAATTTTTATTTTCCACCTTCATTTAAATCTTGAATTTGACTTAGGAGTTGAAATGCAATATGATGCGAATGATGTTTAGGCACTGATAATCATGATGACATGGCATAATCAAAAGAGTGGTTACTGTAGTTAACCACTGGGGGTGTTACACACCCTTCCCTTGTTTCACCTTCTATCTCCTGATGCTGAACCCACGCTCTTTGGCGTGCTTGTTGTAGAATATGTATGCATCCCCTTGTGACCGAAAAGTCATAGCCATGACCTTACAATGTGTCTCCAACATCTGCTACTGGTATTGAGCCTCCTCAATGTCCATCTCTGCTTCGTCGTCACCACCATCAGGACCATCTGAGCCCTCCTACAAAATTACAGATGAAACTATGTCAGTTTTTATCATCTATTACAAACTACCGCGCGCGGTACAAAATGTTTGAACGAACCTGGCTCAAGTTATCGGCCCACGATTCCTCAAAATTATTTTGCTCATTCTCAACGTCCACATCTTCCTGTAAATTAAAAACACAGACAAATAATTACACATACGATACTCTGCCAATTCAAAAATGGAATCATATAGACTTCACTTATGTTTTCACTGTTTGCACCATGTTCATTATTTTCAAAATCCTCTGAAGGTAAGATATCATATGATGACCACGATTCGTTATCGCTGTTGTCATCATCTTCATTACTAGGATCGTTATCGGTCCGGCTGACCTCATTCGTACCATTATCATCGGCCGTAAATGAGGTTTCTTCGTCCATTTAAACACACGTTACTACCAACATTGCACATCATTGACAAACACATTATCCCATGTTAAATTCTAAGTTCATGCAGTGGGTCATACCGATGAATAAATTGCAACATTTAACCTATGAGCATTTAAAATGATTTCTTTCTAAATCTAACTCATTTCGATACATGGTACAAGGGTTAGATGACAAACCTTGTGCGGCGGTATCGATGTCTCTGGCATGATTCAAGACGGCGGCGACGTGGAACGACGAACCCCCCCGCGGGATTACCGGACGGATCCGCGGCGGAGGACGACTGCGGTCACTCCCGGCATTGGACGAGTGCGGTGGCCGGCATGGGACGTCAGGACTGTTAGAGGCGGCGTGGGACGTCGGGGTGGTTACAGGCGGCGGACGCGGCGTCGATGCGGAAAACGGCGACGTCCAAGACGTGGCCGGCCACTTCCGTGACCGCCGACCGCGGCGTGGGACACGACAGGGTTGAAACGGGCGGCGTGGGAGCTCGAGGTGGTTAGAGGCGGCGGACGCGGCGTCGATGCGGAAAACGGCAGCGTCCAAGACCTAGCCGGCCACTTCCGTAACCGCCGACCGCGGCGTGGGACACGACGGGGTTGGAAGGAGGCGCCGGCGCCGGCGGTCTTCTACACGTCAAGCGACCCGCGACGATCCAGATCAGCAGCCGCGTGATCGCCGGGTGGCAGGCCAGATCGATCATCGATTTTTTCCCTCTAGGCGGGCGGCAGGCGGGCTCGACCGATGAGTGGTCGTGCAAGTTTTTTTTTCCTTAAGCACGTGTATTCGTATGGCCAGGGGTAAGGTTGTACGCCTATGATACGAGGTGGGTATACGTTTTCTCCGTATGACCATTCTGCCCTTCTACGTTTTGCTTTGGGCGCGGGGGGGGGGGGGGGGGGGGGGGGGGGGGGGGGGGGGGGGGGGGGTGGTTGTACCGAAGCAGTACTGAACTAGTGATCTTTCCAAATGAAAAATTTCAGACAAATATGCACCTTCCCCTCCCTTTGGTGGCTCCTTCCTCTTCTTGTTCATCTTCAAATTTCAATCCAACTCCTAGCCGCCGCGGCGCCGCCCTGGTGCGCCCTCTACCCGCCCGCCGCCCGCCGCCCCGCCCCCCTGTGCCATCTGCCGGCTGCCCCTGCAGGCTGCAACGCGCACGGGACTCGCACGTGAGGTTAAAGTCGTCATGGTAGCAATCAGGCTCGATACCAAATGGGTAGGGGATGCTGATATTATCGCAACTTGTACTCCAACCTGCTGCCGGTGCCACTGCACTTAATAGCTGCAGCAGCGCCACTGCAACCACCGCATGGAACGACACTTGCCTACTTGCTACTCTCTCCATGCTGCTAGCTAAATCTCCACAGAAAAATGCAGTTCTCTTCTCATCTCCGAGTGGAGCACTACATCACTTTATATCTCAATTAGCGAACGCTGCAAGCAACTGTGCAATCATTAAGCAATGCACGGGGCTTCACTGTGACTGACCCAATTTTGTATAGAGCACCTAACAACCCACCACAATAGTTGAAAAGATAATATTTAGACAGATCTTGTGCATCACGCGGGGCACTAGGGGACAACAGTACGGTCAGTGTTCCCATGTGTGGCCGCGTGGGGTTTGGTCAGTGCTTTCCTATCTAGCTGTTAGTTTTTTGTTTAGTTTCAGGCGTGCAATCAGGAAGATAGTTATCCACTTATCTTTTATAAGAATATGACAAGAAAACTCCCACAATTCAGGAGTGTATGAATTCAGTATATGATATTAATTCCCCTAGGAGTTTGCTTTGGATCTAGACAAATGTCCTCTGACAAAATCTGGTGCTTATAACCTATTAATTCAACTACAATAATCAGTTCACTATCTACATCACAGTCAGTCATCGATGTGCAAGCCAGCAGCAATTAGGGGCAATAAACAACGGAATTTGATGCGAGTAGAGATTTCATAAGATACTGAGTGAGCGAATTTACCTAGCCTGAAGGTGGAGGGCACTTGAGCTTGTCTGGTTTAGGAGCCCAGAAATGGCGGATGCCAGATGCCCAATCCGCATCTTCCCTCCTGTTGCGGTTCATGGCGAGCAGACTGTGACTTAGATCCTCCGCCGTCCGACTGTGGCCGGCGCCGAGCGCCACCAATCCCCGACCGACAGGACGGCGAACGCCGCTGGTTCCATGCATCAGGCAATCGCCTCCAATGGCTGCTCAGCCCCCAATCAGCTCGCACGATTGCACGATTCCGCTGGTTCTCTTGCACGATTGCGCTCGCCGCCGCTAGATTTGTGCCATGCGACGGAAACCCACCGAGCGGCATTGGGCGGCCATAGGGCCGGCCCGGCCACGGCCGGAGCACGAATAGTGTTAGGCGCGGCACGAATCAGCCGGAACACTATCCGTATCGTGTCGGGCCTGCCCACGTGCCTAGGTCTGGAAAGAGTGAAGTCTGAAATAAACCCTATGGTTGTAGAGCTCGACGGAAATAAACCCTCACGTCTAAATCTCTGAAATCTGTACCCTAACCTTGCATATCCTGGTCATTTTGAACCTTTTGGCGTTTTTAGGAGAGGATTTGGTGACGTGGCACTTGGAGGCTGGGATTGTTGACTCTGACTGAATTAATGACCGCCATGTCGGCTTGCTCACATGCGAGCCACCGCCATGCCCATTTGACCACTGCTGGCTATCCGCGTTGCGCTCCGGCGCTGCCAGTACGAGCTCCATTGCCTCCTATCCATGTTCTAGCTCGCTGCCCCGTCCGCGAACGATCTCTGGGTGGACCGCGTCCCGTGCTTCGGCCTGTACATCTTCGTCGTCTACTTCTCATTCTACCTTGCGTGTGTCGTGTTTCTCACCGGGAATAGATCAGTAGCACGCCTGTACATGCGTATATATACGTGTCTAGCCGGTGTAATCAGAAGCATGCCTGTAGCTTGCTGGCTTGTACGTGCATGTAGCCCGCGAACATTGGTCAAGCTCTACAACGAGCCGGTGCATGACACCAAGCGCCGAGCCAGGTCAAAATGTTCTTGGACCACCACGGCGACCCCGGCGTGCAGCACACCACGGTGGCTAGCAGCGACGTGCTCAGGAATCTCAGGGAGATGCGGGTGCGCTCCGCCATGGGTGGCTTCGAGTTCCTGGTGCCCCGTAGCCGTATTGCCGAATATTACCACGGTGTGCACGCCTCGCTAGATGCGTGGCCTTGGTTTCAGCATGTCAAGCGGCATAGAGGCAGCGCCTGTGGCAAGGGTGTCGGTGAAGCGCATGGCCCTGGCGTCGATGAGACGCGCGGCTGCCCGAGCGACGAAGAAACCGGCGATGGAAGGTAGCACGGGCGACGCCTTGGCAGGCACGACGCCCGACAGCCCAAGCAATGCAGGATCCGGCGAGACATCCGACAGCTCGTCGGTTTAGGAAGCTGGCTGTGCAGCCATGGCTAGCACCGAAAACAAGCAGGTCCTGGTACGCCAGCCGGCGATCCTGGCACGGCCATGAGTGGTTGCGAGTCACGCAGCTCCCGTGGCCGCTCGCACGAGGTGCAGTGCAGTCCACAGCGATGCTGTTGAGTGCTGACGGCGTGGGACTTATTCCAAAATTCGTGCATAAGGGTAAGGAACCCATCTGCAGGTGTTGGCTGAATAATCGATCCCGGTCTTTCCCGGTGGTATGTAAGAATCCCCTGTTTGGATACGACCTCAAGGTTCAAAAAGACCGGGATCAGTGAAGTCAGGGTACAGATTTCAGGGATTTAGACGTGAGGGTTCATTTCCGTCGAGCTGTACAACCATAGGGTTTATTTCAGACTTCACTCGTCTGGAAATGGTCCGGCCCGACTTAGTTTCGTGCCCACATGACGGGTTGTTTTGGCCTGTTTTTTGAAAATATCAGAAAAATCTAAATAAAATGAAAAATGAAGCCTCCCGTGCCGTGCTTCTCCACGTCGTGCTTCGTGCCGTGCTGGGCGGACAATGTTTTTCATGTCGTGCCCGGGCCGGCCCGAGGTTTTCCGTGATGTGGCCGACAAGGCCCACGTGCCTAGAAATGAAAAAAAATTGGCCCTCCATGGGCCTCGTGCCTAGCCCGGCACGATTTAGACGTGTCGGCCATGTTTTGGGGTTGGGCTTTTTTCTCTTGCCTCCCTGGCCCGAAACTTTGGGCCCAATGACCACCATTACCCAGCTCCTGTAACCGGCATGCACTAAGGTGGCGTGCCACTAGGTTGATTCATACAAGCTATTTTCTACTGGTGAGTTCGTCATGAAATGAGAGTACCAAGTGTCTCTCTTTCACACGGGGCTCAAGTGTCAGAATGTCATCTTCACTCCTCTGCCACTCCGTGAAGTTTGCCCTCTCCCAGCAGCCTTACTTTTTTATAAGTCCCGTTCGTGCTTTTCAAAGAGTAAGTCTACATCTTTATGTTGATTCCACTTTTTTTTTGGAAAAGGAGGATTTCCCCCGGCCTTTGCATCCGAAAGATGCATGCAGGCCTATGTTGATTCCACTTAATCGATATCATCACTTTAACAGGATAACTGATTCAATTCCTTATTTGTATTTAAATAGAGTAGACACGATGAAACAATGTAGTCCACAAGATACTTTCAACGAATTAGTTCCAACCCGTCGCTCTTGTGATGTTTTGGTGCACTGCATAAGATTTTTTTTAGTTAAGAGTGCCTTGTACAGTGTACCCAAAATATCACGCTGGTGACGAAAAGAGATAGCTGAGTTCTAAACAAAATATGGAACTACAAGGCAATTGTCAGGGTCTTGGCAAAACCGTGGCAGCTAAATCCTTCAGAACCTATTACTGAGACAACGACGTAACCAAGAAAGACTAGATTATGTTCTTTGTGGATCTCATTTGTGTACCTAGCTAGCAATTGGAACTATGTCACAACGGTTTTGCTATTTCTCAGTCAGCTGAGAAATAACTTATTTCTCAGTCAACTTTTTAACCCTCTGATTTGTCACGTGAAGATTGGTGCAGCATTTTTGTGTTGTTTTGTTTATCTGGGTCAGAGCCTGTGGGAGGAATGGGTTGTGGGTCTGGAGCTATTTATGCTAGCTTTTTTGTTTTGTCGGGCTGGTTATGTCCAAAAGGTTTAGGGCCCTTTCCGGAAGTTAGCTAGGTATGGTACTTTTGTATTGGTCCGAGTTTACCTTTGTGGGTTTTGTGTATTTGGTCCTTTATTTTTTTTATTTTTTATACCGGTCCGAGTTGATTTGTGTGTCCCTTTTGTTGTTGCATTTTCTTGGATGCATGGGCATCTTTTATCCCTTGTGTTGTCCCAGACTATGTTGAGCTGCTCGTATAGACCTTTGAGGGGTTGGGTAGGCCTTTCTTGTGCTTTTTTTTCTTGATAATTTTTTGGGATGCAATTACAGTTGCGAGACGTGTTGAAACCGATTTTTTTTCTTCGGTTGCAAGTCGGTTTGCAACTGAGATTTTTTCCAATTTGCAAATGGCTGTTAATGAGATTTTTAGTTGCAAGTTGGGTTGCAACTGAGATTTTTCCAGCTACAAGTGGGGTTGCAACTGAGACTGCGATTTCTCCAGTTGCAAGTGAGGTTGTAACTGAGATGTTTTAGTTGTAAGTTGGGTTGCAACTAGGATTTCTCCAGTTACAAGTGGGGTTGCAACTGAGATATTTCAGTTGCAAGTTGAGTTGCAACCGTGATTTCTCCAGTTGCAAGTGTGGTTGCAACTGAGATGTTTAAGTTGCAAGTTGGGTTGCTTTCTCCAATTACAAGTGGGGATGCAACTGAGATATTTCAGTTGCAAGTTGGGTTGCAACTAAAATTTCCCCAGTTGCAAGTGCTGCTGCAACTGAGATTTTTTAGTTGCAAGTGGGGTTGCAACTGGAATTTTTGGTAAATGTGCTATTGTGTTTTACATGAAATGTTTGAATTATGGGTACAACAACTGCTGCCCAAATTTGAAATCAATGGGGACCTGTTGATCGCACACAGTTAATTTTTGGTCAACGTGTGGGATAGTACAACCATCAGAGATGATTTTGTACATATAACCGTGTGTGATAACTAAGCAACACATACAACCAAAGAAATAAAAGATCGTGCAGTCTTACGGAAACGCACACGGTTGAGAATGCTAAAATCATGTGTGATGCCGAGCTTATCTCACATGATTGAAATAACGAAATCGTGTGCGAAGTTTGAACAATCGCACATGGTTTATTAATCTTGTGCGATGATATATAGCCCCATCGCTCACCCATAAATAGTGACGGTCGTTATAACCGTGTGTGATGGGCAAGATCAATCCTGTGTGATTATCCAGTTTATAGTAGTACTGCTAAACCTCACTAATGGTTGCTTATCCAATCTATACTACATAGGCTCCTTGGGTTGTTGGGTACACGCCATGCCATAATCTGCTGCCTTGAGCCTTAGGTACACAGTCCGTAAATTTTTCTGCCTGGTCAGGTGTGAGATGTTGGTAATGCACCGAAACCCTAAACCTCTTCTAGTTTTAGAGCTGGTCTCGAGGATGCATGTGGTTGTGCGTGGGAACCAGTATTCCCAGCAGATTCGCAAACGCACAAAAGTAATGTTGATTAGATAAAAGGTTGTGTCCGAGAACAATTATGAATGTGGTAGGATATCAACCCGAGACACACGATCCATAGCTAAGATACTGAAAATGTAGAAAAGGGGAGAACCACATCTTGGTGTCGTGCTGGAGTAGTGGTGCACAACTCCATCTACTAGATTTCAACTCTGGTGCTTACATTTGTACGGTAGGAGCTTTCTATATCGTATTTCTCCCAAAAAAAGAAAACAAATGGAGAAGCGGTGTACTCTAAAACTATTGTGCAGTTGTTCTTTCTATGGAATTTATATAAAGTTCAAGAATCTAGTCTGGCTACCATCAAGGTGCGGCACGAGCGGCACATTTCTGACCAATATAAATATGCAAATTACTTATATTGTAACATTAGACGAGTTTTTCAGAGTTCATATATATATATATATATAAACATCACAGTATTTTACTTATGTGCAAACAAACACTTGAACAAATATATACCAGTCTTAGTACACACACTATGTGTTCCCCTAATTATTTCAGCGTATAACATGTTGCACTCTATATTACATTGCACTATGATGAGAAAAGGCCCTCTTTTCCTCTAGCTTTACAAACACACTTCCATCGTATATACCTCTCGCATCGTCCTTATGAAGAAATCCATCATTGTCACTCGCGAGGTTGTATATTCCGCCCCATTCTATTTGAGGTCCCTCCCTGAATTTATAACAATAGAAACGAAAAACTTAGGAGGACCCAATAATCTTAACTAACTCTTTTGCCCTTCCGTTAATTAAAATCATGCTTTTTTACAGGAAATACTTGATTTGTTTTAAAAACCGAGGAACCATGAGCAATTACACATATTCATAGGTTTTTCGTCAAAAAACAAAATCCACATATAACCACGGCAAGCATATGTAACAAATTACCATGATGCAGGGTCCAGTGGATCTCGATTTGCTAGGATCATATCCTCCACCTCCAAATATGTCATACTGTTAGACTATTCCTTGGATCACAAGTTTCCTTGTCCAAGTCGGTTTGTAATACCTAGTCTAAGTTGATTTGTACCAATATATATAGCCATGTACCATGTGCTAAACATAATACAAGCAATAATTTTATTCATCTATCATGGTATCAGTTTTTCGATCCTAGGGTTTATGGTATGGCTCCACCCACCCTACCACCGCCGCCTGCGGCTCGTTCTCCTACACCAGACACCCCCGTTTCCATCCTACCAGCTAAAGCTGTTCCTACCGTCGCCCCTGGCAATGATCATGGCATGTGTACTCGCGCCAAATCAGGTTTTCGTCAGCCCACAGATCGCCTCAACCTACATGCTACCACATCTCTCTCTCTTCCATCCCCAGAACTTACAAAATTGCTCTTCTTGATCCAAATTGGGCTGCTGCCATGAAAGAAGAATACGATGCTTTAATTCAAAACAATACTTGGCAGTTAGTTCCTCGTCCTTCCAATACAAATAAATGGGTCTTTCGCCAAAAATTCCACTCTGACGGGGCCTCTCCCGCTATAAATTAAGCCCGCTGGGTCTGTTATGGTTACTCTCAAAAACATGCCATTGATTATGATGAAACGTTCCCTCCTGTTGTCAAGCCCAGCACCATTCGTACTGTTCTTAGCATCGCTATTTCCTCCGCATGGCCCATCCATCAACTAGATGTCAAAAATGCTTTCCTCCATGGTTCTCTTCAAGAGACCGTCTATTGTCAACAACCTCTTGGTTTTGAAAATCCTTCCTATCCAAATCATGTATGTCTTCTCCAGAAATCTCTTTATGGTCTCAAACAAGCTCCACGAGCCTGGTTTCAGCGTTTCTCTTCTTTCATCCAAACGATAGGTTTCACTTCTTCCCTTTCCGACACTTCTCTCTTTGTGTACCACCACAATTCCGAAACTGCCTACCTCCTTCTTTATGTAGATGACATCATTCTCTCCGCATCTTCTCAAATCTTTTTAGATCATATTATTACCCTTCTTCGTTCTGAATTCTCTATGACTGATCTTGGTACTCTTCATCATTTTTTGGGCATTGCTGTTCTTCGTGATTCTTCTGGCCTTTTTCTTTCCCAACGTCAGTATACTATTGATCTTCTTAATCGTGATGGCATGCTTGACTGTCAGTCCTCTCGCACCCCTGTTGATACCAGTTTCAAACTATCCGCTGACAGTGAACCTTTCCATGATCCTACTCTGTACCGTAGTCTAACCGGCGCTCTCCAATATCTCACTATCACTCGTCCTGAAATTTCCTTTGCTGTTCAACAAGCATGTCTCCATATGCATGATCCATGGCTTCCGCATTATAATCATGTCAAACGTGTCCTTAGGTATTTGAAAGGTACTCTTGATCATGGTCTTCACATCAATAAGTCCACTCCTCATTCTCTCACCGCATACTCTCATGCAGACTGGGCTGATTGTCAGACACTCGACGATCCACATCCGGTTTCTGTGTTTTTCTCGGTAACAATTTGATTTCTTCGTCCTCAAAAAGACAGGTTACGGTCTCCCGCTCATCCGCTGAAGCTGAGTACCGTGTTGTGGCACATGCTGTCACTGATACTATTTGGGTTTGTCAGTTGCTCTCAGAACTGCACCGACCGATTGAGCAAGCTACTATTGTATAATGTGATAATATTTCAGCTGTTTACATGTCTGGAAATCCTGTTCAGCATCGCCGGACCAAACACATTGAGATTGATATTCACTTTCTTCGAGAGAAGGTGGCTCTTGGACAAGTTCGGGTGCTCCATGTTCCTACTACGGCTCAATTTGCTGACATCTTCACCAAAGGACTTGCTACTAAGCCATTTCAAGACATATGTTTCAGTCTCAACGTCATCGAGCCTCCCGTTGATACTGCGGGGGGATGTTAGACTATTCCTTGGGTCACAAGTTTCCTAGTCCAAGTCGGTTTGTAATACCTAGTCTAAGTTGATTTGTACCAATATATATAGCCATGTACCCTGTGCTAAACATAATACAAGCAATAGTTTTATTCATCTATCACAAACCATCTGGTCTAGTTTTTGCATGCTTTATGAATATTTCCTCAAACTTTTGTGGAACAAACCTACAGTTTGACATGTTTAGCATATATACGGATTCGAATGGTAGAAATATGCACAAAAACTAGCATATATACGAGAATAAAATATCAAAGAATAAATGTACATAATATCTTCCAATGATCAAGGTAAATCAATTATATCCAAGTTACAAAGGAAGAGCATTATAAGTCCTCTGCGTTGCTTTACTGCTGTTGGATATGTGACATCCCATAAGTTTGTTTTTATATGTATGGATAGAGCTGGTGCACCTCGGTGTTCCGCATAAAACTGGTTATAATATAAAATATCAAAATAGATTTTAGCCCATAAAAATTTCCCTTTAAAAGACACTAATTAGTTGAGTTAAGCGGTATTTTCTATATACCCGTGGATGCACACATCCATAAAATTACTGTAAAGCTTTTACTATATAGATGAGCACACAATCCAACCCGCAAAAAAAATATTCTAAATCCTAGAAATCTCGTAAAGTGGGGTGATTTCTAAAGTTTAAAAAGTTAGCTGAAACAAAACCACAAGTTTAAGTGATTTGTAACTGTTATTTTTCTTGGTTCACTTGATATGTACGTAAGTAGCACGAAGAGGCGGAGCTAGGAAATTTTTCCATTGGGTTCACTTAAAATTTGGGTGTGAACTAACTATACTATCGCAGACTGTTGAGTATATTGATTATTAGGAAAGAAGAGATAGACTAGAAGTTGTTCTGGTGTGTCTTGTACTCCAAGTTGATCATTGTACTCCTATATATATATATGCCCACGAGGCTCAAGCAATACAATCAACTATTCCACGAAACCCCATCTCTCCCTTCTAACATGGTATCAGCCTAACCGATCCAACCCTAGCCGCCGCCTGCAGCTTCCGCCCCGCACGCCGCCCCTGGGGCGGTCGGCCTCCATGACCGCCGTCGGGGGCCGCGCCGCCCGTACCTAGGGTTCGTACGCCAGTCGTGTTGACCGACTGCCCTGGAGAGTCTTTTTCTCGAGCCCTTGCCCCGGGTTTTTCTCTCTCCCGCCGGTCACCTTGATCGGCATTTTTCTTTTTGGTTTTTCGATCAAAGCTTGATCGGTTTGCGTCGCCCACCGCAGCCGTCGACCCCCGTGCGCCTCTACTCTGACACCGGCGCGACCGGCAGGCTTCTTCACCGACACGGCGGCCTCGCGCGACAGGCGGCCCCTCACGGCCGTCGTCCGCGCGCCGGCCTGCTCGTCGATCTATGCCGGCCGTCACCGCCCTCTTTGACCAGGACACCTGCATCGCCCCGACCCGGCGGTCTCGCTCCATGCGGCGGCCCATCATAGTCGCCATACGCGCACCGGCCCGCACATCGATCCACGCCACCCGCCTCCGCCGCGTCTGCACGGCGGCCCTACGGTCTGCCTTGCCGGTCTCATCCCTGGCTGAGTCGGGCCGGCTGCTTCAGGCTCGTCGGCTGCCTCAGCTCGGGCGCCGCTGCTATGTTGGTCGCTCAGGCATCGCTGCTCGGGCGCCGGCGATGCTTTGGCAGCCCGGGTGCCGGTGCTGACGTGCTCGTCCGCACGTTGTCCCACGCCGTCCGTCGTCGCCGGCTTCATCTCGGACTCCGCCGCCACCCCACCTCCACCGAGCGGCGTCCCCGACCTCGCGCGCGATCGGCTTGATCACCTGCTCGCCACCGCGATCCGCCCCATCTACGCCGCGCGACCGACCTGGCCCGTCGGTTGCGCACGCCTCCGCAGGTCCCGTGAAGACCGTCCCGAGTACAGCGCACCTCTCCACCGATCAAGCATCGGCCTGCCGTGGCGTCACCCCGTCGGGCCCCAGCGCCGCCGCCCCGTGGTTCTCCCCGCGACTGCATCGACTCGCGCGTCGCCCCTTCGGGCCGTCGTGCCGCGATACGTGGTCCCCGCCGTCGCCCTGAGGCCGTCCCCGCGGTTGCACCGACCCGCACTCCACCGCTGCGCCGCCCCTTCGGGCTATAGCACCGTGGCCCGCGGTCCCCGCCGTCGCCCCGAGGTCTTCTGCCATTGCCCCGCCACCCCTGGCTCCGCCGCTAGCATCGCCCCTTCGGGCCGTAGCGCCGTGGCCCGCGGTCCACCGCCGTCCTCGCGCATCGACCTCTCGTGGTATGCGCCACGCCGCCTCCCTTGGCCGGGAACGCCATCGTCCGCGCCAGTCTTCGTCACGCTGTCGGGTTCCTCGCCTACTTCGAGCACCGCCGCCGCACTACTAACCTAGCCGCTGCCGCCACCATTAGGTCGCCGCCGCCGCTCTTCTTCGGCCGCTGCCGCCGCTACCTCCGTAGCCGCCGCCGCCACCCGTCCACCCCCTTCGTCTTCGTCCAAGCACCAGCCCGTCGCCAACGTCGCCGTCATCTACCCCGACCACTTCGTCTACTCCGACCACCGTTGGTGACATCGGCCCCGCACCGATGGAACGCCACAATCGTCGTCGAGTTCTTCTCTTCTGGCCTCTCCAACTTCTCCGACATGGCGTACAACTTGTGCAGGTCCCCGTCTCCGCATGCCCGGTGCTGGCAACACCGATGTGTGCCTTCATCCACGATGTGTCCCCGGGCCTGGAAAGCCTGATCGGCGCTTCGTCAACTTTGTCTTCGTCCGTCTACGCATGCGCGGTGCTGGCAACACCCGGGTTTGGCACACCCGGTGCGACGCCTCGTCAACACCATCCTCCTTCCGGCGCACCACTACCTCGATACCACTGCACCCATGACTAACTCGGCGCCTCCTTGTGCCCGCGGTTCCACGGAGACTTTCTCGACACCGGCTACCCCGACTCGACATCGACCACGGCTACACCATCCTCCGCTCTCGGCTACCTCGACAAACGGCACAAAGGGCTACCGCCTTGCTTGAGCAACCTCGTTGGTTTCCACTCCAGCCACGACTCCGCGATGCATCGACCGTTACGACTGTGGGGGGGTGTCCATCGGCTTGCCTTCGGATTCTTCTCCAGTCTCACCGTCTGCGTCGCTACCGTTGTAACTGGGGGGGATGTTGAGTATATTGATTATTAGGAAAGAAGAGATAGACTATGATTTGTTCTGGCGTGCCTTGTACTCCAAGTTGATCATTGTACTCCTATATATATATGCCCACGAGGCTCAATCAATACAATCAACTATTCCACGAAACCCCATCTCTCCCTTCTAACATAGACTATTTCACAACAAAACCAAGGCAATAATAAGGACAGTCGTGAGTTAATGGGTTCAGCTTTGATTTTTAGTTGGGTTCAGACAGCCAAATACCTATATAGTAACAAGTGATTGCAAAAAATCGCAGCTCCGCCCCTAAATAGCACGTGGTATTAATTACCTTCCTTTAACATCAAATGCACCGGTATCACTCCCATGCATTCCTCTGTGCATATTCTCTATGTATATTGATAAGTGAGGCAATGGTGCATCAGCCTGGATTGAAAAAAGATATAACATATCAAGCTCGTAGTTCATCCACAAACATGTCTATATGTTTAAAGAATAGTGTGTGTGTGTGTGCACGTGTGGGTGAGGGAGAGGAGAAGTACGGGGCTTGTTATAGGACCATTAGCAGCATGCACCAAGGTGGCAAATTCTCTGGCATATGTAACATTAAAACCAATTGCGACAGACCCTACATTCCAAAGTATAAGTTTAGCATGGATTAGAATATAAAATGAAGCCTCCAGCAATAGAGTGCTCTGTATTTAGGACTCGCATCTATGTAAAACCAGTTACTTAAGACACTAAAATAATATAAAGTTAAATATATGTGTTTCGCAGTGGTATGGATATAATGTCATTTTATTCAGTTTAATATAATCAGCACGAAGAAAAGTTGAACACAGCAGCAAAATCACTTAAACATGGCATGACCAAATGAAAATGTTTTTTAGAATAAACGAAAATGTTTTTTATTCGAGTGAAATGCACAGGGAGTGCAATTACTTAGCGGATGTGGTCAATCAACCCTGCTTGGCAGTGGACTAATTTGTACCAGATAGAGTGACGTCGCGGGTTCTTCCTAGGCAAGGAGCCGTGCGCGCGATTTCAAGTTTTCAACGGGTCAATTTTGGCCGGAAATGCCACACTCGTAGGCAACATTTTACCGCACCAAGCTGCTGCTGATCTGTGGAGCTTCGTGGCGAATTTTGCAGGGGCACGTAATGGCAACGAACACATTTTGTGGGCCGCAGAATTATCTTGTGGTTCAGAAAAATGGGTTGATCCTCTACGTAGTTTTGAGCCCTCGATTACCATGAAGGTCATTGTTTTTAATAAAAGACATATGTCCGATTTTATAAATAAAGCCAATAAACAACAGACAACAATCTAGACAAGCAGAAAAGAGCCACACAGAGGCAAAGTACAAGAACCAAACTTAACAGTTTAAGAGCTGACACAGCAGCAATAACACGACTTGACAGCACACAGGCTCACTACCTACTGGCGGCAAGGGAAGACAGGACGCTAACAAGGAGAGCACCAACAGGTCGCTACGCATGGATGGTTTTGGCATGTTTCATCCACCTCATCTCCTATGTTTTTTCTTTTGACTTTCAGCTTTATATCCATGACATCTTTTGAATTGAAAGTTCAATTTATGTTTTGTTTGCATATTTGTGTTTCTCGTGGCGAGGACTTTCAGACAAGACCACTATTGAATATATTTTGACAAGTTTTTAAGACTATATTAAATTGCGAATATGAAAAATTAGAATCCATAATATATTTTTGTTAAGTTTAATGAAGTTTTACCAAGTTTTAAGTTCTTCTTTACGTTTTAGGTTTAGTTGGTAATATTTTAGTTTTGGAGTATTGGGTTTAGGATTAAGTTGTTGTCAAGTTTTAGCAAGTTCACCAGGTACAGGGACTCCATTTTTAACCAAAAGTTGAGTGTTTTTGTTTCAAAGTCCTCGTCGCAAGCAAAACAAATGCAAACAAAATATAAATTGGATTTTTGGTTCAAAAGATATAATATATATAATTAATATTAAATAAAAAGCATGGGAGGTGGAATCAGTCAAGTATGTAATCTGACAAAAGCATGCATTCATGGACACCCCCACCCCCCTCTCCCAAAAAAAGTAATTAAGAGCAATGTTAATAACATAGACAACAATTGGCTATATGGAGTTCCCACATCATGTATAGTCAACCTAATAGCCCACTCATACGATAGTTGTCATATGATATGTCATTAATATATGACACACATTCTTGTCTCACAAAGGATGTTGGAGCTCATGCTAAAGTCGGCTGTAAGTCTACAACCCGCTTCTTCTCTCTCTCTCCTCTTCTTTCACCTTCAAATAGGCAAAAATCTGATGAGGAATCTCTTATATCCCTCATATGTCATCCTATTATGCTTGCTCTCAGGCTAATTAAGTCATGCACATGACCTTTCCGTCTTTCTGAATTACGAGCCAGATGGGCGGTCCACGATGTCCCAAAAGGTGTGAGTCACGACCATACATGCTACAAATCTCCTCTCGAGCTTTGTGTTGCAACAAACCTATCACAGTGTGCCTCACGTCATACTACCTCCGTTCTGGTTTATTGGTCCCCTTAATATTTTGTGCCAAATTTTGACCATAAATTTAACTGAGAAAATAGTAATACATGTCACCAAAAATTATTTAAACATAGTTTCCAATGATAGTATTTTAGTTACATGCATTAACATTTTGTTAGTTAAACCTAAGGTCAAAATTTAGCACAAAATACGAAGGGGACCAATAAACCAGGACGGATGTAGTAAAGAACAACATTGGCTTTGGCTGATCTCATTTGCTTACATTTTTTTGCAGAAGTTGTACGTAAAGAATAGTAATGCTAACTTTGGGCCGGACAAACATCTATAATCATAGGTTATCGATGATATTTTATGATAAGTCTATTTCCATATACATCCGATTCACAAAAAGTTAGAACATCTTATATTTGAGAAAGTTAACTACTAATAAGTCTCTAAATTCCCTTTGCTTGTACCGGGCAAGATTATTGCTATGCTGGTCTAAACTTTCACCTCATTCTGTAAAGCTAACTTGGCAACTTAGAGCATCTACAGACGGGCGCCTCAAACCCGCCTCATACGCTCGGACGGGCCACAAGTCACTGACCAGTCATGTTTTTTCGACTCAGACGGACGCCTCAAACGAGTCTCAAACGTCCGGGCTGACCAGCACCCCCATATCCAGCCCGAATATGGGGCGGATATGGGAGCGCCCGGGCGCGCCGGGCACGCCCGCCACGTCGAACTAACGAAGGGGTCCCACGGGGAAACACCCGGAAACCCGGCGGTCCAACGGACGCCGCGTCCATCGCCGCGGTGTGAACGCCTCGTGGTGTCGCTCCGACTCGCCGCCCAAGACCGAATCCGGCTATTTAAGCCAACCGGCATCCCGCAACCCTAACGCATCCACCTCCCCCCTCTCCGCGCCGCCAGTCCGAGCCCCTCCACCTCCTCCCTCTCCCGCTCCAGCGCTTTGCCCATGGTCCGACGCTCCGCCCACGCTCCGGCACTCTGCCATGGTCCGGAGCAAGATCGTCTACTACGCCATGCTGATGCCGGAGTGCCGCACCGAGATCCAGCAGGAGATCCGGGCGAGGCAAGCCGCGTGCGCCGCCCGCGTCGCTGTCGGGCTTCCTCCGGACTCGCCGGAGCCGGAGGAGGATGAGGAGCAGTCGGGGGAAGAGGAGGAGGAGGAGATGGCTCTGATCGAGGCGAGGGAGGCGGAGCAGCAGCTATCGGGCTTCAACATGGAGTAGGCGGAGGCAGAGTTCGCCGTCGCCCAGTCCGACGAGATGGCGGAGCAGCAGGCCATCCTGGAGTCTATCCAGGATGAGGCTTATGTGGAGGCCAACCGATCGTTCCTCCGGCGGGAGCAGGCGGAGTCTGGCGCGCTCTTCGCCGAACTCGATGTGGAGATAGAGGCGGAGGAGGCCGGAGTGGAGGCGCCGGAGGCGCCGGAGGAGCCGGAGCTGCAGCTGCCGCCCATGCTGCCTGAGCCGGGCACGGAGATCGTCGACATCTCCGACGACGAGTAGCTAGGTGATCGACGTAGTACGTAGGTTTCTTTTAGTTTGCATGTCTTTTGTATGGATTTGAGAATCTAGTATGAGATGTCCGGCTGCAACTGTGAAAATTTGAGGCATGCTCGGTCAGTGCCCGCGAACACGCCCGGGCGCGTCCACGGGCGTTTGAGGGGCCGGATTTGCCAAGTCCGGCTGTAGATGCTCTTAGTAATTTGAAGTCATCTACCATTTCATGTATAAAGTTTTTGATCTCTCATGCATTTCTTTGCACTTGCACTGATTTCATGTATTCTTCTATTGGGAGCATACATGACACTATCTCTGAATGCACTCCTGAGTGATGGGTCGGGCGCATTGAAATCGGGATACATGCTGTTAGATGGAAGGCCTGGTAGATCAAAGAAGATCAACCGCAAAGCAGAAACTAAAGATGTTGCAAGAAAGGGCGTGGACAAAACTGATCCACGACAAAGGAGTCATATGTCCTAAACGCAGTTTCGAATACCAAGTGAAATTCAAGCATTCAAGACAAAACGTAAGCCTTCAAATAGGCTTATGTTAAAGATAAATACCTTGAGCTATGCTCCTTCTCTGTTAATGAGAAAATAATTGTTAAGATTTTCTCACAGCTCAAGACCCTGTTTCTCACTTCCACACTCCCCCGTTTTCACAAGCTTATCAGCAATTTCAGGAGCTACAAGGACTACTGAAGATACCCAGCTTTCTGATACTCATGACAAGTGGACTTACCCCTGGAGTAACACAAATTTCTCATCCATTAAGTTGTATTCTTGGTACTTCGAAGAAGAGACTGCTGCTCCTTTATTTAAACACATGTGGAAGAATGCCTCCATGCTTAGATACAAGTTCTTCTTCTGGATGCTCTTACATGATAGAGTTAACACAGGAAATCTGCTTCAGAGAAAGTCCTTCCTACCCTCCTATAGTTGTGCTCTTTGTAACACGGGCAGAAGAAACTGCTCTTAACCATTTTTGGGATTGCCCTTCTTCTAAACATTGCTGGGACAACATCACCACTAATAGGTACAGAGAGGTATTTCTGTCATGGATGAGATCTATCTGATTGTTCCAAAACTGCATGCTAATATTGCCTAGGAACTACCATCATGGTCTACTGGAACATCTAGATTCAGAGGAACTCCAAAATCTTCAAGGCATTGACACCCTCTATTCTCTCAGGGAAAAGGCAAATGTATGCAGATCTTTCACTTCTAAGCCACAAGATTAAAAGGAGGTATGAAGATACTCTTCTTACTTGGATTGATCAGCACCTATCCTGAATAATCTGTGGACATGATGGATTTTCCAAGAGCTGGTATTGGGTAGTGTCAGTGTCAAAACCGGCGGATCTAGGGCAGGGGGTCCCGAACTGTGGACCTTGGATCGATGGGGAACAGTGGACATGGGACACGATGTTTACCCAGGTTCGGGCCCTCTCTAAGAGGTAAAACCCTATGTCCTGCTTGATTATATTGCTTGTGTATAAGGGGGTTACAGAGTAGATCTACCACGAGATCAGACGAACTAAACCCTAGCTAGTAGGATGGTGTTTGTTCTTCTAGCCTCTACGGACCAAGCCCCCTGGTTTATATAGACACCAGGGGTACTAGGGTTTACAGATAGTCGGTTACATGAAGGAAACATCGGATCTTCCATCTTGACTTGGGGTGCACTCCAAGGCTCAAAATGTCTTCGGTCCGGATACGGTGCGGCCCTGCAGTTCGTTCCATGAGAGATAGGCCGGCCTCCCGAGGACCCCCTAGTCCAGGACTTCCTTAGTAGCACCCGAACTAGCCTTCAATGTCAGAGCTCTCCACCATTGATCGCCCCATGGTTCTGTAAAGTCTTCGGCTTGCGAGGCGAGTTCCCCATTTTCTTATTTGGCTGGTTTTAATAGTTCGGCCACCAATGACTTCAATCGAGGCGGACCCTCACCATTAACTTTTTCTAGGGTGACCCTCGATTTCTGTGCATCCGTCAGTAGGCGAGCAGCCCCGTGTCTTTTACAAAAACACCCACCAAGGGCCAGAAGCTTGACCATCAAATAGGCCAAAGGCGCATCGTGTTGTTCATCACCCCAAAACAAGAAATCCAATCTCGCTCAGAAGAAAATCCTCAAGCGACATGGCTGACGCCCCTGGTTCATCCTCGCGCCCCCACGACCAACTCCCGGGCGATTGGCCCAGTTGCTCCGTCTCACGGCTTCAGCTATGCGACCTCCAGTGGCAAGGGTATCTCCCTGCCATAGATCTTGTACCCGTCCGCACTGGGCTGACCTCGGCCGGTGGCGACGCCTTCCCAGAGAACTTTCCCAATCCAAATAAGGACGAGAGGGTATGTTTTGTATCCTTCCTTCTAAGAGGTCTAGGATTCCCCATTCACCCTTTCTTAAGGGGTTTACTAGAGTTTTACGGGATCCAACTCCACAACCTCATCCCAGGATCAATTCTACGTATTTCTGGCTTTATTGCTCTCTGCGAGATGTTCCTAGGCTGCGAAGCCCATTTCGAGCTATGGAGAAAATATTTCTGCCTCGTCCCCCGCTTCCACGAGGGGTCAATTCTTGAAGTAGGTGGAGCTGAAGTGTGCCGTATAGCCGGCACCGGATATCCCATTGGGACCCCAAAGAAAGATTCTGAAGAATGGTCCTTGGAATGGTTTTATATTGAAGATGTTCCCTTGTTTGAGCCTGTCCGGAGAGGCTTGCCGATGTATTCAGACGCCCCGCTGAAGAAGCGACTCAACTGGCAGCCCAAAAGCCACTCCCAAGAAGAGTCCACCGAGGTGCGGTGCTTAGCTGTCAAGATAAGGGTGCTATCTCACGGCGGGCTGACCATGGTAGACGTAATGGCCGCCACGATCGACCGATGCGTGCAACCCCTTCAATAGAGGATGCATCCCCTATGGCGATACAACGGGATGAGTGACGCATCCCGCTATAAGTGACAAGGGCCGAACAATGAAACCGCAATGGCTGCCATTTTGGCGGATCTTTTCAAAGGCGAAGAAGAAGAGTTTGCCCACCCGAGAAATTGGAAAGGCTACTCAAGCTACAGCCCCATCGAATGGGTAAGTTAAAAACTGTGTACACAGCTCGGATTTCACACCCGAATACTGATCAATTCAACCATTTTTTCGAACAGAGCCAGAGGCGCCAAGTGGAAGGTATCAGCTGCCCCACTCCTCAACCGGAGGATTATTCCTGTGATGACGACCCAGGCTTCCACGAGGACCCGGAGATATCGATTGACTTTGAGGACGGGGTTTTCTTTCAAGAAAGACTTGATGGTTCCAAGGTGGCTATCACAGCCGACCACCCTAGGCTTCTCCCCTCCTCCGTTGTAAGTAGCAAGAAGGCCTCCTTTCCAACAAGGCATTCGCCCCATGCTGCTCCAGCTACGCTAACCTCTACTCCCAAGGGTCGCCGCACCTCACGCCGAACACCAACGGAGGCGGCATCCATTCCGGTTAGCGAAGGAGCCTCTAAGCGAAAAGCGACTACGCCGATCGCGTCTTCGGAAAAAAGGTGGGATGCTTTTTAAAATTGCTATTAGTTCATTATTAGCCTTGTCTGTATGGGGCCCCACTAATATTTAATCCAGCAGGAAGAAGGTGCCACCTCAACCATCCGAAAACATCAAGGGAGTGTCCGGTAGTGGCCGAAGACCTTCAGTGCGGACAGAAGTTAATGCAGGGGATCCCTCAACACACCATCCTATAGAAGATCCGGAGGATGTTTCGGTTACCACTTCCAAAGTGGAGAGTGTGATGAATCACCGGCGACGGAAGGAAGCCCTCCGCCAAGCTGCCTTTACCGACCAAGAATTCAATGCCTTTAATTTGGTCGACGCATATCTCGGGGCGGCCCGAACAGGTCTTGAAGGAATTGCCAATCTCCTATCTACCAATATGCAGGTAAAAATGATTTTTAACAGCCAAATGTGAACACTAACCCAGTAGCCCCCGAGCCTTGAATCGGGCGGGATGGTTGAGTTAAGGGTCTTTCAAATGTGTATCATTTGCTGCAGTCCTTGAAGGACCATAATAAAAAATTGTGCGAGGACCTGGAGCTAAACCGAACATGATTGGCTGATAAGGAAGCCGTATTGGAGGCTGTGAAGAAGTTCACCAGTGAGGCCCATGGTGAGGGAAAGCTCTAAATTTGCATGTTTTATGCCATCGTGCTTTGTTTAACATGGGCCATCTTTATAGCATCTGAGTCCATAGGTTAACTTCAAAAGGACCTGAAGGCTGCCAAAGAAACTCAGTGGTATGCAGAATCACAGCATCAAGCCGGTCTTTGGGTTTTGAAACGAAGCCAGGAGGAAACCAACAAACTGAAGATGGAGAATCGGCAACAGGCCGAAGAACTGGAGAGTCTAAAGACTCAATTGGCACAAGTCCACGGAGAAAACTAGAGCTTGAGAAGCGGCATGTTCAGTAAGTTTGTCCGTGAGCATTGGATAAGTATAGACTTGTTCCGTGCTTGAATGTAATAGATATGCCATGCTTTTGATGCCAGGTCTCCTAACTGGCCGGCCCGAAGAGGAGGTCCAGTCCTTTGGCCAGAACGTGCTGAAGGTATTGTCTGTGGTTCATGAGAAAGCACGAAAGGTTATGAAGAACATGGTGAAGGCATTATGGCCGACCGAAACGGCGCAGGACGATATGGCTGAACTGGCAAATCATTTTATGGGAGCTCGATGACACCTCGAAGTTTGGAAAATATCATCCTGTCGGGAGGGGGCGCGAGAAGCATGGGCCATGGTGAACACCCGGTTCAGGAAAGTCGAGCCAGAGGACATGGCTCGTGTTGGACCTGTAGGGCCGGATGGGCCAGAAATACCCCTTAATTTGGTGTATGACCAAGTGATGCCCGTAGCTCAGTTCTCTCAACAGGCTTGTGCTTTAGATAGCATAATAGATAATGTGGACAAAGAGTGATGTGTTTGATTCTATGTAACTATGTACTTTACATCGAACGTTCTCGATCCGAACTGTAAAAGGTTTGTCGTAACCGGCCATCGGCTTCTGCCTCCCCGACAAGTGATCGGGGAGTGTTCCGTACTATGTGACCTGATTTAAACAGGAAATCAGTTCCAGTAACCAGGCAATCCGGCTTTGAGGTGCGAACAGACAAAAACACGTGCGGAGAGTTATGTTATATTACTGCGTAACGTAAGAAAAATCTTCTGAAGAAAATAGTTCCTCGATGGGTTCCTTTCTTCAGGTTCGTCATATCAAGTACAGACGTTTTATAGGTGGATGCCCGAAGTATGCCAATGATTGGTGTACGGGCCGAATCCACAAGTGTTGGTGATGAACACCAAGATGTTTTATAATTTCCCTCATGGCCGACCCATTGTGTTCTCAAGAATGCTAGCTTTCGGCTTCACCCGTCTGAGGTACGTACACGGCTGACCCGGTCGTAACAATCGCAGAGGTGCTCCCTTTACCCCCTAGCCGAACAATCGAGAACGTAGGAGGTAAGCACAGGAGCCAGGCAACCTAGCTTGGCAAAAACCTACGTCAAATTAGTGCATATGATGGCTGAAAAGGTATTTTGAGAGAGTGCGGATGCAACAGAAATGATCACACGCACAGAAATATATGTATTGGATGCTTTAAAGGAGCCCCCAGGTAAAATCTGGGTGTTACATTTGAAGATGTACAATTAAGAGGGCCTAAACAGGATTCGGTTTATCCGAACGGAGCCCGGTAGATGCTAATGATCCAGAAAAAAAAGGAAAAGGATTCTACAATGAGGAAAGGGGTAGTGGACTGATGTGGGCACGCTTAGCTATAGAAGCGTCAGAGCCGGGCTGCGTTCCGGGGGTTTGGTTCAAGGCGGTCATCGGCCGGGTTGCGAATGTGGTACGCTCCTCCTGCTAAAACTTCATCAATTATGAAAGGGCCCTCCCATTTAGGCGAGAGCTTGTTCTTTTGCTTCTTAGGGAGGCGGAGGACGACTTCTCCGACGTTGTATGCCTTTGCCCGAACTTCCCTACTCTGGTAACGTCGGGCCTACTGCTGATAGAATGTAGAATGAGCGCGAGCGATGTCCCGTTCCTCTTCCAAGGCGTCTAGGTCATCCTGCCGATCCAGCTCGGCCTCCTTTTCCTCATACATGTGCACTCGAGGTGCATCGTGAATAATGTCACAAGGTAGGACTGCCTCTGCGCCGTACACCATGAAAAAGGGTGTGTATCCCATTGATCGGTTGGGGGTAGTGCGGAGTCCCCAAAGCACGGAGTCGAGCTCCTCCACCCAGTGACAGTCAGATTGTTTCAAGCAACGGACTAAGCGATGCTTAATGCCGTTCATGATCAGTCCGTTTTCCCTCTCCACTTGTCCGTTGGTTTGTGGGTGGTACACTGAAGCATAATCGAGCTTGATGCCCATGGTAGCGTACCAGTCTTTGACTTCCTGGGCCGTGAAATTGGATCCATTATCCATGATGATACTGTGGGGGACACCATAATGGTGTACCACACCGGATATAAAGTCGATAACTGGTCTGGATTTGCTGAGGTTACTGGCTTTGCTTCAATCCATTTAGTGAACTTGTCGACCATTACTAGTAGGTATTTCTTTTTCTTGGTTCCCCCTTTAAGTGGTCCAACCATGTCCAATCCCCAGACTGCAAAAGGCCAGGTAATTGGTATAGTTCGGAGAGACGTGGGGGGCATGTGGCTTTGGTTAGCGAATAGCTGGCATCCAACACGGTGTTAGACTAGAGTGCGGGCGTCTTGGCGGGCGGTAGGCCAGAAAAACCCTGCTCGGAAGGCCTTACTTACTAGGGCCCGAGCTGCCGTGTGATGGCTGCCCATGCCAGCATGTATCTCGGCCAACAATCACCGCCCCTCTGTTTCCGGTATACACCGCTGTGGACTTTGTAGGCTTTAGAGCGCCGGATTATGCTTCCTGCCTTGGTCTGATCGTTGTGGAGCTCCTGTCATATCAAGTAGGCAAGGAAAGGCTTGGTCCATGGTGCGATTACGGCCATGACCTCATGAGCCGAAGTGGTTTCTTCAACTGTCGAGCCGCCGATAATTTCGTCGTCCGGCTCAATGGCCGGAGGAACGATTTGTTCGGGCCCATTGGTTGTTGTACCCTGATCCCCGCCCTGCCATACTATGGATGGCTTAAAAAGCCGCTCCAGAAAGGAGTTTAAAGGGACGAGGTCACGCTTGGCGCCCATGCGGGCGAGGATATCTGCAGCTTGATTACTGTCTCTAGAGACGTGGTGGAACTCTAATCCTTCAAACCGGGCTGATATTCTTAAGACGACATTTCAGTATGCCGCCATTTTTGGGTCCTTGGCGTCGAACTCGCCATTGACTTGGGAGATGGCGAGGTTGGAATCTCCCCTCACCTCGAGCCGTCGAACACCCATTGAGGTTGCCATCCGAAGACCATGCAACAGGGCTTCGTATTCGGCTGCGTTGTTGGAGTCTATGTACATAATCTGTAGCACGTACCGAATAATGTCGCCCATGGGGGACGTGAGGATATCACCAGTCCCCAGTCCGGCCAGCATTTTGGAACCGTCAAAATACATAGTCCAATGTGAGTATGTACTATATTCCCGGGGAAGTCGGCTTCCGTCCATTCGGATAGGAAATCAGCTAGCACCTGAGATTTAATAGTGCAGCGAGGTTTGTACACAATTTCAAAGGGCAGGGGGTCTATTGCCCATTTGGCGATATGGCCCCTGGCATCCCTATTATTGATAATATCATTCAAGGGTACTTCGGATGCCACGGTAACCGAACACTCTTGAAAGTAGTGTCAGAGTTTGTGGGATGCCATGAAAATTGTGTATGCAATCTTCTGATAGTGCGGGTACCGGGTTTTACACGGGGTGAGTACTTCCGATACGTAATAGACAGGTTTTTGCACCTTGAACTTGTGTCCTTCCACCTCTCGTTCTACCACGAGGACAGTGCTCACAACCTGGTTTGTGGCTGAGATGTATAGCAACATGGGTTTAGCTATGCCAGGTGTTGTCAAGATGGGGTTGCCTGCCAGTAGAGTCTTTATCTCCTCTAGTGCGACAGTTGCCTCATCCGTCCATTCGAAGTTTTTCGTCTTTTTAAGAAATTTGTAGAGCGGCAGGGCCTTTTCACCGAGGCGGGAGATGAAATGACTCAAGGCTGCAACGCATCCTGCCAGCTTCTGGACGTGTTTGAGCTCTGTGGGTATTGCCAGTTGGGACAAAGCTCGGATTTTAGCCGGGTTGGCTTCTATCCCTTTATTGGAGACAATGAATCCGAGCAGTTTGCCGGTGGGAACTCTGAAAACACACTTATCAGGGTTAAGCCGTATATCATATGCTCTTAAGTTTTCGAAGGTGAGATGGAGGTCGTCGACCATCTGGCCAACATGTTTGGTCTTAATGGCCACATCATCCACATAGGCCTCGACTGTTTTGCCAATTTGGCTTTCAAGGCATGTTTGAATCATGCGTTGATATGTTGCTCTTACGTTTTTAACCCGAAGGGCATGGTGTTGAAGCAAAACGGCCCGTAGGGTCTAATGAACGCGGTTGCTGGTTGGTTGGATTCCTTCATCTTGATTTAGTGATATCCCGAATAAGCGTCGAGGAAACATAGTGAGTCGTGTCCGGTGGTGGCGTCAATGATCTGGTCTATTCGAGGCAAAGGGAAAGGATCCTTGGGGCAAGCCTTGTTGAGATCTTTGAAGTCGACACACAGCCGCCAGGATTTATCCTTTTCAGGTACCATGACCAAATTTGCCAGCCAGTCGGGGTGTTTGATTTCTCTGATGAATCCGGCTTCAATTAGTTTGGCTAATTCTTCCCCCATAGCTTGACGCTTGGGTTCAGCAAATCGGTGGAGCGTTTGTTTAACCGGCTTGAAGCGCTTAAGTATGTTCAAGCTGTGCTCTGCCAGCCTGCAAGGGATGCCTGCATGTCCGAAAGGTGCCAGGTGAATATGTCCCAATTTTTGCGCAAGAAAGTGCGCAGCGCCTCGTCGACCTCTGGATCCAGATGTTCTCTGATTGTCGCTGTTTTATTGGGGTCCGTCGGTTGCACTTGGAACTTGACGGTTTCATCAGCTGGCTTGAAGGATGTATACTTGGGTCTTTTGCTTAGGGTAACATCATCTTTGTCGACTACTGTACGTAGTGTGGTCAGTTTTTTGGCTGCTAGAGCCTCAGATAGTGCCTCTAGGGCCAGGGATGATGTTTTGTTTTTGGCTCGGAGGGCTTTGTCTGGGTTGCTGGATATTGTGATCACACCATTGGGCCCTGACATTTTGAGTTTCATGTACCCGTAATGGGGTATAGCCTGGAACTTCAAGAATGCGTCACGCCCCAATAAGGCATGGTATCCGCTATGGAAGGGCACAATGTGGAAGAGTAGTCTTCAGTCCTATAATTCGTTGGAGTGCCGAACACTACATCCAGAGTGACTTGTCCGGAGCAGCGTGCCTCCTTGCCGGGGATGATTCCTCGAAACATAGTGTGTCTTTGTTCGATTCGAGATATGTCGAACTGCATATTTTTGAGGGTATCCTCATAAATGAGATTTAAGCCGCTGCCTCCATCCATAAGCACCTTAGTTAATCTGAAGCCGTCCACAATGGGTTTGAGGACCAATGCGGCGGGTGCTCGGACGGGTCACATTCTTCGTTCGTCCTCCGCATCAAAGGTGATGGGGGTGTCCGTCCAGGAGCTTGCTATGGTGACCTGATGGACTTGGCTGAGCTCTCGAAGGGCTCTTTTCCTCCGGTTGTTCAAGGAGAAGGTTTCGTAGATGGTTAGGACATTATTGTCCTTGGGAGAGGGTGTCGCTGGTCCTCTACTGGGAGTTTGAAGGCGGAGTATGGCCTCGCCGCTCTTGGCCACCTGTCTAACAACCCAGCAAGCTCGAAACCTGTGAGTTGGATTTGTGTTTAGCAGGGCCGAGTCTATGGGGCATGGCTTATCCAATAGCTCATCCAGGACTGAACTGGATCCGGCGAGGGGTATGTTTCTTTTTTCAGAGGGCTCGTATTCGGGCGACCGCTGTGCATGTGAACGCTTTTCTCGGATTGTACTCGGCTGTTCGGCGTGGTTTGACTCCACGCGCATTTGTTGTTCTTTCCAGGTGCTTTCCATGGCGTAGTATTTGCGAACCAGGTCCAATAGTTCAGTGAAGCTCTGGACATGACGACGGGCGAGGGCGTTCAAGACTCCTTCGTCTCGGCAATTAAACCGAAAAGCTGATATTGCTTCTTGATTGCAGCTATCTGTCATTTTGTTTTTAACCAGCAGAAATCTAGCCCAATAGTGATGAACCATTTCTCTGGGTTGCTGCTTAACGTGTATCAGGTCCCATCCCGATTCCGGGGAATATTCCTCGTGGGTGGTGGGTGGGAAAAAATTGCGTGCTCCAGCCGGTGGCGTATTCGGAGACTTGGTGGCGACGCGGGACACTTCTAGAGTGTTCAACATCCCAAGTTCGGATTCCGCATTATCCACGGGCGGGTGGTGAAGATTCGAGATTGCGGACCGGGATCTAGTCCCGGGCTTTCTTCGGGGTGGGAGTCGGATCCCTGGCTCGAGTCCTGAGCAAGGCCGTCGCCAATCGGCATATAGCTCGTTTTCAGTTTCGGTGACCATGCTCCTTCGGCCACTTCCTCAATAATGGCGACAAGGTGTGTGAAACGTCTCCAACGTATCTATAATTTTTCATTGTTCCATGCTGTTATATTATCATTCTTAGATGTTTTACAATCATTTTATAGCAACTTTATATCATTTTTTGGGACTAACCTATTGACATAGTGCCCAGTGTCAGTTGCTGCTTTTTGCTTGGTTTTTACTTCGCAAAATATCAGTACCAAACGAAGTCCAAACGCAGCGAAACTTTTTGGAGATTTTTTTGGACCAGAAGACACCCAGTGAGCCAAAGAAGTACCAGAGGGGAGGCCCGAGGTGGGCACAACCCACCAGGGTGCGCCAGGAGGCCCAGGCGCGCCCAGGGGGGTTGTGCCCCCCTCGGTGACCTCCCGCACCACCTCTTCGCCCTATAAATCCCCAAATATTCCAGAAACCCTAGGGGAGTCGAAGAAACACAATTCCAACCGCCGCAAGTTCCAGAACCACGAGATCCAATCTAGACACCATCACGGAGGGGTTCATCATCCTCATTGGTGCCTCTCCGATGATGCGTGAGTAGTTCACCATAGACCTACGGGTCCGTAGGCAGTAGCTAGATGGCTTCCTCTCTCTCTTTTGATTCTTAGTACAATGGTCTCTTGGAGATATATTTGATGTAACTCTTTTTGTGGTGTGTTTGTTGGGATCCGATTAACTTTGAGTTTATGATCAGATCTATATCCATGAATATTATTTGAGTCTTATTTGATCTCTTATATGCATGATTATTTATAGCCTCGTATTTCTTCTTCGAATCTTTGGTTTAGTTAGGCCAACTAGATCGATTTTTCTTGCCATGGGAAGAGGTGCTTTGTGATGGGTTCGATCTTGCGGTGGTCTTTCCCAGTGACAGAAGGGGCAGCAAGACACGCATGTATCGTTGCTATTAAGGATAACAAGATGGGGGCTATTCCTACATGAATAGATCTCGTCTACATCATGTCATCGTTCTTATTGCATTACTCCATTTTTTCATGAACTTAATACACTAGATGCATGCTGGATACCGGTCGATGTGTGGAGTAATAGAAGTAGATGCGGGCAGGAGTCGGTCTACTAATCTTGGACGTGATGCCTATATATTGATCATTGCCTTGGATATCATCATAATTATTCAATCTTCTATCAATTGCCCAACCGTAATTTGTTTACCCACCATGTGCTATTTCTTGAGAGAAGCCACTAGTGAAATCTACGGCCCCCGGGTCTATTCTTTATCATATTTGCTTTGAGATCTAATTTTATTCGCTTTTGTTTTCAGATCTATTATTCCAAAAACCCAAAAATACCTTGCTGCACTTTTTTATTACTTATTTTATTTTGCGTTTTATCGAGATCTATTTATCCAATCTACCCAAATTTTATCCCATCAACTTGACAATTTCTAGCGCCGTTACCCGAAGAGGGATTGGCAACCCCTCATACACGTCGGGTTGCAAGTATTTGTTCTTTGTGTGCAGGTACCGTTTACATAGTGTTCCTTGGTTAGCCTACTGGATTGATATCTTGGTTTCACAACTGAGGGAAATACCTACCGTAGCTGTACTGCATCATCCCTTCCGCTTTGGGGAAATATCGACGCAGTTTCAAGCGACATCAGTGTGTGATAGGCGGGGTGGCGATTTCCCTGTCATCAGGCCTGAGCCTAACCTGGTCATAAACCAAGGGCTGGCCGTCGGAGACTCCCATGGTGCGAATTCGGCCTAGTGCACTGTTTGGCGATGAAAGATCTGCAAGATCCATGCTCCTTGAGTATTCGGGGTTGACCCTCAGAACGGGTTCTCGAGCTGCGTACGCCGAAGACATGCCACGGCTTGAATCCGTATCCAGAGTAAGGAGAGTGGGTCCGGCCAGGGGTGACTCCTGGTCATCGGACGTCGACGCCGTGTGACGGCTCGAAGCCGGGTCTGTGGTAGAGCGGGCGAGACCGACCAGGGTTGACTCCGAGTATTTGGACATGTCAGTTGCATCAGGGTTCGAAACCGAGCGCGAAGCGAGAGCCGATCCGGAGGCCAGATCGGCAAGTGGCCTCAAAGCAGATGCTCATGGGACCTCGAGCGCCCCGGGTGAAGTTGAGAAGTTGGTGAGGACCAGATCGCCCCGTGTGTCAGCGACATACTCTAGGCTGCCGAACCTGATCTGGTGCTCAGGGGCGAAGCTATCGACCGGGTTGAGATGCCTGGCCGAGTTGGCGTGCGAGACGACGTTGCCGAATGCAAAAAGTTGCCCGGGGACGAAGATGTCCCCGGCGCTAATGTTGTCTCCGATGATCAAGTGAGTCATCGATCCTTCGGTAATCCAACAACGGAACTCTCAATGAAAGCACCAATGTCGGTGTCAAAACCGGCGGATCTCGGGTAGGGGGTCCCGAACTGTGGACCTTGGATCGATGGGGAACAGTGGACGTGGGACACGATATTTACCCAGGTTCGGGCCCTCTCTAAGAGGTAAAACCCTACATCATGCTTGATTATATTGCTTGTGTATAAGGGGGTTACAGAGAAGATCTACCATGAGATCAGACGAACTAAACCCTAGCTAGTAGGATGGTGTTTGTTCTTCTAGCCTCTACGGACCAAGCCCCTTGGTTTATATAGACACCAGGGGTACTAGGGTTTACAGATAGTCGGTTACACGAAGGAAACATCGGATCTTCCATCTTGACTTGGGGTGCACTCCAAGGCTCAAAACATCTTCAGTCCGGATACGGTGCGGCCCTGCAGTCCGACCCATGAGAGATAGGCCAGCCTCCCAAGGACCCCCTAGTCCAGGACTCCCTCAAGTAGTTTAGAGAGTACTTCCTGCTTGTAGCCGAAAGGCCTTTGTAAATATTTTACTATTTTTAATATATTATACCATAGAACGATTATTCTAGGTTTAGTAGTGTGTGGCCATTGGTCAGCTGGTGGATTAGACAGGAAGATCAAAAACATATTTTCTATCAGCACTCAGGTTTATGCTTACACAGGTAAGTTTTCATGCGAAACTAACCGAATGTGCAGAACATAAATCAGATATGAGAGAACAAAAGCTTATTCTGACATAATTTCATCAATGGTCGTAACATTTTTTCCCTGCACAATCCGCATTTCAGGAACTTCCATGATCCGCATTTCACATTCAGCAGGTTGTCACCAATTTCATTCAACACTTTGCATTGAACACATTACAGGATGAAACAAACACTGCAAGCCTGCAAGTGTACAGATGCTACAAGCTTGAGCAGAGACAATTTACTCTGCTTTGTATGCACTAAATTATCATCCAAACATTTACATATTTTGCATTGGAAAAGTTCCAAGCATAGACGGATCGAGGCAGAAGAACAAGATCACTGCGCCTGTGGAACGATCAGCGGCGCCTTCTTCCTGATCAATGTTTTCTTTATCGTGGCTCTTTTTTCTGGGAGGCATCAACGGAGTGAACTCCACCACCTCCTCCTTTATGGACACCACCATCCTGTCGATCTTGGCAGCAGCAGAAGGAGCAGGGTGGGCGTTTGCGGCAGCGGTGGCAAACCACGGGAGCTTCAGCGCGGCGGCCGCCGTCAGCCGCTTGTCGAGGTTGCATGTAAGAAGGCCGCTGAGGACCTCGAATCCCTCCGCGGATAGCGCCTCCTCTAGGAACAGATCTCGCAGCATGCTCTGCTGCCCCGGCACCAGCGGCGGCGGGGCGGCGTGCGGCAGCGACATGAACCCCGGCCACGTCGTGTCGTTTGGAATGCCCACCACTTCGAAGATCCTTTGGAACAGAGATATGAATTCGTCGGCCCGGAAAATCCTCTCACCCGTGAGCATCTTTGCCATGACGCACCCAAGAGACCATGTGTCGACGAGCGCATCGTAGTCCTCCTTTCCGAGGAGCATCTCAGGCGCCCGGTACTCCCCCATGCCGGCCTCTTCCTTGTACGGCGGCGCCTCCGACATAGACATGGCGACATCGAAGTCGCAGATCTTGACGAGTCCTCCGGCTTCTTCCCCTCCGACGAGGATGTTAGCAGGATTGATGTCGCGGTGGACGATGTGGCATCGGTGCATCTTCTTGGCGGCCGTGAGGAGCTACCACATGAAGGTGCACGCCGTGGCCTTCGGGAGCCCGCCGCGCATCTCGCTCAGGAGAACTTTGAGGCTCTTGCTGTCAACATAGTTCATGACGAGGCAGAGCACGTCGGTTACATGGTCGAGCGTGACGCCGCGAAAGCCGACGATGTGCGGGTGGCCGCCGCACACCTCGAGGAAGCGGGCCTCCCGCAGCACCTCATGGGGATCGGCGGGGTCGTGGAGGGAATTGATGGCGACGAGCTAGCGGGTGGTGCGGCACCGCGCCTTGACGACAACGGCGAACTTGCCTCTGCCGAGGCACGACTCCTGGTCATAGTCATGGGTGTTAGACAACATTTATACGTAGCTTTTGTATATACCCTGTATGTTGTATTTATACACTTTGTGTACCCTTATATATATGAGATAGCCACACCCGTATTGGGTGTCATGCAGTTTCCCACAACCCTAATCTTTACATGGTATCAGTTTAGGTCTACGATCGTCTGCTTCCGCAACTCTGTCCCGATCGCACGATGGCCTCTGTACCGGCCGCCGCCGCCACAACCTTCGCCGCCCCAGCCGTTCCCGCTCAAGCCGCCCCGGCCTCCCTGTTTTTGGCCTATCGGTCGGTCGCCTCCCTGTCCGACGCGGCTGCCGCCCCGTCACCCCACGTCAGTGAAGCCCAGCAGTCTCTAGGCACGCACGACACAGTCGCGCATCTTGTGCCATACGGTGTCGCTCCATCTCCTGGCTTCTGCGGTGCAGCAGCGCATCTGGCGCCTCATGATGCAGCAGCACAACTGGTGCCCTGCGATGCAGCCATGCATCTGGCGCCCCACGATGCTGCTCCGCCTGCAGGCCTGGCCCCGCCGCCTTCGCAGAACCTCTAAGGTGCCGCGGCATACGGAGGTTCCGCGGTCTATGGCGCTCCCCACGCGGCTGCCTCCTGGTGGGGGTACCATGCGCCCCACGGCATCCAGCACTCGCAGCGCCCGCTGGCGGTCGGCTCCTACGGCGCTGCCTGCTACTTCTTGAGCTTGCGTTGTTTTTCCCTTGAAGAGGAAAGGGTGATGCAGCAAAGTAGAGTAAGTATTTCCCTCAGCTTTTGAGAACCAAGGTATCAATCCAGTAGGAGACAACACTCAAGTCACCGAATACCTGCACAAACAAACACCAACCTTGCACCCAACGCGATAAAGGGGTTGTCAATCCCTTAACGGTTATTTGCAACGTGAGATCTGATAGAGATGATAAACGGTAAAGTAATATTTTTGGTTTATGGAACGGAAAGTAAAGATTGCAAAGTAAAAGAAATAGGAAATGGAAATTGTAGATCGGAAAATTATATGATGGAAAATAGACCCGGGGGCCATAGGTTTCACTAGAGGCTTCTCTCAAGATAGAAATTATTACGGTGGGTGAACAAATTACTGCCGAGCAATTGATAGAAAAGCGCAAAGTTATGACGATATCTAAGGCAATGATCATGAATATAGGCATCACGTCCGTGTCAAGTAGACCGAAACGATTTTGCATCTACTACTATTACTCCACACATCGACCGACTCCTGCCTGCATCTAGAGTATTAAGTTCATAAGAACAAAGTAACGCATTAAGTAAGATGACATGATGTAGCGGGATAAACTCAAGCAATATGATGAAAACCCCACCTTTTTATCCTCGATGGCAACAATACAATATGTGCCTTGCTGCCCCTACTGTCACTGGGAAAGGACACCGCAAGATTGAACCCAAAGCTAAGCACTTCTCCCATTGCAAGAAAAACCAATCTAGTTGGCCAAACCAAATCGATAGTTCGAAGAGACTTGCAAATATATCAAATCATGCATATAAGAATTCAGAGAAGATTCAAATAATATTCATAGATAAGCTGATCACAAATCCATAATTCATCGGATCTCGGCAAACACACCGCAAAAGAGTATTACATCGAATAGATCTCCAAGAACATCGAGGAGAACTTTGTAATGAGAATCAAAGAGAGAGAAGAAGCCATCTAGCTACTAGCTATGGACCCGTAGGTCTGAAGTAAACTACTCACGCTTCATCGAAGAGGCAATGGTGTTGATGTAGAAGCCCTCCGTGATCGAATCCCCCTCCTGCAGGATGCCGGAAAAGGCCCCAAGATGGGATCTCACGGGTACAGAAGGTTGCGGCGGTGGAAAAGTGGTTTTGTTGCCCCCTGGATGTTTCTGGGGTATAAGAGTATATATAGGCGAAAGATCTAGGTCAGAGGGGCTGCGAGGGGCCCACAAGGTCGGGGGGCACGCCCTACCCCCCTAGGCGCGCCCTCCACCCTTGTGGCCACCTCGCGGCTCTTCCGACTTGCACTCCAAGTCTCCTGGGAAATCATCGCAAAAGTTTTATTCTGTTTGGACTCCGTTTGGTATTCCTTTTCTGCAAAACTCTAAAACAAGGAAAAAACAGAAACTGGCACTGGGCTCTAGGTTAATAGGTTAGTCCCAAAAATCATATAAAATAGAATATTAATGCATATAAAACATCCAAAACAGATAATATAATAGCATGGAACAATCAAAAATTATAGATACGTTGGAGACGTATCACCGCCACGGCCAGTCCGTGGCCGACTCCATCTGCGCTGCCGCCACCCTATGGATCCGCTGTCCTGTTGGCCTACGCCTACCCGACAGCCTCGATGACCGTGCCTCCTTATGGCGTGCCCGCTTCGTACAGAGCGCCCTACGGCGGTCCATCGACGGAGCTGGTGGCTTCGTCCGTGCTACCGAGTGGTACTTCACCTCCAGGCTTTTATGCATTGCCGCCGCCTTCGGATCATGGTGTATCTAATGCACCGTTCTACTTTGCGCATCTCATCCCGGTGAAACTGACGACGGATAACTATCTGTCATGGCATGCTTAGGTCTTGCCACTTCTCTGCAGTCGCTACTTGGAGGGTTTTGTTGATGGCACTCTGCCGTGCCCACCGCCATATCATCCGGGGCATCATGCGTGGGTGGCTCAGGATCAGGCCATTCTCTCTGCCATCTAGTCCTCTCTTACGGAGGGGGTCTCATCACTGGTCATCTTTGCTGCTATGTCTCGGGATGCGTGGACGGCTCTTCATACCAATTTTGCTTCGCAGTCTCAGGCGCGGGCTCACGCCATTCGCACTGTGCTTGGGGAGGTGAAGTTTCATGATCTCACCATCACCGACTACTTCAACAAAGTGACGGGTATGGCTGACACACTTACCTCAATTGGCAAGGCTCTTGGTCCAGAGGAGTTCACTTCTTATGTGCTCAATGGACTGGGTGACGACTATGATAATTTGGTGGAGAATATCAATGGTCGTGACACTCCCATCCAACCGCATGAGTTGTACGCGCGTCTCCTCGCTACCGAATAGTGCATCCAGGCTCGCCGAGCTTCCCTTCCGCCAACGTGGTAACGCATGGCAAGGGCAAGCCCTACAAGCCACCAACTGGTGGCAAATCTTCGCCAGCCGTGCCCAACCCGCGGAACTCCACTACATCCGCGGGCGGCCACGGCCGTGCCTGCTGTCCCTCATGTGGTGCTCAGGTCCCCTACCAGCAATGTGGTCTTGATGGTCACCTTGCTTCCCGTTGTCATCGTCGCTTCAAACAGGATTTCCTGGGGATTGGGAACAATGGCAAGGGTAATGAGAAGCAGGCTGCCCTGGCGAGTCATCAGCAGGGCCACACTCCTTCCTATCCTGTTGATGCATCGTGGTACATGGATACGGGAGCTACCAACCACCTGACGAGTGAGATGGGCAAGCTCTCTACTCAGGAGCCGTACCGTGGACATGATTAGGTGCGCACCACTAATGGGGAAGGTATGCACATCTTACATATTGGTCAGGCTTCACTTCTCACTCATTGATCTAAACAATTGTGTCTTCTCAATGTCCTTCGAGTTCCTTCTGTTTCATGTAGTTTGTTATCAGTTCCTAAACTTACTCATGACAATAATGTTCTTGCTGAATTTCATCCTTTTCATTTTTTTTGTTAAGGATCGGGACACGAGGGACGTACTCCTTAGAGGTCGACTGCGCAATAATGGTCTCTATGCACTTGATGTGCCGCCATCTCCTAGTGATTTCAGCGGTGTTCGTGTGTCTTCATCACATTGGCATGCGCGCCTTGGTCATCCTGCCACTCCCATCGTTTGCCATGTACTTCATCGTCATTAGCTTCCAGTCATGTCCAATAAACATGTTGATGTAGTTTGTGATGCCTGTCAGCAAGGCAAGAGTCATCAGCTTCCTTTTTCTGAGTCGAGTCGTGTAGTCAATAAACCGCTTGAACTTGTGTTTTCGGATGTATGAGGCCATGCCCAAACCTTTGTTAGTGGTCATAATTACTATGTCAGTTTTATTGATGCTTACAGTCGATTCACTTGGCTTTATCTTCTTAAACGTAAGTCTGATGTGTTTAATGTTTTCTTGCAATTCCAAGCGCATGTTGAGCGTCTGCTTAGTCATAAAATCATTCATGTGCAATCTGATTGGGGAGGGGGGGGTGAGTATCACAACCTCAATGCATTCTTTAATAAGCTTGGAATTACACATCGTGTGTCTTGTCCTCATACACATCAGCAAAATGATGTAGCTAAGCGTAAGCATGGCCATATAGTTGAGACTGGCCTTGCATTGCTTGCCCATGCCTCCGTTCCTTTCCGGTTTTGGAGTGATGCATTTTCCACCATATGCTTTCTTATTAATAGACTCCCTACATGACTCCGTCAGATGAAAACACCACTTGAACTCTTGCTGAATGAAATTCCTGATTATACATTTCTCAAGGTCTTTGGGTGTGCGTGTTGGTCACATCTTCGTCCATATAACCAACGCAAGTTGGAGTTTCGGTCTAAATAGTGCGTGTTTCTTGGTTATAGTTCTCTTCATAAAGGGTACAAGTGTCTTCATGTTCCCTCTAACCGCGTCTACATCTCTCGTGATGCGGTGTTTGATGAGAATGTTTTTCCTTTTTCCGCACTCCCGGTCACTTCACTACAAAAAAAGATACATCCGTGACATTTTGGGCCGAACGAAAAAAAATTCTATCATGCTTATGACACTTCTAAGACGATAATTGTGACAAAAGCACGTATCATCATAGATGTGGTGGGCTCCTACTTCTATGACAAAAAATCATGATAGAAAATGGGCTTTTCGTCCTACGCGGGCCGGGGACGCACCTGCATGACATTCTTTGGGCCGTCCATGATGGAAAAAATCATGGTAGAAGCGAGGGCGAGGAAAATATCGGGGAGTTCCCGGTTACGGTGGGTGGTCGGGGCCGAGCGATGCACGGAGGTTTGCATGTTTCTCTCGTACCCGTACGCGCGTGTGTGCGAAGCGTATTGGGCTCTAACTGAACCCGAGCGAGGCGTTCGCTTACTGAACCCGAGCAATTGCACTGGCTACGTTACTGAACCCGAGCAATCGATCCCTTGGCTATTAACTTAACCCGATCGAGTTATTCCTTTGCTACTGCTGCTAACTGAACCCGATCGAACCTGCCTCTTGATGAACAGTGACCGTTGTTGGGGGTTGGATGAATAGGACCCCGTGGTAGTAGAGGTCGTTGCCACTGGATGAACAGGACACTGATCGAGGAGGTGGAGGGTGGATGAACAATAGCCGATGGAGGGACCCCATGGAGGGCTGGTTGAACAGGACCCCGTGGAGAGCTGGTTGAACAGTAGCCGGTGGAGGCTGGATGAACAAGACCCCGTGGAGGGCTGGTTGAACAGTAGCCGGTGGAGGCTGGATGAACAGGACCCCTTCGATGAACAGTAGCTGATGGAGGCAGGAGGAAGTCGACGGTGGATAAACAGTATCAGGTGGAGGCTAGAGGAAGTCGACGGTGGATGAACAGTACCCGTGGAGTCCCATTTTACGGTACGCCACACCCCTCCCAATGAATAGGACCCTGTTTCGACCGTAGGCGCTCCAACACAAGTCCATTTCCTCCATTTTGCGGTACGCCACACCCCTCCCGATCAACAACACCCCGTTTCGACCGTAGGAGCTCGAACACAAGTCTGTTTCCTCCATTCTGCGGTACGCCAGACCCTTCCCGATGAACAGGATCCCGTTTCGACCGTACGCGGTCGAACCGAAGGCCATTTCCTCCATTCTGCGGTACGCCAGAACTCGTTTCGGCTGTTTGGTCCAACCCGGTTGGCTTCCGATGAACACACGACGCTGTTTACTCCGTTTCGACCCAGCCGGTTGGCTGCCGATGAACAGGACGCCATCGCTGTACGGATTAGAGACCCCGCCCCTATGTACGTACGTAGCTGTATTTACTATATTGCAGCATGTCGGTACGTACGTGTACACGATATAGACGGGACTGCGTGACATGCTATGTCGGCGCCCCTACTTCAACACGTGCCGCTCCTTACTCGGCCACGGTACATCGCTGCAGAGAGACCGATCGACCGCTATGTACGTACACGTTCGCGGCCAGACAGATAACGCTACCTTCGCTTCAACCTGGTGGGTCCCAACTGTCACGGGGTAAGAAGGCACTTCCTTCCGTGCGAAGGTAAAGCCGGTGGGTCCTGGCTGTCAGGGGGAACGGTTTTTTCGCGAAATACAGAGGCCCTTTTGGTGGGTCCGAGCTGTCAGGTGGAGGAATCATTATTTTGCGCGTAATAAGGAGGCACACTACTGCAGGATGCTGCTAACGTGACACTACAATCAGATACCTTTCAACGAAACTGTGTGTGATGCATTAATCGCAAACGGTGATGTAAAAAAACCGTCAAAAAGATGCAAAATGTTTGCGATGGCGGATACATCAAACACGGTTCAGATTTTAGTTGCGTGTATGATGCGGGGCATACGGTTCAGTTCAATGAACGGTTTGCGATGATGAAGAAGAACAAAAATGGGCAGCCAAATGAAGGCATGTGCGATATATGGCATACAGTTCAGTCGGATTAACTGTTTGTGATGAGGCGGAACAACAGAAACGGGCAGCCAAATGAAGGTGTGTGCGATTGAGGGCATACACTTCAGACGGATGAATTGTTTGCGATTAGGCAACACAATAGAAACGGTCAGCCAGATCAACGTGTCTGCGATTGACGGCATACACTTCACACGGATGAATTGTTTGCAATTAGCCACAACAAACAGAAACAGTTAGACAGATCAACGTGTGTGCGCTAGACGGGCACACATTCTAATTAAAAGAAGCGTGCGCGATGGTAATAACGAGCGCGCACGCTTGTTGGAACAAGGCGTGTGTTGACATCGCCTATTGCGGTGCACCCTATGGTGCAAACTCCACGTACGCGGCCGAGAAAGCGTGCCCACGTTACGCCATCTGAGAATAGTGCCGCACTTAGAAATTATAGAACCATCAATGAATTTTGAGCCTGCATCCCGTCACATTCCAAATTACTACCACGTTATATTTAATTGCAAACCTGTTCACACCGATCAAAACCTAAACGGTTTCCCACTTAGGAGCGTATTAGTACTCGTTTATAAATACTACTACTCCAAGATGACTGCACATTCCTCCTCAACTCCTCATCCACAAAAACAAACAAGTCATTCATCGTCGTTCCCTTGCGTTTGCCATGGCCAGCGTGAGTTCTGGTTCGAGAGATTACTACCAGGGAGAGGCGAGCATGGAAGCGGAATCACGAGAGATGTCCCGCCTCGCCGCGAAAGCAGCCGACATGTCCCGCCGCACGGCCGTAGCAGCACAGAGGTCACGCCGCGCCGCTGAAGCAGCACAGAGGTCCCGCCGCACCGTCGATGCAGCAGACTGGTCCGGCCGCGCCCCGGAAGCAGCAGAGATGTCCCGCTGTGCCGTGAATGCAGTAGAGATGTCCTCCCGCGCCACGGCGGCCTGGGAAAATGTCTTGCGGGCAGACGAGGACTCTCACAGGCGCATGCGCGCTATGCTCGATGACCTGATGGGTCGGATCTCCGACAGGATGAAGCAGTAGGACGAGATGAATGCCTCATTTGAAAATGCTACCAGCGTCATCCGGGTACTAGGGGAGGACAAGGCGAAGCTCCACACCGAGCGCGACCTGCTGAGGGCGAAGATCGCCGGAACGACGAAGCAGCAAGATGTGACCACTGCCTTGTTGAAGAGGACCGGCGTCATCGTCAAGAAACTTATGGACGAGAATGCCATGCTCCGCATCAAGCGCCAAAGGCTGGTGGAGGAATCTGTGGATGCTCTCAAACTGCGTCTTGAGGACACGAAAGAGCTTATCGCTGCTCGCCGCGGAGACTAGTTCCCGCGGCCTGCAGCAACGCATCAAGAAAGTAGAGATCAGTGGGCCAGATTGTTGTCTTCCTTCTTCTTTTGCCCTTGTGTATTTCAGGCATTGCCGCATGTGGCTTTTTTAATTATCTTCCCAAATATGTAAGAAAATTATTATCCACTGTCATCGTCCTTATATTCATCAGTCTTGCTATAAGTCGCAGTCGATGCTATATAGGTCTGTCGGATCTTACATCAAGATCCGTGCAAAACTTTCTTTTTAGATTTTCTTTTTTCTCTCTTAAATCTCAGTCGAGTGAGACATAGCCACGCCATGAAATAGGGGCTCGGGCACCATTAATGGAGAGGTTGGGAGGGAGGTGGGCGGTGGATAGAGGTCAAAGGGCTCTCCTCCCAATGAGCACGCGCAGGGGTCTGGTTGCATGCCTCCCGTACTCAAATAGCTACCCCGCACGGCACCTCCTAGCCAAAAAAAAGGGGACGCGTGGCGGCACGTAAATGGTAAGTAGAATGCCCATGGTTTCAATAATACTTGTGTTTCCCATTTGTAACGTGACAGCCCTTGTTCCAAAATGACTTTGTTGATTGTTAATGTGTGCGCCTTCGCAAATCGGACAAAAAATTTGCCACAGCATGTTGGTGCCATGTCATGACACCATGCCAAGTTTCATGATTCTCAGGCGAGTTTTGGATTTACGAGAATTTTAAAAGCAAGTTTCTCAATGTTTCCGGCTGAGCGAAGACGCCCAGATGTTTGAATTCCATTCCCACTTCTTGCATGGGACCTAGAAATTTGCCCAAGTACACATAAATGATTTTCCAACTAACTTTTGCGCACTGGAGCATGGGCTTGTACTTCAAATTTTAATTATGTGCATTAAATGCCTAGAAAATCAATTAATGTATAAAAAAGGCCAAACAAACCCGGAATAATTCCAAAATTTATCACAAAACTCCTATTTGGTCTAAGCTACCTGTGTAAAAAAAAATCAAGGCGGGAGAAGGCAGTGTATGTCGTTTAGCACACGGAGGTGACACGTTCCCTCTCGGAACCACGAGCCTTCTTGAGAGAAGCTCCGGTTTGCAAGAAGCTTATACCAAAGCTTGTCCCAATTCGGCCAAAAAAATTACCACAGCATGTTGGTGCCATGTCATGACACCATGCCAAGTTTCATGATTTTCAGGCATGTTTTGGATTTACAGGAATTAAAAAACTAGGTTTCTCAATATTTCCGGCAGAGCCACGACGCCCAGATATTTGAATTCCATTCCCATTTCTTGCATGGGACCTAGAAATTCACCCAAGGACACACATGTGATTTTTCAACCAACTTTGGTGTACTGAAGCATGTGCTTGTAGTTCAAATTTGAATTATGCACATTAAATGCCCAGAAATTCGATTAATGTATAAAAAAGGCCAAACGAACCCGGAATAATTCCAAAATTTAGCACAAAACTCCTATTTGGTCTAAGCTGCTTGTGTAAAAAAATTAAGGCGGGAGAAGGCAGTGTATGTCGTTTCGCACACGGAGGTGACACGTTCCCTCTCGGAACCACGAGCCTTCTTGAGAGAAGCTCCGGTTTGCAAGAAGCTTATACCAAAGCTTGTCCAAATTCGGCCAAAAAATTTACCACAACATGTTGGTGCCATGTCATGACACCATGCCAAGTTTCATGATTTTCAGGCGTGTTTTGGATTTACAGGAATTAGAAAACCAAGTTTCTCAATATTTCCGGCCGAGCCACTATGCCCAGATGTTTGAATTTCATTCCCATTTCTTGCATGGGACCTAGAAATTCACCAAGGAGACACATGTGATTTTTCAACCAACTTTGGTGCACTGGAGCATGTGCTTGTAGTTCAAATTTGAATTATGCACATTAAATGCCCAGAAATTCAATTAATGTATAAAAAAGGCCAAACGAACCCGGAATAATTCAAAATTTTAACACGGCACTCATATAGTTCTATGTTGCCTCTATAAAAAATCAAGGGGGGCAGCGTATATTGTTTCGCACACAAAGGTGACACGTCCCCCCTCGGGAACCACGTGTCTTCTCGAGAGAAGCTCCGGTTTGCAAGAAGCTTATACCAAAACTTGTCCAAATGCGGCCAATTTTTTTACCACAGCATGTTGGTGCCATGAAATGACACCATGCCAAGTTTCATGATTTTCAGGGAGTTTTGAATTTACAGGAATTTAAAAACCAAGTTTCTCAATGTTCCCAGCCGAGCCACGACGCCCAGATGTTTGAATTTCATTCCCATTCTTGCATGGGACCTATAAATTCACCCAAAGACACACATGTGATTTTTCAACAAACTTTGGTGCACTGGAGCATGTGCTTGTAGTTCAAATTTGAATTATGCACATTAAATGCCAAGAAACTCAATTAATGCATAAAAATGCCAAACGAACCCAGAATAATTCCAAATTTTAACACGACACTCATGTAATTGCATGTTCACTATAGATAAATGTTCTAGCAATTCAAACACCATCCTTTCCCTCCGTAACACCATTTTGTCTTTCAGAACATAATGAAAAAATCAGGTATACCACAAACAGTTTACTAGCAAGAATGGTGTGGGATGCGATATAAAATATCTTGGCACACCGTCTTGTCTGGCTTACGCAGGAAGCTTCGTCATCTACAGTCCACCGCCCGTGCTTGAACCACACTTGCGCGCCAGTTTCTCGCGGCACCGAGCAAAAAAAAATTGCCACCGTGGAAATATCTATCTCCCGGCCCCCTCCCTCCCACCAAAAGCCACATTTCCACTGTTCCTCCTTGCTTTCCAAGTTCAAACCTTCACTGCTGCTTACTGGCAGCTCAGCCTCCTCGCTGGCGACCCTTCTTCTTGCAGCACCACCTCCTCGCCGGTGACCCTTCTTCTTGCAGCGCCGCCTCCTCGCCACTGACCCTTCTTCTTGCTGCGCGGCCTCCTCGCCGCCGACCCTTCTTCTTGCTGTGCGGCCTCGTCGATATGGTCAGGTAATCCACACCCCATCCACACCATCCTCCTCCTTCCCCGTCCCACATGCCCTGACCGACGGCGCGACACCTTCCGCCGAAATCACTTGCCCTGTCCTCCAATTAAGTGCCGCCCACAGCCATTTTGCATGCAGTATAACATGGAGCTTAGTAGCATCTGGCAACGGAGAAGCAAATCGCTGCCCCACGTGCGCACGAGGTTGCTATGGCTGCCATGCGTGCGGACCGCCAGATCTTGGAGGAGCACCTCGTCTTCGAGGCCACCGTCGACACTGCCACGCCGTTGTCTACTTTAAAATACAGTTCATGCTGTTTTCTCGAGGCCACCGCCAGTGCCTTCTAGTGATTTGTCCTCTGTAATGTTAATATGCAATCTGATGTTCAGTTAACAGTTTGGTCCTGTGAAATGTAATGTTCAGTTAACAGTTTGGTCCAACAATTGCTACATTTCGTAGTACTGTTCTCAAGCATTCTTTGTTTTGTTAACTGTCTTATCTTCTAGTACATGTTTCTATTCTGCAATGTCGTGCTCAGTTAACTGTTTTGGTTCATTTGGTCTGCTGTCGATTTAACTATTTGGTTCAATTCTACAATTTGATTTTCATTTATTGTGGGTACAATTTTGTATTGTTATGCATGTGAGAAATAAATCGAATTTGGCTGTACTCAATACATATTCTACTAATAGTATGGCAACTCTCAGTTAACCTGATCAAGATCTTCCTTATATGTGTTGCAGGGAAACAATGAGAGACACTGCGGTTTACCATCGAGGTTTGCTCTGCATGGTCCTTTCGCTAATAGCACATTATTGTGCAGTTGCAGGAATCATTCTAATATTTAAGTTTCTTACAATTTGGTCTTGCACATGTAGGTCCTGCTGTTAGAGGCTTAGACCCACTATTCAACCCATTTTGCATATGGGGAAATGAGATGTCCATGAATATCAGTAAAGTCAAGAAACTCAGAAAGATTATTAGGATGAAGAAACTTGCGACGAATAACAGCAAGATCTTTGTTTGCACAATGAAGAAGACATCAGTCAACTATAGGATGGTACTAACTCTTTTACCTTGTTTTTACCCCTTGCGCCATTTCAAAATTTATAACATCGATTTATGCATATCTTTGTTTTCAGTACTTTTCAAAGCAGTTCACCGATGATTACCTCTCAAACCACCTGCATGGTCAAGAGGCGAGGAAGGTATTCATTCAATACCCACGATACAATATTGAAGTCTTCTTGAAGAGGAGGAAGGTTGGACGGGCAATTATCCATAGCCACTGGCCTAAAGTTGCAAGGACATTCAACATCACTAAAGGCTCAATATTTGCCTTCCGCTTCTGCAGTTTTCCAGATTAGATTCAACTATCTATTTACCGTGTATGATGCTACTTTCCAAAGGTTTTCGATGTTGCATGTGAAATTTGGTGTTGTTGTGTAATGGCGTAACTGGGTGCTGAAGCTATCTGATGTAATTCGATTATGAAATCCTGGTTGCCGTATACGGATATGAAATATCTGGTGTGTTTTATAAGAAATGTCAATTTTATTACTACATGGATTATCAATAATAGGCTAATTACCCTGCTTATTGGGGTTTTCTATTGCAGACGGTTACTCAGACAACGCCGTGGGCGATGAACTCAAACAACCCACACGGTTTCTAGAAAGTAGGCGTGTTGGATCAACTAACAATCACACACAGCTTCCGGCAAAGAACTGTTTGCGTTAGGCCACCTTGCACAAACGTTTCCACACAAAAAACTGTGTGTGATATACATACGAACGGAAATGTTTTTCTGGGATTCACCATGCGGGATGTACATACGAACGGAAATGATTGGGCTTCGATGCCTCGCCCGATCGCACTCGAGCTCATTTTGCTCCCACCTGTGTGGCCGGAGGGCCTATCCCCGACGGTTTCTGGGTCGTGTGGGAAGGACCCACCTATTGCACACACTCACTAGGTGACAGTTTAAAACTCCGTCATGGAAAGGGGGTAAAACCGTTTGTATAGCATGTCTCTGCACCAGTGGCACTTCCTTGTGTGCGGCCATGGACCCAGCTGTCAGCCTCTCCACGTACAGTCCTCTTCTGATGGTTGTCGTTCGTTGATCGCGTTAACCACACCGCGTGGACAGCACCTAGGCGGTAGACGATAGTGAGGCAGGGAACGACGCGGAGCCTGGGAACACGCGGAGGGTAGTACGAGGGTTGATTGGTTTGGCTGCGGTGTGAGGCTGCCGTCACCGCAGAATAACAGGGGTGTGGGTGAGTAGAGGGATGGCCTGGCTAGCGGTGGGAGTAGGGTGGGGCGGTGAGGCCTGCACGGCAGCACAGCCGGCCACTGGAGGCAAGAGCAGGCGGTCCCGCCGGCGCTGGTTTGGGCGGCTGGTGCAAGAAGATCAGAGATTGAAGAAGCAGCAGGACCATTCGATTAAAATCCAATGGTCACTGCTGCTAGAATCGTTTGTTGACTGAGTTGATAAAGCCCTGCGTATGCGTCAACTTAGTAGGCCCACAGGTCAGCCTCCGAACCGGTGCGCCCAAGATGTCAGTGGGAGGAATCATTATTTTCACGTAATAAGGAGGCAGTTGCTTGCGTGCGGCCATGGACCATGGGGGTCCCTACTGTCAGCCTCTCCACGTACATCCCTATTCCGATGGCTGTCGTTTGTTGAATGTTGACCATGTTGAGCACGCTGCACTTAGAGCACCAACGCAATGGACGACGGTGAGGCCTAGGAATGGAACGACCCGGAGCCGGCGAAGACAGAACAGTGGATGCCCACGCTGAGGAGAGTATGATGGTTGACTGGTTCAGCTGCGGCGTGAGGCTGCCGTCACCGGAGAATAACAGGAGGTGCGGGTGGGTAGAGGGATGGCCAGGCCAGCGGAGGGAGTAGGGTGGGCCAGTGAAGCCTGCGCGGCATCACAGCCGGCCACAAGAGGAGGGAGCAGGCAGTCCCGCCGGCGCTGGTTTAGGCGGCTGGAGCAGGAAGATTAGAGATTGAAGAAGCACGTCGGCCATTGGATGGACATCGAACGGTCACTGCTGCTAGAATCGTGTGTGACTATAAGTTGACAAAGCCTTGCGTAAACAAGTCAGCCTCGAAATCTATGGCGTGTACAACCCATTTGCTATTATTTTTATAATTTACAGCCCATTTGCTAATTCATATGGAATTTATTGCAGCCCATTTTCAATTTTTAGAATTGCTGCCCATTTTCTGGTCAGTACCAGGGTTAAAATTTTGAACTAAAAAATATGCGAAATTTAAAAATTCGCATATTTTTGCTGGGGAACAAAATATTTTTAATCCAAAAATTAATAGCCATACTAAAACAAATTTAAAAATAAAGTAGTACTATGTTATGTTAAAATCCAATGAAATATAAAATATCAGTGAAGAACAAAAACAAAAAACAAAACTAATTTCCCATTTGCTATTTTTTTTTTGGAATTTGCAACCCCTTTCATATTACTTTTAAGATTTACTGCCCATACTCTCTGGCCAGGCCGAAATGCATCCCTCCTCGTCTTGAAAGATTTGCAGCCCAATAAGTCGGAGAAAACAAATAGGTCTAACTTGGGTATTCTTCAAAAAGAAATAGTGGGCTACCTATTTTCCCAAAGAAAAAACTGTTGGGCTGGCCATGTTGTTAGAATGGCCACAGAGACCGCACAACCCAGTTTATAGCCTGGTCCTCTGAACAAATCCTAAAAAAAGCGTTGTGCAATTCTGTCATTAATTGACTATACGTTGACAATGATGTGGGTCCCAGATATTAGCAGGGTAGATTAGAGTAAAAACGAGGGATGCATCTGAGTAGTAAAGAGGCGCTTGCTTGTGTTCGTGAGTGGACCTGGTGGGTCTGTACTGTCATACTCACAACTACAGTCCTCTCCCGATTCACTATGTTGACAGGGCCGAACGGCGGCGCCGTTGTGAGCGCACCAAGGCGGAGAATGATGGCGAGGCCTCGGACAGGAATGAACAGGAGCCAGGGAACATGCGGTAGTATGGCCGTAGGCAGAGGGGAGTACGAGGGTTCACTGGTTCTGGTGCGGGGTAGGCTGCCATCGCCGGAGAAGAATAGGATGTCGGGGGGAGTAAAGGGATGGCCTAGCCAGCATTTCAGGGTACGACAGGGTGGCGATGCATGCATGGCAGTGCAACCAGCCGTAGAAGGCGGGAACAAGCGCTCCCGCCGGTGCAGGTTTGGTTTTGGTGGCTGGACCGGTCAGACCCAAAAACTCATTATGCCGGATTATAAGAATTAATTTTATATGGCTAAAACTTATTGTAAAATGCTGCGGAGCACCTTTTTCTTCTTGAGGTTTTTTTTGAGACAATTTTTCTTCTTGAGGTGTGAAGCCGAGCACATTCAAAAGCCCTGGGATAAAGTGGTGTCACCAATGTGTTGGGCTGGGTTGGGCATTCTTATCGAAAAATAATAATGGACCGGAACTATTTACGATGTTGACTACGATTTGCATGGGTCCACTGGTTGCAGGAAGAAAATGGTGGGAGAAAAAAGGTTGGTCGCTATCTTTGCCTAAGAATAATATCGACTAAATGTAATGACACTCTCATAGGAAATAATATCCTCCTGTTAAAATTTGACTTTTCAAATCGTAAATTTAAAGAACTGGTGCATGAGCATTTAGCTTTATTTATTTATTTACTTATTTATGTTTAGGGGACCATGAGCATGTACCTGGGCCCGATTCATGTGAGAGCCTCCCTTCCAGTTAATTATGGGCTCCTCTATTGGGCCTTCATCACTGGGCTGCATGTTATCGACAAGTGGAAAATGTGTTCCGTAACAAAAATAGTATGTGTTACGTATGGGGCACTAAAGGATCGGACCGTGCAACGACTTCCAAAACATTGTGTTTGTTGTTCTAACAACACATTTATTCAACCAACAGATGAAATATACTACTAATTGGACATTGAAAACAGCAGCAGCAGCAACCAAGGCTGGGGGTGCAACAGAAGCAGTAAGCAGGCCAGAAGAGTAAAGACGCAACTCTCTCTTCCAAACCAAACATCAGCCATCATTACAAAAGGGCTACCAAAAAAGAACAAGTGTATGCATCAAACTAAATAAAGATCCTACTACACCAAGTGTACGCATCTAACTAACTGGCTCAGTTAGACGTTACTATTTATTAAGCTGTGGAGATTGGCTGACGGCTTGAACCAGATGGGTGCCTGACGGGGGAAACTCCAGCCAGCAGGTCGAAGTCTGATACTTGCGACCCTCTCTCCTACTTTGGGTTGCAGAGCGTGGTGACATATCAGGGTATGGTGCATGGAGAGATGCATGGTACGCTGTGTACACATAGTTTTGCCTGATGAACGAAACCGTGCTGCCATCATGATCCTTGCCATCGGTTATCTCCTGGTTAATTGGATAATTCAGTTCAAGAAACAGAGAGTGTGTACCAAGGCTACTTACCAGCCTCCAATCAAAAATTCCTGAAGGCCCAGAGAAGCTGGGATCCTGCTCAAAGACCTTGCAGTGACTGTGATTGTAATCCGTGAAACAACATGTCCGGTACATGCGAACGATCATCAATCGTTCACCGTCATCTGATCGAGCCAGGAACCACCTTCAAGTGCCATGCCTCTTTTCTTTGAAATGTTCTGGGATTCGGAAGGGTAGGGACACCAGGCGGCCTACAACATCATATCAAGTTGGAGTCAAATAAAAAAGGGCTTGTACTATAGTCAATCTTAAGAACAGCATGTTATGAGCATGAATATTTTTCAGTAAATGTTGACAGTAATATAAGCAAGCCATCATGATATCATAGGAAAGTAACATACTGCTATAACAGCCATTTGTAGCGATGACTGGAGTAGGCCAGCAATACGTCCAGCCATAGAAGGAGTCCACAACGTAAATGAAGCCCTTGTGTTCAATGGCATCAGAGAACCATGGAGGATGTATGACCCTGCGATGGATGTGCAGATTTATCCACTTACCACAGTGACCTGTCAGATAGGCGAGACCGCAGTTGAAGAACGCAATTAGCCTGAAGTCTTTATAATTCGCAGATCTTGTGGGCACTTGGTAGATTATAACCTTGAGCAAATCAAACTTGGTATCATGTTGGCTACTGTAAGATTCCGAGTATTCTGGGCCGCGGTGCCAAAGCAGTGCAGTGTTAATCGAAGGAAGGGGGATCAATCACCGGGTGTAGACCTCCACGAGCATCCAGCTGCCGCGACCATCGACAAGCACCATCCAAGACGTGTTCATGCCGACCCAGTGCATACCGTTAATGTAGTTGAGGGTGACGGGGATCAGATCGCAGTCGAGGGGGTTGATGCTCGCCACCCTACGATCGTTATGCTGCGTGACACGCTGTTTCTGAAGATCAGGCGGCATCAGCAAGCAGGGAGCTGGCTTAAAAAGCTCTGGCCTGAGGGCTTTGAATAAACAGTACAGCCCCGACGAGCACGCGGCGAGCGGCATGGTACTGAGATTGTCCACACGCGAAACAATGAGCTTGATTACCTCTGTGGGAAGCGAATTCCAGCCACTCTTTCAGCGGACGCTACTCGGTTCTGCCATTGTTAGTGTTTGGGTTTCGGAAGAGGGGGGAGGCGCCTAGCGGGGATGGAAGATTGGACGATTATGTGCGGACAAGGATGGAGAAGCGAATATGTGCTGTGGGAAGTGGACAGGAAATGATGACAATGTAGCAGTTGCACGCCGCTTGACTTACGAGACACATCACAGCAGCATAGGGTCATATCGATGCCAGACAACTTGCTTGAGTGATCATAGTACTAGTACAATAAACTACAGTACCTACTACTATGCCCGAGTAGTATAGTGGAGTAGGACTCTTCTCTACTACTAGCACCGGAGTAGTAGTATATTGTAAAATAGTTACAAACTTCAATGCCCGAGCATGGAATGACTACGAATCGCCATCAGTGCTAACTCCAATCCCCAGCAAATGTTCGCTGGGAGACATGGCAGTTACAAACGCCCGTGACGCAGTTACAGTACGTGTGTAATGGTGGCGGTTTTGTCAAATACTATGGCTTAAAAACAGGCCACCATCATATGGAAATCTGACGGTTATGTGGGATTCGCCACGATTGGGCTCGTGGCGAACAATCGACAGATATCATTACTAAAAAAAGGATAAAACACCCAGGGCTAGAACTAGCACCGACTGACCACTAACAATGATACTAACATAGTTGTAAAATGGTCAGAGAACGTGTCTACGTGGTGTTTGGAATTATATGCAAACTAGCAAGATGCCCGTGCATTGCATGGAACATCAAGATGCATTTTTTTACAAAACACCTGTTGTGATTGACCCATGCAGGAGTAATCCCATGTGTAAAAACTAATGATATCTCGAGAATTTCATCAAAAAAAATGGTATCTCGAGAATTTCATCGGAAAAATGATATCTCGAGAAAGATGAGAGATAAGGTGAGGAGGAATGGGGCGCGGTGGTGATTGGTGGTCGGACTTAGCGGAGGCATGGGGATGGACGACGCCGGCAGCGGCCACCATGCCAGATTGTTCCAGAGACTTCCTTTTTTAATTACTCAACAATGAAGTTGCGGGAGATAAGGATGAACGAGAGAGGTGCGGGTATCCTTTTGCAAAAAATTGCCATAGGTTGCTTTCTGTCCGCCAGATATAGATCAGACGGTTTATATTGCAAGATGGCAGACACACCATCATCACCAACTCATTTTTTTATAAGAGTATATAGATATATAGATATAGATATAGATATAGACAAGAGTATAGATATAGATATAGATATATAGATAGATAGTAGAGATAGAGAGTAGTAGTAGTAGTAAAAGAAATGGAGGGAGTACTAGTAAGTACACCATCTAACGCTTCGTGTGCTACTCCTGCGCTCCATGCGGCGGGCGCAACGTCCCCACAGCCACTCCCATTTCATGGATGGCCTGGTCGATGCCTGCAAGGTGCCCTGGGTCTACAAGAGTTTCGGCTGCGAGAGGTACGTCGACCAGCACTCGCTGGCGGAGCATAGTTCTAGATGCGGGCACGTGCCCTGCTATTGCTATGAGTGCATGCCGCCGTTTGAGGGCTCACCGGCGAGCCTCATGCATCACCTCACGGCACCGTCCGGCAATCACTACTGGCCCGCGGTGAACATCAAGTACGAGACGTGCTACCCGTTCGCCGTGTCGGAGTCGCTGGAGGATCACCGCCGCCTGCTAGTCGCGGAGGAGGACGGCAGTGTCTTCCTCTTGGCCGTGGGCATCGGCAAGGCCCGCACAGGCTACCGCCCCATCTCTGTAGTGTGCGTCAGGGGCAACGCCGCTGACGCTGACACGAGGCCACTGTACTGGTGCGTGCTCACTGTTATTGCCCCTCCGGCATACGAGGGCGACCTCGGCGCCTCCATCACGCTGAATGGGACTGTACCGAGCTGCTCCGTTCCCGGCAATGTAGACATGGAAGAGGCCTGGTATCATCTTCCCCCCAAGATGATGCACGGGGACTCCAAGGAGGTTCAGCTGGGCATATGCATTACCAAGTTAACTGTTCATCATTAGTCTTCGCTCAATGTAAACCGTTGTCTAAGCATGCGGACACTTCTTATTTATATAGTATAGAACCTTCCATGCATGATCTTGCTCTATTAGAGTATCGTGCTTGAATAAAAGTGTATCCATTTATGGTTTAGTCTAGAATCTTCCATGTATGCTTTTGCTCCATTAGAGTTCTTGCTTGCCATTTATGAGATTAATTGAGAATTTTTACTACAGTAATGGTGAAATACTTATGATGAACCATTTCTTACATCTCCTCTGCCCCCTGCCAAGTCATCCTGATTTACATTCATGGTGGTCTAGAAAAAATAAACAAAATCGATACTCAAAAAATAATTCTTAAAGATCATTTCTTGCAAAGCATAATAAGTGTTATTTCTTCAAAAGTTTTGGATGCAGGTTGAACAATTGAACGCTTTTGTTTGCAAAAGATACTTTTTTTAATCTATTTAGCCTACATTTACTATTCACCTGAATGCTTGCAAGATCTAGAGAAGAAATAATATCCGAAGAAACCTATCGATACTCGTTACACATGAGATGACCCCCACATACTTTGTCAAAATAAACAACTCCCCGATCAATGCATTTCACTATTCCGTGCAATGCACGGGCACCTTACTATATATAGTACGATAATAAATTTAACTAACATTATATATAGTACGATAAATGCTCATGCATGTCACCAAAAATTATATCATTGAAAACTATGTTCAAATACGAATCCAACGATATAGTTTTTGGTGACATGCACTAACATGTTGTCAGTTAAATCATTAGTCAAATTACATGGGGGACTAATAAACCACGACGGAGGTAGTACTAGTGTAGAGGGCAGCGCTGCACGGGAGTCTCACCCCGCTCGTGGCATGGCAGTAAAGCCGTCATATCACATAACCCCACCACTCCCAGTAATAAGTGGCCTGGTAAATAAAACAGACAAGCAACCATCACATCCCTCTGTCTTTTTTGCATTTCATCTCTCTGCATTTACTTTGTCCGGTTCATCTCGCACACTCGATCCCTAGCTACTACTCCTAGTATCCCTAGCTACTACTCCTAGGGCCAGTTCTTTTGGCGGCTTAAAAAATAAGCCATCTCTTCCCCAGCTTTTCCCATAAGCCGCCTGACTCATTCATTTGGGCTTCTAAACTACTACCTCCGTCCTGGTTTATTAGTCCCCATTGTAATTTGTGCTAAATTTTGACCAAAGATTTAACTGATAAAATGTTAGTGCATGTCAACAAAAGTTATATTGTTGAATTCGTATTTGAACATAGTTTTCAATGATATAATTTTTGGTGACATGCATAAACATTTCATTAGTTAAATTTATGGTCAAAATTTGACACAGATTACAATGTGGACCAATAAACCAGGATGGAGGTAGTAGTTATGGGATTACTAATCTAGAAGCCTAAAAGAACTGGCCCCTAGTACTCCTAGTAGTAGTACTCAAGTTGGAATTCCAATTGCACGGCACAACTTGTTAGGCAAAAAATTCTATACAGGTTGTACGAAGCGGTTTGGGAATTTGCATGCCTTCCCGACCAGTGATATACTCCGTACAAAGTATGATAGAGAAATAACCACAGAGAAGGAAGCTAAAGTAAACAATCAAACGAGCATTTTTGCATTTCTTTTGCATTGAATCGTTTCACAAGCTTGACTAGTGTTGTTTTTCTACTTGTACAAAAACCGCATCGTAATGTTAAAACGTGCATTTGCACATACGTAAGTAATAGTAGTAGCACAGTCTGCAAGCATATATAGAGAGAGACGTGTAGTGCGATATATAGTTAAGTTTGTGCTATATGCACGTACTTACAAAATGCGTACGTATACACAAGGTTTCCAAACTTTTCCTTTTACATACTTAATTAAGGACGCAAATAATTCCCGAACGTTCGGGATTTATTATTTCCGTCCCAAAACTAATGAGATCGCCTTACGAAACTAAATTATTCCTAATAAAAGCCACGGCGCTCGCAGGAGCGCTTGCGGCGCGCCACGAGTGCCCTGGTGCGCGGCCGTTTCCCAGCGCGGCGACACAACGCCTCTTCCTCAGCCTCGCAACTCACGAGGTGCTGATCGGCGGCTTGCCAGCGGGCGAGCGAGCGCGATCTCACCGGTCTGGTGATCTGGCGCCAACAAGTACTCCTCCTCGCTGGAAGCGTGCACCCAGTCCACGTACCGTCAAGCGTAGATGAGGCACTTGGGCCCGACTGCACTCAGGGCTTTGGCATGGGCGTCCTCCGCCACCCTCACGGCCCTCGCACGAGCCTTCTGCCAAAGAGCCAATTGCCTGACTCTCTCAGACGCGACATAGGCCTGCCAGGCAGCATGCCTCATGGCGCGCTTCTCTTCCTCGGCCTTCTTTTCTGCCTCTATTTTGGCGCGCTCTGCCGGAGGCAAAGCCACCCACAAGGCGACCTCCATTTCTTTCCAAAGATCCTCAAGGCTGGGGGGCTCGGCGGGGCCACGCGACGTTCTCCTCGTAGCGGGGAGCCGACGCGTCCTCCGACGCGCGTGCTGGCGAGACTGGGAACGCCGACGCATCCACCTCGATGCATCGCGGCGAGGAGTGGAATGCTGATGCGTCATCCTGCACTGGTGGCAGTGAGGAACAGAAAACCGACGTGTCCTCCTCGACTAGTGCCGGCGAAGAACGGAACGGCGATGCGTGACCCTCCGCGCGGGGCAGCGAGGGGCGCCTAGGGCTTGGGAGGGGCGATGCCATGGTGGTCGACATGAGAGGGAGGGGGAGGAGATAGCGATGAACGTGAGCGTTCTTCCGAATGCCGTGGGAGGCGTAGTATTTATAACGACCAATGACACACCTACGTAAGATATGTTGCGTGATTAACGTAACAGCTAGGTGGGCATATTTTTGTTGGAGTAAATTACGGACTGAGCTTCAGTGCCGTAACTGTACCTGAAGTTGGGTAAGTGACATGTGGGCCTAACAGACAGCTGGCCCACATGTCACTGACCCAACTGCAGATGCAGTTACGGCACCGAAGCAGCGTCCGTAAATTACGGGGGAGGGAAGGGGTCGAAATATTGCTGGTCACAACAGATTGGACGAGCGCGGGAGAAGGAGAGTCATGCATGCAGATTTTTTTCACATGGGGTGGAGTGGTGGGACTTTCGGAGGGAGAAGGAGAGTCAAGCAGGCAGGTTGTTTTCACACATGGAGAGGAAAAGATTTGGAGATGAACGGGCTTCCTGCAGGTATGGGGAATGGTGCATAATAAGTCATCTTACATGCAATGAACTGACCATTACATGTCGGGCTAGGTATAGTCTCAAGTCATTAAAAACATACACGCCCCACACATGTTCAGATTTCAAGGTGCACTAAATTATTGCATGCGATGATTAAGGCTGGCCATAGTGGTGGTATCTTAGCTGGAATCATGCACACAGGAATAGCAAACATGCTGATGTGGCAAAGAATTAAAGAAGAGAGGGGGGTTAGAGTAACATAGGTAGATACCGTATCATGTTAAATGCTATGCTACTTTGTGTCATGCATGGCACTATAAAGGTAGTCCCGTATCATGCACATGATACTAGTATATGATTATCATACACTAGTATCATGCACATGATACTAGTATATGATACTTTCCACTATGAGTAGCCTAAAGAGAATATTGACTAATGCATGTAAAAATCTTTGTCATTTACTAGTTGAAAGTGCATTATATCGACTAGAGGGGGGGTGAATAGGCGATTTTTACTAATTCGTCACTGAGGAATTTCAAGGTGAGGAAATTCCTAAGCGACGAACTACTTAGCAGCGGAATAAGTACTCAGATGCAAGCATAACAGAGCAGTAGCACAGTCATCATGATGAAATGAAAACAAGCACAGAGTACGAGTAGCGTAAACACAGGATAAGCAGGCTGAAGACAAACTGACTGAAGAAATTGAACTGAGGAAATTGAGAAAGTCTTCAGTCAAAGTCTTCAAACAGTAATGATCAAATACATAGCAAGAATGTGAGGAAATGAAAGTGTTGAGGAAATAGAACCAGTAGCTCGATGAAGACAATGATTTGGTAGACCAGTTCCAACTGCTGTGACAGTTGTACGTCTGGTTAGAGCGGCTAGGTATTTAAACCTGAGGACACCCAGTCCCGGACACACAGTCCTCACCGTATTCTCCTTGAGCTAAGGTCACACAGACCTCGCGCCAATCACTCGTGGTAAGTCTTCAGGTGACTTCCAAACCTTCACATACTCGGTCACTCGGCAATCCACAATTTCCACTTGGATGCTCTAGACCATGACGCCTAACCGTCTGGAGGATGCATAGTCCTCAAAGGTAACAAGCGTCGGTTCCACACAGGAACAATCTCTTCAGTGATGCTCAATCACTTTGGGTTTGTAGGTGTTTGGGTTTTTGGGTTTTTCCTCACTTGATGATTTTCGCTCAAAGTCCTCGGAGGATGGGATGCTCTAAATGACAAGTGTCAATCTATTTCTTGGAGCAGCCAACCAGCTAGTGGTTGTAGGGGGCGGCTATTTATAGCCTAGGGAGCAGCCCGACATGATAAGACATAAATGCCCTTCAATGATATGACTGTTAGGTGGGTAGGATATTTGGACAGCTGGCGCGCAGCACAGCAACGGTCGGATGTTTGAGTATCAAATTCCTCAGGGCTATCATGTTCCTTACTTGTAGGCAATCCGCACTGGTGAATTCCTAACTCCTCAGTCAGAACAAATTCCTCAGAGAACAGAAGAACTTCGTCTCTGTCACTGAAGAACTTGACTAAACTGAATGAGATTTCCAATGGCTTCACTCGAAAGGATTGGGTAGGTGTAGGATTTTGAGTTGAGCATCACTTGGAAACTTTTCCTTAGTTTTACCTCGACCCCCTTTAACAGTACGGTGTTTCCTATGACTCAAGAAGAAGAAAATGAAACTACGAAAACAAAAGTCTTCACGCTTCATAATCCTCGCATGAATATCAAGTCTTCAGGGTCACACCAATTTCTTCACTTTCAAAGTCTTCAAGAAAACCAAAGTCTTCAGTTGAAGACATTCATTTTTAGGGGTCGACTTTCATCGTAAATATCAAACTCCTCATAGACTTATAGACCTGTGTACACTCACAAACTCATTAGTCCCTTAACCTATAAGTCTTCAATACACCAAAATCACTAAGGGGCACTAGATGCACTTACAATCTCCCCCTTTTTGGTGATTGATGACAATATAGGTTAAGTTTTCAACGGGGATAAACATATGAAGTGTAAATACTGATATTGAGGAATTTGATTGCAAGATATAGAAGAACTCCCCCTGAAGATGTGCATATTTGAGGAATTTGCTTTGAATAGCAAACGCACATTGTTGAGTAATATCATGGAGATCTCTTCCTATATCTTGAAATTCATCCACGCATTTAACATATGATATGAAGAATTTGAAATGCATGATGAGATATGGTGTCTGACAAAATTCAGCATGCGTGCATTAAGGTACTTGAGGAAATAAGCATGCAGAAAGCAGTTCAAAAGTATCAGACCACCATAGGACTTAAGTTTACAACTCATCAGAGCAAACACCTCAGAAAAGCAAGAGTTGTAACTTAACAGAAATACAGCCCATATATAAGACCCTCTTGAAGACTAACTCAATTTTCTCCCCCTTTGTCATCGAATGACCAAAAGGGACGAAAAATGAGGACTAACACCCCTGAAGAATATCATCATGATGTCGATGGAGGAGCGCCAGCATTATTGGGGTCGTCCGTTGAGGTAGGGCCTGCCGCAGTGTCATCCAAGTCTTCAGCTTCATTCGTCTCGCGCGATGAAGAATATGAACTGGCAACAAGCTGAGGAACATTGACTTTCTTGAATTTCTTCGAAGGTGGCTGAGACCAGTCAAAGTCCTATTGGAAGCCCATCTCCTTGAGTTCTTCAGCACTATGAAGATTAGACAGAATCGCCCAAGTGCGGTCAAAGACTTCATGCAAGTAGTAGTGATTCTTTTTCACAGTATTTTGAGTGACTGTCATGTTCTGAAGAATTGCACCAAACTGACGCTTGACCCACTTGTGATTTCGATCAACTTTCTGATGAAGACTAAGGAGAAGTTCACGATCAGTCATCACACGCGGAGCTGTGGCTTGAGGATGATGTTCTCAAGCTTTGGCGGCAGAATCTTGAGTTGCAGAGTCATCATTGGTGGAATAGGAAGTAGCTTTGTGAAACTGTCCATCCAATGGACGAGTACCTTCATCAATAACAGCAGCCTTGCCCTTCTCGTCAGCTGAGGAAATAGTCCGTTTGAGGACTTCGATAGGGGGCAAATAGCTGAGATGATTTTGAAAGTCAGCCTTATAATGAATTGAAGACCTTGATCTGATGAATCTCATGATCCAGGGAGCATAAGGCTTCAACTCAAAAGGTGACAGAGCAGCATTGGCCAAAGTCCTCATGAAGAAATCGTGGTAGTTGATAGGAATACCATGAATGATATTGAACAGCAGATTCTTCATAATGCCAACAACTTCTTCATCATCAGAGTTGTGGCCCTTGATTGGACTGAGGGTTTTGGTCAATATGCGATAAACTGTCCTTGGCACATAGAGTAATTCCTTGACGAGGAATTTGGTCCTTGGAGCTTGGCCAGGCTTCAAAGGCTTCATCAGCACTTGCATCAGATGATCAGACAGTTCAGGTTCAACATAGAGAAGCCTTGCACCTTCAGTGGGAGGACAGACTGGAATGGCATGAAGCAATTCAGAGGCCGGTGCTTTGAAATGAGTATTATCGGTCATCCAGTCCAATACCCATGAATTGACATCATCAACATTTCCAGTAATGTGCAGCGTGGCGAAGAATTGAAGAATGAGTTCTTCATTCCAATCGCAGATGTCGGTGCAGAAATTGAGTAACCCAGCGTCATGAAGAACACTGAGGACTGGTGTGAAGCAGGGCAGAGATTCCATATCTACATGAGGAATTTGCTCATGTTCAAAGATCTTATCCTTATCAACCAACAATGAGGAGTAGAAGTTCATCTGGCTTGCAGTCCAGAAGCACTTGCGACGAAGACGAGCAGAGTCATAGGGATTGTAGTCAGTGAAGAATATGTGCTCATTGAAGAAATCCTCAGCATTAAACTTCTGCTTCTTGGAGTGAGGGTTCTGTGGCTTGGGCTGAAGATTAACAGTTGAAGAATTTACAGCCTCTTGAGGTATAGCCACTGGAGCCACAGGCTGAGGAATTTCAGCAGCAGCCTTGGCCTCCATTTCTTCAGACATATGTACATCAGCGCTAGTGACTGGAACTTCTTCAGGAATAGAATGAAGTGAAGCTTGACGTTCATCAGAGCCCGTATGAATTTCTTCAGTTTGCACAAGGGACTGAGGAACATGATGTAGAGGGGTTGTCAGAGGTGAATTGGGGTGATGACTTTCCCGAAAGTCATCATTCAGAATAGGTGTTGTAGACCCAATATCCACATCCTCATCTTCTTCAATTCCTTCGACGCCTGCCTCTTCAGCTGTGAACTGAGGCATGGGCGATGATACCAGTGGGGTTGAAGAGAAAGTATCCACTTCAATTTCTTCATCCATCTGCTCTGTCGAAGCAGCAGAAGGATCTTCTTCATCAGATTTACTAGGAATTTCATATTCCTCACCAAAGGGAATGATCTCCTTTGATGGCATGCTTGATATTGGAATAGCATCAATTGGGTATTCAGATGAACTCGTCAAAGTCTTCACTTTCTTGGGAGCAGAAGACTCTGAGGAGGCAAATGCTTTCCTTTGCTTCACAGCTGCACGCTCCGCAGCCTTGGTTTTCTTCGCTTCTGTTGCAGAAGGAAGATTGATGCTTGTCATCGGTGCAGGAGGAGCAGAGGAAATTGGTTAAATTTCTTCAGGCACAACTGATGCAGTTGCCCTGGCTTGTTCAGATTCCTCAGGCACAGTAGCAGATGCTTCAACTGGCGTGGATTGCTCTTCAGGCGCAATATTGGCCCTGGCAATTTCTTCAGAGACTGGAATTTCTTCAGCAGTTCTGGCGCTTTCATTTTCTTCAGCAGACTGAACAGATGTTCCAGTCTGAGGAAATTTGGGTTGCGATGAAGCTGCAACACTTGGAGTAAATCCTTTTGCAATTCTGATGAATCTGACTTTGGCACCTAGCCAATCTGCACGGAATGCATGAAATTCATCACTGAGTGCTTTGATCACAGCCTGCATAGACACAAGTTCTTCAGGAGACATTTTCACAACATTGTTCTTCAGAAAATGCTCCTTCTTGTACTGAGCCTTCTTCACCTGCCTGGCCTTTTCAAATTTCCATTTCTCTTCATTTATGAAGGCCGTCAACATGTGACTTTGACCAGGAGTGAGGTTTAATTCAGGCAAAGGTGTATTTGGATCCTTGTGCCATAGATCGATGAAATCAAGGATCTTCCTTGGATCCAGCATGAGGGGCACAGCACTGCCTTTGGCTCTAGCAGCCCTTTGTTGTCGATCTCTGATGATCTCAGCTAATTCTTCATCATCAGCTTCGTCTTCGCTTGACGGAACCTGAAAGGCGACCTGCTTCTTGTGAGGACTTGGTCTTGTGCCTCGTCCAGCAGTGGCCTTTTTCTTCAGCAAGGTCGGAGTTGTTGAAGACTGAGGTGGAGCTGAAGAACTTGCAGAGACTCCTGAAGCAATTGAGATTCCAGTAGTCCTTTGGCATGTGGCAAGATGCACAGGTGCTGAGGACTTTGTAGGAGCAGCTGAGGATTTTGCAACTGAGGGAGTTGGAGCTGCTTTTGAGGAATTTGCTTGAGGAACAGGCCGTGAGGGCTTTGAAGAACTTGGCCATGAGGGCATTGTAGCTGAGGAACTTGTCTTGACAGCTGATTTCTTCAGCATAGCCTTCTTAGGCTTGATAGCAGAGGCCTCAGCGGCGGCAGCAATAGAATCTTCATTGAATTTCTTCACTGCCTCTTTAGCCACTTTGGCCAGCTTGGCTTGACGCTTAGCCCACTCCTGAGGAAATTCCTCACCTCTTCTGATGCTAGTGGGATCAGCTTCTTGGCCAGGAGCCAATGGAGGTCTTGGACATGGAGGGTTAACAGCAAATTTCTTCATATACTTGGGAGTGACATAGCGATATTCCCTCCATTCTCTTGCCCATCTCCTCTCAATCTTCTGAATGTGCACTTTGCGCTGATTTTTGTTCTCCTTGCCATGAGTTGCTTCATCAGGAGTACAATATTCATCATAGATGTCATCAGGGATCTCAAAAGCAGTATTTGTTTCTGGCCTCTTTCCTCCCTTCTGAGGTCTTTTACCATCAGCCATTTTCTTCACTTGAGGATTTTGAACAATCGAATTTTCTGATGAGGTATGCAATTTTTCTTCAAGGAACGCTACAAATGAGTTAAGTTGATGAGAACCTAGAGATTCAGCAGCGGACATGTGTACCTGTGAACAGAATATAGGTGCGAAGAATTTGGAGAGGTCATATGCGTTCTCAGAAGTTTTTCAAAAGTATCAAGTTTGAGGAATTTGACCAGGGGTGTCTTGAGGAATTTCACTAAGCATTTTGACTTAGGTTCCAGAGTTGTGTAGATTGAAAAATCCACGCAATTGAGGAATCTTGAAGAAAAACGTTGCTTAGAGAAACTGATCAAGGACAGAAGCAAGTTGGTGTTTAAGAGCATGAAAGTTGAAGAATAAACACCTTTTGAAGATTTTGTGGAAATCATCAGAATCAACAAGGGCAGTAAAAATAAATTTTATTTACCCTTGACGAAGAACACGACGAACTGAGAGTAGCAGTGGAGATGTTCGTCCGTTCAGATCTTCCACGCCCTAACTTGGCGATGGAAAACAGCTACGGCGGCGGCGGAGAGAAGATTTCCGCGGCCGGCGTGAGTACGTCGGCGACGAGGTCGAGGCAGTGAAGCTCTTCCTCACCGGCGACGATTGAATGTAGCGGCGGCGCTAGGTCTAAGAGCTCGAGCGAGGGAAGTGAGATCGAGCGGGAGGAGAAATCTGAGCAGGGTGAGGGGTATTTATAGCCGAGGTGAAAAACCGCTCGTCCGAAGAAAATGGACGAACGTGCCCCTGACCCTTCTCATCCTAGCGACATGTGTCACCCACGTACTATGAAGTGGAGATCATGTTAGATCGTGGGTGAATAGATTAATCTTATCGAGGGATATGGAACGGTTTGAGCGTCAAAAGCCGAAAATTCAGATAAGAATATTTTAATGTTTCGTTCGCAAATTCTTCAGCTGTCAAGGACACAGTGAAGACTTTGAACGGGTTTCAAATAGAACGCACATGAAGAATTTGTGAACGGACTGGATTGAGTTTAGCACAGAGGGGGAATGGGTCCGATCACATTCACTTAGAAGAAAAACAACTTGAAGAATTAGCAATAAGTGAATGCTTAGAGGACAGAAAACTCAAATATATATATATATAGTCAATGAAGAACATAGACGGAAAGAGTGAAGATTTTGCAAAGTTGAAGAATTTGAAAGTTTGAAGAATTTGCACAATGATGAAAAACTCAAATTTTGAAGATTTTCAACTTTTTGTGGTGGCGTGACCCACCGTGTAAGAATGATGATTTCAGACACCGCGTACAATTGTCGTAGGGCTCTGAGAATCAAATTCTTCATTAATTTCTTCACACTTAGAGGGTTAGTCTTCATTGATTGAAGAAAAATGTTTCTTCGTGTGTTGCACATCTAAGTCATTAATTTGCATAAGTGTTAGGATGTATGTCCTTTTCAAAGGACATTCGAAGATTCTAAGATATTTAGCTCACACCGCAATTTGCTAAATCTCTTCTCATCCAAGGGCTTTGTGAAGATATCCGCTAGTTGTTCTTCAGACTTCACGGGATCAATAGAGATGTCACCCTTCAACACATGATCTCGAAGAAAATGATGACGAATCTCGATGTGCTTTGTCTTCGAGTGCTGAACTGGGTTATGAGCAATTTTGATGGCACTCTCGTTGTCGCAGTAGAGTGGCACTTTCTTCACATTTATGCCGTAGTCCTTGAGGGTTTGCTTCATCCATAGCAATTGAGCATAGCAAGAACCAGCAGCAATATACTTAGCTTCAGCAGTAGAGAGTGATACGCAGTTCTGCTTCTTCGAGGATCAACATACTAAGGATCGTCCGAGAAAATGGCATGTGCCTGATGTTGACTTGCGGTCCACACGATCACCAGCATAGTCAGAGTCAGAATATCCAATGAGATCAAAAGCCAAGCCCTTGGGATACCATAATCCAAGTGTTGGAGTGTGAGCTAGATATCGAAGAATATGTTTCACAGCCTTATGGTGTGATTCCTTCGGTGTAGCTTGAAAACGGGCACACATGCAAACACTAAGCATAATATCCGGCCTAGATGCACATAGGTACAATAAAGAGCCAATCATGGAGCGGTATACCTTTTGATCGAAGTCTATTCCATTTTCATCAGTGCATAGATGGCCATTTGTGGGCATAGGGATTTTGACGCATCTGCATTCTTGCATACCGAATTTCCTCAGAACGTCCTTGAGGTATTTCTCTTGAGAAATGAAGATGACATTTCGTTGTTGACGAATTTGAAGGCCTAAGAAGAATTTCAATTCCCCCATCATGGACATTTGATATTCCTCACTCATCATGTAAGCAAATTCGTCACTGTAATGTTGGTTAGTACAGCCAAAGATAATATCATCAACATATATTTGGCACATGAATAATTCATCATCATAGGTTTTGGTGAAAAGAGTTGGGTCGAGTGAACCGGGTTTGAAGCCTTTCTTCATGAGGAATTCCTTCAAAGTGTCATACCACGCCCGAGGGGCCTGCTTGAGGCCATAGAGGGCCTTATTGAGTCTGAAGACTTTGTCAGGATGCTTAGGATCTTCAAAACCTGGGGGTTGAGCAACATATACTTCTTCCTCAAGCTTACCATTGAGGAATGCACTTTTCACATCCATTTGATATAAGATGATATTATGATGGTTAGCATAAGCAAGCAATATGCGAATAGCCTCAAGTCTAGCACAGGTTCAAAAGTTTCATCGAAATCAATTCCTTCAACCTGTGTGTAGCCTTGAGCCACAAGACGAGCCTTGTTCCTCACCACTAGGCCATTTTCATCTTGCTTGTTGCGGTAGATCCATTTGGTACCGATGATATTGTGCTTGCATGGGTCCGGTCGCTTGACAAGCTCCCACACATTGTTCAGCTTGAATTGATGTAATTCCTCTTGCATCGCTTGAATCCATTCAGGCTCCAGAAATGCCTCATCAACTTTGGTGGGCTCTGTGATAGAGACGAAAGCAAAATGCCCACAAAAGTTAGATAAATGTGAAGCTTTTGAGCGAGTCAGAGGACCTGGTGCGTTGATGTCGTTGATGATTCTCTCAATCTGTACTTCATTTGCAACGCGGGGATGAGCAGGTTGACGACTTTGGTTTGGCTCAGTATTTTCTTCAGAGCCAATTTCTTCAGGTGCGCCAGCATGCTGTTCTTCATGTTCTGGAATGATTTCTTCAGCAGATTCTTCAGTAGGAATGACATCCTCAGTAGCTTTGAACTTGATGGTTTCCTCAGGCGTCTTTTCATCTAGCACAGGAGGTAGGTGCTCTCTTTGCGAGCCGTTAGTTTCATCGAACCGCACATCTACAGTTTCAACAACCTTGTTGTGATAGGTGTTGAAGACCCTGTAGGTGTGCGAGTCCTTTCCGTAACCAAGCATAAAACCTTCATGTGCTTTCGGTGCAAATTTAGAATTGTGATGAGGATCTCTAATCCAGCATTTAGCACCGAAGACTTTGAAATAACTCACATTGGGTTTCTTGTCAGTGAGGAGTTCATATGAGGTCTTCTTGAAGAATTTGTGAAGATATACCCTGTTGATGATGTGGCATGCAGTATCAATTGCCTCAGGCCAGAAGTGACGAGGTGTCTTGTATTCATCAAGCATGGTGCGAGCCATCTCAACAAGAGTCCTGTTCTTGCGCTCCACAATGCCATTCTGTTGAGGAGTGTATGGGGCAGATAGCTCATGAGTAATACCAAGTTCATCGAGATAGTCATCAAGACCAGTATTCTTGAACTCGGTCCCATTGTCACTACGTATATGCTTGATCTTCACACCGAAATTCGTCGAAGCCCTTGAGGAAAATCGTCTGAAGACTTCCTGCACTTTAGTTTTGTAAGTAATGACATGCACCCATGTGTAACGAGAATAGTCATCAACAATAACAAAGCCATATAGAGATGCTTCATTTGTTAGTGTGGCATAATGAGTAGGGCCAAAAAGATCCATATGAAGCAATTCAAAAGGACGAGAAGTAGTCATGATAGTCTTCGAGGGGTGCTTGGCTCTGGTCATTTTTCCAGCCTCACAAGCCCCACAAAGATGATCTTTGAGGAATTTGACACCCTCGATGCCAATGACGTGCTTTTTCTTCACGAGCGTGTGTAAGTTCCTCATGCCAGCATGACCCAGTCGTCGATGCCATAGCCAGCCTTCTGAAGCTTTAGCAAGTGGACAAGTGGCAGGCTGTGGTCCTGCAGAGAAATCAACAATATACAAGTCTCCTCTCCTAAAGCCTTCGAAGACTTTGGAATTGTCAGATTCCATGAGCACAAAGCAATGATATTTGCCAAAGACAACAACCATATTAAGATCACAAAGCATTGAGACAGACATGAGGTTGAATCCGAGGGACTCGACAAGCATGACTTTATCCATGTGTCGATCCTTTGAGATTGCAACCCTACCTAGACCCAATACCTTGCTTTTGCCTTTGTCAGCGTAGGTGATATGCTTCAAGTGTGATGGAGATAAAGGAGTGTTCATCAGTAAGCTCTTGTCACCGGTCATGTGATTTGTACATCCACTATCGAGGACCCACTCAGTAGCTTTGGGTAAATCATCCTGCAGATGAATTAGTGCATCATACGAACTCATATACTTCAGAGTGAAGAATATGACATCAAATTCATCAGACATATTTCATCAATTAAAGCAACATATGTATATATAGCAATGTGAGGACGTGAGAAATGAATAAATCATTTCTTCATGATTAGCTTGCGTCCTTTCAAGCATTTCAGGTCTCCAGCAAATTTTTCAGACGATTTAGTTCGTCTGGAGACCTGACCCTGCATAAGATATTAGTTCTTTTTCTTCACCACCCACATCTGGAGGGGTGGCAAAGAGTTCATCATTCTGCGAGCTCCATAAGAGAAAGGTGGCATAGACGCCAGACCACTTCGTTTCACATAAGATGGGTTAGGGTAAGCATATGAATAAGCAGAGAAATTCTTCGAGGACTTATGAACATAATGATTTGAAGAATAATGCACATATTCATAGTCCTTAGGCTTTCCCTGCGAAACAGAAGTGTTAGCACGATGATGTTCATGTGAGGACTTGGATCCATGTGAGGAATTTGATCCATAAGAGGACTTGGATCCATATGAAGACTTTGGTCCATATGAAGAATTTGATCTGGGGTTCTTATTCTTCACAGGTGGTGTCATGAGGACATTCACCTGAAGACTTTCAAGGCACCTTTTGGGAACCCAGATTTTCTTCATAGGGGGACCATTCCTGCAGTTAGATCCAACATATCTAGCAAATACCTCACCATTCTGATTTTTGAACAGTTTATAGTTGGAGTCAAATGACTCATCAGATGAATATGAGAATTCACAAGTAAAGCCAGATAAAGTGGATGGATCTACGCGAGGTCCCTTCGCAGCAACCCATGAGGTTTTGGGATACTGCTCAGGTTTCCAGTAGGTTCCATCAGCATTGAGTTTCCTCTCAAAGGCAATACCCTCTTTCCTAGGGTTCCTGTTCAAGATCTGCTTTTTGAGCACATCACAAAGAGTCTGATGCCCTTTGAGGCTTTTGTACATGCCTATCACATACAATTCCTTCAACCCTGCATTTTCATCAGTGATACTAGTGGTATCCTCAGATGAGGAATTTGTGACCACAGAGATAGTTGAAGAATTTACAGCAATAGAAGCATTTGAACATTCAGGTGAAGAATTAGCAGTTTCACGTTCAATGCATTTCAAGCATGGTGGAATAAATTCTTCCTGAGCGGAACTGATCTGTTGAGCAAGCAAAGAATCATTTTCCTTCTGAAGATCTTCATGACTCACCCTTAGCTTCTCAAGATCTTGCTTTCTTTGAAGAAATTTATAAGAGAGCTTCTCATGATCGGCTAAGAGAGTTTCATGACGACCTTAAAGGGTGTCAAACTTAGACTGTAGTTGCTAAAGATTATCAGTCAGTGTTTGAGTTCGATCCATTTCCTCACCTAACAGATCATCGCTTTTGTCTAGCATATTTTGAACCCTTTCCAAAGCCTTTTGTTGTTTAATAGCAATATTAGCAAGTTTGGAATAGCTGGGTTTGAGGTTATCATCAGATTCATCCTCACTTGATTCAGAGGAGGGATATTTGAATACCTTTGCACCTTTTGCCATGAAGCAATAGGTGGGAGCATAGTCCTCGTTGCCGTCATCAGCAGTGTTGGGGAAGCCATTTTCCTCAGTGTTGAAGATGGACTTGCTAACATAAGCAGTAGCGAGGGCTAGGCTCGCCACACCAGAGTCTGACTCCTCAGATGCCTCCTCTTCCTCATGTTCCTCAGATTCAGCTTCAGAGTCCATTTCCTTGCCAATGAATGCCCGAGCTTTCTTGGAGCTGCTCTTCTTGTGAGATGAAGACTTTGAAGATTTTGACGATGAGGACTTTGAAGATTTCTTCTTCTTCTTAGAGTCATCTGAACTATCATCCTTGTATTTCTTCTTCTTTGATTCCTTCTCCCACTGAGGACAATCAGTAATGTAGTGACCAGGTTTCTTGCATTTATGGCAAGTTCTCTTCTTGTAGTCACGGGATGAGGAATCTGATTTCATGTCATCACCTCTTGAGGATTTTCCAAATCGGCCACGTCTAGAGAACTTCTGGAATTTCTGTAGGGTAATGCAGCAGAAAACAAAAATTTTCCGACCTACGCACCAGCCCAGGACCACTATGGAGACTGCATACAAGGTTTGATCAGTTTCGTTACCGACTCGTAGCGCAGCGGAAGTAGAGTCGATGACGATCGTTGGTGCAGATCCCCGCAGCTAGGATTTACAACCTCCCAACCGCGAGGATGTATACCCTCATCTTCCCTTCGGACAGCCCTCTGGGAGGCGGTCGAATAGTCCCCCGGACGGTGTCGCGGACAGCCCTTCGGGAGGACCTTCGAAACTCGAGCGGTCACTCGGACAGCCCTTCGGGAGGACTCACAGAACTCGGACCGTCACTTGGACAGCCCTTCGGGAGGCACTCTCGAACAGCCCCTCGGGCACTAAGATCGAAACTACGACCTCTCTACGGGGTTGCACACATACGGTGTCACCTATCCGGCAGGGCTTCGCCGTCCAGAACTAGTTCCCATCGGAACCCAGACAGCCTTTCGGCACTACGAAACTATTTCGTGGGAGGGAGAGAGAATGCCAGATCATGCATGGCTTGTGTGAGAGAGTTTGAGTGAGGATGGAGAGCTCCTCTCCACCTCCTTTTATAGGGGAAGGAGGGGGTGGGGTGGCTGAAAATTTCAGCCACAAAACATGTGGGGCCCCCCCACAAAACAAGCTCCCACCAAAGGTGGGGAGTTGTCTCATGGGGCCCCCCCTTTTGCCCCATGGCGCCCCCATGAGGGGCTGCCACCTCCTCCCAACATATCCCATAATATGTGGGGGCTGCCCCCCACCATGGGGGGCCCCCCCAACACCTTGTCCACCAACAAGGGGGCTGCCCCCTAGGGGGCCCCCCCCAAAAACAGCCCAAAAACAGCCCCCACGAAACGTGGGATCTTGCCCCCCCTCGCTGGGACAAGATGTTTTCCCGCGTGTAATTTCCAGAAAAATTCCCGAAGGTCCCAGAACATTTCCGGCACCCTCTAAAATTATCCGGACGTGCTCCGGAACATTTCCAGTATGGTGGTTTAATTTAAAACCATCTTCGTTTACCCGGTAAACAATTCCGGCAGCTCCGAAAACTTTTTTCGGTTTTTTCTCCAGAAAAATTCCAGAAATTACCAGACCAATCTGGCAACCTCCAAAACATTCCCGGTGCTTGCCGAAACCTTTTTGGATCAATGGTTTTATCCGAAACAACTTTTCGGTTTTACCAAAACTTTTTCGGTGTTCTCTCTCTCGGAACTCTTCCGTTGTCTCCAAAACATTTTCGGCGACTTTCTCTCAGACTCCCTGTCTAGCGTTCAATAGATAGATGACCCTTAAGCGTGTGACCCTATAGGTTCGGTGAAGTATAGACATGACCGGAACTCTTTCTGATCAGTGATCAACATCGGAGCCGTGGACACCCATATTGACCCCTATACCCACACGAATAAATATTCGAGTGAACCTCCAGTTGTCGTGTGCTATTCCTGTTGCTTCACGATATGTTACAAATACCCGAGGTGAGACATGTTGGCATTCCCGTGGATCAACAACTTGTCCACTATGCTAGTTACCTCGTTACCGGTATTGTTCTCTTTTCTCGTTACCGTGTTCCGGCATCCCCGTGATCAAATCACAAAGTGTCTGGCCAGACGATGATGGATACCGTAACACCGAGAGGGCCCAGAGATATCTCTCCATCGTCGGAGGAGAAAATCCCAATCTTGAGCTATCAAGTTACTTGACATACTTTCCCATGAACCCGTAAGCCGCCGTAATAGCCATCCATTTACGGATGACGTTTAACAAACCCCAAAGTTCATGAATCAAGCATGAAGAAACTCGATACTCTCATGGTCTGAGGAATCATGCAAACGTTAACTATCTCTGTGTTATTAACCATTAACTCATGACGAATGTATCTCATAGCATAACATCAATTCGGGTCGATTCAACACAAATGTCCTTCCTGACATTGTGCCCTCAAAATTGCTGGCATAGACATGCCTATGATTGGGAAAACATAATCATCATGCAACACTTGAGCTAGTCTTAGAGGCATGACTAGGAATACATTTTACCGTTTATTATTCCACACGTGCACATGGGTTTTCCCCAGAGCCTTTATGGATATGCGGGCTCGGGAACCAGAGCAGTTATAGCATGGAACATAAACCTAATTATGAACACGGAGATAAATAATAACATTTATTATTGCCTCTAGGGCATATCTCCTACAGACTCCCACTTGCACTAGAGTCAATAATCTAGTTAATGCTAATGCACTTTACACCTGTGGCACACCGGTGTAAATATGCTTCGCTTGTGGTATAGCCTGATGTCCAACGGATCTGACGACTTCAGATTCGTGTGTATCTTTGCATATCCTCACGTTTTCACGCTTTCACAAAATTCATATTTTGTGTGGACTTGGCTTTGTATGTATGTGAATCACAGGTCGAACCTGGATTCCTCAGACTGAGTTATGGAGCAACTACCTGCAGTAGTGTCCCATTGACAAAAGCCATCTTGGAACCATACTAAGTTCATGAATGAACTATGTGATTCAACATCTTCTTTGTCGCTTTTAAAAGTGGCAACATACTTCGCCTCTGTTATAGAATTCGCCACAGTAACTTGTTTGGAACAATTTCCAACTACCGTGCCACCATATTGTGTATTGCACAAAACCCTTAACTTAAATCGAAAATCGCTTGGAGCATGGATGAAGACTGTATCGATGTAACCTTTTACAACGAACTCTTCATGATCTCTGCTTGCGAGAAAACATGTCATCAGTGCTACTGTAGTACTCAATGACCCTTTTTCACTGTTGTCCTATGATCAGTACTTTTGATCACTTTGGTATCTATACTCGCAACAACTTTGGGAGTATTGGACATATCTGGTTGTTTTTACATACCATGGAATACATGATTAATCCAAACACAAGAGTGTGTGGAATCTCCATCATGTATTTTGCTCATCAGTGTTTTGGGACACCGAGTCTTGCAAAAACTCTTTCCATGTGACTTCGGCAAGAATCACTCCTTGACGTTTTTAATGCTAAAAGGTTTTAGCATCTTGTCAATATGTATCTTTGCTCAGCCCCATTAGGTAAATCTATCTCCATAGATCATCATGCCTAATATAAAGGCTATTTAGCCCAAGCACTTCATCGAAAAACTATTTTCAAATGAAGTCCTAATTCATGTCAAGAAATTTATTTCCAATTAACAATGTGTCAAGCACACAACGTTTTTTAGAAATTTTATTATGCTCCCACTTACTTTCTTGAATCATAAACTTTTTCGGTGATTTTCTCTCAGACTCCCTGTCTAGTATTCAGCAGATAGATGACCCTTAAGCGTGTGACCCTATAGGTTCGGTGAAGTATAGACATGACCTGGAACCCCTTCCGATCAATGATCAACATCGGAGCCGTGGACACCCATATTGACCCCTATACCCACACGAATGAATATTCGAGTGAACCTCCAGTTGCCGTGTGCTATTCCTGTTGCTTCGCGATATGTTACAAATACCCGAGGTGAGACATGTTGGCATTCCCGTGGATCAACAAATTGTCCACTATGCTAGTTACCTCGTTACCGGTATTGTTCTCTTTTCTCGTTACCGTGTTCCGGCATCCCCGTGATCAAATCACAAAGTGTCTGGCCAGACGATGATGGATACCGTAACACCGAGAGGGCCCAGAGATATCTCTCCATCGTCGGAGGAGCAAATCCCAATCTTGAGCTATCAAGTTACTTGACATACTTTCCCATGAACCCGTAAGCCGCCGTAATAGCCATCCATTTACGGATGACGTTTAACAAACCCCAAAGTTCATGAATCAAGCATGAAGAAACTCGATATTCTCATGGTCTGAGGAATCATGCAAACGTTAACTATCTCTGTGTTATTAACCATTAACTCATGACGAATGTATCTCATAGCATAACATCAATTCGGGTCGATTCAACACAAATGTTCTTCTAACATTGTGCCCTCAAAGTTGCTGGCATAGACATGCCCATGATCAGGAAAACAGAACCATCATGCAACACTTGAGCCAGTCATAGAGGCTTGACTAGGAATACATTTTACCGTTTATTATTCCACACGTGCATATGAGTCTTCCTCCGAGCCTCGTGGTTATTGCAGACTCGAGAACCATAGCAGTTATAGCATGGAACATAAACATAATAATGAGCATGGAGATAAATAATAACATTTATTATTGCCTCTAGGGCATATCTCCTACAGACTCCCACTTGCACTAGAGTCAATAATCTAGTTAATGCTAATGCACTTTACACCTGTGGCACACTGGTGTAAATATGCTTCGCTTGTGGTATAGCCTGATGTCTACGGATCTGACGACTTCAGCTCTGTGTGTATCTTTGCATATCCTCGCGTTTTCACGCTTTCACCAAATTCATATTTTGTGTGGACTTGGTTTTGTATGTATGTGAATCACAGGTCGAACCTGGATTCCTCAGACTGAGTCATGGAGCAACTACCTGCAGTAGTGTCCCATTGACAAAAGCCATCTTGGAACCATACTAAGTTCATGAATGAACTATATGATTCAACATCTTCTTTGTCGCTTTTAAAAGCGGCAACATACTTCGCCTCTGTTATAGAATTCACCACAGTAACTTGTTTGGAACAATTTCCAACTACTGTGCCACCATATTGTGTGTTGCACAAAACCCTCAATTTAAATCGAAAATCGCTTGGAGCATGGATGAAGACTGTATCGATGTAACCTTTTACAACGAACTCTTCATGATCTCCGCTTGCGAGAAAACATGCCATCAGTGCTACTATAGTACTCAATGACCCTTTTTCACTGTTGTCCCATGATCAGTACTTTTGATCACTTTGGTATCTATACTCGCAACAACTTTGGGAGTATTGGACATATCTGGTTGTTTTACATACCATGGAATACATGATTAATCCAAACACAAGAGTGTGTGGAATCTCCATCATGTATTTTGCTCATCAGTGTTTTGGGACACCGAGTCATGCAAAAACTCTTTCCATGTGACTTCGGCAAGAATCACTCCTTGACGTTTTTAATGCTAAAAGGTTTTAGCATTTTGTCAATATGTATCTTTGCTAAGCCCCATTAGGTAAATCTATCTCCATAGATCATCATGCCTAATATAAAGGCTTTTTAGCCCAAGCACTTCATCGAAAAACTATTTTCAAACGAAGTCCTAATTCGTGTCAAGAAATTTATTTCCAATTACCAATGTGTCAAGCACACAAGGTTTTTAGAAATATTATTATGCTCCCACTTACTTTCTTGAATTACAAGTATCTTCGTTGCCCATTGATGAAGTCAAACCCCTTTGACCATTTCATCAAAACACGAAGATTCCGACTCCATTTTGCTCTCTTCTGTCCATCGCTGGAACTCTGAAGTTTGCATACCTACTAGCATCCTCTGGATCGACAAATTACTTTGGACTGTATCACATACAAGTCCTAGGTTTTATTTCCATCAGATGGAAATCCTTTTGTCATCCATGTTTCATATCTTATGATTGAAATATGTATTAATTGCTAGTTCAACCCGAACCGACTTTAAGCATCGCTACGGTGAGACAATCTCATCGTAGTCAACTCTTTGAACTTGTTATTGCAACAAGTCGAGCTTTATGGATAAAACATTTTTATCCGTATCAGTTTTAAGTTCCATAAATATTCGTTAGACTCTAAGTCTTCCGAAAGGTGTATCAAGGTTTTAATCTTGAATCACTTATGTGGAAACTAACTCAGGTTGCTTTGGCATTTAGCCAATCCCGGAGTCAGGGCCCATCAACGCTTCCTTGTGTATCGTAGGTATATTGTTGTCTAACAACAATATCTCGTTTGCGCACCTGAGAGGTTTGCACGAGCCTTGCCTACGTGGTTCAGCTGCAAGTTCGACCGAAGTCCATACATTTTATTGTAGAGACTTCCGTATCAGTCGCAGTAGGAAACTCTGGAATTACTTCCAAGGTCTCTTTCTTTTGACCTGATGACGGAGATACTGGTTATCTCGTCGAGTTGCATTATTCTCCCACTCACCTTTTTGAAAGAACCATTTTCTTCAAAAAGCATACCGTTCTTTGTGACAAACCTATTTGCCTCGGTATAGTGAGGGAGGAATACCCAATGACTTGGGATAACCTACAAAGTAGCACTTGTCTGATTTGGAATAGGTTTGTAACCTTTTACACAAGCCCCATATTCCAAATGTTAAGAAAAGATATAACATGGTTGGGCGTACCATACCATGGTGTCATTTCAACAGACCTGATGGAGCTCTTTTCAGTGTAAAAGCCGCAGTCTCTAAAGCATCACTTTAAAAGGGATAATGGCAAATTTATTTATGTCATCTTTGATCTTACCATGTCATAAATGGTTCGATTGCATCTTCACGGACTTTCCACTTGCAGTGGTGTTCCGGGAGGTGCAAGTTATGAAACCCCTTTCACAACTCATCAGACATTCGCTAAACTTGTAACTCAAATATTTCTTTCTGCAATCGAATTATAGAATCATAATTTTCTTGTTACAATAACTTCTACTTCATTTTGAAAACCTTTCAAATGATTTCAAAAGATCCAGACTTACGTCTCATCAAGTAAATATCCATATATCTACTTGAGTCATTTCTGAAGATAGATAAATCCACTACTTGCAACAACATTTATCGGACTACATACATCAAAATGTATGATCACCAATAAGTTCTTTGCTCGTTCCTTATGGCCTGTGAACGGTATTTCAGTCACTTCACTTTTCGGAGGAAAGTTGCAAGTGTCAGGTGATTCAAAATCAAACGACTTCAAAATCCATCATAATGGAATTTTCCATGCGGGTTTCTCCAATGTGACCAAATGCAGTGCCACACTTGTGTGGTATTCTTTTAGTCTTATGACATTTAGCGTCAGTGTTATGGATGTATCATATTACCATCAATATTCATAACATACGTCCCATCGATGATGGAAGTATGGCCCTCATGTTATTCATAATACTGAACAGCAATTGTTCTTCTATGAACAACCCTTTTGCAACAAACATTGTGCAATGGGCTAGAGTGTGTAAAACTCTAAAATGAATTATCAAAGTTAATACTGAGATAATGTATTATTATCAATATTCATAACATACATCTCATTCATAATGAAAGTATGGCCCTTATGTTATTCATAACACCGAACATCAAAAGTTCTCTTATGAACAACCTTCTTGCAAGATACCTTATGCAATGGGCTAGAGTTTGTGAAACTCTAAATGAATTATGAAAATAAATACAGACGGTAATACACTGATGGAAGGTATAGTAACATTTACTATGTTCCCTGTGTATACCTAAACCTCATTCCTGGCTAGTCTTTCAGGCCATAGTAGTTCTTACATCGAGTTGCAACAGAATGCAATCGAGCGGGTATCTTTGTGATTAACTCACAATACCCAAGAAATAGTAATTAACATGTTTAACCATAATTCCCAAGAACTATATCTTTGACCAGCCTTCTATACATCAAAAACTTGCATGACATTCATACATGAGCTGGATATTCCAGTCTTCTATCTTATTGCCTTTATACTTCTAACAGTTTAACTTTCAGTATTTCTCCTACTCTCAGAAGAAGCACCCAACTTAAGAGTGGCATTAGCCCCGGACTTCCTAGGTGTGTAAGTCACACTAACACCCTTCGGACACTTCCTTTCTCTTTAAGTTGTTGTTTTATTCACCTTTCATCATATGACAGGCGTTCTACTAGATCCCTGTCTTATCAGTCTAATGCATAGTAAACTCCTTTACTAATAGTTTGCAAACAAACATTGCTTTGGATATCTCATATCTTTTAGCCTTTGTCTGTCTCTGAAAATGATTTTCAGATTCCATGAATATCACATAACTATCCAAACTTTCGAAGTTCGGGTGTGATGGAAGCAAACATATTGCACTTGACTGAAACGGAATTCTAGCTTTTGGATCGAAGGACGAGAGTCACATGATCCATAGCATAAGCGAGAGAATACCAAAAGTATGCGATAGGACAAAGTCCTTCTCGGCACTCTGGAGGACAATCCTCACATTACGTTACCAACCGTAAAGTTTTAACCAGATATTTAACAGCTATTCAATTTTAACAGGGAAGGTGGAAATGCGAGCCATTATTCTACAACTATTATGCAAAAAACACTTAGACAGTGTTCAAAATTAATTGCACTGAGAATTAAACAAGTTAATTCATCAGTGCGCTCCCACTCAAATCAATATCTCTCATAATTGATTGTGAGTGATTCAAGATCCGCATTTCAATTCGACGCCATTGACGGGTTCATCACTGATGACGTGAATTTCAATCGGTAGGCCAACTTGCCAATCACATCTCTATGTGACTCTTGTCCATCTTTCGATGCGTGTGTTCCGAGCTCAGGACTATCCTGCCTGAACGTCAAGACAACCAAGTGATCACGCAGTGAGGTCTGACCTTCACCCGCCTTACACCTCTCTAATCGTTCGTGCTCATGTGTACATGGCGCACCCCGAAAAGATACGTGTTGTAGACGGTGCTACACTTGGGAGAACACTAACTACTTGATATTTTTGTGAGAGATCACCCTAATAAAAGCGACTACCGCGCAATCAAGAAGGGTGCATCATAAGGGATAAACATCTCAGGCAATTCATAATAACATGATATGGTATAGCCCTTTCTGACGGAGAAGTCTTGTATTTCTTCGTCTTCAGCATTCGCGTCGGTGTTCACCTTCGCGAAGATTGCCACCACCTTGTCGATGCACCAGATAATATTGCTATCTCTATAGCTAATAAAATAATGCATTACACAAGGTCGACACGCAGGTCATTTAAAGTGCAATCATATGGCTCCAGCCATCATGCCAAATCATGACACGCAGGTCATGTTAATCAATTTACATCATATAGTCATCTCATACATAATCAAATTATTATGAGCACTGCTATACCACATCACATGCACATGCAAACCCTCCTGCAAAACCAAGTTAGACGCCTCTAATCGGTTCATGCAAAAACTTGTTTTAGGTGGCTTCTAAGGTTTCGAAACAAACCGAAGCTACCAACGTCCATCATCAAGTATGATAATTCAAGCGCTAGATTAACAACGCGGGGTGTATGAAACACGAGATAATTAAATCTCGAGCCCCATACTGAACTTCGTCATACGCATGACCTCCGTGCAGATCATATCTGCATTGCCCTTTCATCTGCGAAACATCCATCTTTCTTTGACTAAAGTGGAACCCAAAGAACTGTTAGCACTTCGTTGATCTGTCAATCAGCATACTCAGGAGCAGCATGAAAGGATCGCGGATTGCCAGAACTTTGTGAGATTCCACAATGCTGTCAAGATCAGGACTACGCAAATTCAAGGGAAGCAACAAGAACATCGGGTAACAGATTTCATCTGCTACCCGCACAAATAATTTTCAGTAATAGAACTCATCTACTACCTAATTATATTGTGCAACACCCATACATCTCTATGTATTCTAGATCGCAACCTGCATCTACGCATAGCACGGCTCATGATGCCACTGTAGGGTAATGCAGCAGAAAACAAAAATTTTCCGACCTACGCACCAGCCCAGGACCACTATGGAGACTGCATACAAGGTTTGATCATTTTCGTTACCGACTCGTAGCGCAGCGGAAGTAGAGTCGATGACGATCGTTGGTGCAGATCCCCGCAGCTAGGATTTACAACCTCCCAACCGCGAGGATGTATACCCTCATCTTCCCTTCGGACAGCCCTCCGGGAGGCGGTCGAACAGTCCCCCGGACGGTGTCGCGGACAGCCCTTCGGGAGGACCTTCGAAACTCGAGCGGTCACTCGGACAGCCCTTCGGGAGGACTCACAGAACTCGGACCGTCACTTGGACAGCCCTTCGGGAGGCACTCTCGAACAGCCCCTCGGGCACTAAGATCGAAACTACGACCTCTCTACGGGGTTGCACACATACGGTGTCACCTATCCGGCAGGGCTTCGCCGTCCAGAACTAGTTCCCACCGGAACCCAGACAGCCTTTCGGCACTACGAAACTATTTCGTGGGAGGGAGAGAGAATGCCAGATCATGCATGGCTTGTGTGAGAGAGTTTGAGTGAGGATGGAGAGCTCCTCTCCACCTCCTTTTATAGGGGAAGGAGGGGGTGGGGTGGCTGAAAATTTCAGCCACAAAACATGTGGGGCCCCCCCACAAAACAAGCTCCCACCAAAGGTGGGGAGTTGTCTCATGGGGCCCCCCCTTTTGCCCCATGGCGCCCCCATGAGGGGCTGCCACCTCCTCCCAACATATCCCATAATATGTGGGGGCTGCCCCCCACCATGGGGGGCCCCCCCAACACCTTGTCCACCAACAAGGGGGCTGCCCCCTAGGGGGGCCCCCCCCAAAAACAGCCCCCACGAAACGTGGGATCTTGCCCCCCCTCGCTGGGACAAGATGTTTTCCCGCGTGTAATTTCCAGAAAAATTCCCGAAGGTCCCAGAACATTTCCGGCACCCTCTAAAATTATCCGGACGCGCTCCAGAACATTTCCAGTATGGTGGTTTAATTTAAAACCATCTTCGTTTACCCGGTAAACAATTCCGGCAGCTCCGAAAACTTTTTTCGGTTTTTTCTCCAGAAATTACCAGACCAATCTGGCAACCTCCAAAACATTCCCGGTGCTTGCCGAAACCTTTTTGGATCAATGGTTTTATCCGAAACAACTTTTCGGTTTTACCAAAACTTTTTTGGTGTTCTCTCTCTCGGAACTCTTCCGTTGTCTCCGAAACATTTTCGGCGACTTTCTCTCAGACTCCCTGTCTAGCGTTCAACAGATAGATGACCCTTAAGCGTGTGACCCTATAGGTTCGGTGAAGTATAGACATGACCGGAACTCTTTCTGATCAATGATCAACATCGGAGCCGTGGACACCCATATTGACCCCTATACCCACACGAATAAATATTCGAGTGAACCTCCAGTTGCCGTGTGCTATTCCTGTTGCTTCACGATATGTTACAAATACCCGAGGTGAGACATGTTGGCATTCCCGTGGATCAACAACTTGTCCACTATGCTAGTTACCTCGTTACCGGTATTGTTCTCTTTTCTCGTTACCGTGTTCCGGCATCCCTGTGATCAAATCACAAAGTGTCTGGCCAGACGATGATGGATACCGTAACACCGAGAGGGCCCAGAGATATCTCTCCATCGTCGGAGGAGCAAATCCCAATCTTGAGCTATCAAGTTACTTGACATACTTTCCCATGAACCCGTAAGCCGCCGTAATAGCCATCCAGTTACGGATGACGTTTAACAAACCCCAAAGTTCATGAATCAAGCATGAAGAAACTCGATACTCTCATGGTCTGAGGAATCATGCAAACATTAACCATCTCTGTGTTATTAACCATAAACTTGTGACGAATGTATCTCATAGCATAACATCAATTCGGGTCGATTCAACACAAATGTTCTTCTAACATTTGTGCCCTCAAAGTTGCTGGCATAGACATGCCTATGATTGGGAAAACATAATCATCATGCAACACTTGAGCTAGTCTTAGAGGCATGACTAGGAATACATTTTACCGTTTATTATTCCACACGTGCACATGGGTTTTCCCCAGAGCCTTTATGGATATACGGGCTCGGGAACCACAGCAGTTATAGCATGGAACATAAACCTAATTATGACCACGGAGATAAATAATAACATTTATTATTGCCTCTAGGGCATATCTCCTACAATAATAATCACAAGCATCATTCGTCACACGTCATGATCAATATTCTGGTTTAGAAGTTTTCCTCCGAAGACCGACACTAAGACCGACACTTGACCCATCCCAGACTGTAGTCCTTAACCGCGGACACGGCTATTCGAATAGATATAAACTCTGCAGAGGGTGTACTCTTTACCCACGAGTAACGGTTTCCTTTAGTCCACCGGGACTAATTCCGCTTACGGTCTTTTAGTTGAAAACACACCTGACCCGCACACACCAGCTTAACTTCCCGATGCCTGGAATCACCCACGACATTCGTTAAGCAAAACTCTAAGTGGGGAGGCTACAACCTCGATTAGCATGGGATCAAATTTATATCGCGCGCTACTAAGGGGTGCCCCCCTCTCGGTCCCAACCGGAAACACCCATGCCCCCGGACCAAGTGGCATGCCTACCGGATGCACCCAGTATCTTCCACCATGGCCTCTCTGTACGGTGTGTGCCAAGAAAGGGGTTGACAACTTACTAAACCATACCCCACCAGCGGCAGGGACAAGTGGTAGTACGAAACAAGCATGGGGGTTACTGGAGCAAGACTCGATCTATGGTCGACTCAGGAGGTTTATGTATTCCCTGCATGGTTAGCACAACAATGCTTTTCACAGTTTCCTGATAGGGTCACCACCCCTCATGCTCCATCTTGCCTCACTACACATCCTTGCCACAACGAGACGTCAGTCACGTGGTTGTGTTCACCGGAACCCAACCTTCCTTCGGACTCCATCCGAACCATCACCAGGCATATGTGGCATGAGAAGTGGCTACTGTCACCAATATCACATACATAACAGAAAAAGATTTTTACCATATGTTGATATGCAAGAGTATGACTTCCACATGAAATAACGTTACTCCTTTTGATGGAGTTCATATGTTCTAGCAAACAACACACAGCTTATATCATAACGGAGTTCAAGATGCTTGCCTTCAAGGTGCAGAGAGGTGAGGTGCACTCCAAAACTTTTGAAAGTTTTAATCTTCCCTCCAATTCCTATTTTTTGAAAATATTCAAATTAACACAAACATTAAAAACAGTACAAAAAGTTGTCCTAATTATTTTTGGAATAAATCTTAAATTAAACTAGGTGAAATTTGAGAGAGGTAGGAAAAAAATCAACTCATTTGGAGTTTTATTTTAAAAGTTATAGCCAGTCAAAGAATAGTCAAAGTTCTGTTTTTTTTAAAGAAAACGGTTCGAATCAGAATACGCTTTCGCAATAAAGGAAACGCACCTAGCAGAGTACGTCTCCACTTAAGACAGCACGCGCCGGCGTGGGGTCGCTGACAGGGGGGGCCCGCGCTGTCAGGTTCGTCCCTTTCCTCCGCGAGCGGCTGGGACAGAGACAGAGGCGAGCTCCGGCGATGAAGGGCACCAAACGATGCGCTCCGGGTATGCACGTGCTCGGGAGGAGATGCCGCATCCATTGGAGGAGGTTAGGGCAGCGACGGAGCTCGAGGGCGAGCAGCCCTTCCTCCATGGCGGAGGGGAGCTTCGGGAGGGAATGGAGCTTTGCACACCTCGACTCCCGGGCAAAATTGAATGCTGGAAAGGGTCCTCGGTGTCATGATGGAGCTAATTGTAGGGTAACGCAGCAGAAAACAAAAATTTTCCGACCTACGCACCAGCCCAGGACCACTATGGAGACTGCATACAAGGTTTGATCAGTTTCGTTACCGACTCGTAGCGCAGCGGAAGTAGAGTCGATGACGATCGTTGGTGCAGATCCCCGCAGCTAGGATTTACAACCTCCCAACCGCGAGGATGTATACCCTCATCTTCCCTTCGGACAGCCCTCCGGGAGGCGGTCGAATAGTCCCCCGGACGGTGTCGCGGACAGCCCTTCGGGAGGACCTTCGAAACTCGAGCGGTCACTCGGACAGCCCTTCGGGAGGACTCACAGAACTCGGACCGTCACTTGGACAGCCCTTCGGGAGGCACTCTCGAACAGCCCCTCGGGCACTAAGATCGAAACTACGACCTCTCTACGGGGTTGCACACATACGGTGTCACCTATCCGGCAGGGCTTCGCCGTCCAGAACTAGTTCCCACCGGAACCCAGACAGCCTTTCGGCACTACGAAACTATTTCGTGGGAGGGAGAGAGAATGCCAGATCATGCATGGCTTGTGTGAGAGAGTTTGAGTGAGGATGGAGAGCTCCTCTCCACCTCCTTTTATAGGGGAAGGAGGGGGTGGGGTGGCTGAAAATTTCAGCCACAAAACATGTGGGGCCCCCCCACAAAACAAGCTCCCACCAAAGGTGGGGAGTTGTCTCATGGGGCCCCCCCTTTTGCCCCATGGCGCCCCCATGAGGGGCTGCCACCTCCTCCCAACATATCCCATAATATGTGGGGGCTGCCCCCCACCATGGGGGGCCCCCCCAACACCTTGTCCACCAACAAGGGGGCTGCCCCCTAGGGGGCCCCCCCCAAAAACAGCCCAAAAACAGCCCCCACGAAACGTGGGATCTTGCCCCCCCTCGCTGGGACAAGATGTTTTCCCGCGTGTAATTTCCAGAAATCTTCCCGAAGGTCCCAGAACATTTTCGGCACCCTCTAAAATTATCCGGACGCGCTCCGGAACATTTCCAGTATGGTGGTTTAATTTAAAACCATCTTCGTTTACCCGGTAAACAATTCCGGCAGCTCCGAAAACTTTTTTCGGTTTTTTCTCCAGAAAAATTCCAGAAATTACCAGACCAATCTGGCAACCTCCAAAACATTCCCGGTGCTTGCCGAAACCTTTTTGGATCAATGGTTTTATCCGAAACAACTTTTCGGTTTTACCAAAACTTTTTCGGTGTTCTCTCTCTCGGAACTCTTCCGTTGTCTCCGAAACATTTTCGACGACTTTCTCTCAGACTCCCTGTCTAGCGTTCAACAGATAGATGACCCTTAAGCGTGTGACCCTATAGGTTCGGTGAAGTATAGACATGACCGGAACTCTTTCTGATCAATGATCAACATCGGAGCCGTGGACACCCATATTGACCCCTATACCCACACGAATAAATATTCGAGTGAACCTCCAGTTGCCGTGTGCTATTCCTGTTGCTTCACGATATGTTACAAATACCCGAGGTGAGACATGTTGGCATTCCCGTGGATCAACAACTTGTCCACTATGCTAGTTACCTCGTTACCGGTATTGTTCTCTTTTCTCGTTACCGTGTTCCGGCATCCCCGTGATCAAATCACAAAGTGTCTGGCCAGACGATGATGGATACCGTAACACCGAGAGGGCCCAGAGATATCTCTCCATCGTCGGAGGAGAAAATCCCAATCTTGAGCTATCAAGTTACTTGACATACTTTCCCATGAACCCGTAAGCCGCCGTAATAGCCATCCATTTACGGATGACGTTTAACAAACCCCAAAGTTCATGAATCAAGCATGAAGAAACTCGATACTCTCATGGTCTGAGGAATCATGCAAACATTAACTATCTCTGTGTTATTAACCATTAACTCATGACGAATGTATCTCATAGCATAACATCAATTCGGGTCGATTCAACACAAATGTTCTTCTAACATTGTGCCCTCAAAGTTGCTAGCATAGACATGCCCATGATCAGGAAAACAGAACCATCATGCAACACTTGAGCCAGTCATAGAGGCTTGACTAGGAATACATTTTACCGTTTATTATTCCACACGTGCATATGAGTCTTCCTCCGAGCCTCGTGGTTATTGCAGACTCGAGAACCATAGCAGTTATAGCATGGAACATAAACATAATAATGAGCATGGAGATACATAATAACATTTATTATTGCCTCTAGGGCATATCTCCTACAATTTCCTCACGAGCATTGCTAGCTCCAGACTTAGTTCTTCAGGATCACCAAGGCTGCTACCAGAATCTTCATCTTCAGATTCAGAGACTGCATTGGCTTTCAGTGCACGAGATCTACCATAGCTCGGTCCGTAGAGATCTCTCTTCTCAGCTAGTTGGAATTCATGAGTATTTAGCCTCTCGAGGATATCAGCAGGATCAAGTGACTTGTAGTCTCCACGTTCTTGAATCATCAGTGCCAGTGTATCGAATGAAGAATCGAGTGACCTCAGCAATTTCTTCACCACCTCATGGTCGGTGATGTCAGTGGCACCCAGTGCTTGAAGCTCGTTTGAGATGTTAGTGAGGCGATCAAAGGTTTGCTAAACATTTTCGTTGTCGAGTCTTTTGAAGCGGTTGAAGAGATTGCGAAGAACGTCAACTCGATAGTCACGTTGAGTTGAGACTCCTTCGTTGACCTTGGACAGCCTATCCCAGATAAGCTTAGCTGACTCCAAAGCACTCACTCTGCCATACTGCCCTTTGCTCAGATGGCCACATATGATATTCTTCGCTTGAGAGTCAAGTTGCTTGAATCTCTTCACATCAGCAGTGTTTACAGAAGGAGTGACAGAGGGAACACCCTTTTCCACAACATACCAGAGATCGTTGTCAATTGCCTCAAGATGCATGCGCATCTTGTTCTTCCAGTAGGGGTAGTCCGTCCCATCGAAGGTAGGACACCCAGCTGAGACCTTGATCATGCCTGCAGTCGACATAACTAAAACTCCAGGTGGTTAAACCAAAATCACACAGAACAAGGGAGTACCTTGCTCTGATACCAATTGAAAGTGCGTTATATCGACTAGAGGGGGGGTGAATAGGCGATTTTTACTAATTCGTCACTGAGGAATTTCAAGGTGAGGAAATTCCTAAGCGACGAACTACTTAGCAGCGGAATAAGTACTCAGATGCAAGCATAACAGAGCAGTAGCACAGTCATCATGATGAAATGAAAACAAGCACAGAGTACGAGTAGCGTAAACACAGGATAAGCAGGTTGAAGACAAACTGACTGAAGAAATTGAACTGAGGAAATTGAGAAAGTCTTCAGTCAAAGTCTTCAAACAGTAATGATCAAATACATAGCAAGAATGCGAGGAAATGAAAGGGTTGAGGAAATAGAACCAGTAGCTCGGTGAAGACAATGATTTGGTAGACCAGTTCCAACTGCTGTGACAGTTGTACGTCTGGTTAGAGCGGCTAGGTATTTAAACCTGAGGACACCCAGTCCCGGACACACAGTCCTCACCGTATTCTCCTTGAGCTAAGGTCACACAGACCTCGCGCCAATCACTCGTGGTAAGTCTTCAGGTGACTTCCAAACCTTCACATACTCGGTCACTCGGCAATCCACAATTTCCTCTTGGATGCTCTAGACCATGACGCCTAACCGTCTGGAGGATGCACAGTCCTCAAAGGTAACAAGCGTCGGTTCCACACAGGAACAATCTCTTCAGTGATGCTCAATCACTTTGGGTTTGTAGGTGTTTGGGTTTTTGGGGTTTTCCTCACTTGATGATTTTCGCTCAAAGTCCTCGGAGGATGGGATGCTCTAAATGACAAGTGTCAATCTATTTCTTGGAGCAGCCAACCAGCTAGTGGTTGTAGGGGGCGGCTATTTATAGCCTAGGGAGCAGCCCGACATGATAAGACATAAATGCCCTTCAATGATATGACCGTTAGGTGGGTAGGATATTTGGACAGCTGGCGCACAGCACAGCAACGGTCGGATGTTTGAGTATCAAATTCCTCAGGGCTATCATGTTCCTTACTTGTAGGCAATCCGCACTGGCGAATTCCTAACTCCTCAGTCAGAACAAATTCCTCAGAGAACAGAAGAACTTTGTCTCTGTCACTGAAGAACTTGACTAAACTGAATGAGATTTCCAATGGCTTCACTCGAAAGGATTGGGTAGGTGTAGGATTTTGAGTTGAGCATCACTTGGAAACTTTTCCTTAGTTTTACCTCGGCCCCCTTTAACAGTACGGTGTTTCCTATGACTCAAGAAGAAGAAAATGAAACTACGAAAACAAAAGTCTTCACGCTTCATAATCCTCGCATGAATATCAAGTCTTCAGGGTCACACCAATTTCTTCACTTTCAAAGTCTTCAAGAAAACCAAAGTCTTCAGTTGAAGACATTCATTTTTAGGGGTCGACTTTCATCGTAAATATCAAACTCCTCATAGACTTATAGACCTGTGTACACTCACAAACTCATTAGTCCCTTAACCTATAAGTCTTCAATACACCAAAATCACTAAGGGGCACTAGATGCACTTACACTAGTGTTCATGCATGCATGCAATGCGATAATGCATTGGTAAACACATTTTTTTGTGAAGAACGAGAGCATTAATTGAGTACTTTTGCAGACTACAAAAACTATTCCACCGCTTCTATCTTGGTAAGAGTAGGTGAAATTTTTGAATCGAGCCCTTTAAACTAGAAGGGAGGTAGTAGTACTCTAATAGCTAACCTTGTTGTGATGACTACATAGGACATGGCATGCACCTGGACGGAGGAACTAGTCTGCATTGTGCATATAATAAGTTTTGTCTAAAGTCAATGTACCTCTACTTTGACCAAACTTATAGAAAAATGTATCAACATTCACAATGTCAAATCAATATTTTTATACTCATTATGAAATGTAGTTTCATAAAATATATATTTGGTATTGTAGATATTTATATTTTTAGTATAAATTTGGTCAAACTTTGACTTGACACAAATCTTACGCGGAGTAAAAAGGACCAGAGGGAGTATCATGCATGCGGAGTAGGCAAAAAAAATTTGCTCATTTATAGCCGTCCGAAGTCTCAAAGGGCGCGACCGCGCGAGGGAGGTGAAGGTCGTGGGAGGCGCGACGGTTGATGGAATTAAGTGAAAGTTACATGCACGCGCCGGCATGGCGTGCAAACACACAGAAGCTATACCGTCAGGCCTACGATGTGGGTCTAGTAGACATGACATCTAGTGGGTCCGGCATAGTACTCGAGAACTCTTTGGGGGTATGCAGCCGTTTATCCACTGGGCAAGCCACCACCCTACGCTGTTCGCACGCCCTACTCGTCCCTGTCTTCTACCTTACAATAGTTCGCTCCCAGTCGTCCTGTCCTTTCACATTACACCAGTTCCACTTCTCCTAACATGCCTCCAAAATCCATGGCCTCCCAAATCTCCATGATCGGTGGTGAGTACAAGGTTAGAACCATCACCGGCGATGAGTTCATCGTCATCTACACCCGTACATCTGCGACGGTGGAAGCATGCCTTGCTCGCTTCCTACACATGTTCGAAAGTTCAAAGGATGAGTGGGTCGCTGGGCTAGATGTTGAGTACACCTTAGTCCTGGAAAGGGAGAAGCTTCTAAAGGAGGCAGAGATGATGAAGCCCGCCGTGATCCAGGTTTGCGTACATAACGTATGCTTGGTCTACCACATATGCCATGCCGATGTTAGGTGCCAGGATTTTGAGTTCTTCCTCAAGGACAAAAGAGTGAAATTCGTTACTGTAGACTTTACGAACGACAAGAGAGTCCTGGGTCGGATAGGCCTCGCTGTAGGCCAGCCCTTCGATCTCCAGAAGGAAAGCCTGGTGTCCTCCTCTCAGCCTTCAATGCTGACCCTGGCAGTAGCCATGATTGATCCTTCGTACGCTGAACTGAAGAAACCTCACCCGGAGTTTTATCATGCATGGGAGTCGAAGACAATAGATGAAGATCACATCGTGTATGCAGCAACGGATGCCTACCTTTGTTTAAATATCTACAAGGGTTGGATGAAGAAGCAGAGCCCAGTGTCCGGTTCAAGCAAAGAAGTGTCGGCGAAGAGGAAGAGGAAGAGGGACGAGGACGAAGTCAAGGACATGGACTTGGACTCCGAGTAAGGTGGCAATGCCGTTGCTCATGCTGGTTCTACTGCAGTGTCAAGCGGACTAGTTGCTTAGTTTTATTTTAGGGGTATGTTGTGCTAAGCCCCCAGCAGAACTATGTTATGTTCTTTCTCATTATTTGAACTCTTTAGTACGTACAGTAGTACTAGTATGTCTTACTACTGTTCTTCTTATAGTTGGTACTACTACTCGTATCTTCGCGTTCCTACTGTACTTAATACGTACTAGTAGTATAATTTGGGTCACTCGATGTGCGAAAGAATTTCGACGGAGCAAAGGAAGAAGATGGCAGAGAAGCTCCCCCAGTATCAATATTAGGGTGGCAGGGTGCCCATGATTTATATTATTAGTGTTGGGTGTGGAATGCAGTTCGCCAGAAAAAATGGATCTTGCCCGGGGTTAATCGGATGGCGGGGGTGGGGGGAGCATGGCGGTGGCAGGCGGTTCAGGGGAGGGCGGGGCGGCGGCGGCAGGCGGTTAGGCCTGTGGCGGGCTGGCGGCTCGATGCCTGAGAGAAAAGATGAACAGTGCATCATTTTCAGAGGTTGAAGAAGCTCTTCTGGCCGTCCATGTTGCATCCAATGGCTCACAAGAGTCGACTGACCCAAATTGTTCCTTCAGATTGCAGGATCCACGTGGCATTCAAGGTCTCGAAGGTAGATTCCACGTCCGCACCCGGTTTGCGGGCTCGGCCGGCTTCCGCCGTGAGAGCCACCATGCGGGCCTCCTCCGCACGGGCGGAGACGACAATGACACACTAGCTCCTCCTTGACGGCGTGCTGGAGCACGCGCTCGTCCTCCTCTTCGTATGCTGTGGGCATAGACGCAGCTCCACCTGCTCGTGTGTCGGGCCCATTTCTGAGAATAAATCCCAGAATAGCCCTAAGTCGCACCAGCCCCAAGATCAACACAACTGGTGGACTTCCTTGATACAGATAACTAGTACAAGATAATATTACACAGGGTTGAGTCTGAGGGCTCAACAATGTTTATTACAAACTCGCCAATATATGGCAGTGGCGGGATATGACAATGGTGTGGTGGTGATACAATACTAGTACAATAAAATAGAGCCAAGCGTCAGTGTGAGGCTTGACTATTTATTTGTGTAGCGGAAGCTCAGCGGATGATACATGTGGTAGATTTCTATCTCACAGGTTGACTGACTGGGACTCCTCTAAGCGTTGGGCTCGCTAGCGCAATCTTCCTCCACAAGCTCGTCCTCCTCCAAGTCTGGCCAAGTAAATAGCCAGGGACAAGCTAGTGAGTACGTTGGAATGTACTCGCAAACATTATGAACAAAAGATATAATGGATGCATATACTCATGCTGACTAAAATTTAAATCATGACAATAAAATGATATGAACGTGAACATAGCATGTTAGTCATGATCAAACTTATTAGAAATAAAGCAAATGAATGCCACGGGTAGTCTAGCCAGCCCAAGTGACACTCAGCAAAATAAAAGAAATGCCAATCGGGTAGCATGTTAGTCATGATCAAACTTATTAGAAATAAAGCAAATGAATGCCACGGGTAGTCTAGCCAGCCCAAGTGACACTCAGCAAAATAAAAGAAATGCCAATCGGGTGTCCACAAGAGTAGTCGCGGGACCGCCTGTAAACCCGAGGGACGCCACAAAGAGGTCTTGAAAAGAAATGCCAGTCGGGTGTCAAGTGACGCCATGGTCGGACTTGAAGAGAAATGCCAATCGGGTGTCCACAAGAGTAGTGGCGGGATAAACCGCCTGTGAACTCGAGGGACGCCACGAGAGGTCTTGAAAATAAAATTGAGTGCCCGGGGTAGTCTAGCCAGCCCCTGAGACACTTAGGAAATACAAAATAAGAGAAACGGGTTAGTCCTCAGTAATATGCATAACCATAATGATATTAACATGCATAAAATATTCATGGTAGCATCAGGATGTCAATAATTATCCTGCAAAATATTTCAGGCATATTAAAATTATTTCCTCCGGAGACCGACACTTGACCTACCCAGCTAACGCCCTTGACCATGGACAACGGCTATTCGAATAGGTTTAAACTCTGCAGAGGGTGTACTCTTTACCCACAAGTAAGGGATTTCTTTAGTCAGTACCATGACACTGACTAATTCCCATTACGGTCTTTGGGTTGAAAACACACCTGACCAGCACACACCAGATTATCCGTTCGGATGCCAGGAATCACCCAAAGCATCATTTCAAAAAAACTCTAAGTCGGGGAGACAACAATCTCGAGTAGCATGGGATCACAATTAATACACACGGATTCCAAGGGGTGCCCCCTCTTGTTTACAACCGGAAACACCCATGCCCCCTGACCCGATGACATGATTTAGTCCAAGGCCCTGGAAACCCTCATCATGGCCCTCTGTACGGTGTGTACCTGGACAGGGGTTAACAACTTACTCAGCCGTACCTCCCTTGCGGAAGGACTCGTGGAAGCACGGTATCCAGCTAGGTGTAACGGAACAAGACTCGATCTAGGTCGACTCAGGAGGTGTTAATTATTACCACCGGCATGTTCCACATAGTCACGTGACACCACCGTGTCAAAAGTAATGGCCCGTGCCCACCAGCACGTCCAAGGCAGGAGTCACACTCCTGAATTTCCACAGCTTTACCATGTCAGAAGGATTTCTTGCTTGAGTGAAGTGCAAGCTAGGAGCAAGAATTGATATGACCAAACATGCATGCACTTGTGATATATGTGGTGCAACTCCAACCGATGCAAACATGCAATCACCATATCCCAAGTTCAATAATGCTTGCCTTGTCCAAAGTAGTCAGGAGAAAACCCTTCAAAATTCTCGGCAACGTTTCCCTCTTATTTTTCTGAAAAATTCAAATTCAAACTTAAATCAAAAATTTGGCAATAGTACAAAAAGTTGTGTCAAAATATTTTTAAACAAATACTAAAAAAACTAGAGAGAAAAATAAGAATTTAAAAAAAAAGTTCAACTCAAACAGGGTTGTGGTTGAAAAGTTATTAAAGTTTCAAAACCAGGGGTTTTTCTGAAAAAAACAGTCCCTGTGCGTTTATAAAGAAAACACTTCGGGCAGAAGTACGCTTTTCAGCATAGAAGACGTAAATAGAGAATACGCCTTCTGTTTTAATTGGAAAAGAATAAAACACTGACGGGTGGGCCCCACCCGTCAGGTTTAAACTCAAACGCGCCGCGCGCGCGTATACAGAGGGGAGACGGCGATCACCGGCGTTGATCGTCGGGGTCTTGGAGGGCAACGATGATCGGGACGTGTTTAGGGAGTCCGTCCGCGTCGGTGGGTGGCGGTGGTGGTCGCCGGTGAACAGCAGAACTGCGGCGAGGTCTGCGACGGCGGACGGTGGTTCGGGTGGAGTTGGGACTCGCCGGAGAGAGCTTGGATGCTGGAATTGAGGTGCGGGATCGATGAGTTGGTGCAAGAGATGGCTTCTGGCAAGATTTGAGTGGTGGAGGTGGCGTGACGGCATCGTGGTGATCAGGGAGGTTGGTGGCGGCTCGGTGACCGGAGAGGAGGAAGAAGACCTCCCCAAGGCCAGGGAAGTGGTATGGGGGCCGATTGGGAGGTGGTGGAGGCGATGTGTGGTGCGAATGGTGCTCAGGAGCCACTATTTATAGGCTGCCGAGGTGGTCAGTGGCTTGCGGGTGACGCCGGAGTAACTCTGGCCGGTGAGGAGGTTTTGGGCGGTGGTCAGGGACGGTGAGAATTGATGGAGAACGGTGGAGCACTCTGGAAGCCTCAGCACGGACGAACTCGAGCTCCTCGAGCTTATCCCGGAGCGGAGCTCCCGTACAGGTGCGGCGGCGCTGCCTGGCTCCGGTGACTGCCAGCGGGGCCAGGGCGGCGCGGTCAGTGCGGGGAGGGGGCGGAGAGGGTGCCGTGTGGAGGAAGATTAGGTGGGGAGGCTGTGGCGCACTGATGGTGGCCGGTGGCGCGAGCTGATCCTCTCGGTCCGCCGTGGCTGTGAGCGGCGGCCGTTGCACCGGCTAGCCGCGAGCTCATCGGCGAAGAGAGGCTGGAGAGTGGGCCTGGGAGTCGATGCATTGAAGAGGAACGGCGATGCCGTGGAGGAGAATGAAGGAGAAGTGTGCACGGCATCGATTGCCACTGCCTCTGAAGCAAAATTCAGTTAACTGAATTTTTTGACAGCTGTGAACAGTGCGCACATGAGGTGTATGACAAAATGCCAGGAGGTGCTAGGGATTTTAGGATTTTATGTGAATTTTTGTGGTAGGGTGTTGATGCTCAAAAATGAGTTTGGAAAAGTTTCAGAATTTTTGGGGCATTCTAGAATAGGTTTGGATCAGAAATATTGAATCTGGTCCAAATTTGAATTGAATGGCATTTGAAAATTTTGAACTGTGGAACCCAATATTTTTGGTGAAATGGGTTGTAGGTACTGTCTAGTTGATAGGATAATTTTCGTGGAGGTAGAGATCTTGTAGAAAAGGTGGTTCCTTTGTAAACCAAAGGGATAATGAATAATATAAATTCCAACTTTGGAATTTATAAAATATTGAAAGAATATTTTTGTGAGGTGGAAAGGAGTTGGATATTGTCCTCTAAGATGTGCATGACTTGTGGGATAAATTTGGAGTGGAAGAAAAATTATTTGGAAGATTTTAAAAGAGCTAGAAGGAAGTGAAAAGGCCTTTTCCTTTGAAAATTTAATTATTCACAAAAACTTTTCTAAATGAAAATTGTTTGAAAACCTCCAAATTAATTATCCAAATAATTTTAAACCTTTCAAAACAGAATCATTAAAGAAAATTTGAAACCCAATTAAAATTTGAAAGGGTTTTCAAACGGAGGAAAAGTGATATGATCAAAATATGGTTTTCAAAGAATATTTTTGGGGTGTTACATCGCGTGCTTGGCAGTGCGGCAGCATCGCGAGGAGGTACTGCGGACGATGTGAGCGGGTGAGCCATCGGCTTCATGGCATAGGGATGGCGGGGACACGGCGGTGATGGGCGAGAAATGGTCGGCCGGAGCAGGCGGGCGCCGGCATGCGCAACGGTGGCGGCGGCATATTGATGAGTGCGCGTATGGGAGCTTAGTTTAGTTTTATATAGGGTTGGTCAAACTTAAAAGAACACCGTACTAGTACACATAAACATTAGACTGAGGCAGCACTTATCCTACCACATGAGTTAGCACAGCATCGATACGGAATCCTATGCAAGCGCGTGCACCGCGGCGCGCGGTCGATCGAACGGTGCGTCACCGTGTCACGCTCAAAGGACATCCACCGAACCTTTTTGTGTGTGTGAAAACAATCCCCAAATATTACTCTACTTTTTTTTCCTGGAAAAGTTCTTCACGCTACAATATTTCCATATATTTGAATTTAGCTTCAGTTCGTGCTTATTTGGATTTGGACGTTTTAGGTGTGCCCTAGACTTTTTTTTAATACTGATTATGTGTGTGTGACTGAGAGAGAACACGTGTATGTGTCTATATGTGTGCTGTGGCGGAAGGGCAATGTGGAGACGGTGTGCGTGTGATAGAGACATAGAGAGGTGTGAATGTGCAAATGATCATGCATGAGTGAGACATGGAGAGATGCCGATATGTTGTGTATACATGAGAGAACGGTCTTCTATTTGTACTTGTGTGTGTGCGAGAGAGAGAGAGGAGCATCCGTAACACAACAACCATCTCTCTCGATTCATCCGTCCCTCGCACGATCGCATGTAACACATGCATCAACGCACACATTTTGACACCCTCACCCGGCCCCTGCCTGCCTCAAGGCCCGCACATCACTCTCTATCTCGCACGCACAATCTCTTAGTGAAAATCCTATTTAGCATGTAGATTTCCATCACATACACACGCATTCTCTCCATAGGTTTGATTTCTCTCAATATCTGACACACACACACACACACTCCCCCCTCCCCCGAGCACACAATTCATCCCCATCCAAGGTTATATGGCGACCACTCTCGCTTGTGCTTCTCTGCACCCGAGCATGCACTTCACCTCAATCTTCAAAGAGGGCATCGAGGAGATCGAAGACGGTGACCAGACTGCACTAGAATGCGGGGCCATTTGGAAGCAGGATGATGTGACGACGGCTGACTGACTACTCCCCCCCTCTCCCGCACAAAATTATCAATCCCTTAACCCACGAGATCCTTCCCCTCTCGTCCATGTTTTTCCATCTCTCTCATCAAATCCGTTGTCTCTTCTCCTTCCACATGTACAAAATTCATATGCACATGCATCTCACGTATATTACATGTCTCCATCTTTCTCACAAACCTAACTTCTTCCTCTCTCTCTCTCTCTCTCTCTCTCTCTCTCTCTCTCTTGTGAGGTTTGTCTCCTACTCTCTCGCCCACATACATACAATCTTTCCCGCCCTATTTCTCTTTCTTACATGGGGTGTTTATCTTGTGTGTTCAGCGCACACATCTCTCTCCCGCCATTGCTCCATCTTCAGAAGCTCTCTCTACATGTTTCATTCACACATTGGGATGTGTTCAAATGTTGCTTTATAATGGATCATGTAGAGTTACGGTTGGTTTTGTTGCATCCTACAAAGTAATAACTATGAAATGCATTTAGATTTTCATTTGATTGGGATTATGTGAGTTTGAGCATATTGTGAAGTACTATAGACCTGGTATACATCTTGGAATTCAACAATGATTCTAACTATTGAATTGCATAAACCATTACATTCGAAGTCAGTAGCTTAATATATTTATTTCACGATTACAACAAATGATTAATTCCACTACAAACTAAGAAAACAAATGTGTACTTCCTCCATTTTTATTTAAGTCCGCGTATTAGCATTGGTCAAAGTCAAGTTTTGTAAACTCTCACAAAGTTTATAACAAAAAAATTAACATATACAATAACAAATAAATACCATTAGATTCATTATTGAATGTACTTTCACATCATACATATTTGTTATGGTAAATGTTTATATTTTTCTATAAACTTGGTCAAACTTTAGGAAGTTTGACTTCGGTCAAACCTAATATGCAGAGTTAATAAAAACAGAGGGAGTACTAGTAGTTACTAGTACTACTCGCTAGTTGCTTAGCCCAATCACCCAACACGCCAGACGGGGAGTTCAGTGTTACAAAATTTTCAGGTCGGCGGGAAAATCTCCTGTGACCCTGATTCGAGCAGTGCGAAGTTACCATCATACCCTTCATAACAGGCCTACGGATGCTAGTGGGTAGGGGGCTGTTTTGGTAACTTCAGGTTCACCCTACCCCGCCAACCCCACCCCGGCACCCAGAGTAGTACACCTGAATACTCCCCATTTTCTATCCCCACCGCAAAATAGACTTCTCCACGGCACCGCAGCCTTCGTGCTCCTCCCCTTGTTCATCGTCGCACTCGTCCACCGTAGCACATCTGCCTCATCGACGACGTCGTATGCCGCACTGGAGCCGGTCCACCGTCGTCGTCGTACACGGAGCCTCTTCCCCGGCACCGTCTTCCACGGTCTCGGATCTGCTTCCCGTAAGCCGAAGCCAAGCGCAGAAGCACCACTGTCGTGGACAATGAACTGACTCCCGTTGTCGACCATGATGCACACACGCCGCCGCGACCATCGTACTCCTCCTCGATTGGTAATGTGTATATTGAATCTCTTAGCAGTACATGTCCAGTTCCAATTTTGTTCATACCTACCCTTCAAATTTCCTGGTTGCTATTGTTCCGGTAAAAGTAATTGGTTATAGCTTCAATTGTCCAACAGAATATCACCTTGTAATTGTGCGTCGCTCCTGTATTGCGCTGTGCTTGGGTAGGTTCTTCATCTGCAACCAGTAGTGTGGCAAATGATGGAAAGTTTTTTAGAACTAGCAAGATGCCCATGCGTTGCACGGAACATCAAGATGCATTTGTTTGAGTAGTTTATCTTGTGGGAGAAAAGGACGAACGAGGGAAGGCCTTATTTGCAAATGTGGAGAGGGGTGTGGGTATCTTTTTGCAAAATTGCCATAGTTTCCTTCCTATCCGTCAGATATAAATCGGACGGCCTATATTGCAGGATGGCAGGCACACCATCATCACCAACTCTGTTTTTTATAAGAGTAGAGAGTAGAGATAGCAGGGACGTCGGGAAAGGATAGCGCGCGCGAGGGAAAAAGTGGCCGGGCACGCGCTAGTTTTGGCGCGCGGCGTCCGGCGCGCTTTATAAAATCCAATGCCCTCCTGCGCCCTCCCACCGCTCTGTGCCTCACCACCGCTCTCTCCCCGCTCTTTCTTGCCTCGCCGCCGCCGCGCCGCCGGGAAACTTGGGGCTACGGTGGTGTTCACGTGCGCCCCTCCGGCGCCTTCTCCGTCGAGATCCGGTTCGGCGAGATGCGCCTCGGCCTCGGCACTTTCGACACCACCCATGAGGCCGCCCGCGTGTACGACACGGCGGCGTGGCACCTCCGACAGCCTCGTAGGGACATGAACTTCCCCAACATGCCGACGCGGGAGCGGGCGCAGGAGCTCGCGCCTCCCCCGTGGCTTATCACCGATGAGGATCGTCACGACAACCGGAGGCAGGAGCACCGTCTCAGCATCACCGAGATGGACGAGGAAGCCATGGCGCTGTGGCGCCAACGCTTCCCGCAGAACATCATCAACGAGCGCGAGTTCTATGCGCAAAGGAGGGTAGAGAGGGAGAAGAGGATGGCAGAGCGAGCCGCCTATCACGAGGACAAGCGTACGCGGAAGGCGGCCGCTCAATTCAACATCAAGCTAGGAACAGCATCGCCCTGGGACTCCGACGATGATCGGTATCTTGATGCCTTCATTGAGACATCGGAGGAGGACATCACCGAGGCGGAGTCGGACGGCGAGGAGTAGTTGAACTATCTATTTTTTTTATCTATCTATGCTATATCTATACTGAGAACTATCTATGTATCTATCTATGTCAGTATCGACTCGGAGTCAAATGTGTATTGAGTCAGAGTAGAAAGAAGAAGAAAATATAGCGCGTCTGCTGGAGCGGCGCGCGTGTGCAATTTTTTGCAGTGGCCGCTGGAGCCAGCACTCCGCGGCCCGCAAAAACTGGCTATTCCGGCGCTGTAAACGCTTTTTTAACGTGCTGCGTGTTGCGCGCCTGTTGGAGATGCTCTAACATGGCAGATAAGTGCTTTAATGTTGCCCACAAGATGCGTGAGTATTACTATATTTTTCTTGCCATGTTGAGATTTTAAAACTACGAATGCGAACATGCAGAGGAGCAATGAAGACCAAACACGGGATATTGGGGACATCTTCAAGGAACATGGCAAGTTAAAGAGGAGCTGCACCGAACCTGTAAAACGAGCTTTGGTAAGTAACACCCTTTCAATTACTTTCGTTTAGCCTCGTGTTCTTCGATGTGTATATGTTGTAGTTTCTATTTCTCTGAGCCTCGTGTTCTTCGATGTGTAATAAGAAGAGTCTTAATCGTCCTAATGCTTTCGTTTTTAGCTTGATGTAGAAAGTGGGTGTTCTCACCTTGGAGTCTATTTTTATATTTCTCCTTTTGAATTCACTTCTCCGAGTTCTGTTTATCTGGCTTCTACTTAATGGATCTGGGTAGCTCTGACTATTGATCTAAAAAAGAAGTAACTTCATGTCAGGATGCAGTTCCTGCAAGGAGGGAAGTATGGTCAACCTCGAGATCATGTTTCCAAAATGAGGCTGGATTACACACAAGGTGCCCGTTCCCTAATGATGCTGGATTAGACACAAGGTGCAAATTCCCAGATGATGCTGGATTACACACAAGCCAGGTGGAGTCGTCAACTGTTCGTGTCCTCGTGGCTCTAGTAAGCTGAAAGAAAGCGTGTAGCAGCCCTTGAGAATGTAGCTGAGTTCCTGAAGAAGCGAAAAGAGCAATCAGATGCTCTCTTCACCCAAGCCAAAGAAGAGATGGAAGAAGCCAGAAAGAAGCTAGCAGAGGTAGAGCAGGCTAGGCGTCTCTTGCTATCTAAAATTGTTGTCAATACAAATTTTCATTCATAATAACTAGGTTCAAGTGTTTATCCAGTCAGCATGCCTGTTGTGATGTCCGTGCATCGACTGAGATCTATATAAGTCTAATGCCGAGATGTGGCACAAAATTATTATTTTTTCGGGTCATGTAATAACAGCCATTACTTTCCGAACAATAACAGATGAACCATTGGACATGGTATAGTTCACACGCAAGCCCAACATTCCAAGTTCAACTTTCACATCAAACTCATGTTCACAGATATCTTCACATTCATAGATAATGTCCACAACCATGATTCACTTCAAAGCAAAAAAATGTGAGAATTAGAAATAAAGAAAAATCTCTAGTTCTTACTACCAACATCAATGCTTCTCCAAAACAACATTTCGTTCAGAGCCAAAACACAAATTCCTTCTAAGAGCATTGATGAAAAAGGTGCATTTTCTACAAGAGTGGAGTAGGGACTCACGTATAAAATATTGTGGACTTCCACTAAAATTGAGGTACATCCTTGGTCCTTCGCTTGCCCGCCTACAACCTCGCCCATGGCACTGACGGCCTGGGGCGGGGAGGGAGGTGGAGCAGCAAGTTACCTGACTCGTCGGGGCACCCAGCCGGCTTTTATGCCGGAACTCGTCTTCGTGCTCTCCGGATGCTATGGAGAGTGGAGAAAATGGTGCAAGGAGGATATGGCGAGTGGAGGTGTGGTGCGGTTCTTGCCAGGCGTCTGGCCTCGTTTAAATAGCGGGCCGACGAGAGGAACCAACCGGCTCACGGAAGGACACGTGTTGCCGGCACACGCGCGGATTCAATAGAGGTAAGCGGGGCAGTCTGAAGCCCGTTGAATGCGGCGAGGAGGCGTGTTCAGCCTGGCATGCAGCGAGTGGAGCTCTCTTGGCCGGCGCGCCGGTTCAATGCCTGCGCCAGTGAGAGGTCGCGTTCGCTCTGGCACAGTGTGAGAGCAATTACTCCCACCGGTCCTTTTTTGTTTCGGCAGTACTACTCTAGTAGCAAGATGCCCGTGCATTGTACAAAACACCAAGATGCATTTATTTTACAAAATATCTATTGTGATTGACCCATGTGGGAGTAATCTCATGTGTAAAAACTAACGACATCTGCAGGTTTAGATAGCTCAGCGCGTACACTGCTCATGCAGATCCTCTTCGACACTAACCTCCGCAAGCACATCGATGGCGCCGTTCGTGTCCCAACACCTTAGACTGAGCGGAGTGGGGGAGACGAGAAAGAAGAGAGATAAGGTGAGGAGGAGTGGGGCGTGGTGGTGGTAGGTGGTCGGACTGAGCGGAGGCATGGGGATGGACGACGTTGGCAGCGGCCACCATGCCAGATTGTTACATAGGCTTCCTTTTTTAATTGCTTAACAATGAGGTTGTGGGAGATATGGATGAACGAGGGAAGGCCTTATATGCAAATGTAGAGAGAGGTGCGGGTATCTTTTTGCAAAATTGCCATAGTTTGATTTCTATCCGTCAGATATAGATCGGACGGTCTATATTGCAGGATGGCAGGCACATTATCATCACCAACTTAGTTTTTTAAAGAGAAAAAAGAAGAGGGAAGAGAAGAGAAGAGAAGAGAGAAGTAGAGATAAAGAGTAGAGATAAGATAACCTCATTTTGCATTCACATTTTGCAAGTTAAATTCATGGACAAACTTTGACCCAACATACGACGGGGACTAGTAAACCAGGACGGAGGTAGTAGTGATCAATTCCATTTTTTGCTCCATACCAATCGTTCTAAAAAATTGTATAACGCGCCACTGAAAATCGGAATTCTTACCCCCCCTAAAAAAATGATTTTTTAAACATGGCAATTCGATCAGTGGCGACTGGCGAGCCACCGCCTCCAGGTCGTTCACCTGTGGTCCGCGACCATCAATTCCTACGGATTAAATTATCATGCGAGCTGGCTATTCCTACAAAGGTGCGCTCCACCACGTACCCGGTACCCGCGCATGCAGCAATCGTGCACCTAGGGTTTATTTGTTTACGGTGCCTTTACGTAACTCTCATGTGTGCGAGACAGCGAGAGACCGACTGCGTGCGTGCGCCTCTTCTCTTCGTATATGTACTCCACCATTTGTCTGGTGTCCAAAAAAATATACAGTAATAACTAGCAATGTGCCAATGTGTTGCCGCACGTTCAAAGTAGATTAATACATATTCACCGATTTGATAGAAAAGAGTCTAGTTTTAAAATACGTATATCACTAAAAATATGTTACGTTTCACTCAAAATATATTCCTTTGGTGGTTTTGGTGAGATAAGGGAGGAATGTGGTTGGTTTCAAGATTCGAGAAGTGGTATATTGTTGCAAAAAGCCCATGTGTGTGTGTGTGTGTGTGTGAGAGAGAGAGAGAGAGAGGAAGAGAGGAGGAGGACAGAGTGCGTGTGTGACAAAGACACAAAGAGTGTGTGCGAGAGGTATCACCATAAAATGAGGCGATAGCGTGTGTGTGCATGATCGAGAGGGCGTGTCTCAAGAAGGAACGAAAAATCTACATAGATACAAGGAGCGCGAGAGAGACATGTACGAGATAGTGGAAGCAAGAGTGTGCGGATGTATAAACCTATCTGGAGGCTGGTCGATCAATGTTTGTGAGAGAAATATGAGTCGGGGGTGCGAAAGCGAGAGTTTTGTGTGTGAGAGAGAGACGGTAGTCGGGAGGGGGAGTGGAAGCAGGAGTTGTGTGTGTGTGTGTGTGTGAGAGAGAGAGAGAGGGGGGGGGAGAGTTTGTCTGATCGGTAAACAAATGAATAATGTCAGTTTTATAACTGAGATGAAGACGGAAAGGAGACCCCAACAAACGTTGTGTGTGCGGGAGGGAGTAATTTTAGTGGTAGGAGTCATATCTAGAAAGATATAGGGTGCGTGAGAGAATCCTATAGAGAAAGACAAAGTGAAAGACGAGTGAGAGTGTGTGTGTGTGGCGGTGAAAAAGAAAGCTTAGGTACCTAGTGATACCATAAAACGATAGAGACGTGAGAGATAATGAAAACCGTGTAATGTATAATGATAGGGAGAGTGTGACACTTCTCGAGGGAGACGGCGAGAGACCATGTTTGCGAAAATAGGAGAAACATGAAGTGAACGTGCGGATGAGCTGAAGAAAAGAGAGTGATAGCTACATGAAGGAGCACGCGAGAGAGATGGGCGTGAAAGGAGATTCAAATATTTAGTTGCGTGTATAGAAAATGTCAACATAAAAGGGATTCAAATATTTGAATTCGAGATGATGATACATGTAATTCATACTCGAACCAAAATTGATCTATCAAACATGCATACTCATATGAATTCGCGCGCATCTATGTTATTTAATATCTAGATATTACTGATCCATACATTTGAGTAGAACATAATTTGGTTTAAAATTTTTGAATTCAACCTTATTATTTTGAGATCATTGTATTTGTAAATCATATTATATATATAAAGGAGCAGAATTCTTTGTTGTGCTTTTGAAAGTATATATAAAAAATGATGTATATAGAATTTTATTCAAATCAAAAATGGATCCTGCCCGAAAAAAAAGAATACAAAATGGATTGGAATTGAGTTGGCACGGTAAACATGCAAGCTTTTTCTCAAAAAATTGAACGAAGCAGCGAAACTCGCAGTAACCGCCCGAAACCAAAATATGGGAGATGGAAATTACTGCCTGTCCCTGACATGCAACACATGTCAGCTCGATTTCAATAGGTCTTGCTAGGGGCAGGTTTGTAATTTCACTCAAACGTGACATAACCGCCTCTCACCCGGATTCATACACGGTGGGCGCCAAAAACACAGTGTCTCCTCGGCCGAAATCGCCTCTCACCCGGATTCATACACGGTGGGCGCCAAAACAAACTCTTCTCGGCCGAAATCTCCGTCGGCAAATATTTGGAGTATGCGAGATTACCATCCTATCCCCAGCAGCCCAATATTCCTGTGATAACTGAAATTTTAAACGGGGGATAAGTTGGTAACCTTCCCCGCATTTGAGACAAGCGCGTCCCAAAGACATGGTTCCCCCCTACCTCTCTCCCTCCATTTCCCCATTCGTACTCCGTGGGCGCCAAAACACCCTCTCCACCCCAGCCTCCTCCGTCCGCCACCCCATCCACCGCCGTCCTCCTCCACCGTGCCGGAGCTGATACCCCGACGCCGTCATCCATTACAAGAGATCGACCTCTCTCATACACGGCTTCGGACCAGGATCCTTGCATCCCGTCCTCTCGCTTCATCCCCGCCGTCATCCACCTTGCCGGCGCCGCTCCTACGACCGTCTCGTCCACCGCACCGGGATATTTCCCCCGCCGCCATAGTCGACCCTCCTAGATCTGCTTCCATGCTGCCGACAGCCATCACTACCGCAGCACTTTCAAATTCTCAGCAGATGCATACACGACGCCGCACCAGAGGCGGTACTCTTTCGTATCTGCTCAACTTATTTATCGCAGCAAGAAAATAGATCGCCACTGCTTTACTGTGATTTCTTGTCCATCACTTAGGATCTTACTTGTTAGTTGAAAGCAAACATTGGTTGTGAAGTTGCCTTTATCCGGTTTGCACCTTCAGATCCGCCATGGCACGCTCAACACTATACTCGCAATGCTTATGGTTTTCCCCTTTTATATTCCACACTAGTTAAATGACAGTAGACTAAATTCCAAAATTGGGCCAGTCGATTTTTGAGAGCTCGCCAGAGTTCGCCTGAGGGAACGAAGGGCCTCGGGTGGGGACGGTGGTTGTGGGGGGCGGTGGCCTGGTGGTGGTGGGGCCTCGCCGGAGGAAAAAACTCGACGTGGGTGGGGGCGGGGTGGGGGTGGGGGTGGCGGAGGAACACAGGTGGTGGGGGCGGTTCAGGGGAGGGCGGGGGGGGGGGGGGGTTGGGGCCGGTGGTTCGGCCGGTGGACCATGCGGTGTTCTGTAGGGGAAGAATCAGAGACGAGGAAGAAGGGTTAGGAGACGTAGGATCTTCATCCAACCTCCTAAAATGTTTGACTGACCCAAATGACGAAAGTCACGCGACTTGCATGCAGAAATTCCTTTATATTCAGTACCATCATCGTAGCTGCTTAGCACTGCTCCTCAATCCATCAAGCTAAACAACGTGCCACTCATAATTCCAAACTTGTTGCTCAAATAAGAATCTGATATGATGCTGATATTACTAAAACAGATAATGTTTAATTGGTCAGCTAATGTTGCTACTTTACTTTCGAAAAGCACGTGCACCACATATAGAGAGACAGCATGGAGTTGCATTCTTAATGCGCTCTGGTTCATCATGTGTGGGCACTGCGCAACGAACATTTTATTATCCAAAATCTGCTTGCTCTTCTTTAGCATGTTCCTCTTCTGTTCTTCTTTAATAAGTACTCTCTCCATTCCTAAATACAAGTCTTTGTATAGATTCCACCATGGACTACATATGGAGCAAAATGAGTGAATCTACACTCTAAAATGTATCTGTATACATCTGTATGTGATCCATAGTGGAAATATCTACAAAGACTTATATTTTGGAACGGAGGGAGTATAATAGTAGTACAGTATGTTCCTTGTGGTGAAGAGGAGCAGGGACATTTGCGGTGTACAGGTCTATTTGGTCGGTTGTGATGGACACTTTCAACTCTTCGGGCCTCTTTGATTCGTAGGATTTTGTAAACATAGGAATAGGAATTGTAGTGGCCTGCCCACTTGAATCCTATAAGATTAGCAAGGAAATGCGGGGAGCTGTGTCGCCTTTGAGAGTTACATTGATATTAACAGTACCGCACCTTCAGTTGAAGAGAGTTGGTATCCAAAGCCTTTCTAGCCGTACCGGCAATAGTAGCCCATGTTTTCCAGCAAGTTCCACTTTCCTGATTTTACTTGTGATGCTTATGGTTTTCCCGTTATATCTACACTATGATCTGTGTAGCTGCTTTGTGTCGCGCTAGCAGCAGTCCACTCTTGAAGCTAAACAACACACCAATCATAAGTCCAAAGATTACTTCTTCAAATACGAATTGTGATATGATACTGATATTAGTTAACAGACACACATTTAATTGGTCAGCTAATGCTCCCACTTGATTTTCCAAATGCATGTGGTCACACATAGAGAGACAGCATGGAATTGCATTTCTTTGGGCGCTGTGATTCATCATGAGTGGGCAACCAACATTGTATGGAAAGAAGCGGAATCTCAAGAATATGCTTCCTCTTCTGTTCTTTAACATGTTCCTCTTTTGTTATTCTGTATTTAGTACGCACAGTATGTTCCTTGTCAGGAAGGGGAGCAGGGACATCTGCAGTCAACAGCTGATAGAGCTGGCTGTACGTGATCGATAGGCTTTCAATTAGTAGCGGCAATACAACACCGTATTTTCCAGCCAGTTTCACTTTCCCGATTTATATATGCTGGTTATGGTGTACCCCTTTTATGTACACTACGATCTACCTAGTTGTTGTGTGCTCTTGTTATCATGGTTTGGCAATAAACTCTCTATACAGTATATTATGAACCTATATCTGCCAACTATCCTTACTTCTGGAGCCTATTTTTTGTGTACTTGTGCCAGATTATATTAATGCACGCACCATATTACAGCACACATGGGCTCTCTCATCAGAATCCAGTGATAGCACACAAGGGTTTACGGGGAGCCCCTATTATATTAGAATATCCTCTGCATTACAAAGATAATCTCACTACTATTTATGTTTTCATGCTTCTCAGATATTGTACGTAATCACAATGAATATGAGAATGCACGCATCCGAAGAATATTGTGGAACACTCCAATGACTAACAAACTTGGCACCAAGGCATTGAGTTCCATTCTGGATGCAATGAAACTCATACGCTCCCCACCTGCAGATTCTTGTTCAGAATATGATCCTAATGACTATTCTGACCTCGAGGAGTCGAAGGCAGATGGCCTGTCCTGTTCACACATCAAGGTGCCTGTTCTAATTTGGCAAGGTTTTATTGATTGCGCGTATCTTGCATAAGGTGTCTTGCATTTCTTCTACTTTGTCGCACCACCATCTACTTAGTTTACTCATCATATATGTCAAGATGCCATGCTCATCCATTATCAATACATATTCCATCTGTCATCATACCATGTTTTTTCACTCAAATGTTGTTCTTGTGCATCAGACATCAAAAAGGAAGAGGGTGATTGCCAAACCTGAAGGAGCACCAGCAAAGTCCTTGAAAAACGTGGTGGTGCCGGAGAAATTAGATAGCACCCCACTTATATTGGCTCTACAACCAGTGACACAAAACGTAGGACTGACTCCAGTAGACTATACCCATACTTCACTGGCCACACCACTAGCCCCACCACATAGGATCTGCACTCCAGCAAAAGGTACGCCGATTTCAGTTGCCATAGCACCAGCCGTACCACAGAAAAATCCCACTCCAGCAAAAAGTACAGCAAGTCCACCGGCCGAAGACCTATCCCAACTGCAGAGACAGCCAATTCCTACAGATTGGAACCCCATTCCAGTTATTCCCAGTTTAAAAGACAATCCTTTCAATGTTGTTAGGAACTACGTGCATATATTCCCATCATGGGAAGATTATAGTGAAGACAAACACCATTTTCACATCTTCCTGTCCCACTTACGTGTAAGTGCTATTATTCATGGTGATTATTTTCCTATTTTCTGCTGATTGAACACATCAATGATTTACATTACATTGTTGTAAGGAGGCGAGGGTCAATCTGGATAGTCATGACAAGCAAAGCTTGCTTGCGCTTTTCAAGGAAGCATTGCAGCAGTATCGGTGTTACCTGAGGAAAACACACTTTGATGGCAAGTCTATAAACGAATTTCCGGTGAAGTCTCATGTGCTAAATTTAGAAGACATTGAATGGAAAAACCTTGTTATGCACTGGTCTCGTTCCCAGGATGAGGTGTTGTCTATGATATCACATGACAATTTGAACTTCTACTTTTCCGCATGTGCCTTACGGATCTCTTTTGCAGGAAATCTGCTCGAAGAAGAATTCCAGTTTGAAAAGGACGACAGGATATCGCAAATATGCTGCCCGCTGCTTTGCTCTTGTTAGTACCTGTTGTCCTGTATCACTGTACTTGCATTCATACCTGGTTCATTATGTGACAGCAGTATGCATGATAGCTTGCTTATCAATTGTTCGCTCCAAATTATCAGATCTGTATTAATGGTTACATTAATGTAGAATATACTCAATGCCCATGAAAAAGTTTAGCTCTGCATTGTTCTTGTAAGTACCTGCTGTCCTTTATCAGTGGACTTATATTGACAGCTAGTTGTTCATGTACCATCACTCTGCAACTTATTCTCCTTTACCCTCCATTTTCTACACATCAGATCTATATTTACTCTTACCATAAGGTTGGATAAAACCAATGGTACTGAAGAAGTTTAGCTCTGCATTGCTCTTGGCTGTACCTTTTGCCTATATCGTTGTACTTACATTTATAGCTACTTGGTTATGTAGCATCACTCTTCATCTTATCTTAAATATTCTCCATTTTTCTTATATTATCACATCTATATTTACTCTTAACAAAATGTAGAATAAAGGCAATTCTTATGAAGAAGATTTTGTGGTAAACTTCTTGAATTGCCCCCCCATCAGCATGGACAAGGGCTTTATAGAGCCGGTCTTCACCACTAATGTAAGTTTGTCCTTCTCAAGCCTTCAAACTTTGTTGTGTATATTTGGTTAGGCATGACTGCAACAGCTGTTTATTTTTGGTGTTTGCATCAAATTGCATGTTTAAAGTTTATTATGAAGTTCATAAACAAAAGTTTGTCCTTCTCAATTTAAGTTTTCAGTTGTATAACCAAGTTCCTTCTTTATACCATGTAAATTAAACTATACAGAGCAAGTGATCTTCTTTTGCACTGCATGTATGCTTCTGTTCTTGATCCGTAATCCAGTAGTGTGGTGAAACTACCCACTACAGCATAATGTCATATTCTGCAATGTCTTAACTATGAACAATGTAATATTATTCTACTATTATTTAAACCGTCTCTTTATTTGCCAATCTGAAATGGGATAAATTGACAGCACACTAACCATTGATACTTATGAGTTCTTGATCTATAATCCAGTGGTGTCGTGAAGCTACCAACTCCTTCACAATGTCATTTCCTGCCATGTCTTAACCGAAACAATACCATATTGTGTTAATGCTATTTTAAACTGTGTCTCTTTATTCGCCAATAAGAAATGTGATGAATTGTCAGCACTAATACTTATATGTGGAAAACCTGTCATTTTTCTGCTTGTTTCTCTTTCAGAGTGAGGAGGATATAAGCGTCAAACAAGAGCGGTCTCATCAGCTTGCTCAGCTGCTTGCGCTGCAGCTCCTGAGCAGGGCTAACCTTTCTTGAACTCTATTGAAGTGATGTCAGTTTTGTATATTATTTTTTGGTGTGTTTATTTGCACTGGTGGCGATCTTTGATGCCCAGTGTATGTAATCTGTTGTCTGTTTGTGCTTTATTATCATAGTGACGAACTTTGATGCCTAGTGGATGTAATATGCCGTAATTTCTTTATTGTATAGTCTAGGTTTTTTCTTATTCACGATGCTGTAGTTATTTTACTATATATATATCCTGTCTTCGCTCCATGAAAAGTCAACCGGCCAAACCGTAAAATTACGGTACATAATCGGGCCGGCATGCAAATCACTATATATGGGCCACATCATGGGCCCAGTCATCTTGGTCCGTTAACAGGCCTAAATGTAAACTGGCCCACTAGTAATTTTGTGCTTTTAATAGGCCGAGTAAACCGCCGGCCCTATTTTGGCAAGAAAATTCAATGGGCTTTTAGTAGCCTGAAACGTAGGTTGGGCCTGAAACATGCCGAACAGCTCACGGGCCGACAGCAGGCCGAAATAGACCCCGGCCCATGATTGTGCCAATCACATCACGGGCCGTTAACAGGCCAAAATTGTCTCGGTCCTTGTTTGGCCCAATCAGATTATCAGCTGTGAGCAGGCCGGATGCAAAGTGGGCCATAATTGGGCCCAACTATATGACGGGCTTTTAACAGGCCGAAATAAATATAGGGCCGAAATGTTAAACGGGCCTTTAACAGGCCGAAACTAATATCAAGCTGTACTATTAAATGGACCTTTAGCAAACAGAAATCCTAACCGGGCCTCAAGTGGGCCGAAAAGCATAGCGTCTAGTTGACGAGCCGAATCTGATATGGGCCATAATTTAGCCCAAAGAATGAAAGGCTCTTAAAGGGCTGGATCTGATATGGGTCGTAATATGACCCAGAACATGGTAGGCTATTAACGGGTCGGATCTCATATGGGCCCTTATTAGGCCCAGAACGTGGCAGGCTGTTAATGGACCGGATCAAATATGGGCCGGCATTTGGCCCAAAAGATGGCAGCCTGTTAACGGGCCGGCCCACTAGTGTCTTCAAAATCTTGTGGGCCTTTAGCTAGGCCGGCCCATTATGGTCTGCAAAATCTTGTGGGCCTTTAGCTGGGCCGACCATTATGGTCTGTAAAATCTTGTGGGCCTTTAGCTGGGCCGGCCCATTTAATCTTTCTGGGCCACTTTTGGGCCGGTCCACGTGTCAACATATCATAGGCGCATCTCGCCCATTGGATGAGTGACATCCGTGCCAACGCGGAGCTGACACGTGGTTCCGTCGGCCAATGAGAATTTTACACATGGAAAATCGCCATTGGTCGTGGCTGTTAGCGGGTTATCGGATCCAAAACCGGACACGATAGCTTAACGGTGACCCGTTACGGTGGATGCCACGTGTCGATTACCCTTGACGAAAGCACTTCCATGACGCGGCATTTATCGACATGGAAGTGGACACTTCCGTGATGATAATTTTGGTATTGTCATGGAACACTTCTACGACAGCACAGGTATGACTATCTTGATTCTGTCATAAAATCGTCATGGATGTACATGCATGATAGAAAACATGACCTACTGTGACAAACACATATCATCACAGAAGTGTATTTTTTTGTAGTGCTTCCACCACTCCCGCTGCACCTGAGAAATTTGTTTTACCTTTGCCTGGTCAATTTGTAGATGTTGCGTATACCCCCATGTTGCTACCTAACCATGGTGCAGGTACTGGACGAGGAGCACGCCTCGAGCTTCTGGATGAGCAGCCGACCGCGTCCCCTCGGGCGTCCGCCGAGCCCGCTTGTGACGCCACCCCGTCACCTAGCTCACCGATGGAGCTGGCCGAGCCGGGCCCCGCCTCTTCGATCCTGCGTGGGGCTGGTCACGAGTCGGCTGAGCCGGCCGAGCTGGCCGAGCCAGCTTCTGCCGCGCCCCCTTCGGCCCCGCGTGGACCTGGCCCGATGCCCGTGTTGGCCGAGCCGACCTCCACCCCGTCCTCGCCAGGCCGATCGCCTGGCCCGACTTGCTCTCCCATGCTGCCGGACGTGCCACCAGTGCACGTGGCTGCTGAGCCTAGAGAGCGGTCTGCGTCGTCCTCGCCATCTTCATCGACTTCGTCTCCGACGCCACCGATGCCACCTACCGCTATTCTACGTCCTCATACGCGCAGTCAGAGTGGTATTGTTCGGCCGAAGGAGCGCACTGATGGCACAGTTGCGTGGATTGCGGTGTGTATGGCACAGGCAGATGCTGACCCCACTGCCTAGCCTCGGCATTTTCAGGTGGCTCTTCGGATTCCTCATTGGCGCAGTGCCATGGAGCAGGAGTTTGAGGCCCTACAGAGGAACGATACTTGGCACTTGGTCCCTCTTGTGTCTGGTGTCAACATTATTGATTCCAAGTGGGTGTTTAAGGACAAGAAGCATGCTAATGGTTCTATTGAGCGATACAAGGCACGGCTGGTGGCTAAAGGTTTTAAACAACGGTATGGTCTTGATTATGAGGATACTTTCAGTCCAGTTCTCAAACCTACCACTATTCGTCTGCTTCTGTTCTTGGTTGTTGCCAAAGGGTGGTCTCTGCGTCAGCTTGATGTTCAGAATGCTTTTCTCCATGGGGTCTTGGAGGAAGAGGTTTACATGTGGCAACCTCCAGGTTTTGTTGATCCTACTCGGCCACATCATTTGTGTCGTCTTGTTAAGGCGCTTTATGGACTTAAGCAGGCCCCCCGTGCATGGCATGCCCGACTTGGCTCGGTTCTTCGACATCATGGCTTTGCTCCTTCCACTACTGACACGTCTCTGTTCCTGTTCCATCGGCCTGAGGTTACTATGTACCTGCTGGTTTGTGTTGATGACATTATTCTTACCAGCTCCTCAGTGACTGCCACTGATCGTCTGTTGTCTGCTCTAGGTGGTCATTTTGCTGTCAAGGATCTGGGTGCTCTCCATTACTTCATTGGTCTGCAGGTTTCACGGTCCACCGCTGGCCTGACTCTCACTCGGCATAAGTATTCCTTGGACTTGCTGCGACGTGCTGGTATGTTGCAATGCAAGCATGCTACCACTCCTATGTCTGCGACTGATCGGTTATCGTCCTTGGATGGTGCTTTGCTTCCCTCAGATGATGCTATAGAGTACCGCAGTATTGTTGGTGGCTTGCAGTACTTGACTATCACACGGGCGGACATCTCCTATGTGGTCAACCGTGTGTGCCAGTATCTTCATGCTCCTCGGACTTCACACTGGTCAGTTGTGAAGCGTATACTGCGTTATCTCTCTCATACTGTTTCATATGGCATGCATCTTTGGTCTACCTCCTGAGTGCTCTTTCAGCGTTCTCTGATACAGACTGGGTTGGGAGCCTGGATGACCGGCGGTCAACGGGGGGCTACGCTATCTTCTTTGGTCTCAACTTGATCGCCTGGAGTGCGTGCAAGCAGGCCACAGTATCTCGGAGTACCACTGAAGCAGAGTATAAGGCAGTTGGCAATGCCACAGCTGAGCTCATTTGGGTACAGTCTCTATTGAGAGAGTTGGAAATCTCTTTAGAGCAGCCACCGGTCCTTTGGTGTGACAATATTGGTGCGACATATCTTTCGTCCAATCCAGTTTTTCATGCTCGTACCAAGCACATCGAAGTTGACTATCATTTTGTGAGGGAACGTGTTGCACAGAAGCTTCTTCATATGAAGTTTATCTCCTCCAAAGATCAACTTGCTGACATCTTCACGAAGCCACTTCCACAACCTCAGTTCGAAGGTTGTAGACGCAATCATAACTTGCTTTGCAGTTCAGGCCACAGTTAAGATTGAGGGAGGGTGTTAGACAACGTTTATATGTAGCTTCTGTATATAGCATGTATCTTGTATTTGTACACTTTGTGTACCCTTATATGTATGAGATAGCCACATCTGTATTGGGTGTCATGCAGTTTCCCACAACCCTAATCTTAATAGGTGGTCCCGATGAAGCGCCTCCTCTTCCGGCACGTCGCCTCCGGCTGGCTGGCGTGGCCGTCGAGGGAAGCGGCGGGTCGCTTGCAGGTGAATGCCATCGAATCGATCAACAGAGCTGAGGGAGGCAGGGAAGAGCACATCTAATCGACGAGGACCAGAGGAAGAGGCGACGAGATGGACGAGCGGCCATACATCATACTGTACATATATATACACCGAGGCCGAGAGGATCGACGGTGACTCCCGACTTCCCTACGGATTCCAGGAGGAGTTACGGTGGCTGTGCCAACGCGTCTTGTCTCAAATGGTTGTTAAATTTATAATGGGCTGGAGCGGGGCGGACTGGGGAGTTAAATGGACTGGATCGGGGCGGTTTGGTTTGAGGAGGAAAAAAAGGAAAAATGGATTAAAACCGTGGGTTCAAATCCATGGACGCTGGCACTCCGCCATCCACTCGCGCCGGCGCCGCCTCTAGCCTCGGAATTTCCTAATGGACGCTCGCTGCGTCGAGTTGTCGAGGCTTCGCACAGAGGCGAGCGACTAGCGATTGAGATGGGCCGGCCCAATTACGAGATAGCTAACGCGCTACAGCGTCCGGTTTTGGGAACCTTCTAGAGGGTTCCTGAACGGTTTCGGGAACCTTCTAGAAGGTTCTTGAACCGGGTTTTCACTGGTTTTTTATGTCTGCTTTTTCTTTGTTGTTTTTTCTTCTTTTTCTGTTTTTTTCTTTCTCTGTTTTTCTGTTTCTTTATTTCATTTTTTAATTCCTTTTTCTTCTCTTTTTATTTTCTTTTTGTTCTTAAGAATTTCAAGTTCTTTTCTAAAATTCTAAAAATGTTCAGAAGTTCAAAAATGTTCTTGTTATTATTTTTTGCTCACAAATTCATAAAATGTTCTTTATTTTCTAAAAAACGTTCCCATATTATTAAATATGTTCGCTTTTCAATATAAGTCTATAAGTTTACAAAATGTTCACGTTTCAAATTATGTTTGGGAGTTTCAAAAAATCTTCCCATTTCAAAATTTGTTCACCAAATTGAAACAAAATGTTCATGTTTGCAAATTTCGTTGCGAGTTTCAAAAAATGTTCCCAGTTTTAAAAAATGTTCGAGTATCCAAAATTCGTTTTCAAAATTGAAAAATGTTCGGGTTTTCAAAAAAACTTTCACGTTTTATATTTTTGGGAGATTTTACAAAAATGTTCCCGTTTCCAAAAATTGTTTGCATTTTTTGAATTGTTGAGTTTTTTTTCAAATTTTATTCACAATTTCTAAAAGTGTTCGATGTTTCATACTACCTTCACGTTTTTTCTAAAAAATAGTGTTTTGCTTACAAATTTTTAGAAACAAGAACATATTTTTTTGAACTTCTGAACAAAATGTAAAAAATAGGAACAATTTTATAACTTCAGAACATTTTTTGAAATTTTGAAATTCAGCGGCCAAAATGTTTGCATATTTGAAAAATGTTCATCTTTAAAAAATGTTCAAAAATTCAAAAAAAACTGTTTCAAAATATGTTCTTAATTTTTAAAAAATGTTCGCCTTTCAAAATATGTTCATAACTTCAAAAAATGTTCCGCTTTTCAATTTTTGTTCACAATTTCCATTAATGATCATAATGTTCGCTTTTTCTAAATTTTGTTCAGAATTTCAAAAAAAAAATCACAGATGCAATAAATGTTTCAAAAAATGTTCGTGTTTGTCAAAAAAATGAAATTGAAAAAAAAATCCCGTTTATCACAATTTGTTCGCAAATTCACACATTCTTTCCATTTTGAAATTTGGTTACAAATCCAAAAATTGGGCAATTTTTTCAATTCTTGTTCGTGTATTTTGAAAATTGTTCAGAATTTCTTTTATAAGTATTCAGATTTTTATTTAAATGTTCGAAAAAATAAATTTTTTTTTGATCTATCGGTATTCTTAGTGCTAAAAGATTTTGCGTTGCATATTTAACCGTAGTGCTGATCAGCTCCGGTGGTTGGGGACCGTCTCTATTAGCGCTGGATCACGAGTTCGAGTCCTTTGACGAGGGCAGCTCTTTTTGCGTTGTATTTTGCCACCACTGGCTACTCCTGCGTGGGCCGGCCCAGACGAAGGCTACCCTGTGCGAAGCCCAGCCAATCAATGCGGCAGATAGGAGGTCCCTCTAGCCTCCCTCCCCTCTGAAGCTCCCCATCTCTCTTCTTCGCTGGATCTTTACGAAAAAAGGTTTCCCCCGCTTTAGATTATAAAGCAACCGCTCCAACAACATCCGACATCAAAGTCCACCTCAAGGTTCCAGGCCAAAGAAAGAAAAAAAAACACGGCGCCACAAGAGCAACCAAGTCTAAAAGTACAATAAGTAGCAGCTGGGGGCACAGCAAAACAAACCCCTAAAGAGGAATCACAAGCTAACTAATCCGGCTCTGGTGGAGGAGGGGGTAACCGGTGGCGCCAAGGACCTGGCAGTGGTACGAAGAGTAGAAGTGATCCTGTCGATGAAGTCCCGATCATGCCGCTTGCTCAGCGGTCTCCAGAGCTGTAAGAAGTCACACAGTTTGTAGATCGAGTCAGTCGCACGAGATGGAATTACATGCTCAATCATGAGTTTATTGCGCCCAGTCCATAACGTCCAGGCAAGCGCACCCACGACTACCCACAGAGTGGGGCGCATCCTGGCCTCCCGGCTTAGGACCGCCTGGAACAGATCGGGGAGGTTGTCATGGCACCAATCACCCCCAATCGCATCCCGGATGCAACTCCAAAGGAAAATCGCCGCCGGGCATCGGAAGAAAATATGGTTGGAGTCTTCTAGCACACTACACAAAGGACAAAGCCCATCCCCAGGGCCATTCCGCTTTCGGACCTCCGCACCCGAAGGTAGGCGGCCACGTACCCATTGCCACAGAAAAATGCGGATCTTCAAAGGGAGCTTAATCTCCCAGAGGAGGGTCATTTCGGTCGGGCCCGGGGTAGCTACTAGTGTGTGATATAGGGATTTGGCAGAGAAAATCCCGCTTGGTTCAAGGGACCAAGAGATCGAGTCCTCCTCCAGGGAGGGGGAGTGGAGGGCAATGCATTGAAGGACCTCCTCCCATTGGACCCGCTCTAACGGGCCAAAGGTGCGGCAGAAGGCAATGGCCCCCAAGTCAGTGAGGGCCGCACATACAATAAGTTGCGGCCCGGCGCAAATACTAAAAAGTGTGTAGAACCGTTCGGCGAACGGCCTATCGCCCGACCATCGGTCGAGCCAGAACAGGGTATTAGTGCCCGTCCCTACCGAGATTGACGATCCTATCCGAAGGACCGGCATCAGCTGAATGATCGATTGCCAGAACTGTGATCCGCCCGTCCTATGAGCGAAGGCAAGGGGTTGCCCACGCAGGTATTTGGCGCGGATGATCTGGAGCCACCATTCCCCGCCTCAATGCGCCATAGCCACTTGAAGAGCAGGGCTATGTTCATCCGCTTGGATGAAGTGACGCCCAGGCCGCCTTGATCCTTTGGCTTGCAAATCTCGGACCATCTCATCATGTGGTATTTTTGTCTATTGTCCTGCCCTCCTCGCTGGATCTAGCCGTCGGCCTCCCTCCTCGCTGAAGCTCGCCGGCGCCTTTCTCGGCCTTGCCGGACCGGCGCCGCCTGCTTCTTCCTCCCCATCCGCTGGCTTTCGTCCCACCGTCGACCTCCACCACCTTGATGCAACGTTGCTCCTCCACGAGCTCCACGAGACCAAGACCGGTAAATCCCCTTCCCCTCCTCCTTTCTTGGCTGGATATACAAGGTGAGGGAGGCCCTCACTGAACCATTAGTAGATACCACTACAAGAGAAGCTCTGTCAGAAAGGGTTTGGCTAATTCCATTGCATGCTAAATTCTTCAGACACACTCCAACTGTGTTACAGTATTATACTAGTTTTCATCTGCAAGCTGCTCTGCTGAATTGGTAAATGGCAATACATACACTAGCGATGATCAGATTCAGACAATAATGTGTTATTGCTGTCCTTGTCCACGTACTGAGCCGAGGTGAGGGTCCATGCACGACATTGACGCAGCCTGCCCAGATTAGGCACACAGATTGCTTAGTTAAGGCAGGCAGTCCAGCGACAGGGGGTCAAGAGATGAGGCTATCCGTCCTGCTTTAGCAGCAGGGTCTCACCCTGAAACTACTATAGGATGCATACAGCATGAATTATAATTTGAAGAGAACAAGGGGCTGTACGCACCTAATTTCAAAAACATATAGCAGGGCATTTTATCCTGTACCACTGATAAATTTATCCTGTACCACTGATGAAATGATCAGGTCAGTGGTCTTTCGAAGAGTCCCAGTAGCAAAACTCATGCGAAAGAAAAATGTACACAATAGGAGAAGCAGTGCACTTGCTTCTGCAATGTTAATGTTCAGAAACTGTCTCTGCCCACGAATGCTATATCTTTCATTAATCCTATGATAAACATGTCTAATCTCTAACTGCGTGAGTAACTAGAAAACAACCCAGCATGGCCAGCAGTTATTTCACCTTTAAGGCTGTCTCTCATCTGAAAGCTTAGTGATATCAACTAAATGTGTGTAGTTTACAACTTTATCCTATATGAACTCTTGAGCTGTTGATCTTTTAATGCTTCTATTCTTTTGCTTGGATTGGATGGTTCATTTTTGTAATGTCTCTTTTCAAAAATAGTAACATACTCCCTCCGAAGTTTTGAACTGGGGTTAGTTCAAAACTGCGACACTTGTTATGGATCAGAGGTAGTACTATTTTTCTAGAATAATATTTGGACCTGCATTTGTGTGACTAAACGACTTTACCTGTCTTTTCACATGCAGGAACAATGAATGCTAGATGAAAGTGAGCATCCAAAACATCAAATGAGTGAATGCTAGATTTGAAGGACTGGCCATCCTTTGGCCATACTGAGTACCTGTAGTCTGTTGACTGTTTGAGCATGGTGAAATGATATTATTGTCCAAAACTCCAAGTGGACCTCCTCCAGTGTACCGAGCTGACCTACAAAACTGGCGATCTTGCCGCAAGCTGAAATTCTCCTATAAAGTTGCTGTGCTATGGCTCTGGCCATGACTAGATTGTTCATCACCTCCCACGTTGTACATGGAAGGTACTCCCAGTTTGACATGCAGTGTGCAGGCTGCCATAGGGTAAGAACTATTATCAGTAGCGTCAAACCGACGCCCGACGGCGATGGCTAGTATTCTGAATGTCTCGCTGGAAGTTTTGAAGTATTGATCCTTGCAAAATGCAATGGTTAAAAACCATGGGTAAGCCCTTTCTCTTTTGTTCAAGTATTGATTCTTCTCCTCTGTGCCACTTTGAAGTAGTGATTATTCTCCTCCTTGGTCATGTCATTTCCCAGCGTGTCAAAATGGGCACTCCTGATTTCTCTGCAGGAGGAAGGGAGCCGAGAAGCTGCGGATGACGCATGAAGGTGTAGAGGAAGAGGAAGAACTGCAACACCTGTGAATGTTGCCAACATTTCCCATTGTAATTGATTGAAGTTGACGCTATGAGTTCAGATTGTGTATTAGGCATTGTAATTCCCTTGTAATCCAGTGGATTTATGTCAATGAATATGTGAATTCAGATATTCAGTAAAGTAAACACCATTGTCGTCATGTATGTATTTTCTCTGCGACGTGACATGTGGTTTGATTTGATACTGGCACCATTTGCATGGAACAAAATTTGCAGCAGTTGCCAAATTTGGCAGGTACACATGAGTTGCGGCAATTGTACTGAATATGTCAACTCAGTGTATCCATGTCAATGAATGTGCTAATTAAATGAAACTGGTCTGCATATACAGCAATTGTACTGAACAAAATTTGCAGCAGTTGCAAAATTTCAGACAGCAAGTACACATGAGCTGTTGGTAACAACGATGCATGTATGCGACAAATAAATTCTGCATTGTTGAGGTGTAAATTTTTCTCAAGGGAATAGAGCACACATATCTGTTCCTCTCCTGAAATAGAGTCACTTGGAATAGTTCACAAAAGAAATATTCTTGGTGGAATCGTGTGCCTGTTATTATTCACAAAAGAACAATGGAGCATACATCAGATGAAAACATAGAAAGAGATCCAGTGGCAGATGCTTGCACACATCAGACTGATCAGATCCAATGTTTTTACATGAAACAAAACCCTTTGCATTAATTGATCAATTGTGATCATAATGCACACTAATTAATGGCCAAATTAAGAATCTCACTGGCACTACTGGAAAACATGCCAGTGAAATACTTCTACACACTTGCAACTCAGCTGCTCCAGCGACAAATATTACGGTACAGAGGGAGTAGAAGATTACATAGTTGACAACTTGTAGCTTCCTTTGCTTCCTCTGCTTTTTTCAGCTAGGTGCCGACTCTGCTTCCTCTGCTATGCTTCGCTTGATGTAAGACTACCACCAGCAAGCCTGCACTGCTGATGATTTCTTCCTCTGCTTCCATCACTTGAGCACACATCCGTGGAATTGCATCACTTGAGCATGTCCCGTCGACGAGCCATCTCGATGAAGTGAGCTTGATAACGCCATGCTTCCTGTCTTGCTTGGAGCAGCTCCTCAGGGGACTTGGTCACGTCGGAGGGATCAATCCAGGGGTCGTTGAACTGCACGGTGTCCGCCATCTGCTCCATCTTTCGCCGGGCCTCCGCTCGGCTGCGCTCGATGTCGCGCCGACGGCTGGCCTCTTCTTCGGAGGCAGAGCGAGCCTTGTCGAGGAGAGCCATGGTTTTTTTTTTAAGAAAAGGAGGATGACCCCCGGCCTCTGCATCTGGGAGATGCATGCGGCCATTTTATTGATTATTCTCGAGGACCTTACAAAGTAGTACAACAATATGTCTGAATCCGTCATCTTGGCAACATCTGCCGCTACTCCAATCCATATGATGAAGGGGTGCAAGCTGGGCCAAATACCCAGACCTCTCACCTAAGCCTAACATCTAAAGCCGGAGGCCCCGACCGAGCCACATACCGGGTCCGGGGCACAAACCGGTCCGACACACTTACATGTGTCGTCGCCGCCATCTTCCACTGGTCCATCTTCAGAGCAGATTGAGGTGCCAACCTTGGCAGGTGCCTCCGCCATCGACGTCACCATAACGCCAAACGACGACCTCCACCTACGCGAGTCCATCTCCAAGCAACGGACGCAGATCCATGCTAGGATAGGGCCGCACCACCGCCGTCGCCCACCACCCACAAGCGTCACCCAGCCCCAAGGTTCCCAAAGCGGCGCCTTCAAGAAGGGAACGACTCCGTGAGCGCCGTCGCCGCCCAACAAAGTTAGGGCTTTCACCCGGGAGACCTAGGGGAAGGGGAAGTGAGGGGATCAGTCCACACCGACGCCTCCAAGGAGGGGAACGACGCCCTCAGGCGTCGCCGTCGACGCGGCCGGCCATGGCCGACCAGGGATTTCGCCCGAACTAGATCCCCGCCACCAGCAGCGCCTCCTGTACAGAACCGGCGACCCAAGGAAGCGCGGCCCGACCAGGCTGACCCGCACGCCGAACAGGGGAGGAGGGGAAGCGCCAGATCGCGCGCACCGGCCACCGCAGAAGCCGCCGCCGATCGCCAACGACCACCGGATCCCGCCGCCCGCGCGGCCGGGACGCCAGATCCACCACCCGCACGGCTGCTAGCCGGTCGTGCCTTGCCAATGGAGCCGCCGCTCCAGATCCGGGGTTCCCCACGCAGAGGCAGGGCAACCGAGGCCCCGCCGCCACCATCCTTGGCACCCCGGGCTTGCCCGGCGGCTGCCTCAGGCGGCGGCGAGGAAGGAAAGAGGGGGGAGGGGGGAGGGGGGTGAGGAGGAGGGGCGGCTAGGGTTGGGAGGGAGGAGAGCCATGGTGAGGCGAGCTTTCTCGATCAGTTGGCGCATGCTGATCTGCTGCTTCGATTGCGTCGCGCTCGCCGGAGATTCGGCGACCTGGTTCTTGATCCCGTAAGGTTGGGGGCACGTCGGACTCTTCGGATCCTTACCGCTGCTGGGACACTGAAGCTTGATGTTGGCGGGGACCGCGGCATGCAGCTCGCCCCCCGATCAGGCACCGCGTACACGCTTCGGCGCCGGCGGTTGTACGTCGTGCACGGATCCGGGACGCTTTGGCCTCTTGGCAGCCGCGGGGTTCGCCATCAAGGCGGGGTTCACGCGCACGCGGGAGGAGCAGGAGTGCACATCGGCGGCGGTGGCGGCGCTACGGCGCGGGAGCAGAGCAGGCGGAAGCACCGTGGTGCCGCCCATGGTCACGGCCGCGGAGTCGCGAGAGCAATGATCCGGCGGCGGAAGGGAGGATGAGGATGCCGATCAGATTCAGATGGATCGGGAGTTGGGGAGACGGGGTGAGCAAGAAAGAAGAGACGCGGGAGACGGGGCAGCGGTGGAACTGGCGGCAATCAGGAGTATATCTGTCGATGGTTTGAATCCGAGTATAGCTCGAAAGCGCGGGGATTTGGACATTTTTTGTGATGGCGCTATCTTTCCAACTTGTTTTAGGAAGAAACTCTACAACGACAACAACACTTGTACGTGCTGAAACATTTTTTGTTTTGAGAATAACCTGAGTACCCACATTACTTGGCATTATAATTACATTCGGAAGGAAACCTAGCGCCGCCACCACCCAAAAAACAACCCCTCCTCTCCCCCGCCGCTGGAGCAAGCTGCAGGGCGAAGCCGCTGCGGCCGACGGCGGCGGCAGGGACCTTGCTCGCGTTGTGGGGGTGTCCTTGGGCACGGCGGAGTCTCCCTCAGCAACGGCGGGGCGGCAATGTTTTGGGCAGCTGGTCGGGCCGGTGGCCTGCCTCCTCGTCTGCGTGCCGTACTGCTGCCGCTTGAGCGCGGCACTGGTGTGCTAGGTGGTGGCGGTGTGCGGCGAGTCATCAGATCCAGCCTTGCCCGCTCGGGTGCATCAAGGGCTAGCCAGCTCCCTCCTTCAGAGGTGCTTGATCCGTCCAGTCGGTGTTTGCCGATGCCTCTCGGTGGCTACTAGCGAACGACTGCTCTAGGTTGGGGGTCGCACTGCGTGGCGAAGGTGGCGGGGTGGGCCGGCGCGGTGTGACGGCGGGACGGCTGCTGTCGGTTCTGTCAGATCTGGCGCCTGGAGCCGTGGGTTGTGGGCAGCGCGGGCTGGTGTCCTTCGCCGTGGCGGCGATGGCGTCGGCTTGGTGGAGCCAGCAGTGTGGTGGCGGTCCTTGTGCTCTTATCGCATCACGTCAACATTCTGCTTGATCGGTCCTCCTCGATCTGACCGTCGACGTGTTCCGGAACTACCGCCGGAGATGTTGCCCAAGGATATCTGGATCGAACAGAATCCAGTCGTGCACATCCATATCAGCCTACGTGGCTCCAGGAGGGCGTGGCGCGAAACTCTGTTATTTCTTGACACCATGGGACATGTCGGCATTTCGATTTTCATGGCACAGACAGCGGCGGAGAAAGTCTTGATGGCTGAGATCGGAGGATCAGTAAGGCAGAGGGGGCCTTGAAGGCGATGGAGTCAGCCAAGTGTTTGATAACTTTGAGTAGCAACAGTGTCGAGTGGGGGCAACAACATTTGAGGATTTCATTTTTGGTGGTGCTCCTCGGGTGCCGAGTCGTGACTTTCAGGGGGGAAACCTAAGGTCTGGCCTTTATTGGTTGTGTCTGCCAATTGCCTTGTTGAAGGTATTGTTTTGAGAGCCTGGTCTTTCTCCAGAGTGAAAAACATGTGATCTTGTATCGGGTGACGACGATGCTTGTGCACTATTTCTTTCTTGAAGTGTCGCTTTTGGAGACCAGGGCCGGTCCTAAGATTTCGGGGGCCAGGGACGAAACTAGAACCCGAGGCCCCTTAATATAAACATTTAGCTCCTCTTTGCAGATTTACTGACCTTATAATGCCTTTTCTCGATATGTGTCTATCTAAAAGATGTACATGTTTTTTTATAATAGGACAAAAATAATCACATAACACTACTATGGAAAACCCTAGTAGTAGCGCTGAAAATAGTGCTAGTAGTAGCGCGTGTAGCCACGTTACCACTACGGCGCTACAGCTAACTTGTAGCAGTAGCGTTGGTTGAAACGCGCTACTGCTATGCCTACCTAGCAGTAGCGTGTGTTGGCCCAGCGCTACTACTAGATAGTTGTAGCGCTGTTCCTTACCAGCGCTACTGCTAAACCAGCGCTACTGCTTGCTGTAGACCAGCGCTACTCCTAACTTTATATGTATTTTTTTACTACGTATTTGCGCTATATTTGTACAGGTTTTATACAGTAGTGTAGTCATGTCATAAACATACCATATGCTCATCATATCATACACATAGTCTCATCACATCATCGAACACAAATGATGCCGTCTCTTATCATAATCTCGATATAGCAATACAATTTAAGTGACATGCCTCGAATACAAGCAACTGCATGTTCATCACATACACATGTTTCATCATCTATATCGAAACTAAGATATAGAAGAGAAGAGCGATCACTATGAGCAAGAGCGCGATAATGTAGTAGTTCTTGAGGCGCCGGTTCCGATCCCTCTCTCGCGCTAGCGTGAACCTCAAGTAACTAGCTTCCGCTTCGGCTCTGCTCTTGAACCCCTTCTGGTTGCCGCCCGGGTACCCCGCGTAACACTCTGGGTTTTGGCTTTTTCTTTTTTCTTTTGATTTCCATTGAGTTACTGCTTTGATTTGCTTTTCCGTGGCTATGTGATCCTAAAACTTGGGAAGATCATGTTATCCTAGGTTTCATAGTGGCTTGTCATCCTCAAAACCATCCCTAGCTTATGTCATTTTCATCCTAGCCCAAATCCCAATATTCGTTTTATTGGGAATATTCCTTTTCTATTAAAGGAATAATCCTTTTTGCCCCAGGTTGTGAAACAACCTATATTTCTGTCACTCCCTAAATTCCCAAATAATTCTCATAAATTGTTTGGGTCATATCTTCCACAGATATGTCAAAACCCTTCCTTGGCATCATCAAAGATAATTCACAAATATTCCTTTTCTCATTCTGCCCTAAGTGGCTTTTTGAGAAGGAAGTGCAATTTATATTTGCTTGTTGGCCCCCAAACTTTTTGGGCACTCTTTCCTATCCATATCATGGGCTCATGTCAAAATTCAACTTCATTTGCCTAGTAAGTATTCCTGAGCAATTTTTCAAAGTTTCTGTTCAAATAGAGGCCTTGTGAAGGAAGTACAAGCTAAGAATATCCAAATGAGTTGAAATTTTGCAAGATCCTTCATATGATCAAATCATGACTCTCCTCCAAATTTTAGCTCATGTCATCACTCTATATGAGCACACCTTCAAATCTTGGGTTCTGGTCAGAATTTCAGGTTGTGAAGCAACTATATTTTATATTACTTCATTATAGCTGAAAATTTACCAAGACATTATCCTATCCATATAAACTCTCTCCACAAAAGTTGGGCTCATTCTATCCAGTCATTTGCCCTCCGCAATTTTCCTAAATTTCTGTCCAGATTGAAGTTGTGAAGAAAGTACCATTTTGGTATTTCCAAATGGTATAAAATTTTTATAGAGTCTTCATATGCCCAAATAACTCATCTCCGCCAAAATTCAGCTCAATCCAACTTGATATGTGAGTGCTACTTCATACTTTCTGCCTCTGTGGCCGTCGCGGTTGGAGACCTCCCCGGTGCTCGTTGCCCCTCTGGACGGGTGCGGCACTCCGCCACGACCCCGACGGTGGCCTCGCCTTGGCCGGAGACGGCCAGAGATGACCGGGCCCGTCACCGGCAGCGCGCTGCTCCTCTGTCTCATCTGCTTCGTCGGGAGGGAGCAGCGGGAGGAAGAAGACGAGCGCCTGCCCCCCCCCATCGCGTGGGTCCCGCCTGGAAGTGACTCCCGCCCCGGTCCCAGCTCTGTAAGTGGAAACGTATTTCCCTTAATACGCTTTCATCTAAGTGAAAGCGTACTCTGGTTCTTCTTCGGCTAAAAATACGCTTTCTCTGTACAGAAACGTATTTCTCTTAAATACGCTTCCTGTTTTATCCTCCAGGGACTCGGCTGTGAATATATTTTTACAGAATAGTCCCTGATCTTCTATCGTCTGTATCTCCGCAACCATAACTCCGTTTGAGGTGAATCCAACGCCTACTTCTTCATCTCGTCGAGCTCTATCTGTTGGTATCATTTTCGCTAGGTGGTCCCACTGTGAAAATGACCTTTATACCCTTGCCCTTATCAGTCCCCTTCGAGAGTGAAGCGTCCAGTGAATCGTTCCGTGACTTAACCACACTTCTTCCCAGAGTATTCCTCAACCCCAGGCAAGCCACGACAGCCACTTGCATGATAGCATTGCGATAGCAATGGTTTTCAACTTGAATCTTCAATTTGTTTGTGCATGCTATTGTTCCGTGAATGATTTATTCATGCTCGTGCTTGCATGCTTATGCTTGTGCTATGATCATTTGCATCTAGTTGAGTAGATGTTTACTTTCTTATGCTCTTGTTATACTTCAGTCAAATAATTATTTTGATGTTAATATGTGATCATGTTATACTATTTTGTTCATGTTCGTCATCATGTCCTGCTCATCGGTATAAATGCTTTACTACTGTTGATATGTGGAATGATTATGCTTTCCCATCCATGTTCATGTTGTTATCATGGTAAGTTCATCATGTATTATTGTATGACTCAACATCATTTGCATTCAAGTTTAACCGGACTTTAATCGAACTTGAACACCTGTTGGCTGAGTCATAGTGCCATCGAGACGAGCTGACCAGTGCAGCCACATTTGCCTTTATGGGAAGGCCCTAATGCGGTCTATTGTCATGCCTCTCGCCGGTGCCTCCAACTAGGGAAGGTTATGGGCGCGCGCTACCCTGATCAGGTAGGCGGACATAAGCCTTGTGTGCCCGTTGTTGTTGTACCCGGGTTGTCCCTGTTCGGGACCGTTTTGTTTTGCCATGACGGTGGCCGTTGGATGTCACGCGGTGACATCGAGGCCACCCATGACTTAGCCCAAAGGGGAGTTTGTCGGAGTGGCCGGGAGAGTGTCATGGCAATAGATTGGTTTTGTCGGAACACCGTTGGTCCACCCGAATGGGAGCACGAGGCCTTGGGTTCCGTGGTGTGGGTACAGTGTACTAACCTCTGCAGAGTGTGTTTAATCTATCGATAGCCGTGCCCGCGGATAAGGGCCCAGTTCGTAGTAGGTCACACTATGGGTTAACAGTAATAATAACCTGATTAATGAACAACCCTGGTTCGATGAGGAAAGAAGTTGGTTATGTGATCGTGAGAGGATCACAGTGGTATCATGAATACCGAAGATGGTTGATATTTGCGGTGTTACGCGATAATCACGGGTAAAGGTCAAGCTCCTTGTGGTCATGTAATGATTACTATGGTATTGTTAATACCAAGCTTGATTGGATCTTGAGGTGATCGTGTGATGTCCACGATGGTAAGTGGTACATGTGGTGGTTACGAGGTAACCCCGAGCAGAGTAAGTTGGTGCATGATATTGTCAACATGTTGCATGCTAGTATCATCATGTTCTTATGTTCATGCCATGTTCATACTGTTCTAGCTATATCATGTTCATCCTTGCTAAGTAACCCGTAAATGCCATGCTGTTGTTTGTCTTGATTGCTTTGGTTGATGTGAGCTTGCAAGTACATTCAATGTACTGACCTGGCGTGTCATGCCAGTTTGCAGGTCATGCCTTGTCTGCTTGCTTGTTTGTCGTGGATCCCGAGTTTGCGAGCTAGGATACGCGTTCTAGCCAGAGTCCCTGCGGAGTGGAGTCCATCATCATCGTCGTTCGCTGTTCCGCTGCTAGAAAACTATTCCGCTGCTTCGAGTTGTTCTGCTGCTAGCATAGAACTACTTGAGCAGGCGTAGTATCGCCGTGCCGATGTAATTTCCTGTTATATCGGAACCCTTGTATCCATATCGATTGTAATAAAGAGCTGATTTGTTCTATGCCAAGCAGTGTGGTATTCCAGAAGACTTAATCTCTGGGCTGGAATACGGGGTGTTCCGGTCTCTCTGAGCCGGGGTGCCACACCCCGACACCTGGGCCTGACAATCTGGCCACTCGTCATATACTCATGGAACCTTCCCTACATACACGGCGTAGCACTTATAGGCCATCGATGATCTATAAACATGAATCATGACATAATGAAATCATCGATAATATGCAACATAATATATAGTTGAGCAACAGAAAGAGACAGAGTTAGCAAAAATAGAAGCAACATATCATAAGCATAAATAACAAAGTTCATCGTACCCAAACTGCCCTAACTAGAGTGATCTTCGCTAGTTGAGGAGGACGGTTTAATTACATCACAAAGTTTCGTCGTGCATAAATTCAAAGTTTCATCACAGAGAAAGTAGTGACTAAACGGACACATTGTCATATATCATCAATCACTCCAACATGTCGTGCCATCCTTCCAAATCAGGGAGGAAGTCCCCGAGCGAAGTGAAAGGCTTCATGTCGAGACGCTGAGCGCCTATGCGTGTTCGGACGTCTTCCCGCGACATTTGCCCTTCTTCGTAGAACATCCCTGTTTTTTTAGGACCTCCTTCATGATGACTTGGGCAAGTTCATGCTTGATGTGATAGAACTCAGCTCGGAGTCGATGATCCGGTACATTTCCTAGTTTCTTGGCCCATTGCAGAATATCGGCATCGCCGGATTTAGCTAACATGCGAAGGTTCTGGCAATCCCTTCTGTACTCCAGCATGTGGTGGATGACATAGAATCCATCACTGATAACCCAACAAGTATAGGGGATCGTAACAGTTTTCGAGGGTAGAGTATTCAACCCAAATTTATAGATTCGACACAAGGGGAGCCAAAGAATATTTGTAAGTATTAGCAGTTGAGTTGTCAATTCAACCACACCTGGAGATTAAATATATGTGGCAAGGTGATCAGTAGCACAGTAATATGATAGTTTTTGTAGTAGTGGTAACAGTAGCAGTAACGGTAACAGTGATAGCAATGATTTTGTAGCAAGTGTAACAGTAATAGCAGCAGTAGTAACTTAGCAAGAACAATATAAGGAAAATTCGTAGGCATTGGATCGGTGAATTCATTGGATGATATTCATCATATAACAGTCATAACCTAGGGCGATACAAAACTAGCTCCAGTTCATAAATATAATGTAGGCCTGTATTTCGTAAATAGTCATACGTGCTTATGGAAAAGAACTTGCATGACATCTTTTGTCCTACCCTCCCGTGGCAGCGGGGTCCATAAGTAAACTAAGGGATATTAAGGCCTCCTTTTAATAGAGAACCGAAACAAAGCATTAACACATAGTGAATACATGAACTCCTCAAACTACGGTCATCGCCGGAAAGTATCCCAATTAATGTCAGACTGGGGTTTACGGATCATAACACGTAATGGGCGAATATGACTTGCAAGATCGGATCTAGAGCATAGATATAATGGTGAAAACATGAACGGTTCAGATCTGAAATCATGGCACTCGAGCCCTAGTGACAAGCATTAAGCATAGCAAAGTCATAACAACATCAATCTCAGAACATAGTGGATACTAGGGATCAAGCCCTAACAAAACTAACTCGATTACTTGATGAATCTCATCCAACTCCTCACCGACCAGCGAGCCTACGAAGGAATTACTCACTCCCAGTGGGGAGCATCATGGAATTGGTGATGAAGGAGGGTTGATGATGACGAAGACTGAAGATTCCCCTCTCCGGAGCCTCGAACGGGCTCCAGATCTGGCCTCCCGAGGAAGAACAGGAGGTGGCGGCGGCTCTGTATCGTAAAACGCGATGAAACTTCCTCTCCTATTTTTTCTCCGAATATAGGTATTTATGGAGTTGGAATTAGGGTCTGCGGGGCCACGAGGTGGGCACAACCCACCAGGGCGCGCTAGAGGGGGGCGCCTTGGTGTCTTGTGGCCAGCCAGGGGCCCCCTCCGGTGGTTCTTGGTGTCAGTATTTTTTATATATTCTGAAATAATTCTCCAAAAAGTTTCGTCCAAATCCGAGAACTTTTATTTCTGCACAAAAACAACACCAAGGTAGTTCTGCTGAAAACATCAGTCCGGGTTAGTTTCATTCAAATCATGCAAATTAGAGTCCAAAACAAGAGCAAAAGCATTAGGAAAAGTAGATACGACGGAGACGTATCAATCACTGAGAGTACCTCTCGATTGCTGGATGCAGTAGAAGTCGGTCTTATAGCTGAAGCATGGCGCGTGGTTCTTTGTCCTCTTGACCGTGATCTCTCCACCCCGGCGGCCGTAGCTTAAGATAGCACTGTCGAGAACACCCTTGATGTGTGTGTTATCCTTTTTCTTTATGTTCTTCGACAAGTCCAAGTAAAGAGCGTGGGAGAATCGGGGGTAAAGAATGATGAGGACGGCGCGCCCCTCGCTGCGCAAAATAAGTACACCTCAAATTAGCCTCCACGCGTGCAAATGAATGATTGAATCGAAGGAAGGATATCCGCGAATGACTTACATGGGATGATAAGGCAGGAGAATCATCTCCTTGTCCTTATTGGCGACCATGAAATCGATGATGTAGTTCCTTGCTATTCACGGTGCTTTGAGCAGACTGCCAAGAAGCCCTCGTGCATAAAGTACGGGTCAGTGACACAGATAGAAGATATTTGATCACGCCTGATGATGTAGTTCATATACAAGGCATAAAGGCAGACGAACATAAAATCTAACTTTGTCATGTGAAACATGTCGAAGATGTAATCAAATCAAAGGAAGAACTTTTCTGCGGTCTTCTTCAGAGCCCGCGGGGTCGGGTCGGCGCCGCCCTCAAGCCTTCCCCTCCTTCGGGCAGCACGGAGGCCGGGGGCCGGCACGCTGAAACTCAGCGCATGGCCCCCATGATTGGCGCGACGGCCGCGCCCCCGGGCAAGGCGTCGCCTCCGTCGCTCGGAGGCGCGGGGCCGGGCTGCCGTGCGGCACGCGGTTCGGCGTGCTCTTCCACAGCCACTGGGGGAGCCTCAACCTCAGGGCCCCTGGAGTATGGGGCCACTAGGAGGGGATTATCTCGAGGCCCCTCGTGGCCCTCAGGGAGCAGCCCCCACTCGTCGAAGCGTGGCATTCCCCTGGCGAAGTCTCCACCGTTCGTATAATTGTACAAGGGGAGTCCTCCCCAAGGAAGCGCGTCAGCCTCCCCTCTGGTCAGGAGGTGGAGTATCCCGCTTAGCACGTTTGGGGGCAGAGAGGGTGCCTGGAGCCTCATGGTGTCCTCGCGACCGGTAAAAGCCCACATTGGGCGGGAATGGCGCTGGAGAGGAGCGATTTGCCGCCAGAGGAACTCCCTGACCACCATCGCCATCATCACGCCCGCTTTCCTCAGCTCTGCCAGCCTGGCTATAACTTGCGCGAGCCTCGGGTCGACGAGCTTCTCGTGCTTCCACCCGGAGCTCGGCTCTGTTGGGGCTGACGGAGTTTGGAGCAGGGGGTTGTACACGGCGGCATTGACATACACCCACCGCTTCTGGAAGCCCCCGCGTCCGAATGGAGCTCTGTGTCGATGCCCTCGCCCGCCGTCGCGCTCACCGCTCGGAGCGACGCGCACCCGGAGCGCTATGTGCCGGCAACCAACTGAAGAGAGAAGAAATGGCGGAGCAATGCCACCGAGGGGGCGACGCCCATGAAGGCCTCGCACAAGAACGCGAAGGCGGAGAGGAGGATAATGGACTCTGGATCAAGATGCAATGCGTAGACCTGGAAGTGTGTGAGCACGGCATTGAACAAGTCCGAGAACGGCGGCAGCAAGCCGAAGAAGAGGACATGGAGGTGAAGGGCGATGGTGGTAGCCTCCAGATCGGTCGAGGACCGTGAGGCAGGCCAGATCTTTGTCGCCTTCCACTCATTGGAGTCGGCCGCAATCATCGGGCGGACCTTGTCCAGCCCTTCGCGATTGAGCACAGTGGACCGGCCCAGGGCAGGTTCTGGCCCCATCTGGTGGTCCACCGCTGTCGTGGCCCCACTCTTCTTCCTCTTGGGGGCCATGGCAGTGCGACGGACCGAAGGTGGCACAAGGTTCGGCGGGCGAGGCGCGAGTTTGCGGAGGAAGGAAGGAGTGGAAGGCGGGTGCGCAGCAGGGCAATGATGGCCCCGCGACGCGCGCCAGGCTTTTTGTCAGCACAGGTAGTTGCCGAGGCGACATGGGGAAGTGGAGGCATCTGCGTCCCGTCGTGCGCCACGCGTCAGGCCTGGGCCATAGGTGATTGGGGCCCGCGTCGCTTCACCCTTCACTCATTGCCTTCGCTTTGAAGCCAGGCCAAGCGCGCCTTGGGCCCGGGGGCTATTGTCGATGTTCTGGTATCGGGGGTACTCAGACCTGCCTGCATATGGCCCAGCGCGTGGCTCCATCGATGGCCCGGTGCGGCCCAGCTACAAGACTCCACGGACAAGACCCTCGCGAGGCCCCTGCCTCGCGAGGTGAACGACACCAAGACCTCCCGTGGAGCAGCTCCCCGAGCCTGCCTCCCGAGGAGCGGAGATCTCTATGCAGGTACCCCACCTCGCGAGGCGCACGATGCCATGAGCCATGATGACCAAGGCCAGGCGGGCGCCAGCGGGCGCAGTCCAGGGCAGTTTCCCCTTTTGTGCTAAGGAGGCAAGGATGTACGCGGGTTCCCAAGGAATCCCCCAAAGGTTTCCATTCCGGTGCAAGAAAACCAAGGCCACTAGCTCGGCAGGACGGAGGTCATCGCAGAGCCCACCATGGCGTCATGGCCAGAAGCTTTGCAGGTGAAGACCACCTTTAGTCAGGATCGGATGTACTCCTGTCCCCTTTCAAAATTGGCTGTTGTGGTATCCCTTCCCGCCTAAGCTATGAGGGAAGAGGACAAAGGCCACTATAAATATAGGTTAGCCTCCGCCACGGAGGGGGATCAATTCATTCTCACCCTCTGAGCCCTCGCGACGCAGCTCACCCACTGTACTAGTTCATCCTCAACCTCCTCGCAGGGCCAATCCACCACAAAGCAGGAGTAGGGGTTTACACCGCAAGGTGGCCCGAACCTAGATAAATCACCGTGTCCACTTCTTCCTCTCACTCGCGCGAAATCATCGGAGCCAAGCCGTGGGGTGGCGAGCAGTGAGCCGTGGCTAGGCTAGATCCTTCGCACATGCCCTAGAGTTCGAACCTAGTTTGGGTCCGCGGAGCCCCGATTCCGACAATCTAGCTACTAGCTATGGACCCGTAGGTTTGTGGTAAACAACTCACACATCATCGGAAGCGCAGCAAGGTTAGTGTAGAGGTCCTCCGTGATCGAATCCCCCTCCGGCGGAGTGCCGAAAAAGGCCCCAAGATGGGATCTCACGGGAACAGAGGCTTGCGGTAGTGGAAAAGTATTTTTTGGTGTGCCCTCTAGCATAGGGGGAATATTTGAGGATTTATAGTGCGAAGATTAGGGTTAGGTGGTCTCCGAGGGGCCCACAAGCCCTGAGGGCGCCCCCTCCCCCCCCCCCCCGGGGCGCGCCCCTACGGCTTGTGGCCTCCTCGTGGATCTTCTAGCCTCCTCTCCAAGTCTCGTGGGTTTCTTCTGGTCCAAGAAAAATCATCGTAAAGTTTTATTCCGTTTGGACTCCGTTTGATATTCCTTTTCTGTAAAACTAAAAAACAAGGAAAAACCAGAAAATGGCACTGGGCTCTAGGTTAGTAAGTTAGTCCCAAAAATAATATAAAATAGTATATTAATGCATATAAAACATCCAAAACAGATAATATAATAGCATGGAACAATCATAAATTATAGATACGTTAGAGACGTATCATGAGCCAAGGAAGGACCAGAGGGGAGGCCCGTGGGGCCCACAAGACACCAGGGTGCGCCCTGGTGGGTTGTGGGGCCCACGGGGGTCTCCTGCACCGCCTCTTCGCTTTATAAATTCCCAAATATTCCAGAAACCCTAGGGGAGCAGACGAAACACAATTCCAGCCGTCGCAAGTTCCAGAACCACGAGATCCAATCTAACACCATCATGGAGGGGTTCATCATCCTCATTGGTGCCTCTCCGATGATGCGTGAGTAGTCCCCCATAGACCTACGGGTCCGTAGGCAGTAGCTAGATAGCTTCTTCTCTCTTTTTGATTCTCAATACAATGGTCTCTTGGAGATCTATTTGATGTAAACCTTTTCTGCGGTGTGTTTGTTGGGATCCGAAGAACTTTAAATTTATGATCAGATCTATATCCATGAATATTATTTGAGTTTCTTTGTTCTCTTATATGCATGATTATTTATAGCCTCGTATTTCTTCTTCGAATCTTTGGTTTAGTTAGGCCAACTAGATCATTTTTTTCTTGCCATGGAAAGAGGTGCTTTGTGATGGGTTTGATCTTACGGTGTCCTCACCCAGTGACAGAAGGGGTAGCGAGGCACGTATGTATCGTTGCTATTAAGGATAACAAGATGGGGTCTATTCCTACATGAATAGATCTTGTCTACATCATGTCATCGTTCTTATTGCATTACTCCGTTTCTCCATGAACTTAATACACTAGATGCATGCTGGATAGCGGTCGATGTGTGGAGTAATAGTAGTAGATGCAGAATCATTTTGGTCTACTAATATTGGACGTGATGCCTATATATTGATCATTGCCTTGGATATCGTCATAATTATTTGATCTTCTATCAATTGCCCAACAGTAATTTGTTTACCCACTGTCGTGGTTTTATCACGGCAGATGCCCTTGTGAAAGGACTTAGGTGTGGAGCCATCGTGACGTAGGTTAGCTCGAAGGGGTTGAACGGAACAAAGGACACAAGGTTTACCCAGGTTCGGCCCCTCACAACAAGGTAAAAGCCTACTCCTGCTTTTGTTGACTATAGCTTGAATATCGATTACAAGGGAGCAGAATCACTTGACCTAGCTCTTGATCAATTGTTTCTTAACCTAACCCGCCGCAGGGTCTCGCCTTTATATACACAGGTCGAGGCCCTAGGCTTACAAGAGTCCAAGCTAGATCACATAACGTGACCAACTCAGTTTCTAAGTCGCCCTGCCTTGTTAGGCAAGTCGCCATCGTGGCGGCTCACACCTTCCGAGTCATGATCCTACCACCAGGTCTTGGGCCTTCAACAGGCCCACCATGTAAGCCTCCACCAGTTTTCATGTTTCATCTTCTTGGACCTACTTGGGCCTTCTTCATACTGAGTCGCCAACGGTGTAACCCGGCCCCTCCTGGGCGGGTCACACCTCGGGGTTATATCCCCAACATTAGGCCCCAGATTGATTTGAACTTGTTCATGTCAATCTTCACTGCTTCGGTTGGCGAGTCATCTTTCCAATGCTTAACCTTGAATAAATCATTGTAACCTGCCATGATGTCATGCGAAGTAAATCCATAAAAAACCCATGACATCACAACGGATCTTTTGCATTAACTGGTCGTCCGAGAATCGTGGCGCCTCCACTGTTGAGATAATCATGTTGCCTCCTCGATTTCCGCGCATGCCATTTTCCTGTTTCCTTATAAATAGGGACGGGGGGGCCCTCTTTTCACTTTTACCCCCACACCTCTCTCTTCTTCTTCCTCCTCGCGTCATCCGTTGCTGCCGGAGCTCTGCCGCCCCAGCAGCTCCATCCAGGCCGCTGCATCAACCTGATTGTGACCAGAGATCGCGGCGCCCCTTCGCTCTTTAGTCAAATCTTCAGGTAATGCTCCTTCCTCGGCTCAGATCCACATTAGGGTGCCCTAGCTCACGGAGTTCATCATAGTTCATCGTAGTTCATCCAAGTTCATCCATGCATCACTTAAAAAGCGTATTTCGATCCAAGACTAAGCAGAAGTAGCACGGTGGTAGTTTGTGGCCTTTTACTCATATCCTGGATAGATCCCATCTTCCCACGAATCAATACCCAGTTCCTCAGTTCCTCCACTGCCATGTTTTAGGTTTAGCAATTATTCTTCATTTTTTAATCACCGTAGATCCAAAATTATAGGCATAAATTATGAAACTTGTTTATCCCATACTTAGCAAAATTTTCATCAATCCCGGATCTGTAGATAACTGCCCCGCCAATGTTACCTGGGCAGTTTAAATAATAACCTTGTAACCTGCCAGCCTTTAGCCGGCTTAATCATGAATTTATGGCTCATCATGTACCAATCATTCCATAACCAGCTCGCTGCTACTGAATTATCATTGTAATCATCTGGTGATTTATCACCGTAATATTAACCCGCCATGCTTTTGCTCCCAGGCCGTAGCTTTTTTAAACCTCCAATCATGACTAGGACCCCACACTTCTTGCGATTGGGTCGCTTCTGAAGTTTCTGAACTCTCTCTCAACGAATATGTTGGCATGGGAGTCTTAGCAGCGAAAGATACCATCCATTGGCGAGCTCCGGTTGCTGAGAATAGACCTCAACCTAGAGAAGGTGAAGTCATTGTTTTTTCGGATCACCTCCTCCGTGGCTTCTCGCCACCTGGGTCAAAGTTCTTCCGGGATGTTCTGCATTTTTATAAACTTCACCCTCAAGACATTGGCCCCAATTCCGTTTCCAACATATGCAACTTTCAAGTCTTCTGCGAAGTGTACCTTTAACAAGAACCTGAGCTTGACCTATTCAGAGAATATTTCTATCTCAACCGCCAGACTGAGATGACAGATGGGTGTAGTCTCGAGCTCAGCGGGATTTCTATTCAGAGGCGAAGAGATGTGGTTTTCCCTGCAGCTGTACTGCCTAGCCACCCCAAAGATTGGAACTGCACTTGGTTCTACTGCCAAGACACCTCTCCAGATGATGAAAATCCTCTGCCGGGTTTCCGTCCTTTCCGGCTCAGCCCCAGCCACGAGCTTCTGGATCATATCACTACCGCAGAACGGGCTAAATATCCATCCATCTTTTCAAAGACAAGAGCCCTGGTAGCCAACGGCTTATCTGGAGTAGACCTGGTCTGCTGTTGGGTCTCTTGGAGAATTTTGCCATTGAGCCGGCGCATCGGTTTAATGTGTAAATATACAAGTGACACAAAGGATCCTCAACGTTATAACCAGACATCCTTGACTGACAAGGAGACCATTGATATGGTCAAGTCACTACTTGGAGAGCCTCTCAACAACTGCCGAAAAGTGGGATTGAACCCCTTCTGCGCACTTAACCCGGCTCGGGCTGTAAGTGTCTTGAATGAATCCTCACCTTGTATATTTATTTCTTTGTGTTTTATACCTTTAACTTATTGCACATATGCAACTGTATATAGGCCGACTCTTCCTTCTGGAAAAAGAAGTTGCAAGCCGCCATGCCCCTTAAGAACGCTAAAGTAAAATCTCATGCTCCGGCTCGCCGCAAGAAGCCATCAGTCGAAGAACTACTCAAACTTGATGATGAATCAGAGGTAGAACTTGACTCCCTTGGTCTTTCTTTGTACAACTTATTGACGCTGATTCCTCTCAGGAAGAGGCAGAGACCAGTCATGCCGACGCTGTAGAGGTAACTATAATTTCCTCCGGCTCAGAATCCTTACCAAGAAAGAAAATTCGGCGGGTTATCCAGAAAGTAAAATTCTCACATCCTCTTGCTCATTTGGACCCCAATTTTCTTTTGAAGAAATAGTTGCATGACTCAAGATGTATGACCCGGAGTGATGGTACTCAAGACCTTGTCTCCGGCTTACCCAATATACCTATGCCTCGCAAGCATCGAAATGAGGTGCCACATGACTCATACTCTCTTTATCCATTAGCCGGTCTCATACGTCAACCTCTTAATGCTTCTGACTCAAATTATCAGGGGACGCCTCCGTCGTCCGGCGACTCTATTGGGACTGAAATGCCCACCTTGAAGATCGCCTAGGGGTAAGTATTTTCTTTTATTCATGAATGACTTGTGATGATATTCTTATGAACTTTGTATCCTTGTCACAGATGTGCTGCCAAGGCAGGTAAAAAACTAAAGGTGGGCGGCTCTTCCAAGGACCCAAAAAATGCTGAACCAGAGAAGCAGGTGCCAGAAACCCCTCAGGCTCTTATTCAAGATCCTGAAGACCTGACCCATGACCCGCCACCGCAAGCTGATACTGTCGTCCTTGAGCAAATGGACACTGATATCAACCCATCTGCCAGTCATGACCCGTCGAGCCCTAAGGCGCCCAGTCCTGCCAAGTCTACTGTCAAGAGCCCTGCTACTGATGCTGATGATGTCACTGTCACTGGGTCAGCTTTTAAGCCGCCCGAGGCCTCCAGAGTCCTAGCTAAGCCTTCAACCAAGGAAGAAACGCCTTTATTGGAGAAAGGCAAAGCTAAGCTGGACCTGGAGAGCTACTCCTCCTTCAGTGCAAGCTACGTGTACGCAGGCTATCTGAGCCGCCTTAACACAAGCCGGGATATGGAGGCTGGGCTCGTTCAACTCATGAAACAGAAATATGAGGTATAAAACCATCCTTTTCCTCTTTAGCCTTGCTGATATACTTATATCCACAATAGCCCCCAAGGGCCGGTTTAACTTACCAAAGTAAACCGGGACTTGTAATCATTTGAAGACCAAACATGTAGCCCCCAAGGGCCGGCTTAACTTACCAAAGTGAGCCAGGACTTATAGTCACTGAAAACCAAATATGTAGCCCCCAAGGGCCGGCTTAACTTACCAAAGTGAGCCGGGTCATCATAAGAATTAAAATGACGCCATATTGGATCAACTCTCAACGGCGCCGGCTCAAATTGAAGAGCTAAAATTGTCAGCCGCCCGAGCCGGAGCCGTTGTTGCTCTAGGTCGGGCCAAGGCGTGGCAATCCGAACTCGACCCAAAAGAAGTAGCCATTGGATGTCCAGAGTTCAAGGACGATGGGTCCTTCTTTGAAGAGCAAGACTTCAATAACTGTGTCAGGGAGACAACCATCATGATCACGGCTTGTTCAAACCAAAACATACTGGCAACTCAAAGTCCAAAGCCAGGGCGGGTTACAATCCCAAAATACTTAAATAGGAGCCACACAATCCGGAGCCTCATGACCCGGGTAGTCAAAATTTGCTTAAAAGCAAAAACTTAACATAAAAACATCCCAAAATCCGAAGGAGATACAAAAAAATCCCAAATTTTTGTTAGGCCGGTTTTCAAACCACAACCAAACAAATTGGCCCACAGGCCTTGTGCTTTCAAGGTGGCACAGCCGTTGAGTTTATCCGAGCTCACTGTAAGCCGGCTCTCACGTGACACAAGCCGCCATTTTAACCTTAACAAGTTCAGGGTTTTAAAAAAGATTGACTGTTAAGAGTTTGACGGGTCACCTGGTGGAGTAGCAAGTTGCAAACAAGCAGGTGTAACTCCGAATATGGCAACTCAGGCCGGTCAAGAGGGTATGAAAGCTAAACCCGATGGGTTGGAAGCCCCCAAGTGACCTTATGACCAATTAATAAAGACTCAGATACACAGAAATGAAACGATAGAGGCCCCGAATTTTTTCAGGGATGTCGGCTTTGTTATATTGATCATAAAAAGATATATACATCAACAGAAGTATGTACAATGGGGAGGGCCAGTGGCTCAAGTATAGTAAGGCCGAAGATGAGCAATATTCCATGGCCGGCTGGTTTCCTGCTCAGAGGCGTGTGACTTCTTACGCTCACGTATATCAATGATATAATATGAGCCATTGTTGAGGTTCTTACTGAACACAAAAGGTCCTTCCCAAGGCGGAGACATCTTATGCATATCTGTCTGATCCTGAATGAGTCGGAGCACTAAGTCGCCTTCTTGAAACGCCTGAGTCTTGACTCTGCGGCTATGATAGCGACGCAGGTCTTGCTGGTATATTGTTGAACGAGCCGCCGCAAGGTCACGTTCTTCATCCAAAGCATCAAGTGCGTTCTGTCGTGCCGTCTCGTTATCAGTTTCAACATAAGCCGCCACTCTGGGCGAGTCATGACGGATATCACTTGGAAGAACCACCTCTGCACCATAGACCATGAAGAAGGGCGTATATCCTGTTGACCTGTTGGGGGTGGTATTGATACTCCAAAGTACTGAAGGTAACTCCTCAACCCAACAACCCGGTGTTCGTTCCAAAGGAACCATAAGCTGGGGCTTGATGCCTCTCAAAATTTCCTGGTTAGCCCTTTCTGCCTGACCATTAGACTGTGGATGGGCCACAGAAGAAACATCCAGACGAATATGCTCTCTTTGACAGAACTCCTTCATAGCACCCTTAGACAAATTAGTGCCATTATCAGTGATGATACTATGAGAATAACCAATGCGGTAGATCAGTTTTTTAACAAACTGAACTGCAGTTGCAGCGTCACACTTGCTAATTGGCTCTGCTTCTACCCATTTAGTAAATTTGTCAACCGTCACCAAGAGGTGGGTCTTCTTATCCTTAGACCTTTTGAAAGGTCCAACCATATCAAGCCCCCAGACCGCAAACGGCCAAGTTATTGGAATCATCCGCAACTCCTAAGCCGGCACATGAGCTCGTCGAGAAAATTTCTGACATCCATCACACTTACTGACGATATCTTCTGCATTATCATGAGCCGTTAACCAATAAAACCCGTGATGAAAAGCTTTAGCTACTAAAGACTTAGAGCCAGCATGATGACCACAATCACCTTCATGAATCTCTTGTAAGATCTCATGACCCTCTTCGGGATAAACACAACGTTGAAACACGCCTGTCACACTACATCGGTGTAACTCGCCGTTGACAATAGTCATAGACTTAGACCTCTTGGTTTTTTGTCTTGCTAAAGTTTCATCCTCAGGTAACTCACCCCGGGTCATATAAGCCCAGTAGGGAAGCTTCCAATCAGGAATAGCATGGAGAGCCGCCACCAACTGCGCCTCCGGGCCAGGAACAGCAAGGTCCTCTTCCGATGGTAACTTGACCGAAGGATTATGCAATACATCAAGAAACACATTAGGAGGCACCGGCTTACGTTGAGACCCAAGCCGGCTCAAGGCATCAGCCGCCTTGTTCTTCTATTGATCAAGGTGATCCACCTGATAACCCTTGAAGTGACCAGCAATATTGTCAACCGCCCGGCGATAAGCCGCCATAAGCGGGTCTTTGGAATCCCATGTGCCTGAGACTTGCTGAGCCACAAGGTCCGAGTCTCCCAGGCACCTGACCCGGCTCAAATTCATCTCTTTGGCCATACGAAGGCCGTGGAGTAAAGCCTCATACTCAGCTGCATTGTTAGTATAAGGAAACATTAGCCTTAAAACATAACATAATTTGTCACCTCGTGGGGAAGTCAAAATAACTCCAGCCCCCGAGCCTTCCAACTGCCTGGACCCGTCAAAGTGAATCGTCCAATATGTGTTATCAGGCTTCTCCTCAGACGTCTGCAAGTCTGTCCAGTCATTGATGAAATCCACCAGAGCCTGAGATTTAATGGCTGTTCTTGGCACATATTTCAAACCACGAGGTCTAAGTTCAATTGCCCAATTAGCCACCCGGCCTGTGGCCTCCCTGTTTTGAATAATGTCTCCTAAGGGAGCAGAGCTGACCACAGTAATAGGATGACCAAGAAAATAATGCTTCAGCTTGCGACTCGCCATGAACACCCCATATACCAGTTTCTGCCAATGTGGACATCATTGCTTGGACTCAATCAACACCTCACTGACATAATAAGCTGGCCTCTGGACTGGGTAGTCCTTACCTGCCTCCTTGCGCTCCACCACAATCGCTACACTGACAGACTTACTATTAGCCGCCACATATAGGAGCAAAGGCTCTTTCTCAATGGGAGCCGCAAGGACGGGCGGCTCAGCTAACTGTTTTTTGAGCGCCTCAAACGCCTTATTAGCAGCATCACTCCAGACAAAGTGATATGTCTTCTTCATCATCTGATATAAAGGAATTTCCTTCTCTCCTAGGCGGCTTATGAACCGGCTCAGAGCCGCGATGCGACCCGCCAGGCGCTGAACATCATTGACACACATCGGCTTAGCCAATGAAGTGATGGCTTTAATCTTCTCTGGGTTAGCCTCAATGCCCCTCTCTGAGACCAGAAAACCCAATAGCTTGCCTGCAGGTACACCAAAAACACACTTGGTCGGGTTAAGCATCATCTTATAGACCCGGAGATTGTCAAAAAGTCTCCCTTAGATCATCTAGGAGAGTCTCCTTCTTTCTAGATTTGACCACAATATCATCCACATAGGCATGCACATTACGCCCAATCTGACTATGAAAGCAATTCTGAACACAGCGTTGATAAGTTGCCTAAGCACTCTTAAGCCCAAAAGGCATAGAGACATAGCAGAAGGCTCCAAAAGGGGTGATAAAAGACGTCTTCTCTTGGTCCTTAACTGCCATCTTGATATGATGATAACCAGAATAAGCATCCAGGAAGCATAAATTCTCACAACCCGCCGTGGCATCAATAATCTGGTCGATACGAGGGAGAGCAAATGGATCAGCTGGACAAGCCTTATTAAGATCTGTGTAGTTAACACACATACGCCATGTGCCATTCTTCTTGAGTACAAGCACAGGGTTAGCCAACCACTCAGGGTGAAAGACTTCCACAATAAACCCAGCTGCTAAGAGCCGGGCTACCTCTTCTCCAATGGCCTTATGTCGTTCTTCATTGAAACGACAAAGAAATTGCTTGACCGGCTTAAACTTAGGATCCACATTAAGAGTGTGCTCAGCAAATTCTATCGGTACACCCGGCATGTCAGAAGGTTTCCATGTGAAGATGTTCCGATTCTCACGGATGAACTCGATGAGCGCGCTTTCCTATTTAGGATCCATATTGGCCCCCACTATGAACTGCTGAGATGAGTCGCCAGGGACAAAGTCAACTTGCTTAGTGTCATCGGCCGACTTAAACTTCAACAAAGGGTCTTGCTCGGTGGTGGGCTTCTTCAAAGGGGTCATATCAGCTGGGTCAACATTATCCTTATAAAACTTAAGTTCTTTCGTGGCGCAGGACGACTCAGCATAAGCAGCATCTCCTTCTTCACATTCCAAGGCAATTTTCCGATCACCGTGGATCGTAATAGTACCCTTACGCCCTGGCATCTTAAGCTGTAAATAAACATAATAAGGTCAAGCCATAAACTTGGCATAAGCAGGCCGTCCAAACAAGGCATGATAAGGGCTCTTGATCTTGACCACTTCAAACCATAATGTCTCTATTCTGTAGTCATAGTGATCGCCAAAAGCCACTTCCAGGGCAATCTTTCCAATAGGATATGCCGACTTACCAGGTACCATGCCATGAAAAACTGTAGAAGATGGCTTAACATCTTTATCAGTTAAGTTCATCCGGCGAAAGGTATCATAATAAAGGATATTGATACTGCTGCCACCATCCATGAGCACTTTAGTGAATTTATAACCCCCGACCTGAGGGGCTACCACCAATGCTAGTTGACCCGGATTGTCAACCCGGGGTGGGTGATCCTCTCGACTCCATGTGATTGGATACTCCGACCATCGCAAGTACTGAGGCACTACCGACTCAATTGCACTGACCGCGCGTTTATGAACCTTCTGATCTCGCTTGCAAAGACTTGTGGTGAAAACATGATACTGGCCACTGTTGAGCTACTTTGGATTACTCTGGTATCCTGACTGATGCTGCTGGTTACCCTGACCAGACTGTTGGTTATAACCACCCTGGTTGCCCTGTCCTTGATACCCAGAACTTGAACCGCCACCACCAAAGCCGGACCCCTGTGAGCCGGATCCTGACCTACCAGGCGGGCCATTATTGTTGCCATGATTCTAATTGAAGTTGGAATTCCTATACTCTCGCATGATGAAATAGTCCTTCCAAGCATGAGTCACTGGTTTATTGGGCAGGCTGTGTTTTGGGCAAGGCTCATTCATCATCGCCTCAATATTAAAGTTCTTCCCTCCAAAGGACTGCTTACCATTACCATTACGGCGCTGGTTTTTATATCCAGTGTTGGTGTTAGCTACAAGATCTGACCCACCATCGGGTTGTCTGCGCTTACCATCGTTACCCTGGTTGTTGCCGTTATGCCCTGTCACGTTCTGCTGCTGACTCTTACCATTGCCACTCTTCTTTGCCTTGTTGGATTTTTCATCATCAGATCCAGGATCCTTGGTGGTATCAGAGTCGGCATATTTGATGAGAGCCGCCATGAGCTCTCCCATGTCATTACAATGACGCTTAAACCGCCCAAGCTTCTGCTTAAGGGGGGGGGGGGTAAAATGACAGTTCTTCTCCAAGGCCAGAACCACTTGACCCGCCGCAATACTGTCTGAAGAATGCATAATAGCTGAGACCCGCCGGACCCAATGATGAGCCGACTCATTCTCACGCTGCACACAGTTATCAAGATCAATAATCGTCAAAGGCTGCTTGCACGTTCCTTTAAAATTCTGAATGAACTGTGCTTTCAACTCTGCCCATGAATTGATGGAGTTGGCGGGTAATCCTTTTAACCAGGTCTGAGCTGGCCCATCCAACATCATAGTAAAAATATTTAGCGCACACAGCTTCATTGACATTTAGCATCTCCATGGCTAACTCATAGCTATCAATCCAGGCCTCAGGGGGTAGATCAGCTGTATAGTGAGCCACCTTGCGAGGACCCTTAAAATCCTTAGGCAAATGTTCATTACATAATGCTGGTACCAAACAAGGCACTCCAACAGATCTGGAAATTATACCAGCCCCTACTAACGCCGAAGGGGTCACCGGAGGCTGTTGATAAGCCCCCAACTGAGCCGCCACTGTCGCCTCCGCCTCTCGGCGGGCTCTAGCATCATCCACAATCGCCTGAGTATGAGTAAGGGGCGGGTCATCTTGATTTGGTCGACGTCGTCGCTCGCTACTGGAAACCGCCGGTGACTCAACGCGTCAGCTGTAACTGTGGCTTGGGAGGGGGGTCGAGTGCACCCTCTCACGACTATGTGTATACTTCTCCTGCTGTGCGACCGCTGTCTGTAAGAGCTCAATCGCGTTTCGTGCCTCCGCTGCAAAAGGTGTCTCATCTGTGATAGGGATTGCATTGAGCCGGGTAGCCGCTGCTATCATGTTATCCACCAGGTTGGAATAATGGCCAGATGGTGTGGAAAAACGCCGGGGCGGGTTTCGATCCCTATGGGGCGGGTCTGGTAATCGGGGCTGAGCCGCCGCCCCGCTCCCTGGGACTTCAGCCGCCCGGGCTATGCCTGGCGGGTTACTTGGCCCTGCCCCAGGTGTGTTGAAAAGGTTCTGTGCCTCATACTGCAAAGGCAAGCGGGTTTAGTACCTCCTTCGAAAAATGACATTAGAAGCGTTTTGATCCAAACTTAAGCGAAAAGCCTCCGCCCTGATGCATTGTGACTCAGCATCCATCTGGGCTCGTTCCTCTGCCATCCTGGCGTTCTCTGCATTAAGCTCTTCCTGAGCCTTGGCCACCTCATCATGTACCTTCGCAACTTCTGCGTTATGTTGTGCTTGATTTGCCGTAGTGACCTCTCTTGCCAACAGGGTCGTCAAAGTGCCCAATAGTTCAGATAAAACTTGAGCCGACGGGCGAACTGAGCCGCCGGCCCCAGCTGTCGCAGCAACAGTCGATCCAGACATCATATCCGCCGCTGTTGACGAGTTGAGAGCCGGCCCAGTGCCAGCCATGAAGATTGCAGCCCTGGAAGGCGGCTCATAGGGCTCCGGAATACTGTTGCCATCGGAGTAGCCCCCAAGCCCGCCGTCCTGAATCTGATAGATGGATTCCGTCTCTCCGGTTGAGGACTCATCGCCTGAGTAGATGGTCGTCTCTCCTCCAGATTCGGAACCTTCCGCAAGGTCCATGCCTTGCGTGCAACCAAAGAAAACATGCTTCCGACCGGGTTGAACCCTGGCGGGTCGCTCACGCCGAGCTGTCTCGATGATGTTGATCCAGATGTCCGGCTCAGGCTCTGACACGCCGATCTTGCCCATGAAGATGTGAATTCCGCCAAAGGGGACTTGGTACCCGTACTCGATTGAGTCGGCCTCGGGGCCCCAGCCAGCATCGTCGATGTAGAGTTTGTCGCGACGACTCTTAGTCATCCGGCCCATGGCGTATCCTTCGATCCCTGGGAAATTGCCCTTCAAGAACTCGAAACCACCGTGCTCTGGCCCCATGGTGGGCGCCAATTGTCGTGGTTTTATCACGGCAGATGCCCTTGTGAAAGGACTTAGGTGTGGAGCCATCGCGACGTAGGTTAGCTCGAAGGGGTTGAACCGAACAAAGGACACAAGTTTTACCTAGGTTCGGCCCCTCACAACGAGGTAAAAGCCTACTCCTGCTTTTGTTCACTATAGCTTGAATATCGATTACAAGGGAGCGGAATCACTTGACCTAGCTCTCGATCAATTGTTTCTTAACCTAACCCGCCGCAGGGTCTCGCATTTATATACACAGGTCGAGGCTCTGGGCTTACAAGAGTCCAAGCCGGATCACACAACGTGACCAACTCGGTTTCTAAGTCGCCCTGCCTTGTTAGGCAAGTCGCCATCGTGGAGGCTCACACCTTCCGAGTCATGATCCTACCACCAGGTCTTGGGCCTTCAACAGGCCCACCTTGTAAGCCGCCACCAGTTTTCATGTTTCATCTTCTTGGACCTACTTGGGCCTTCTTCATACTGAGTCGCCAACGGTGTAACCCGGCCCCTCCTGGGCGGGTCACACCTCGGGGTTATATCCCCAACATTAGGCCCCAGATTGATTTAAACTTGTTCATGTCAATCTTCACTGCTTCGGTTGGCGAGTCGTCTTTCCAATGCTTAACCTTTAATAAATCACTGTAACTCGCCATGACGTCATGCGAAGTAAATCCATAAAAAACCCATGACATAACAACGGATCTTTTGTATTAACTGGTCATCCGAGAATCGTGGCGCCTCCACTGTTGAGATAATCATGTTGCCTCCTCGATTTCCACGCATGCCATTTTACTGTTTCCTTATAAATAGGGACGGGGGGCCCTCTTTTCACTTTTACCCTCGCCCCTCTCTCTTCTTCTTTCTTCTCGCGTCGTCCACCGCTGCTGGAGCTCCACCGCCCCAGCCGACCTTCACCAGCAGCTCCATCCAGGCCGCTACATCAACCTGATTGTGACCAGAGATCGCGGCACCCCTCCGCTCTTCAGTCAAATCTTCAGGTAATGCTCCTTCCTCGGCTCAGATCCACATTAGGGTGCCCTAGCTCACGGAGTTCGTTGTAGTTCATTGTAGTTCATCCAAGTTCATTGATGCATCCCTTAAAAAGCGTATTTCGATCCAAGACTAAGCAGAAGTAGCACGGTGGCAGTTTGTGGCCCTTTACTCATATCCTGGATAGATCCCATCTTCCCACGAATCAATACCCAGTTTCTCAGTTCCTCCACTGCCATGTTTTAGGTTTAGCAATTATTCTTCATTTTTTGAATCCCCGTAGATCCAAAATTATAGGCATAAATTGTGAAACCTGTTTGTCCCATACTTAGCAAAATTTTCATCAATCCCGGATCTGTAGATAACTGCCCCGCCAATGTTACCTGGGCGTTTTAAATAATAACCTTGTAAGCCGCCAGCCTTTAGCCGGCTTAATCACGAATTTATGGCCCATCATGTACCAATCATTCCATAACCAGCTCGCTGCTACTGAATTATCATTGTCATCATCAGGCGGTTTATCACCGTAATATTAACCCGCCATGCTTTTGCTCCCAAGCCATAGCTTTTTTAAACCTCCAATCATGACTAGGACCCCCACTTCTTGCGATTGGGTCGATCTGAAGTTTCTGAACTCTCTCTCAAAGAATATGTTGGCATGGGAGTCTTACCAGCGAAAGATACCATCCACTGGCGAGATCCGGGTGCTGAGACTAGACCTCAACCTAGAGAAGGTGAAATCATTGTTTTTTCGGATCACCTCCTCCGTGGCTTCTCGCCACCCGGGTCAAAGTTTTTCCGGGATGTTCTGCATTTTTATAAACTTCACCCTCAAGACATTGGCCCCAATTTCGTTTCCAACATATGCAACTTTCAAGTCTTCTGCGAAGTGTACCTTCAACAAGAACCTGAGCTTGACCTATTCAGAGAATATTTCTATCTCAACCGCCAGACTGAGATGACAGATGGGCATAGTCTCGAGCTCGGCGGGATTTCTATTCAGAGGCGAAGAGATGTGGTTTTCCCTGCAGCTATACTGCCTAGCCACCCCAAAGATTGGAACTGCACTTGGTTCTACTGCCAAGACACCTCTCCAGATGATGAAAATCCTCTGCCGGGTTTCCGTCCTTTCCGGCTCAGCCCCAGCCACGAGCTTCCGGATCGTATCACTACCGCAGAACGGGCTAAATATTCAGCCATCTTTTCAAAGATAAGAGCCCTGGTAGCCAATGGCTTATCTGGAGTAGACCTGGTCTGTTGTTGGGTCTCTTGGAGAATTTTGCCATTGAGCCGGCGCAGCGGTTTAATGTGTAAATATACAGGTGACACAAAGTATCCTCAATGTTATAACCAGACATCCTTGACTGACAAGGAGACCATTGATGTGGTCAAGTCACTACTTGTAGAGCCTCTCAACAACTGCCGAAAAGTGGGATTGAACCCCTTCTGCGCACTTAACCCGGCTCCGGGTGTAAGTGTCTTGAATGAATCCTCACCTTGTATATTTATTTCTTTGTGTTTTATACCTTTAACTTATTGCACATATGCAACTGTATATAGGCTGACTCTTCCTTCTGGAAAAAGAAGTTGCAAGCCGCCATGCCCCTTAAGAAGGCTAATGTAAAATCTCACGCTCTGGCTCACCGCAGGAAGCCATCAGTTGAAGAACTACTCAAACTTGATGATGAATCAGAGGTAGAACTTGACTCCCTTGGTCTTTTCTTTGTACAACTTATTGATGCTGATTCCTCTCAGGAAGAGGCCGAGACCAGTCATGTTGATGCCGCATAGGTAAGTATAATCTCCTTCGGCTCAGAATCCTTACCAAGAAAGAAAATTCTGCGGGTTATCCGTAAAGTAAAATTGTCAGCCGCCCGAGCCGGAGCCATTGTTGCTCTAGGCCGGGCCAAGGCATGGCAATCCGAACTCGACCCGAAAGAAGTAGCCATTGGATGTCTGGAGTTCAAGGACGATGGGTCCGTCTTTGAAGAGCAAGACTTCAATAAATGTGTCAGGGAGATGTGGCCCGTAGCATGCAAGATTATAGAAGAGCTGAACTTGAACCACTATACTCTGGCTTATGATGAAAACAACAACAAGATTAAGCCACCCACGCATGAAGTGATGGATCTTGTTCCTCCTAGGCGTAAGCACATCTTCGCCCCTAACCTCGACTCTTCCATTATTATTAATGATGAAGCCACTTTCGAGGCTTTAACCGACATAGACTAGACATTGGCTAACCTCCAGATGGTCGACGAAGAAGAGCCGGCGCGGGATGACCCACAACCTTCAAGGCGTCAGGAAGATAACTGACCAGAGCGATGATGATTCAGGTGGCTCTTAGGCCGGGTTATTTGGAGTGCAGCTCCAGAAACACTTAAAAACTTTTTTGGGCTCAATGTAAAGCCTTGTAATAGGGTAGTGTAAAACAATGATCCGCCATGTCATGCCTTCGTGCATGTTGGTCGTGACTTTTGACCTGCCAGCTAATCTTTATGATAGGCCTGATGCGATCATATATATGAGCCATACCAGGACTCTTGTTTTCATTTGAAACTTTGCATGTCCTGCAAGAAATTAAACAACATAGGTACTGGCGACTTAAAGTCAAAAGCCAGGGCGGGTGACAACCCATAATATGTAGCCGTAAACGACTACTGAAAAGATCATAACCAAGGCTATTCAAGCCAAAACATACTGGCGACTTAAAGTCAAAAGCCAGGGCGGGTTACCAAACCCGAAGACTCGTAGTCTCATATAATAGTTGAAAACATACCTGTAGAGTCAAATCATACTAGCGGCTTGGTAATCATCAGCCAGTGCGGGTGACAACCCTCATGATCACGGCTTGTTCAAACCAAAACATACTGGCGACTCAAATTCCAAAGCCAGGGCGGGTTACAATCCCAAAATACTCAAACAGGAGCCACACAATCCGGAGCCTCACGACCCGGGTAGTCAAAATTTGCTTAAAAGCAAAAACTTAACATAAAAACATCCCAAAAATCCAAGGAGATCCAAAAAAACCAAATTTTTGTTAGGCCGGTTTTCAAACCACAACCAAACAAATTGGCTCACAGGCCTTGTGCTTTCAAGGCCGCACATCCGTTGAGTTTATCCTAGCTTACTGTAAGCCGGCTCTCATGTGACACAAGCCGCCGTTTTAACCTTAACAAGTTCAGGGTCTTAAAAAGGATTGACTGTTAAGAGTTCGGCGGGTCACCTGGTGAGTAGCAAGTTGTAAACAGGCAGGTGTAACTCAGAATATGGCAACTCAGGCCAGTCAAGAGGGTATGAAAGCTAAACCCGGTGGGTTGGAAGCCCCCAAGTGACCTTATGACCAATTAATAAAGACTCAGATACACAGAAATGAAATGATAGAGGCCCTGAATTTTTTCAAGGATGCCGGCTTTATTATATTGATCATAAAAAGATATATACATCAACATAAGTATGTACAATGGGGACAGCCGGTGGCTCAAGTATTGTAAGGCCGAAGCTGAGCAATATTCCATGGCCTGTTGGTTTCCTGCTCAGAGGTGTGTGACTTCTTACGCTCACGTATATCAATGAGATAATACGAGCCATTGTTGAGGTTCTTACTGACCACAAAAGGTCCTTCCCAAGGTGGAGACAGCTTATGCATATCTGTTTGATCCTGGATGAGTCGGAGCACTAAGTCGCCTTCTTGAAACGCCCGAGTCTTGACTCTGCGGCTATGATAGCGACGCAGGTCTTGATGGTATATTGCTGAACGAGCCGCCGCAAGGTCACGTTCTTCATCCAAAGCATCAAGTGGATTCTGTCGTGCCGTCTCATTATCAGTTTCAACATAAGCCGCCACTCTGGGCGAGTCATGATGGATATCACTTGGGAGAACCGCCCCTGCACCATAGACCATGAAGAAGGGCGTATAGCCTGTTGACCTGTTGGGGGTGGTATTGATACTCCAAAGTATTGAAGGTAACTCCTCAACCCAACAACCCAGTGTTCCTTCCAAAGGAACCATAAGCCGGGGCTTGATGCCTCTCAAAATTTCCTGGTTAGCCCTTTCTGCCTGACCATTAGACTGTGGATGGGCCACAAAAGAAACATCCAGACGAATATGCTCTCTTTGACAGAACTCCTTCATAGCACCCTTAGACAAATTAGTGCCATTATCATTGATGATACTCTGAGGATAACCAACGTGGTAGATCAGTTTTTTAACAAACTGAACTGCAGTTGCAGCGTCACACTTGCTAACTGGCTCTGCTTCTACCCATTTAGTAAATTTGTCAACCGCCACCAAGAGGTGGGTCTTCTTATCCTTAGACCTTTTGAAAGGTCCAACCATATCAAGCCCCTAGACCGCAAATGGCCAAGTTATTGGAATCATCCGCAACTCCTGAGCCGGCACATGAGCTCGTCGAGAAAATTTCTGATATCCATCACACCTACTGACGATATCTTCTACATCAGCATGAGCCGTCAACCAATAAAACCTGTGACGAAAAGCTTTAGCTACTAAAGACTTAGAGCCAGCATGATGACCACAATCACCTTCATGAATCTCTCGTAAGATCTCATGACCCTCTTCGGGAGAAACACAACGTTGAAACACGCCTGTCACACTGCAACGCTGAACTCGCCGTTGAAAATAGTCATAGACTTAGACCTCCTGGTTATTTGTCTTGCCAAAGTTTCATCCTCAGGTAACTCACCCCGGATCATATAAGCCAAGTAGGGAAGCGTCCAATCAGGAATAGCATGGAGAGCCACCACCAACTGTGCCTCCGGGTCAGGAATAGCAAGGTCCTCTTCTGAGGTAACTTGACCGAAGGATTATGCAATACATCAAGAAACACATTAGGAGGCATCGGCTTACGTTGAGACCCAAGCCGGCTCAAGGCATCAGCCGCCTCATTCTTCTGTCGATCAAGGTGATCCACCTGATAACCCTTGAAGTGACCAGCAATATTGTCAACCGCCCGGCGATAAGCCGCCATAAGCGGGTCTTTGGAATCCCATGTGCCTGAGACTTGCTGAGCCACAAGGTCTGAGTCTCCCAGGCACCTGACCCTGCTCAAAATCATCTCTTTGGCCATACGAAGGCCGTGGAGCAAAGCCTCATACTCAGCTGCATTGTTAGTACAAGGAAACATTAGCCTTAAAACATAACAGAATTTGTCACCTCATGGGGAAGTCAAAATAACTCCAGCCCCCGAGCCTTCCATCTGCCTGGACCTGTCAAAGTGAATCGTCCAATATCTGTTATCAGGCTTCTCATCAGGCATCTGCAACTCTATCCAGTCATTGATGAAATCCACTAGAGCCTGAGATTTAATGGCTATTCTTAGCACATATTTCAAACAACGAGGTCCAAGTTCAATTGCCCAATTAGCCACCCGGCCTGTGGCCTCCCTGTTTTGAATAATGTCTCCTAAGGGAGCAGAGCTGACCACAGTAATAGGATGACCAAGAAAATAATGCTTCAGCTTGCGAATCACCATGAACACCCCATATACCAGTTTCTGCATAAGGTAGGCCAACTAGATCAATTTTTCTTGCCATGGGAAGAGGTGCTTTGTGATGGGTTTGATCTTATGGTGTCCTCACCCAGTGACAGAAGGGGTAGCGAGGCACGTATGTCAGCCTGGGCATAAAAACCGAAGACCGAAAACCGAACCCGAAAAGACCGAGACCAAACCCGAAAAGACCGAACTAGAAAAGACCGAATAAAATACGGTCTGCGCAAACAGAAGACCGAACTAATTACGGTCTGTTTGGTCCTTCTGTCTTAAAGACCGAATAGACCATATAGACCGAACTAAAAAAGCCCGTACACAAGACTGCAAGACCATATTTATCGCCCATCCGGCCAGCCCAAGGTCATGAGCGAGATACACACATCTCATGATTCACGGGCAACCAGCTACTGCACTCTCGTAATTCTCAAAAAAAAAACGGTTGCACTCTTATTCCTCCGTTTCTTCACAATCATCCGAGCTGCAGTTCATCACTATCTCGTCCTCTTACACGTTGGTCACCGGCTCGTTGTCTACTGTCTTCTTCCCGTGCTCCATCTTGCATCTGAAGGTAAGAAAGCATACAATACAACTGCTACTTGTCTGAATTTTCTTATGTACAGATGCACATCTATACACGCATTTGTTGTCTCAGTACATATGCACCTCTGTACAAACATGCAGTTTGTTACTGGAAATAATATGAATATGAGTTATAGCAATTAATTTGGTCTGTTTGGTCGGGACCGAAGACCGAATAATAAAGACCGAAGACCGAATAGTGAAGAACCGAAAAGACCGAAATTATTATGGTCTTCAATTATGGAAGACCGAATTCTTGGAAGACCGAAAAGACCGGACCGAACAAACCGAAAAGACCGAACGCCCGGGCTGACACGTATGTATCATTGCTATTAAGGATAACAAGATGGGGTCTATTCCTACAAGAATAGATCTTGTCTATATCATGTCATCATTCTTATTGCATTACTCCGTTTCTCCATGAACTTAATACACTAGATGCATGCTGGATAGCGGTCGATGTGTGGAGTAATAGTAGTAGATGCAGAATCATTTCGGTCTACTAATCTTGGACGTGATGCCTATATATTGATCATTGCCTTGGATATCGTCATAATTATTCGATCTTCTATCAATTGCCCAATAGTAAGTTGTTTACCCACCGTATGCTATTTTCTCGAGAGAAGCCACTAGTGAAATCTACGGCCCCGGGTCTATCTTTCACCATATTGCTTTCAGATCTATTTTTCACCGCATTTGTTTTCAGATCTATTATTACAAAAACCAAAAAAATACTTTGCTGCCCTTTTTATTTGTATCTTTTATTTCGCGTTTTATTCAGATCTATTTATCCAATCGCATACAAACCAATCTATCTTTTTACCGTGGAGAGATTGACAACCCCTCTTACGTGTCAGGTTGCAAGTTTTTGTTCTTTGTGTGCAGGTACCGTTTACATAGTGTTGCTTGGTCCTCCTACTGGATTGATACCGTGGTTTCATAACTGAGGGAAATACCTACCGTAGCTGTACTGCATCATCCCTTCCTCTTTGGGGAAATACCGACGCAGTTTCAAGCCACATCAACCACCGGAGGTATTCATATAGAGTCATATTTTGTTCTAGTATCGAGTTGTAATTCTTGAGTTGTAAGTAAATAAAAGTGTGATGATCATAATTATTAGAGCATTGTCCCATGTGAGGAAAGGATGATGGAGGCTATGATTCCCCCACAAGTCGGGATGAGACTCCAGACTTAAAAATAAAAAAGAGGCCAAAGAGCCCAAACAAAAAAATGAGAGAAAAAGAGAGAAGGGACAATGTTACTATCCTTTTGCCACACTTGTGCTTAAAAGTAGCACCATGTTCTTCATGATAGAGAGTCTCCTATTTTATCACTTTCATATACTAGAGGGAATTTTTCATTATAGAACTTGGCTTGTATATTCCAATGATGGGCTTCCTCAAATTACCCTAGGTCTTCGTGAGCAAGCAAGTTGGATACACACCCACTTAGTTTTCCTTTTGAGCTTTCATATACTGATAGCTCTAGTGCATCCGTTGCATGGCAATCCCTACTCACTTGCATCAATATCAATTGATGGGCATCTCCATAGCCCATTAATTTGCCTAGTTGATGTGAGACTTTCTCCTTTTTGTCTTCTCCTCACAACCACCACCATACTCTATTCCACATATAGTGCTATATCCATGGCTCACGCTCATGTATTGCGTGAAAGTTGAAAAATCTTGAGAACATTAAAAGTATGAAACAATTGCTTGGCTGGTCATTGGGGTTGTGCATGGTAAAATACTTTGTGTGATGAAGATAGAGAATGGCAAGACTATATGATTTTGTAGGGATAACTTTCTTTAGCAATGATATTTTGGGAAGACATGATTACTTTATTAGTATGCTTGAAGTATTATTGTTTTTATGTCAATATTAAACTTTTGTTTTGAATCTTATGGATCTGAACATTCATGCCACAATAAATAAAATTGCATTGATAAATATGTTAGGTAGCATTCCACATCAAAAATTCTATTTTTATCATTTACCTACTCGAGGATGAGCAGGAATTAAGCTTGGGGATGCTTGATACGTCTCCAACATATCTATAATTTTTTATTGTCCCATGCTACTATATTATCTATTTTGAGTACATAAGAAGTTGATCCCCACTATCTTATTTATCTCAACATGCACACATGCCACCTCATCAAAGGCCCACCACTACATGCATGAGAAAAAGTTTTCCATTATTAGTTGATCTCATGCACACCTTTTAGCTCACCACAAAAGTCACCTCATCAAAGGTCCACTCAACATGCATGAAAAAAGTTTTCCATTATGTTAAGCCACTTATATTCAAAATATTTTTTGACTACACAATAATCAAATAAAATATAAATTATTTATTTTTAGCTTTAGTTCATATATTATTAATTCAACGATGGAAGCTTCATACAATGAAATCACATTACTATATATTGAACATATTCCGCAGCAACGTGCGGGGTATTATCTAGTTAACCTAGTGCCCAGTGCCAGTTGTTGTTTTTTCCTTGTTTTTGACTTTTATAGAAAATCAATACCAAACAGAGTACAAACGGAATAAAACTTTACGATGATTTTTCTTGGACCAGAAGAAACCCACGAGACTTGGAGAGGAGGCCAGAGGAGCCACGAGGAGGCCACAAGCCTCCTGGCCGCACCCCTAGGGGGAGCGCCCTCAGGGCTTGTGGGCCCCTCGGGACTCCCCTAACCCTAATCCCAGCACTATAAATTCCCAAATATTCCCCCTATACCAGAAGGCACACCAAAAAATACTTTTCCGCCGCCGCAAGCTTCTGTTCTCGTGAGATCCCATCTTGGGGCCTTTTCCGGCACTCTGCCGGAGGGGGATTCGATCATGGAGGGCCTCTACATCTACCTTGCTGCCCTTCCGATGATGTGTGAGTAGTTTACCATAGACCTACGGGTCCATAGCTAGTAGCTAGATGGCTTCTTCTCTCTCTTTGATCTTCAATACAATGTTCTCCTCGATGTTCTTGGAGATCTAGTCGATGTAATCTTCTTTTGTGGTGCATTTGTTGAGATCCGATGAATTGTGGATTTATGATCAGATTATCTATGAATATAATTTGAGTCTTCTCTGAACTCTTTTATGCATGATTAAAATCGCTTTGTATTTCTCTCCGATCTATCGATTTGGTTTGGCCAACTAGATTGGTTTTTCTTGCAACGGGAGAGGTGCTCTGTGATCGGTTCAATCTTGCGGTGTCCTCACCCAGTGACCAAAGGGGCAGCGAGGCACAAATTGTATTGTTGCCATTAAGGATAAAAAGATGGAGTTTATATCATATTGCTTGAGTTTATCCCTCTACATCATGTCATCTTGCTTAAGGCGTTACTCTGTTCTTATGAACTTAATACTCTAGATGCAGGTAGGAGTCAGTCGATGTGTGGAGTAATAGTAGTAGATGCAGAATCGTTTCGGTCTACTTGTCACGGACATGGTGCATATATTCATGATCATTGTCGGGGGGATGAACCCTGGGCAGGCAACGGAACCCAGATCCTTTTTCAAAAACATCGAGGCCGGCATCGCCCCTCAATCTGGCTCGTACTTGGCCGGGTTCCTCGACCAGGCCAAGTCCCCCAACCCGGCCAAGACTGCAACACGGCCAGACCTGCTGGCGCATGCTGGCCCATCCCGACAAACCAAGACTTCTCCAACAAGCCGGCACCCACATGGTGCCTTCCTCAACCCGGCCGCAGGTCAGCTCCCATCCCATCCAAGGCGTACGATGGAGCGAGTCCCCGTAGAGGGGATGAGCGTGGCTACAGTGGCCCACCAACCCCGCTGACTGACAGGAGTGTGGCTACAGTGGCTCACCTACTCCGCTGACCGTGGCCGGCATGGCAACAGTGCGCCCCTCGTCCTGCTGACGCAAGCCAATGGCGAACAGGCGACGCACCACTGTAGCCGAGCCGGCTCAACCACTCCGTGACGCAGGACAAGACAGGGAACAGTGTCCTCTGGCGCACGGGGCCCGCGCCCGGAGAACCCGGCGAATCCTGGCACCCGGCGGGTCCCAGCACCGGCTTCCCAAATGCTAACATCCCGGCCCCATGGCCTTGTATCTTTACCATTGTAACCCTGGGGGGTTGACCTATAAAACCCCCCAGGGAGCTCCCGTGCGAAGGGTCGACCGATCATCACTAGAACACACACACGTACGAGGAGAAGGAGCGGCCTAAGCCCTGGCCTGTCTTCCTTCCTCCCTCCCCCAAACAGCTCTAGGAGCAAGCTTGTAACATCCACATATAAACTACTCTCGGCAGGACTGGGGGTGTTATCTCTCCGGAGAGCCCCGAACCTGGGTATGTCTTGCGTCCCTCGCTCACTCATGCCGACCTTGCCTCTGGAGCCCACCGGTGCCCTCGAGCCTGTCCCTATCTTTAGCCATCCTTTGGCATCTGCCGTGCGCCCACCACGACAGTTGGCGCCCACCGTGGGGCAGCCCGAGGTCCCGGCCATACACATGTTCCAGACGGGGCCCCTCATCAATTCCGGTGAGCGCATTGCGCGCTGCGTGTCCCTCGAGCCCGTCGCGCTGACAGCCGACGTCATCGATGCGCTCACCGCCTCCTTCACCACGCTGCGCATCTCCGACGCGCCCGCGGTCGATGAGTACTCCAGCAGGGTGCTCGACGTCTCCGACTCCCCCGTCTCCCTCGGCAATGACCACTCCGCCGGGGCGGCGGACCTCTGCGTCCGGGTAGAGGTATTAATCACCGGCTCCGGCTCTTCTTCGTCTAGCAAGAAGGCCGCCGCCGCGAGGGCCGCAGCGGAGCGCACCAACATGGCCGACCCGCTGCACGCCACGATGCAGAACCTCAGCATCCCCATCGCCACCGACATCGACGCCGCTGACGCCACGGAGGCCCGGGCCCGGCTCGAGGAGGAGCGCAAGCGCCTGCTGGACAGGGCCGAGACGCTCGCTGTTACGCCGCGCCGGCTGGAATCCACCCAGCGAGAGCGCGCCGCCGCGTACGGCTTCACTCCGACCGCTGCCGAGCCCAGCCGGGTCACCGAGGTGAGGGCTCGTCGCGCTGCCATTGGCCGCGCGCTAAGCGCAGACCCGCCCATCTACGACACCCCGGTCAAGTACATGCGCGCCGCAAAGGTGGCCACTGTTGGCCTGGAGCAGCTGCAGGGCGAGGAGCTGCAAGAGAGCTTGCAGCGCCTGAACGAGCTTCTCGGCACCGCGAACGCGTAGCAAAACTGCCTCAACCATCCCACTGCATCCGCCTTGCGGCACACCAAAGATCCCGAGCGCGAGCGACAGAACACGGCATCTTCCCCGCGCCCGGACGAAGCTCAGTCCGGCCAGACCCGAACCCGGCGCAACCGTGCCCCGACGACTGGAAACGGCCTGGGCGACAAGCCGGCTGCTGGAGTCCGACGCCAGCAAGACCCTCCCCCACTGTCTGGCCGGCATGGCAACCCGGCTTCGGCCAACCCAGCGCCTCGCGGTCCCGTCGCAAGCCGGCTGGGCCCGCGTGCCATCGACGACGCCGACGCTCGCCATCGCCTCGACCAGCTTGCCCTCTCCTTCGAGCTGGAGGAAGACAACGCCGTCGGCCTGGCTTGCTTCGGCCTGCACATCCGGGATGAGCCCTTCCACAAAGGGTTCACGCTGCCCCGCGACACCCCCAAGTACAACGGCACCGTCAAGACGGAGGATTGGCTCATCGACTACACCACCGCCATCGGCATCGCGGGTGGCAATTGCCGTCTTGCCGTGTGCTACGCCCCGCTCATGCTCCAGGGTTCAACCCGCACGTGGATGAACAGCCTGTCAGTTGGCAACATCAACGCGTGGGTCGACTTCGAGCAGGCCTTCGTGTGCAACTTCACCGGCACCTACAAGCATCCCGGCCGTCCCAGCCAGCTCGCCATGTGCGTGCAGGGGCCGGCTGAAACCGGCCGCGAGTACCTCGCACGCTGGACCGAACTCCGGAACAGCTGTGAGGGCCTCCACGAGGTCCAAGCCATTCAGTACTTCATGAGCGGTTGCCGGGATGGCACCCTCCTCAAACACAAACTCCTGCGCTCGAGCCAACCACCATGGCCGTGCTCATGGTCATCACAGACAAGTACGTCAACACCGACTCCGCCATGAAGATCCAGGTGGTGCTAGATGAAGCCGGCACGACCTCCCAAGCCGGCCGGCGAGAGCAGCCACCAACAGAACAACACCTGGAGCATGTGCATAGACTACACCAGCCTGAACAAGGCCTGCCCCAAGGATCCTTTCGCTGTCTCGTGGATAGATCAAGTCATCGACTCCACCACCGGCTGCGAGCTCCTGTCCTTCCTGGATGCTTACTCCGGCTATCATCAGATCAAGTTGTACCCAGCCGACGCCCTGAAGACGTCCTTCATCACGCCCTTTGGGGCGTACTGCTACATCACCATGTCGTTGGGCTTAAAGAATGCCGGTGCCACCTTCCAGCGCTGCATGCAGAAATGCCTGCTGACGCAACTCAGCCACAACATCCACGTCTACGTGGACGATATCGTGGTGAAGACCAAGCAGCACCTCACACTCCTTGATGACCTGCGGGAGACCTTTGCCAATCTGCGCGAGTACCAGATCAAGCTCAACCTGGAGAAGTGCGTTTTCGGCGTGCCAGCTGGGAAGCTGCTCGGCTTCCTCGTCTCGGAGCGTGGCATCGAGGCGAACCCGAAAAAGATCAAGGCCATCGAGCGCATGCGCAAGCCAACCCGGCTGCGTGATGTTCAGAAGTTCACCGGCTGCTTGGCCTCGGTCAGCCGGTTTCTCAGCCGGCTGGGTGAGAGGGCCTTGCCCCTATATCAGCTGATGAAGAAGACGTCGCCGTTCGAGTGGAATGACTAGGCGGATGAAGCTTTCTGGGATCTCAAGCGCATTCTCTCCACCGCACCCGTCCTGGCCGCGCCGGCAGACAAAGAGCCGCTATTGCTATACATTGCCGCCACCTCGCGGTCGGTCAGCACGGTGCTGGTGGTCGAGCGACCAGAGAAGGGCAAGATCCAGTCTGTCCAGTGCCCGGTCTACTACCTGAGCGAGGTGCTTTCCTCCTCCAAGCAAAACTACCCACACTACCAGAAGATGTGTTACGGCGTGTACTTCACCGCCAAGAAGCTGAAGCAGTATTTCCAAGAGCATGTCATCACCGTGGTCAGCACGGCCCCCATCGGCTAGATCATGGGCTGCCGAGATGCCTCTGGCTGGGTTGCCAAGTGGGCCATCGAGCTGGCCAGCCACACCATCCTCTACGAGCCCCGCACCACGATCAAGTCCCAGGTCCTGGCCGACTTCCTCGTCGACTGGACGGAGACCTAGTACCTACCGTCGGCGCTGGATTCAACACATTGGCGCATGCACTTTGACGGCTCCAAGATGCGCTCCGACTTGGGAGCCGGCATCGTGCTATCTTCCCCGAAGGGCGACCGGCTGCGGTACGCACTCCAGATCCACTTCACCGCCTCCAACAACGTCGCCGAGTATGAAGCCCTTGTGCACGGCCTCCAGCTAGCCAAGGAACTCGGCGTCCGGCGCATCCTGTGCTATGGCGACTCGGATCTGGTGGTGCAGCAGTGTTCCGGTGAGTGGGATGCCCGGGATGCCAACATGGCCAGCTACTGTTTCCTGGTCCAGCAACTCTCCGGCTCCTTCGATGGCTGCGAGTTCCTCCACGTCCCGCCCGAGGAAAACGAATCCGCCGACACGCTAGCCAAGATTGGCTCATCCCGGTAGGCTATACCATCCGGCGTCTCCCTCGAGCACCTACGCAAGCTATCCGTCAAGCTGTCTCCGGATTCCGAATCCATCTTTGTCCCGGATGACCCCGCAGCGCCCCTCCCCAACCCGGACCCGGGGGCTGCCAGTCCAAGCTCGGGGGCTGCCATCCCCAACCCGGTCCCGGGGGCTCCGGATCTCGGCCCGGGGACTGCTCATCCCGGCCCGGGGGCTGCCGAGCTCAGCCCGGCCGCCACCATCCCCAACTCGGGGGCTGCCACCCCAGAACCCGCCTTGGTGGCCGTCTTCACCGTCGTGATGGCTCCGTCATGGGCCCAGCCAATCCTAGCATTCCTGAAGAGCGGAGCGCTCCCCATGGACGAGACCGAGGCCCGACAAGTGCAACGCCGGGCGTCCGCCTACAGCATCATCAACAGCGAGCTCGTCAAGCGCAGCGCAACAGGCGTGTTCCAGCGCTGCGTCGAGCAAGACAAGGGCACGGAGATCCTCCTCGACATACACCAGGGCGAGTGCGGGCACCATGCCGCCTCCAGGTCCCTGGTGGCCAAGGCTTTCTGCCATGGTTTCTACTGGCCCACGGCCCTCAAAGACGCCGAGTCGCTCGTCCTCAAGTGCAAGGGTTGCCAACGCTTCAGCAAGCGCAGCCGCCAGCCGGCTTCAGCCCTACAAACCATACCGATCACCTGGCCCTTCGCGGTCTGGGGGCTCGACATGGTAGGACCCTTCAAGACCGCCCGGGGCGGCATGATGCACTTGCTTGTGGCAGTCGACAAGTTCACCAAGTGGATCGAGGCGCGGCCGATCAAGAAGCTGGACGGGCCAACGGCCGTCCGGTTCATCAAAGACATCGCGGTGCACTACGGCGTCCCGCACAGCATCATCACGGACAACGGCACCAACTTTGCCAAGGGCACTTTGGCGCAGTACTGCTCCGTCTCCGGCATCTGGCTTGACCTGGCCTCCCTAGCTCATCCTCAATCCAACGGCCAGGTCGAGCGGGCCAATGGCCTCATCCTATCCGGCATCAAGCCATGGCTCGTCGAGCCCCTCATCCGTTCACCCGGCAGCTGGCTTGACGAGCTGCTGGCCGTCCTCTAGAGTCTCCGGACAACACCAAACCGGTCGACCGGGTTCACCCCGTTCTTCCTCGCCTACGGAGCAGAAGCCGTCATCCCAACCGACATCGAGTTCGACTCACCACGAGTCGCAATGTACACAAAAGCACAAGCCAAGGAAGCCCGTGAAGACGGCGTCGACCTACTCGAAGAAGCACGCCTCTTGGCCCTTAGCCAATCGACCATATACCAACAAGGCCTGAGGCACTACCACAGCAAAAAGATCAAGCCCCTCGCATTCTACGAGGGAGACCTTGTCCTCTGGCTTGTCTAGCAGCAAGCCGGCCAGCACAAGTTGGCCTCTCCATGGGAGGGCCCCTTCATCGTCAGGAAAGCCTTGTGCGACCACAACGCCTACTACCTCATCGACTCCCACAAGCCGAACAAGCGCAAGAGAGATACCACCGGCGAAGAGACAAGCCGGCCCTGGAACGCAGAGCTCCTCCGCCCATTTTATAGTTAGTTGTATGCACGTATGTATCGCTGCCTTTTGTAATTTCATGAAAAACAATGGGAACCCCGAACGACACTCGGGGGCTGCCTTTTCCTACCAAGTTATTGTGTTCTACACATCCTTGTGATCTTTCTTAAAACCTCCACCGCCGGGTTGGTCTGACCAACCCGGGGGCTCGAGGGCTGGCCGGCTTGGCCGCAACCCGCCGTCCACCTTAGCACATCCCGGCGTCTCCGGGTTGCCGAGGCCCTCCACTTCGCCCTACGCCACAGTCCGGCTTCGGCTGTTGGCCGGCAAGAACTATGGGCTAGAACACCTACATGTCACGGAACACTAAGTTGGACCCGCCAGATTGGCTGACCCGGCCTCACTGCACTAAGTTGCTGCACGACCGGCTGCTCGCCAGCCGGCTTCGCCGGCTGCCGTCAGCCGGCCTAGTGGGTGTTTCGCTCGCACTCAACGTTTGAAGGGCCTAAGTACTGCACGCTCTTTCCAAGGACCGAACTCCTTGTCATGGACCGGAACCCGGCAGTTCGACTCGCGGGGGGAGGTCCAAGGAAGGGTCAAGCAAGAAAGAAGGCTTAGAAAACAAAGAGCGAAAGTGCAAACATTCGCGAAAATATTTACATTACAACAATATGGGCCCAAGGCCATAGTTCATTACATTCACCTAAAAACACCCCAGTGGGTGGGTGGACCTGCTACTTAACAAAAGTGCGATAAAAGATAAAAACAGGACGGCTTCAGGCGACTCCCGCACCGGGTTGCGCAACCGCCGGCTCCTCCTCGGTGGCCTCCGGGTTCGTCGAGGTGCCGGTATCAGCCAACCTGGCGTCCTCATCCACATAAGGGCCGGACTCCTCAGAGCTGCCCAACGGGTTGTCGAGTAGCAAGCCGAAGTCATCAGGTGGCACCACCCCGCCGTCGTCAGTTAGCTCTACCTGGAACTCATCGTGGAGCGCGAATGAGGCCAGGTAGCTGGCCCTGGCGGTGATCCGGCCCGCCTCCGCTTGCAGCTGGGGCTCTGCACCGGCTCGTTAGGCCACCAGCCGGTCTAGCGCTAGGTTTGGGTACCAGGACATGACGAACCTGAGCGCCACGTCGGCACCAGCACGGGTGGCAGAAACGCGCCACGCGTGAAGCCGCGCCGGCCCGGCCTCCAGCCACCGCGCCAGCCACGTGAAGCTGTTAGGCGCGACGGCGCCAGGCCAGAGGGCCGCCGTCATCTCCACGCCGGCTGCCGAGACCCGCCCCATCTGCTCGCCCAAGACCTGCAGGCGGGCCTCGGCGGCCCGCATTATCTCCGAGAAGCTCCAGGCGACATTCGGGTCAAGCCCAGTGCCCACGATCCCCCGGGGCGACCGTTGAGCACGAACGGCCTCCTCTGCCGTCCTCTGCGTCTCTGGGAAGTGCCCTGTCAAGAAGAAAAGCAAGACAGTCAGCAACAAAAAAGCAAAGCCGGCTTCACAATCCGGCGAGATAAACAAAGAAGCACTTACTGGCGAGGACTTCGTCCAGGTGTTGCGCTTCAAGCAACGTACCGTGCCGCTCCAAGTCCCCAGCATGGTTGCGCGCTTCGAGCGCCTTCTCCAGCTCGGCGCCCTTGTCAATGGCCGCCTTTAGCTCGGCGTCCTTGGCGGCGGCCGCCTTCTCGTGCTCCTCCTTGAGGCGGAGGAGCTCCGCCTGGTGGGCATCCGCCGCCTTGACGGCCTCCGCCCTGAGGCGCTCCACCTCGGCCTGAAGCTGGCCCTTATCGTTGGCCAGCCGATCGCGCTGCTGGCCGGCTTCGCCGAGCGCCTGCTGGGCCTCCGCCAACTTGGCCACCTCCACTGTGAGGCACTCTACCTTGGCCTGAAGCCGGCTCTTGTCGCCAGCAAGCTGCTCACGCTGCTTGCCGGCTTCCGCAAGTGCCCGTTGGGTCTCCACGACTTTGGCGGCCTCCGCCTTCAGCTCCCCCACTTCGACCCGGAGCCAGCTGGTGCAGGCAACTGCCAGGTCGCGCTGCTGACCAGCCCTGGTTAGCCGGGTTCACCAGACCGGCGCCTCGGCCATGGCAGCTGCGCGGCGAAGATTCAAAGTGAAGAACAACAAAAGAACAAAAACACTTTAAGATTCGACCCAACTACTACGTAGTCGGCCCGAATCTCGGGGGCTACACCCAGTGGGTGCGCTAGCGCGTCCCCACTAAGAGCATACGAAAACATACCTTCGGCAAGGCGGAGCGCCTCCTCCTTGGCGGCGAGCCGCGCCGTGAGCTGCTGGTGCGTCTCCAGAAGCCGGTTGTAAACACCGACCCGGAAGGCGTCCAGTTGCTGCAAGATAAAGCAAGAATCAACATGAGACAGAGCATATGAAGATTCGACCCAACTACTATGTAGTTGGCCCGAATCTCGAGGGCTACACCCAGTGGGTGCGCTGGCGCGCCCCCACTAGCCGGCTACGAAGGAAAAGCCACAGGAAAAGAAACACTCACCAACACGGAGCACTCTAGCTCCCATGCCCGCTCCGCTTCGGCCTGAGCAAAGGCATGAACCCGCTCTGCGCGCCCGCGGAGACGCTAGCTCACGACGGCCATAGCCGCCTCCTCTTGCATCAGTGGCCCGAAGACGGCCGCCATGCTCGACCCGGCCCGTACCTGCTGCGACTCGGCGGCAGGACGGCCTCCCAGCGCCGTTGGCGGCTGCCTGACCACCAGGGCATGCTCGCCGCCTGTCGTCTCCTCCGCGGCCGGCGTCCCCTACGGCGCCACGTCCGGCGTCGCCTGCGGCACCCCATCCACTGTCGCCTGCGGCGTCCCCTCCAGGGCGGCCCCACCTCCACCTCCTTCCGCCTCCACCCGCTCGACCACGTCGGTCCGCGGTGGGGTGTTGTCGCTAATCACCATGATCTCCCGGCCGTCCACCGCCATCTCCGCTCGGCCGTCCAGGCCGCGCCCCTCATCCATCGGTGGCACGACGGCCGGTCTCGCCGGCTCCGTGCCGGTCGGCGCCTCCGGCCACGCTGGCCAGGCCCGGGCCTCCGCCTCCAACTCCTCGAGGGCCTTGTTGCGGTCCCTCCAGGCGCAGAGCTCCGTGTCCGCCGGGTCCAGGCCGATTCTCCCCGGCCGGTCCCTCGGGCGCCTCCTCATCCCGGTCGATGACGCTGCTCTGGGTCCGCCAGAATGAGAAGCCACCCCCGGACACGACATCCGTCGCCGCCAGCGCCAAGTCCAACGGCGACCTGGATCACGATAAGCGAAGCATGAGAAAAAGGAACCGCTCGGCAGCACGCCGACGCTGGCAAACAGAGCTTACCCAATCACCATCGGGGTGGTTGGCCTTGCTGGCACTGCCAGCGCGGCGCGGCACCTCTTCTTGGCGGTAGGCTTGCTGCCGGCGGCCGGGTCCGCCGTGCACTTGGCAGCCGATTTCCTCGGCGCTACATCCTCTTTCCCGTGCAGCCGGCTAGCCGCGGCCGGCATGCGGGAGGACCCAGCCCCGGCGGTGTCGCCGTCTCCTCCCCTCGGCAGCGTTGCACCATCAACATGCGTCAGAACCCCCGCATCGCCTTCCATTCGGTCTCGCAACGGATTGGGATGCAGAAACTTACCCGTGTGGCGCGCCTCGCCGGCGTCGGCATCCGCCGCCTCCGGGTTCTCGGCGAGGTCTTTCGCCTCCTCCGTGCCGCCTGGCTGGGCGGCCGCCACCTGCTTCGTCGTTCCGTCATATGGATGCCGGATGGTGTTCAACAGCGCCTCCCTCATCGTGTCAGGACGAAGAAAAAGTTGAGACATGGCAAAGAACGGAGACCAGGGACTCACCGCCGGCGCCGGGTTCCCATGACTGTAGGGGGCCTTCTCGAACTGCCACTCCTCGTTCATCCCGGCTTTTGAGATGTCGTTGACCCGGCCGGTGACCTGCTCCTGCGACAGCCGCCGGGACGACATCCGGTTGGGATCCTGAAGGCCGGTTATTTGGCCGATGATATGCGTTCGGCGCTGCAGCGGCAGCACCAGGCGCGCGATGAAGGATGCGATGAGGTCTGTCCAGGTGAGCCCCTCGCGCGCCACCATTTCGGTGTCCCGGTTGCTCAAGTTCAGCAACTCCTGCGCCGGTTTCTTAGGGCAGTAGTTCCAGTTGGTCTTGGTGTGCGGCATCACGTCAAGGAAGGGTGGCAAGTTGATATGGTCCGCGCCAAGATTGCGGGCGTAGAAGAAGGTATTCTGCCACTTCTTGGTAGAATCCTCCAGCGGCATCTTGGGGCACGCCCCGTGCGGCCGGGACAAGACGACGGCGGCCCCGCAGGCGGACATGACGCCGGCCTCCGGCCCTTGCTGCTTCAAGAAGAAGAAGCGGACCCAAAGATCGACGCTGTGCTCGACGCCCAGGTAGCCCTCGCACAGGGTGACGTACCCTGAGAGCTGCAGCACCGCATTCGCCCCCAGGTGGTGCGGCTGAAGCCCGAAGAACTCTAAGAATGCGCGGAAGAAGTCGCTCGCGGGGAGGCCGAACCCGCGCTTAAAGTGGGAATAGAAGACCACGCGCTTGGTCCCCTCCGGCTGCGGCGCCAGCCCGCCGTCAGGCAGGCGCACGGCCACCTCCTTCTCTGGCGGCAGCAAATGCGTATCGCGCAGATACTGAACATCCTCGACGGTGACGGTGGATCCTTCCCACGAGCCTTTCGGCAGTGCCATCAGCGATGCTCGGCGTGGGTGCGAGGCGCGTGGGCTGGGGCGAGAAGAAGGGGCGGCCGCTGAGCACTGCGGAGCGGTGGTAGTGCTTCGCTCGAGAGCAGCGGGGTATTGCGGCGTGCGACGGGCTCGGAGGCAAGAGCAAGAGAGGAAGAAGAAGATGGGGGGCGCATGCGTGAATGATTTCCGCCACCCCCTCCCCCCGATTTATAAGCCACGGCCAGAACATGGGGAAGTGGGATCGGCTGCGCCCGCCCCTCCCATTTCCCCGCATTAAGTGGGCATGATCCACGCGCAAATTAACTTCGCCGAGAAGAGCAACCGCCCGCGGGCGCCACATTAAATCCTTGCGCGTGGGCCGAGGGCGCGGAGTGGCGGGCCCCAGCCCGCCGTAATGACCCATCCCCCGCGTGGCCTGTCAGGGCCTCTTCAGCTTCTGACTGCCACGTGGCGTCCGCGCCAAAACCAAGAGATCGCGTCCCTCCCCCTTCAAGATTCAGCGGACTCCCCGGTTTCCCGCCCGTACCGGGATGCCGCGATCCGGCTTCCGGAAGCCGGCACACAGTGGGTGTTACCGGACCCGACGGTCGCAAGCTTCGCCAACATCAGCCTCATTCTCAGGGGGAGAAACAGTGAAGCCCCCCCCCCCCGCTTGAAGCCGGCGAGCCTTCACAGCTTCGGGGACTACTGTCGGGGGGATGAACCCCGGGCAGGCAACGGAACCCGGATCCTTTTTCAAAAACATCAGGGCCAGCATCGCCCCTCAATCCAGCTCATACTTGGCCGGGTTCCTCGACCCGGCCAAGTCCCCCAACCCGGCCAAGACTACAACACGGCTGGACCTGCTGGCGCATGCCGGCCCATCCCGACAAACCAAGACTTCTCCAACAAGCCGGTGCCCGCATGGCGTCTTCCTCAACCCGGTCACAGGTCAGCTCCCATCCCATCCAAGGCGTACGATGGAGCGAGTCCCCTTAGAGGGGATGAGCGTGGCTACAGTGGCCCACCAACCCCGCTGACTGACAGGAGCGTGGCTACAGTGGCTCACCTACTCCCCTGACCGAGGCCGGCATGGCAACAGTGCGCCCCTCATCCTGCTGACGCAAGCCGATGACGACCAGGCGAAGCGCCACTGTAGCCGAGCCGGCTCAACCACTCCGTGACGCATGACAAGAAAGGGAACAGTGTCCTCTGGCGCACGGGGCCCGCTCCCGGTGAACCCGGCGAATCCTGGCACCCGGCGGGTCACAGCACTGGCTTCCCAGATGCTGACATCCCGGCCCCATGGCCTTGTATCTTTACCATTGTAACCCTGGGGGGTTGACCTATGAAACCCCCCAGGGAGCTCCCGCGCGAAGGGTCGACTGATCATCAGTAGAACACACACACGTACGGGGAGTAGGAGCGGCCTAAGCCCTGGCCTGTCTTCCTTCCTCCCTCCCCCAAACAGCTCTAGGAGCAAGCCTGTAACATCCACATATAAACCACTCTCGGCAAGACTAGGGGTATTATCTCTCCGGAGAGCCCCGAACCTAGGTATGTCTTGCGTCCCTCGCTCGCTCATGCTGACCTCGCCTCTGGAGCCCACCGGTGCCCTCGAGCCTGTCCCTATCTTTAGCCATCCTTTGGCATCTGCCGTGCGCCCACCACGATAGTTGGCGCCCACCGTGGGGCAGCTCGAGGTCCCGGCCGGAGACATGTTCCAGACAGAGCCCCTTGTCGATTCCGGTGAGCGCATTGTGTGCTGTGTGTTCCCCGAGCCCGTCGCGGTGACAGCCGACGTCATCGACACACTCACCGCCTCCTTCGCCGCGCAGCTCATCTCCGACGCGCCCGCGGCCGATGAGTACCCCAGCGGGGTGCTCGACGTCTCCGACTCGCCCGTCCCCCTCGGCAATGACCTCTCCGACGGGGACGGCGGACCTCTGCGTCTGGGTAGAGGTATTCGTCACCGGCTCCGGCTCTTCTTTGTCTAGCAAGAAGGCCGCCGCTACCAGGGCCGCAGCAGAGTGCACCAACGTGGCCGACCCATTGAGCGCCATGATGCAGAACCTCAGCATCCCCATCTCCACTGACATCGATGCCGTCGACACCGTGGAGGCCCGGGCCTGGCTCGAGGAGGAGCGCAAGCACCTGCTGGACAGGGCCGAGACGCTCGCTGCTACGCAGCGCCGGCTGGAATCCACCCAGCGAGAGCGCGCCGCTGCGTACGGCTTCACTCCGGCTGCTACCGAGCCCAGTCGGGTCGCCGAGGTGGGGGCCCGTGGCGCTGCCATTGGCCGCACGCTGGGCGCAGACCCACCCGTCTACGACACCCCGGTCAAGAACATGCGCGTCGCAGAGGCGGCCACTATTGGCCTGGAGCAGCTGCAGGGCGAGGAGCTGCAGGAGCGCTTGCAGCTCCTGAACAAGCTTCTCGGCACCGTGAACGTGCAGCAAGACTGCCTCGACCATCCCGCTGCGTCCGCCTCGCGGCGCACCAAGGATCCCGAGCGTGAGCGACAGAACACGGCGTCTTCCCCGTGCCCGGACGAAGCTCAGTTCGGCCAGACCCGAACCCGACGCAACCGCGCCCCGACGACTAGAGACGGCCTGGGCGACGAGCCGGCTGCCAGAGTCCGACGCTAGCAAGACCCTCCCCCACCGTCTGGCCGGCGTGGCAACCCGGCTTCGGCCAACCCGGCGCCTCGCGGTCCCGTCGCAAGCCGGCTGGGCCCACGCGCCATCGACGACGCCGACGCTCGCCATCGCCTCGACCAGCTTGCCCTCTCCTTTGAGCTGGAGGAAGACAACACCGTCGGCCCGGCTTGCTTCGGCCCACGCATCCGGGATGAGCCCTTCCACAAAGGGTTCACGCTGCCCCGCCACACCCCCAAGTACAACGGCATCGTCAAGCTGGAGGACAGGCTCATCGACTACACCACCACCATCGGCATCGCGGGCGGCAATCGCCGTCTTGCCATGCGATACGCCCCGCTCATGCTCCAGGGTTCGGCCCGCACGTCGATGAACAGCCTGCCGGTCGGCAGCATCAACGCGTGGGTCGACTTCAAGTAGGCCTTCGTGCACAACTTCACCGGCACCTACAAGCATCCCGGCCATCCCAGCCAGCTCGCCATATGCGTGCAGGGGCCGGCTGAAACCGGCCGTGAGTACCTCGCACGCTGGACCGAACTCCGGAACTGCTGCGAGGGCGTCCATGAGGTCCAAGCCATTCAGTACTTCGTGAGCGGTTGCCGGGATGGCACCCTCCTCAAGCACAAACTCCTGCGCTCCAAGCCAACCACCATGGCCGCACTCATGGTCATCGCGGACAAGTACGCCAACGCTGACTCTGCCATGAAGATCCAGGTGGTGCTAGATGAAGCCGACAAGGCGATGCTGGCACCACCTCCCAAGCCGGACGGCAAGAGCAGCCGCCAGCAGACAACACCTGGCGCGTGTGCATAGACTAGACCAGCCTGAACAAGGCCTGCCCCAAGGATCCTTTCGCCCTCCCGCGGATAGATCAAGTCATCGACTCCACCGCCGGCTGCCAGCTCCTATCCTTCCTAGATGCTTACTCTGGCTATCATCAGATCAAGCTGAACCCGGCCGACGCCCTGAAGACGTCCTTCATCATGCCCTTTGGGGCGTACTACTACATCACCATGCCGTTCAGCTTGAAGAATGCCGGCGCCACCTTCTAGCGCTGCATGCAGAAATGCCTGCTAACGCAACTCGGCCGCAACATCCACGTCTACGTGGATGCCATCGTGGTGAAGACCAAGCAGCACCTCATGCTCCTTGACGACCTGAGGGAGACCTTTGCCAATCTGCGCGAGTACCAGATCAAGCTCAACCCGGAGAAGTGCGTTTTCGGCGTGCCGGCCGGGAAGCTACTCGGCTTCCTCATCTCAGAGCGCGGCATCGAGGCGAACCCAAAAAAGATCAAGGCCATCGAGCGCATGCGCAAGCCAACCTGGCTGCGTGATGTCCAAAAGTTCTCCGGCTGCTTGGCCTTGGTCAGCCGGTTTCTCAGCCGGCTAGGCGAGAGGGCCTTGCCCCTGTATCAGCTGATGAAGAAGACATCGATGTTCGAGTGGAACGACCAGGCGGACAAAGCTTTCTGGGATTTCAAGCGCATGCTCTCCACCACACCCGTCCTGGCCGCGCCGGCAGACAAAGAGCCGCTGTTGCTATACATTGCGGCCACCTCGCGGTCGGTCAGCACGATGCTAGTGGTCGAGCGACCAGATTAACTTTTTTACTAGTAGGAGCTCTTTCGGTATGCCATTGTTCATAATTTGCCATAATATTGTCTAGCAATTTAGTAGCTTCACCCAAAGTAATTTCCATAAAAGTACCACCCGCGGCGGCATCTAAAAGATTTCTAGAAATGAAGTTCAATCCCGCATAAAAAATTTGTATGATCATCCAAAGATTTAAACCATGAGTAGGACAATTTCTTAGCATCAATTTCATTATTTCCCAAGATTGCGCAACATGTTCATGCTCAAGTTGCTTAAAATTCATGATTTGCGTCCTAAGGGAAATAGTTTTCACGGGCGAAAATACTTAGTAATAAAAACATCTTTGCTCTTATCCCAAGAATCGATACTATTGCGAGGCAAAGAAGAAAACCAAATTTTTGCATGATCTCGCAATGAAAACGGGAATAATTTCAACTTCACAATATCATTGTCACATCTTTTTTCTTTTGCATATCGCATAATTCCACAAATGTGTTAAGATGGGATGCGGCATCCTCACTAGGAGTACCGGAAAATTGATCTTTCATAACAAGATTCAACAAAGCAACATTAATATCACAAGATTCCGCACTAGTGGCGGGAGGAGCAATCGGAGTGCTGATAAAATCATTGTTGTTGGTATTGGATAAATCACACAACTTGGTGTTCTCTTGAGTGATCTTGACTACGCAACAAGATTGCACTCAAAAACAGATCTGACGAGAAAACGGCGAACAAAAAAGAGGGCGAATAAAACGGCAAATTTTTGTGAAGTGGGAGAGAGGGAAACGAGAGGCATATGGCAAATAATGTAAATTGCAAGGAGATGAGATATGTGATTAGGACCCTGGTGGATGTTGATGATGTCTCCCCGGCAACGGCACTAGAAATTGGCGAGTTGTCGGGAGACTATCTTGACTTGATTCTCCCCGGCAACGGCGCCAGAAATACCGTTTGATGTTGGCTTGAACTACGTCGGTATTTCCCCAAAGAGGAAGGGATGATGCAGCACATCAACGGTAGGTATTTCCCTCAGTGATGAGACCAAGGTTATCGAACCAGTAGGAGGACCACGCAACACCACGTAAACAGCTCCTGCACACAAAGAACAAATACTTGCAACCCGACGTAACAGAGGGGTTGTCAATCCCTCACGGGTAAAAGGATAGGTAAAATTGTAGTAGATTGGATAAATAGATGTCGCGGGAATGCGAGACAAAACAAATAAATAAAAATTGCAGCAAGGTATTTTTGTGTATTTGGATTAATAGATCTGAAAATAAAAGTTGCAAATAAATAAAAAGCAAATAGCAAAATAGATCTGAAAGTATATGATGAGAAAATAGACCCGGGGGCCGTAGATTTCACTAGTGGCTTCTCTCGAGAAAAATAGAATACGATGGGTAAACAAATTACTGTTGGGCAATTGATAGAACTTCAAATAATTATGACGATATCTAGGCAATGATCATTATATAGGCATCACGTCCAAGATTAGTAGACCGACTCCTGTCTGCATCTACTACTATTACTCCACACATCGACCGCTATCCAGCATGCATCTAGTGTATTAAGTTCATGGAGAAACGAAGTAATGCAATAAGAATGATGACATGATGTAGACAAGATCTATTTATGTAGAAATGGACCCCATCTTGTTATCCTTAATGGCAACGATACATACGTGTCGGTTCCCCTTCTGTCACTGGGATCAAGCACCGTAAGATCGAACCCATCACAAAGCACCTCTTCCCATGGCAAGAAAAATACATCTAGTTGGCCTAACTAAACCAAAGATTCGAAGAAGAAATATGAGGCTATAAGTAATTATGCATATAAGAGATCAAAAGACTCAAATAACTTTCATGGATAAAAACATAGATCTGATCATAAACTCAAAGTTCATCGGATCCCAACAAACACACCGCAAAAAGAGTTACATCAAATAGATCTCCAAGAGACCATTGTATTGAGAATCAAAAGAGAGAGAGGAAGCCATCTAGCTACCAACTACGGACCCGTAGGTCTACAATGAACTACTCACGCATCATCGGAGAGGCTCCAATGAGGATGATGAACCCCTCCGTGATGGTGTCCAGATTGGATCTGTGGTTTCTGGAACTTGCGGCGACTGGAATTGATTTTCGTCGACTCCTCTAGGGTCTCTAGAATATTGGCGTATTTATAGAGAAAAGAGGCGGTACGGGAGGCGGCCGAGTTGGGCACAACCCACCTGGGCGCGCCTTGGCCCCCAGGCGCGCCCTGGTGGGTTGTGCTCCCCTTAGAGCCCCCCTCAGGTACTTTCTTGGCCCAACTTGTGTCTTCTGGTCTAGAAAAAATCACCAAAAAGTTTTGCTGCGTTTGGACTCCGTTTGGTATTGATTTCCTGCGAAGTAAAAAACAAGCAAAAAACAGCAACTGACACTAGGCACTATGTCAATAGGTTAGTCCCAAAAATTGATATAAAGTTGCTATAAAATGATTGTAAAATATCCAAGAATGATAATATAACAGCATGGAACAATCAAAAATTATAGATACATTAGAGACGTATCAGGCACCACCCCGCCGTCGTCAGTCAGCTCTACCTGGAATTCATCGTGGAGCGCGAACGAGGCCAGGTAGCTGGCCCTGGCGGTGATCCGGCCCGCCTCCGCCTGAAACTGGGGCTCCGCACCGGCTCGTCGGGCCAAGAGCCGGTGTAGCCCCAGGTTCGGGTACCAGGACATGACAAACCTGAGCGCCACATCAGCACCAGCACGGGCGGCAGAAACGCGCCACGCGTGAAGCCGCGCCGGCCCGGCCTCCAGCCACCGCGCCAGCCGCGTGAAGCTGTTAGGCGCGACGGCGCCAGGCCAGAGGGCCGCCGTCATCTCCACGCCGGCTGCCGAGACCCGTCCCATCTGCTCGTCCAAGACCTGTAGGCGGGCCTTGGCGGCCTGCATTATCTCCGAGAAGCTCCAGGCGACGTTTGGGTCAAGCCCAGCGCCCATGATCCCTCGGGGCGACCGTTGAGCACGAGCGGCCTCCTCCGCCGTCCTCTGCGTCTCTGGGACGTGCCCTGTCAAGAAGAAAAGCAAGACAGTCAACAACAAAAAAGCAAAGCCGGCGTCGCAATCTGGTGAGATAAACAAAGAAGCACTTACTGGCGAGGACTTCGTCCAGGTGCTGCGCTTCAAGCAACGTACCGTGCCGCTCCAAGTCCCCAGCACGGTTGCGCGCTTCGAGCTCCTTCTCTAGCTCGGCGCCCTTGTTAACGACCGCCTTCAGCTCGGCGTCCTTGGCGCCGGCCGCCTTCTCGTGCACTCCTTGAGGCGGAGGAGCTCCGCCTGGTGGGCATTCGCCGCCTTGACGGCCTCCGCCCTCAGGCGCTCCACCTCGGCCTGAAGCTGGCCCTTATCGTCGGCCAGCCGATCGCGCTGCTGGCCAGCTTCAGCGAGCGCCTGCTGGGCCTCCGCCGCCTTGGCCGCCTCCACCATGGGGCGCTCTACATCGGCCTGAAGCTGGCTCTTGTCGCCAGCCAGCTGCTCACGCTGCTTGCCGGCTTCAGCAAGCGCCCGTTGGGTCTCCACGACCTTGGCGGCCTCCGCCTTCAGCTCCGCCACTTCGACCCGGAGCCGGCCGGCGTAGGCAACTGCCAGGTCGCACTGCGGACCGGCCCTGATCAGCCGGGTTCGCCAGACCGGCACCTCGGCCACGGCAGCTACGCGGCGAAGATTCAAAGTGAAGAACAACAAAAGAACAAAAACACTTTAAGATTCGACCCAACTACTACGTAGTCAGCCCGAATCTCGAGGGCTACACCCAGTGGGTGCGCTAGCGCGCCCCCACTAAGGGCATACGAAACATACCTTCGGCAAGGCGGAGCGCCTCCTCCTTGGCGGCGAGCCGCGCCGTGAGCTGCTGGTGCTTCTCCATAAGCCGGTTGTAAACACCGACCCGGAAGGCATGCAGTTGCTGCAAGATAAAGCAAGAATCAACATGAGAAACAGCATATGAAGATTCGACCCAACTACTATGTAGTTGGCCCGAATCTCGGGGGCTACACCCAGTGGGTGCGCTGGTGCACCCCCACTAGCCGGCTACGAAGAAAAAGCCAGAGGAAAAGAAAGACTCACCAACACGGAGCGCTCCAGCTCCCGTGCCTGCTCCGCTTCGGCCTGAGCAAAGGCCTGAACCCGCTCCGCACGCCCGCGGAGACGCTGGCTCACGGCGGCCGTAGCCGCCTCCTCCTGCGTCAGTGGCCCAAAGACGGCCGACGCGCTCGACCCGGCCTGTACCTGCTGCGACCTGGCGGCAGGACGGCCTCCCGGCGCCGTTGGCGGCTGCCAGACCACCAGGGCATGCTCGCCGCCTGTCGTCTCCTCCGCGGCCGGCGTCCCCTGCGATGCCACGTCCGGCATCGCCTGCGGCGCCCCGTCCACTGTCGCCTGCGGCGTCCCCTCCAGGGCGGCCCCACCTTCGCCTCCTTTCGCCTCCACCCGCTCGACCACATCGGTCCGCGGTGGGGTGTCGTCGCCAATCACCACGACCTCCCGACCGTCCACCGCCACCTCCGCCCGACCGTCCTGGCCGCACCCCTCATCCATCAGCGGCACGACAGCTGATCTTGCCGGCTCCGTGCCCGCCGGTGCCTCCGGCCACGCTGGCCAGGCCCGGGCCTCCGCCTCCAGCTCCTCAAGGGCCTTGTTGCGGTCCCTCCAAGCGCAGAGCTCCGTGTCCACCGGGTCCAGGCCGAGATCCTCCCCGGCCGGCCCCTCGGGCGCCTCCTCATCCCGGTTGATGACGCTGCTCCGGGTCCGCCGGAATGAGAAGCCGCCCCCGAATGCGGCATCCGTCGCCGCCAGCGCAAAGTCAAACGGCAACCTGGATCACAATAAGCGAAGCATGAGAAAAAGGAACCGCTCGGCAGCACGCCGACGCCGGCAAACAGAGCTTACCCAATCACCGTCGGGGTGGTTGGCCTTGCTGGCACTGCCAGTGCGGCGCGGCGCCTCTTCTTGGCGGGAGGCTAGCTGCCGGCGGCCGGGTCCGCCGTGTGCTTGGCGGCCGGTTTCCTCGGCGCCACGTCCTCTTTCCCGTGCGGCCGGCTAGCCGCGGCCTGCATGCGGGACGACCCAGCCCCGGCCGCGTCGCCGTCTCCTCCCCTCGGCGGCACTTCACAGTCATCATACGTCAGAACCCTCGCAACGCCTTCCATTCGGCCTCGCAAGGGATCGGGATGCAAAAACTTACCCATGTGGCGCGCCTCACCGGCGTCGGCATTCGCCGTCTCCGGGTTCTCGGTGAGGTCTTCCGCCTCCTCCTTGTCGCCTGGCTAGGCGGCTGCCACCTGCGTCGTTGTTCCGTCATATGGATGCCAGATGGCATTCAACAGCGCCTCCCTCGTCGCGTCAGGACGAAGAAAAAGTTGAGACATGGCAAAGAACGGAGACCAGGGACTCACCGCCGGCGCCGGGTTCCCGTGGCTGTAGGGGGCCTTCCCGAACTGCCACTCCTCGTTCATCCCGGCCTTTGAGATGTCGTTGACCCGGCCGGTGAACTACTCCTGCGATAGCCGCCTGGACGACATCCGGTTGGGATCCTGAAGGCCGGTCATCTGGTCGATGATATGCGTCCGGCGCTGCAGCGGTAGCACCCAGCGCGCGATGAAGGCCGCGATGAGGTCCGTCCCGGTGAGCCCCTCACGCGCCACCATTTCGGTGACCCGGCTACTCAAGTTCAGTAACTCCTACGCCGGTTTCTTGGGGCAGTAGTTCCAGTTGGTCTTGGCGTGCGGCGTAAAGGAAGGGGGCAAGTTGATACGGTCCGCGCCGAGATTGCGGACGTAGAAGAAGGTATTCTGCCACTTCTTGGCAGAATCCTCCAGCGGCATCTTGGGGCACGCCCCATGCGGCCGGGACGAGACGACGGCAACCCCACAGGCGGACATGACGCCGGCCTCCGGCCCCTGCTGCTTAAAGAAGAAGAAGCGGACCCAAAGATCGACGCTAGGCTCGACGCCCAGGTAGCCCTCGCACAGGGTGACGAACCCTGAGAGCTGCAGCACTGCATTCGCCCCCAGGTGGTGCGTCTGAAGCCCGAAGAACTCCAAGAACGTACGGAAGAAGTCGCTCGCGGGGAGGCCGAACCCGCGCTTAAAGTGGGAGTAGAAGACCACGCGCTCGGTCCCCTCCGGCCGCGGCACCAGCCCGCCGTCAGGTAGGCGCACGGCCACCTCCATCTCCGGCGGCAGCCGCCGCGTATCGCGCAGATACTGAACATCCTCGGCGGTGACGGTGGATCCCTCCCACGAGTCTTTTGGCAGTGCCATCGGCGATGCTCGGCGTGGGTGCACGTGGGCTGGGGCGAGAAGAAGGGGCGGCCGCTGAGCGCTGCGGAGCGGCGGCAGTGCTTTGCTCGAGAGCAGCGGGGCATTGCGGCATGCGACGGGCTCAGAGGCGAGAGCAAGAGAGGAAGAAGAAGATGGGGGGCACGTGCGTGAATGATTTCCGCCGCCCCCTCCCCTCGATTTATAAGCCATGGCCACAACATGGGGAAGTGGGATCGGTTGCGCCCGCCCCTCCCACTTCCCTGCATTACGTGGGCACGATCCACGCGCAAATTAACTGCGTTGAGAAGGGCAACCGCCCGCGGGCGCCACATTAAATCCTCGCGCGTGGGCCGAGGGAGTGGAGTGGCGGGCCCCAGCCCGCCGTAACGTCCCGTCCCGCGCGTGGCCTATCAGGGCCTCTTCAGCTTCTAAGCACCACGTGGTGTCCGCGCCAAAACCAAGAGATCGTGTGCCTCCCCCTTCAAGATTCGGTGGACTCCTCGGTTTCCCGCTTGTACCGGGATGCCGCAATCCAGCTTCCGGAAGCCGGCACACAGTGGGTGTTGCTGGACCCGACAGTCGCAAGCTTCACCAACATCAGCCTCCTTCTCAGGGGGAGAAACTGCGAAGGCCCCCCCGCTTGAAGCCGGCGAGCCTTCACAGCTTCTGGGACTACTGTCGGGGGGGATGAACCCCGGGCAGGCAACGGAACCCAGATCCTTTTTCAAAAATATCGGGGCCGGCATTGCCCCTCAATCCGGCTCGTACGTGGCCGGGTTCCTCGACCCGGCCAAGTCCCCCAACCCAGCCAAGACTACAACACGGCCGGACCTGCTGGCTCATACCGGCCCATCCCGACAAACCAAGAATTCTCCAACAAGCCGGCGCCCGCATGGCACCTTCCTCAACCCGGTCACAGGTCAGCTCCCGTCCCATCCAAGGCGTACGACAGAGCGAGTCCTCATAGAGGGGATGAGCGTGGCTATAGTGGCCCACCAACCCCGCTGACTGACAGGAGCGTGGCTACAGTGGCTCACCTACTCCGCTGACGGAGGCCGACATGGCAACAGTGCGCCCCTCGTCCTGCTGACGCAAGACGATGGCGACCAGGCGACGTGCCGCTGTAGCCGAGCCGGCTCAACCACTCCGTGACGCATGACAAGAAAGGGAACAGTGTCCTCTGGCGGCCCGCTCCCGGAGAACCCGGCGTATCCTGGCACCCGGCGGGTCACAGCACTGGCTTCCTAGACGCTGACATCCCGGCCCCATGGCCTTGTATCTTTACCATTGTAACCCTGGGGAGTTAACCTATAAAACCCCCCAGGGAGCTCCTGTGCGAAGGGTCGACCGATCATCAGTAGAACACACACACGTACGGGGAGAAGTAGCGGCCTAAGCCCTGGCCTGTCTTCCTTCCTCCCTTCCCCAAACAGCTCTAGGAGCAAGCTTGTAACATCCACATATAAACCACTCTCGGCAGGACTAGGGGTATTATCTCTCCGGAGAGCCCCGAACCTAGGTATGTCTTGCGTCCCTCGCTCGCTCATGCCGACCTCGCCTCTGGAGCCCACCGGTGCCCTCGAGCATGTCCGTATCTTTAGCCATCCTTTGGCATCTGTCGTGCGCCCACCACGACAGTTGGCGCCCACCGTGGGGCAGCTCGAGGTCCCGGCCGGAGACATGTTCCAGACGGGGCCCCTCATCGATTTCGATGAGCGCATTGTGCGTTGCGTGTCCCCCAAGCCCGTCGCGTTGACAGCCGACGTCATCGACGCGCTCACCGCCTCCTTCGCCGCGCTGCGCATCTCCGACGCGCCCGCAGCCGATGAGTAGCCTAGCGGGGTGCTCAACGTACCCGCCTCGCCCGTCCCCCTCTACAATGACCTCTCCGCCGGGGCGGTGGACCTCTGCGTCCGAGTAGAGGTATTCATCACCAGCTCCGGCTCTTCTTTGTCTAGCAAGAAGGCCGCCGCCGCCAGGCTGCAGCGGAGCGCACCAACGTGGCCGACCCTCTGCGCGCCATGATGCAGAACCTCAGCATCCTCATCACCACCGACAATGACGCCGCCGACGCCGCGGAGGCCTGGGCCCGGCTCGAGGAGGATCGCAAGCACCTGCTGGACAGGGCCGAGACGCTCGCTGCTACGCAGCGCCTGCTGGAATCCACCCAGCGAGAGCGCGCCACCATGTACGGCTTCACTCCGACCGCTGCCGAGCCCAGCCGAGTCACCGAGGTGCGGGCCTGTGGTGCTGCCATTGGCCGCGCGCTGGGCGCGGACCCACCCGTCTACGACACCCCAGTCAAGAACATGTGCACCGCAGAGCTGACTGCTGTTGTCCTGGAGCAGCTGCAGGGCCAGGAGCTGCAGGAGCGCTTGCAGCGCCTGAACGAGCTTCTCGGCACCGCGAACGCATAGCAAGACCGCCTCGACCATCCCGCTGCATCCGCCTCGCGGTGCACCAAGGATCCCGAGCGCGAGCGACAGAACATGGCGTCTTCCCCGCGCCCGGATGAAGCTCAGTCTGGCCAGACCCGAACCAGGCGCAACCGCGCCCCGACAACTGGAGACGGCCTGGGCGACGAGCCGGCTGCTGGAGTTCGGCGCCAGCAAGATCCTCCCCCACCGTCCGGCCGGCGTGGCAACCCGGCGCCTCACGGTCCCGTCGCAAGCCGGCTGGGTCCTTGTGCCATCGACGACGCCGACGCTCGCCATCACCTCGACCAGCTTGCCCTCTCCTTTGAGCTGGAGGAACACAACGTCGTCGGCCCGGCTTGCTTTTGCCCGCGCATCCGGGATGAGCCCTTCCACAAAGTGTTCACGCTGCCGCGCAACACCCCCAAGTACAACGACACCGTCAAGCCGGAGGACTGGGTCATCGACTACACCACCGCCATCGGCATCGCGGGCGGCAATTGCCGTCTTGCCGTGCGCTACGCCCCGCTCATGCTCCAGGGTTCGGCCCACACGTGGATGAATAGCCTGCCGGTCGGCAGCATCAACGCGTGGGTCGACTTCGAGCAGGCCTTCGTGCGCAACTTCACTGGCACCTACAAGCGTCCCGGCCGTCCCAGCCAGCTTGCCATGTGCGTGCAGGGGCCGGCTCAAACCGGCCGCGAGAACCTCGCACGCTGGACCGAACTCCAGAATAGCTGCGAGGGTGTCCATGAGGTCCAAGCCATTCAGTACTTCGTGAGCAGTTTCCGGGATGGCACCCTCCTCAAGCACAAACTCCTGCGCTCTGATCCAACCACCATGGCCGCGCTCATGGTCATCGCGGACAAGTACGCCAATGCCGACTCCGCCATGAAGATCCAGGTGGTGCTAGATGAAGCCGGCAAGGCGATGCCGGCACCACCTCCCAAGCCGGCCGGTGAGAGCAGCTGCCAGCAGAACAATACCTAGCGCATGTGCAAAGAATACACCAGCCTGAACAAGGCCTGCCTCAAGGATCCTTTCGCCCTCCCGCGGATAGATCAAGTCATCGACTCCACCGCCGGCTGTGAGCTCCTGTCCTTCCTGGATGCTTACTCCAGCTGTCATGAGATCAAGCTGGACCCGACCGATGCCCTGAAGACGTCCTTCATCACGCCCTTTGGGGCGTACTGCTACATCACCATGTCGTTCGGCTTGAAGAATGCCGGCGCCACCTTCCAGTGCTGCACGCACAAATGCCTGCTGATGCAACTCGGCCGCAACATCCACGTCTACGTGGACAACATCATGGTGAAGACCAAGCAGCACCTCACGCTCCTTGACGACCTGGGGGAGACCTTTGCCAATCTGCGCGAGTACCAGATCAAGCTCAACCCGGAGAAGTGCGTTTTCGGTGTGCCGGCCGGGAAGCTGCTCGGCTTCCTCGTCTCAGAGCGCGGCATCGAGGCGAACGCGGGAAAGATCAAGACCATTGAGCGCATGCGCAAGCCAACCTAGCTGTGTGATGTCCAGAAGTTCACTGGCTGCTTGGCCTCGATCAGCCGGTTTCTCAGCCGGCTGGGCAAGAGGGCCTTGCCCCTGTATCAGCTGATGAAGAAGACATCGCCGTTCGAGTGGAACGACCAGGCGGACAAAGCTTTCCAGGATCTCAAGCGCATGCTCTCCACCGCACCCGTCCTGGTCGCGCCAGCAGACAAAGAGCCGTTGTTGCTATACATTGCCGCCACCTCGCGGTCGGTCAGCACGATGCTGGTGGTCGAGCGACCAGAGAAGGGCAAGATCCAGTCTGTCCAGCGCCCGGTCTACTGCCTGAGGGAGGTGCTTTCCGCCTCCAAGCAGAACTACCCGCACTACCAGAAGATGTGTTACGGCGTGTACTTCACCGCCAAGAAGCTGAAGCAGTATTTCCAAGAGCATGTCATCACCATGGTCAGCACGGCCCCCATCGGTGAGATCATGGGCTGCCAAGATGCCTCTGGCCGGGTTGCCAAGTGGGCCATCGAGCTGGCCAACCACACCATCCTCTATGAGCCCCGCACCACGATTAAGCCCCAGGCCCTGGCCAACTTTCTTGTCGACTGGACGGAGACCCAGTACCTACCCCCGCCGCCGGATTCAATGCATTGGCGCATGCACTTTGACGGCTCTAAGATGCGCTCCGGCTTGGGAGCCGGCATCGTGCTGTCTTCCCCGAAGGGCGACCAGCTACGGTACGCACTCCAGATCCACTTCACTGCCTCCAACAACATCGCCGAGTAGGAAGCCCTTGTACACGGCCTCCGGCTAGCCAAGGAACTCGTTGTCCGACGCATCCTGTGCTATGGCGACTCAGATCTGGTGGTGCAGCAGTGTTCCGGCGAGTGGGACGCTGTCGGATTCAGGGCTCCGTAGACCCAAGAAAGGTTCGAACTCTGGGGTGCATGCGAAGAACTCAATCTCCCCAGTCTGCCAACTCATCGATCTCACGGCCTAGCTTGATGAACTGGAAAGGAAAGGGACACAGCGATTTACCCAGGTTCGGGCCACCTTGCGGTGTAAAACCCTACTCCTGCTTTGTGGTGGATTGGCCTCGAGGTGGGCTGAGGATGAACTAGTACAGAGGGGGAACAACCTCAGGAGGTGTGTTCTTGTGTCGGTGTGAGCTGGTGGGGATGATCTGGTTGATCTGTCCCCTTCTATGGTGGTGGCCTAGCTATATTTATAGTGGCCTTGGTCCTCTTCCCCCAAAACGAAGGTGGGAAGGGATCCCACAACGGCCAAGTTTTAAGGGAGACAAGTAGTACATCTTATCCTGATGAAAGGTGGTCTTCGCATGCAAAGCTTCTGGTTGTGACGTCGTGGTGGGCTCGGCGATGACCTCCGTCCTGCCATCCTGGTCATGTAGCACGGGAATGGAAACCTTTGGCTGATTCCTCAGGACTCTGCGTCTGCACCTGCTTCCTTAGCACCAAAGAGGAAACCTGCTGTACTGCGCCCGCTGGCGCCCGCCTGGCCTTGGTCGTCATAGCTTGCGTCATCTGAACCTCACGAGGTGGGGCTTGCATAGAAACGTCCGCTCCTCAGGAGCCAGCCTAGGGAAGCCGCTCCCTCTGGAGGTCTTGGCGCCGTCCGCCTCGCGAGGCTTGGCCCCTCGCGAGGGTCTTGTGTTGTTGATGCTGAGGATGGGCCGCACCAGGCCACTGGTGAAGCCACACTGTGGGCTGCAGGCAGGCGAGTCTGGGTACCCTGGTTCCCAGAACACCGATAGTAGCCCCCGGGCCCAAGGCGCGCTTGGACTTGGCTTCGAGGCAAAGCCAAAGGGCAGGGGCGAAGCGCTGCGGGCCCTAACCGCCTGCGGACCCGGTTGACGCGTGGCGCTTGATGGGACATGGGCGTCTCCGCTTCCCCACGCTGCCTCGGCAACCGTCCTGGGCTGACAAAAAGGCTGGCGCCTGCCGCTGAGCCTTCATTGCCTTCCCTTCATCTTGCTCCAGATCCCCTTCTCTCCCTGCTCAGAGCGCCCCCAGATCTGCCGAACTCTCCCCAAACTTGCCACCGATGGCGACAAAGAAGGCGAAGCCCACCGCTTCTCCCGCGTGTCCGGCCTCCCTGCTTGAGCCGGCCCTTAGTGTGTCCACCATCACCGAGGAGAAGCACCTCGCCGCCATGCTCCCGTTGACGGCGGGCAATGATAATGAGGGGAGGGAGATGGCTCTTCGAGTCGGCTCCACCAAGCAGGGTACATTGGGGAGATCCTTCTACCACTTCTTCATGCACAGCGTCTTCGCAGGGCTTGTCCCTCCCTTCTCCAATTTCTTCTTCGCTGTCCTCGACCATTACCAGATCCGCGCCCTGTCGATCTTTGCCTCCTACTGTGAGGCGTTCGTGGGGGTGGCGCCCTCCGTTGCACTGCTCCGCCACTTCTTCTACCTCCGGATGCGCAGCACAGACCAGTGCTCCGGGTGTGTCTGCTTTGTCGCGTCCCATGGCAGCAACGCACCCTCGAGGGCCGGGAAGAATGTGGACGACTTCCGGTGCAAGTTGATCTTCATGGACGCCAAGCGCTCTCAGGCTCGGCTGGAGCTGCCGACCGCATTGCCGGTGAAGCTGGATCGGTGGGCTCACGAGAAGCTCACTGACCCCCGGGCGGAGCTGTTGCTGGAGAAGATGACGGTGGACTTGGAGGCGGAGAAGCTGACAGGGGCCATGCTCGTCAAGGAGTTCCTGACGCAGCGCTTGGCCCCGCTCCAGGCGCACTCGCGCCCCTTGTGGAGTCTCAAGGGCGCAGAAGACGACCTCCGGTTGCGCCCAGAAGACTTGACTGACGAGGAGCTGAGCAAGGCCTTGCGCACCTTGCTTAAGAAGGACCCGGGCGGCCTTCCGGAGGCCTTCCTCCTGTTGTATCGCCACGGCGATGGGGCAGAGGTGGCCGCCACCATGCCTGCCTTCTATGAGCGGGGGCTTGTGTCGCTCAAGCTCCCCAACTCCCCGGTGCCGGTGTCCTCCGGCGAGAGCTCTGAGGAGGAGGACTTGGAGGCGACCATGGAGGGGGCGAGGGAGACCTCTCCCCCATTGCAGAGTGAGCTCCTCCGCGATCTCTCCGACGCCGATGACGCCGGCGAGCACTTGGTTGAGGGGTCCCCGCACCCCATCGGGGTCGTCATGAGGTCCGGGGGCACCCCTCTGCGGAGGCTGAAGCGAGGGGCCTCGAAGGAGGGCGAGACGGTGCTGCCGCCCCAGGACGACGTCCCCGCCTTGTCGCCCGTCGCCGCCATTTCAGAGCCAGCCGTCATGTGCCCGGCCGGCCCTGAGAGCGCGGCGAAGCCCGTGCTCAAGAAGCCCGGGGGCGCCGCGCTCCTAGCCAAGAAGAGGGCGTATGTTGCTTCTGACGAGTAAGTATTTACCTTGTTTTTGCTTCCCATCCTTGACGCCGTGCTCACGACATTCTGCTCCTGGTGGCTAGGCCGAAGTCGGTGGTGAAGAGGAAGAAGGAAGAGGCCAAAGCCCCCGAGGCCGCGTGACTCGCCGTGGCCGCGGCAACGCCGGCGCATGCAGAAGACGCCACCTCGCGTGCGCCTGTGATGGAGCGAGCCTCCCGAGGCTCGGTGGCCGAGCCTCAGGAGGAGACCGCCTCCATAGCCAAGCCGACTCCGGAGGTGCCTATTTCCAGCGCACCTGCTGGGGGTTTGAGGGCTCCGGAGCCCCCTGTCGCCCTCGCTGCTGTAGTGGCGCCAGTCCCAACGCCGGTGCCGCCTCCTCTTCAAGTCCTCACGCCGGCGGACCATGACTCCTCCGCCATGCCCAGCGCTTTGGAGGAGGCCTTCACCACGTTGGAGCAGCTCCGGATTGATCTTCAGGGCGCCGACCGGCGCGTGGCGATGGGGCTAATCTCGGGGTGGCTCTAGGCTGACTCGTCCGTCAGGGCGGCCTGGGGCCAAGCCGAGGCTGCCGTTGCAAAGGGCAGGAAGGAGGCCAGCGAGGCTACAGCGGCTCGCGACGCAGCGCTGACCGATGCGGCGTCCGCCAAGGAGCGCTGCCGCACGGTGGAGGCCAAGCTGGAGGCCCTCCGTGATGAGCACGCCACCCGCACCTGCCGTCTTGGGGAGCAGGAGGAGGAGCTGAAGGCCCGGGAGACTGCGCTCACCAATCGCGATGTCCAGCTGAAGCAGGCAGCCCAAGAACAGGCCGTAGAGCATGGCCGCCTGGGGAAGCTAAAGGAGGAGATGGAGGCGGCCCAGGTGTCCCACGCCAAGCTCGTCTCCGAGGAGAAGGCTCGGCTGGAGGCCAGGGAGAAAATTCTTGCCGCGGCTAAGAAGGCGGCCGCCGCGGGGTGCGACGCCTTCGTCTCCCTCGAGCAGAGGTCCCGCGCAGCCCTGCAGTCCCTTTACGAGGAAGGGTACGAGGAACCGCTGGCGACACCGGAGGAGGGCCCCGCCGGACTGCTCCCCAAGCTTGCCACGGCGCTCGAGGGTATCATCGCCGGGGTGGGCCCCCTGGTGGAAGCGGAAGCTCACGCGCTTTTCACCTCAGCCGCGACACGCATCTTCAGCCACCTCCACCTCCGGGGCCCAAGCTTCGATCTTGGCGCGCTGCTTGAACCCGTGGCCCCTGAACTCCAAGATGCTGCTACTGAGGCCGTGGGGAAGCAGGTGGAGGCCCTGTTGCAGAAGTTCCTCTGCGTCGACCCCACGACCACGATAGCCAGAGCCAATGGTGAAGACGGCGGTGACGTTCTTGACGACGGGCCTCCCCGGGCAAGCGACAGTGGCGTCCAAGGCTGAGGAGGAGGTTCGAAGGTGGCACTTCCTCCTATTTTATCCCTGCAATATTTACCGTGCCTCGTGGAGGCGTGAGAATTTCTGCTTTAAGTTTTTAAGAGACAATACATTTTGTAATAATTTGCTAGGATTTCACGATTTCCTTTCTGTTTGCTTAGTGTTCTGCGTCGGCAGGGCCCGGCCCCATGCATGCCTTAGCCGCCGTTGGGTCGTCCGGATCACCAGGACGAGACCAAGGGGTGAGGGGCTACGTTACCAGTGAGGCCCCTGAGTCGCGATGCTTAGGGGTCCCCCTTGACGTATGAACAACCCTCAGGAAGGAGATGCGAGTGTAGGTTTTAGCGTTCTGTGTCGGCAGGGCCCGGCCCCGCGCATACCTCTACCGCCGTTGGGTCGTCCGAATCACCAGGATGAGACCAAGGGGTGAGGGGCTACGTGACCAGTGAGGTCCCTGAGTCGCGATGCTCAAGGGTCCCCCTTGACGTACGAACAGCTCTCCATACCTTTCCTTGCCGGGCTTTCGCTCGGGAGGGACGCGGGAAGACCAGGTCCGAGGGACCTGGTGAGGTGGTGTACGCCAGGCGTGACCTGAGCGTAGCCCCCGTGCCCAGCCCCCTCGCGCGACCCTCCCGAGGGAACAGCGGGGTGGTGAAGCTGAGCAGCGAGCCTGGTGGCTCTTCTGAGGTTACTGCAGCCGCTAGGGTGCCCTCAGTTGTTTATTCACCAGTGCGGAGCATGGCGCTTCCGCTCTTGCACGGGCATAGCCTCTCCTCGACCGTGTCATCCGCCAGCACGGAGCATGGGGCTTCCACTGGTTCGTGGGTGGGAGCTCCCTCTGAGGGGAGACTCTGGGGCATGTACAGCCCCGTCCTGGCACATGGCTTGCACGGCAGGACTGGAGGAGGTGTATATGGGCACTCGTGAGCCAGCGCGGGACTCACGAGGCCCTACCTCAAGGCGGGTTGTGCCTGAATTTGGTTCGGAACATTTGCAAGGGTCCTGCGAGATGGTTAGGTAGCCTGCGCCGAGTGAATCTCCTGAGGATATCACATGAGAAGGCCAAACACCAACGACCCCAGGAGGTGACGTGAACGGGGCTGGCCCGCCAGACAGAGCTCAACCGTTGGGTTTGTCGACGCTGCAGGGACGGACCCGAGCACAGACGTTGTGCCAGTCTTCTCATGCGAAGGTCCTGAAGAAAGACAACCGGCGCGTGGCTCCCGCGGCGGCGAGGCACCAGGTCGCGTGCCCTAACTTATCCGCTCCTGATTAGCTCATGCGAGAACAAGGCACCAAGGACCATGGGAGGTGATGTGCATGGCAGCTGGCCCGCGAGCCAGAGCTCAGCCACCTAGATTTAGCGACGCTGCAGGGACGGACCCGAGCACAGACGTCATGCCAGTCCTTAATCATGAGGCGGTCGTGGGCGGGTTTGCGAGGGCGTACGACGTTCATGGCGGTGAAGCACCGGATAGACAGGTGATAATCACAAAGCAACTCATGAAAGGGTAAGGCTAGTTCTGATTTATGCGAAAAATGATACATGCCGCAGGGACGGACCCACACGGCTTGGGGATAATGTAGCCCGAGGGGCGCCCCCAATTGAACAAACCAAAAAGAGTGTCACCTGGCACCGTTGCTGAAGAAGTGTTGGAGTAGCTGAAGACACATGCTGCAGAAGTCGTTCCTCATGAGCCGTCCAGTTCCTGAGCCTCGTGAGGCCCCGGTGGCCCGGGGGGCTCGCGAGGATCCAGCGCCTCCTCCAATAGGATCGCCTGGTGCCTGGCCTCGTGAGCCGCCAGGATGCTCCGCATGTAGCACTGGTGCGTGGCAGCCCTGTTTGTCGGATTTCGGGTTCCGTAAACCCTTGAGAGGTTCGAACTCTGGGGTGCGTGTGAAGAACTCGTCCTCCCTAGTCTGCCTACTCGCTAATCTCACAGCCTAGCTCGACGAACTGTAAGGAAAAGAGACACAGTAGTTTCCCAGGTTCGGGCCACCTTGCGGTGTAAAACCCTACTCCTGCTTTGTGGTGGATTGGCCTTGAGGGGCTGAGGATGAACTAGTAAAGTGGCGAACAACCTCAGGAGGAGAGGTGTTCTTGAGCTCGAGTGAGCTGGTGGGGTGAGGGTGATCTGAATGATCCGTCTCGGGGGCGATCCCATTCTACGGTGGTGGCTAAGTCCTATTTATAGTGGCCTTGGTCCTCTTCCCAAATGAAAGGCGGGAAGGGATCCCACAACGGCCAAATTCAAAGGGAGACAACTAGTACATGCTATCCTGACAAAAGTAGTCTTCGCCTGCGAAAGCCTCTGGCCATGACGCCGTGGTGGGCTCGGTGATGACCTCCGTCCTGCCGTCCTGGCGGTCTTGGTCTTGTTGCATGGGAATGGAAACCTTTGGCTGATTCCTCGGGACTCCGCACCTATGCTTGCCTCTTTAGCACCAAAGAGGAAACTCGTACACTGCGCCCGCTGGCGCCTGCCTGGCCTTGGTCGTCATGGCTCACATCATCCGGACCTCATGAGGTGAGGCTTGCATAGAACTCTCCGCTACTCAGGAGCCAGCCTGAGGAGGCCGCTCCTCGTGGGGGTCTTGGTGTCATCTGCCTCGCGAGGCTTGGCCCCTCGCGAGGGTCTCGAGTTGTTGTTGCTGAAGCTGGGTCGTACCAGGCCGTCGATGGAGCCACGCCGTGGGCCGCAGGAAGGCAAGTCTGGGTACCCTGGTTCCCAGAACGCCGACACTGTTCAGCAGACCGAAAGGCATGCGAACATAGCTGTGAGGGGGGCCCTCGCACCAGCCCACATGGGACGGCTAGTAGAGCTCCCGAGCCGCGGCTCTGTTGAGCCCTGGGATGTTGACGCAGACGCGTAGCCCGCTGCCCTTGTCAGGGGAGGGAGCTACGCTGGGTGGTGCGGGGCGACGCTCGCCTCGCATGGCCCTCGCCTCCTGAAGATCCTCGATCGCCTTGGTGATGAACACCTGAGCGCCTGGCACCTCGCGCCCTGCGCTCTTCTCGCTGAAGCGCGCATTGAAGCACGCCTCCGCATGGTGCCCGAACACCTCCCTCATGACGCTAGCCAGGTCTAAGGCCCTCCAAAGGAGAGCCCCGAGCCCAACCTGAGTGGGGCTCCAGGCGCGCCTTCCTATGCAAGAGGGGAGGGTGCCCCATCAGTGGGCGCAGGGCCTGAAGTACGATCATCGGACGCCCCGTCCTCCTGAGATCCTCAGTGGAGCAGCTGCTTCTTCTTCTTGGGGACGACCTCAGGAGGGTAAATGGCGCCCTCGTCATCTGGGTTCTCGACCGCTGCAGCCTAGTAGGCACGCTCGAGGGAGCATACCGCGTCCTTCTCGTCGCAGGTGACCGTGATGATGCCTCTGCTACCTGGCATCTTGAGGACATTGTAGCCATGGTGAGTCGCGGACATGAACTTGGCCAGGGCTAGATACCCAAGGATGGCGTTGTACGAGAGGCGAATATGGGCGACGTCAAAGTCGACGAGCTCAGTGCGGTAGTTGTCACGCTTGCCGAAGGTGATAGGGAGGCGGATCTGCCCGATCGGGGTGGTGGAGCCATCGGTCACTCCTGAGAAGGGCTTGGTGGGTTGAAGCTGGTCGTACGGCACCTGGAGCCTGTCGAACGTCTCGACGGAGAGGACATTGAGTCCCGCACCGCCATCAATGAGTGTCTTGGTGACGAGGACATTGCTGATGGTAGGCGAGCAGAGCATCGAGAGCACGCCAGCAGTGGCCGCGCACTTGAGCTGGTCAGTAGAGTCGAAGGTGACGGCGTACTTGGACCACCTGAGTGGACGCGTCGCCTCGAGCTTGGGGAGGGCCGCATTCACCTCACGGGCGAACTGCTTGAAGATGCGATTGGAGGCAGGGGCCTGAGCGCCACCCAAGATGCAAGCGACGGCACAAGGCTCTTGGAGGCCCCTGGCCCGATCATCTTGGTGGTGGTCGTCATTCCTCCTTGGCGGCGGCGGCAGCGAAGGGATGCCAGCGTTGCCCTGAGGGCGGTCCTCACGAGGCTGATCCCTCCAGGGGCCCTCGCGAGGCTGGCCCTGCCAGCGATCCTCACGAGGCTGGTCGCGCCAGTCCTGGTGGGGGTCACGGTTGTCCCAGCGTCCCCCACCTTGGCCTCCTCCACGGTCGTAGCCGCGGTCGTCCCGGATGGCCCTGAGCTCTTGGCAGTCGTTGGTGTTGTGGTTGTGCATGTTGTGGAAGACGTAGAAGGGCGGCTGCCCTTGGAGGACTCTGGGTAGTCGCAGCCGCGCTTCATCTCAGGTTCGACCGCAAGCACAGCTGGTCCCTTGTGCTTCACGTCCTTAGCCTTGGCCTTCTTGTCTTCTGGATCAGCCTCTGGGAGCTCAAGGAGGGAGAGGCGAACTTCCTCAGCCCTCGCGCACTTGGTTGCCATGTTGAACATCTCCAGAGCTGAGCACAGGTCCTCGTGTATGGCGAGCTCTTCCTTCATCTTGACATCCCGGATGCCATCAGTGAACACAGAAATGATGGCCTCGTCCGACACCTTGGGGATCTTGAGGCAAATGTTGGTGAAGTGCTGGATGTATTTGTGCAAGGTCTCCCTGGCTGCTGCTTGACGCGCCGTAGGTCTCCCGCGGCCGGGGCGCGGTTGCGAGTGCCCTGGAAGTTGGCGATGAAGCGCTCTCGCATCTCGTCCCAGGAGGAGATCGATCCGGCGGGGAGGTTCAGGAGCCATGAGCGCGCGCCATCCTGGAGGGCCATGGGGAACCAGTTCGCCATGACCTTCTCATTGCCGTTGGCTGCCTCGATGCTCAGCTCGTAGAGCCGGAGGAACTCGGCAGGGTCGGGGGTGCCGTCATAGCGTGGAGGCAGGTCTGGCTTGAACTTCCCTGGCCAGACGATGCTACGCAGCTCCAGGGTGAATGCACGGCAGCCCGCCGCACTCACAGGAGCCCGCCGTAGAGGGGGAGCCTGGACTTGGCGCTCGCGCACCGCCGCCTCAGGCAGCATGCGGTCTTGACGTGGCGGCACTGGAAGTGCGCGAGCCTCTCCTTGGGGCCGCTGCACCACTTGACAGATTTCTTCGTTGCACGCCAGCGCCCTGCGTGGCGGGTCGCGCCGAGGAGCCTCACACCTTGGCTCGAGGGCGACTTCTTGCCTGGGAGGTGGAGGAAGCACACCGTGGGCCATGTCGCCCGCAAGAGGCGGCGGGGGAGGCAGCGAGCGAGACGGTGCAGGGGTCTCTCCGGCAGCGCTGACAAGCTCGGCGATGCGGTCCAGCCAGTCCTCGTAGAGGTCGTCGGTCGGGCGATAGCGTAGAAGCTTGCATGCCATGAGCAACGTAGCCTGCGTGTTCGCCGGCCCGCAACGAGCATGGGAGGACGAAGCAGCCACCGGAGTCGGCGATGGAGTGGCGGTGCGTCCGTCGCGCCGCACAGAGGGATGCAGCGACGAAGCCTGCTGCTCGTGGGCCACGGGGCCAGTGGCAGTGTTTGCCATAGGCAATGGGGGACGGCGGGGAGCGCCATCACCCACAGGTGTTGTCTGGGCGACACGGGCGGCGAGAGCTGCCCGGCGCTCAGCGCGAACTCGATGAGCGTCAAGCATGGGAATGGTGGAACGGCGGCGAATCGACCGGCGGAAGAGAGGCTCCGATGCACCCCCTACCTGGCGCGCCAAATGTCGGATTCAGGGATCCGCAGACCCAAGAAAGGTTCGAACTCTGGGGTGCATGCGAAGAACTCAATCTCCCCAGTCTGCCAACTCGTCGATCTCACGACCTAGCTCGATGAACTAGAAAGGAAAGGGACACAGCGATTTACCCAGGTTCGGGCCACCTTGCAGTGTAAAACCCTACTCCTGCTTTGTGGTGGATTGGCCTCGAGGTGGGCTGAGGATGAACTAGTACAGAGGGGGAACAACCTCAGGAGGTGTGTTCTTGTGTTGGTGTGAGCTGGTGGGGATGATCTAGTTGATCCGTCCCCTTCTACGGTGGTGGCCTAGCTATATTTATAGTGGCCTTGGTCCTCTTCCCCCAAAACGAAGGCGGGAAGGGATCCCACAATGGCCAAGTTTGAAGGGAGACAAGTAGTACATCTTATCCTGATGAAAGGTGGTCTTCGCCTGCAAAGCTTCTGGTTGTGACGTCGTGGTAGGCTCGGCGATGACCTCTGTCCTGCCGTCCTAGTCTTGTAGCGAGGAATGGAAACCTTTGGCTAATTCCTCGGGACTCTGCGTCTGCACCTGCTTCCTTAGCACCAAAGAGGAAACCTGCTGTACTGCGCCCACTGGCGCCCGCCTGGCCTTGGTCGTCATAGCTTGCGTCATCTGAACCTCACGAGGTGGGGCTTGCATAGAAACCTCTGCTCCTCAGGAGCCAGCCTAGGGAAGCCGCTCCCTCTGGAGGTCTTGGCGTCGTCCGCCTCGCGAGGCTTGGCCCCTCGCGAGGGTATTGTGTTGTTGATGCTGAGGATGGGCCGCACCAGGCCACTGGTGAAGCCATGCTGTGGGCCGCAGGCAGGCGAGTCTGGGTACCTTGTTTCCCAGAACGCTGACAGATGCCCGGGATGCCAACATGGCCAGCTACCGTTTCCAGGTCCAGCAACTCTCCGGCGCCTTCGACGGCTGCGAGTTCCTCCACGTCTCGTGCGCGGAAAACGAAGCCGCCGACATGCTAGCCAAGATTGACTCATCCCGGTAGGCTATACCATCCGGCGTCTCCCTCGAGCACCTACGCAAGCCGTCCGTCAAGCTGTCTCCGGATTCCAAATCCATCTTCGTCCCGGACGACCCCGCAGCGCCCCTCCCCAACCCGGACCCGGGGGCTGCCGGTCCAAGCTCGGGGGCTGCCATCCCCAACCCGGTCCCGGGGGCTCCGGATCTCGGCCCGGGGACTGCTCATCCTGGCCCGGGGGCTGCTAAACCCGGCCCAGGGGCTGCCGAGCACAACCCGGCCGCCACCATCCCCAACTCGGGGGCTGCCGCCCCAGAACCCGCCTTGGTGGCCGTCTTCACCATCGTGACGGCTCCATCATGGGCCCAGCCAATCCTAGCATTCCTGGAGAGCGGAGCGCTCCCCATGGACAAGACCGAGGCCCGGCAAGTGCAACGCCAGGCGTCCGCCTACAGCATCATCAACAGCGAGCTCGTCAAGCGTAGCGCGACAGGCGTGTTCTAGCGTTGCGTCGAGCAAGACAAGGGCACGGAGATCCTCCTTGACATACACCAGGGCGAGTGCGGGCACCATGCCGCCTCTAGGTCCCTGGTGGCCAAGGCTTTCCGCCATGGTTTCTACTGGCCCACAGCCCTCAAAGACGCCGAGTCGCTTGTCCTCAAGTGCGAGGGTTGCCAACGCTTTAGCAAGCGCAGCCGCCAGCCGGCTTCAGCCCTGCAAACCATACCGATCACCTGGCCCTTCGCGGTCTGGGGGCTCGACATGGTAGGACCCTTCAAGACCGCCCGGGGCGGCATGACGCACTTGCTTGTGGCGGTCGACAAGTTCACCAACTGGATCGAGGCGCGGCCGATCAAGAAGCTAGACGGGCCAACGGCCGTCCGGTTCGTCAAAGACATCGCGGTGCGCTACGGCGTCCCGCACAGCATCATCACGGACAACGGTACCAACTTTGCCAAGGGCGCTTTGGCGCAGTACTGCTCCGTCTCCGGCATCCGGCTTGACCTGGCCTCCGTAGCTCATCCTCAATCCAACGGCCAGGTCAAGCGGGCCAACGGCCTCATCCTATCCGGCATCAAGCCACGGCTCATCAAGCCCCTCATCTGTTCACCCGGCAGCTGGCTTGATGAGCTGCTGGCCGTCCACTGGAGTCTCCGGACAACACCAAACCGGTCGACTGGGTTCACCCCGTTCTTCCTCACCTACGGAGCAGAAGCCGTCATCCCAACCGACATCGAGTTCGACTCGCCACGAGTCACAATGTACACAGAAGCACAAGCCAAGGAAGCCCGTGAAGACAGCGTTGACCTACTCGAAGAAGCACGCCTCCTGGCCCTTAGCCGATCGACCATCTACCAACAAGGCCTGAGGCACTACCACAGCAAAAAGATCAAGCCCCTCGCATTCTGCGAGGGAGACCTCGTCCTCCGGCTTGTCCAGCAGCAAGTCGGCCAGCACAAGTTGGCCTCTCCATGGGAGGGCCCCTTCATCGTCAGCAAAAGCCTTGTGCGACCGCAACGCCTACTACCTCATCGACACCCGCAAGCCGAACAAGCACAAGAGAGATATCGCCGGCGAAGAGACAAGCCATCCGTGGAATGCAGTGCTCCTCCGCCCGTTTTACAGTTAGCTGTATGCATGTATGTATCGTTGCCATTTGTAATTTCATGAAAAACAATGGGAACCCCGAACGACACTCGGGGGCTGCCTTTTCCTACCAAGTTATTGTGTTCTACACATCCTTGTGATCTTTCTTAAAACCTCCACCGCCGGGTTGGTCTGACCAACCCGGGGGCTCGGGGGCTGGCCGGCTTTGCCGCAACCCGCCGTCCACCTTAGCACATCCCGGCGTGTCCGGGCTACCGAGGCCCTCCACTTCGCACTACGCCACAGTCCGGCTTCGGCTGTTGACCGACAAGAACTATGGGCTAGAGCACCTACACATCGCGGAACACTAAGTTGGACCCGCCGGATTGGCCGACCCGGCCTCACTGCACTAAGTTTGCTGCACGACCAGCTGCTCGTCAGCCGGCTTCGCCGGCTGCCGTCAACTGGCCCAGTGGGTGTTTCGCTCGCGCTCAACGTTCGAAGGGCCTAAGTACTGCATGCTCTTTCCAAGGACCGAACTCCTTGTCACAGACCAGAACCCGGCTGTTCGACTCGTGGGGGGGGGAGGTCCAAGGAAGGGTCAAGCAAGAAAGAAGGCTTAGAAAACAAAGAGCGAAAGTGCAAACATTCGCGAAAATATTTACATTACAGCAATATGGGCCCAAGGCCAGAGTTCATTACATTCACCTAAAAACACCCCAGTGGGTTGGTGGACCTGCTACTTAACAAAAGTGAGATAAAAGATAAAACATGACGGCTTCAGGAGACTCCCGCGCCGGGTTGCGCAACCGTCGGCTCCCCCTCGGTGGCCTCCGGGTTCGTCGAGGTGCCGGTATCAGCCAACCCAGCGTCCTCATCCGCACAAGGGCCGGACTCCTCAGAGCTGCCCAACGGGTCGTCGAGCAGCAAGCCGAAGTCATCAGGTGGCACCACCCCGCCGTCGTCAGTCAGCTCTACCTGGAACTTGTCGTGGAGCGCGAATAAGACCAGGTAGCTGGCCCTGGCAGCGATCCGGCCCGCCTTCGCCTGCAGCTGGGGCTCCGCACCGGCTCGTTGGGCCACCAGCCGGTCTAGCGCCAGGTTCGGGTACCAGAACATGACAAACCTAGGCGCCACGTCGGCACCGGCACGGGCAGTAGAAACGCTCCACGCGTGAAGCCGCGCCGGCCCGGCCTCCAGCCACCGCACCAGCCGCGTGAAGCTGTTAGGCGCAACGGCGCCAGGCCAGAGGGCCGCCGTCATCTCCACGCCGGCTGCCGAGACCCGCCCCATCTGCTCGTCCCAAGACCTGTAGGCAGGCCTTGGCGGCCTGCATTATCTCCGAGAATCTCCAGGTGACATTCAGGTCAAGCCCAGCGCCCACGATCCCCCGGGGCGACCATTGAGCACGAACGGCCTCCTCGGCCATCCTCTGCGTCTCTGGGAAGTGCCCTGTCAAGAAGAAAAGCAAGACAGTCAGCAACAAAAAAGCAAAGCCGGCTTCGCAATCCGGCGAGATAAACAAAGAAGCACTTACTGGCGAGGACTTCATCCAGGTGCTGCGTTTCAAGCAACGTACCGTGCCGCTCCAAGTCCCCGGCACGGTTGCGCGCTTCGAGCGCCTTCTCCAGCTCGGCGCCCTTGTCAACGATCGCCTTCAGCTCGGCATCCTTGGCGGTGGCCGCCTTCTCATGCTCCTCCTTGAGGCGGAGGAGCTCTGCCTGGTGGGCATTCGCCGCCTTGACGGCCTCCGCCCTCAGGCGCTCCACCTCGGCCTGAAGCTGGCCCTTATCATCGGCCAGCCGATCGCACTGCTGGCCGGCTTCGGCGAGCGCCTGCTGGGCCTCCGCCGCCTTGGCCGCCTCCACTGTGAGGCGCTCTACCTTGGCCTGAAGCAGGCTTTTGTCGCCAGCCAGCTGCTCACGCTGCTTGCCGCCTTCGGCAAGCGCCCGCTGGGTCTCCACGACCTTGGCGGCCTCCGCCATCAGCTCCCCCACTTCGACCCGGAGCCGGACGGCATAGGCAACCGCCAGGTCATGCTGCTGACCATCCCTGATCAGTCGGGTTCGCCAGACCGGTGCTCGTCCACGGCAGCTGCGCGGTGAAGATTCAAAGTCAAGAACAACAAAAGAACAAAAACACTTTAAGATTCGACCCAACTACTATGTAGTCGGCCCGAATCTCGGGGGCTACACCCAGTGGGTGCGCTAGTGCGCCCCCACTAAGAGCATACGAAACATACCTTCGGCAAGGCAGAGCGCCTCGTCCTTGGCGGCGAGCCGCGCCGAGAGCTGCTGGTGCTTCTCCAGAAGCCGGTTGTAAACACTGACCCGGAAGGCGTCCAGTTGCTGCAAGATAAAGCAAGAATCAACATGAGACAGAGCATATGAAGATTCGACCCAACTACTACATAGTTGGCCCGAATCTTGGGGGCTACACCCAGTGGGCGCGCTGGCGCACCCCCACTAGCCGGCTACGAAGAAAAAGCCAGAGGAAAAGAAAGACTCACCAACACAGAGTGCTCCAGCTCCCGTGCCCGCTCTGCTTCGGCCTGAGCAAAGGCCTGAACCCGCTCCGCGCGCCCGAGGAGACGCTGGCTCACAGCGGCCATAGCCGCCTCCTTCTGTGTCACTGGCCCGAAGATGGCCGTCGCGCTCGACCCGGCCCGTACCTGCTGCGACCCGCCGGCAGGACGGCCTCCCGGCGCCATTGGCGGTTGCCTGACCACCAGGGCATGCTCGCCGCCCGTCGTCTCCTCCGCGACCGGTGTTCCCTGCGGCGCCACGTCCGGCGTCGCCTGCGGCGACCCGTCCACTGTCGCCTGTGGCGTCCCCTGCAGGGCGGCCCCACCTCCGCCTCCTTCCGCCTCCACCCGCTCGACCACATCGGTCCGCGGTGGGGTGTCGTCGCCAATCACCACGACCTCCCGGCCATCCACCGCCATCTCTGCCCGGCCGTCCAGGCCGCGCCCCTCATACATCGGCGGCACGACGACCGATCTCACTGGCTCTGTGCCCGCCGGCGCCTCCGGCCACGCTGGCCAGGCCCGGGCCTCCGCCTCCAGCTCCTTGAGAGCCTTGTTTGTAGGGAATCGTTGCATGGAAAAACAAAAAAAATTCTACGCACACGCAATGATCTATCCATGGAGATGCATAGCAACGAGGGGGAGAGTGTGTCTACGTACCCTTGTAGACCGTAAGCGGAAGCGTTTAACAACGCGGTTCATGTAGTCGAACTTCTTCGCGCTCCAACCGATCAAGTACCGAACGTACGGCACCTCCGCGTTCTACACAAGTTCAGCTCGGTGACGTCCCTCGCCTTCTTGATCCAGCAAGATGTCGAGTCAGTAGATGAGTTTCGTTAGCATGATGGCGTGGTGACGGTGATGGTGAAGTGATCTCCGCAGGGCTTTGCCTAAGCACTACGAAAATATGACCGGGGTGTAAACGGTGGAGGGGGGCACGGCACACGGCTAAACAATTTTCTTCGTGTGCTAGGCGCCCCCCTCCCACATATATATAGGTGGAGGGGAGGAGGAAGCAGCCAGGAGGGTGCCCCAAGTAGGCCGAATCCTACTTGGGGTCCTCCCAAGTGGCCCGCCCCCTGCCTTATTTGTCGGAGGGGGAAGGAAAGGGGGGGAGGTGGAAGGAAGGGGGAATCCTATTCCCTTTCTTTCCTTTCCTCCTTCCCCTTTCCTTCTCCACCTTAGCTGGCCCATATGGGGGGCGCACCAGCCCCTTGTGGCTGGTGTGTTTCCCCTCTTGGCCCATGAGGCCCATATCTTTTGCCGGGGGTGCCCGGAACCTCTTCCGGTGACCCGATAAGTACCCAGTGACCCCCGAAACACTTCCGGTGTCCGAATACCATCGTCCTATTTATCAATCTTTACCTCTCAACCATTTTGAGACTCCTCGTCATGTCCGTGATCTCATCCGGGACTCCAAACAACATTCGGTCACCAAATCACATAACTCATATAATACTATATCGTCAACGAACGTTAAGCGTGCGGACCCTACGGGTTCGAGAACTATGTAGACATGACCAAGACACCTCTCCAGTCAATAACCAATAGCGGAAACTAGATGCTCATATTGGCTCCTACATATTCTCGAAGATCTTTATCGGTCGAACCATTATGACAACATACGTAATTCCTTTGTCCATCGGTATGTTACTTGCCCGAGATTCGATTGTCGGTATCTTCATACCTAGTTCAATCTCGTTACCGGCAAGTCTCTTTACTCGTTCCATAATACATCACCTCGTGACCAACTCCTTAGTTGTTTGCTTGCAAGCTTATGATGTGTATTACCGAGAGGGCCCAGAGATACCTCTCCGAAACTCGGAGTGACAACTCCTAATCTCGATCTATGCCAACTCAACAAATACCTTCGGAGATACCTGTAGAGCATCTTTATAATCACCCAGTTACATTGTGATGTTTGATAGCACACAAGGCACTCCTCCGGTACCCGGGAGTTGCATAATCTCATAGTCGAAGGAATATGTATTTGACATGAAGAAAGCAATTGCAATAAAACTGAACGATCATTATGCTAAGCTAACGGATGGGTCTTGTCCATCACATCATTCTCCTAATGATGTGATCCCGTTATCAAATGACAACTCGTGTCCATGGTCAGGTAACCTTAACCATCTTTGATCAACGAGCTAGTCTAGTAGAGGCTTACTAGGGACACGGTGTTTTGTCTATGTATTCACATGTGTATTATGGTTTCCGGTCAATACAATTCTAGCATGAATAATAAAACTTTATCATGAATAAGGAAATATAAAATAACAACTTTATTATTGCCTCTAGGGCATATTTCCTTCAGTCTCCCACTTGCACTAGAGTCAATAATCAAGATTACATTGTAATGATTCTAACACCCATGGAGTCTTGGTGCTGATCATGTTTTGCTCGTGGAAGAGGCTTAGTCAATGGGTCTGCTACATTCAGATCCGTATGTATCTTGCAAATTTCTATGTCTCCATCCTTGACTTGTTCACGAATGGAGTTTAAGTGTCTCTTGATGTGTTTGGTTCTCTTGTGAAACCTGGATTCCTTCGCCAAGGCAATTGCTCCAGTGTTGTCACAAAAGATTTTCATTGGATCCGATGCACTAGGTATTACACCTAGATCGGATATGAACTCCTTCATCCAGACTCCTTCATTTGCTGCTTCCGAAGCAGCTATGTACTCCGCTTCACACGTAGATCCCACCACGACGCTCTGCTTGGAACTACACCAACTGACAGCTCCACCATTCAATATAAATGCGTATCCGGTTTGTGACTTGGAGTCATCCGGATCAGTGTCAAAGCTAGCATCAACGTAACCATTTACGACGAGCTCTTTATCACCTCTATAAACGAGAAACATATCCTTGGTCCTTTTTAGGTACTTCAGGATGTTCTTGACCGCTGTCCAGTGATCCACTCCTGGATTACTTTGGTACCTACCTGCCAGACTTATGGCAAGGCACACATCAGGTCTGGTACACAGCATAGCATACATGATAGAACCTATTGCTGAAGCATAGAGAATGACTTTCATTTTCTCTCTATCTTCTGCAGTGGTCGGGCATTGAGTCTTACTCAACTTCACACCTTACAACACAAGCAAGAACCCTTTCTTTGACTGATCCATTTTGAACTTCTTCAAAACTTTATCAAGGTATGTGCTTTCTGAAAGTCCTATTAAGCGTCTCGATCTATCCCTATAGAACTTGATGCCCAATATATAAGCAGCTTCACCGAGGTCTTTCATTGAAAAATTCTTATTCAAGTATCCTTTTATGCTATCCAGAAATTCTATATCATTTCCAATCAACAATATGTCATCCACATATAATATCAGAAATGCTACAGAGCTCCCACTCACTTTCTTGTAAATACAGGCTTCACCGAAAGTCTGTATAAATCCATATGCTTTGATCACTTCATCAAAGTGTATATTCTAACTCCGAGATGCTTGCACCAGTCCATAGATGGATCGCTGGAGCTTGCACACTTTGCTAGCACCTTTAGGATCGACAAAACCTTCTGGTTGCATCATATACAATTCTTCCTTAGAAATCCATTAAGGAATGCAGTTTTGACGTCCATTTGCCAGATTTCATAATCATAAAATGCGGCAATTGCTAACATGATTCGGACGAACTTAAGCATCGCTACGGGTGAGAAAGTCTCATCATAGTCAACCCCTTGAACTTGTCGAAAACCTTTTGCAACAAGTCAAGCTTTATAGACAGTAACATTACCATCAGCGTCAGTCTTCTTCTTGAAGATCCATTTATTTTCTATGGCTTGCCAATCATCGGGCAAATCCACCAAAGTCCACACTTTGTTCTCATACATGGATCCTATCTCAGATTTCATGGCCTCAAGCCATCTGTCGGAATCTGGGCTCATCATAGCTTCTTCATAGTTCGTAGGTTCGCCTTGGTCTAGTAACATGACTTCCAGTACAGGATTCCCGTACCACTCTGGTGCGGATCGTGTTCTGGTTGACCTATGAGGTTCTGTAGTAACTTGATCCGAAGTTTCATGATCATCATCATTAGCTTCCTCTCTAGTTGGTGTAGGCATCACGGGAACGGTTTTCTCTGACGAACTACTTTCCAATTTGAGAGAAGGTACAATTACCTCAACAAGTTCTACTTTCCTCCCACTCACTTCTTTCGAGAGAAACTCCTTCTCTAGAAAGGTTCCATTCTTGGCAACAAAGATCTTGCCTTCGGATCTGTGGTAGAAGGTGTACCCAATTGTTTCCTTAGGGTATCCTATGAAGACGCACTTCTCCGATTTGGGTTCGAGCTTATCAGGCTGAAGCCTTTTGACATAAGTGTCGCAACCCCAAACTTTAAGAAACGACAGCTTAGGTTTCTTGCCAAACCATAGTTCATACGGTGTCGTCTCAACAGATTTAGACGGTGCCCTATTTAACGTGAATGCAACTGTCTCTAATGCATAACCCCAAAACGATAGTGGTAAATCGGTAAGAGACATCATAGATTGCACCATATCTAATAAAGTACAATTACGACATTCGGACACACCATTACGCTGTGGTGTTCTAGGTGGCATGAGTTGTTAAACTATTCCACATTGTTTTAAATGAAGGTCAAACTCGTAACTCAAATATTCGCCGCCGCGATCAGATCGCAGAAACTTTATTTTCTTGTTACGATGATTCTCCACTTCACTCTGAAATTCTTTGAACTTTTCAAATGTTTCAGACTTGTGTTTCATTAAGTAGATATACCCATATCTGCTCAAATCATCTGTGAAGGTCAGAAAATAACGATACCCGCCGCGTGCCTCAACACTCATCGGACCGCATACATCGGTATGTATTATTTCCAATAAGTCATTAGCTCGCTCCATTGTTCCGGAGAACGGAGTTTTAGTCATCTTGCCCATGAGGCATGGTTCACAAGTATCAAATGATTCATAATCAAGTGATTCCAAAAGCCCATCTGCATGGAGTTTCTTCATGCGCTTTACACAAATATGACCTAAACGGCAGTGCCACAAATATGTTGCACTATCATTATCAACTTTGCATCTTTTGGCATCAATATTATGAATATGTGTATCACTACAATCGAGATTCAACAAAAATAGACCACTCTTCAAGGGTGCATGACCATAAAAGATATTACTCATATAAATAGAACAACCATTATTCTCTGATTTAAATGAATAACCGTCTCGCACTAAACAAGATCCAGATATAATGTTCATGCTCAACGCTGGCACCAAATAACAATTATTCAGGTCTAAAACTAATCACGAAGGTAGATGTAGAGGTAGCATGCTGACGGCGATCACATCGACCTTGGAACCATTCCCGACGCGCATCATCACCTCGTCCTTAGCCAATCTTCGGTTAATCCGTAGCTCCTGTTTCGAGTTACAAATATGAGCAACCGAACCAGTATCAAATACCCAGGCGCTACTACGAGCATTAGTAAGGTACACATCAATAACATGTATATCAAATATACCTTTGTTCACTTTGCCATCCTTCTTATCCGCCAAATACTTGGGGCAATTCCGCTTCTAGTGACCAGTCCCTTTGCAATAGAAGCACTCAGTTTTAGGCTTGGGTCCAGCTTTGGGTTTCTTCCTAGGAGTGGCAACTTGCTTGCCATTCTTCTTGAAGTCCCCTTTCTTTCCCTTGCCCTTTTTCTTGACACTAGTGGTCTTGTTAACCATCAACACTTGATGCTCCTTCTTGATTTCTACCTCCACAGCCTTAAGCATTGCGAAGAGCTCGGGAATTGTTTTGTTCATCCCTTGCATATTATAGTTCATCATGAATCCTTTGTAGCTTGGGGGCAGTGATTGAAGAACTCTGTCAATGACACAATCAACTAGAAGATCAACTCCCAGCTGAGTCAAGTTATTATAATACCCAGACATTTTGAGTATATGTTCACTGACAGAACTGTTCTCCTCCATCTTGCAGCTATAGAATTTGTTGGAGGCTTCATATCTCTCAACCCGGGCATTTGCTTGAAATATTAACTTCAACTCTTGGAACATCTCATATGCTCCATGACGTTCAAAATGTCTTTGAAGTCCCGGTTCTAAGCCATAAAGCATGGCACACTGAACTATAGAGTAGTCATCAGACCACGTCTGCCAGACGTTCAAAGCATCTACATTAGCGGGAGGGGGCTTGTCACCTAGCGGTGCATCAAGGACATAATTCTTCTGTGCAGCAATGAGGATAATCCTCAAGTTACGGAACCAGTCTGTGTAGTTGCTACCATCATCTTTCAACTTAGCTTTCTCTAGGAACGCATTAAAATTCAGGGGAACGGTAGCACGAGCCATTGATCTACAACATAGATATGCAAATACTATCAGGACTAAGTTCATGATAAATTAAGTTCAATTAATCAAATTACTTAAGAACTCCCACTTAAATAGACATCCCTCAAGTCATCTAAGTGATATGTGATCCAAATCAACTAACCCATGTCCGGTCATCACGTGAGATGGGGTAGTCATCAATGGTGAACATCTCTATGTTGATCATATCTACTATATGATTCACGTTCGACCTTTCAATCTCCAGTGTTTCGAGGCCATGTCTATACATGCTAGGCTCGTCAAGTTTAACCCAAGTATTCCGCATGTGCAAAACTGTCTTGCACCCATTGTATGTGAACGTAGAGTCTATCACACCCGATCATCATGTGGTGTCTCAACACGACAAACTGTAGCAACGGTGCATACTCAGGGAGAACACTTTTATCTTGAAATTAAGTGAAGGGATCATCTTATAATGCTACCGTCGTTCTAAGCAAAATAAGATGCATAAAGGATAAACATCACATGCAATCAAAATATGTGACATGATATGGCCATCATCTTGTGCTTTTGATCTCCATCTCCAAAGCATCGTCATGATATCTATTGTCACCGGCTCGACACCTTGATCTCCATCATTGCATTGTGGTCGTCTCGCCAACTATTGCTTCTACAACTATCGCTAATGCATAGTGATAAAGTAAAGCAATTACATGGCGTTTCCATTTCATACAATAAAGCGACAACCATAAGGCTCCTGCCAGTTGCCGATAACTTACAAAACATGATCATCTCATACAACAACATATATCACATCATGTCTTGACCATATCACATCACAACATGCCCTGCAAAAACAAGTTAGACGTCCTCTACTTTGTTGTTGCAAGTTTTACGTGGCTGCTACGGGCTTCTAGCAAGAACCGTTCTGACCTACGGCAAAACCACAATGGTGATTCGTCAAGTTTGCTGTTTTAACCTTCTTCAAGGACCGGCCGCAGTCAAATTCGATTCAACTAAAGTAGGAGAAATAGACACCCGCCAGCCACCTTTATGCAAAACTAGTTGCATGTCTGTCGGTGGAACCGGTCTCATGTACGTGGACATGTAAGGTTGGTCCGGGCCGCTTCATCCCACAATACCGCCAAATCAAAATAAGACGTTGGTGGTAAGCAGTATGACTATCACCGCCCACAACTCTTTGTGTTCTACTCATGCATATCATCTACGCATAGACCTGGCTCTGATACCACTGTTGGGAATCGTTGCATGAAAAAACAAAAAAAAATCTACGCACACGCAATGATCTATCCATGGAGATGCATAGCAACGAGGGGGAGAGTGTGTCTACGTACCCTTGTAGACCGTAAGCGGAAGTGTTTAACAACGCGGTTGATGTAGTCGAACTTCTTCGCGCTCCAACCGATCAAGTACCGAACGTATGACACCTCCGCATTCTGCACACATTCAGCTCGGTGACGTCCCTCGCCTTCTTGATCCAGTAAGATGTCGAGGTAGTAGATGAGTTCCGTCAGCATGACGGCGTGGTGACGATGATGGTGAAGTGATCTTCGCAGGGCTTCGCCTAAGCACTACGAAAATATGACCGGGGGTGTAAACGGTGGAGGGGAGCGCCGCACACGGCTAAACAATTGTCTTCGTGTGCTAGGCGCTCCCCTCCCACATATATATAGGTGGAGGGGAGGAGGAAGCAGCTAGGAGGGTGCTCCAAGTAGGCCGAATTCTACTTGGGGTCCTCCCAAGTGGCGCGCCCCCTGCCTTATTTGTCGGAGGGGGAAGCAAAGGGGGGGGGGGAGGTGGAAGGAAGGGGGAATCCTATTCCCTTTCTTTCCTTTCCTCCTTCCCCTTTCCTTCTCCACCTTGGCCGGCCCATATGAGGGGCGCACCAGCCCCTTGTGGCTGGTGTGTTTCCCCTCTTGGCCCATAAGGCCCATATCTTTTGCCGGGGGTGCCCGGAACCCCTTCCGGTGACCCGATAAGTACCCGGTGACCCCCGAAACACTTCCGCTGTCCGAATACCATCGCCTATATATCAATCTTTACCTATCGACCATTTCGAGACTCCTCGTCATGTCCATGATCTCATCCGGGACTCCGAACTACATCCGGTCACCAAATCACATAACTCATATAATACTATATCGTCAACGAACGTTAAGCGTGCGGACCCTACGGGTTCGAGAACTATGTAGACATGACCGAGACACCTCTCCGGTCAATAACCAATAGTGGAACCTGGATGCACATATTGGCTCCTACATATTCTACGAAGATCTTTATCGGTCAAACCGTTATGACAACATACGTAATTCCCTTTGTCCATCTGTATGTTACTTGCCCGAGATTCGATCGTCGGTATCTTCATACCTAGTTCAATCTCGTTACCGGCAAGTCTCTTTACTTGTTCCGTAATACATCACCTCGTGACCAACTCCTTAGTCATTTGCTTGTAAGCTTATGATGTGTATTACCGAGAGGGCCCAGAGATACCTCTCCGAAACTCGGAGTGACAAATCCTAATCTTGATCTATGCCAACTCAACAAATACCTTCGGAGATACCTGTAGAGCATCTTTATAATCACCCAGTTATGTTGTGACGTTTGATAGCACACAAGGCACTCCTCTGGTATCCGGGAGTTGAATAATCTCATAATCGAAGGAATATGTATTTGACATGAAGAAAGCAATAGCAATAAAACTGAACGATCATTATGCTAAGCTAACGGATGGGTCTTGTCCATCACATCATTATCCTAATGATGTGATCCCGTTATCAAATGACACCTCATGTCCATGGTCAGGAAACCTTAACCATCTTTGATCAATGAGTTAGTCTAGTAGAGGCTTACTAGGGACACGGTGTTTTGTCTATGTATTCACACATGTATTATGGTTTCCGATCAATACAATTCTAGCATGAATAATAAACCTTTATCATGAATAAGGAAATATAAAATAACAACTTTATTATTGCCTCTAGGGCATATTTCCTTCATTGTTGCGGTCCCTCCAGGCGCAGAGCTCCGTGTCCGCCGGGTCTAGGCCAAGATCCTCCCCGGCCGGCCCCTCGGGCGCCTCCTCATCCTGGTCGATGACGCTGCTCCGGGTCCGCCGGAATGAGAAGCCGCCCCGGACGCGGCGTCCGTCGCCACCAGCGCCAAGTCCAACGGCGACCTGGATCACGATAAGCGAAGCATGAGAAAAAGGAATGGCTCGACAGCACGCCGACGCCGGCAAACAGAGCTTACCCAATCACCGTCGGGGTGGTTGGCCTTGCTGGCGCTGCTAGCGCGGCACCTCTTCTTGGCGGGAGGCTTGTTGCCGGTGGCCGGGTCCGCCGTGCGCTTGCGGCCGGTTTCCTTGGCGCCACGTCCTCTTTCATGTGCGGCCAGCTAGCCACGGCCGGCATGCAGGACGACCCGTCCCCGGCCGCGTCGCCGTCTCCTCCCCTCGGTGGCGCTGCACCGTCAACATATGTCAGAACCCCCGCATCGCCTTCTGATGTCTACTACGCAACTTTATTCTTGTAGACTCATGTTGGGCCTCCAAGCGCAGAGTTTTGTAGGATAGTAGCAATTTTCCCTCAAGTGGATGACCTAAGGTTTATCAATCCGTGGGAGGCGTAGGATGAAGATGGTCTCTCTCAAACAACTCTGCAACCAAATACAAGAAATATCTTGTGTCCCCAACACACCCAATACAATGGAAAATTGTATAGGTGCACTAGTTCGGTGAAGAGGTGGTGATAAAAGTGTAATATGGATGGTAGAAATATTATTTTATAATCTGAATAAATAAAAACAGCAAGGTAGCAAGTGAAAAAAGTGAGCACAAACGGTATTGCAATGCTTGAAAACAAGGCCTAGGGTCCGTACTTTTGCTAGTGCAATCTCTCAACAATGCTAATCTAATTGGATCATATAACCTTCCCTCAACGTGCGATGAAGAATCACTCCAAAGTTCTTATCTAGCGGAGAACATAAGAAGAAATTGTTTGTAGGGTACCAAACCACCTTAAAGTTATTCTTTCCGTTCGATCTATTCAAGAGTTCGTACTAAAATAATGCAAAGTTATTCTTTCCGTTCGATCTATCCAAGAGTTCATACTAAAATAACACCATATGAAATGCATCAACCAACTCTAATGTCACCTAGATACTCCAATGTCACCACAAGTATCCATGAGTTAATTATACGATACGCATCAAACAATTTTAGATTCATAATACTCGATCCAACACAAAGAACTTCAAAGAGTGCCCCAAGATTTCTACCGGAGAAACAAGGACGAAAACATGCATCAACCCCTATGCATAGATTACCCCAATGTCACCTCGGGAATCCGCGAGTTGAGTGCCAAGACATAGATCAAGTGCTCTCAAATCCATAAAAGTATTCAATCCGATAAAACAAAATCTCAAAGGGAAAACTCAATTCATCACAAGATAGAGAGGGGAAAACACCATATGATCCGACTATATTAACAAAGCCCGCGATACATCAAGATCGTGACATCTCAAGAACGTGAGAGAGAGAGAGATAGAGAGAGATTAAACACATAGCTACTGGTACAAACCATCAGCCCCAAGGGTGGACTACTCCCTCCTCATCGTGGTGGCCACCGGGATGATGAAGATGGCCACCGGTGAAGATTTCCCCCTCCGGCAGGGTGCCGGAAAGGGGTCTAGATTGGTTTTTCGTATCTACAGAGGCCTGCGGCGGCGGAACTTCTGATCTAGGGTTACCCCTGATGGTTTCTCTATTTATAAGAATTTTTGGCATTGGTTTCATGCTAAGATGGGCCTCGAGGTGAGCACAACCCACCGGGGCGCGCCCCGGTGTCTTGTGCCCTACTCCTTCACCTTCTGGTCCTTCCACGAAGCTTCGGAGGTCTCTTTTGTTCCAAAAAAAATCGTCAAAAAGTTTTAGCTCATTTGGAGAACTTTCATTTCTGCACAAAAACAACACCACGGTAGTTCTGCTGAAAACAGCGTCAGTCCGGGTTAGTTCCGTGCAAATCATACCAAAACCATATAAAATTGTTGTAAACATGGCATGAATACTTCATAAATTATAGATACGTTGGAGACGTATCACCTTCCATTTGGTCTACTGTAGCAAATCACTAAAATTATTATTCAACATTGCATACTAAATGCCTCTGCATATTTAATACCCCTATCCTCAAATAGAATCATTAAACAAGCAAACATAACAGCAATCTGTCTAAACAGTATAGTCTGTAAAGAGTGCAATTGTACTCATACTTCCCTAACTCCAAAAATTCTGAAAATTTACCACACTGTAGAAAATTTATCAGAGTTTATTGTTCAAAAAGTTTCAACATTTTATCACATTCTGACTTTTCTGGAGAATTATTGCAAGAATGATAAACTTTCTGCTTTTGAAACAGCAACTCATATATTTGCAAAATAAGCATGGTGATGGCTATCCTTGCCACTTTTATTGAAATAAAAGATGCAAAACATTATGTAAATAACAGCAAGAAAATCCTAGTAAAATAAAATGATGTTCCAAGCAAAACACATATCATGTGACGAATGAAAATATAGCCCCTAGTGAGGTTACCGATAATGTTGGAGACGAAAGAGGGGATGCCTTCCGGGGCATCCCCAAGCTTAGTTGCTTGGATCTTCCTTGAATATTACCTTGGGGGTGCCTTGGGCATCCCCAAGCTTAGGGTTTTTTCACTCCTTATTCTCCTCATATCGATATCTCACCCAAAACTTGAAAACTTCAATCACACAAAACTTAATAGAACTTCGTAAGATGGGTTAGTATGATAAAGACAAATCATTCACTTTGGTACTGTCAAATACAAGATTCATAATTTTTCTCACACAATACCTACTGTACTCTACAATTTCCACAATTTATATTAAGCAACATAAGCCATAGAAACCATAAAACAAGCAAACTATGCATTGAAAACAGAATCTGTCAAAAACAGAACAGTACGTAAAGATCTGAATTAAGGTCATACTTATGTAACTCAAAAACTTAAGAAAATTTAGGAAAACGTAGGCAATCTGTAGATAAATCATCTGTACAAAATTCAGAGTTTTTCGACGCTCCAGGGAATTTTAACAATTCTGTTACTAGGAGCAAAAGTTTCTGATTTTGCACAGAATCAAGTCAACTATCATCCACACTATCCCAAAGGCTTTACTTGGCACTTTATTGAAACAAAAGCTATAAAACATTATTACTACAGTAGCCTAGCCATGTGAACACACAAAAACAGTAGGTAAAAGTGTTCGGTTGTCTCTCAACAAGCGCTTTTCTTTAATGCCTTTTAGCTAGGCATGATGATTTCAATGATGCTCGCATAAAAATAGTAATTGAAACATGAGAAAGAGCATCATGAATCACATGGCAAGCACATTTAAGCCTAACCCACTTCCTATGCATAGGGATTTTGTGAGGAAATAATTTATGGGAACAAGAATCAACTAGCATAGGAAGGCAAAACAAGCAAAACTTCAAAATTTTCAACACATAGAGAGAAAACTTGATATTATTGAGATATGTAGATGCATATGTTCGTCTCTCATAATAATTTTTAGTAGCATCATGAATGAATTCAACAATATAGCTATCACATAAATCATTCTTTTCATGATCCACAAGCATAGAAATTTTCTTACTCTCCACATAAGCAAATTTATTCTCATGAATAGTAATGGGAGCAAACTCAACAAAATAACTATCATGTGATTGAAAATTAAAATCATGATGACAAATTTCATGGTTATCATTATTATGTATAGCATGCATGTCATCACCATAATCATCATAGATAGCAACTTTGTTGTCATAATCAATTGAAACCTCTTCCAAAATAGTGGATTCATCACTAAATAAAGTCATGACCTCTCCAAATCCACTTTCATAATTATCACAATAAGATTCAACACCCTCCAAAATAGTGGGATCATCATTACATAAAGTTGACACTCTTCCAAACCCACTTTCATCATTATAATCATCATAAATAGGAGGCATGCAATCATTATAACAAATTTGCACATCAAATCTTAGGGGACTAAAAATATCATCTTCATCAAACATAGCATCCCCAAGCTTATGGCTTTGCATATCATTAGCATCATGGATATTCAAAGAGTTCATACCAACAACATTGCAATCATTCTCATCATTCAAAGATTTTTTGTCAAACATTTTATAGAATTCTTCCTCTATCATTTGAGCACAATTTTCCTTTCCATCATTTTCACGAAAGACATTATAAAGATGAACAATATGATGCAACCTCAATTCCATTTTTTTGTAGTTTTCTTATTTTACAAACCAAACTAGTGATAAAACAAGAACTAAAAGATTCAATTGCAAGATCTAAAGATATACCTTCAAGCACTCACCTCCCCGGCAACGGCGCTAGAAAAGAGCTTGATGTCTACTACGCAACTTTATTCTTGTAGACTCGTGTTGGGCCTCCAAGCGCAGAGTTTTGTAGGACAGTAGCAATTTTCCCTCAAGTGGATGACCTAAGGTTTATCAATCCGTGGGAGGCGTAGGATGAAGATGGTCTCTCTCAAACAACTCTGCAACCAAATACAAGAAATCTCTTGTGTCCCCAACAAACCCAATACAATGGCAAATTGTATAGGTGCACTAGTTCGGCGAAGAGATGGTGATAAAAGTGTAATATGGATGGTAGAAATATTATTTTATAATCTGAATAAATAAAAACAGCAAGGTAGCAAGTGACAAAAGTGAGCACAAACGGTATTGCAATGCTTGAAAACAAGGCCTAGGGTCCGTACTTTCGCTAGTGCAATCTCTCAACAATGCTAATCTAATTGGATCATATAACCTTCCCTCAACGTGCGATGAAGAATCACTCCAAAGTTCTTATCTAGCAGAGAACATAAGAAGAAATTGTTTGTAGGGTACGAAACGACCTTAAAGTTATTCTTTCCGTTCGATCTATTCAAGAGTTCGTACTAAAATAACGCAAAGTTATTCTTTCCGTTCGATCTATCCAAGAGTTTGTACTAAAATAACACCATATGAAACGCATCAACCAACTCTAATATCACCTAGATACTCCAATGTCACCACAAGTATCCATGAGTTAATTATACGATACGCATCTGAAGGAAATATGCCCTAGAGGCAATAATAAAGTTATTATTTATTTTCTTATTTCATGATAAATGTTTATTATTCATGCTAGAATTGTATTAACCAGAAACATAATACATGTGTGAATACATAGACAAACAGAGTGTCACTAGTATGCCTCTACTTGACTAGCTCGTTGATCAAAGATGGTTATGTTTCCTAACCATAGACATGAGTTGTCATTTGATTAACGGGATCACATCATTAGGGGAATGATGTGATTGACTTGACCCATTCCGTTAGCTTAGCACTTGATCGTTTAGTATGTTGCTATTGCTTTCTTCATGACTTATACATGTTCCTATGACTATGAGATTATGCAACTCCCGTTTACCGGAGGAACACTTTGTGTGCTGCCAAACGTCACAACGTAACTGGGTGATTATAAAGGTTCTCTACAGGTGTCTCCGAAGGTACTTGTTGAGTTGGCGTATTTCGAGATTAGGATTTGTCACTCCGATTGTCGGAGAGGTATCTCTGGGCCCACTCGGTAATGCACATCACTATAAGCCTTGCAAGCATTGTAACTAATGAGTTAGTTGCGGGATGATGTATTACGGAACGAGTAAAGAGACTTGCCGGTAACGAGATTAAACTAGGTATTGAGATACCGACGATCGAATCTCGGGCAAGTAACATACCGATGACAAAGGGAACAACGTATGTTGTTATGCGGTTTGACCGATAAAGATCTTCGTAGAATATGTGGGAGCCAATATGAGCATCCAGGTTCCGCTATTGGTTATTGACCGGAGACGTGTCTCGGTCATGTCTACATAGTTCTCGAACCCGTAGGGTCCGCACGCTTAAAGTTCGGTGACGATCGGTATTATGAGTTTTTGTGTTTTGATGTACCGAAGTTGTTCGGAGTCCCGGATAAGATCATGGACATGACGAGGAGTCTCGGAATGTCCGAGAGGTAAAGATCGATATATTGGAAGGTTATATTCGGACGTCGGAAAGGTTCCGAGTGATTCGGGTATTTTTCGGAGTACCGGGGAATTACGGGAATTCACCGGGGGAAGTTACGGGCCTTATTGGGCCATACGGGAAGGAGAGGAGCAGGCCGCAGGGGCTGCTGTGCCCCTCCCCTTGCTGGTCCGAATTGGACAAGGGATTGGGGGGCGCAACACCCCTCTTTCCTTCTCCCTCTTCCCCTCTTCCTTCCCCTCTTGGTGGACTCCTACTAGGAGTAGGATTCCTAGTAGGAGTCCCCTACTTGGTGCGCCACCCATAGGGGGCCGGCCTCCTCCCCTCCATCCTTTATATACGTGACCAGGGGGCACCCCATAGACACAACAATTGATCATTGTCTCTTAGCCGTGTGCGGTGCCCCCCTCCACCATAATCCACCTCGATCATATCGCAGCGGTGCTTAGGCGAAGCCCTGCGTCGGTAGCATCATCATCACCGTCACCACGCCGTCGTGCTGACGAAACTCTCCTGTGAAGCTTTGCTGGATCGGAGCTCGCGGGACGTCATCGAGTTGAACGTGTGCTGAACTCGGAGGTGCCGTGCGTTCGGTACTTGGATCGGTCGGATCGTGAAGATGTACGACTACATCAACCGCGTTGTGCTAACGCTTCCGCTTTCGGTCTACGAGGGTACGTGGACACACTCTCCCCTCTCGTTGCTATGCATCACCATGATCCAGTGTGTGCGTAGGAAATTTTTTAAATTACTACGTTCCCCAACAGTGGCATCCGAGCCTGGTTTTATGCGTAGATGTTATATGCACGAGTAGAACACAAGTGAGTTGTGGGCGATACAGGTCATACTGCTTACCAGCATGTCACACTTTGGTTCGGCGGTATTGTTGGATGAAGCGGCCCGGACCGACATTACGCGTACGCTTACGCGAGACTGGTTTTACCGCCGTGCTTTGCACATAGGTGACTAGCGGGTGTCAGTTTCTCCAACTTTAGTTGAACCGAGTGTGGCTACGCCCGGTCCTTGTGAAGGTTAAAACAACACTAACTTGACGAACTATCGTTGTGGTTTTGATGCGTAGGTAAGAACGGTTCTTGCTCAGCCCGTAGCATCCATGTAAAACATGCAACAACAAAGTAGAGGACGTCTAACTTGTTTTTGCAGGGCATGTTGTGATGTGATATGGTCAAGACATGATGCTATATTTTATTGTATGAGATGATCATGTTTTGTAACTGAGTTATCGGCAACTGGCAGGAGCCATATGGTTGTCGCTTTATTGTATGCAATGCAATCGCCCTGTAATTGCTTTACTTTATCACTAAGCGGTAGCAATAGTCGTAGAAGCAATAGTTGGCGAGACGACAACGATGCTACGACGGAGATCAAGGTGTCGCGCCAGTAACGATGGTGATCATGACGGTGCTTCGGAGATGGAGATCACAAGCACAAGATGATGATGGCCATATCATATCACTTATATTGATTGCATGTGATGTTTATCCTTTATGCATCTTATTTTGCTTTGTTTGACGGTAGCATTATAAGATGATCTCTCACTAAATTTCAAGGTAAAAGTGTTCTCCCTGAGTATGCACCGTTGCCAAAGTTCGTCGTGCCGAGACACCACGTGATGATCAGGTGTGATAAGCTCAACGTTCATCTACAACGGGTGCAAGCCAGTTTTGCACACGCAGAATACTCGGGTTAAACTTGACGAGCCTAGCATATGCAGATATGGCCTCGGAACACTGAGACCGAAAGGTCGAGCGTGAATCATATAGTAGATATGATCAACATAGTGATGTTCACCATTGAAAACTACTCCATTTCACGTGATGATCGGTTATGGTTTAGTTGATTTGGATCACGTGATCACTTAGATGATTAGAGAGATGTCTATCTAAGTGGGAGTTCTTGAGTAATATGATTAATTGAACTTTAATTTATCATGAACTTAGTCCTGGTAGTATTTGCAAATTATGTTGTAGATCAATAGCTCGCGCATAGCTCCACTGTTTTATTTTTGATATGTTCCTGGAGAAAACTAAGTTGAAAGAAGTTAGTGGCAATGATGCGGATTGGATCCGTGATCTGAGGATTATCCTCATTGCTGCACAGAAGAATTATGTCCTTGATGCACCGCTAGGTGACAGACCGATTGCAGGAGCAAATGCAGACGTTATGAACGTTTGGCAAGCTCGATATGATGACTACTTGATAGTTTAGTGCACCATGCTTTACGGCTTAGAATCGGGGCTTCAAAGACGTTTTGAACATCACGGAGCATATGAGATGTTCCAAGAGTTGAAATTGGTATTTCATACTCATGCCCGTGTCGAGAGGTATGAGACCTCTGACAGTACTTTGCCTACAAGATGGAGAAGAATTGCTCAGCTAGTGAGCATGTGCTCAGAATGTCTGAGTACTACAATCACTTGAATCAAGTGGGAGTTAATCTTCCAGATAAGATAGTGATTGACAGAGTTCTCTAGTCACTATCACCAAGTTACTAGAATTTTGTGATGAACTATAATATGCAAGGGATAACGGAAACGATTCCCAAGCTCTTCGTGATGCTGAAATCGACGAAGGTAGAAATCAAGAAAAGCATCAAGTGTTGATGGTTGACAAGACCACTAGTTTCAGGAAAAAGGGCAAAGGGAAGAAGGGGAACTGCAAGAAGAATAGCAAGCAAGTTGCTGCTCAAGTGAAGAAGCCCAAGTCTGGACCTAAGCCTGAGACTAAGTGCTTCTACTGCAAAGGGACTATTCACTAGAAGCGGAACTGCCCCAAGTATTTGGCGGATAAGAAGGATGGCAAAGTGAACAAAGGTATATTTGATATACATGTTATTGATGTGTAGTTTACTAGTGTTCATAGTAGCCCCTGGGTATTTGATACCGGTTCAGTTGCTATGATTAGTAACTCGAAACAGGTGTTGCAAAATGAACAGAGACTAGTTGAGGACGAGGTGACGATATGTGTTGGAAGAGATTCCAAGTTTGATAAGATCACCATCGCACACTCCCTCTATTTTCGGGATTAGTGTTGAACCTAAATAAATGTTATTTGGTGTTTGCGTTGAGCATGAATATGATTGGATCATGTTTATTGCAAAATAAATGTTATTTGGTGTTTGCGTTGAGCATGAATATGATTGGATCATGTTTATTGCAATACGGTTATTCATTTAAGTCAGAGAATAATTGTTGTTCTGTTTACATGAATAAAAACCTTCTATGGTCATACACCCCATGTAAATGGTTTATTGAATCTCGATTGTAGTGATACACATATTCATAATATTGAAGCCAAAAGATGCAAAGTTAGTAATGATAGTGCAACTTATTTGTGGCACTGCCGTTTAGGTCATATTGGTGTAAAGCGCATGAAGAAACTCCATACTGATGGACTTTTGGAATCACTTGATTATGAATCATTTGATGCTTGCGAACCATGCCTCATGGGCAAGATGACTAAAACTCCGTTCGCCGGAACAATGGAGCGAGCTACAGACTTATTGGAAATAATACATACCGATGTATGCGGTCCGATGAGTATTGAGGCTCGCGGCGGGTATCGTTATTTTCTGACCTTCACAGATGATTTGAGCAGATATGGGTATATCTACTTAATGAAACACAAGTCTGAAACGTTTGAAAAGTCCAAAGAATTTCAGAGTGAAGTAGAAAATCATCGTAACAAGAAAATAAAGTTTCTACGATCTGATCGCGGAGGCAAATATTTGAGTTACGAGTTTGGTCTTCATTTAAAAATGTGGAATAGTTTCGCAACTCATGCCACCTGGAACACCACAGCGTAATGGTGTGTCCGAACGTCGTAACCGTACTTTATTAGATATGGTGCGATCTATGATGTCTCTTACCGATTTACCACTATCGTTTTGGGGTTATGCATTAGAGACAGCTGCATTCACGTTTAATAGGGCACCATCTAAATCCGTTGAGACGACACCGTATGAACTGTGGTTTGGCAAGAAACCTAAGCGTCGTTTCTTAAAGTTTGGGGCTGTGATACTTATGTGAAAAAGCTTCAGCCTGATAAGCTCAAACCCAAATCGGAGAAGTGCGTCTTCATAGGATACCCAAAAGAAACTGTTGGGTACACCTTCTATCACAGATCCAAAGGCAAGATATTTGTTGCTAAGAATGGATCCTTTCTAGAGAAGGAGTTTCTCTCGAAAGAAGTGAGTGGGAGGAAAGTAGAACTTGATGAGGTAACTGTACCTGCTCCCTTATTGGAAAGTAGTTCATCACAGAAACCGGTTCCTGTGACTTCTACACCAATTAGTGAGGAAGCTAATGATGATGATCATGAAACTTCAGATCAAGTTACTACCGAACCTTGTAGGTCAACCAGAGTAAGATCCACACCAGAGTGGTACGGTAATCCTGTTCTGGAGGTCATGTTACTAGACCATGACGAACCTACGAACTATGAGGAAGCGATGATGAGCCCAGATTCCGCGAAATGGCTTGAGGTCATGAAATCTGAGATGGGATCCATGTATGAGAACAAAGTATGGACTTTGGTTGACTTGCCCGATGATCGGCAAGCCATAGAAAATAAATGGATCTTCAAGAGGAAGACGGACGCTGATAGTAGTGTTACTATCTACAAAGCTAGACTTGTCGAAAAAGGTTGTTGACAAAGTTCAAGGAGTTGACTACGATGAGACTTTCTCACCCGTAGCGATGCTTAAGTCCGTCTGAATCATGTTAGCAATTGCCGCATTTTATGATTATGAAATTTGGCAAATGGATGTAAATACTGCATTCCTGAATGGATTTCTGGAAGAAGAGTTGTATATGATGCAACCTGAAGGTTTTATTGATCCAAAGGATGCTAACAAAGTGTGCAAGCTCCAGCGATCCATCTATGAACTGGTGCAAGCATCTCGGAGTTGGAATATACGCTTTGATGATTTGATCAAAGCATATAGTTTTATACAGACTTGCGGTGAAAACTTTATTTACAAGAAAGTGAGTGGGAGCACTACAGCATTTCTGATAAGTATATGTGAATGACATATTGTTGATCGGAAATAATGTAGAATTTTCTGGAAAGCATAAAGGAGTATTTGAAAGGAGTTTTTCAAAGAAAGACCTTGGTGAAGCTGCTTACATATTGAGCATCAAGATCTATAGAGATAGATCAAGACGCTTGATAAGATTTTTCAATGAGTACATACCTTGACAAAGATTTTGAAGTAGTTTAAAATGGAACAGTCAAAGAAGGAGTTCTTGCCTGTGTTTTAAGGTGTGAAGTTGAGTGAAGACTCAAAACCCGACCACGTCAGAAAATAGAAAGAGAATGAAAAGTCATTCCCTATGCCTCAGTCATAGGTTCTATAAAGTATGCTATGCTGTGTAACAGATCTATTATATACCCTACATTGAGTTTGGCAAGGGAGTACAATAGTGATCTAGGAGTAGATCACTGGACAGCGGTCAAAATTATCCTTAGTGGAATAAGGATATGTTTCTCGATTATGGAGGTGCCAAAAGGTTCGTCGTAAAGGGTCACGTCGATACAAGTTTTGACACTGATCCAGATGACTCTAAGTCTCAATCTGGATACATATTGAAAGTGGGAGCAATTAGCTAGAGTAGCTCCGTGCGGAGCATTGTTGACATAGAAATTTGCAAAATACATACGGATCTGAATTTGGCAGACCCATTGACTAAACTTCTCTCACAAGCAAAACATGATCACACCTTAGTACTCTTTGGGTGTTAATCACATGGCGATGTGAACTAGATTATTGACTCTAGTAAACCCTTTGGGTGTTGGTCACATGACAATGTGAACTATGGATATTAATCACATGGTGATGTGAACTGTTGGTGTTAAATCACATGGCAATGTGAACTGGATTATTGACTCTAGTGCAAGTAGGAGACTGAAGGAAATATGCCCTAGAGGCAATAATAAAGTTATTATTTATTTCCTTATTTCATGATAAATGTTTATTATTCATGCTAGAATTGTATTAACCGGGAACATAATACATGTGTGAATACATAGACAAACAGAGTGTCACTAGTATGCCTCTACTTGGCTAGCTCGTTGATCAAAGATGGTTATGTTTCCTAACCATAGACATGAGTTGTCATTTGATTAACGGGATCACATCATTAGGAGAATGATGTGATTGACTTAACCCATTCCGTTAGCTTAGCACTTGATCGTTTAGTATGTTGCTATTGCTTTCTTCATGACTTATACATGTTCCTATGACTATGAGATTATGCAACTCCCGTTTACCGGAGGAACACTTTGTGTGCTGCCAAACGTCACAACGTAACTGGGTGATTATAAAGGTGCTCTACAGGTGTCTCCGAAGGTACTTGTTGAGTTGGCGTATTTCGAGATTAGGATTTGTCACTCCGATTGTCGGAGAGGTATCTCTGGGCCCACTCGGTAATGCACATCACTATAAGCCTTGCAAGCATTGTAACTAATGAGTTAGTTGCGGGATGATGTATTACAGAACGAGTAAAGAGACTTGCTGGTAACGAGATTGAACTAGGTAATTAGATACCGACGATCGAATCTCGGGCAAGTAACATACCGATGACAAAGGGAACAACGTATGTTGTTATGCGGTTTGACCGATAAAGATCTTCGTAGAATATGTAGGAGCCAATATGAGCATCCAGGTTCCGCTATTGGTTATTGACCGGAGACGTGTCTCGGTCATGTCTACATAGTTCTCGAACCCGTAGGGTCCGCACGCTTAAAGTTCGGTGACGATCGGTATTATGAGTTTTTGTGTTTTGATGTACCGAAGTTGTTCGGAGTTCCGGATGAGATCATGGACATGACGAGGAGTCTCGGAATGTCCGAGAGGTAAAGATCAATATATTGGAAGGTTATATTCGGACGTCGAAAAGGTTCCGAGTGATTCAGGTATTTTTCGGAGTACCGGGGAATCACGGGAATTCACCGGGGGAAGTTATGGGCCATATTGGGCCATACGGGAAGGAGAGGAGCAGGCCGCAGGGGCTGCTGTGCCCCTCCCCTTGTTGGTCCGAATTGGACAAGGGATTGGGGGGGCGCAACACCCCTCTTTCCTTCTCCCTCTTCCCCTCTTCCTTCCCCTCTTGGTGGACTCCTACTAGGAGTAGGATTCCTAGTAGGAGTCCCCTACTTGGTGCACCACCCATAGGGGGCCGGCCTCCTCCCCTCCATCCTTTATATACGTGGCCAGGGGGCACCCCATAGACACAACAATTGATCATTGATCTCTTAGCCGTGTGCGGTGCCCCCCTCCACCATAATCCACCTCGATCATATCGCAGCGGTGCTTAGGCGAAGCCCTGCGTCGGTAGCATCATCATCACCGTCACCACGCCGTCGTGCTGACGAAACTCTCCTGTGAAGCTTTGCTGGATCGGAGCTCGCGGGACGTCATCGAGTTGAACGTGTGCTGAACTCGGAGGTGCCGTGCGTTCGGTACTTGGATCGGTCGGATCGTGAAGATGTACGACTACATCAACCGCGTTGTGCTAACGCTTCCGCTTTCGGTCTACGAGGGTACGTGGACACACTCTCCCCTCTCGTTGCTATGCATCACCATGATCCTGTGTGTGCGTAGGAAATTTTTTAAATTACTACGTTCCCCAACAGTGGCATCCGAGCCTGGTTTTATGCGTAGATGTTATATGCACGAGTAGAACACAAGTGAGTTGTGGGCGATACAGGTCATACTGCTTACCAGCATGTCACACTTTGGTTCGGCGGTATTGTTGGATGAAGCGGCCCGGACCGACATTACGCGTACGCTTACGCGAGACTGGTTTTACCGTCGTGCTTTGCACACAGGTGACTAGCGGGTGTCAGTTTCTCCAACTTTAGTTGAACCGAGTGTGGCTACGCCCGGTCCTTGTGAAGGTTAAAACATCACTAACTTGATGAACTATCGTTGTGGTTTTGATGCGTAGGTAAGAACGGTTCTTGCTCAGCCCGTAGCAGCCACGTAAAACATGCAACAACAAAGTAGAGGACGTCTAACTTGTTTTTGCAGGGCATGTTGTGATGTGATATGGTCAAGACATGATGCTATAATTTATTGTATGAGATGATCATGTTTTGTAACTGAGTTATCGGCAACTGGCAGGAGCCATATGGTTGTCGCTTTATTGTATGCAATGCAATCGCCCTGTAATTGCTTTACTTTATCACTAAGCGGTAGCAATAGTCGTAGAAGCAATAGTTGGCGAGAAGACAACGATGCTACGATGGAGATCAAGGTGCCGCGCCAGTAACGATGGTGATCATGACGGTGCTTCGGAGATGGAGATCACAAGCACAAGATGATGATGGCCATATCATATCACTTATATTGATTGCATGTGATGTTTATCCTTTATGCATCTTATTTTGCTTTGTTTGACGGTAGCATTATAAGATGATCTCTCACTAAATTTCAAGGTAAAAGTGTTCTCCCTGAGTATGCACCGTTGCCAAAGTTCGTCGTGCCGAGACACCACGTGATGATCGGGTGTGATAAGCTCAACGTTCATCTACAACGGGTGCAAGCCAGTTTTGCACACGCAGAATACTCGGGTTAAACTTGACGAGCCTAGCATATGCAGATATGGCCTCGGAACACTGAGACCGAAAGGTCGAGCGTGAATCATATAGTAGATATGATCAACATAGTGATGTTCACCATTGAAAACTACTCCATTTCACGTGATGATCGGTTATGGTTTAGTTGATTTGGATCACGTGATCACTTAGATGATTAGAGAGATGTCTATCTAAGTGGGAGTTCTTGAGTAATATGATTAATTAAACTTTAATTTATCATGAACTTAGTCCTGGTAGTATTTGCAAATTATGTTGTAGATCAATAGCTCGCGCATAGCTCCACTATTTTATTTTTGATATGTTCCTGGAGAAAACTAAGTTGAAAGAAGTTAGTGGCAATGATGCGGATTGGATCCGTGATCTGAGGATTATCCTCATTGCTGCACAGAAGAATTATGTCCTTGATGCACCGCTAGGTGACAGACCGATTGCAGGAGCAAATGCAGACGTTATGAACGTTTGGCAAGCTCTATATGATGACTACTTGATAGTTTAGTGCACCATGCTTTACGGCTTAGAATCGGGGCTTCAAAGACGTTTTGAACATCACGGAGCATATGAGATGTTCCAAGAGTTGAAATTGGTATTTCATACTCATGCCCGTGTCGAGAGGTATGAGACCTCTGACAGTACTTTGCCTACAAGATGGAGGAGAATTGCTCAGCTAGTGAGCATGTGCTCAGAATGTCTGAGTACTACAATCACTTGAATCAAGTGGGAGTTAATCTTCCAGATAAGATAGTGATTGACAGAGTTCTCTAGTCACTATCACCAAGTTACTAGAATTTCGTGATGAACTATAATATGCAAGGGATAACGGAAACGATTCCCAAGCTCTTCATGATGCTGAAATCGATGAAGGTAGAAATCAAGAAAAGCATCAAGTGTTGATGGTTGACAAGACCACTAGTTTCAGGAAAAAGGGCAAAGGGAAGAAGGGGAACTTCAAGAAGAATAGCAAGCAAGTTGCTGCTCAAGTGAAGAAGCCCAAGTCTGGACCTAAGCCTGAGACTAAGTGCTTCTACTGCAAAGGGACTATTCACTGGAAGCGGAACTGCCCCAAGTATTTGGCGGATAAGAAGGATGGCAAAGTGAACAAAGGTATATTTGATATACATGTTATTGATGTGTAGTTTACTAGTGTTCATAGTAGCCCCTGGGTATTTGATACCGGTTCAGTTGCTATGATTAGTAACTCGAAACAGGTGTTGCAAAATGAACAGAGACTAGTTGAGGACGAGGTGACGATGTGTGTTGGAAGAGATTCCAAGGTTGATAAGATCACCATCGCACACTCCCTCTATTTTCGGGATTAGTGTTGAACCTAAATAAATGTTATTTGGTGTTTGCGTTGAGCATGAATATGATTGGATCATGTTTATTACAAAATAAATGTTATTTGGTGTTTGCGTTGAGCATGAATATGATTGGATCATGTTTATTGCAATACGGTTATTCATTTAAGTCAGAGAATAATTGTTGTTCTGTTTACATGAATAAAAACCTTCTATGGTCATACACCCAATGTAAATGGTTTATTGAATCTCGATCGTAGTGATACACATATTCATAATATTGAAGCCAAAAGATGCAAAGTTAGTAATGATAGTGCAACTTATTTGTGGCACTGCCGTTTAGGTCATATTGGTGTAAAGCGCATGAAGAAACTCCATACTGATGGACTTTTGGAATCACTTGATTATGAATCATTTGATGCTTGTGAACCATGCCTCATGGGCAAGATGACTAAAACTCCGTTCGCCGGAACAATGGAGCGAGCTACGGACTTATTGGAAATAATACATACCGATGTATGCGGTCCGATGAGTATTGAGGCTCGCGGCGGGTATCGTTATTTTCTGACCTTCACAGATGATTTGAGCAGATATGGGTATATCTACTTAATGAAACACAAGTCTGAAACGTTTGAAAAGTCCAAAGAATTTCAGAGTGAAGTAGAAAATCATCGTAACAAGAAAATAAAGTTTCTACGATCTGATCGCGGAGGCAAATATTTGAGTTACGAGTTTGGTCTTCATTTAAAAATGTGGAATAGTTTCGCAACTCATGCCACCTGGAACACCACAGCGTAATGGTGTGTCCGAACGTCGTAACCGTACTTTATTAGATATGGTGCGATCTATGATGTCTCTTACCGATTTACCACTATCGTTTTGGGGTTATGCATTAGAGACAGCTGCATTCACGTTTAATAGGGCACCATCTAAATCCGTTGAGACGACACCGTATGAACTGTGGTTTGGCAAGAAACCTAAGCGTCGTTTCTTAAAGTTTGGGGCTGTGATACTTATGTGAAAAAGCTTCAGCCTGATAAGCTCAAACCCAAATCGGAGAAGTGCGTCTTCATAGGATACCCAAAAGAAACTGTTGGGTACACCTTCTATCACAGATCCAAAGGCAAGATATTTGTTGCTAAGAATGGATCCTTTCTAGAGAAGGAGTTTCTCTCGAAAGAAGTGAGTGGGAGGAAAGTAGAACTTGATGAGGTAACTGTACCTGCTCCCTTATTGGAAAGTAGTTCATCACAGAAACCGGTTCCTGTGACTTCTACACCAATTAGTGAGGAAGCTAATGATGATGATCATGAAACTTCAGATCAAGTTACTACCGAACCTTGTAGGTCAACCAGAGTAAGATCCACACCAGAGTGGTACGGTAATCCTGTTCTGGAGGTCATGTTACTAGACCATGACGAACCTACGAACTATGAGGAAGCGATGATGAGCCCAGATTCCGCGAAATGGCTTGAGGTCATGAAATCTGAGATGGGATCCATGTATGAGAACAAAGTATGGACTTTGGTTGACTTGCCCGATGATCGGCAAGCCATAGAAAATAAATGGATCTTCAAGAGGAAGACGGACGCTGATAGTAGTGTTACTATCTACAAAGCTAGACTTGTCGAAAAAGGTTGTTGACAAAGTTCAAGGAGTTGACTACGATGAGACTTTCTCACCCGTAGCGATGCTTAAGTCCGTCTGAATCATGTTAGCAATTGCCGCATTTTATGATTATGAAATTTGGCAAATGGATGTAAATACTGCATTCCTGAATGGATTTCTGGAAGAAGAGTTGTATATGATGCAACCTGAAGGTTTTATTGATCCAAAGGATGCTAACAAAGTGTGCAAGCTCCAGCGATCCATCTATGGACTGGTGCAAGCATCTCGGAGTTGGAATATACGCTTTGATGAGTTGATCAAAGCATATAGTTTTATACAGACTTGCGGTGAAGCCTGTATTTACAAAAAAGTGAGTGGGAGCACTATAGCATTTCTGATAAGTATATGTGAATGACATATTGTTGATCGGAAATAATGTAGAATTTTCTAGAAAGCATAAAGGAGTATTTGAAAGGAGTTTTTCAAAGAAAGACCTCGGTGAAGCTGCTTACATATTGAGCATCAAGATCTATAGAGATAGATCAAGACGCTTGATAAGATTTTTCAATGAGTACATACCTTGACAAAGATTTTGAAGTAGTTCAAAATGGAACAGTCAAAAAAGGAGTTCTTGCCTGTGTTTTAAGGTGTGAAGTTGAGTGAAGACTCAAAACCCGACCACGGCAGAAAATAGAAAGAGAATGAAAAGTCATTCCCTATGCCTCAGTCATAGGTTCTATAAAGTATGCTATGCTGTGTAACAGATCTATTATATACCCTACATTGAGTTTGGCAAGGGAGTACAATAGTGATCTGGGAGTAGATCACTGGACAGCGGTCAAAATTATCCTTAGTGGAATAAGGATATGTTTCTCGATTATGGAGGTGCCAAAAGGTTCGTCGTAAAGGGTCACGTCGATACAAGTTTTGACACTGATCCAGATGACTCTAAGTCTCAATCTGGATACATATTGAAAGTGGGAGCAATTAGCTAGAGTAGCTCCGTGCGGAGCATTGTTGACATAGAAATTTGCAAAATACATACGGATCTGAATTTGGCAGACCCATTGACTAAACTTCTCTCACAAGCAAAACATGATCACACCTTAGTACTCTTTGGGTGTTAATCACATGGCGATGTGAACTAGATTATTGACTCTAGTAAACCCTTTGGGTGTTGGTCACATGACAATGTGAACTATGGATATTAATCACATGGTGATGTGAACTGTTGGTGTTAAATCACATGGCGATGTGAACTGGATTATTGACTCTAGTGCAAGTAGGAGACTGAAGGAAATATGCCCTAGAGGCAATAATAAAGTTATTATTTATTTCCTTATTTCATGATAAATGTTTATTATTCATGCTAGAATTGTATTAATCGGAAACATAATACATGTGTGAATACATAGACAAACAGAGTGTATGCCTCTACTTGACTAGCTCGTTGATCAAAGATGGTTATATTGCCTAACCATAGACATGAGTTGTCATTTGATTAACGGGATCACATCATTAGGAGAATGATGTGATTGACTTGACCCATTCCGTTAGCTTAGCACTTGATCGTTTAGTATGTTGCTATTGCTTTCTTCATGACTTATACATGTTCCTATGACTATGAGATTATGCAACTCCCGTTTACCGGAGGAACACTTTGTGTGCTGCCAAACGTCACAACGTAACTGGGTGATTATAAAGGTGCTCTACAGGTGTCTCCGAAGGTACTTGTTGAGTTGGCGTATTTCGAGATTAGGATTTGTCACTCCGATTGTCGGAGAGGTATCTCTGGGCCCACTCGGTAATGCACATCACTATAAGCCTTGCAAGCATTGTAACTAATGAGTTAGTTGCGGGATGATGTATTACAGAACGAGTAAAGAGACTTGCTGGTAACGAGATTGAACTAGGTATTGAGATACCGACGATCGAATCTCGGGCAAGTAACATACCGATGACAAAGGGAACAACGTATGTTGTTATGCGGTTTGACCGATAAAGATCTTCGTAGAATATGTGGGAGCCAATATGAGCATCCAGGTTCCGCTATTGGTTATTGACCGGAGACGTGTCTCGGTCATGTCTACATAGTTCTCGAACCCATAGGGTCCGCACGCTTAAAGTTCGGTGACGATCGGTATTATGAGTTTTTGTGTTTTGATGTACCGAAGTTGTTCGGAGTCCCGGATGAGATCATGGACATGACTAGGAGTCTCGGAATGTCCGAGAGGTAAAGATCGATATATTGGAAGGTTATATTCGGACGTCGGAAAGGTTCCGAGTGATTCGGGTATTTTTCGGAGTACCGGGGAATTACGGGAATTCACCGGGGGAAGTTATGGGCCTTATTGGGCCATACGGGAAGGAGAGGAGCAGGCCGCAGGGGCTGCTGCGCCCCTCCCCTTGCTGGTCCGAATTGGACAAGGGATTGGGGGGGCGCAACACCCCTCTTTCCTTCTCCCTCTTCCCCTCTTCCTTCCCCTCTTGGTGGACTCCTACTAGGAGTAGGATTCCTAGTAGGAGTCCCCTACTTGGTGCGCCACCCATAGGGGGCCGGCCTCCTCCCCTCCATCCTTTATATACGCGGCCAGGGGGCACCCCATAGACACAACAATTGATCATTGATCTCTTAGCCGTGTGCGGTGCCCCCCCTCCACCATAATCCACCTCGATCATATCGCAGCGGTGCTTAGGCGAAGCCCTGCGTCGGTAGCATCATCATCACCGTCACCACGCCGTCATGCTGACGAAACTCTCCTGTGAAGCTTTGCTGGATCGGAGCTCGCGGGACGTCATCGAGTTGAACATGTGCTGAACTCGGAGGTGCCGTGCGTTCGGTACTTGGATTGGTCGGATCGTGAAGACGTACGACTACATCAACCGCGTTGTGCTAACGCTTCCGCTTTCGGTCTACGAGGGTACGTGGACACACTCTCCCCTCTCGTTGCTATGCATCACCATGATCCAGTGTGTGCGTAGGAAATTTTTGAAATTACTACGTTCCCCAACAGCATCAAACAATTTCAGATTCATAATACTCGATCCAACACAAAGAACTTCAAAGAGTGCCCCAAGATTTCTACCGGAGAAACAAGGACGAAAACGTGCATCAACCCCTATGCATAGATTACCCCAATGTCATCTCGGGAATCCACAAGTTGAGTGCCAAGACATAGATCAAGTGCTCTCAAATCCATAAAAGTATTCAATCCGATAAAACAAAATCTCAAAGGGAAAACTCAATTGATCACAAGATAGAGAGGGGAAAACACCATATGATCTGACTATATTAACAAAGCCCGCGATACATCAAGATCGTGACATCTCAAGAATACGAGAGAGAGAGATTAAACACATAGCTACTGGTACAAACCGTCAGCCCCGAGGGTGGACTACTCCCTCCTCATCGTGGTGGCCGCCGGGATGATGAAGATGGCCACCGGTGATGATTTCCCCCTCCGGCAGGGTGCCGGAACCAGGTCTAGATTGGTTTTTCGTGTCTACAGAGGCCTGCGGCGGCGGAACTTCTAATCTAGGGTTACCCCTGATGGTTTCTCTATTTATAGGAATTTTCGATGTTGGTTTCACGCTAAGATGGGCCTCGAGGTGAGCACAACCCACCGGGGCGCGCCAGGGAGGCGCGCCTGGGCCCCCTGGCGCGCCCCGGTGTCTTGTGCCCTACTCCTTCACCTTCTAGTCCTTCCATGAAGCTTCGAAGGTCTCTTTTGTTCCAAAAAAAATCATCAAAAAGTTTTAGCTCATTTGGAGAACTTTCATTTCTGCACAAAAACAACACCACTGTAGTTCTGCTGAAAACAACGTCAGTCCGGGTTAGTTCCATGCAAATCATACCAAAACCATATAAAATTGTTGTAAACATGGCATGAATACTTCATAAATTATAGATACGTTGGAGACGTATCACCTTCCTTTCAGTCTCGCGAGGGATCGGGATGCAGAAAGTTACCCGTGTGGCGCGCCTCGCCGGCGTCGGCATCCGCCATCTCCGGGTTCTCGGCGAGGTCTTCCGCCTCCTCCGTGCCGCCTGGCTAGGCGGCCGCCACCTGCATCGTCGTTCCATCATATGGATGCCGGATGGCGTTCAATAGCGCCTCCCTCTTCATGTCAGGATGAAGAAAAAGTTGAGACATGGCAAAGAACGGAGACCAGGGACTCACCGCCGGCACCGGGTTCCCGTGGCTGTAGGGGGCCTTCCCGAACTGCCACTCCTCCTTCATCCCGGCCTTTGAGATGTCATTGACCCGGCCGGTGACCTGCTCCTGTGACAGCCGCCGGGACGACATCCGGTTGGGATCCTGAAGGCCGGTCATCTGGCCGATGATATGCGTCCGGTGCTGCAGCGATAGCACCCGGTGCGCGATGAAGGCCGCGATGAGGTCCGTCCCGGTGAGCCCCTCGCGCGCCACCATTTCGGTAACCCGGTTGCTCAAGTTTTAGTAACTCCTGCGCCGGTTTCTTGGGGCAGTAGTTCCAGTTGGTCTTGGCGTGCGGCGTCATGTCAAGGAAGGGCGACAAGTTGATACGGTCTGCGCCGAGATTGCGGACGTAGAAGAAGGTATTCTGTCACTTCTTGGCAGAATCCTCCAGCAGCATCTGGGGCATGCCCCGTGCGGCCGGGATGAGACGACGGCGGCCCCGCAGACGGACATGACGCCAGCCTCCGGCCCCTGCTGCTTCAAGAAGAAGAAGCGGACCCAAAGATCGATGCTGGGCTCGACGCCCAGGTATCCCTCGCACAGGGTGACGAACCCTGAGAGCTGCAGCACCGCATTCGCCCCCAGGTGGTGCGGCTGAAGCCCGAAGAACTCCAAGAACGCGCAGAAGAAGTCGCTCGCGAGGAGGCCAAACCCACGCTTAAAGTGGGAGTAGAAGACCACGCGCTCGGTCCCCTCCGGCCGCGGCGCCAGCCCACCGTCAGGCAGGCGCATGACCACCTCCGTCTCCGGCGGCAGCCGCCGTGTATCGCGCAGATACTGAACATCCTCAGCGGTGACGGTGGATCCCTCCCACGAGCCTTTCGGCAGCACCATCGGCGATGCTCGGCACGGGTGCGAGGCGTGTGGGCTGGGGCGAGAAGAAGGGGCGGCCGCTGAGTGCTGCGGAGCGGCGGCAGTGCTTCGCTCGAGAGCAGCGGGGCGTTGCGGCGTGCGACGGGCTCGGAGGCGAGAGCAAGAGAGGAAGAAGAAGATGGGGGGCGCGTGCGTGAATGATTTCCGCCGCCCCCTCCCTCCGATTTATATGTCACGGCCAGAACATGGGGAAGTGGGATCGGCTGCGCCCGCCCCTCCCACTTCCCCGCATTAAGTGGGCACGATCCACGCGCAAATTAACTGCGTCGAGAAGGGCAACCGCCCGCGGGCGCCACAATAAATCCTCGCGCGTGGGCCGAGGGTGCGGAGTGGCGAGCCCCAGCCCGTCGTAATGTCCCATCCCGCGCGTGGCCTGTCAGGGCCTCTTCAGCTTCTGAGCGCCACGTGGCGTCCACGCCAAAACCAAGAGATCGCGTCCCTCCCCCTTCAAGATTCGGCGAACTCCTCGGTTTCCCGCCCGTACCGGGATGCCGCGATCCGGCTTCCGGAAGCCGGCACACAGTGGGTGTTGCCGGACCCGACGGTCGCAAACTTCGCCAACATCAGCCTCCTTCTCAGGGGGAGAAACTGCGAAGGCCCCCCCCCCTCCCGCTTGAAGCCGGCGAGCCTTCACAGCTTCGGGGACTACTGTCGGGGGGATGAACCCCGGGCAGGCCACGGAACCCGGATCCTTTTTCAAAAACATCGGGGCCGGCATCGCCCCTCAATCCGGCTCGTACTTGGCCGGGTTCCTCGACCCGGCCAAGTCCCCCAACCCGGCCAAGACTACAACACTGCCGGACCTGCTGGCGCATGCCGGCCCATCCCGACAAACCAAGACTTCTCCAACAAGTCGGCGCCCGCATGGTGCCTTCCTCAACCCGGCCGCAGGTCAGCTCCCGTCCCATCCAAGGCGTACGACGGAGTGAGTCCCCGTAGAGGGGATGAGCGTGGCTACAGTGGCCCACCAACCCCGCTGACTGACAGGAGCGTGGCTACAGTGGCTCACCTACTCTGCTGACCGAGGCCGGCATGGCAACAGTGCGCCCCTCATCCTGCTGACGCAAGCCGATGGCGACCAGGCGACGCGCCACTGTAGCCGAGCCGGCTCAACCACTCCGTGACGCATGACAATATAGGGAACAGTGTCCTCTGGCACACGGGGCCCGCGCCCGGAGAATCCTGGCACCCGGCGGGTCCCAGCACCGGCTTCCCAAACGCTGACATCCCGGCCCCATGGCCTTGTATCTTTACCATTGTAACCCTGGGGGGGTTGACCTATAAAACCCCCTAGGGAGCTCTCGTGCGAAGGGTCGACCGATCATCAATAGAACACACACATGTACGAGGAGAAGGAGCGGCGTAAGCCCTGGCCTGTCTTCCTTCCTCCCTCCCCCAAACAGCTCTAGTAGCAAGCTTGTAACATCCACATATAAACCACTCTCGACAGGACTAGGGGTGTTATCTCTCCGGAGAGCCCTGTCTTGCGTCCCTCGCTCGCTCATGCCGACCTCGCCTCTGGAGCCCACCGGTGCCCTCGAGCCTGTCCCTATCTTTAGCCATCCTTTGGCATCTACCGTGCGCCCACCACGATAATCATTGCCTTAGATGTCATCATAATTATGTGCTTTTCTATCAATTGCTCAACAATAATTTGTTTACCCGCCGTATGCTTTCTTCGAGAGAGAAGCCTCTAGTGAAACCTATGGCCCCCGGGTCTATTTTCCATCATATATTTTTAGATCTATAAAACCAAAAAACCCAAAAATACCTTGCTGCAATTTATTTATATTTACTTTATTTTGCCTTTTATTTATCTTTTACATGTATCTCTATTAGATCTCACTCTTGCAAGTGACCGTGAAGGGATTGACAACCCCTTTTTCGCGTTGTGTGCAAGTGTTTGTTAGTTTGTGCAGGTGCATATATTGGAGTCTTGCTTGTGCCTCCTACTGGATTGATACCTTGGTTCTTAACTAAGGGAAATACTTATCTCTACTTTGCTGCATCACCCTTTCCTCTTCAAGGAAAAAATCAACGCAAGCTCAAGAAGTAGCAGTGGGTAGTGGGCAGCCCAGCCCATCTCCGGTGCCCATCTTCTGGTACATAAGGTCTTTTGACCTAGAAAAATTAAGGAGAGGACTTTCGAGACGGAGCGCCGCCGTCTCGAGGCGGAACTTGGGCAGGAGCACTTTTGCCCTCCGGCGGAGTGATTCCGCCGGGGGAACTTCCCTCCCGGAGGGGGAAATCGAAGCCATCGTCATCACCAACAACCCTCTCATCTTTGGGAGGCCAATCTTCATCAACATCTTCAACAACACCATCTCATCTCAAACCCTAGTTCATCTCTTGTGTTCAATCTTTGTACCGGAACCTCAGATTGGTACCTGTGGGTGACTAGTAGTGTTGATTACATCTTGTAGTTGATGCTATATGGTTTATTTGGTGGAATATTATATGTTCAGATCCATTATGCTATTTAATATCCCTCTGATCTTTAGCATGAATTTTTTTTGTGAGTAGTTACCTTTGTTCTTGAGGCAACGGGAGAAGTCATGTTGCAAGTAATCATGTGAATTTGATTATTCGTTCGATATTTTGATGATATGTATGTTGTGATTCCCTTAGTGGTGTTATGTGAACGTCGACTACATGACACTTTGCCATCTTTGGGCCTAAGGGAATGCATTGTGGAGTAGTTATTAGATGATGGGTTGCTAGAGTGACAAAAGCTTAAACCCTAGTTTATGCGCTATTTTGTAAGGGACTGATTTGGATCCATATGTTTAATGATGTGGTTAGATTTTATCTTAATACTTCTTTCGTAGTTGCGGATGCTTGCGAGGGGGTTAATCATAAGTGGGAGGCTTGTTCAAGTAAGAACAGCACCCAAGCACCAGTCCACCCACATATCAAATTATCAAAGTAGCGAACGCGAATTAAACTAACATGATGAAAGTGAATAGATGAAATTCCCGTGTGCCCTCAAGAACGCTTTGCTTAATATCTGATACCGTACCGGCCTGTCCTTTGCTACAAAAAGGATTGGGCTACCTTGCTGCACTTTATTTACCGTTACCATTACTTCCTCGTTACAAATTATCTTGCTATCAAACTACCTGTTACCGACAATTTCAGTGCTTGCATAAATTACCTTGCTGAAAACCACTCGTCATTTCCTTCTGCTCCTCGTTGGGTTTGACACTCTTACTTATTGAAAGGACTATGATTGATCCCCTATACTTGTGGGTCATCAGCACGTTATGATGGCTCTGTCTTAAATGAAGAGGGGGTGGAGGAGTATATATAGCGTCCACACAAAATCCAACCGTTACACACTTTTAACTCATCTCGGTGGCACCGATTAGGAAACTCGGTGGCACCGATCTGTTAAAAAATATGAACGTTAGGAATCTCAGTGGGACCGACTGGAACAACTCGGTGGGACCGATGTGCTAGGGATTAGGGCAAACATCATCTCGGTGGTGCCGATTTGCATCAACTCGGTGGGACCGAAGTGAAGCAATAAGCAACAGAGAATCTGTCAAGCCAACTCGGTGAGACCGATTGCATAAACTCGGTGGGACCGAAGTGAGGGCAACATATCACAGAGCGCTGGCAAGGCCATCTCGGTAAGACCGAGATCTGTATCGGTGTGACCGAATCGTTAGGGTTTCTGGCAGTGGCTATGTCAAATGAACTCGGTGGCTCCGAATAGAAAGAATCGATGGAGTCGAGTTTGGAATTTGAGTTAGGACATATTTGGATGGAGAAAGTGGCTGAGGGTTTTGGAGCAATATCACTAAGCACTTTGAGCAAGTAGACCATTAAGCAACACCTCATCCCCTTTTAATAGTATTGGCTTTCCTATGGACTCAACGTGATCTTGGATCACTTAAATAGAAATGAAGAGTCTTGAGCTTTTGCCAATCTTTGTCCTTAACATCCTGAGGGGTCCATATCTCTAGCCCATGCCATGCCAATCATTGAACATCCTGAAATATTTATCTTGAATGGATATTAGTTCAATGAGCTATATGTTGTTATGAATTACCAAAACCACCCAGGGATTAGTTGCTCTTTCAATAACAGACAAGTTTTGGGTCGATTCAATATGATCGTTCTTCTAACGTCATACCCTCAATGTTGTTTTAGGACTATTCTTATACTTAACGATATCCTAATATCCGAAAAACGTGACCACCAACAACACTTGAGCCAGTCTTAGAGGCGAGACCATGAACCTATTGTTTACCGTTTATCATTCCACACGTGCATATGAGTTTTCCACCGAATCGCATATTCCAGGATCATAGCAGTTATAACATGAAATATAAACTCTTAATTATGAACAATGGAAATATAATAATACAATATTATTGCCACTGGGGAATATTTCCAACAGTCTCCCACTTGCACTAGAGTCAACAATCTAGTTTACATAGTCTCTTTAACACCTATGGCTATCCGGTGTTGCTCATTCTTTGCTCGTGGTAGAGCCTTGGTCATCGTGTCTGACACATTCAAATCCGTGTGAACCTTGAGGACCTTCACAAACCCTTCTCGACATACTGTCGGATAATGTGATACTTGCGCTTGATATGTCTGGTCTTCATGTGGGATCTTGGTTCCTTTGCTTGAGCAACGACACCACTATTATCACAATAGAGTGCCATTGGGTTCATCACACTTGGGACCACACCAACTTTTTAAAGAAACTTCTTGATCCTGACTGCCTCCTTTGAAGCTTCTGAAGCCGCAATGTATTCTGCTTCTGTCGTAGAATCCGCAACAGTGTCTTGCTTGAAACTCTTCCAAACCACCGCACCACCATTAAGGGTGACAACATAACCTGGTTGAGATTATAGTCATCTAGATCAGTCATGAAGCTTACATCGGTTTAACCATTTACAACGAGTTCTTCATCTCCTTCGTAGACTAGGAGCATGTCCTTTGTCCTGCTGAGGTATTTAAGAATATTTTAAATAGCTGCCCAGTGAGCCAATCCAGGATCACTTTGGTACCTGCTACTGACACTTAGTGCATAAGAAACATCTGGTCTAGTACATACCATAGCATACATGATGGATCCAATTGCCGAGGAATATGGGACTCCACTCATCTGCACTGGCTCATCAACTGTCTTCGGACATTGATTCTTGCTAGGTGTTGTGCCATGTGACATTGGGAGAAAAATCTTTCTTTGCATTCTCCATTTTAATCCTCTTTAAAATCTTGTCAATGTATGTGCTTTGGCTCAGCGTAATTAGACGTCTTGATCTATCTCTATAGATCTTTATGCCTAGTATATATGCAGCTTCGCCTAAACCCTTCATTGAAAACACTCTCTTCAAATAGTCTTTTATTGCGCTAAGAAACTTTGTATCATTTCCAATCAATAATATGTCATCCACATATAATATTAAAAATGCTACAGAGCTCCCACTAAACTTCTTGTATACACAAGCTTCTTCATCATTTTTAATGAAGCCAAACTCTTTTACCACTTCATCAAAACGTTGATTCCAGCTCCTTGATGCTTGCTTCAAACCATAGATTGATTTTTGAAGGTTGCACACCTTTCCGACATCCTTTGGATCGACAAAACCTTCTGGTTGTATCATGTATACATCCTCTTTCAGAAATCCATTTAGGAAAGAGGTTTTGACATCCATCTGCCATATCTCATAGTCGAAATATGCAGCGATTGCCATCATAATCCATACTGACTTTAGCATTGCTACTGGAGAGAAAGCTTCATCATAACCAACTCCTTCAACTTGCGAGAACCCTTTTGCTACTAGCCTTGCTTTATAGATGGTAGGATTACCGTCCGCATCTGTTTTTATTTTGAAGATCCATTTGCACTGTATGGGTTTCACACCCTCTGGAGGATTAATCAAGTTCCAAACTTGATTCTCATACATGGACTCCATTTGGGATTGCATGGCTTTATGCTATTCTTTTGAGTTGGGCGCCGCCATCGCTTCTCTGTAGTGCGCAGGTTCATCTTCTTCCAAGATGAATATTTCATTGTGAAGCCATTCAGGAGGTTTAACAACTCTGCCTGACCTACGCGGTTCAGTTATAGTTTTAACCGGTGTTTCTACAACGGGCGTAGTAACTTTTGTTTCAGTTGTGTGGATATCTGGAACAGATTCCATTTCGTTAGCCCTCTCAACTTCTAGAGATTCAGTAATCTCGTCAAGCTGTACTGCCCTCCCACATACTTCTTTAGCGAGAAACTCCTCAAGAAAGTGTCCATTTTTTGTGACAAACACTTTGTCTTCGGACTTTTGGTAGAAGGAATACCCAATTGTTTCTTTGGGATAACCTACAAAGTAACATTTGTCTGCTTTGGGATCGAGCTTATTTGGCTATAAATTTTTTACATAAGTCTCGCAGCCCCAAATCAGGAGATGTGACAAGTTGGGTCTCTTCCCATTCCATAACTCATATGGTGTCGTCTCAACAGACTTAGACGGTGCTCTGTTTAGTGTATATGTTGCTGTTTCAAGTGCATATCCCCAGAATGACAAAGGCAAATCGGTAAGAGACATCATTGACCTCACCATGTCTAACAAAGTTCGGTTACATCTTTCCGATACTCCATTTTTCGGTGGAGTTCCTGGAGGAGTAAGTTGTGAAACAATTCCACAATCACTTAGATGTTTGTTAAACTCATGAATTAGACATTCTCCTCCACGATCCGAGCGTAGAAATTTTATCTTTTTGCCACGATGATTCTCAACTTCGTTATGAAATTCTTTGAACTTTTCAAATGTCTTAGACTTGTGTTTCATCAAGTAGATATAACCGTATCTACTCAAATCATCAGTGAAGGTTACAAAGTATAATTATCCACCGCGCATTGGAATACTCATCGGACCACATACATCACTATGTATTATGTCCAATAATTCTTGCGTCCATTCAGGATGACCTATGAATGACGTTTCGGTCATTTTACTCATCAGACAAGCTTCACATGTATCGAATGATTCAAAACCAAACAATGTTAATACTCCATCTTTATGAAGTTTCTGCATGCGTTTCTTTCCGATATGAATAAGATGGCAGTGCCACACGTAAGTGGTATTATGAGTCTTCTTAAGACGTTTAGAATTAGTGTTAAAGACATCTTTTTCACGTTCAAGATCCATTATGAATAAACCACAAATAATGGGTGCAAATCCAAAAAACATATCCTTATAATATGTCGAACAACCATTGTCTTCTGATTTATAAGAATATCCATCACTTATCAAACATGATCTAGAGGTAATGTTCTTACATAACTTCAGAATGAAATACCAATTATTCAGTTCTAAAACAAATCCTGAAGGTAAGCTCAAAGACATGACGGCAATGGCTTGAGCGGGAATCCCATCACCATTCCCGACTCGCATCATGACCTCATTTCTACTCAGCTTGCATATCTTCCGTAGTCCCTGCATCATGTTGCAAATGTGAGCAACATATCCGATATCAAATACCCACGACTTGGAGTTTTCAGCAAGTAGAATATCAATAACATTAACTTGTATAACTTTTATACCTTTACCAGAAGATGAGTTCTTCTTATCCGCCAGATACTTCAAGCAATTTCTTTTCCAGTGTCTTTCGCTTTGCAGTAGAAACATGTAATCTCATGAGATGCTCCACCCATGTTCCTTTTGGTGTTGCGTTTCTTCTTGAGACTTTTTGTTTTGTTCACCAATAACTGTTGTTGGTTCTGCCACCCAATCTCATTGGTTTTGAGCATTGCTTCATAAAGCGAAGTGAGGAGTAAGTCATTTTCTGGTGTCTTGGGAAAATCAACTCCGATTGCAGTTATACTATCATAATAGTCTGCAAGCCTGGCACCTTGATTAATACCTTCAGTTATCTTGCACTCTTCCGTTGCTTCATTCATCTCATGAACTTCAGCTTGTTCTTTGTGGTACAAAACTTCTAGTGTCTCGACAATCTCGATAGTACTGGATTGTTCAAAACGTTTCTGTAACACAGTGTCCATGCAAGTTATTAGAACACCGTTTGCGATTAATGCATCACACACAGTTTGGTCAAAGGGTCTCTGATTCATGTGTCACGTTAGAGCATCCTGCAGTAGTGATACATCATTGTACCCCTTCGCACGACGTATCCCTCCACCACGAATAATCAAAGCAAACAGGATGTAGGGTATTACTCTTCGGAGGACCGAACCTGGGTAAAACCCTCGTGTGATCTCCGATCTAAGACTTCCAGCTGCGCTTGGACCCCAATCGAGGGATATGACGGTATTCTGCACCGTCATAAGGGCATCTCCAACGCTGACCCCCGAATATCCTCCTGCATTCGTCCGCGGACCGGGGGGACCAGTCTGCGGACACGGATGCGGAAACCAGCCAGCCATCCAAAGCTAGTTGCACATTTCCTGTTACATTTCAAATGAATTTTAACGAAAATGAACAAGTTTGATTCAAATCAAACAAACCGGACGATATTCATTTAAACTAGGATAATTTTTACATAAAACTAGACGATATTTCGTTCGGTGAACTAAAAACCTAACCCTACACTACCCTATACTCGACTGTGACCTCATAGGCCATACCGAGCTGGTCGGCGGCTCCTCCGTCACCGTCGTCGGAGTTGTTGTCGGAGTCGTCGGCGTCGGGCTTCGGGCGGCGAAAGGGCACGACATCCCGGTAGGGCTTCCTGGTAGTAGCCTAACACTCGCAGATGATCCTCTTAACTTTCTCGTGCGCCATGTGCAGTGCGACCGCGCCCACCGACGATGTTGGCGGGGGAGAGGGCCGTGAGCCTTGGAAGAGGCGGCGGTGGCGACGATCTCGCTGAGAGACCCCTCCTCGCCATACTTGGACATCTCCCTGTCGAAGCCGCGGAGATGGCGCTTGCTCGTCTCCGCCGTCGCATTGGAGCGGTCCAGGGCTCAGGCATACGCCAGCTCTTGGTTCACCGCGATGTGTGGCGGCGGGACGTCGAAGTTCGCAAACTCTGGCTGGCGCGTCGCGTTGCGCCTGTCCTAGAGGTGCCGCTCCCTATCTGCGTACTCCGCCACCGTTAGGGCGCTCCGGGAGGACGAGCTGCCACCACCGTTGTTGCTGGCACCGAGGTAGTGGCGAAGGCGACCGCGCGCCTTCCTGGCGATCGCATGGGACAGGGGCGGCGGCGAGCGACGAGCGACGCTCCTCCTTGACATGGCGGGGCGTCGGAGAGCGCCGCTTCTTCTTCACGCGCAGAGAGCCGCTCCTCCTTGACGTGCCAGGGCGGTGGCGAGAGGGGCTCCTCCTTCACGCGGCGTCCGATTTGGACGCCATGGTTGCGTGGGGGAGAGCAGTGAGGGGGCGCGGGCTCCGGTTTGACGTGGATGAGCGTCTCTGGTGGCGTCGCCGGGCGACGGAGCATGACCTCCATCTGCTGCTCGTACTCATCGTCAGTCACGACGTAGACCGCACCCCACGTCGCCGACTGCTGCGGCGGCTGCTGGTCCTCGTTGCCAGAGGAGATGACGATCTCCTCCTTCGTCAAGGAGGCGGCTGCCGATGAGGACGACGTCTCCGGAGTTCATGGGCGGCGTCGCCACGAACCTCCGAAGCACGTTCCGGAGTCGCCACCTTCCGGCGCCGAGGCCCACGACTTGCCCATCGCCGGAGTTGTGAAGGAAGAGGGGAGGTTAGTCAGACGCGAACGTGATAGCGGTCCGGACGCCCGCAAGGTCCCCTAGTTTTTCTGCGGTTTGCGAGAAAAAACACGCCTGGACCGTGAGCGAACCGATATACGACCGAGTTGAATGGCAAAACAAGTCTAATCCGAACGGTTGCGGATAATTTAAGAGTCGATGTTGAAGATGCCCTAGAATACATCATCTATACTAGAATACATCATCTATACTAGAATACATCATATATCTATTGGAGCTGCTCTCACGCCTTTTAGGTGGAAATGCTCGCCTCGCCGTGCGCCGTCCAGAACGCAGTCCATTTCTCATAGACCGCTGGTCCGCAGTGCGCCGTCCAGAACGCTGTCTCCCATTCTGGGAGAAGCTGGACTTTTTATTTCCATCGCTGTCTCCCACTCTCTTAACCCAAAAGTTGAGTTTAGTAGCAGTGTGACGTACGCTTCCCCCTCCCGCACCGAGCATCGGCAGGAGCATTCATTCAGGCAAGCAGACAATCACCGCGACAGACGACGAGCAGCAGCACACCCATAAACCAGAAGCGGCCGTCCAAGCCAAGGCGCCCACAGGACGCCACCAAGAACTCGGAGCCACCTTCCAATCGCCCGAGTCCCCTCCCTCCGGCCACCGAATCGGGCCCGCCGATCTCTCGAGCTCCCCGGCCGCCCCCTCCCGCGGCGGCGCGCAATGGGGGCCGCCGCCGAGGACGCCGTCAGGCAGCTCGGCATCCTCATGGATCAAGGTGCGTGCGTCTACTCTCGCCTCCATCTCTGCTCCAGCTTGAGTTCTTTCCGCGATTGTTGCGGCGCCCTGACGTGATCTGGTTCTTTGCTTGCAGTGGACGCGCCGCTGAGGAGGACGTTCCAGGTACGGATCTGGCCTGCGTGCACCTGTGGCCAAATCTTGGATCTTGCTACTCATTCTTATGGATTCTCGTAGCTCCTGTCACTGGATCATGGCGTAGATTAGCTATTCTTGGTGCCCTACAGATTTGATCTGATTCTGTGCGGGGGGAGTGAACTACTCCGCGTATTCTTCTAAAGCTTGGGATGTCCTAAATCTTTTACTGCAAAATGGGCTATCTCTGAGCCTCTCTTGGTTAATGCCACATGCTAGAGGTATGATCTTGTCAGTCATGAGTTGTCAGGTGGGCGGTGTGTTTGGAGAGTGGTGCTTGATCCATCATCCATGGCCGAATAGGCGGCAAGCGAAGGTGGTGCACTTCCTATGGGTTGGTGAGGCGAGGGTATAGTGGCGCTTTAGCTGTCTAGTGTACCGACGTTGCATGTTCGATGACGACCAATTACGATTGCATGGGTTGGCGTTCGTTGGTGGCATCGTGGATCATCCTGTTTTATGCAGCCGATGGATGGTGGAGTTTTGCTGTTCTCAGGTCTACTAAGTGAGCTGAGTTAATGTGGATATACTCGCCAAAACATCATGCCATTTGCCATCTTATTAGGTCCGCAGTCACCTATCGTATACGACGTTTCGACTGCTGTGGCATTATTCCCTTTTTGACCTCTGATGTTCACCGAACTATCTGGACGCATGCACGTTAACAGTAAAGGCGGGGCATTTCAATATGTCTTTCTGCTACCATTTAATTAGATGTCTATAAAATTAAGAGGAAACATGTTACACGTGTGCTAAATCTTGAAGGTAAGCAATGCCAACTTATTTGAAGCGTAATTGTTAGTGTAGTGAAATTGGGATGGCAACACTGCATTGGAATTCAGAACTCATCAGAAGTGCAGAATCAGTTCAATTTGTTGTGGCACCTAGGGATGTGCCGGATTCAACTGAACAATGTCTGATTCTGACCAATCCTGTCCACTTTGCTATTTACCCGTAGTAATTTAACATTATTTGGAAAATATTTTTTTAATACTAGTTATTTTCCAATGAAGTGAAAATAAGACCAAAACCATGATATCCATACATAATTGGCCCTGCAAGAACATATACTGTTACTTTTGGTAGTACATGTAACTACTACACCAGTAATTGGTATAATCATCAAAGGTGATATAGATATTACTATTTGTCTTTGTATTTTCTTTCTTTTGGTCATTGAAGGCTCATCAAATGTTAATAAATTTGAGTGGCTAAATAAACCAACCTTGAGTTATGTTCCTTTTTTGTAGCCGTTTCTGGCTACTGTTGTATTGCAAGAAAATAGCTACCACTAGTGGGGCAGAAATCAGTAAATGACCACTTCTATCTCTATCTGGAAGGTTTAATTCTAGCCTTAGATTTTTAGGATTTTCATTGGTGGACCCCAATCACAAATGGCTGTCGATATGTATGTAACAGTAAAAAATATTTTGGTTCATAGAAGAATTATTTTGGAAGTTTCTTATTAGTTTCCTAAACCATAATCAGATGAATCGCAGATCAGAAAATTCATGCATCTGCAGCTATTTAAATATTTGGAATAAATCACTTTTATCAGTGGTTGCGGAGGTTTGTAAACATATCTTGTTTATTTCAGAATGTGCACCAAGGCCACCCTAGAGAAACAATGTTGCGCTTTCTCAAGGCTAGAGAATGGAACGTTTCCAAGGCTCATAAAATGGTAGTCTTTCTCATATTTTCTCATCCAATAAAGGAACAGATAAATTATATTCTTAAGGTTATTAATTGCTTAATTGGGTTTGAATATTGTTTCTGCAGCTTGTAGATTCTTTGAATTGGAGGATTGAAAATGAAATTGATAGTGTATTGGAGGTGAGTAATCCTTATGGGTTATAATAATAATCCTGTTAGGTACTAAGATCTTACTAGCATGCCAGAATCTCTTATCCGTATACAATTTCAAGCTCTTGTTGTTAATATCTTATTTCATGTATTCTGTTAATTACTAATCGCTGACTACGTTGCACATGTACAGAGACCTATACTCCCAGTAGATTTATACAGATCAATACGTGATTCACAACTTGTTGGACTCTCAGGATACACCAAGGAGGTATAGCTATCTACTAACACTAGTAATATGTTTCTTATCCTGAATAATTGATCATGAATTCATGATGCAACTACTTATTTCCATGCATGTTTGTGTGCAAGAAAATGGGCACACCCTTTTAGCTGTTAGTGTTCTAGGTCACGTCTACCGGTTAATCAAATTATTTTTATTGATGAACGGATACTACTGAACAAAGTTGGCAGAATTGAAGAGGTTAATGTTTATTTTTGTTGATCTGCAATCTTCCATAGAATGTTGTCCCAGTCAGAGCTGCAAAGTTGTGAGTTGTGACGGACCTTCTAGCTAGGAAGAGCCCAAGGGACTGTTAGTGTTTAGCAAACTATGCCATAAGCTTAGGTATGGAAGTTAAAAAATAAAGCATGGCGCTTTAGGATATCTCTTGCTTGAAGCTGTGATTATTGCTGCTGGTTTAATATTCCTTTATTATTAAGACATGCTGGAGGTTAGGGCATGTTCCTCATTTATTTCTGTGTCATTGACTGTTCCCACTAAATGTGTCATCCTGTAGGACAACATCAGATAATGTTCTTTGACTTCTTGTAACACACCATCAAAGAGTTATTGGTCCTTTCACGGAATGGGTCTGAAATTTCATGAATTAGTTATGTTGTTGCTTGCTATGTGTTACCCAAGTCTCTGCCCATCAATGTTTTTTTAGCTAGCCCACCAAAAAATACTGGTAGTGTGGTTGTTAATTAACCCAGCTAAATGCTTGTGCGTTGCTACGGATTTATTATATATTATCAGTTGTTTAAATGCTTGTGCCACCAGTCCTTGAGCTCGTATAAAATAGTTTATCTCAAAATGTAAGCCCAATCAACCATATGTACTGCATAGAGTGGTTGACAACTGCGGCAATTTTTAAGTAATATGAACGAACCGCCACCAATTTAGATCTTTATAATACTACTCCCTCCGTCCCATAATATGAGAGCGTTTTTGACACTACACTAGTGTAGTAAAGAAAAGATTTAGTTGAGTTTTAGACTCATAATAATTTGTTTTGATTTTGTTGGCAGGGTCTTCCAGTTTTTGGCATTGGTGTTGGTCAGAGCACATACGACAAAGCTTCGGTACTTTCTCAGATGCTTGCTACTCCGTATTTGTTAAGCAGGCTACGACAAAAACTATGAAACTTGATAGTTTTCACCTTCTGCAGTGTAGACTAGATACCGTTTTGAGGTTCATGTAACTTAAGTATATTTGTTGGGTATTAAAATGATATGATCCCTGTTTAGTGGTTGACATAGTTATATCTTACTGCCAATACCTTGTTATTGAAGTAATGGGTACCTCCTTTATGGGATCAACTAATCAACCAACTTACGCTAGTTCTGGAGTACCATTTCCCCATTTTGTCAACTGAAGTTGATCTGTTTCCTTTTCAGGTGCACTACTATGTGCAATCTCATATTCAGATTAACGAATACCGTGATCGCATAATTTTGGTGAGTGTCGAGCTAAATGCTCAAATCTTAATTTTTATGTTAACACATATCCTCCTTATGTTTGTTCACATCACACTTAGCCCATGTTGACGGAAAAGTTTGGACGCCCGATCACCAGTTGCGTTAAAGTTCTCGATATGACTGGTTTAAAGTTGTCAGCACTGAGCCAAATGAAGGTACATATTATAGTCTTCTCAAAATGGTTTTCTTCTCTGAGCAAGTATAACATTATCCTTGTCCTATACATGAATGGACTTAAATGCTGCTGAAATAAGCATGTCTTAATACATCAAGGGATATGACCAACACTGGTACTCAGGTTTTACCTTACCACGTTACATTTTTAGAGGAATTACTCTTAAATCTTGGATGTTTACCTGTCCACCGTAGAGGTCAACACAGTCTAGCATAAAAAAACTAACATAAATGTTAATACTAATATTACAGGACTAGTTTGTTGTTTTTGTGCCATAATATTTATTTTTCTGATAAAATTGCAGAGTGCTCATTACTTGTGTTGCTTATGTGTTATGGTGAGCTAGCGTGACATTTTTGCTGTTGTTTGGATTACAGATGCTGAGTTCAATATCAACTGTTGATGATCTGAACTACCCTGAAAAGTCAGAGACATATTACATAGTTAATGTTCCATATATATTCTCTGCATGCTGGAAGGTACAATGATTTTTCCATCAAAAGTCCGTCCTCAGATTGTATGAGCAAATTTTGTAGTGAATGCTAACTGTCATTTCATTTGAGCATACTGGTAGGTTGTGAAGCCTCTATTGCAGGAGAGGACAAAAAAGAAGGTTAAAGTTTTGAGTGGTTGTGGGAGAGATGAACTTCTAAAGGTATTTTTTAGTTATTATTTTGTTACTCTCTCGTATTGTTGTCTTTGCATAGATTCTTAACCGCTGAGTAATATTACTACTACTGCAAATATAGGTACCACCAATATGGTGGTGGAGAACAAAACATTACCTTTGTGTAGCATTTATTTTCGCTGACATCCAAAGTTAGTGACAAGTCCCCTTGCTCAAAATTGTGTAGATTATGGACTACTCAGCTCTCCCCCATTTCTGCCGACGAGAGGGATCAGGCTCATCCAAGCATTCATCTTCCAACGTCGACAATTGCTTCTGCCCTGACCATCCTTTCCACAAAGAGCTCTACGAGCTCACCAACCAGCAATCGTCGCACAAGGAGCTCCTCAAGATGGGATCATTGCATGTGAGCATCCCGGAGCCTGACCCAAACGACGCGAAGATCGTCGAGGTGATCCAGGCCGAGTTCCACAAGATGGGGGAGCAGAATGGATCGACCAACGGCCACAAGGTTTGACGCCGTGCCGCCACCGAAGATGGCCATCTGCATGCGGAGCACCTTAACCAATGCAAGCGACCTCCGATTAAACCGATGATTTTACCTGTCCATGTTGGTTGGATCCCCCCGATAGCCCGGGGGGAATATAGTAGCGAAAGGCCTCGGCGTTTCCTCCGTGATGCATGCGTAGGGTGACGCCGGCCTGGGATCATAGCTGGAAGAGATGAACCGGACAGTGTATATCCATTAGCATAGAACCTGCATATGTTAAACTGGTACTATAACAAGATCCATGGAAGATGGATGTTTATTCAGGTTTGCTATTTCACATCTAGATGTGAAATAGCTATCTCACATCTAAGTCTTCCATCGTTGGATTGTTTGTCTTTAGAATTCGTACGGGGTTGATCTTGTGGTTATCCTGCGTCGTATTTGTCTCGCCGGTCTAGTACGCCGATATTGACGGGCCGTTAATCGTTTTGTTTATCTCGGCCGCGTCTCAAGTCTCTGTTTGTCCTGTATGTAAATCTCAGGCAGCTTTTGGTCGGCCGTTTGTTTGTCACGTGCAGCCGCTTACCGTTGGTTTGTTGGCCCCTTGTTCCATTTTTCTTGCTAGCCTGCTATCGTGGGTCTTTTTTTTTTTGAGGATCGTTGCTTGTATTTTATGGATCGTGGGAAGACTTAACGGACACCATATACAAAGGATCTGGTGTTCGCTTATGCTCTCACTCACTCTCTGTTTGGGCGCTTTCTCTCCCTTCATCTGCCCATTTTTTTGAGCTGCTTTTTTTCTTTTTGTTGTTATTCTCCTTTTTATTTTTATTTTCATTTTTCAAATTCATGATATTTTTAGTACATGAACATTTTTTGAAGTGTGTGACTACTTACTAAATTTCACAAAATTTAATTTGTGAACACGTATTTGAATTTACATTAAAAAAAAATTATGAATAAGGGTGTGTCTGTTTGTTTGGGCCCGTCGTTGCATGTCAACCATCGACTTGCAACTAGGCGCGTGTGTGTGCGCGCCCGCGTTTGTTGGGGCCCCCAGTTGCAAGCCGACCATCGACTCGCAATTAGGGGAGTGTGTATTTGTCAAGGATCCCCAGTTGCATGTCAACCATCGACTTGCAACTAGGGGGTATGTGTGTTTGTCGGTGCCCCCAGCTGCAGGTCGAGCATCGACTCACAACTAAGGGTGCTTTTGTGTGTTTGTCTACAGTTCCCAGTTGCATATTGATCATCGACTCGCGACTAGGGGTGTGTTTGTTAAGGGTCTCCAATTGCAAGCCGACCATCGACTCGCAAATAGGGGTGTATGTGTTTGTCGAGGGTCCACAGCTGCATGTCCACCATCGACTCGCAACTAGGAGTGTGTGTGTTTGTAGAGTGTCCCCAGCTGCATATTGACCATCGACTCGCAACTAAGGGTGTGTGTGTTTTGTTGTGCCCCCAGTTGCAAGCGACCATCGACTCGCAACTAGGGGTGCGTGTATTTATCCGGGCCCCCAGTTGCAAGCCAGCAGTCGAATCGCAACTAGGGTTGTGTGTGGGTTTGTCGAGGGTCCCCAGTTGCAAGTCGACCATCGACTCGCAACTAGGGGTGTGTATGTTTGTCCGGGCCCCAGTTGCAACACGACAGTCGACTCGCAACAAGGAGTGTGTTTGTTTGTCGGGGGCCCCAGTTGCAAGCCGACCATCCAACTCGCAACTAGGGGGTGTGTGTGTTTGTCACGGCCCCAGTTGCAAGCCGATCTTTGACTTCGCAACTAGGTGTTTATTTTGTGTGTTGTCGAGGTCCCCAGTTGCATGTCAACCATTGACTCACAACTAAGGGTGTGCGTGTTTGTCTAAGGCTCCCAGTTGCAAGCCAACCATTGACTCGCAACTGGGGGAGGGGAGGGGAGTGTCTTTCTATGGGTCCATCGACTCAACAACCAAGGGTGCTGTGGTTTTGTCGAGGGCCCCTCATTTGCAAGCGCCCCATTGACTCAACACTAAGGGTATGTGTGTTTTGCCGGGCCCCCAGTTGCAAGCCAACCATCAACTCACAACTAGGTGGCGGTGAGTGTTTTGTCGTGGCCCCAGTTGCAAGCCGACCATCGACTCACAACTAAGGTTGTGTTTTTGTTTGTCGAGAGTCCCATTCAAACCAACCATCAACTAGCAACTAGGGGTGTATGTGTTTGTCGAGGGTCCCCAGTTGCATGTCCACCATCGAATCGCAACTAGGAGTGTGTGTGTGTGTGTTTGTCGAGGGTCCCCAGTTGAATGTCGACCATCAAGTCGCAACTAAGGGTGTGTGTTTGTCATGCCCCCCAGTTGCAAGCCGACCATCGAGTCACAACTAAGGGTATGTGTGTGTTTTTCGAGGGTCCCTAGTTGCAAGCCGACCATCGACTCGCAACTAGGGGTGTGTGTGTTTGTCGAGGGTCCCCATTTGCAAGCCAACCATCGACTCGCAACTAAGGGTGCTTGTGTTTGTCGAGGCCCCCCAGTTGCAAGCCGATCGTCGACTCAACAACTAAGAGTGCTTGTGTTTGTCGAGGGTCCCCAATTGCATGTCCACCATCGACTCGCAACAAGGGAAGTGTGTGTTTGTCGAGGGTCCCTAGTTGCATGTCGACCATCGACTCGCAACTATGGGTTGTATGTGTTTGTCGGGGCCCCCAGTTGCATAACTAGTGGTGTGTGCGTGTGTTTTTTGTCATGGCCCCCAATTGCAAGCCGGCAGTCGACTCGCAACTAGGGGTGTGTGTTTGTTTGTTGTGGCACCTAGTTGCAAGCCGACCATCAAGTCACAATTAGGGGTGCATATGTTTGTCAAGGGTCCCCAGTTGCAACCCGACCATCGACTCGCAAATAGAAGTGTGCGTGTTTGTCGAGTGTCATCAGTTGCCAGCCGACCATCGACTCGCAACTAGGAGTGTGTGTGTTTGTCGAGAGTCGCCACTTGCAAGCTGACCATCGACTCGCAACTAATGGGGGTGTGTGTGTGTGTGTATGTGTGTGTTTGTCGAGAGTCCCCAGTTGCAAGCCGAGCATCGACTCGTGACTATGGGGAATGTGTTTTTGTTTGTCGAGGGTCCCCAGTTGCATGTCAACCATCGACTTGCAACTAGGGGGTGTGTGTGTTTTGTCATGCCCCCAGTTGTTAGCCGACCATCGACTTGCAACTAAGGGTGTGTCTCTGTTTGTCGAGAGTCCCCGGTTGCATGTCGATAATCGATTCACAACTAAGGGTGTATGTGTTTGTCGAGGGTCCCCAATTGCATATCCACCATCGACTCGCAACTAGGGGGTGTGCGTGCTTATCGGTGCCCCCAGTTGTAAGCCGAGCATCTACGCGCAACTAAGGGTGCTTTGGTGTGTTTGTCTAGAGTCCCCAGTTGCATGTCGATCATCGACTCACAACTAAGGGTTTTTGTGTTTGTCGAGGGTCCCAAGTTGCATGTCAACCATCGACTCGCGACGAGGAGTTTGTGTGTTTTGTCGAGGATCCTCATTTGCATGTCGACCACCGACTCGCAACTAGGGGTGTGCGTATTTTTTCGGGGCCTAGTTGCAAGCCGACCATCGACTCACAACTAGGGGTGTGTGTGTGTTTTGTCGTGGCCCCCGGTTGCAAGCCAACCATCGACTCACAACTAAGCGTGTGTGTGTGTGTGTGTGTTTATCGAGAGTCCCCAGTTGCAAGCCGACCATCAACTCACAACTAGGGTGTGCATGTGTGTGTCGAGGGTCCACAGTTGCATGTCCACCATCGACTCGCAACTAGAAGTGTGTGTGTGTTGTGTTTGTCGAGGGTCCCCAGTTGCATGTCGACCATTGACTCGCAACATAGGGAGTGTGTGTTTTGTTGTGGCCCCCAGTTGCAAGCCGACCACTCGACTCGCAACTAAGGGTGCTTTTGTTTGTTTGTGAGGGTCCCCAGTTCCAAGCCGACCATCGACTCGCAACTAGGAGGTGGTGTGTGTTTGTTCGTGGCCCTCAATTGCAAGCCGACCATCGACTCACAACTAAGGGTGCTTTTCTGTGTTTGTCAAGAGTCCCCAGTTGCATGCCGATCATGACTGCGACTAGGGATGTGTGTGTTTTTTGAGGGGTCCAGTTGCAAGCCGACCATCGACTCACAACTAGGGGTGTATGTGTTTGTCGAGGGTCCACAACTGCATGTCCAACATTGACTCACAACTAGATGTGTGTGTGTGTGTGTGTGTTTGTCGAGGGTCCCCAGCTGCATGTCGACCATCGACTCACAACTAAGGGTGTGTGTGTTTTATTGTGGCCCCCAATTGCAAGCTGACCATCGACTCGGAACTAGGGGGTGTGTGTTTTGTCGTGGCCCCCTATTGCAAGCCGACCATCGACTCACAACTAGGGAAGTGTGTGTTTGTTGGGGGCCCCAGTTGCATGTTAACCGTCGACTCGCAACTAAGTGGGTATGTGTGTTTTTGTTGGGGCCCACCAGTTGCAAGACGACCATCGACTCATAACTAAGTGTGTGTGTGTGTGTTTGGGCCCGCAGTTGCATGTCAACCGTCGACTCGCTACTAAGTGGGTGTGTTTGTTTGTTGGGGCCCATCAGTTGCAAGCTGACCATCGACTCGCAACTAAGTGTGTGTGTATGTGTGTTTGTTTGGGCCCGCAGTTGCAAGTCAACCATCGACTCGCAACTAAACGCCTGTGTGTGTGTGTGGTTGGGCCCCTCAGTTGTAAGCCGACCATCAACTCGCAACTAGGGGTATGTGTGTTTGTCGAGGGTCCCTAGTTGCAAGACGACCATCGACTCGCAACTCTGGTGTCTGTCTAGTTGTATTCATGCCGCTTGCAGGTCGACCCACGACTTGCAACTGGGTCTTTTGTTTGATGCCACTTGCAAGTCGACCCTCGACTTGCAACTGGGTCTTCTGTTTGATGCCACTTGCAAGCCGACCCCTGACTTGCAACTGGGTTTTTTGTTTGATGACACTTGCAAGCCAACCCTTCACTTGCAACCGGGTTCTTTCTTTCATTCCACTTGCAAGTCAACCCTCGACTCATAACTGTGGTGTTTGTCTAGTTGTAATAGCCCCAGTTGCAAGTCCATCATCGGCTCGCAATTGTCGGCCCGTAGTTTTTCTTTCATTCCACTTACAAGTGAACCCTCGACTTGCAACTGGGTCTTTCTGATTTGATGACACTTGCAAGCTGACTCTCGACTTGCAACCGGGTTCTTTCTTTCATCCCACTTGCAAGTCCACAATCGACTCACAACTGTGGGCCAGTAGTTTTTATTTGATGCCACTTGCAAGTCGACCCTCGACTTGCAACCGTTGTTCTTTGTTTGAGGCCACTTGCAAGTAAACCCTCGACTTGCAACTGGTTTTTTTATGTAGTTTGTAATTGCCCCAGTTGCAAGTCCACCATCGACTCGCAATTGTTGGCCCTTAGTTTTTCTTTCATTCCACTTGCAAGTGAACCCTCGACTTGCAATTGGATCTTTTTTGTTTGATGACACTTGTAAGACGGCCCTCGACTTGCAACCGGATTCTTTCTTTCGTCCCACTTGCATGTCCACCATTGACTCACAACTGTGGGCCAGTAGTTTTTCTTTCACGCCACTTGCAAGCCGACCCTCAACTTGCAACTGGGTTCCTTGTTTGATGCCACTTGCAAGTCAACCCTTAACTTGCAACTCTCGTGTTTGTCTAGTTGTATTCATGCCACTTGCAACTCGACCCTCGACCTGCAACTGGGTTCTTTGTTTGAGGCCACTTGCAAGTCAACCCTGGACTTACAACTGTTTTTTTGTGTGTGTAGTTTGTAATTGCCCCAGTTGCAAGCCCTCCATCGACTAGCAACTGTGGGCCCGTAGGTTTTCTTTCAGTGCCACTTCCAAGTTGACCCTCGACTTGCAACTGGGGTTCTTTATTCGATGCCACTTGCAAGTCAACCCTCGACTTTCAAGTGGTTTATTTGTGTGTAGTTTAATTTGTAATTGCCCCAGTTGCAAGTCCACCATCAACGCGCAACTGTGGGCCCGTATGTTTTCTTTCAAGCCACTTGCAAGTCGACCCTCGACTTGCAACTGCGATTCTTTATTCGAGGCCACTTGCAAGTCAACCCCTCGACTTACAACTCGGGTTCTTTATTCGATGCCACTTGTAAGTCAACCCTTGACTTGCAACTGGTTTTTTTGTGTAGTTTGTAATCGCGCCCAGTTGCAAGTCCAACATCGACTCGCAACTATGGGCCCGTAGTTTTTCTTTCATGCCACTTGCAAGTTGACCCTTGACTTGCAACTGGGTTCTTTGTTTGATACCACTTGCAAGTCGACCCGGGACTTGCAGTTGGTTATTTTTTGTGTAGTTGTAATCGCCCCACTTGTAAGTCCATCATCGACTCGCAACTTGGGAGGATGTAGTTTTGTAATCGCCAATTGAAAGTCAACCATCGACTCGCAACTTGGGGGGGGGGGGGGGGGTGTAGGTGTAGTTCGTAATCATCCCAGTTGCAAGTCAACCATCGACTCACAACTCGAGGGGTGTAGTTTTGTAATTGCCCGAGTTGCAAGTACACCATCAACTTGCAACTGGAGGGTTGTTTTGTTCTTTGTTTCATGCTACTTGCAGCTAGAACCTCGACTTGCAAATGGGAGGACTCCGTGCAATTGCAATCACCCCAGTTGCAAGTCCACCATCGACTCGCAACTCGGGGGATTAGTTGTGTAATCGCCAGTTGCAAGTCCCCATAGCTCGCAACTCCAGGGTTGTTTTGTTCTTGTTTCATGCCACTTGAAATTAGACCATCAACTTGCAAACAGGGGGGGGGGGGGTTTCCTATGTGATTTTTGTAGTCACCCCAGTTGCAAGTCAGTCATGTACTCACAACTCGGGGGAGATGTAGTTTGTAATCACCCCAGTTGCAAGTCCACCATCAACTTGTAACCAGGGGGTTGTTTGTTTTTGTCTCATGCTACTTGTAGTTAGACCTTTGACTTGCAACTGTGGGGTCTCAGTGCATTTGCAATCGCCCCAGTTGTAAGTCCACCATCGACTCGCAATTCAGGTGATGTAGTTCGTAATCACACCAGTTGCAAGTCAACCATCCACTTGTAACTCGAGGGATGTAGTTTGTAATTGCCCCAGTTGCAAGTCCACAATCAACTTGCAACTCAAGGATGTACTCACAGTTAAGAGTTGCATGTCAACTCTTTTTCGTCCCACTTGCAAGTCGGCCTTCGACTCGCAACTGTGGGCTCGTAGTTTTCTCTTTTTCATGACACTTGCAAGTCAACCTTGTCTTTTTGCAACTAATTTTTCGTGTAGCTACAATCGCCCCAGTTGCAAGTCGACCATCGACTTGCAACTGTAGTGTTTGTGTAGTTTGTATTCACGCCCAGTTGCAAGTCCAACTTAGACTCGCAGTTGTGTGGCCCGTAGTTTTTTTATCATGCCACCGCTGCAAGTAAAGCCTAGTTGCAAGTCGAGCATCGACTCACAACCGTGGACCCGTACTTTTTCCCTTTTTTCATGCTACTTACAAGTCGATACTCGACGACGCAGTTGTGGTGTTTGTGTAGCTGTAATCACCCACAGTTGCAAGTCCAACATCGACTCGCAACTGTGGGCCCGTAGGTTTTCTGTCAGGCCCCATGCAAGAAGCCTCAACTCGCAAATGTGGTGTTTGTGTAGGTGTAATCGCTCCAGTTGCAAGTCGACTAGTGACTTGCAACTGTCGGCCCGTAGTTTTTCTTTTTTTCATGCCACTTGTTGTTGTTGTAATCACCCCTAGTTTGCAAGTCGAACATCGACTAATAACTATGTGGCCCGTAGGTTTTCTATCATGCTGCTTGCAACCTTGACTATGCAACTAGTATTTCATGTAGCTACAATCGCCTAGTTGCAATTCCAACATCAAGTCGCTACTGTATGGCATATAGGTTTTTACTTATGCCACTTGCAAGTCGTCCACCGTCTTGGAACTGGGGGTTTTGTGTAGATGTAATCGCGCCAGATGCAAGACCATCATCAACTAGCATTTGTGGGCCCGTAGTTCTATTTGTTTCATGCCACTTGCAAGTCAAGCCTCACTTTTGCAATTTTCTGTTTTGCAAACTTGTAATCACCCGAGTTTCGCAAGTCCACCATTTTGACTTGCAACTGTGGGCCCGTCGTTTTTCTCACAACCGTGGGAACCATAGTTCTTTGTTTCATGCCACTTTTTTGCAAGTCTTACTCACTCGAAATAGCAACTCCAACCTTTTTTGCTTTGATAGTTTGTATATTTCACAAACATTTTTTGCCATCTTTTTAGAGCTAAAATTGCAACCGGGCGCCAACTAATAACTCGAGAGCCCCTAGTTTCTACTCTTAAGCGAACACACAACTATGGGTTCTTTTTTGTTTCTTTTTGCTGATTTTTTGGTAGGTGCACTAGTGTTTTTAGTGAGCCCTTTTTTGAATCACAATTTTGAGTTTCACAATTTTTTTACAAGGCAGACCCTTAAAATGCTTTTTCTACATTTTTTTAGACTCAGCACAGGGTTTTGCACTCAACTGCCCTTTTAAAACTTTTTTAGGGGGTTTTCTGCAAGATCTCCAAAACAACAACGGATCTCCAATGTTTATCCACTCCGACACATTTATTTTGCCTCCCACTGTTTGAATCGGTGGAGCAAAGGAGGAGGAAGAGACGGGGGCGACAAGCTCGAAGCCTATGGCGACCGAGATGGCTGCCGATGAGCCCCCCGCTGCGCACCTCTGCTCGACGCACGAGGCACCCGCTCTGGACACGGCGGGGAGCGCTGCGCGGCCCTCGAGGCCTGCGGCGTCCACACCGCCGACGACCTCAGTGCCGCCGACAAGGCACCGTAGTTTGGCCCTGCCCCTGAGCTCTGCGCGGCCAACAGGATCCTCGGTGTGGGCACCGTCCGGGAGTTGTCAGCAGTCGATTCGCGCCAAGGGACAAAAAATAGCTCACTTCCCCTCATCTCTCCTGTGAAACCTGATTGATTTTTGTTGGTGGTACATGCTCAAAATTACTGCCGCCTAGCTCGATTATCGCGCTCTCAGTGTGCACAGGTAGACATGTATGTTTTAGCCACTGTCGACCTGATTTTTTGTGAGGCCAGTCGCCCCCGTGCCTGTGTTGCCCTATGTTCGCGCTAGCCAGATTTTTGTAGTAATTCAGTGGTGTCATTCGTTATGTTGGTTGTTGCATAGGTACCAGAGTTGTAGGATGCAGAATGAATTCACAGCAAAAAAACCCTGGGTGAGGTGGGGTGACGAGGGACAAAACAATACAGTCCGACACCTACAAACAAGTGTCTACGTGAATAGAAAGCAAACAGGCTACATGGATAGGGAGCAAACAGGCTGTGAGAGAAGTTTTTAGAGGATGATGTCACATTAGATGTGAGGTATTATCTCACATCTAGATGTGATATAGACAGACCCATGTTTATTATGACAACTTGTAAGCTTCACCGCAGTTTTGCGAACATGAGGTGGGAGGATGAGAAGGATAGGATGGGACCTAGCAAGAAGCAGTGGCGGAGCAACGCCGTGGCGGGCTCACGTCCGGTTCTGAGCCCGCTTGCTCTCCGGGTGCGTGCCTGACCAACAGCCCTGTCCGGCGGCGACGGTCTCTGCAGATGGCTCCGGGCGCGTCGTCGGCGATATGCGTTGGAGCGCGGGGCGATTGGCTTGGACGGGAACGGGAACGTATGCGTGCGTGGCAAAGGGGAAAACCGCTTTGGCAGCAACAAACGCGTGAGGTCCAGATGTAACCATCTTCGACGATCCCCCCACCGTCCCGGTATAGTAGGCGTCTCAGTTTTTTTTTCTTCTTCTTCCGGCCACGCCGGCCCTTCTTCATTAAAATCTCTAGCTAGACCCGTCCATTTAAAAAAAAAAAAAATCTCTCGCTAGAAGCGCTTGGTCGCATGGGTCTCCGATCCCTCATGCAATGCAAGCTCCATCGCGCCCCGCGCCGGTTAATCTCCATTCGCTTTGGAATCTGCAACGTTCACCGCGGTTTGAGGGGATTCAAGGCAAGGCAAATTAAGCTGATCTCTGACGAAATAATCACTCGACAATGGGCGCCTGCTGGACTGATTTCAGATTTCGTTTTCATCTCCCCCTATTAACTTTATTTACTACAAAGCCCGGCCACAGCCTTCTCAGTTCACCACAACCCTCTTCTTCTTCTTTCATTCAAACCTAGCCGTCCGAAACGATGGCTCTATTCGATCTGAATCAACCCATCCACTGGGAATGGGACTCTGGGAGTGTGAGGAGATACAAGAGTACGGACGAGCCGATGGCGCCGGCCATAGGGGAGATGGGGCGGACGGACAAGGTGCGGACCATGGAGACTTTGCCACTCGCTCGGACATCGACGGCTACCACGCAGGGGGCGGTGGAGGAGTTCACTCGGACGCCGGCGGCAACGGTGGAGGCGGCGGAGGTGATGCGGGCGGCAGCGGCCGAGGCTTCCACTTGAGTAAGTTGTTCATGTTCTTGCAGTTGTACTCCATTGCCGGACGTTGAATAGACCAACAATAGTTCACACTTTCAGTTAGGGTTTGTGCACTTCTGTTTAGTTTTTTTTTTGAGGGGATGCACTTCTGTTTAGTTGTGCATGCCATATATGTCCATCTCCTCCATGATTTCTTAGCTTCAAATAGATTTTCTTCGTAAAATCACGAGTTCAGTTTGTATTTGTTTGTCTATGTCGTACAACGTACTTTGAATGCTGCAAGTGACGGAAAATGTTACTAGTAGCTTTGAAACAATTTCTTAGTCTAGTATTTTATGCTCCATGATCTCGGCTAATACTCAGATAGTTGCACTTCTATATTGTTCACATCATTTATGCTCCGTGCATGATGCTACTGCTGTATACAACATTTCTGAATATGATTTATCGTAGGTTTAGTTTTTGTCCACTTATTGATGCATAATTAATTGCATACTATCGGAGAATATGGGTAGGGCATTTGATCTTGTATACCCAAATAATCTGTATTGCTATTGTTCACAACACATGTCTCAGTTAATATGAACTGTACTAGAATTACTTTTGGTAGAATTATGATGCCTATAATTGTAATCTAGCTAGTGCTTCCATTTTGTTTACAGACCAGATCGCTAACAGAAGGCGCAGGACGCAGTACCCCGACGACGAACGCCGTCACATCTACAGCATGCTTTTACAGAGGAATGGCGGTGGCATTATGAAGCGTGGAGTCAGCAGAGCCGTGTCCGACGAAATGCGGGTGCCTGTGAGGGTCGTGCGGCGCATATGGATGATCGGGCGCCGTGGTGGTGGAATACATGCCGTGGTGAGCAAGAAGCCTAAGGTGCCATTCTTAGCCTAAGGTGCCTTCCGGGTCTCCTCGATGCTGCCCTAGGGTGCGTCTCCTCGGCGTGGCTTCTCTTCTCTCCTCTGCGTTCCGTGGCTTGTCTTGCTTGAGTTGTCCCCGACGCATCTAAATCTCTACTTGCCAAATAATGGATTCCATATCCAAAAAAAAAAGGATTCCATAGTCAGCCTCGTACACGTTTGTACATGAACCGGCAAGACACAGTCCGAGGCTCCGAGCGCGAGCACATAGCTAGCTGGCCCGGGTACGTGGGTATTTCAATACGTACACGTCCGCGCGGCGGCCGGTACACGAATACCGAAACAAATATACATACATGGCCATGTGTATTCTATATGTGCAGCAGAGACGTGTGGGTATCATCGGCTAGAGCCATAAGCCACTTACATGCTACTGTCGTGCATGGCCTTCGATGCATGCATGCAATTGTACGTGGGCAATTTTGCCATGCACCACGTACAAAGCTAATGATAGACCATTACTGTATGCATCCTATATCATGTATCTACACATACATATATAATATATTCTTCCTTGGAGATCCTGCATAAAAAAAACTCAGACATTCAAAATAGATTATGTGAGCTCCATAAGAAAATCCAACAAATAATAATATAATAAGTATTAATAAAGATGATAAAAAACATCGAACAACACGCGAGCACAAACATACTACATGAGGGGCAAAATGGTCTTTTCAAGTGTCATTTAGGTTTAAAATGGACAGAAGTGTCATAAAAGGCATATAATTTAGACTCGTTGTTAGATAGGAAAGAAATCATTTGACGATGTCAAATAGGGCATAAAATTTAAACATAGTGTTAAATAAGGAATTCTCTCTAAGAACTGCGGCCGCAGACGGGTGGAGCTTGACCCTAACGCTTTACGGGGGTTGCCCTTGGATGGGCGCATGACTATTCGAGAGCTAGCCGAGGCTTTGGGTACGAAGAAGAGCACCCTATTCCAGCGGCTGAAAGAAGGTAAACTGAGGCGCCACAGCGAATGATGTCATCAAGCCTACTGTGAGGGATGACAGGAAAAATGTCCCATGTTTGTTTCTGCCTGTCCATGCGAGAGGCCGCAAGCATACCTAAGAATTCCTGAGTAATAGTATAACTCTGGAATTAATATATGCTTTACATTGTAACACATCGCTTGACGGTGTGACAATTATGGTTTCAGTCTTTGAGATTTTTCAATTATGCCAACGAATTGTAGAACTTCGGTTCAGGTCTTCTTTGCTAACGGTGTTAATGAGTCTTGTGAGATGGTAAACAAGAAGCGCATCTGTTGTAGTCCTATCATAGTACCCTCCCACGGTACTGACCAGGGTTCGATTCCCTGGATGCGCAGCTCTATTTTTAATGTTTAGTCTTTTGCCGTCCACTTATATTATTTAACATCTTTTGTTTTCTCTCTCCAATCTGCTTCGAGTGAACAACAAGATCCCTCGCTACATTGTTTTCCCCTCACCTTTTGGCAAATTCTTTGCTTACGAAGGTTAATGCAGTATATTTTTTCTTGATTACGAATAGCATGCATATCATATATACAATATTAAAGATGAAAGGGTATAAGAATCCTCCACCATTAGAGTGCTAGTATAATTTTACACTCCTCCACCTCCGCCCCTAATAAGATGAAGCTATCTATTCGCTAGCAACCCACCTACTCAACTGTCCGAAGAATAAATCAATATCCCCTTTCAACAGACCAGTCGAATGCCATGCCCGTTTCTCACTCTCTACTCCGCATAACACATCTTTCAGCAATGGCACCGCTCCATCGAACACAATTGCATTCCGATGTTTCCACAACTCCCATAAGCCTAGGAATAATATGGCGCGAGTGTCCTTGATCTGCACACATCGTCCGTTGTTGGTGTCCATTCGGGCTTTCCCAAATGCCACAAAAATCTGCATCCATATCGTTCTGGAAAATACGCAGCCAAGCAGAATGTGGGTAATCATTTCGTCCTCCTGGTGGCAAAATGGGCAAGTATCTTGGTCCAACACTTGTTCCTGATAGCTAGCCATGCAAAGAAGCGGCATCGCAACAGTGCCTGAGACATCCGTGTAAAATCAGTAGTGCACGGTACCTCAACGTCCTGCAATATCAAGTTGGTACCAAGGTATTATCGGCTTATCCCCCGCAAAAAAAAGTATTATCGGCTTATGCAACAACACCATTTCAATAACATGTAGAGCTATCTAGTATGTAGACCAATGCTGAGGATATCGCTTATCGTTAGCATCTCGGTCAGCCGGGGATTAGAGATAAATCAGAAATCGGCCGATTAATCGATTTTATCGGTCGGCTATTAATCGGCCATTTTTTGCAAATCCCAGGTTCCCAGCACTAAAATATGCTATATTCAACACCAAAACAATATTAGGCAGAAATGTTACCTTGATTCCTAGCCTTTGAATCCTCATATAATGACAAACAAAATAGGACAACGGTACATCTAGCATAACAATGTCCACAAAACGCAAATAAACCTAGTTTTTGTAAACATAGTGCTATGAATAAGCCCGATTTATCGGTAGATTCCCGATAAATCGCTTGCCATAGCGATAAATCGGCCCAAATGATAAACGGTGAAGATAATGCATAATCTTATCGGTCACTCCAAGAGTAGTGATAAATCGGACAATAAATCGCTGAATCGGAAGATTTTTTGAACAATATTATAGACAACCAAATTACAAAACAGACAAACACCGTAGTAGCAAACCGGAACACATTTTGAAACACCGTAGTAGCTAACCAAATTACAAGACGGAACACATCTGAAATTCTGAACAAATTTTGAAAAATGAGAACATAAGTTGGAATTATGAACAATTTTTTAAACGAACAAAATTTGAAACTCTAATTTTTATCATTTAAAAAAGTTCACGCATTTGAAAAAAATAAATAAATATGAAAAATAAAAAGGAAATAAAATAAAAAAATCAGAATAAAATAGAACAGAACCCGGTTTAAAAAACAAAAACAAAAAAAACCCTAGAATAACCAGTGGAAAACTGGCTCATTTTGCCTTAAGTAGATTGCGCTCTACTACTTTAGCACGAACCTGACGCAAGCCCGACTGGCTGGCAGCGTTGCCATCATCGTGGAGACGAGAGATCGTTTCCTGTGTGCTTCCCTTTTTTTTTTCAATTGTGCACGTGCTAATGGGCCGGCCCATTACTGTAGATGCCTTAGGCGAAGTGCTTCTTCCGTATCGGCGGGCGACATATTTTCAAGAAAGATCATCCTTCCCTTTATTATGAAGGGGTATGGAGAGATCTCCACCATTGATGGTTTAAGGAGCAAAAGTGGGTTGATAATAGGTCTTTCACCTTGGATGAAATTTCACAAGGTAATCTCATAAATGACAATGCTTGTATGCAGGAGGAAGAAAAACTATTGGAGCAAGAGCATCCATGAAGAATCTAGAGTAGAGGAGTGTTCGAAGATAGTAAAAGGGGCAACTACATTACACATTAGAATGGGTTTACACCATATTTTCTATTCATTCATTGGAAACTTCTAGATATATATTAGTAGTAGTAGTACATATGCCACAATCTAACGAATGAATGGGAAATTGAACGGTCATCAATGTTTGGTTCTGTCACCTCTTTGCCATCGGATCGAGTTCATCCAATGATCCATTTCAAAGTTATTTCTAAGCTATATAGGGGTACAAATGAGAAAGTTTGTCCAAACCGACGACTCCAAAATGAGAACACAAGGGAAGGATGTAGGAGCATCGTCGCCGTTAGATTAAGTTATTTTTTTGAGAAAAAAACTTTGGATCTATTCATCAACTGTCGAGGCGCTACAAAGAATACCATAAGTAGCAAGAATTACATCTAGATCCTTAGACCATCTAGCGACAACTACAAGCATTGAAGTGAGTCGAAAGCGTGTGATAATCCCCAAGTGCAAGGAATCATCGTAGCAATTTTCAAAGGTGGAAGTGATAAGTATGGAGTGTCGAACCTACAAGGAGCTAAAGGTAAGATCAATATTCTCTCAAGTCCTATCTGCCACTGATACGACTCTACGTACACCGAACGTTTGCTTCCATCTAGAAACGAGAAATAAAACTACGTTATGGGTATAAGGAGGATAGCTTTGCATGATATCGGAGAGCTAAAATATAAAAATAGGTGCTGTTAACATAAAGTTAGAATATATTACAATATATTATAAATAGCGAGTATGGAATAATGATGGGTCGGTGTGCGGAATTGTCCTAGGAAATTGTTAACAAGATCGGTAGTCATCATTGCAATTTCATATGAGGGAGAGGCATAAGCTAACATATTTTCTCTACTTGGATCATATGCACTTATGATTGGAACTCTAGCAAGCATCCGCAACTACTAAAGATCATTAAGGTAAAACCCAACCATAGCATTAAAGTATCAAGTCCCCTTTATCCCATACGCAACAACCCCCTTACTCGGGTTTAAACTTCTGTCACTCTAGAAACCCACTATAAACGAATCATGAACGTATTGCAACACCCTACAACGGGAATCCTTCACGTGTGCACGGCACGGAAGGCACCATAGGACAGCACCAAAATAAAACATACAACTCAAACCAATCTAGATCATCAATCAACCCAAAATACAAAATAAATCTACTCAAAACATCATAGGATGGCAACACATCATTGGATCATAATATGTGGCATAAAGCACCATGTTCAAGTAGGGGATTACAGCGGGGTGTGGGAGAGAGTGGACCGCTTAAAAGAGATGAGGAAGGTGATGAAGATGGTGATGTTGATGAAGACGATCACCGCGGCGATGGTTCCCCCGGCGGCACTTCGGCGCCATCGAGAGAGAGAGAGGGAGAGAGTCTCCCCCTTGTAGTTCCTCCTCCATGGCCTCCCCCCTAGAAGGGGAGAGGTTTTCCTTCTGGTCCTTGGCCTCCATGGTGATGATGGCCCCCTCCGGATTCCTCCTCCATGGCCTCTGGTGATGATGGCCCCCTCCGGATTCCTCCTCCATGGCCTCCGGTGATGATGGCCCCCTCTGGCAGGGTACCGGAGAGGGCTTAGATTGATTTTTCGTGGCTACAAAGGCTTGCGACGGCGGAACTTCCGATCTAGGTTTCTTTCTGGGGGTTTTGGTATTTATAAGAATTTTTGGCGTCGGTCTCACGTCAAGGGGGTCCACGAGGCAGCGGCAAGGTAGGAGCACCCTCCCGGGGGGTAGGGCACGTCCCCCTACCTTGCCGTCGCCTCGGGACTCTTCTGGCCCAACTCCGATGCCTCGGGGGTCTCTTTTGGTCCATAAAAAATCACCGTAAATTTTCAGCCCATTCCAAGAACTTTTATTTCTGCACAAAAAATGACACCACAGTAGTTCTGCTGAAAACAACGTCAGTCCGGGTTAGTTCTAATCAAATAATTCCAAAATCTTATAAAATTGTTGTAAACATGGCATGAATACTTCATAAATTATAGATACGTCGGAGACGTATCAGCGTGCCACTATCATCGCCCTCCCTTGCCGGAGCCAGGCAATCTTGTTGTATTAGACAATCGAGAAGTCATCATACTAAGGCCTCACAGAGCCAGCGCACCAAAACAACAACCGTTGCCGATGAATAGAAGCGTAGATCAAAATGATCCAACCTATAGACACGAGTGTGGACAAACGAAGACCGGATCCATCGAAGACAAACACCGACTGAATCCCTTGAGATCCACCATTTTATCCACTCTACATTTTTCTATCTTCCATTTTCTCTCTCCAATTTGGTTCCGAGTGTATGATAAGATCCATCGACATTGTTTCCTCCTCCACTAGTGAGAAACTTCTCTAATGAAGAATGACCGTCTCACCTTTTGGCAAATTCTTTTCTTATGAAGGTTAGCATATTTATCAAGTTGGTACCAAATATATCCCCTATGTAACAACACCATGTCATGAACATATAGGGCTACCTTATGTACAGTCAAATTACAAAACAGATAAACAACATAGCAGCAAAATCTCAACATCACGTCGTTTGCAACACCTATACTATGAGAAAGTTTATCCAAATTGACGAATCCAAAACGAGAATAGAAGGGAAGGATGCAGGAGCGTCATAGCCGCTAGATCCAATTGCCTTTTTTTTTCGGGAAAAACTTCTAATCTATTCATCAACTATCAATGTAGTATAAAAACACCAGAAGTAACATAAATTACATCTAGGTTTATAGACCACATAGTGACGACTACAAGAACTGGAGCAAGCCGAAGACGCGCCGTTGTCATCGTCAGATACAACAACAGCAATGCCCCCCCCCCTCCGCCCAATTCCCTCACACAGGGCCCCTGATACCAGGCATATACTCCATGAATCCATCACAAATAAAGGGTATGAGCTAAAAAATGATAGGGAACCTTACCTCCGTGATGGAAGCACAATGATTTAGTGAAGGGGAAAGTTGGGGAAGCCTTCTTCTTGTTCTCGTCCTCTTCTCGTCTCCCTTTATTCTTGCTCAAGCCCTAGATCAAAGGGCTGCCATGGAGGTGGTAGAGGGTATGGTGCAGCTAGGAGGGACCTAGGGAGGAGTGGGGAGGGCAGGGAGAATGGTGTAGGCCGTCTGTTTGGAGAAGAGAGGTTGGAGGCAGCCTTCGGCTTGGGGAAGAGAAGGAGAGAGGTGGAATTACACCTCATATGGATCAGGGGAAGCTCACATGGTCGAGGGGTTACAGATGAGATGAGACTCAACATCATCTGTTTTTTCCTTAAATTTAAAAATATTTTGTAAATTCCCTAACAATCCAAGCAATTGAATTGAAATAAACCATGGGAGATGAATTCGGAGTCCGATTTGAGCAAATGGTAGTGCGTTTCAACTATCTCGATGTGTGAAACCGAATTCTTGATTCGATGAGTCAATAAAATAATAGATTAAACGAGTCAAAGGATATGATTTATCCGAAAGCGACTATCAAAAAATTGGGGGCATTACACCTTCACTGGCAGCAACTTCGCTGGTGCATTCTGGCATAAGAGCACATGCGAATGGTAGGCACGACCAGGCAAAGATGCATGGGGAGAGGCAGTAGCGAGGATAGAGATCCCTGCCGGTGAAGGTGGAAGCAGGGGCCCTGCTGAGAGCGCGACATGGCACCTTGATCCTCCTCGTCACCAGCAGCGTCCTCATTCGCAAGGCCCCACATTGCCTCTGGCCAGACCCAGGGGGAGTTTGGACAGGGGCGAGGAGGGGGCGTCTCCCCAAATAAATCCTCTAGGTCTAGCTCAAGGGATAGATGCCCCACAATGCCGAAGTAAACATCAGCAGAACGAAGCCATCAAGTTTGAAGGGATCTGGGCATAGCACCTAAATACGCACCGGCCCCTCCCTCGACATAGACCACTCACCTATCGCCACCATCTTACCCACATACACCGAGATCGTCTTGATGATGTGCTCCTACATGGCCTCCTTCGGAATCCCATGATTGGTGATCCACACACGGGATAGGGAGGAGGTCGCCATGGGATCAATAGTGGAGGAGATAACGCTGACTTTGATCATGTTTAGGGGGAGTCTGATCGTGCCACTATGAGTGCACAAGCGAAGAATCTTCGTGGATGAAAATGCCATCGCGAACAATGACGGGGAGATCCCGCGAACCTTCCAAGTGAAGGTGCCGGTGATGTAGTCATAGATCTCGGCCCTGATGACATCAGTGGTGACCTCCACAGATGAGTTCGGCTCCTAGTCCGACACCACTGAGATAGCAAGCAGGTGTGGCGGACGGTATCACCTCTGACACCAAGTCAATGTAATAAAACCCGCCATCCACCCCATGACCCAGAAATTCCAGGACCGCAGGGCACCATGGGGGAGCCGAGCACTCAGAATGAAAGTGGCCCGCAATGCCGCAGTTGAAGCACAACCGCGCCTCACGCGACTTCCCACAGGGCTCCGATCAAGCAGGACGAGCGGCCGGAGCCGCCTGCTCCGTGGCACCCGCCTCAAGCAGCTCACATGCAATGGTGCTGTGGGGGTGTAGGCAGGCAGCCATGTTGTCTCCCCTCCCTGCCAGAAGAATCACGTTCTGTTCAAATCTAGTCTTTTACGCACGTATTTCTAAGAAGGATAATATAAACACTACAAGCCAGTAAGAGTTCTGAAGAAGAGGGACCATGTTAAAACTGCTCTAAATCGTGAAACATGGTCCCTCTTTGTTGTTAACATTGTCCTTCTTATTACCTTGTATGTGAAAAGAGGAGGTAAGATGAACCGTGCTCTTCTCCAACCGCTCCCTTCCTCCGTCGACGAAGCCGTTGGTTCCTGCTTCCATCCGCTGCTCCAGCGGCGGCTGGGGGTGGGGACCTCGGCGCTTTGGCTCCGGCCGGTAGCTAGGGTTAGCCTTGTGTTTCATGGGGCGTCGCTCGGGTGGAGGTGGCGGCGCCGCGTCGGAATAAGCTGCAGCAGCTTCTCCTTCACCACGACGTCTCTTAGGATGTCGGATCGGAGCCGACTGCTTGGTCTTCTCGCTGCTTTTGTGCAACGGTGGGATTGCTTGTCGTGTCCGTGGATTTCAGGCATGATTGCTCAGGTTGATCGCTCTGCCTCGGCGTGCTCACATCGTGTCTTGCCGGCGGCTGCAATGGTAGTGATGCATCTCCGGTTTTCCCCTTCAATGTCGTGCTGGTCTTCGACCGAACATGAAGACTTCCCGTCCGCCATGTGTCCGTGCGCGTATCCAGTGATTTCGTCGGCTCCGCGAGGGAGCGGCGGCGACGGCGGCGGTGCCGGCACACCAACATCTTGTGATGGTGGATGTGGTGAATCTGATCCCCATGGACCAGTTTGTAATTTTCTATCTTTTGGGGGTGTGTTGTACCACTTGTTCTTTGCAATCTAGTCCTGCGATTCTCCTCGAAAGAAAAGAGGAGGCAAGAGGGATCATGTTAAAATTGCTCCACGATTTATAGAAATCCAGTCTGTTTTTGGTGTTTTGGTTGGTTTTACGTTTGAGTGCGGGTGTTCTGATGTCTACTTGGTTCCGTTTTCACTTCTTTGTCATGGTACAAGACTATTGGCAAGCCTACCTGATCGCTTCCTCTGCTCCATTGTTAGCAGCAATAATGGAACCCGGCCCGCATGATGCGGCATGCGTACGAATAGAAAGGTGCGAGGTGAGAAAATCCTGGGAAGTTCATAGAAAGTGAGAGGACAGCGCAACGACAAAGCTGGGACACTTTACGGCCTCTGCTTTCGAGTTCGCGAGTGTTCAATCTTCTTTCCCGATACCCAACTTTGCACAAGGATCAGAAAGCGAAACACGAAGAACCCCAATCACTCGACCACACACACGGCAGATTCACCCCATCTATCTACTGCTACTCTACTACCCCTGTTCGCATTCGCTTTCCGCCCTTTTCAGTCACTCGCCGGGAGACATGCATTGCAAACTCATGCCATTGTGATGAAAACTTTTCAATTCATCGCTGTGACACGCAGAAGGATCGCAAATGTTAGCCATCACCTTGTGCAAGCAATCCTTAACTTGTGAACATCGACTTGTTACCCCAAGGTCATAGGGAAACAGCCTTGTGGGGAACCAGAGATGCCATATTCCATACATACGTAGGGAAGCGATTCCGCAAAACTTACTGCGGAAGGAACTAGATTCCATCGGCGAGTAGAGAAAATGACACGATGAAGAGGAGATGTCAATTTATCATGGAAGAAAAAAGGTGCGCTTGAAGCTTTTCTTGTAAAAGCAGCTCACTGAACTCTGAAGAAGCACGCGATTTGACAAATGATCATTCAGAAATGCATCTTAATTATTTACAGTAATAAGAAGATTGAAGAACAGAAGACTTGATGTACATGAGAGGATCACTCTTTTAAATCGTGGTGGAATTTACAGAATGCGGGCGAGTTCTGGTCTTCTAAGTAAACACAGGCTTGCTAATCTGCCTGCAGTCAATGTTTGTCAGTGATCAATCAGGTCGACAATGCTAGGAAAATGAATGTGCATGACAAGAGCGTCGCCGAGCGGCGCGCGATCTTCCACCCCTTGATCGAGGAGGACGACGACGTGAGGCCCTTGAAGCCGAGGTCGAGGGAGACGCTGCCGTCGGGCTTGAAGAGCCCGAAGTGGCGCTCGCTCCCGGGGCCGGTCTTGAGGTCCTCGTTGAAGAGCGCGAAGATGAAGGCCTTGACCACCCTCTTGGGCCTGTAGGGCGTCCCCTTCCGCAGGAACAGCCGCTTCCGCAGGTTGAAGTTGTAGGTCCGGGCGTTCTCCAGGGTGGCGCCGGGCTCCGTGGCGTCGCCGGCGGACGCCCATCCGGTCTCCGACACGCGCACCTCCATGTCGCTGTACCCGGCGGCCTCCAGCGCGGCGTAGGTGGCGTCGATCTGGGCCTCGAACATGTTGTCGTAGTGGAGGTTGGTCTTCTGGTCCAGGATGCCGGCGTTGGGCTTCATCAGCGCGTAGTTCACGTCGATGTGCTCCGGGTCGCTCATGTAGGCCAGGAACGGGTACGCGTTCACGTAGAAGGGCGCGCCCGTCTTGGAGAAGAAGTCGAGGAGCGGCTTCAGGTACGGCATGAGGTCCGGGCGGAACGTGCCGGCGGAGGGCGGGTACGAGGTCCCGAACACCGCCTCCGAGTGCGGCGTGTTCACCTCGATCCTGCCGGACAGGCGCATCGCGCGGAGCGCGTCGTGGATGTTGACGACGGCGCCGAAGAGCGCCTCGGCGAGCCCCGTGTCCTGCCCGCCCAGGATCTCGTTGCCCACGATGATGGCCACGATGCGGGTGGACGGGTAGTAGGGCCGCACGTTCTCGTTCACCCAGTCCATGGCCTTGCTCGGGGTGGCGGAGATGTCCTTCACGAGGCCGTTGGGGATGGCGATGGCGAGGTTGAGCCCCGAGCTGCGGAACGCGTCCAGGACGGTGTGGTCCGAGTCGAAGATGCGGACGTTCTTGATCCGCGCCATCTGGAGCAGCTTCACCACCTCCGTCGGCGGCGGCAGGTTGTCCGCGATCCGGCCGTAGTTCACCCCGTACGTCCCCACGAACGAGTGGAACGCCGCAACTGCAAATCAATCAAGAAACGAAATATCAGTCATGGCGGGAGAAGCAATAGAGATGTTAACTGATTATAGGCGGGGGCATACTATACGTACCGCGGCGGGGGAAGAAGGCCAGGAGGCAGAAGAGGAGGAGGAGGAGGATCGGCCGGTGGTGGCCGAGGCTGGGGTCTGGCCGGCCGCGCGGAATCACCGCCATGATCTTCCGGCGAGGCGGGGAGCAGGTGGCAGGCAGCTTAGGTGGCGACTGGAGGAGGAAGAGGAGGAGGAGGAGGCTGTGGCCGGTAGTGGGCGGGGCATTAGACGAGGGCCGGGGCGCCACTTTGCTTGAGGTGCAGGGCATGGCGGCACGGCGGCAAGTGCCATGGAGGGAGCACGGAGGCGGCAAGTATCCGCGGTTACTTACTCCATCGGCCGCGTTGCTTGCTCGGCCGGAGCAAGCCAAGGATCAACGTTGCCGAGAGTGGTAAGGCGAGGTTACTGGCGGATCCAAGGATGGAATCCGGTCTCTTGCGTTGCTTCCGCGCGCGACGTACAGCGCCTGCGCTCTGCTCTGCTCTGTGTCTATAAATGTGTCTGCACTCTGCACGCTCTGTGTCTGTACCTTCTGGCTTCGGCTGTCTTAGTACGAATAGCCCGTAGCACTTGCAGTTTTGCTCTATACTTAAGTTGGGCCGAAAATTTATTATTTCTAAATCGCTTTATGAAAATTTTAGACGACTTAGAACATCATCGCTATGTTTGGTTAGTCAAACAAATAGTGGGGTATTATGGACTTGAAAAAAAAAACCCTCCTAGTTGCCAAATGATCACACTCGAAAAAGGAGTGGAAGTTTCTCTGGTCATGGGGTGGCAAGGGTCAACAACTAGCCACCGCCACCCTGCCCTCCCCCCCCCCACAATCGTAGGAGGGGACACCCCGTCCTTATAAGTCATGTTTTACCTCCCCCCACAATCGATGTGGGGCTAAACCCAACAATCGCCCCCTCACACAACAATCACCATGGCCCCGCTAACACCAGCCTTTCCAGCCCACCAACCATGACCTACCACTCAGTGAGTCCATCAAGATTTATTCCGATCACATGGACTCCGATACCAATTGTTAAGCAATCCCGGGTCCGCAAACACCAGCATTTCGAACCCCATGCGTCAACCAGGCCCAACCGAGAGCAACAAAGACTTATGAGAGGCCTTGGGCCCTCTCCCCGCAAAAGCCTAGTCTGGTAGAAGGGGACACCCCCACCCTTATAAGTCGTGTCCTGCCTCCCGCCACAACCGATGTTGGACTAAATCCAACATACTTTGATTGATCTATGCTATGGAAGGTATTATTCAAAGAGAAATTGGTCACCAGATCCTGATAATGACCCATGAACGTTAAGGTCACCCATTAGACGTAGGCAAAGTACATCAAATATCACTGCATCATGCTGATAATTCCTGGGAAGAAACCCAACTCGATGGGAACATGGCCCTAGCGTGGTAGATGCTGTCAAATAGCCTCTCTCTAGTGTGCTGATCTTGTCAGTGCGGGAACATGGCCCTGGCGTGGTAGATGCTGTCAAATAGCCTCTCTCTAGTGTGTTGATCTTGTCAGTGAGAATTTTCACAGGAAATGGATTCCCATGGCCTTGGTCTTGACGAAGACTTGCATGCCACATGAGAAGGGGCATAGTCACGTAGGCCAGCAGGCCATGCTGCCCATTGACGGGGCTGGCATGGCCCACACAAGACGGTTCCGTGGGGATCCCGGTCGTCATGGGGCCGACACCCTCACACTGGCAGCCGAGAGCGGCAAGCCGACAATTGTTGTTCAAAATATTGGTAGGACACATCCTCTCTCTTATGCAAGTCTTATGTAGCCCTAGTTGTCTGGTTGCCTTTTACCTCGAACCTTGATAAGCCGTGGAAGGATGTTTCACTTAATTATACTTATTTATAATAGAAGAAATTGACATGCCATTTTTGTTCTTTTTTTCTCTGGAAGACGTAAGCAAGCTGCCCATGAAACTAAAAAGTTGTTCATTTGACTACTTTGTTTGAAACATGTGAATAGGAGTTTTACATTATCGTTCAACTAGTATTTATTCACCCTGTAGTTTTATTCAATTATTATATGTAGTATGATATTTTAGTTTCTTATTTTTGTCTTTTGAGTGTTATAGTTTGCGAGATAGTACAAATAATCAGGGGTACAACTATGCACATATCGAGGAGGGGGTGTTGCCCCCCAACCTTGGATCAAGTTGTGAAGGATTTTTTTCGGCAAGCTTATATTAGATTTTTTTAGCAAGCTTCCCCACTGCATACAATAGTTAGTTCATACTCAAGTGCTTAGTGAACCCAATAGCAAAATCCTGCCTCCATCGAACAATGGAATTGCTTCCGTCTTCTTCATCTTCATGCCTACAACCAGCCATTAAGTGATTTTGAAAGAAGTACAGATCAAAAGCGTGCAGTTTTTGGGTCGAACAAACCAATGCAGACAAAAGTTCCAAATTCCAACTCATTACCTAAAGGATGACGCGGAGGAACGACCCGCAGGGACGACAAATGCACAAAGGAGCCTTTGGTACAAAATGTGAGAGAGGAGAGAGTTACCCACAAGCTCTTCCCGCAGTAACTTTTAGGGATAGCGAAGCGAATGAACCGAGGTGAGCCAAGGGAAAATGTTACAAGTACATAGGTACGTGCACCAACCAAGTCTGATAAAACCCTAGTTTATTTCCGTAAAGGACACTTTATTATCAGAAAATGTAGCATCAAGCGGATACAAAGCAGCTAGAAGGGATGAGCCAACTAGTAGAGAGGTTGCTAGGAGCACTAATGGCTAGGAGTGATGATTTTGATGGTTAGTATGCACAATTTCCCGGTGAAAGCCTATGATTTGGCATTGCCGACGTGCATGCCTCATGCATTATTGAAGGTGTTGACTCAAAGCTAGGTTTTAGGGATAAAAGTCTCAAATTCAACCTTTGGTTGGAATCATCAACATTAGCAGTGTGGGGCGACTTCATCACGAAGTTTTCATCTAGGAGTAGGGTACTTCTCGTTGTTTTGTTACTTGTCGACTGGTGAATTATGGTCGATGGTCATAGGGTCAGTTGTAGGTTTGTTGAGATATTACTACTACGACACGGGTCCAACTTGGAGGACCTCGAATATTTCTTTCACTTTTAAGCCAATGTGTTCACTATCGGCTATTGATTTTACTCAACTTCAATGAATAGTTAATACTATATAGCTATGTGCATTAATGTATACAGATGGCAGAGGCTTAATTATCTTTCTTGTTGGAAAGAGACATTCTCAGTGAAAATAACTAAATCAAAGGTTTTGTTTGTTAATCAAGGATGGAATACTCGACCCTAGTTAACGCGCCATTGATGTTTCATGTTGAATCATGCATTGAAATATACTTCCACCGTTCACAAATATAAGATGTTTTGGATATTTTAATATCAACTACGTATAGACTGAAATGAGTAAACGCATCATTAAAATTTGTATTTATACATCTGATTCGGAAAAAATTAAACCATCTTATATTTGTGAACCGAGAGAATACTTAATTTTGAGGAATACTCCTGCTGCCTTTGGTGTGATCTTGCTTACATTTGTATCCAAGTTTTTTTTTAGACAAGGAGGATAATCCCCGGCTTATGCCATTTGTATCCAAATAAATAATGAAAAGTACCTCCTCTGTTTCTTTTACTCCGCATATAAAATATTTTTGAAGTCAAGCTTCATAAACTTTGACCAAATTTTTATTGAAAATATATCAGCATTGTATACAACTTTAGTTATATAATACGAAAATTAATTCCATGATGCATCTAATAATATATATTTGATATTGTGAATGTTGATATTTTTCCTATTAACACGGTCAGACTTGATACTTGAGATAAATCTTATATGCGGAATAAAGAAAACGGAGGGAGTACTTTTGAAAAGCTATAACCCAATGGGAAAGAGGGAGGAAGGTTAGGAGGAAAGAGGCATTGCACGAGGCAGCGGCATGGAATGCTGACAACGCACAAAGTTGAGATGAGAACCGAGCTATATACTCGTTGGGCAACGTGCACCATAGACACAGTAGTCTTTTTAATGGGCACATGCACGTTTTTCTCTAATATAACCCTGTCGAGTTCTTTCCGTTCCAGGCGATTGGATCTTTAGGTTTTACTTTTAGATAGCAGGAACCACCGAACTTAATGCTCAAACTTTCTACTTTGTTTAGTGCTTACATAGCTTTTTAGCCTTTATTCAAACGTTGATCGAAGGGCGGTTCTTCCGGCGTGTCTAAGAATTGCCTTTCGTTTGCTCCTCTTTCGGACACATTAACACGGACAGGGTGGTGTGTAATGATTAGCATGCATGTTGAGCCAACATTTAGCTCAAATTTGCATCTTTTTTATTCGGCAAAACAACAGCACGGTGTCTCTGCTTCGGTTAGTAGTTTAGGTTGGTTTCTTTTAGTCTTCGCAGGTGTGGCGCTCGGACGAATGACAACACATTTTCTTCAAGTTTGTCTTTTGAGCTTCGATCATCCTCAAATTCGTCTGTTTGGACATAGCCGATGGAGCTTCGGCGTAGATTACGGTCATCTCCTTGGGACGATGGGTTTAGTATTTCTCGTCATGTCATGTGACGAGATTTGGTGTCAGTAACTTCAGATCTATGCAAGGATCAACGACAACCACTATGACTTCAGTCCTTAGGGGCACATGCACGAAGACTTCTCAGCTGTCATCGACAAGGTCAAGCCGCCTCCGGGGGAACGACGACAACGGCTCGTTCTGGCGGCAGTTGTGGCCGTTTGTGGTAGTGGAATCTCGATGTACTCCCTCCGTTTTTATTTACTCCGCATATTAGAGTTGACTGAAGTCAAACTTTGTAAAGTTTGATCAAGTTTATAGAAAAAAATATACATATTTATCATAGCAAATCTATATGATGTGAAAGTACATTCAATAATAAATCTAATGGTATTGATATGTTATTATTTTTGTTTATAAACTTGGTCAAAGTTTACAAAGCTTGACTTTGACCAAAGCTAATACGCGGACTAAATAAAAACGGAGGAAGTAATTTTTATTATGTTTGAGATGCATGAACTTTTATTATTATAGAAAAAAATAGAACGGAGAGTCTTCATAGAGTTATTTGCCCCGTGCCTTCACTATTTCAAAAACTACAAACATTTACACCGCGAGTATTTGCCATGCTGAAAAAGTCCAGATCAAAATGTGATCGACACGTGGGGAGACTGAAAAGCAAAATCGACGGTGAGCGTACAAAGTGGGACGAGAGCGCTGCTCATTTTAATACCGTCCACAGGGAGCCACACACGGATTGCCACTGAAAGCGAGAGGGCATACACATCCCATTGATGAACCAGATGCCGCTGCTTTGTGGATAAGCACACACAACACGGCCGGCGGCCTGTTGCGTTCGTTCTTGATGAGAAAGTGATACAGACAGCCACCACCCCCACGGACTTGTCCGAAGCGAAGATTCCATAAAGTAGCTAGCTCACGGGTGACGTTTACACAATGCATGAGAGTGTGAGACTGTCGAAAAGGCGTTGATCGTCTGATCGGTAAGAGTCGCTGAAGAACACTTCGCAGTGCTCGAAAAGAGAACGGCGTGTGGCATGACAGGATTGTTTCGGCCATGTTCCGCTCGAGTGTGAGAAGCAGCTTCCGATTCACAGCTTTTGAGGTCGGCGTTGTGGCTCGAAAATTCATAGAGGCACGCAGGGTGCGGGTGTACGCGGACGTAGGTGGTTCGAACAAATGTTAGAAATTGGTTGAAAATTCGATGAAAATTCTCAACTATCTCATTTCGAGATGGTATACATATTTATTCTGTACTATCACATATGTCCGTCAACTGGTTGGGGAAGTGGATATACAAACCCAATACCTGGGTTCAAATCCTTACGGAGACGAATTCAGGCTCCTATTTATTTTTGAGGACCAGATTTTTCTGGTACTCACGCATTTATCGAGGACTAGGCTCGGTGCGTAACCCACATAAAAAACCCTAGTACTCATACTTAAAAGGTCGTATGCATCCCTAGTTGGTGCAGAGGCTGGGAAAATGAAATTCTCCCCCAATTTTTTAGGTGGAACCAGCCGGCCCCCGCATCGCTCCCGCAGGGGCGACTCGGGCGGCGCGAACCCTAGTCTGCCGTCGGCCGTCCCTCCCTCTGTCCTCTCCCTCCTCGCCACCGGAGGGGGTCGCCGGAACGCAGCGGCCGTCGGGGAAGGTGGCGGCGAGGATCTGTCCGCCCTGCCGCGCGCGGGGGGATTTGGAACTGAGGCGGCGACCTCAAGTGGTGGCGTGATGGTGCCCTTGGCCAGCGGTTGTCGCAGGTCTGGCCGCCCCCCTTGGTCGCACGGGCGGCAAGATGGCGGCGGGTGGTGCTTGCGAGGCGTGGTGGCCTCGGGGGCGACCGCCCTGGATCTGAAGCCGTCCCAATCCATGCCTCACGATCTGGTCTCCGGCCGCCCTTGGTCGCCAGGGCCGCGTCTGAGGAAAGGGATGGGGAAGTGGAGCCCAGAGAAATCCAAGGTCGGATGTACCAGCCACGACGACGTCGACGCCTGCGGGCGCCGTCCCCTACATGTAGGCGTCGTCAAGGTTCTCCATTCCACCTCTGCCTCCCTCCTTTGCTCGTGTACGGGGGTGAAAACCCCTCCGGATTGGGTGGCAGCGACGCTCACGGCGTCATCATCTTCATGGAGGTGTCGCCTTCGGTGAGCATGGGAAGGTGGTGGGCCTGTCTTGGTTGGGTGGCGTTCAATGACAGTCTCAATCGGGATGTTCTGAGGAAAAACCTAGATCTGGGTCTACCGGATCAGACGATGACGACGCCTTTGGTGTCGTTCTCCCTCCTGCGGGCTTCGTTTTGGAGCAACCGCTGGCTGGAGGGGACAAGAGGAGGAGCGGTGTTACATCTACCGCAAGGCCGACGGCGGATCTCGGTGGCATGGCGCTGTGGAGTTTCGGCGACGGGCGCGTATAGATGGATACATGCAGGATGGTGGCGTTGCCTGGCGCCGTGGTGGCGTCGACGGCAGGCCTAGCAATGGTGATGCGTCAATTCTTGCTCTGGAGAGGGATCAGTGGAAGACGGCGCGGTGGCATCTGAGAGTGCACCGGACCGGTGTGTGACCCAGTCCCGGTGTGTGGCTGGGCTGGGGCACCTGGCTTTAGATGTTAGGGTTTGGTGTGATGTCTGTTTGGTATTCGGCTTGGATATTCGGCACACCTTCATCAAAGGGATAGGAGTAGCAACATGTGTTGCCTAAATGATGGCTTCAGGCTTGCTGATGTATTATTTTGTATGGTCTTTGTAAATAATTAATAAAATGGTTGCATGCATCGTCCAGATGTAGAGGCCAGGGCATATCCTCCCTTTCCAAAAAAAAAAAAAATCACATACGTCCATGTGTTGCAACGGAAAAACATATTTAACATGTATTCATATTTATATAAGAAAAACGTGCACTCCAAAGTACAATAAACTGCATCGTTCAAGTAAAGGTGTACGTTTGAATTCCAAATCTTACAATCTATTAATTATTTTAGTTAGCAAGTCTGCATGGTGGAAAATGGTAGAAGATGAAATCAACCCGTACATGTGTAGAGCATGGATCTATCAACTTACTGTGATTGTGCATCTGGTCAACCAGTGTGTATATTATTATAGAAAGACAACTTCTAAAATTATAAATAAAATTTTAAAAGGCATGAAAAATCAACACACAGATTCTAGCAGCAGTGACTGTTGAATGTCCATTTAACGATCATCGTGCTTCTTCAATCTTTGATCTTTCTGCTCCAGCCACCCAAACCAGCGCCGGCGGGACTGCCTCCTCCCTTCTCCCGTGATCGGCTGTGCTGCCGCGCAGGCCTTACCGTCCCACCCTATTCCAATCGCTGGTCAGGCCATCCCTCTACCCACCCGCACTTCCAGTTATTTTCCGGCGACATCGGCCTCATCCCGTAGCCGAACAAATCAACCCTCGTACTCTCCTCTGCGTGGGCATCCACTGTTTTGTCTTCGCCGGCTCCGGGTCGTTCCCTTCCTAGGCCTCGCCGTCCTCCACCGCGTTGGTGCTCTCGGTGCAGCGTGGTCAACATGGTTAATAAACGACAGCCATCGAAAAAAGGATGTACGTGAAGAAGCTGACAGCTGGGACTCACCAGCTACATCTTCACACGCAAGTAAGTGCCTCCTTATTACGTGAAAAAATGATTCCTCCGCCTGACAGCTGCGACCCACCAACTACATTTTCGCACGCAAGGAAGTGCCTCCTTATTACGCAAAAAAATGACTCATCCCCCTGACAGTTGGGACCCACCAGCTACATCTTCACATGCAAAGAAGTGTCTCCTTATTACGCGAATAAAATTCGATTCCTCCGCATGACAACCGAGACCCACCAGCTATATCTTCGCATGCAAAGAAGTGCCTCCTTATTCCCCCCTGACAGTTGGGACCCACCAGGTCAAAACGTACGTAGCGTTATCTGTCTGGTCGCAAACGTGTAAGTACATACTGGTCGATCGGTCTCTCTGCCACGATGAACCGTGGCCAAGTAAAGAGCGGCATATGTCGTAGTAGAGCCCCGATGTAGCAGTTCATGCAGTCCCGTCTAAATCATGTATACATACATACAAACACGCTGTAAAAAATACGGTCACGTACGTACATACGGGCGGGGTCTCGAACGCGTACAACAACGACGTCCTGTTCATCGGCAGCCAACCGCTGGGTTTGAACGGAGAAACATCGCCGTGTTCATCAGGAGCCAAGGGACTGGGTCAGAATGCGTCTTGTTGATCGGGAGCCAACCGGCTTGGACGAAACAGCCAAAATGGGGTCATGTTCATTGGGAGGGGCTTGGCGTACCGCAAAACGAAGGAAACAGACTTCTCCCCAACCGCCTATGGTCGAAATGGGGTCCTGTTTATCAGGAGAGGTCTGGCGTACCGCAAAACAAAGGAAATGGATTATGTTCAACCGCCTACAGTTGAAACGGGGTCCTGTTCATCGGGAGGGGTGTGGACTACCGCAAAACGGGACTCCACGGGCTACTCTTAATCACTGTCTACTTCCTCCAGCCTCCACGGGCTACTGTTCATCCACCGTCGGCTTCCCCCAGCCTCCACGGGCATCACCGTCAACTTCCTCCAGTCTCCACGGGCTACTGTTCATCCACAGTCGGCTTCCCCCAGCCTCCAAGGGGTCCTGTTCATCCACCCGCAACCGGCTGGGGTGTGGCGTACCACGACACGGCCTCCACGGAGTCCTGTTCATCCAACGCCAACCACCTACACGACCGGGGTCCTATTCATCCAACCCCCACCGGCTGGGGTGGGGTGTACGAGCGGGCAGCAGCAACGGGAATTGTTCATCCACATCAACCAACCGGCTGGGTCAACTCACCACGTCTCGCGCAAGGGGCTCGATCGATGCATCTCGACTCGTGTCTACGTGTATCGTGCACGCGACAGCAATGGACACTATTCATCCAGAGGCAACCAACTGGTTACATCTCACACGGGGGCTCAATGCAATGCATCGATTGATCGGCTTCCATAAGCAGCAGCGATCGACCGCTCGGGTTCAGTTAGGAGTGAAAGGATCGGCCGGGTTCAGTTAGCAGCGAAAGAATCGCTCGGGTTTAGTTAGCAGCGAAAGAATCGCTCGGGTTCAGTTAGCAGCGAAGGGATCGATCAGTTTAAGTACGTAATGTGGGATTGATCGCTCGTGTTCAGTATGTAGTGCGAGGGATCGATCGATCGGATTTAGTTAGCGAACATGGCTCGCACACAAACGCGTGTACAAGAGAAACGCGCAAACAACTGCATCGCTCGACCCTGACCACCCACCGTATACCGGGAACTCCCCGAAAATTTCCTCGCCCTCACTTCTATCATGATTTTTTACGTCATGGATGGCCCAAAGAATGCCATGAAGGTGCGTCTCCGGCCCGCCCTAGACGAAAATCCCACGTTTTGTCATAGAAGTAGTAGCCCACCACATCTATGATGATACGTGTTTTTGTCACAATTATCGTTATAGAAGTGTCACATCCATGACAAAAAAGTTTTCATTCGGGCCATAATGTCACGAAAATGTCTTTTTTGTAGTGAGGCTCGAGCGATGCAGGGGAGGGGAACACAACACTGATCTCCTGCGTCGATGGAGATGGTGCGAGCTCGCACGCATCTTCGAGAAAGCGGTAGGAGGAATTGGTTTCACCTCCTGCCGAAATGGTCGCCCTGTATAGTAAGCCTCACCTCACCGCCAAAACTCCCGCCACCATCCCCCCTTCAAGCTTTCCCTCCGGCGCGGGTTGATAACGATGATCATGTAAGCGGCGCTCCTGCTCCGGCCATCGGTTGACGGCGGTGGTGATTCGATTCCTCCTCTTCTTCGACGTGTTCCATGCCTCCTACGAGCTGCTTCGATGGCATCTGTGAGTTCAATCACCCCCTTTGTACTCATTCTAGCTAGATATGTGAGCATGTGGTAGATTAGATCTTTGACCATCTTGTATCATTGTACACCGCCGATCAATGTGAACATGATGTTCTGGTAGCTAGTGGTGATGTATTTGTAGCGTGCTAGGAGTTGTTTTCATGTCGGCAAGGATTGATAGCTAGTGGTGATGGATTGGTAGTATGATTGATGTGTAGTATGCAAGTATGTGTGCTAGTTTGTTGAACTCCTTGCTATGATTTGAGTTGTTGTGTTGAACTAGATCATCCATCTGTACATTTGTAGTGCTTGTTCATACTATCCATATGTAGTGTTTGTTCATACTGTCCATGTTTAGTGCTCGTTCCTACTGTCAATATCTAGTGTGCTCCACTCTTGCTGATACTTATGTTTGTAGGACATGAGCATGCAAGAGTTTAGTCAGGCCCTTGTCGTGTCCTAGAGCCAGTTCGCGGAGTCCCATGTCGAGAACTCCCAGCCTCCCATCGATGACTAGATGTTTCCTGATTCAGATGTTTTCAAGGTTTCTCCTATGGTTCCACCATTTGTGGCTACAACATTTGTGCTGGCTCAGCCCCCAATCTTGTACCTCATGTTGGTGCTCAAAAGGCAGCCGCAATGGAAAAGAAGGAGGGCAAGGGGAAATCCATGAAATGGTAGCTGTTCATGTTGACGTTCGTGCTTAACAAGAGGTGTGAAATCATAGCCAGTGGGGTGAGGATTGACAAGATCTTCAACAAGGTGCACTTGAACGCCATTGCAAAGTAGATGTTCGAGTTTTGTGAGCAGGAGGTTACCTAAACCCGGTCTACAACCACCTCAGGAAGTGGAGAGCGAGGTGGATCACGGTATCCAAGATCAGGGACTTGAGTGGCGCTTCATGGGAATAGGAGACTTACTCGATCCTTTTGGAGGCAGACCACTACCAACGCCACACCGCGATTAACTCACGAATCACCTGTTTAAGCCTATGTACCATGCCAATCACAACTAACCACACTGTTGTCTAACTAACACGCTGTTTTGTTTCTTTCTTAGGCTCACCCCAAGGACACAGAGTTCCTCAATACACCCATCCAGAACTACCACCAGATGCAGCAAATCTTCTCCTTCAGGCTGGCAACTGGCAAGCATGCCCTGGGCTCCGGTCAACCTCTCGGTTCGCCTATGCCTGAGTATCCAGCACCCAGGAGTCAGAGACCATCATCCTTGATGGTCCTGATAAGCATGTGATACATTCCCGTCCTTGATAGGAAGAGGAAGAGGGGAGGCTTGATGGACGAATAGATGAGCGTCTTCAGCAACATGACTCAGGCCGTCAAAGGAGTGGCAAGTGCCATCAGGGAGAGCAAGTCGATCGACGTCCACCCTGACCTCTATAGCACCGTCATAGACCAAGGTGGCTTTAGCCCAGAGGCTTTGATGGCTGCGCTAATCCACGTGTTGGACAACAAGGCTCAGGTTATTGGGTTTGTTGCCATGGCAGACGCCCATAGGGTGCTCTAGCTGAGGACCTGGCTGGGCAAGAACTACTACTAGTGGTGTTTCTGGTGGTGGTTGATAGTGTCCTGGACTAGGGGTGCCAACCTATGTGACTCACAGTCCAAGGACCGAGCTTACAACTCGTCTATCTCCACAAGGAAGGACTCTAGAAGCTACGAATCCTGGCGTGATCAAGATGGACACCGCCGAAGACTTGGTGCATACTTCAAGGACAACTCCGATAGTCGGCGTGCTTATTCCTAGTTACCACCTGACCATATGTAACCCTAGATACCCCCGGTGCCCATATAAGCCGAGGGGTTTAGTCCGTAGAGGCACAATTACAAGCCTTAGGGTTTAGAACACAACATACAATCTCGAGGTATATCATCTTGTACTCGATACTCCATCACATCAATACAACGAAAGCAAGACGTAGGGTTTTACCTCTTCGAGAGGGCCCGAACCTGGGTAAACATCGTCTCCCTTGTCTCGTGTTACACTCATTCCCAGATCCACAGCTCGGGACCCCCTATCCAAGATCAGCCAGTTTTAGTACCGACATTGGTGGCCCATACAGGTCCCATTTTGTGGTAAAAAAAGGATCGATGGCTCGTCTTCAGATCAACAACAACATCGGCTATGGAGACATCTTTGTCCCTGGCCAGCTTTTTGCGTTCGACAGCGTTGTTCTTCATGCCAATGCTACCGGCTATCTCAACCGCGTCGAAAGCTTCATCCCGAACCAAGTTATCACGTTCGAAAGTTTGGAATACACCGCTGACTCCCGCGGCGATCTCGCCCTCTCTAGATGGAGGTCAGATCGGCTTGAGATCTCCTCGGCTACCGCAGCCTCGACCCCGGAACCATCCTCTGATCTAAAATTTGGGTTAGATCTTACATTGGACCCAACCTTAAGTGCGGATCTGACCACTGTTTCATCGGATCTTGACCTCAAGACAGATCTTACCTC